>OU026118.1:20000000-21330000 GCA_907269095.1 Blastobasis adustella | reverse complement strand
TTTGCTTGAAAATTGCTTTGAAGTGAAATAATTCGTAAAATTGTGTGACGATCATTGCATAATTCTACACTGCTGTCTGCGGAATAAAGAGGAGCATCGTTTCCGCTTTGTTCCGGAATTGTCCGGCCAATATCCTGGCCGGAAAAGCTAGAAAAACAATTTCCGCGCGGTAGCGAGGTACCAGAAGGAGTGGAGCTGGAATCTTGAAATTTGGCATGCTGAGAGAAGACGTCAATACAGAAGATTAAGTGCAGTCAGAAAAATTTTTCAGCATTTCAGAGCTAAGTTATAAACTAATATATTTCAAAACTTTGCCTCATTATAACTTTTGATATAGATCTACGACCTATGTTTTTTCTCTACGCATCTGCTGCGCGCTCACTTGCTTAATAGAGCGTTAAAAATTTATAATTTTCAGTTCAAAAACTACAGAGATACAGCCTTTTCAGTCAAAAATTTTTGAAATTTAGGTATTTTCTAAATATCTTTATATAAATGCCATTCATTATATATTTCTGTATTGCGTTGTATAGTACGTGATTTTAGACAAATTTTGATGTATTACACTTTAACTTTGGACTAACGGTTTTCGAGATATTAATTTTTTCATCTTTTTTCCAAATTAATCGTAAAATAATAGAAAAATACACTTTTTAAGCATTCGAGTAGCTTTAATATATCACCCCTCGCTAGTTTAAGCCCAAACAAGGGCCACATATCATCTAATTTCACTATATTACAAAAAGTGCCTATTTTAGCACTTTTTGTTGAGAATTACAAATTTGAATATCTCGGAATCCGAGAGTCGTAGAGAGCTGCGGTTTTCGGTTTAGGGAAGAGTAACTATTTTTCTAGCCTGTAAGCTGATTTTCAGGCGTTTTCAGCGCCTGAAAAAATTTTGTGCTGAAAGCGATTTTAGGAGGTAGTCCTAGTTGGGCCGAGTCCACCATCCAAAACCCCGTGCTTCTCGGGGCTCTGGGAGCGAAGTTATTAGCGTTCAAAACCAAGTTTTGACAGCTGTCCGCCATCTTGGGTGAACTTTATGTCTGTATAGCTCCGGAACTACGGGACGTAGGAATCGGGGGTTTTCGACATATTGACTGGAAGAACCATCTCTACTGAACCTACCCCTTTTCAGGAGAATTAGAGTGCCAAAATTTTCAGCGCCTGAAATTGCTTTCAGACAAAAATATAGACGGAGAACAGTAGCTCTGTCCAGACCCGGGGTCGCTGCGATCTCCCTGTGCGGAGTTATAGCCCTTCAAAGTCATACTTTGACAGATGAGCCGCCATCTTTAAAATTTTAAATCTTTAATAGCTCAGCAACGGGGAGGCGTAGCGGGGCGGGGTTTCGACCTAAGACATCGGCAGGGTTGATAGAATAGGTATAACATATTTTCAGGAGCTTTCAGGGTTCAAAAATTTTCAGGCCTGAAAAAAATTTTTTCAAGTGGAACTCATTGAGCCCATTGCAGCGAGCCCAAGCACGGGTGGTCTGGGGTCGGGGGTTGCCGAGATATACGCGAGTGCTTATCCAGGGCACTTCCGTTCGAGAAAGTGCCTGACGCGATATCTCCGAGACCCTTACGACGAACCTGCCCGAGTTTGGGTTCGTAGAGAAGGGCTCAGAGAGAGCTACACGACTAGAGTCACTTCACGACTCTACATAGAGTATTTGTAGAGTTAAGCTGTAGCTCGAAAATTTGACCAAACCTAACCAAAAATTTTATGGGTATAGGTAAAAACAAAGCTATCTTAAGATAACCAGATAGAGAAGAATGCCAATCTCTGCGTAAAGCGGCCAGAAAATTGACTTTTGTTGTTCTTACTCTACATCATCATTTTACGCATAGTGTTCGAATTAGTATAATAAAGTATTGTATACACCTTTTAGAATTAAATTACAACTAGAATTAAGACATATTAGGAATACCTAGTTTTATTTCATTAACGTTACCGCTCTTTACACGGTAAAATGCACAGAACGCCACCAATCAGGCCTCAGCAAGGAAGGACGTCCGGCGCAGGCGCCGGTAGAGACGACGGCAGAGAAGTCAAAAACCCCCTTTTAACAGCAACTCAGTGATTTCAGGAAGCCAAAAAACAGCTAGAGCTGTCCGGTAACCTGAAAGGCACAATAAAAGACAAAGTGACCTCGTGCCTGCAAATACTCTTTGATCAGGTCACGAGATTGTATGCGGCAAATGTTGAGTTGGAAAAAACACTGGCCGAAGAAAGAGAAACTGAGCTAGCAGCCCTTCATGAAGATTTAAAGCTGGCCATTCAAAGGGGAGGAGAAGGAGACAAGCGCCTCAGAGACAGTCTGGATGAACTGATGGAGAGTATGGAAAATGTCTCGTCCAAACAAGACAAGATATATGACGAGTTCAAGGCTGGCCAACTGAGTCTGAGCGAGGTGCTAGATAGAGAGAAGAGTGAAATGTCAGAAAAGGGGGAGTTTTGTAGCCGACTTAAAGAAGTGGAGGCAACCATCATCGATGAAATAAGGTCGGTCACAGTGCGCTCATACGCCGAGGTAGCCGCCGGCACGTCTTTGCCGGCGACTGCGCCGGCGGGTGTAGCGCCGCCGACCCACTCGGTGATTGTAACCTCCACCGATGTAGACGACACAAGCGAGCACGTGCTTACAAAGATTAGGCAGATAGTTAACGCAAAACAGAGCGCAGTTCGAATTGAAAGGGTCCGAAAAGCCAGGAACCAAAAGGTGGTTCTGAGCTGCAGCACAGAGGAGGATCTCCTGAGACTAACAAAAAAACTTGACGAATCTAAGCAACTGCAAACGCAAAGAGCAAAGAACAAGGACCCTCTGGTCATCGTCAGGGATGTTCTCTCTCACAATAGTGACGAGGATATTACTGAAGCGCTCAAAAAGCAGAACAGCCAGCTTTTACGAGACGTCCCTGACGATGAGTACAGGGCCGTTGTGAGATATAGGAGGAGAGCAAATAACCCACTCGAAAACCATGTGGTCCTTCAAGTCTCGCCAATGGTGCACAAACGTTTAGTGACAGCAGGCGTGGTCTATATCGACCTCCAGAGGAGGGCGGTAAAAGACCAAACGCCTTTAATTCAGTGCACAAAATGCCTCGGGTTCGGCCACGGCAAAAAATATTGTTCAGCAACGGAGAGCCTGTGCAGTCATTGCGCAGAACCCCATATGAGAGCAGAGTGCACAATGTACCAAGCAGGAGAAAAACCTACCTGTAAAAACTGCAACCTGGCCAAACTTGATAAAATAGACCACAATGCGTTCGATATCGAATGTCCCATCAAAAAGAAGTGGGATAACATAGCTAGGTCTTCGGTGGCGTACATGTAGCTAATAATTAAGACAAACAAACAAAAAATGATCGCGGACAACAGAACCCCCTCCTCCCATTTGTACTACTTTATTAGAAATAAGTTAATTAATATAAATATCGAAACAATATTTAACTACGATACGACGGTAAGAGGGAGTACTTTCCTGGGCGATAAGAATATCATGTTCGTGAAGAACACTGATAGCGTTTATCTACAAAATTGCCGTCGAGACGTAGATGAAGCTTTCGAGTGTATAATTTTAAATAAGTAGAATACGTAAAGTATGTATATATTATATAATTAGTATATAAGATAGCACATACAAAGATGAGTGTACAAGTAGTTCAATTAAAAAAAAAAAAAAAAAAAAAAAAAAAAACACACAAAAAAAAAAAAAAAAAAAAAAAAAAATTGTAAGAAAAAGAAATGAAAACATCATAACAATAAATATATAAACATACCATAATTACAAAATAAGCAATCAGACATCTTGAAGATGTACCGTATTATTGTAAGTAAAACCATGTAACAAATTAATAAGTACCTAGATTACAGTAAACTAATGTTAGATATATAATTAAAGAATTAAGAACAAGTTTTTATATAACAACGTGGATACCACCACAGTATGTATATGATTATAAAAGATTGTGTAATCATACATATAAATATAAGATAAGATAATTTATAAATAAGATAATAAAACAAAAGGAAAAGACAGGAGGAGGGAGTTCTGCGAGTAATTTTATTTCAAAATGAAATCAACCTAGAACCTAAAACCAAGGACCCGGCATCATTCATGCAGCTGGGGACACCAGTCTGAGACCGTAATAAAAAACGGGTCTCATTAAAAAAAAAAAAAAAAAAAACCTAACCTAACCTAACCTAACCTAACCTAACCTAACCTAACCTAACCTAACCTAACCTAACCTAACCTAACCTAACCTAACCTAACCTAACCTAACCTAACCTTTTTTTTTTTTTTTTTTTTTTTTTTTTTTACGTCAGGAAATTCTTTTACGAATCCCCATCCGCAGGGGAAGCGGAATGGGGTATGTGGGACTCACCCGTCGTGATGTACGGACGGTTCTACCCACTAAAACCTGACGGTGTCCTTCTCGCCGCAGACTGGTGGAGCCACGGTACCTGCGCAGAAGCTCTACGTATTACCCCGATGACTCCGCCGGCGGATCTCGCGGTGTGCGAGCCAATACTCGAGGAGTGAGCTTTAGGCTCACTCCCAAAACAACACGCTATGGTGACGTGCCGGGACACAGCGACACATCAAACCATCTCGGGAGCCAGTCATTACATGATGAGCGGCAGATGATCCCCACATCCACCGCACAGACTCCCATTAAGGGGGAAGGTGACGCAGATATTCGCGCCTCCTGCGCCCGGCTCTCCGGCGGCGTATCGGGTTGACGACGGCATCCTCTCTCACCCGTTCTGCCGCCTCCTTCTGGGAGATCACTATCTCGCAGAAGTTCACCATTGCTGCCCACGACCTCTCGCTATCGACCATGGATTTAACCACGGCTGGTAGCGAGAGGTCGGCTCCCACTTCTTCAACGAGCGCCGCACGCGGCACCGCCCACTCTGGGCATTCCTCCAATGTGTGCTGTGCTGAGTCTTCAGCACAGCCGCAGTGGTGGCAGCACGTCGTTTCCTCCCTCCCGGCGATATTGCACAGGAACTTTCCAAAGCAACCGTGCCCGGAGAGCACCTGTACCAGCCGGAAGGTGAGCGACCCTCTTTTGCGATCCACCCATGCTTTCAGTACGGGACGGATGGCCTCCACCGTGCGCCCTCCAGCGCTAGGTGTCTCTAATTGTACCGCCCATATGCGGAGGGCCTGCTCACGGGCGTCCTGACGCCACTGTGTCGCCTCTTGGGGCACCGGTTCCACTCCGTCGCGGCGTACCTCAGCTGTTCTGCGGTACATGTGCGCCAGGATCTCCGCTTCTAGGTGCCAGGGCAGGGTGCCCGCCAGTACACATGCCGCCTCGTGCGATATCGTTCTATATCCTTGAATCGCCTTGACCGCAATCACACGTTGTGACCTCCGCAAAAAGGCCTTATTTGGGGTAGTCAGCGCGTCAACCCATATTGGTGCCCCATAGAGAGCCATGGATCGAATTACCCCCATGTACAGCCTGCGGCAAGCAGCATTTGGCCCTCCCAGGTTGGGCAATAGACTGCCGAGTGCGCCAGCAGCCTTAACTAATTTCGGCGATAGGCGTCGGAAATGTTCACGGAACGTCCACCGGCTATCCAAGACGATTCCCAGATATGGAATCGCCGGTAGCACGGCGATTTGAACCCCTCCCACCATAATTGACGCTCCGCGGGGTGGCGCTTTCCGAGGCCCGTGAAAGCACACGGCCTCAGATTTATTCAGGGCCACTTCCAGACCTAACCCTCTTATCCGGCTCACTGCTTCGGCGACTCCCGCGGTGGCAAGGATACTGGCCTCCCTGAAGTCACGACCCTTTGCTGTAACGAGTGTGTCGTCAGCATAACAGGTCAGCTCTACACCTCGAAGGGTTTCGCCTCGGAGCACGAAATCATATCCGATGTTCCAAAGGAGTGGTCCGAGGACTGATCCTTGTGGAACACCGCACTCCATTGCTCTCTGGTGTTCACCATCCTGGGCCTGATAGGTCACAACTCTATCGGCCAGGTACGACGCTATAATGCGGCGCAGGTACAAGGGCACCCTGAAAAACAAGAGTGCCTCCATGATGCATGCCCAGGGCAGGGTGTTAAAGGCGTTGGCGATGTCTAACGAAACCGCCAAGACCACCTCGTTCTGGGAGACTGCTTCCTCAGCTATCGTCCGAACGCGCTTGATCGCGTCGATGGTCGATCTGCCCGCTCTGAAGCCAAATTGCTTCTCCGACAAGTCGGGCCCTATTTGTGTCATATGCTGGACAAGCCGGTTAGCAATGATACGCTCAAAGAGCTTGCCCTCGTCATCCAGCATCACAAGGGGCCGGTACCCTGACGGAGAGTCCGCCGGCCTACCATTTTTTTGCAGGAG
This sequence comes from Blastobasis adustella, assembly GCA_907269095.1. Taxonomy (NCBI): domain Eukaryota; kingdom Metazoa; phylum Arthropoda; class Insecta; order Lepidoptera; family Blastobasidae; genus Blastobasis; species Blastobasis adustella. The sequence goes on along the minus strand of OU026118.1, from coordinate 21,323,633 downwards.
AACCAAGCGTCCGTTCTTCCACGGTCGCGGGAAGACACCCTGTTCAAGGCATGCCGTGTAGAGTGCACGAAGCCTCGGCTCAAGAGCATCCAATGCCAGGACCCAGGCCTTCCCAGGAATTCCATCCGGCGCAGGGGCAGTATTCTTGGCGCGTAGCCTTAATACCGCAGCCGCCAACTCACCAGGCGTCACCTCTGGCGGAGGGTCTTCAATAAAAACCGACGTAGGTTGTTCCATCGGTGGGGGTGTGCGTTCCGCTCTGCTTGGAAATAAAACCGCTAGCACCCTCTCCAGGAAATCTGGTTGGAGGGTTTGCGTCAATGGAGGAGTCCAGGAGCGGAGCTTTCCTCTTACCATGCGGTAAGGGCGGCCCCACGGGTCGCGGTTTAAAGATGCGAGCAATTCTTCACGGGCTTCCCTTTTTGCTCGGCTGATGGCCGCTTGGAGCGCCTTCTTGCGTTCTCTGTACGTTGTTAGGCGAAGAGCCTCTTCGTCCTCGTTTCGACGCGGCCACCGTCTACATCTGGTGTATTGGCGACGTGCGGCCATACAGTCTTCGCGCAATTGTGCGATTTCGGCAGTCCACCAGTACACCTGGCGTTTAGGGGCAAATGGTTTAGATCGGGGCATCGCCGCATCGCACACGAGCGTCATTGCCTCCCGGAACCACTCAGCCTCTTCCTCGATATCTATGTGGCCGTTAGGTGCTGGAACCCAAGCTTGGACCTCCGCTGCTATGGCAAGAATCTCCGAGTCGAGTTGCTTGAGGGCCCAACGTGGACCAGTTGGTACCGGCATTGACCTCTGTGGGTTGTTTGGGCTAGCCTGGAGAGCAGAGAAGTCCCACCGGATGTACCGGTGGTCTGACAGAGTCTCGATGTTTTCCACGACTGCCCAGTTCTCAACACGGCGTGCCAAAGCAGGGCTAGCGAATGAGATGTCCACTATCGAGCCGCCTTGATGACGCACGCATGTCTCCACTGTTCCCCTGTTGAGCGAGGACAGAGCGTTTGAGATAGCCCATTCTTCCAAAACTGCGCCACGCGCATCAGTAGCTGGAGAACCCCAGGTCGTGGACTTGGCGTTAAAGTCTCCCGCCAAGAGCACAGGAACGGGGTGATTTTGACCAATTAAGACTCCTATCCGTGCCAATAGATCCTCAAATTCGACTAGAGGTCGATTTGGAGAAAAATAAACCCCTATGGTCATGAATCCTCTTAGTTTTACGGACACGAAGCCATCTCCTCTTATGACTTGGTCATACGGTTGTGAACTCGGTGGGATGATAATTGCCACCGACTCTTGACAATCGCTCGCCCATCGAACCTGCTCCGGCACAATGTACGGCTCGGAGATGATGGCAATGTCGATAGACCACTGCATCAAGGTATGCACCAAAAGATCTTGGGCCCTGATGCAATGATTTATATTCGCCTGGAGGAAATGGAGGGCCATTATTGATGTTCCATTGCCTCAACCATCTCTTGCTCAACCTGGGGGACAGGTGGTGCAGCTCCAGCCGATTGCTGCTGGGCCGTAGCAACAGCAGCAATAGGCTTCCTAGCTTTCGTGGTTTTTGGAGCATTGCAAGAAGAGCTCCCGACTTTATGCCCTGAGGGCTTACCGGCTGACGCGCACAGTGTACAGTGGGCCGCTGCTGAGCATTCCGCAGATCTATGCCCTGGCTGTCCGCAGCGGTAGCATAGACCGCTCCTGCCTTCACGAGCAGAGCACTGAGCACGCACATGTCCCGCCTCGAGACAGCGGTAGCACCGCATAGGCCTGTTTGGCAATAGCTTAATTTGGGCGGAGACCCACCCAACTAGTAGCCTACCCTTCTCGGCCAATGTATTAGCCGCCGTGACCGGACAACGCACCCAAATCGAGCCCATCCCACTATAGGAACGACGGATTTCCCCGGCCTTCAGGGACTGAATTGCGCAGTTGCCATCTTTGGCGACGGCAGCCAGGACTTCATCGCTGGACACAGAATCGTCCAAGCCTGAAATGCGTAGTTCTGCACACTTTATTGGCCTGGATACTCGAACGGTGTCAGTATTAAAGACCTCTTCCAACTTCTTGGCCAGCTGGTCAGCTTTGGGCCCGCTCGTGGCACCAGGCACCTCGATTAAAGTTGCACCTGTTGCCGCTAGTCTGAAGCGGACAGACGAGATTCCTATTTCAGCCAGATCGACCCTTGATCTAGCATCCTTGATGACTTCAGCATAAGTGAGAGGATCCCCTTTCGCATTTTTTGCCTCCGGTTGAAGAGCAAGTACAATAGCCGCTGACCGTGGTGGCCGAAGCTTCGGCTTGCGCTTCTTTGTGCTTTGCTGTTGCGGGGCAGCGGCTTCAATGCCAGGATTTGGACGGCGCTTACCCTTCTTGACAACGGTCGTCCACTGTTGATTCATCGACACTGGAGCCGACGGCAGAGGACGAGGTTGGGGTTGAGTTGTGGCCTCTTGTAGCACTGCACCTTTTACCACCTTTTTCTTCTTTTTGCCACTTTTAGTACCACTTGGCCTGGAAGAGGCGGAAGTAGAGTTAGTACCCTGCATATCCAGTGTCGTAGGCACTGCGGGAGCTATGGGCCGGCTCTGACTTAGGTCGGAATCCGTTGTAGGCTGGTTCTTCTTTCGATCGGCAGCTAGAGGGGGTCTAACTCTCTTCTCCGGTAATAACCGATCTTGTAGAGCGCTAAACCTCGCATCCATCATATTCCCCACCTGGGATATGATAGCGCTATATACACTATCGAGTTGTAACGTTGGTGCGGCAGGTAGAACCTCGATGGAGGATTGATCTATCTCCCTCCCTTTCTCTACGGCCATGCTAGCCTTAAGCATCTCCACCTCGCGGCGTAGGTCAATAAGCTCGGCCTGCAGCTTATCATTTCTCGACGTTAGTAGCGTTGTCTCTTCGGAACTGGTCCTGTATTGCAAGAGCTCTACGCTTTGTTTTATGGAAGTAGCCGCTTCTTTCAGGGCCTTCACAAACGTTCCCTTGAGGTGTTTTGACCTCTTGGTTACATTTAAAACCATCTCTGCACTCGCCATCGCCTGCTGGGCCAGCTGAGCGGCCGTGTGGGGATCGTCGCAAGCTGAGGGATCGGCAGCTACTTTTGCCATTAGAGCCAAACGGGCCGATCGAGATCTTTCTGTTTGCTCAGACACCTCCGTCTCAGATCTCGACTCCGGTTGCCGCGATTCAACAGCCATGTAGTCATGCTGGGTCTTTGCCAGACCAGTCGTTGGCGGACGTCCCCGTCCGCGACGTCCCTTGTGCGTCATCTTCGACCGAGATGACCGTCGACTACCAGCGGAGTCTGATTCAGATTCCGACCGTCGTCTCTTTCTAAACGTATTCCTTGACGAAGCGAAAGACATAGCACTGCAGTGCGAGTTACAATCCGATACATTTGTATCGAAGGCCTCAATAGGCAAACGCTCTAGCACCACAATTGGCGACTTAGTAAAGTAGGAATCTATGGGTTGAGATTCTAGGGTCACTGCCGCGCCACCATCACCGCCCATCTGCGGGCAACTGTCAACGTTTTGAGAACCTATTCCGGGTTCTGGGTTAAGCGGCGCGAGCGCGCCGCCACTAGCGCCTAAAAACGGACTATCATCATAAGCACCGCCCTTCTCGGGCTCAGCACAGTCAAGCACAACTTTGCCCCCCCCGTATAAGATGGGGCAGCTCGAATTCCCGTGAGAACTCGAGGAGGGATTCCCCAGCTCAGACCCTGAGACTGGGACCCTCCCGGGGAGTTTATTTTTAAGATGGGCCATCATGTCTTAAAAGATTTTTTTGCAGCGAAAACCTTTTATAAAAAACTGATCTCCGCCTGTCACAGGCACCTCGCAACGGGGTTATTACTGCAGGAGGGCCCCATTTTTCTGCAGGTTTTAACGTCTTTGCTGACGAGACTAGGCTACCCCCTAGTTAGGATGTATCTCACTTGGTCTGGATCCTCGCCTTAGACCTGTCCGGCATGAGTGGCTCTACCGGCATAGCTCTAAGGGTCATTGGGTCACGCAAGCCCCGCCACGACGACAACGTGGAGATACTGCGGCGGGGAACCCAACCCAACCTAACCCAACCCAACCTAACCCAACCTAACCTAACCTAAGTTGCTCGCCTCCCATTGCCAAGAACACATCTTTTTTCTAGCGCTCCGCACTAAAAAATTCGCCAGAGTGGCAATTGTTGACGTATTAGTTTGATTTAAATTTTTTTATTGTGCGGGAAAGAGCGCTGCGTGCGTTGGTGCATCGTTTGAAAATATCGGATTGCAGTGGCAAAAGTTATTCGTAAAAAGGTAATAGTGAGGTTATGTTTTGACATAGTTTACAACTAAAAAGCTTTATATCTCAAGGATGAGATATTTAATCTTATCTTAATATACCACCACCCGGTGGGGAAGTGAGAGCAGCATCTTTTGACGTCTTTTCTGGATTCTTCCCAACTACTCTCATCGAGATATTCATGAAAAACTGAAAATTACATGTGGTTTGGGAAAAACACAATATTCGAAGGAGGCAAGCTACGATCACGAAATTTAGCAGATTGAAAGAAAACAACATCAGAAGACTCCTGAAGAAATGAGAATAATTTTAGGAGCTCCTTAAGTAAAGTTATTATTATTTAAATATTGTATTTGTGCATGTTTATATCTCTTAAAGTAGATCGGTGACGTATATTTTTTAAAACCGCATCTGTTGCGCGCTAGCTTATATAGTAAGTCCACAAAATTTTAGATTTTTCTGGCTGAAAATTGCGAGGTTACGGCCACTTCAGCTAAGAATATTGAAAATATTGTTCTTTTTACAATATTCTTCAGGACTTTAAACATTTTAGACTAGCGGTTTTCTGTAAGGGAGAGAGTACTTAAGTCTCTTTCTTTAGGTTAAACCCATTTTCAGGCGATTTCAGAGGACTGAAATTTTTAGGCTGAAAGCGCTTTCAGAGGATAGCCGGGACCGAGCTGTGTAACCTGCCGAAAACTAGAAGTCTCTGTGACGTCTGGTTCCGGAGATATAGGGTGCCAAAGTCAAGGTTTGACAGCTCGGCGGCCATTTTGTGAAATTTAATTCATTTATATCTCCGCAACCACTGGTCTTAGAACATTGGGGGTTTTTATTAGGGACTCTAGAGGTCACCCCCTACCTACCCTGCCCATTTCGGGGGAATTGAACAGCTGAAAATTTCGGGGCCTGAAAGCGCTTTCAGGAGATAGTATAAATCAAACCAACGTGTCCACTTCAAACCCGGAGTCTCAGTGGCCACCCGAAGCGGAGTTATAGGCGGTCAAAGTTACACTTTGACAGATCATCCGCCATTTTGTTTAACTTTTTTTCCTTGTAGCTCCGCAACGGATGATCGTAGCGGGCCGGGGTTTTGACTATAGTTAAAGACGAGACGCCCTTTACACGTCTGAAATACTTTCAGGAGATTTCAGGCTATGAAAATGTCAGGACCTGAAAATAGCCAATTTGGATAAAACTCGACGGGGCCTGTCGTTTGAGCCCGGGTACGGAAGTCTGGGGCTAACGGTTGCCGAGATGTCCTCGAGTTTGACTTTCTTCAACTTCAGAGTCAGTTACTTCAATTCGGGATATCTCGGAAGTCCTTGGTGCTAACCACCCCGAGTTTGGGTTCATTGGAGAGGGCTCGTCGAGAGGTACTCTTTTAGATTTAAGTAGAGCCTCTACGTAGAGCCAGTGTAGAGTTCGACTCTATATTTGCAAATTGACCAAACCTAATCGAGTTTTAGTCTCGTTTAGGAAATACCTACTTGTTTTAAAGGTGCTGATACACATTGAGTGACTGGTGCTCTACGTAGAGACAAAAAATTTAGGTGAAACTATTGTCTCACCTAAATTATAGATTAAGGTTGCTTAGGCTTAAGTGTACAATTATAGAATACTGAGAATATAAATATAAGCTTGACTTTTGCTTTAAATATCTATATTTAAAAGATTTGAGACCCTACAGACTCTAGTTTTTGTAACGTTACCGCCTTTACACGGTAAAATGCATAGGACCCCCCCAGTTAAGCCTCAACAAGGCAGGACGTCCGGCGCAGGCGCCGGTAGAGACGATGGAAAGGACATTAAGAACCCCCTCTTGACTGCCACGCAGTGCTTTCAGGAAGCCAAACGGCAACTGGAGCTGTCCAGCAACCTAAAAGGCACAATTAAAGACAAGGTGACCTCATGCCTACAAACACTGTTTGACTTGGTAACGCGATTATATGCGGCCAACGTCGATCTAGAAAAGACACTATCTGAAAAAAGGGAGACCGAGTTATCGGACCTTCACAAGGACTTAAGGCTGGCAATTCAAAGAGGAGGTGAAGGAGACCAGCGCCTCAGGGATAGTTTAGACGAATTGATGGAAAGCATGGACAAAATCTCATCTAAGCAAGATGAGATCAAAGCTGGCCAACTTGAACTGAGCAAGGCGCTAGAGAAGGAAAAGGATGAAGAACCAGCAAAGGGGGAGTCTTACAGTAGGCTCAAAGAAGTGGAGAATACTGTAATCGAGGAAATAAGATCAGTGGGGGCGCGCTAACTGTACTGGCGGGAAAAATTTCGCCCGCGAGTGCACCGGCGGCGGCAACGCCACCCAGCCACTCGGTGATAGTAACCTCCACCGATGAAGATGACACCAGTGAGACCGTTCTCACAAAAATTCGGCAAATAGTAGACGCCAAACAGGGTGCATTTCGGGTGCATAGAGTCCGGAAAGCCAGGAATCAAAAAGTGGTTCTGAGCTGTAGCACGGAAGACGACCTATCGAAGTTGACCGAGAAACTTCGAGAATCGCCAGAACTGCAGACCCAAAAGGCAAAAAATAAGGACCCTCTGGTCATCGTCAGGGACGTGCTCGCATACAATAGTGATGATGACATTACTGAAGCACTAAAAAAGCAGAATACACAGCTGCTGCGGGACATCCCTGATGATGAGTATAGGGTCACAGTAAAATACCGGAGGAAAGCTCGGAATCCATTAGAGAATCATGTGGTCCTCCAGGTGTCCCCTATGATCCATAAGTGCCTAGTGATAGCCGGCGTCATATATATAGACCTCCAGAAGAGAGTGGTAAAAGATCAAACGCCACTAATACAGTGCACTAAGTGCCTCGGGTTTGGCCACGGCAAGAAATATTGTGTGGCGGTGGAGAGCCTGTGCAGCCACTGTGCAGGTCCCCACCTGAGAGCGGAATGCACAGTATTCAAAACTGGTGAAAACCCCACATGTAAAAATTGTAGCTTGGCCAAACTCGAGAAGACAGAGCACAATGCATTCGACCAGGAATGTCCCATAAAAAGGAAGTGGGACAGCATAGCGAGGTCTTCGGTAGCGTATCTATAGCCGAAAGCTGGTACTGGGGAAGAAACACATATAAGAAAGCAGAGACAAAGGACCAGACATGGAAAAATTACAAGGACAAAAACACATGGAAACCCCTACTCCCGTTCAAAAACCCAACATAGAAATAAGTACAATGTAGGAACAATGTGCGTTTGCGACATGACAGTAAGGGGAATCAATTCAGGTGATAGAAACATACTGTTCCTGAAGGATACAGAACGCTTTTATTTTCAAAAGAGCTGTCGTGTCGCAAAATATGCGAATTATAATCATATAAATAAGAAATAGAATACGCAAAGTATGTATATTATATATCATTAGTATATAAAATAGCACATACGATATAATTGTAACCTAGATTAAACATATAGAAAAAAAAAATGCATAGCAAATAAAAAAAAAAAATAAAAAAAAAAATAAAAAAAATAAAAAAAAGAAGAAAAAAGAATATAAATATACATATACAGGGTGTCCCGTAAGTCGACGTCAAGCCGGAATCGGGTGATAGTCCAAATCATAATAGTTACTAGAAAAATAAAAAATAAAGTCTAAATCTTGAATTTTTTAAATTATAGGCATTTCTTTTTTTTTCGAGAAAATGTACACCCTGTGATGGTTTTTTAGCTCCTGTTGCTACAAATCTTAACTTTTTTTCAATTTTATTGTTCTTATGTAATCCCGAATAGTGCTAATCTAACCATATCCTATCCTATACCATAGCTAATCTATTACTTAGAATTCTAAGTCAACTGCTCCAGCTTGGAAGAAAGTGTCACATTATGCCGTACAATGAATAGACGATTAATATTTCGTCCAACTTTAACGGACTGTACTGAAAAAAAAAAGTACTACGCCAGGTTGGCAAGTAGCACGAAAAGTTGACGCATTTAATAAGGGTTCTAAAATGGTATAATACTTGCTACATTATTTCTTTGATCACGGGGGAAAAAAAATCCTTCAAGAAACCCAGTTTCGAAAAATTTTACATTACCTACTAAAAATTATTCTAGTGCGTTCAAAGCTTGCCTAAGACCGAGTGAGACGGAGAGTCATTCATGAAGTGTGAGTGAGACAGGTAGTGACGCTTTCGAGTCAAATATTCTAATGGGTGAGTAAGACTGATAGTGACGCTAATGAGTCAGATACAGAGAAAGTCATTTTATGAAGTGTGAGCGAGATAGATAGTGACGCCACTTTTTTAATATTGGCACACGCAATACAGATCAGTACGTTACGCTCCTTCGTTTACTACGCATCTTTCCGTATTCGTCTGTGTTATTTCGTACTTTCGACTTTTTGCTTCGTTTATTTGACTTGTTTGTTTGCTTGTGATTTGGACAGTTTTGATCTCTTTACAACGACCTTTGCTTTCTCCTGGACTATCGTGTGATTGTGTAGTGCCACCATGCCTGTGTACACCACTCAGGAATATGCCAACATGCACTTTATTTATGGTGAATGCACAGGGAATGCTAGTGCTGCGGCTAGACTGTATCGCGAGAGGTACCCAAATGCTGATCGTTATCCAGATCACCGAGTTTTTACAAATGTGCACCGTCTACTCTCCACAGAAGGCATACTTCCAAACCGACCACATGGTGAAGGAAAAAGTTCCTTGCCTTACGAGGACGTAGTACTTCAAGTAGTTGAAGAAGATCCAAGTATTTCGGTACGTGCAATCCAGCAAAGCACAGGAGTGCCCTAAACTATAGCTCACCGAATTTTACAAAAACATGAGCTCCACCCATACCATGTACAGCGAGTACAAACCCTGCATCCTCAGGATTATCAACTTCGGGTTGCGTTTTGTCAAACGATGCTACAAAGACACCGGGAAGATCCGCGATTCTTAGAGAAAATTTTGTGGTCAGATGAATCGACATTTAAAAAAGACGGTTACATGAACCTACACAACTTACACGAGTGGCACGTAGAGAATCCGAATTTAATGAGACAAGATAGATCTCAGTATCGTTTTAAAATAAACATGTGGACCGGAATTTTAAATGGAAGAGTCATAGGACCTTTTGAGTTGCCAGAGATCTTGACTGCTGAAGTTTATTTAGATTTTTTACAAAACAGTTTACCTAGTTTACTGGAAGACGTGCCACTCAGTATTTACAGAGAGATGTGGTATCAACAAGATGGCTGCCCAGCGCACTATGCCCGCTCAGTTAGAGCATTTCTCAATGAAGAATATCCGGGCAGATGGATAGGTCGGTCTGGTACGATCTCGTGGCCAGCCCGTTCACCGGACTTAAATCCATTAGATTTTTTTTACTGGGGAGCAGTGAAAGAGAAAGTTTATTTTAAGCCAATCGAAAATGTAGCTGAGCTTCGGCAAAGAATTACGGAAGCAGCTGAATTTGTCAACAACGGAAGATTTGCCCGTGTGATAATCCGATCTTTTTTAAGAAGATGTCGATCTTGTATTGCAGTTGAAGGAAGGCAGTTTGAATATCTTTTGTAAATAATAAATCTTTGCATCTAATTGGTGTTTAATTTTAAACTTAAGGAAAATTTGTATTAAATTTAACAAAAAGTTAGCATCTCTGACTTGAAAGCATCACTACCTGTCTCACTCACATTTCATGAATGACTCTCCGTAGGCAAGCTTTGAACGCACTAGAATAATTTTTAGTAGGTAAAGAAAAAAATTTCGAAACTGGGTTTCTTGAAGGATTTTTTTTTTCCCCGTAATCAAAGAAATAATGTAGCAAGTATTATACCATTTTAGAATCCTTATTAAATGCGTCAACTTTTCGTGCTACTTGCCAACCTGGCGTAGTTCTTTTTTTTTCAGTACAGTCCGTTAAAGTTGGACGAAATATTAATTGTCTATTCATTGTACGGCATAATGTGACACTTTCTTCCAAGCTGGAGCAGTTGACTTGGCATTCTAAGTAATAGGTTAGATTAGCACTATTCGGGATTACATAAGAAAAATAAAATTGAAAAAAAGTTAAGATTTGCAGCAACAGGAGTTAAAAAACCATCATCATTATCTCGAAAAAAAAAGAAATGCCTATAATTTAAAAAATTCAAGACTTAGATTTTATTTTTTATTTTTCTAGTAACTATTATGATTTGCACTATCACCTGATTTCGGCTTGACGTCGACTTACGGGACACCCTGTATAATACAACAGTAATATTAACAATAAAGAAAATATAGAATTAAGGTAACATCCTGAGGATGTAATAAAACTTAATCATAACTGGCACTGTAAGTAATATTAGGTATATCAATAGAATTATATATAAAGTAAAATGTACGTATATACACATCTGTAAACATAAACTATATACACTACTATATAAATAAAATTAGCATAAGAATGTAAATCTTACCCACTAAGAATAATTATAATAAAACATAAATAAAACACATACACACATAAATATAATAAAGTATAAGTAGAAAAATAAACAAAAAATAAAAAATAAAAAAAAAAAAAGGAGAGAGGAGTAGGGGAGTTTGCACCATGTACCAATTATTAAACTAACTACCTAATAAAAAGATCTCTGCACTTCTGCAGGGGATTCCTTAGTCTGAGACCCGCATTTAAAGGGCCTCAAAAAAAAAAAAAAAAAAAAAAAACCTAACCTAACCCAACCTAACCTAACCTAGCCTAGCCTAGCCTAGCCTAGCCTAGCCTAACCTAACCTAACCTAACCTAAGGTTATTTTTTTACACATTTCTCATCTTGAAAGTGAAATATCTCTGGAACGAAAGCTACGATCACACCTTATTTTTTTACCTTTGGTGAGGAGCATGATGCACCAGCTTTTGAGTGGAGTTCGGGAATTTTCGGTGACACCTTTGCTGAGTTATTCCTGAAAAACCGAAAACTACATGTGGTTGGCGCGGGAACGAGGTACTAGAAGGAACTGAGCTACGACTTTGAAATTCAGCACCAACGAGGAAGACACTTTTAGAAGACATTTGGAATAGTTTTGAAAATTTTTGGACAATTATCAGTTAAGTTATAGATATAAGTTATAGTTTTGGTGAACCGGTGTTCCATTTCAAATAAATAATAATAAATTTACATGGCTCCCTACGCAGTTCGTTTAAACGGTGCTACCTGGTGAAACCCGTGGCAGTGCGTGCGCAGGGTTGTGGGTGGCTTCGGGGGCGCCATAGTATCCAAGAGTGTATCAAAATATTTACTACAACAAATTGACATGAGCTGACATGACGCCAAGCAATATGTTGCCTAGCTACGCCTAGACGTCTGCGCGCGATGAAATATTTCCTGGCCTGATAATGTCACCAGAGAGAAAGGCAAAAACAATATGTCGCTTGTCAAGTGAACAATTCAGTGAGTGAAAATTTTATCATTTGTAAATGTGAATAGCAAACCGGTGTGAAAATACTTTTTTTTTATAGATTTAAGTGTTTTTTTTTAGGGTTTTTATTCTTTTCTACGTATAGTATCTGTAAGTGTCTCTTTTCCCTGAGCCCATTTCCATGCAACATTGTACAATATGTTTAAGATCATTCACTAGCATCAAAGGACTCCATATTCATCAATCGCGAGTTCATCACGCGCGCATCATTCTATGCCCACCATGTAGCCAAAGCCCCGACTCCCAGACCAACAACACACCACTCACGAACACATCTACCCCCTTACACTCACTCCTTAGTCAGTTAAAACACTCTACAGCCATTGTGAAACGCATACCTCGTGGTGCCCGATCCTGCGTAGCTTCCGCTCTAGCCGAGTCCATCAAAAGATGCACACGCGACAACAATTTCGCATCCTGGCATGACCTCCTCACCTTCTCATGCAAAACACTACACGCCTCACTTGAGAATAAGATATCCCTCACACAGCAAATTAAAAACAACACTGCTCCAAACACACAATTATCCCAAGCGGCGCCCCGAAGGCCTCCGCATAGCAGACATAATAATGACATATTTCTTAAAGTTGAAGAGAAAGTGCAAGACGGAGACTTAAAGGGCGCAACCCGACTACTATTCTCAAACGATTCCATTGCACCCGACTCACCGGAGACCGCCGCCGCACTACAATCCAAACACCCCCCAGGCCCTTCCTGCCCCCCTTTTGTAGACCCCCCATCTGACATTGCAACTTGTCTCCGCGCCAAAGAGGAAGATGTTGTTGCCGCCATCGCTTCCTTCCCGGCAGGTTCGGCGTCCGGTTTGGATGGCATCTCCCCTCAACACCTCAAGGACCTCACCAGCCACGGTGTGGGCATGGCCGGCGACCACGTCATCTCAGCACTAACCGGGCTGGTGAATGTCATGCTAGAGGGGAATGTGTGCCAGGAAGTGACGCCGATCCTATACGGGGCTAATTTAATAGCCCTGACTAAAAAAGACGGTGGCGTACGACCGATCGCTGTAGGGTCCACCCTGCGGCGATTGGCTGCCAAAATTTGTGTTCGGCTAACTCGTTCTAAATTCCAGTCTCTTTTCGAACCCGTACAGGTTGGCTTCGGAACCCGCGGAGGCTGTGAGGCAACGGTCCATGCCTTACGTACCTTCACGCAAGATGATCTGTGCGAGGTAATCCTTAAATTAGATGTTAAAAACGCTTTTAATTCAGTAAACAGGGACACCCTCCTGAATAAAATTAAACTACACGTTCCGGGGATTTATAATTTTATGCTACAGTGTTATCACTGTCCTTCAAAATTATTGCACAAAAATAATGAAATTCTTTCGGCTGTGGGGTGTCAGCAGGGTGATCCCCTCGGTCCAGCTATCTTCAGTTTGGCCATAAATTCGATAATCCACAGTGTTAATTCAAAATTAAACGTATGGTACCTGGACGACGGTACCATAGCCGGGGATGCTCAGACTGTCCTAACTGATTTAGAAATGATAATACACAATTTTGACCTCATTAGTTTGGAACTAAATTTTAACAAATGTGAACTCTACATTTCTGAGAAAATAGACACAAGCTTGGCACAATCCATAGTCCAAAATTTTAAAAGCGTAGCCCCAAATATTAGAATACTCACAAAATACAGTCTGAGCCTCCTTGGCTCCCCTATTTTCGACGAGGCCATTCCACCGCTCCTAACAAGTTCGGTTTCTAAATTTAATGAATTTTCGGACCGCCTCCTTAAAACTAGCAGCCATTCTGTCCTTTTCATTCTGAAGTTTTGTCTTTTTGTTCCAAAATTTACTTATCTGCTCCGTTGCTGCCCAGTGTGGAAATTCCCTGATCTAATAAAAGACTTAGATAATGTAATAAAATTCCAAATTGAATCAATCACAAACATCAGACTAAGCGAGCAGGCATGGACCCAGGCCTCCCTGCCAATTAGGTATGGTGGCCTGGGAACCCGTAAAATCTCTACTGTAGCACTGCCGGCTTTTCTGTCCTCTATCCAAAGCTCGTCTGACCTCACAGGAAATATTCTTAAAGCCCCCGTGGCTACAAACTGTGAGGTCGCGTGCTTGGCGGAGGCTGAAACTGCCTGGCTAGCTGGACCGAGCCCAAATTTTCCTCCCACACCCAAAATTCAAAAGGCCTGCGATAACATTTAATCTCAAGTCGTATTAGACACTCTCATAAATAACTCATCATCTTTAAAAGACCGCGCCAGGCTGGAAGCAGTTGCCAGACGGGAATCCGGGCACTGGCTCAACGCCTACCCATCCCCCAACACCGGCACTTTTATCGACCCGACCACTCTCCGTCTCGCCATCGGTCTCCGGCTGGGAGCCGAGGTTTGTATCGACCATGGTTGTGCTTCCTGTGGAGCGAGTGTTGACCGCCTCGGTCACCATGGGCTTGAATGTTCTTCGAGCGCTGGCCGCCTCTCCCGTCACGCCGCGATCAATGACATCCTGCGACGGTCTCTCGTCAGCGCAAACGTCCCCGCAATCCTGGAACCTGAACACATTGCACGGGACGATGGCAAGAGACCTGACGGGATGTCTATGATACCGTGGAGGATGGGTCGCCCGCTGGTGTGGGACGCCACGTGTGCCGACACACTAGCTGCGACCTATCTTCCGGCAACCGCCAAACGGGCTGGCGCGGCGGCTGAGATGCGTGAGCGCTCGAAGATGGGCAAGTACAGCTGTCTCGGCGCCCAATACGACTTTGTTGCATTTTGTGTCGAGACACTGGGTCCGTGGGGCCCGGGCGCACACTCGCTCTTCAGGGAGCTTAGTAAGCGGCTCAGGGAGGCGACGGGTGACCCACGTGCCGGCAGCTTTCTCGCGCAGCGGATAAGTATCGCCATCCAGCGCGGGAATGCCGCCGCCATGATGGGCACCTTACCGCGGGGCCCTGGTTTTTTACATCTTTTTTAACATTGCATATTTTTGGTATTTTAGATGTAGGTATTAGTGTATTTTTTATTATAACTGTAAATAATTTATGTGTACGATTAATTGAATAAATAATTTGCAATGTCATATTACATGATATAAGTCTATATAATTTTTGCACCTCAATATCTCGAAAAGTAAATCTGTAAGCTATATTTTTTAACCAAGCGTTTGTTGCGCGCTCGTTAGTAGAATATAAATCCTAAATTTCAAAATTTTCAGGCTGAAATTGACGAAGTTAAAGCTATTTTAGTTATGATTCCTGAAAAACTCGGTCTTTTCAGGATAATTCACTGAGTTTTTAATATTTATCTAAAACTGTTTCATTATAGTGACCGCCTCTATTTTAGACATTTATTGACGTATCGCGTGGAATTTTTACTCAATTTGTTCTGGAGTTATAGATTTTTAATCGAGTTTGGCTTATAAAATCGAAAATATTAGAAAAATTGCAATTTTAACATAGGGGATAGGTTTTCTAACCATATTTCAACCTACCAAAGCCCAAAGAGCAGCTCAATAGCGCCTATAACAAAAATTATATATAACATTTCGGCCATTTTGTTTTTACTTGTATAAAATCTAACTGCAGATATCTCTAGAACGAATAGGCCTGCAAAGCTGCAGTTTTCGGTGGAGGAGAGGGCAGCCTTTATATTTTAGGATAAGTTAACTTTCAGGACTTTTCAGGCCTGAAATTTTTTTCAGTCTGAAAGCATTTTCAGGAAATACAGGAGGTCAAGCCGAGCTGCCCACCCAAAACCCCGTGTCTCTGCGACCACCGGGGGCGAAGTTATTCAACCTCAAAGTTACCATCTGACAGCTCGGCGGCCATTTTGGAATAATTCAGGCCTCCATAACTCTGCAACTATTAGCAGCAGACAATTGCGGTTTTTTGCAAAGGGGTTGGGAGATCACCCCCCACCTGCCCCCCCTACTTTCAGGAGGTTTGGAGGACACCAAAATTTGGACCTTTGGAAATATGGAATTGGAAATTGCTTTCAGGCTATAGTATAGGTCAAGCCGACTTACCCGGAGGAAGCCCGGAGTCTCTGCGACCACCCAGAGTGGAGATATAGGCTGCCATAGTTTGACTTTGACAGCTAATCCGCCATTTTGAAAATATTCAAAGGCGGATAGCTCCGCAACGGGGGAGCGTGGAGGGTTGGGGTTTTGACTAATATAAAGGATGAGGGGTTCGCTATAAGCCTGTATCATTTTCAGGCACTTTCAGGACACCATATTTTTCGGGCCTGAAAACTCGTCGAGCTCTTTCATTTGGGACCGGGCACGGGTCTGTGGGGCCATTGGTTGCCGAGATAATTGCGGTTATAACTTTTTATATAATAAAAAGACAAATATATAAGCCCGATTATCTCGGAAACCCCTGGGGCTAGCTGCCCCGTGTTTGGGTTCGTTAGAAGGGAATCGAGGAGAGCTACAATATTAGATATAAGTAGCGACTCTACATAGAGTCCAGGTAGAGTTGGCTCATATCTCGGTAATTTCACCTAACCTATTACTTTTTTTAGAGTATTTGACTTTGTTTAGACCCTCCGAGACTATAGCCGAGAGCTATAATTACAGGTATAGGTATAGACTTTACGTAGAGCTAGTGTAGAGTTCGACTCTACGTTCATAATTTAGCCAAACCTAACCAAATTTTTGCTTGGCTTAGGCATTATTGACATCCTTTAAAGGCGATCGTGGAAGTTTCATGACCAGTGCTCTACGTGAAGTCGAATAATTTTAATGAAACTTTTGTGTCACTTAAAACGTAGTATAGGACTAAAAGACTTACTTATAGCTTAGATTTAAGACTTTATTCGATACCAAAGTTTACTGTTACGTGACTCTACCGCCTATACACGGTAGAACATGTATCGGACACCGCCCGTGAAGCCCCTACAAGGTAGAACGTCCGGCGCAGGCGCCGGTAAAGACGATAATCCACTAAAAATGGAGACAAAGAACCCCCTCCTGATTGCAACTCAGTGTCTACAAGAATCCAAAAAGCAGTTAGACATGTCCGGTAACCTAAAGGGCACAATAAAAGATGAAGTCACGAGCTGTATGCAGACAATGTTTGATGTAGTCACCCGTCTCTACGCTGAAAAACAGACTGTCGGAAAAATCCGAGGTGGAGTCCGAGGCTCTACGAAATCAGCTGAAGGAGTATATTGATCAAGTCCATCAATCCAAATCCGGGTTAGATGATCGAATACTCGAGCTACGGGGCGAAGTGGACAACCTCTCCTGCAATCAGTCGAAGTTGTACGACACTGTGCTCGCCAACATTGAAAATGATAAACATAGAATGGTGGCAATTGAGAGCAAATTGGAGAATTTAAAAGAGGGATTGAGTGACCCAAAGGTTAGTGGAACTATGGAGATGACCGACAGCAAAATGATTTGCAGCCAAGCAAAAGAAGTAGAGGCCACCATCATAGAGGAAATAAGGACGAAGGAGATGCGCTCGTACGCCGACGTACTTGCAGGCATATCAAATCCTGCTGGTGCGTCGGCGGGGGAGACACCCTCGACCCACTCGGTGACTGTGACATCCACAAAAGAAGATTTAGCTCAGATTAATACATCTATTGCAGAAATAAAAAGAGACCTGACAAAGTATGGGCGCATGCAGCCTGCACCAGTGCAACCTAATTCCAGGCAGAACGAATACCAACTGGCAAAGCAAACCTCTCTACATTCGATCATTGTTACGTCCAGTAACAAAGAAGACACAAGCCAAGAGTTATTAACAAAAATTAGAGAGGCGGTGGACGCAAAAAATAGCGGTATACGCGTCGATAGGTTGCGTAAGGCAAGAGACCAGAAAATAGTCATAGGTTGTCATAGTAAGGAGGATCTAAATAAGGTTACCAAGGCAATTAAAACAAGCAATCTCGAAGTAAAAGAGGCACAGAGCAGGGATCCACTGATTTTGATTAGAGATGTGCTTGCAGTCCATACGGACGAAGATCTGCTTTCAGCGCTGAAAAATCAAAATAAACACTTGCTGGGTGATCTCAAGGAGGGAGAATTAAGAATTGCAGTGAGATACAGGAGAGAAGCCAGGAATCCACATATTAAGCACGTAGTAATGCAGGTTTCCCCTCCGGTCTGGAAGCGCCTCACGGACGCAGAGCGGGTTCATATAGACCTACAACGACTAAAAGTCGAGGACCAGTCGCCACTGGTACAGTGCTCACTGTGTCTTAGCTATGGTCATAGTAAGCGCCTCTGTAAGGAAACCATGGAAAAATGCAGTTACTGCGGAGGCCCACATCGCTGGGCAGAGTGTGATGACCGTCGTGCGGGTTGTGATCCGACATGCTGCAACTGCAAGCGGTCAGGGCTGACCGAGACGAACCACAATGCATTTAGCAACGAATGCCAAGTTCGCAGAAAGTGGGACGCCTTAGCTCGGGCAACTACTATTTATTGTTAAGGGCAACGATGGAAATAGCGATGCAACCCCAATGAATATGGGGCGGTACCAGGTGTTTCAAGCAAACCTACAAAGGAAAGAACTGGCGACATCAGAAATAATGATAGAAGCAAACAGGAGGAAGTTGGCTTTTGCACTGCTGCAGGAACCGTATGTGGGGGGATCGAGGACCACGAGGAACTACAGAGGAGTGAGGATATACCAGAGCGACAATCAGGGAGATGGTACGGTTAAGGCGGCAATTGCCGTATTCGATCACGAATTAGACGTCATACCGTATCCAAAACTCACCACCAATAACATCGTGGTGGTGGGGATCCGAACAAGCAAATGGGAAATCGCTGTGGTTTCTTTTTACTTCGAACCTGATCAGCCCCTGGAGCCATACCTGGAGCAGCTTAAGACCATTCAGCTAGAACTTCAACCGAGAAAGCTCAAAATGGGTGGGGACACAAATGCTAAAAACACCTGGTGGGGAAGTACCGAAATTAACCATAGAGGAGAGGAAATGCATGGGGCCATTGAGGAAATGGGGCTACAAATACTCAACGTGGGGGATGTTCCTACATTTGACACAGTCAGGGGCAACAAGCGATATTCCAGCCACGTCGATGTCACAACCTGTACGACGGACATGATCGGCCTGGTAGAGGACTGGAGAGTTGATGAAGCAGTAACTAGCTCGGATCATAACACCCTCGTGTTCAGTATCAGGCTTACAAAAGCAAAAGGAATGAATGTTCAGAGGACAACACGAGTTTATAACACCAAAAAGGCTAACTGGACACTATTTCGTGAAAAACTAAACCAGCTGAAAGGAGAGGAGGATATAAACGTCGCAGAGGTACAAAAAGTCGATAGTAAGAGAGAATTGGATGTCTTGACGGAGCGCTTTGCCAATGTAGTTACGAAAGCATGTGAGGACACCATACCAAAAAAGAGGTCCATCGAAAAACTTACTCTGCCGTGGATGTCCGAGGAACTGGAGAAGTTAAAGAAAAAAGTACTCACCTTGAAGCGTCGAATACGTTGCGCAGCACCAGTCCGGAGAGATAAAGTGATCCGTGAATACCTGCAAGAAAAACAAAATTATGAAATAGAGGTAAAAAAGGCTCAGATAGAAAGTTGGAAAGGATTTTGTGGGAAGCAGGATAGGGAGGGAGTTTGGGAAGGTATATATAGAGTAATTAATAGAACAGCCAAGAGACAAGAGGATTTGCCCCTGGAAAGAAATGGAGTGATGGTGGATCTGAGTGAATCTGCCAAGTTGCTGACTGAGGTCTTCTATCCGGATGATCTGACGAGAAGCGATACAATACACCACCAAAGCATTAGGAAAGAGGCAGACCATGTAAACGATAGGCACCTCGAGGAAATACACGACTCGCCTTTCACGATGGAGGAGCTTAGAAGCGCGGCGGAGAGCTTCAATCCAAAAAAGGCTCCAGGTGCGGATGGAATGACAGCACATATCTGCGGTCATGCAATATCCGGAGATCCAGAGTTCTTCTTGGCACTGGTAAATAAATGCCTCAAGTTGGAACACTTCCCCACTATTTGGAAGGAAGCAACAGTGGTGGTCCTGAGGAAACCGGGGAAGGAAACCTACAGGGACCCCAAGTCATATAGACCCATAGGCTTGTTGCCAGTGATGGGAATGATATACGAAAAGATGCTGGTGAACCGCCTCAGATGGCACGTACTGCCGAGATTGAGTACTCGCCAATACGGATTCATGCCCCAGAGAAGCACTGAAGACTCCCTCTATGACCTAACACACTATGTACGGCAAAAAGTAAAGGCTAAAAAATTAGTAACAATGATATCATTGGACATAGAGGGAGCCTTTGACAACGCGTGGTGGCCAGCCATAAGAGTTCGGTTGGCTGAGGTGAAGTGCCCAGTAAACATTAGAAGAGTAATGGACAGCTACTTGCAGGACAGAAAAGTCTCGGTAAGATACGGGGGCGGGCAGAACACAAAAAACACAACGAAAGGCTGTGTTCAGGGATCTATAGGCGGACCCACATTGTGGAACATTCTACTGGATCCGCTGTTGCGGGGGCTCGAGGAGCGCGGGGATTATGTGCAGGCTTTAGCGGATGATGTGGTGCTGGTCTTCGATGGAGACACAACGCTGGAGGTTCAAAGACGTGCCAATGCCGCCCTCGCCTATGTCCGGGATTGGGGAATCAAAAACAAGCTAAACTTTGGTCCGCAAAAGACCAAAGCCATGGTTTTAACCCGAAAGTTGAAGTATGACACTCCGAGGCTAAACATGAGGTCGAGGAGGCTAGAGGGTCGACATTGGTATATCTGAGGACATTAAGATCCAGGGGCTCTACGTCGACAGTAAACTTACATTTAATAAACACGTCGCGGAGGTTAGCAAAAAAGCTATAAACATATATAAGCAGCTGTCAAGAGCGGCCAGGATCAGTTGGGGCCTTCATCCAGAAGTAATTCGACTAATATATAGAGCAACGGTGGAACCCGTTATTATGTATGCTTCGTCCGTCTGGGCACCAGCAGCGCAGAAACTAGGGGCTCAAAGACATCTGAACAATCGGCGCTGGTGCTATCTGGGTTGCTTCCATTGGACCTGCGAATCGGGGAAGCTGCAGCCCTGTATGAAGCAAAAAGGGGAAAACTGCCGCAGCTGCTGGCCGACAGGGAGGTAGAGCGGGTTGCTGCATATGCGGAGGCTCCTCATCCAGCTGAAAATGTGCGCCTGGAGTTCATGAGCCTGATAAACCAAGCAGAAGTAGACGCTAATAATAAGCAAGAAATTAGAATATTCACGGGCGGCAGCAAAATTGATGGTGGAGTCGGCGCATCATTATCTGTATGGAATGGTGATGCCGAGATTAAAGCCAAAAAGTTAAAGCTGTCGTCGTACTGTACGGTTTACCAGGCGGAACTGCTGGCCATATCGGAAGCCATGAGGTTCACCCTGGAACGCCACGAAACAAGCTTCGGCATATATAGTGACTCGCGGTCGGCGCTCGAAACGATCGCGAATAATGACTCCAGGAACCGTTCAGCTCTACAAGCCAGAGAAACAATTAGAACATCTAAACTCCAGAATAAAGAAATATCTCTATTCTGGATCAAAGCACACGCTGGCCTGGAAGGTAATGAAAGAGCAGATCGTTTAGCCAAGGAAGCAGCTAAAAAGAAAACCAGACCTAACTATGACTTGTGCCCGGTCTCTTATGTAAAATGGCAAATTAGGCAGGATTCGCTCGAACAGTGGAATGATAGGTATGTGACGGGAGGAACTGCTGCAGTTACAAAAATGTTGTTCCCAGACGCCATACACTCCTACAAAATTATAAAAGAAATAGAGATAACAGGTACACTAACACAGGTACTAACGGGGCATGGCGGTTTCTCTGAATACTTGACCAGGTTCAAGTGTAAAGAGAACTCGTCATGCATCTGTGAACCAGGATGCGAAGAAACCGTAGCGCACATCCTCTTCGAATGCCCGGTAAACGCTATGCAACGACACGACATTGAAAATAGAATACTAGAGACTCTATGTAAAGAAAAAATAAGTGAAGTAATGACAAACAAAAGTAAACGACCGCACTTACTAAAATACATGATAGACGTAGCAAATAAGGTTATAAGTAGGAATAAATAAGATATGATGCCAATATATAATGGTTATATATAGGTCAAGCATATGTATAGTATAGATTAGAATAAGTAAAATATGAAGTAAGCAGTTTTGAGTAAGTTAAGTTATATTTCATAGCACTACGTAAAGATAATGTAGCTGATATATATATATATATATATAGAGAAATATCCTCGTCCCTTAACCGACGCAAAGCAAGAATAAAGCAAAATAAATAAGAAAAAAAAAAAAAAAAAAAGATTTATATATATATAAATACAAAATATAAGATATATAGTTAACTCTACATTGTATTTTATTATGTTATGCAAGTAAGAACCAGATAAACTATTGTACTGAGTTAGTTCTGCAACATGTACTGTATGTAATAGAGTACATACACAAAGACTGTGTTAAAATTGTACTTGACAGGTGTAGTCTAAGACTACCCATAGAATATTTGACTATATTATGGTTTAAGATCATTAGATTGAATATAAGCACTGTAACAACAACTACTAATGCACGAACAAAAACAAAAGCATAATAAGGATTCCGTTTCACTACGGAAGAAACAGAGCAAACTGTCAAGCCGTCCACGGCTTAGACTATTGTCTCTGTAGTGGCCGGCGAGACAAACAAAAAAAAAAAACAAAAAAAAAAAAAAAAAAAAAAAACCGAACCGAACCGAACCGAACCGAACCGAACCCAACCGAACCCAACCCAACCCAACTGCCGGCCCCATTGCCGGACTGCAGCCTCAACATCAGCCAGGAAGCGCTCAAACTCGGAGAGAGTCCTATTAGGGGAGAAATACAGCCCAACGACCGCTATGTCTCCTACTTTCGCCAACACAAAGCCACGATCCCTCTCTACCCCGGAGAAGGGTAGCGAGCCAGCGGCGCAGTTCGTAACAATAGCCACCAGACCATCGCCGTCTCCCACCCAGTTGTCTCTGTCCGGTATAAAATAGGGTTCAGCGACTATACCCATATGAATATTCCACTGTGCAAGGCTCTGGAAAAACAAGTCCTGAGCACTGACACAGTGGTGGAGGTTCCCTTGCAGGAATCTTTGAGTAGCCATATATTAGGATTCCATTTCATCGGCTCTCTCTTACCTGGTTGCGGCGTTGGCCGGAATCATGGGACGGTCTGGCGACGGCCGAGAGTTTGCTCCGACAGCGGCCCTCCCCCTGCGTTTCCTGGAGACTGGAGCGGTGCATAGTACACTTCCTAATCTGTGCTCGGCAGGCTTATTAGCTGCCGCGCATAATGTGCAGTGCGGCGCCGCGGAAGACTGAGCGGCTTTGTGGCCCGGCTGTCCACAACGGTAGCATTGTTCGCTACGGTCAGTATCCGCATTGCATTGTTGCCGTGTATGTCCTGCTTGAAGGCAACGGTAGCAGCGCAGTGGTCGCGACTGCAACAGTTTTGCTCTAGCGGCCACCCATCCCACAAGCAGACGACCGCTGTTGACCACTTTTTTAACTGCCGCTACAGGACAACGGACCCAGACTGTTCCCAGCTGATTGAAGTCTTTTCTGATATTACCAGTCTTGACTGTCTCAAGAGGGCAATTTCCAGCTGCGGCAACAGCAGCTTGGACTTCATCCGTTGTCACCGAGTCGTCCAAGTCCGAAACTCGCATTTCCGCGCATATTGTTGGCCTGGGTACTCGAACCAAATTCGGATCCAGGGATACTCTCAGCTTTTCCGGCAGTGTGTCGGCCTTTTCTCTACTAGACGCTCCAGGTATTTCAATGAGAACCGCTCCTGTAGCAGCAGCTTATAGCACACGCCACCGATTATTTGAAAATCGGCCAATTTTTATTTCTGCTTAGTCTCTTTCATCACGTCTGCATAGGTTATACCTTTGATAGTAGCCTCGGGGTGCAGACTGAGCACAACAGCCGATGAGCGGGGCGCTCGAAGTGATGCCGTACTTTTCCTCTTAAGTTGACTATCCCTTCCCACGGAAAAGCCAGACGTCGTTGAGCTATTCTTTTTTTATTTTTCGCACCCCTCTTTGCTACAGTGTTCCATCCCTGGCTAGCAGCAGATGCAGCTGGTGCAACAGAAGAAGATGCAGAAACGGCGGCTGCAGTAGGCTGCGCGACAGGAACCTGGCCAGCTTTGTTACCTTTTGCTTTCTTCTTGGCCTTGTCCTTCCTCTGAGTCGCTGGAGCTGAGGTCGTAGGCTCAACTAGATCAGCTGATTTGGTTTTACCATTGATTATTGGTTTAGTCACCGCTAGAGGCGAGCGGATCTATTTTTGTGGTAAAAGGCGGTCTTCGATTGCATCCAAGCGCGCGCTAATCATTGTACCAACTTGGGTTATGACCTCTCGCATGAATGCGTCCCGGTCCGAATGGGTAGGCGAAATATTCGCATCGGGCTGGGGTGGAGCCATACTCGTGTCTGGCCGGGGAGGTGACATACTCGGAGAGTCGGTCGTGGTGACGGTTGTAATCTGCGTCCGTGTTATTTCCGCTCTCAATTCTTCTACTTCCTTGCGCAGATTTTCGAGTTTTGCCTGTAGACAACCATTCGCCGCGCATAAAACCTCAACTTCCTCATAACCGGTCCGAGTATACAGGACGCCCACCGCCTCTTTAATGTGCTCAGCAGCTGTCTAAAGGTGCCGCACGAATGTACCCTTCAGGTTTCCTGACCTTTTAGACACAAATATCACTGTATTAGCAGCTTGTGTAGCTATCTTTGCCAGGTCCGTCGCCGTTTTAGGGTCCTCATCGCAAGCCCTCTCTGCCCTCCTAGTTCTATTGGCCAATTCAGTGAACTCTGTCACCTCTTTTTGCAAGCGATCCTCATCTTCGACTTTGTCGACAGCCAGGAAATCTTTCCTGGTTTTGGTATTTCCGACTTGCCCTCCCATTAGCAGGGGGCGTCCTCGGCCCCGCTGTGCAGTCGACATCTTTGAAGCATTAGAGCGATTCGATTCTTGGCTACCTGCCGAATCCGACCCGGAGGCAGGTTCCTCGTGCCTACGTCTACGCTTCCGCAAAGAATAAGCCACGTTCTTTACTGAAGACACAGACTGCGCTCGTTATGGAATCATTATCTGAATCCCACGCGGCGCTCATCTCGGCGACTGTCTTAGGGGACAGTCGCTCCAAGACCACTAGCAGCCTGGCGAATGTTATACCCTCAGCAGGCCTAGAAGAGCTTGCTGAAGGAGAGCTGTTTACTCCGCCCTTTTCGGGCACATTTACTTCACCGCCCATCTCGGGCACATCATCTATTTTATTATTATGGTTGATAACATTTTCTGTCATAATAGTCCCACGAGTCGAGACGATACAAGCGCGAGTACCCCCGGGTTACGCTCATCTCAGCCAGGTCGATCTTGAACTTGGTCTCAGCAAAGGTTACGTCCCTTTCAGTTGCCCCGGGGTGCAGTTTTAATACCACAGCCGAACAGTGAGGAACACGTAACCGAGGCTTCTTGGGCCTCTTTCTCTTCTTTATGGGTGGGATAGTACGCGCAGACGCCAGCTGCCCGCTGCACTTCTTCTTCTTTTCCTTTTTGCGACCCCGTTTTACCACGTCCGACCATGTAGCACCTGCTGGCGCAGCGGATGGGGCGACGGGACCGGGCGTCATTAGCGAAACCGCAGCCGGAGCCGACGGTTTCGCAGCAGCACTCGAAACTACCTTGGGCCTGGTCTTCTTGCCCTTGCCCTTCTTCCCCTTGTGGGGTGGAGGGGCAGAACTGGGACCCGGCTGGGGTTCAGGGTGTCAAAGGCCACAGGGGGACGGAGGCATTTCTCTGGGAGAAGTCTATCCTCCAGAGCCCCCAGCTTCGCGTCAACCATATTTCCAACAGCCAGCATTAGTTTCCTAACAAGTTCGTCAGGATCAGGAGCGGGCACAGCCGCTTTCTCCCGAGGAGGCGGCAGTGAGGTGGGAGCCTGCACAGACTCCTGCGCCGCCTTCAACTCACCTCGGTGGTCATCCGTTTCCCGACGAAGCTTGGTCAACGTCGCTTTTAGGCGCATGTTTTCCGCCTCGAGCTTTGCCGTGTCGTTGGTCAAGGCACGATCATAGAGGGCATGAACTGCCTCCCTCACCGACTTAACAGAGTCCTTCAGAGCACCCTGGAAGGTGCCCTTCAGGTGCTTCGGTTTCGTGGCAACCGACTCCACTACCTTCAAAGCATCATCCGCTTGTTTAGCGAGACCCGTCATAGATGGGCGCTCAGTCTGTCCAATCAAAGCATGCTGTCTATTCGCTTGCACGTTCTGTCTCGTGCTCAACGCACGTTGCGACAGCTCCGCAACCTCCTTCTCCGCCTGTAACTCCATCTCATCGCACTCTAGGCAGATGAATTCGGCCTTGGCAGCTGCCAGGCCGATGTATTGGCCAGTTGTGGGAGGGCGTCCCCTGCCCTTCCCCTTGCGCTTCGGCCGAGCTGAGAGACCACTACCATCGGAATCGGAATCCGACTGAGTCCCCAGTCTCGACCGAGGCATTTTCCTCGAATCTTGTTCGGCCTCCACCTCCAGGCTTTCATCGCCCGTGAAAGTCATCGAGCCCATCGACGAGCCGCAGAGCCCTGTGAGGTCGTCGGAGTCGTTTGGTGTGTTCATGAGACTATCCATTCGACGCGCTGAACGCGTGAGACGCCCGGAAACCGGAGGTTCCATCACGCTCAGCAACACCCGGGGCGACTTAATCGCCTCTACCTCCTTTCTAATCATGCCAATAATACCTTTAGAGGGTTTGGAGCCCACTCCGGGCCCCGCAACAAGCGATGCGGACACGCCACCCTTCTCGGACACACACTTCATCGCACAAGTGCCGACCCCGTATAAGTACGGCAGCCCAGTCCCAGGCCTATCAGTTCTGAGACTGGGGAGGGATTCCCCAGACGACACCGCCGTACTGGGACCCTCCCGGGGAGTAGGTTGCTTATGAGACTCGGCCATAGCTTTCACCAGTAGGGGCTTAGTACTGCAAGGGGCCCCACATCCCTACAGGTTTTTACGTCTTGGCTGACGGATGATTATTTATAGTGGTTCACCTTAAACGCGGCCACTGGCCCCCGATCCCGGACTCGGGACTACGGGTTCGGTCCTCATCCAAAGTGCCAAACGACGACAGGAGAGGACCGGTGGACCCTCATTTCAAGTGCCAACAGGCGACGAGAGAGGGCCGCTCCCCTCTCGTCTCCTCTGAAAGCAGAGGAGGAGAGAGAAGCGTCGTCGAGTTATTAGCCACTTGGCTACCAAGATCCCTTATGGAAAGTTAATAACCAAGCGCCCAGGGTGCACCGTCCCGGTCATGCTACTCTTCCCCCGGGTCGTAACCCAAAAGGACCAATAGCAAACCGGGCATACGAGGAGGTTACCCGACCCAGCACCCCAACCTAACCTAACCGAACCGAATCATTTTTTTTTTGTTTTACTTGTTGAACCGCATTTACGCGTACCCGCCCGCCAGGGGAGCGAGCAGATTATGCGGGGCTCCCGGTCAGAAGGGCCGAACTACCCGCTAAAACCCCAAGGTGCCCTCTACCGCAGAGGCCGTGGTCCCAGGATGCATCTGCATTCGTCCGCAATCATGGCCAGCGGGTGCTTGCTTGGACAAGCCCGAACTCGCGGAGTGAACGTTTGGTCCACTCCCAAACCAGCTCGATGCGGTGGCGTGCCGGGACACTTTGACATGCCATACCGCCTACTCGGGGCCTCTCACGTGGACGACAAACGGCCCCTAAGTCTGTCGCCCGAGGTCCCGTTATGGGGGCAGGTAGCGCGCATGATCGGCGAATCGGGTCCGAGAGAATGTCACCTTCCCTCGCCCTCTCCGCCGCTTCCTTCTGCGATATCACGGCCTCGCAGAAGGAGATGGAGATGGCCATGGGCATGGCCTTCCATAACGTCTGGCTGGCATCGAGAGGTCGGCCCCCACTGCTGCAACAAGCGTCGCGCGTTGCTCCGCCCAGGCGGGGCACTCTTCCAACGTGTGCTGCGCCGTAACTACGGCGCAACCACACGCATGGCATGCTGTCGTCCCCTCTCTACGTGCCACTTTATGCAGGTACTCTCCGAAACACTCATGTGATGAGAGCACCTGCACTAGCCTGTAATAGAGGGCTCCCTCTTTTCGTTCGACCCAGTGCTTTAGCACAGGAAGAATGGCGTCGACAGTATGCTGTCCGGCAAATGGCGCTTGAAGCGTCTGCTCCCATACCACCATCCTTGCATTGTTCAGAGTCTCCTGGTGCACCTGCACTTCTTGGGGCGCCAGTAAGTCCCCTCTGCCGCGCGCCTTCAAGCGCCAGTGGTAAACGCCAGCGAGGACCTCTGCCTCTAATTCCCAGGGCGGGGTTCCTGCCAGCACGCACGCCGCCGAGAATGATATAGTGCGGTATCCTCTTATTACTCTGACCGCCATGACCCGCTGCGGTCTCCGCAAGAGGGTCCTGTTTTGGGCGGTTAGGGCGTCATGCCATACGGGTGCCCCGTACATCGCCATGGATCGCACTACTCCCGTATACAGATGACGGCATGATCCGTCCGGTCCCGCTAGATTTGCCTATTTTCCAAGCGGACGGTACTTTGGCCTGGGCAAGGCAGGCATTAAACAATCGCTTGAGTCTCGGCTCCAACTCGTTAAGCGCTAGAGCCAGCGCCCGCCCGGGGATGCCACCTGGGCCTGGAGCGGTGTTCCTACTCTTAAGCCGGTGAATAAGAACGTCCATCTCTCCCTCCGAGATTTCAGGAGCCGAGTCACCTGGTGCTTCTTCCGAAAGCGGGGAGGGGTTCATCCCGCTGGGGGAAGAGTGTCGCCACTATCTCAGCCACAAGTTCTGGTTGAAGGCTCTGAGTAACCGGTGGTGCCCAAGGACGGAGTTTTGCTCTCACCTTCTTATACGGGCGGCCCCATGGATCGTCGTTGCGGGTCGCGAGCATCTCCTTCCGCTTGAGTGCTTTGGCCTCTCGGATGGCTATATTTAGGGCTTTTTTAGCTTCCTTGGCTTCCTTGACAGTTGGTTATGGAGCACATGAAGCGAACATTTTGTAACCTAATGGTGCCCCGTGAATTTAAGATAAGTTTGGCAAAAATGCTTGATTCTGATCAACCAGAAACATCCAATGTTAAAACTGAAGAAGTCAATTGTCTTTCATGTCATCCTAAATTTAAAAGAAAATCGACATATATATGCTATTCGTACAAAAAACACAGTTGTTTACAGTTGTTTACAGTGCGCGAAACATGTGTGCCCTGACTGTGATTAGAATTCCAAGTGTAGTTCGACTATGGACATTATTTTTTCCAGAAGGTTTATTTACTTACTATAACTTTTATAAAAGGTTTATTACTAATAAGTAACAAATACTAGTTTTTGGGAATAGTCATTTTTGTGTTTTGAATTTTTAGAGTTGCTAGTCGGATTTTTCTCCAAATGTCAAGCCAAATATTATTACAGTCTTATATTTAAAATTTTGATAACGTTGATTTTCTTTCTACCTATATTGTTTTTTTCTTAAAACTGTTTACTTTTCATCATATTACAAATACAGATGTATAAATAATCACTTTCTCCATAAAACACAACAAAATTTAAGCGATTTCTCAGGCCTAACGTTCGGTACTAATGTTACAAAAAATGCACGTCGGTACTTAAAGGTAGAAGATGTGAATTGTGAACTGGAAATAAACATTTATTATTATTATTTTTGTTATAAGTATCTTTACATTTGTCAGAATTAAAGAAATATTGGTGTATTATAATTATTTTTTGTATTGTCCTTTTTGGATCTCAGGTCACAAAGTGAACTGGTTCGATGATTGCTACGGGCCAAAGTCAAGTAACAACCATTGTAAGTCTAGGTTTGGTTTAGCAATCAGGTTGGAAAAACTTTCTGACTATTCGGCAAGTGTTTAATATCACCACCTTTTGTAACTGTATAAACGTGTATCATGGGAAATCAAGATTGGATTTTATTGGATGTTATGTGTGTTTGGGATAGCTATGTCGATTAAATTAGCGATTTTTATTATTATTTTTGTTTTCTTTATGTTGTCTCAGCCACTTAGAGTGACCGGTGATATGAGTGACGCCCACGGGATTGCTCCAAGTGAGCTACACTTTCATTCTGGTTGCGAGTCGCATCCTCCGTATTATTATTATTATTCAATCACAAATATTATAACTGTACTAAAACATTGTCAAAAAATATATTATTGTGTCCAATATCATTTTTCTAGCGGCCGCTTGTCTACCTCTTTTTCACCCTTGAGAACACCTACTTACACCATAAGCTGAATTAGCGGTGTTAATCAATTACTACTGGAGCATCCTTACTCTTTGAGAGAACCCCTTTCTTGATTTTTTTTGTTTAACGTTATGCAATCAGCGAAGTGATCACTGCTGCCTATAGACATTAGCAACACCAGGCCAGGGGTATCACCAATCACCACAGGCAGGTTTATTCACCTACTTCCCACGTCTCCCTGGGGTTTATTTACCAGCACGTGATTAAACCAGCGGAGAGCGGGTCTGTTCAACCTTATCCGCAATATATACTCGTTATGGACTTGGTCAAGTCGTTTACAACGCTGCGCCACCAATGCAGTATTTTCATTTCGTGGCCTTTAGTTCGAGGAAGTGCATGAAAAGGTCTCATATTACTACATTGCTACATGGCTACATTGAGTTTCAAAGCACCCTTTTCTTGCACTTCCTTCTACCTCTACCTTGATCTCAAGATCCTGTCCGATAGTGCTCACCCCTGCAAAGTATTCGTTGTATTTATATTCTTTGAGCAGTGCATGACTGATAGAAATTTCTGCTGAATTTGTGTTTTAACCACAACCTAGAACAAGATAGGACTCAGAACACAACTTTGGAAGACCTACGGTAATCCGGAAGAGATTAGATGGCCTCCTATTTATTGGCAACGACAATATCTCATCTCACGCCTCGCGCACAGCAAGGGACACTGTCGAAGACACTGAAGGTCGAGAAATGCGAAATACAGAGGATGGTTCTTATTGCATAGATGACTCTTGAAGGGTGCTGAGGGCAAAGATCGGATCAATAGTGCAACAAATATATGATGATGATGAATACAGTCTGGCTCTAGTCACATATAATTCCAGAAGTTCGTTCGATCGTTGAATGGGTTTTCTGGCAGTTAGTTTAAAAAAGAGACGTGTGATTGGAGCGACCATCTGGATGGCGTTGCGTAGAGGTGGATCACAATTTCAAATGAATGGATGGTAGCCTTCATCTCTGAATGCCCCGTATGCATCCACTTATGTTTCGGGATACCCCGTCTGTCGGTCAGGCGACAGTCTGCATTTGGCACTGTATTGTAACTGTGTAACTATAACATAATATAACTTAGTTGTGACCGTGTTACTTGTAATCCGGCCGGATATTTGGCTGCAAGCTGTGATTGCGGGGTGGGACTTTAGCCGACTGCATGTTTATGTGATTTCAAGTCTTCATTCAATGTGAATAATGTGAACGGTGAACTAAACAACTCATCCGAGTTCGAACAGATTAGTAGTTTCGAAGTAGGTACGGGCGTTCATTTCAGCATCTAGCATCGTGGAGGACGAACGACATTGCATAGTACCTCTAAATATAGAGAAATTACTATTTTTAACCTAGTATAATTTGCCTTGATTTACTTTGGAAACAATATACCTACACTATTATTTTAATTAACAACACTTGTCAAAAGTACACACCCCAAAGACCCTACACGCCACCTGGCTGACGGTGGCCCAATAGGATATGAAGGACAATATCTAATTGATATTGCTACATCTCAGAATAGTAGGCAATGGAAGAAGCAGACAAGGAGAGCCGACCCCAGATAATGGGAAAACGAAAAGACTTTGGGGATTCTGAAGATTCAGAAGGAGGTTATGTTTCCGACGAGCAAAATACCTTTTATGGACTTTTTATACATTTTTACTATCCGATATCCGGCTGGATATGCCGAAGAACGGGCGAAATGGAGAAGAATGCGCAGGAAAGCGGACCCTGGCAGAGGCCGGGATAAGCGCTAGGACGATGATGATGATCCGGCTGGATATTAACGCACTATCCGGTATCCGGCCGGATAGTAAACTTAGACCGGATATGCCGGATACCGGATATGCCGGATACCGGTAAGTAGCCGAATATCCGGTTCACACGTGTTTTCCATAAGTGAATACTCCACTCTACAACCCAATAAGAAGAGATAGGGGATCTCTACACTTAACGTCAAATCCCTAAATGAATCTCCAAAGAAACTCGAAAACATACTTTATAAAAAGATATAGTGATGATGCTTAAAAAAATACAAAATATAATTATGCTTTTTGTAAATCTAAACATCTCGTATCGATTTCTTTTTTTTAAATCGTATCGAGCCAACGACATCTATTTCTAATTCTTAAACTATTTAATCGGCTGTTGTTTACTACAAACTATATTTTCTCCTTTTTTATTGTTCGAATTATACATGATCCGAGATTCTGAGATCGATTCACTGGATCGATCCATTTCAAGATCGATAAAGTTCGATTAAAAACATTATTCTACTCGGATCTCGGATCGCCGCCATCCCACACAGTCACATCACAGCCCTATTTGTTATTGTGTTGCAGCGTTGCCAGATCGTACATTTTGGTACGATTTACGTACTTTTTGGCTGACTGTCGTACCTTTGGCGTACTTTGTTACACATCGTACTATTTAGTACGTTTTACAAAATGCTAAATTTAGCTAGGGGAGTGGTCACTTTGCCTTTCCTGTAAATAAGGTCTTGCCTTGTCAAAATAACGCCGTTTTATTGGTTACAAACACCCACCAAGGTCGATAAAATAGAAGAGAAGGTAAACCGTACCTTTTTAGCCATTTTCGTACTATTTTAGGAGCCCGGTCGTACTTTTTTGGAAACTGCTGCTGGTAACACTGTTGTGTTGTGACATTTGTGTCTGACTATAATTTTGTTGCGTTTCACAATAATTTGAGTTATTTTATTCATTTCACTCTAAACAACCATTATTGCTATTAATAATTACTAAAAATGGAGGAGCCGCAATCATCATCGATGGAAGATCAATCGAAATCTCCTATTTGTTTGTTAATTTTAGGTTAGGACTCTACTAAAACATGTTTTAGTTGGTTTCTTTCGTGGTGGGTTAGTTGTAATCTGCTTTGCATTCGTAGGCATGGCTGGAGCTGGTAAGACGTCGTTTACGCGGCGGTTGGCTGGGAAAGTTGTCAATGGCTCCAGACCTTATCTCATCAATTTAGATCCAGCTTGTCGAGAAGTCTCTTATCCAGCGAACATAGGTGAGTTAATGCTATGATGCTAACCAAACACAATCTTGTCCTAGACGACAGTGACCACTTAGCATTAAGGACGATCGTCTGACCATGTCCCTGCCTTACCTAATAAAAAAACAAGTATTAACTATTATGTCCATGGGGATCCTACAAATGTTTTGCGCAGGTACTGCAGCTGATCCCTTGATACGGCCTTATTCAAAAGTACCTTCATTGTAATCCAAATTAAAAAGTAATTAAGTAATTGTAATTACTTACAATATGTATGTTGCATGTTGTGATTGAGATTCTGTATTAAAACAATGTGCCGTGAATAATTCACAACTTTACTTGCCTAACTTAAAGCACTTTTAGGACTGTCGGATTACAAGGTATGATGGGATACTCGATTATCATGGGTGTTTATGTATTGCACTCATAAATAAAAATATTATTTTTACATTGTATTATAATATTGTGTAGTATTTAGATGAAGGCAGTATTGTTACCTCAACGGGGTTCTTCAGTTTTAATGTAATACAATGTTTTGCGTTTAATACAATTTTAAAAATGCCAGCGAACAAAAATTTAATGTTAATTCACTGAATAAACATTGTAATTTCCATGGTTATAGACTTATAACACTGTAATATAATTGTATAGTATAAATGCATCTCAATAGTATGTTCAAAAATATTAATAATACTTTTACATTGTACTGGATATTCCAAGCGATGCAAATAAAGAAATTTATATACAATTTTCAGACATACGAGACACAGTAAATTATAAAGAGGTCATGAAACAGTATGGACTGGGCCCAAACGGTGGAATTGTTACTGCTCTCAATTTATTTTCTACAAAATTTGGACAGGTTGTTGACTTAATTGAGAAAGCTGGAAATAAGCACAAATATTGTGTAATTGACACTCCAGGTAAGCTTTCAATCATGTTTGTAACACCAATACAGTAACAGAATAATTGGCTGTGTTGCCCGACAGGGTAAGACTCTTATGATATTAATTGCTTTGTACGACACTCATAAATAGTAGGGGTTTGTGCTATATTCTACTCTTCCGGTACACCACCTTGGTTGATGAGTTCTTGCACCCATCCATACCTCACAGTCTACTAATTGCCTTAAGCAGCAATGATATAAAAAGCATAATATTGATGTCAATATCCCAGTTGTGCTCGCGAGGGCCAGGGGCCTTAACCATGATCCAGGCAGATTGGCAGATAATTACAGAAAGTGAATTCCGTGACCTTGTTAGCAGAGGAATCTACCTAACCAGATAGGGTCAGGGTTACACATTCAGTC
The DNA here is from genome assembly GCA_907269095.1 of Blastobasis adustella. Lineage (NCBI taxonomy): Eukaryota > Metazoa > Arthropoda > Insecta > Lepidoptera > Blastobasidae > Blastobasis > Blastobasis adustella. The sequence continues at coordinate 21,289,225 of OU026118.1, read as the reverse complement.
ACCTGAATGTGCAGGTTTCTTCACACTGTTTTCCCTCACTGATCAGCGGTTGGTGTTCTACTAATGTACCTAGCTCAAAAAAGTCATTGGTACGTACATGGCAACACCGTCGATCAAACTCGGTACCTCTTGCTTATGAGTTTGACCCGTTAGCCATTAGGCCACCATTGCCACCAATGCTCTATTAATTTGGAATTATGTTCAGTATAGTTTAATCATATTAATATAATTTATTTTAATTAGTTTGGACATACAGCAAACTACTCAAAGTTGTCAGACTGAATGCATGATCAACAAGCAAAAAAGAAATATATTTTTAAGTAATTAATATTTTGCTTGATACATTTACTGATATAATACTAACAAATTATGGATCTATGGTATGAAATAAATATATTAAAATATAATTCAATTTAAACATAAAATATTTTTTAGGTCAAATAGAAGTATTTACATGGTCTGCTTCGGGCACCATAGTGTCAGAAGCACTAGCATCCACTCGGCCTACTATTGCCGTGTATGTGATGGATACGGTCCGCAGCGTCTCTCCAGTTACCTTTATGTCAAACATGTTGTATGCCTGCTCTATCCTGTACAAGACTAGACTACCTTTTATTGTAGTAATGAATAAGGTAAGCTTCTACTGGAAACTGGTTTTTATTTTGTATATATTTAAAAAAAATGTTCTTATTAAGTTGATAGACAGTCATTTAGGCCACTAACTTACCTAATATTAGCTCAAACGGTACAAAGTTACGAATTTTATTTTTTCTCTTGAGTCTGTTTGCATGCTTGTCTTTTTATGTGTCACACAAAGTATACCTACCATTAAAGTTCTTTAGGGTTAGAAAACAAATCATAATATTTCCTCGTTGCTGCAGTCTCTTATAAACAAAACTCAAACTGACGAAGAAAGAGGTTTGCTATCTGCTCGTATGTAACTGTGTAGAATATCTAATAAAAAGAAGTCGAATAGCTTCAAAATGTACCTCATGTGGTCTGAATAGCACACACTCTGGTTCCAGACGGACGTGGTGGACAACGCGTACGCCGTGGAGTGGATGCGGGACTTCGAGGCGTTCCAGGAGGCGCTGGACGCGGGGGACGACGGCGAGGGCGGCGCGGGGGGCGCGGGGGGCACCTACGTCGGGAACCTCACGCGCTCCATGGCACTAGCACTCGATAGTTTCTATGCAGACTTGAAGTGTTGCGGTGTGAGCGCGCATACTGGCGAGGTGAGTTATGATCATCCTTTTACTAAGTAAAGTTGTACCTGCTTACCAAAAATCGACCTAAGAAACAACATGTAAATGATCGTATTGGTTGCAAAATAAAATGTAATTGGGGCGCACACGATACTGCATTATCCTCTCAAACAGAGTGGCAGCTACAAAATGCTGTGACAGCCATATCAGTGAATTTCTTCAAGCACAAACTGGATGATTTGCTGCAGTCGAACAAACTATTTCTACTAGAATTGAAATTAACCATGTTACGTGACTTTCAACACTGTGTAAAATAGACTCGTAGACGTCTGTAACTTAAATAAATTAATAAATTATTTAATACGTACAATGTCATGTGATTTCTTAATAATAACAAATGTGTATTTTTGTCAAAAGGGCATAGATGAGTTTTTCAAATTAGTCGACGAGGCAGCGGAAGACTATGAAAAGTGAGTATCAATCAGATTGATTTTCAATCAACAGTTTCATACAAAACATGTAATTAAAGAATTTTAACTGTTGCTTTATATTTTATAAGTTGCGTTATTATTTTCCAGAGAGTACAAAGCGGACTGGTTAAAGATGCGGGCCGAAAAATTAGAGGAACAAAAGAGAAAAGAAGAAGAGTCAAGGAATCCAAGTACAGGTATGTCGCCAAAATCCATAAATATTTTTTCCCATGGAAAGTGGATATTATATTCATATCTATAGACAGTAACACTTCACTGCTGGACTTTAGTCACCTCTACATTAGTGGAGGGGCTTGCTGTAATCTGCATACTTGGCAGGCGAGTTGGAGAACTCTGTGCTGAAAGCACACAACACTTGTCACTGGAAGGGGTTAGTGTTCTATTATTTACCAGTAATTCATCATCCTTCATAATCATATTTCAACTACTGCCAAGCGAAGCTGCCAAGAGGTGGTGAGACACCCCGATTTTTTTTTACTTCTAGAACCCCACACAAGAGGATAAGTAAGTACTATCTCTTAGAAAAGTCGAAGTTTGGGTCACTAAACAAATTTGGTTTTTTGTGCCGGGCTGTGCACAGGCAGTCCGACGTTTTGTGGCTCTCCTAAACCTCTACTATCGCTATAAAATGGATTTTTTTTGTACTCGATGATGTAGCATAACCTTCGGCGCCGCGCGCCGTCACAGTCTATAATAGTGAATTAGCATGGGTAGCGTTCCCCGGGGGCTGCGGCCTTGGCAGCAAAGCGGCCGTCGCCGCGCCGCGCGCCGGCCGGACCGATGTGTCTCGGGGGTTTAGAGGTGGGCGATACCCCCGGTGTTGCTGATATCTACAGGCAGCTGTGACCACTTTCAATCAGGTGGCCCGCTTAGCTGTTTCTCTACCGTGTGACCTAAAGAAAGGCGCCTGTGACCACTTACCGGGTCACTTTACAGGTCGTCCGCTCGCCTGTCCGTCTATCTATGACGGACATAAATGCGGGAATACAATGAGGGTGCGCCATGGTTGATTTTTTTAGAACTCAGTAACAGCATCAGTAGCTCCCACTCGACTGCCCTCATATATTCCTGGTTACTGTTTAACTGCTACGGTGCAACATTTTAGCTCCTCGCCACTCCCTCAGTCCGAACCGTCTCCCCCGCCAACTCCCCCATCGTCCGGGCGCCCGGGCGTTGGGTACGCTCAACGCGCTCCGGGCATCGGCACCCGAGGGTGGTATATTTGTCGGGCGATGGGTGGATGCGTGGAAGGAGTGCATGAAGTTCGGCGAGATGATGAATAAATGAGTCAATTATTATTATTGTAATTTGAAGTGAAATATATTTTATCTACACTCATAGCATAATGTTCCAATTACATATTCGAAAACAGTTGTTTAAGGATACACTTTTTTCCATAGAGAAAAAAATTTATATACAGAAGCAGAGAGTACATTTAAAGTTTGAATACAAGACAAAATGTCACACATCTCTATAACACAAACACTAATGCAAATGCAGGGACGGAACAAGGCAGCCCATCTGCAGCAAAATATAACTCATCATGAGTTATATTTTGCTACGACTTTCTACTCGTAACGAACACAAACAAATCTGACTTGTTGTTCGCTCCAGATGACAATGCAATTTTTTTAAACTTGTCCTTATATTTTAATATTGACATTATAATAAAAGGTAAGGTGTCTTGTGAATCAAAGCCATGCCCTGATACCTACCACCGTCTTTTCGATCTCTCGATCCTACATACCGTGAATCGGCAGTGCTTGCTTTTGCAAAAAGGAGGGTTATGATTATGACCGGTGTTAATGTTTATTTGTTGCCTCATAACTTCTAAATTAAGTAGGTACCTACCTACTTACTTATAGTTTGAAGCGTCTTCATTGTTCACAGGTTGGCCTATGTGACTTTATAAATTTAATATGATGCCCTCTAGAGGACAAAGTCATGAAAAAAAAAATAATGAAAAGGATAGATACATTAATATATTAAACAAACAGCATATTCTTTATTTTCAGTAAAAATTCATATAATGCTGGTGCAGCAGGACAGAAGGGACTTGCATCTAATTATTATCTCGTTCTTTAAATTGTTTACAACGCAGCACTTCCAATTTGCAACCCAGACATAACCATGTCTGGTCTTTAGGAAACCTAGAAAAACAAATATTTATGTAAATAAACGTAAATACGCGATTAATCCGTTGTTTCATATAATGTCTGAACATTTAAAATGTCATCTAGGTACATTTTTGGTACGGAACCCTGATACATATAAAATTGTGGACCGCTATTCATAAGATTTGAGTAATAAAATACTATAAAATAAATACTAAGTCCGGCCCTGTTAGCATCAAAATATTTTCGTACCTATATAGACACCGAAATATTGCTCAATTTGCCAATAATTTTAAATCTATCTCTATTGGCATGTTGTTTTAAGGTAAAGCATTTCAATTATTGCAAATTCACACTATTTCGATGCATATTTTTGCCACAATTTCTAAAATTTATTTCGGATCGCCTCGACCACGAATGTTTACTTACCGGTGAAAGGATAATAAGGTGTATTTCCATACTTTGCGCTTTCACATAAATGTGCACTAAATTACACACAAAATTACTATCTTTTAAATGGTTTGATTTAAATTTGATTAGGACATTATAAAATTTACACCGATGTTTCAAAAGAAACGTCAGGTCGTTAGGCCCTCGAGCAATATGTCGAACGTTCAAAACATTGCGCGCGTCACTTTCCGTGAACTTATTCCAATGGATGAAAAAACGGGATAGCAAGATTCATAATCATTGTAGAGCGAGCGACCAGGGAATATTTGTGATTTGTGTTTAGTCTGTTATGTCTGTGTTTTTTTCACGCTAGTCTAAAAAATTTAAAAAATTACTTTTCGATACAGCATTTCCCATACTATTTTCATTACAGCTGTATCGAAAAATAACTTTTTAATCATTATGCAACACTTTTCTTTTTCAAATGTTTGTCGGGCGCCGGGACACGGCTAAATGTAGGCTGAATACCTAAATGTCTTCAACAAATTCAAAATTCCTGTTTATATTTGTGATCAGTTCATAGTCTGTGGTTGTGATTGTGTAGGTACATTTGGAATTATTTTCCCGCTAAACAAAATATTTTTTCTTATTGTTGTAATTTGGGTTTGTGAATGTTTTTTCTTGTTTGAAGCAAATAATGTGAAAATGTGAAAGTAGTGAAGTGGATTTCCCGCCGCTTGATATTCTCGACGCGTAGATACAATAGAACTGACTCGCAGTTACTTCCAGCAAAGTTGAAAACATTTTAGGTACGAAATTTTAACATGAAAATATGAGTGTAGATAAAGTAGTGTATGCAACTGCATATAATTAGGTATTAAAACACTCGTGTCAAACTATAATCATGTTTTAATACCCCCTTTTATAGTATGACAGTTGCATAAACTACTATAAATTTTGCAGTGTATTGGTCGCGTGTAATACTGTAAAGTTTGTTTTCAATAAATACATTGAAATGGGTACAGAGGCGGGGTCGGGCAGCCTCATCGACGAAGTGTCGTCGGGCCGCGAGCTGCGCGACGTGTACCTGCGGCACCCGGCCGACGGCAGCTCCGACGACGAGGAGGGCTCGGAGGCCGCGCCGCCAAGGGAGGCCGGTGAGTGAAGCGCCGGATGGTGGACCTTTGTCATTATTTTTTTTTATACCACTAAGGTCGCAAGCAAGCTTCCGGCCCGCTTGATAGCAAGCAGTCACCGCAGCCTATGGACATTTGCAATACCAGGGGCATCACCCACGCGTTGCCGACCCCGTAAAAAAACCTTTTCACCCCTTATTAAGTACAAGCCGTTCTTAGCGGCTTTCACCCGCGCACAGTTCGGATCTCTGTTAACAATCAACTTGCCCACGGGTACCAATTATTTTCCCGGGATAAAAAGTAGTCTATGTCACTTGGGAATAATGTGTCCTATCAGTGAAAAAAAATTCAAAATCGTACCAGTAATTTTTTAGTTTATTCATTACAAATAAGAATCTTTTCTCTTCTGTGCACTGAAGATATTTAAAAAAACATAGTCGGCATAGAATTCTTGGACGTAACTATGCTCTTTAAACATTTTTGGAATTTTTGACTGTCTATCTGTCTGTTCGCGCAACACGCAAAAACTACTGAACAGATTTTGATACGGTTTTAATAATCTGGTAGCTTAAAGTCCAGGGTACAATCTGAGCTATGTTTAGTCTAGTTTGCGTAGGTAGAATCAGAGATACAGCTTGACCTCCTCGTAGTACTAGCATATATGCCATTCGGAGGTTATTTAAATTATAAGCGGGAAAAGCTAAACTGTCATAAAAACTATTTCCACGCGGACGAAGTCGCCGGCCAAAGCTTGATATATATTCTGTCCAGACTGACTTGTGTTATTGGTTAATATGGGCACAGCTCCGTCCCTCCGCTCCGGTGGACAGGGTTATTGGTCATGTAGTCTGGGATCCATGGGAAACTCATTTTTGCCGATCTTGCTTTTATCTAAATCTGTTTAGCAGTTTAAATGTATTTTGGATTGGGGGTTAGTAGTTTCTCGATTGGTGGAAAGCGGCAAAGATTTGTTACGTGAAAACGATACATGCACTTAGCTTTCAAGTAACAAAACTACAGAACCGCAGATGCGGTGCGATTGAGAGGACTAAGATGATATGCCTTATTCCTGTAATTGTTAAAAGTAGTAAACAATGTTGCTTGTACACATTGTTGCTTGTCGAGAAAAATAGAGAAGATGTTTGCCATCCAGCTGACCTTTCAGGCTTGACAGAGGCCTACCACCGGTATACTTGCAAGAATGTTATATACTTGTTGCAATAGAGTGCAATTTTTATTAAAATATTTATATTATACAAGTGGGTGTTAGGAGGTGATAGGATAGGATAAAGATAGTAGTATCCACTCAGATAGACTACAGCTTGATTTTGATAAATGGCACGCGCCAGCGGCGCGTCTCAATGCGAGAGAAAGACGTCAAATGCTGTCAAGGCGAGGTACAGTGCCTCATACTTATCTGACCCGGTAGCCAAAACTGGAACTGTGAAAAAATAGCGGCACTTCATTTTGAAATGTATTTGCTGTGGTGTCTCTTTGAGATTTGCCAGGAAATCGCTCCATGCTGCAGCCCGAATTTAAAGTAAAGAAATGGCATACAAGTTTGTGTGGGTCAGAAATGGACGTATTTACGTCCGTAAAGACGAATCCAGCCAAGCAATCTTAATTAAAAATACAGAAAGCCATACGCATAACATAAGTATTCTTACAACGTCCTTGTTTTTTTTTATTTTAAAGATTTTATCGTTATAAACGTCGTTCATTAATATTCCAAACTTATTTATGGCTATTTACTATCAAAATATAAGAGGTATAAGAACAAAAACAGTTCAAGTATATAACAATATACTTTTATGTGATTATCAACAAATTTTCCATAGTATTTATGGAAACTTGGTTGAATTCAACTATTTATAGCAGTGAAATAATAGATGATCGATATAATGTCTTTCGGCGTGATAGAGACTCATCTTCCAACTCAAACATGGATGGTGGTGGTGTTCTAATAGCGGTGTCCAAAGAAATCGAAGCAGTACGCATGAGATCTTGGGAAACGAACTGTGAAGATTTGTGGATCTTGTTGAAAGTTCCTTTTAAGAATAAAACTAAAAAGATTGCGTTATGTGCTACTTATCTTCCACCTCCTGTCAAACTTGATACACTTGTAAATTTCCTTGACAATATAAACGACCGAATGAATTATATCGATGACATTATAATAATCGGGGACTTCAACTTTGGTTCCATTAAATGGGAAGGCATTAGCAACTCTAGTCACTGTGTTCCTTCTAATTATAGCAATTCACTAGGCTATTCTCTTATAGATTTATGTTTCTTCAGGTGTACCGCAAGGCTCGCATCTGGGCCCTGTGTTGTTTTCATTATTCATTAATGACGTAACATCTCAATTACATCAATTTAAGTACTCCCTATTCGCAGATGACTTAAAAATAATTACTCCAATCAAACCTTTTTGATTCAATATTATTGCAACAGGATTTGTTAAGATTCAGTCATTGGTGTACTGCGAATGGCATGGTGATAAATGCCAAAAAATGCTTAATATTAAATTCAGTTCAAAAAAGAGACACATACCTTCTGTTTACCATATTGGGGGCGAGATTCTGAATAAAGTCAGTGAAATCAGAGACCTCGGAGTCACTTTAGATACTAAACTAAAATTCCCTTGTCACATCAATAACATAGTTAAACGATCTGCACAAGCACTAGGTTTTATTAATCGCAACACAAAAAGTTTTAAAATCAAAACTAAAATAAACTTGTATAATACCTTAATACGCACTCATCTAGAATTTGCTTCATCAGTTTGGAATCCCAGTTATGAAGTTCACAAAGAATTGAAAGTATACAAAGGTCCTTTACCCGACACATCGCCTACATATCTTCAGAAATCTCACACCGTCGTCCATACGAGCAGCGCTGTCTGCATTTTGGAATGGCGTCGCTGCGGAAACGCCGCACCACGCACGACCTGTCACTGCTCTTTAAAGTGCCCAACGGGCATACTGGCTGCAGCGACCTTCTAGAACACTTCTCATTAAGTGTACCATTTAATCTACCCAGAAAACCGATGTCTCAATATCTAGGATGAATATTGGATCTCACTCTCCTGCCTCCCGCATATGCCAATCGTATAATGGATTCCAACAAAAATCCTCACAAATTGACCTCTTTTCAAACTCTATAGTTCAAGTTGCTTTGTTTAACATTGTTTAATTTTTATACTAAATTCCTTTTTCTTTATTTTATTTTGTTTTAAATGACACTGTACGAGAATGTTGTGTCACCAATATGGGACTCATATTAGAATAACCTATTTTATGTAAACTGTTTATGATGTAACAATATGCGTTCTGCAGGTGTACCCTACCTAAATAAATAAAATAAATAGATAGTTCTCAAAGAGACAGAGAAAATGAAATTGAGTCTTGATCCTAGGCAATTACAGAGAAGCACGTCTGCGCCAGGGCCGACCGACAGGCCGACAGGATTGAGATGCATCACTGGCGTTTGCCATTTATTAAAATCAAGCTGTAGTCCACCTGGGTGGGTACTACTATCTATACCTGCCGCCGAGCAACAACGGTGGAAACTGTTAACTTATTTACCTATTAAAAATATTTGAGTGTTCCGTGCGTTTGGCGCAATAGTTCTCAGATTGTTGTCTGTCATGTTTCAGACGACAAACCAGAGGACGTGGCGGCGTTCCAGGAGTTTTTAAAGAAACACGTGAAACCTAACGATGCGACAAACAAGACTTAGGATCGTTTAACTAACTAGGTATAAACATATTTAAAAAAAATTGTACAGTGTATATACTATGTTATTTTAAGTTCAAATAAAAAACTCAAATTTTTTCAACAAGGTTTTAATAAAGAAACAAAAAAGTTAAAAAAAGTATGTGTAAATAAAAGCATTTGATCAGCAAAAAGATGCACTCGGACTACAAAAACTATTAGTTGTAACAAAAAATTATATTAAAAAAAACCCTGACATAAGTAATACCTTACGGCATTTTATCACTATATCAGCAAGTAATGCTCAGTACAGGGTCGGCTTGGAGTACGCACCGGTAAGGAGCGCTATTTTAGTCGGCTTCTCCACTAACATGTATAGGAAAGGCCGGTCTGCTGTGAACGTCGTCTCTATTTGAGAACTGTTAAACGTGCTCACCGTCGTCTCCGATTCGCCCTTCTCCGTCACCTTAATCGTAGCCTTTTGAATGATAGTGGACACGTAGAAGCTGACTTCAGCCATGTCGGTAAACGTCGCGGTGACCCCAAACATTCTCTTCAGGCCCATATCGACAAATATATGCTTCATATCGATGTGGGAGGTGATCTGGAAGCGCGGGATTCGCACCGTCACAATTTGGGGCTTAAATCGGGCGTAAATCCAGTGCAGGTCGAAATCCTTGAGGTTCTCGATCACCCTCTCCATGGGCACGCGCTTGTTGGGGAGGATGACGAGCATCGCGAACCGCTCGCTGTCGTACGGCAGCTCCAGCACGCGCGCCTGCAGCGCCGGCTCGCTGGCCGCGTTCGTGCGCACCTTGGCGTACATCAGGTTGACGTGGCCGGTCGGCTCGCCCGCCGAGTCGTGGAACGCGCCCACCAGCGTGTACTGCGGCAGGAAGCGGAACTTCCACTGGCCGCGGAAGCTCAGCGCGTCCAGCAGCAGCACCTCGCCCCCGCGCAGCAGCGCCGGGGTCACGACCGCGTCCACGGCGCCCGCGGTCGCCGCCTTCACGTACCTGTTAATGGTGGAGGCGACGTCCTCCGGCCGGTCGAAGCTGATCTCCTGCAATTTGATAACGCCGGTCGCCTCGGCCTTCTTTTTGAACGAGTCCTTGAATAGCAAACTCCTGTCGCCGAATATTGAGGTGCTCCGCTTGAACGTGACGCAGTCGTCGTAGTTTGCGCTCACGGATTTCACGAAGTCGAAAAGCTTTCTGGTGTAGCACGGGTGGGGGTCGTACTTCAGCACGTCCTCCAGCTCTTCCAGGGTGAAGTCGGTCGCCCCGAAGGTGATGAAGGCGAGCAGAGTCCATAGGGAGAGGCTCGAGGCGACGAAGTGGCTGCCCGTGTCCTCGCTGATCCTGGTCAACACCTCGCTTCCGAATTTATTGAAGGGCAGCTGGAAGTACTGCGCCGCCTCCTGCACCGTGCACTGCGCCCGCGCCGCCGACAGCGACCCGATGTTCAGAAGAAGCGTGAGCAGTTTCCACATTTCGGTAGCTACGTTCTACCGTATACGGTTGAGTTACTGAATTCGTGTTTTAGAAAATTTTGTGGATTAAATTTCCTACAAGTCACCAGCAGAGTGAACCAGTTTCTTGGAATGTCAGATCACGAGTTTTCAAGAGTTTTTAGACGGCTCAGTACAGCGCCCATCCAGTCATTAAACCGATTGTTCGTGAATTAGGTAATATTACTGTTCATTATTCGATTATTATATTGTTTATTATTGTATAGAATAAACAAATTTATTGTCACTTTATCAATGTGGAATACAGTAATAGGTACCTATTGTTTGTTTTCACAAAGACTAGCTTTTGCTCGCCGACTTCATTCGCGTAAAATTATTTTAGTTATGAAGATAAAAAGTACTTAGCCTAGGTAGGACATATGCAATTTTATCTAAATCTGTTCCGGGGCCGAAACGTAACAGAAAGACAGCGACTTTCGCATTTATATTATTTAGCATTTCGGTTATAAATTAGACATAAGTTCATAAAGGGGTGCTCGTTTCAAAATACGTAGGTAGTGATTAGGATAGAGAAAGAAATGCTGAGTTGGATTGGTCATGTAGAGAGGATAATTGAGAGGAAATTCTCGGAAAAGATATATACGGCAGTCGTGAATGGAAGCATTGGAAGGGTAACACCGAAACGTAGGTACATACATATCACGGTTAAATCAAAGATATTTTAAAGAAAGGTTGATGAATGTGGAAAAAGCGAGAGAGATTTGTCAGGCAGGACCGTAGCAAGTGGAACCGTAGTGGAAAGTATTTCTAACAAAAAATCCACTTTTACAGCTACTTAAATATATCGGAAACGGAAAACTTAATCTAAAAATGTTCCTTCGATACCCTAAATGTTTTTCAAAAGAAGAATCATTTGGCGCATGTTTTGACCAAAATTCATTCAGCTGTTTCCTACCTGAAGAAGTTTACAAATCAGGTGTTTTGAAAATACTTTTTGGATGTCTAGGAAACCGGTGGCTGAAAGATAGGTGTCATAATATATTTTTGGAACCAGCTCACAAAGCCCTTTCCCCATTGAGGCATTGTGTGTGTGTGTGTGTGTGTGTGTGTGTGTGTGTGTGTGTGGTGTGTGTGTGTGGTGTGTGTGTGTGTGGTGTGTGTGTGTGTGGTGTATGTGTGTGTGTGTGGTGTGTGTGTGTGTGTGTGGTGCGTGTGTGTGTGTGGTGCGTGTGTGTGTAACTTACTAACGACTAATAAACGACCTGTCTTCCAATAAACTTGGACAAACATCTGTTCCAACCAAACTTCAGACAGAATCGAAAATTATAACTGACGAGAAAGAGATTTGCGCGTGTTTTAATGGCTTTTTTGCGTCTGTAGGAGAAAAACTTGCAAATAAAATTCCATTAAAATACCATGATGCCCAAATTTACAACTGTAAATCCGAATTTCAAAAAAAAGGGCAAAATAATCTTTCTGATTTGGAGCCTGTATCTGTTGATGAGATAATAAAAATAATTGACAGCTTTGACTGTAGTTCTGGAATAGACGGCATAAACACAAACCATCAAATGCTTAAAAATTTTGCTCTCAAATGAATTAACCCATTGTATAAACAATTGTCTAGAGAAAGGTATATTCCCAAACAGTCTCAAAATTGCGATAAAATACATGAAAAAGTCCTCTACAGCTGACTTCAAAAACATCTTGACTCGATTAATTTTCCGCACGAGAGACAGCACGGCTTTAGACCTAAATCTAACACATTGTCAGCTACTGTGGACCTTGTTTCTAAGCTTAAAAATAACATAGACCGAAAACAGATAGGATTAGGTATATTTATAGATTTACAAAAAGCATTTGACACGGTGAGTCATAAAATACTGCTGAAAAAACTTAACGACATAGGTATTACCGGGAACGCACACAAAATATTTGTATCTTACCTAACTGACAGATATCAGGTGGTAAAAATTTGTAAGCATATTCGAAGTAATCCCAATCTAATTACGTTTGGTGTTCCCCAAGGATCTATCCTGGGGCCGCTTTTGTTCCTAATATATATTAACAGCATACATAACCTTCACTTAAAAGGCGACATATCACTTTACGCGGATGATACCTCCATATTTTACTTCGGTCATACAATAAACACTATCGCCCGAGATGCTTAAAGTGATCTCGATTTATTAAATACATGGTTTTAGAGTAACCTCTTAACGGTAAATGCTGCAAAAACCCAATATGTCATATTTGCCGCGAAAAACAAGAAAATACATGACTTCGAGCCATTAAAAATAAATAATCAGATTATCGAACGAACAAATAAAGAAAAGTACTTAGGCCTCGTACTTGACAATTCCTTAATGTGGAAACCCCACTTAGAAAAAGTTAAGTCAAAATTAACATCTTTAACAGGCGCACTCCGTAATATAGTCCGCTGTCTACCAAGAAATGTATAATATCTTATATATAGGCTGTTTTGCCATGCACTGTACAAACTTTAGAGGTGGATTCTACACTCCAATATATATAATAAAAAAATACTTTAAAAATTCCAAGCTCAATAGTTTAGAAATGGCAGATTGGTTACTTTGTGTTTTTTTCGTCATTTTTGGTGTTGAAAACCGACATATTTCTTATTTTTCTTATTGATGTTCGAACTTTTGGCTACTTTACTGATTTTTATTTACTTGCGACTAGTTTCACCTTTTTTAGAAACTTTTTTTTAAGTGGATACGATTTCAACTTTTTGTGATATTGTTTTTTTAATACACACCTGCAAAAATCAAAGACAATAAAATAAAAAAGTCTGCCATTTCTAAAGTATTGAGCTTGGAATTTTTAAAGTATTTTTTTATTATGTATATTTGAATGTAGAATCTAACTCTCGGAGCGTCGGTGGCCGAGCGGTTACAGTATCCGACTCGTAAGCCAGAGGTCCCGGGTTCGAATCCCGCTCCGGCCATGTACCAATGACTGTTTTCAGAGTTATGTACATTAGTTGAATGCTAACCGATGCTCTTACGGTGAGGGAAAACATCGTGATGAAACCTGCACATTCAGGCGACTAAATGTGTAACCATGATCCAATCTGGTCAGGTTCCCCTTGTAGCAGGGTCATGGAGGTCAGATGGCAGTCGCTCCACTGTGATTACTTGACCTGCCAAATCCTGGATCATGGTCAAGGCGGACCCCGGGCTCTCATTCTCGAGAGCACAACCGGGACATTAACGCCAAGATGATTTATTTTTTTATTTACTATCTAAAGATATCCATACCAATATTAATTTTACTAAAAAGAGAGAGGCACAGACACGGATGCAGCTAAGGAGTGCAAATGATATTATCCTAACGCCTCCTCGAACGAATTACGGAAAAAGTAACATAACTTACAAAAGCGCGCAACTCTATAACAATCTTCCAAAACATATTAAAGAGTCCAATAGTTCACAATCCTTTAAAAAGAATTTAAAATTGCGTATACAAAAAAAAAAAGAAAGGCTAACCCGCCTGGATACCACATCTAGTTTCATATGGTCCACGTTCTTCCATCATTTAAACTTATAATACAAAATAATTACTAAAAGTTATAATAACATAACCCGGATACCTCATCTACTTTTTTATTATCCGTGTTCTGTTGTAATGTCGGTCGATTGAGGAATAGTTGCATTACCCTCACATAATAGTTAAGATTAAAAATTGTTTAGTACGCATGCAAATGTACCATATTTATACTTAGTTATCTCTCATGTAAGTGAAACGTATTTCTTATGAGAAAAATAAAGATTATTTAACCCGAAAGATAAAATTCAAAATTTCATTTCGGTTTCGGCAAATTAACAGCCTTTCGAAACACCCTGAACTTCTAGAACACATAGACAACACCGTGACTGTGAAACAAACCCTTATATCTTGATAACTCATCTTGGAACCTGTCAACTTTGTCTATTCGGTATGGTGGTCTAGGCGTTCGAAAAGTTTCAAATAGCCCTCGTTTCTGTCCTAGGCGCATGACTCGCAGTTCATTGTACAAAAGTTTTTATCAAAACTAGGGACTCTTGTCACAGCATATTCCAACAAGGCCAAAAACGTTTAGCAGAGGGCTTAGTGTGAGTTTTAGTTAACTTCGATTTGTATGGCTGCAGATAAGCGCCTCTAGCGGCAGTAATATGAAGCTTAATTTGCGCGTGCGAGTTTTGTAAGTTTACTTTGTCGATGAGGAGTATCGAGAATTATTCGAAATCGAACGCGTAAACGTTAGAAATGCGAGTGTGAGTTACAATTTTGACATTACAAATAGTAAACGTTCTCACTTACGCAGTAGTCAAGTTAATTAAAGTTGTCACTGAAGTTTTTCATGTGAGAGAAACTAAATAATAGTTTAATATCTAGGATTTAAATCGTTTAAAGCAGTGTTTCCTACTACACTGTAATTACAATTTTTAGTGTCAAAATACGGTTGATTTACTCAAACGCTTTCTGGGACATGACGAATTTCAGCGAGATGCGATCCTATTATAAGGTATACTTCTGATAACGGAATGTGATAGAGAGCACCCCCAGGAACATCGTTTGCATGGGGCACTTTTCTCTGCGGTGCCTCTAGGGGGCGCTACTATTTTTCTGGGCGGCGCAAAAAAAAAATAATGTATTGAACCGATTGCTTTCAAAATCGATATCTGAGCGTCCCTTGGGACTCTTGACATGAATCTGGTGCCAAAATTAGACAAAATGGCCGCCATTTTAAACTTTTTTATTTCTGAACCGATTGCTTTCAAAATAAATATCTGAGCGTCCCTTGGGACTCTAAACATGAATCTGCTGCCAAAATTGGAAAAAATGGCCGCCATTTTAAACTTTTTTATACTGAACCGATTACTTTCAAAATCGATATCTGAGCGTCCCTTGGAACTCCTGACATGAATCTGGTGCCAAAATTGGAAAAACTTTTCCACACATCTGACCACCGGCACCGTGACCCTGCTACCACGGGAACCTGACCTGAACCTTAATGATAACATTTATGGAACATTAAGTCAAATTGCTGCTGGCTAGTCTTCATTTTAACTTAATTTCCCGATAAGCTTTTACAATTCAAACAAACAAACAATCCAATGCGTGAGTAATGTAATCAGTCTAATTTTAAGAGACACATATTGTTATATACGCAAAACACAATATACTTCTTTTAAACTTGATTGGTTTATGTCAGAACTGCCAATCTAAGGAAAAAAACTAACTATTCGATTAGCGAGTAAACGCTGATCGAGTAGTTAGAATTGAGAAGTAGCTCACACTCGCGGGTATTCGATTGTCGATACGTTTAGCGTTTACTCGATTTACGCTGTAGTAAAGTTACTCGATTCGTTTCGTGTAACTCACACTAAGCCCTCAGTTGGCTTGTCTGGAGGCCGAGCTCCCGACTAATTCCTGTTCGCAACGGCCAAGGGATGAGCCGCTCTGAAGTTTGGTGTGAAAAAACCTACTAAGCGCTACTACCAACTCAGCAAAGCGTCCTCCTGCTTGTTGGTGAATGGGAATAAGGTCTTTGGCTTGAGGCATGCCTTCTAAAAATATCGGCACACTACTGGGTCGTGTCACTTTTAGAATTTCCCTGCGTCTTAGCGCTCCTTGCAGTGCAATTGTGGTCATTTCGTTGATAATCTTGGCCACCATGGCCTGTCGTGCTCAGGATTCGCCGAGCGATTTCCACGACACGTATCTGAATGATGTTATCCGACGGGCCTTTACCGCCGCTGGAGCCGAACGGTCTATCTCGTGATGACGGTAAAAGGCCCGATCGAATGACTGGAAGTTGGAACGGCCCTTGGTCTGGGATGCCACGTGCATCGACACACTCGTGCCGTCTCACCTTCTAGCCACCGCGTGTCTAACTGGGGCCTGGGGCTGAAATTGCCAAGTGGCGCAAATACCTACTCGAGTCTTGGTGTTGATTACTTATTTGCTCCATTTGGTGTGGAAACTCTTGGGCCGTGGAAACCTGCCGTGGAAGCCGTGAATACTTAAGACGACAAGATTAAATTGAAGTAGTAACGCGTTCTTATTAGGTTAAATTACCACATTTTTTTGACATTTATTTGATAATTAATGATTATAATGTTTCATATAGGTATAAGATGACATGAGTACCTATTGAATGTATGAATTGAACTGTCCTGAATATTATAGCATTTAATTGTACAAGTATTTTGAAATTAACCCTAAGTACATAGAACTGTTTCGATTATTAGTTTATATAATATATTTTGCCATACCCACATGGGTTTCATTATGTAAGTACTTTAAAATTGTAAGACCTTTATAACCTCATGAATGCAATAAATACATTGATTGATTGATTGATTGAAACCAGGCGCACACTCCCTTTTTTGGGAGCTAGCTAAGCGCCTGGTCGATATTTCTAAAGACTAAAAGGCTTTTATTTGGATTAACGTATTAGCCTCGCCATCCAGCGAGGCAATGCGGCCAGCCTTCTAGGCACTTTTCCTAGTACTGGGGTCCTGACGAAAATTTATTATCTTTCGGGTAGTTTTTGTATAATTAAGATTAGTTTTAATTAGTTGATTTATTTTTCTGTATTGCTTAATTACAAAATATGTTTGTGTGTGAATTCAATTTTTAAAAGATGTTATTTCATAAATTTGTCGTCGTGAATAATATATACCTATAACCAAACCAAATTTCAGCTTATTTTTCAGTTTTTGAGATAAAACACGGTCAGAAAGACGGACATAGCAAAACCACAAGGGTTCTTAGTTTACTACGGAACCCTAAAAAAAAAAAAGCAACATTATTAACCGGAAGACTGGCTTCCGGTTAATAATGTTGAATGTCGTTTCGCGCGTTGTAAAATCTTAAATTCGACACTTTCTCTTGCCAAAAAAACTGTATTAAAACTGAAATTGATATTCGGAAATATATTGCCTGCAATAGACATTTCGATATCATTGTAAAGGAGATTTGTGGTAGGAAAAAAATGTCGAATTCGAGAATTAGGACCCAGGTTCCCGATAACTAGTGATAAGAAGTGCGCCCCTGGTCCCTACGGCCCAAGGTATTCCACGTCAAATGGTATAAAAGAAGTTCTCAAATGAAAAAACATTTTTTTCGTAACAAGCTTTTATTGCGCGGTATAGTACCTAATAGACCATTACAAAGAGCCCAAACACGGTGGGGTTATCTGATTGCGTTCCTATGACCACCTTCCGACTCCATCCTCACACCAGCTCCATGGTACCATATTAATGCATTGTCAAACAAGTTACATATGTAGGTATACAAAATTTCAGCTCAATTAAATACCAACAAATGGTCGAAAAATGGTTTACTAATTTTGTCGGACAACTTTCATACGAACAGTGCAAGATAAGTAAAAGCTCGTAAAAATAGTAGTTGTCAGAAACCAACATGCGTATTTTCTCCACTTGGCGTTTTCAGCCAAGGCGGCGCGGCGGCGGCGCTGGCCCCGCTCGCCGCGGTGCGCACCGCCGCGGTGCGGCGTGAGGGAGCCGATCATAGGCCGTCGACATCACAGAATATATCTGCGTGCCAATAGCAACAGGTCGTTTAAAAACATGAAATGATTTATTTAGGAATAAATATTTAGTAATTACTAGCATCTAAATTCAAAAATATTTTGACTCTCTCTGGCTACCCAGGGATAGGTAGGCCAACCAATATGTACCTATAATAGGTAGGTACTCAGTAGAAGCTCGGCTTAGAGTACGCACCAGTAAAGAGCGCTATTTTAGCCTGTTTCTCCACTAATATGTATAGGAAAGGCCGGTTCGCTTCGAACATCGTCTCCATTAGAAAATTGTGTGCTATATACACTGTCGATGCCACTTCGCTCCCTTCTTCTGTCACTTCTATTGTAGCCCTTTGTATGATAGTGGACACGTAGAAACTGACTTCGGCCATTTCGGTAAAGGTTGCACCGGCATCAAACATGCTCTTCAAGCCCATATCAATAAATTTCTCCTTCATATTGCTGTGCGAACTGATCTTAAATCGCGGGATTCGCACCATTACAATTTGGGGCTTAAATCGACCAAAAATTGAGTGCAGATTGACATTCTTAAGGTTTTTAACCACTTTCTCGATAGGCATGCCTTTGTTGGGAAGGATGAAGAGCATCGAAAATCTGTCGTCCTTGTACGGCAATTCGAGCACACGGGCACTCATTTCTGGGATATCGGTTATGTTCGCTTTCAGTTTGGTGTAAATCAAGTTGACTTTACCGATTCGCTCGCCTCCCGACCCGTAGAATGTACTAGGCATTGCAGGATTGTACTGAGTCGTCAGCTTGTACTTCCACGGGCCTCGGAAGCTGACCGCGTCCACGAGCAGCACCTCCGCGCCGTCCACGTCCACCGGCGTCACGGCGTCCCCGCCCGCCCCGCCCGCCCCGCCCGCCCCGCCCGCCCCGCCCGCCCCGCCCGCCCCGCCCGTCGCCGACTCCACGTAGTTGTTGATGGCCGCTGCCACTTCTACTGGATTGTCGAAGATGATCTCCTCCAACTTGGTGACGCCAGTCGCCTGGATTTGCCGTCTGAACCAGTCCGTGAATAACAAGGTCTTGTCGCCGAATATCGAGGCGCTCCTCTTGAATACGACGTCGCCGTCGTCACTCACGTCCTTTACGAATTCGAATAACTTTCTGGTGAAACACGACTGCGAATGGAATTTCAACACGTTCTCCAGTTCTTCCAGCGTGAAGTCAGTAGCCCCAACGGCGATGGAGGCGAGTAGAGTCCACAGAGACAGGCTCGATGCGACGAAATGGGTGTCAGTGTCTTTACTGATCCTGGTCACCACTTCGCTTCCGAATAGATTGAGGGGTTGCTGGTAGTACAGCACCGCCTCCTGCTCCGTGCATGGCCCTACCTCCGCCGCCATAAGGGACGGGAACTGTATCCCCATTTCAGTATATTTCTACCGGACACGGCTGAGTGTTATCTCGGGTTATATTTTTATAAGTTTTGCGAATTACTATGGATATTATCAGCTAATATCAGCAAGAGGTCTGGCGCAAACCTTGCTTCACTCACTGGTCACGTGTAATGTCAGATCTTGACTTGGTACAGCGGCTCAACATGATAAACTAATCACGTCTTAAAACCTTTTGTTCCCGAAATAATATTATTTGTATAATCTAGATGCTTGTTATTCTATTGTTTGTTATTCTATTTATAGATTTAAGTCTATTTTATCTTATGAATACAGAAAAACAAAATAGAGTATAATAACGTATTGTTTGTTGAAATTGAATTAGAAAGACGTCGATCACGTTTAGATATTGAAAATAAAACAAGCAAGTAAATAGGTATAGGCGTATAGTATAGGTATTTTATATTACTTTACTAGATTTCAGTCTGGCAAAAGTCCAGCTGTGGACTGGTGGTGGGTTCCTTACCTGTGCCTTGTGTGCCCTAGATGTTACGTTTTTTTATGGCAGATAAACAGGCATGGCAGTCACCTGATTGAAAGTGGTCTACCAGTGCGTTGCTTGCCTCTAAAGAAACCTGTAATGTACCTCTTGAATGATCTCACGTCATAGTCCAAAGGACGCTATGGCTGGGAGCTCATTCCACGTCCTCGTTTATGATTATGTTTTATTGGTCTCATAAGTAATAAAATTTGGAATTCAGGTGCGTTTTGATTAAACGGAAATGCTTTGATCGGTTTGATAAATATTGTCAGAAATAAACTAATCGTTAGAGGTCCTAAGTTGTAGCTTGTTCTTGGGCCGCTAAATGGGGCCCTTTGCCCGACTTGTGATAAGAAAATAAAATCATTATTTTTAGAAACAAATAGTGACTTATTTAATTTTTTCAATGTGTAATATTTGTATAAAAACAACTGTGCTACCACAACCAATTCGTGAGCTTCAATATAAAAGAAACAAAAAATTGTGTAGGTACGTAAATCCAAGGTATTTACAAATGTAATATATTTAATGCTTAAGTACATATGTATTTTATTTGAAAGCAAAATTATATTTTATAAAACTAATGGCTGCCAAACAACAAACTTTACGAAATAATGTAAAGCATTTACATACTTCAAACTAAGGTATGTACATAAATGTAGCAGAATATTCAGTTAGACCTTGACGTGCTTTTCCGTCATGGACCTACAGTCTAATGCGCTTATTACATTTGACTAAATTCAGAAACAAAAAAATGTGAGAGCAAATCAAAGTAAAATGTATTGCACATAAAATAAGGTCCATTTTTGTATCTCGCCTTTGTAAAAGCGAGGCGACGCGTAACATAATATATGCTTTTTGCTTCTGAATTTAGGCTACTGAATTTAGTCAAATGTAATAAGCGTATAAGCTAGAAGTATCTTTGAACATGGACCACATTTAATGTAGCGTAAAAAGGAACTAACATGGCGCAAATATCGAAACTCCTGAAGAAAAAATACTGACGCACCCCCTCACATTTTTTGTAATTGTTGTAGCTCTGCGTACTAGCCAAGATGACGATCGCTTTTTAGGGATTCTATTGCGATTGACGATCAGAGTTTGTCGGCTCGGTTCGGCCCGAGAGCAGCGTGCGCAGGACTGCGCTGATCTACGAGCGCTGGCCGAACGTAGGCGAATAGTTCCGATCAAAGTCGCAATAGAATAGCTACGAAGCGGTTGGCATATTCGCTGAACATTCTGTATGTCTTTATATCTAACCCATGACGATATGGGACGACTAATTCACTCGTGCTTTCGTTAACGTTTCGTTTTTATATAACTTTTGTCATTTACGTTTTAATTTCGTAATCCGTTGGTCTTGGAGTCTATGGATCCAGTAAGATAGTGAGATACATCGATACATCTAAACCACAATATCACGGGCCGGAAAACGAATTGGAAACTGCTGGCATGAGCTGAAACGACTATGAAAACGAAACGAAAACGACTGAGTTATGTAGTTGCACCACAGAACGTAGCGTTTTTATGACTTGATTATGGTTGATTATAGATCTTAATGTATCTTCAGATAAGGTACATTTTCATAAACGAACGAAAACCACTGCAAGTTGATACAAGTCCAATGTTTAAGTCACTAATACCTGTAATTATTAAATACCATTTTACTAACATTAACTACATAACTAATAAGTAGGTACATAATAGGTATATAGTGGAGCTTATTAGTGTAATATTTTCTAAATAAACATTTTTGGGACAAGTATTGTCCGATTTCCTTTAACAGTTATTTAAGATATTTGGTATACAGGATGTTACGTAATACATGTATAAAGCCGAAAGGGTGTTAAAGTATAGCTTGCAAAGAGTACACTAGCGACTTCAAATTATCCGGACATTGAATTTTAATTTTCATTAAAAAATCTTCGTTTTTAAAGAAAAATAATCATATCGACTACGTTGAAGCGCAGCTCTATTTCAAGTTAACAACTAAATCGAATGAACGAACACGACACGAAAGTAGGTAAATTTCGTCAATGGAAGCCGCGCCGTAGATCAAAGGCACCGCCACAGGCCGGCTCGCCTCGGCCCGTGGCGGGGCGGGGCGTTTGTCGGCGGTTGATTAACCTATTACAACTGATTTCTAGAGATGCGGTCTTTCGTTTTTAAAATCTCATTATCGACATTAAAAAAGAAAAAGTTCGATAGTCATTTTCTCGCTAACTATTCCACGCAAGAAAAAAATGATTGTACCTATCGTTTTAATACGTGTAGCACTCCACCCAGTTCACGGCTTTATACATATATTATGAAACACCCTGTATATTAGATTAACAATCACAAATTCTAAATATCTCAAACGGTTTATATTATTTGCATTGAAAGTTTAAACTAAAATAAATAGACGTAATAAATAATTCTCTAAGTACCTAGGCATATTACATTATTTGCACTTGGGAGTTTAACACAAAATAAATATTACATAAAATCCGTGAACATTTGTATCTACAATATCATGTTTTGTTGCCATTTTTCTTGGCACCAATCTAATGATTTTACCTAGTTAATGCCAGATTTAAGGCAGTTATTACCTATCACATTGTAAATTTATTAAATTCAACTAGTTTTGTATTAGATCTAACATTATGATATAAACAATGTTCGGCAAACATTGGTATTTAAGGGGAAACGTTTTTCATACAAATTTTATGTAACCTTATTTGTCCATAGTTCCAAGCGTTTGACATTTTTAATGTATGTTGTGCAATTGGCCGTTAGTACATGTATCCAAACGAGCGTGAAAGGAATTGCTACATGTTAATAATATAAAACAAAGCAACGCCATCTAGCGGCGAATGTTCTTTTCGATTTAACTGCTTTATTATAAATCATTAACCTATATAAACCCATTTTGCGCACAATTTAATACATTTACTAAGAGTATAACTCATAATTTAATTACTAAACACTCCAAAGAATGAAAGTATGGAAATATAAATTTAGTACGAAAATCGAACCCTCTTAAATGTTTGTTTTGATACCAGGCGTCCGATCGCCTAACCCAAATTGAATGCAATTGCTTTCGTTAATGGCTGTCCATCTCACTCGCTCGCGAGTGGCGCGCGAGTGAAGCGAGAAGTCATAAGCGATTGCGTTCAATTTCAGTTAGGTGGTCGGGCCCCAGCCCTTTGAGTAATTAATTTATGGTAACATTGGGTGACACAATTGCTGCAATATTGCTGCTTTAGTTTATGTATTTTTTTTAATGTAAGTAGCTCTCTCATTTAATAAGAAGTAGGCATAATATGTCAACTTTCATTGATATCAGTGTTAGTACCATTCAACAACATATCGCCACCACTGCACCATACAGTTGGAATGGATTATGGATTAGAGGAATACTTCAGTAGTTGTGTTTCTACGATGTTCGTATTAACTAACACATGATTCAAGAATTGAATATTAAAAAAAATATAATTTTGTTGTTCTGAAGTGGCTTCTACACGACACAATCTGATCGTCCAATCAGATTCGTTCACACGCGACAATTTAATTGCCAATCTAGTCAGATCGGACGTAAAATTGTGTCACGAGGAAGCCCCTCGATAACGTCCTGACCTACGTCAGTCAGTCGTATGAAACTAAAGGCAGCGGATAGTCCCCCCGCGGAACCTTCGACGCCGTCGCCGGACCCGGGTAAGTATCATTGTAAAGCTTACAGTTAATGGATAGAGCCATTGGTTTTGCTAAGATTGCCGTAGACGGCGAGTACTGGTTTCTGCGCGCCGCGGCCCACGCGCTCCAGCGCCTCGTCGGGCAGCGCCCACGCGGGCCGGTAGCGCGCGCCGCCCAGCCCACCCAGCCCACCGCCCAGCCCGCCCAGCCCGCCCAGCGGCGGCTGGGACAGCAGCGCAGGGTTCGGCCACGTGTTCTGCGTACTGCCTATCGACGTATATCTGGCGATGGCAAGTTTTTCTGTGTTAAACGGTAGGTAGACAAGATTGTGCGTGGTTACCGCTGCCTTTGGCCATCAGCAACACCAGGGTTATCACCAAAGCGTTGCCCACCTCTAAAACCCCGGGACACGTTGCTCTGGCCTCAAATAGGCCGCAGCTAGAGCCCTCCACTGCCGAAGCCGCGGTTCCCGTCGAGCACTGGAGGCCTTACTCACCGGCAGGAGAGCGATACCGCCTATT
The DNA here is from genome assembly GCA_907269095.1 of Blastobasis adustella. Lineage (NCBI taxonomy): Eukaryota > Metazoa > Arthropoda > Insecta > Lepidoptera > Blastobasidae > Blastobasis > Blastobasis adustella. The sequence continues at coordinate 21,265,049 of OU026118.1, read as the reverse complement.
GATACTATTTAAAAATAGTATTTTTTGGCTGCGGTATTCAGGAAGGTACTTCCCCGGTAGAGCAGAATGTGTAAAATTAGTTTATAATTTAATGTAAAATAGAAAAATATTCGAGACAATTTTGAGTATATTGTAGACTCTACATTTACTCAGACATTTCCTGCACTACGGAACCGATTTTGAAGAAAAATAAGCCACGGTGATTAAACTGGCTTCTCAAAGCGACTCTCCAAATGTGCACCGGTGCACCTAAGGCTATGATTATCTACATCTGGCGGAATAAATGATTACACAACTCTACCAGTCAAACCTCCAAAAACACATATTAAGTCAACATGTAGGTAATTACTGCGATAACTGGATGAAACTAGTTTCCAGCTGTTTCATGCGATAACGCCGTTCGTTTCAAGGTTATCTCTATATGTGTTAATTTACATGACATGACAATATTTCGTAATTACAAAAACCAGCACCAGTTTAGTGTCAGTGGTAACTAACCTATCTTTCGAAACCATTATCAAAATTTGTTCAATAGTATGGCATTGCGCACCAAATCAGACTACCAGTTGACAAGGTACAAAATGATACTTACCCCTTATCATAAAGGCAGCAGTAAGGCACTTGTCTCTGCAGGATATAGCTCCAGATCTGATGATACGACCAGTTCAGCAATGGAGACACCCTCATGATTTTGGGCCAGCCTTCATCTGTGTACTGTAAGTAAAGTATTAATGGCTAAGTTAATAATATTAAAATCATCTTGACGTAAATGTGCTCTCGCGCCCAAGGGCCCGGTTTCCGCCTTGACTATGATCCAGGATTTGGCAGATCAAATAATTACAGTGGAGCGTCTCCTCCCGTGACTCTGCTATCAGGGGAACCTGACCAGATTGGATCATGGTTTCATTACGAACTACGATGTTTTCCCTCACAGTAAGAGCATCGGATAGCATTCAACTAATGTACATAACTCAGAAAAGAGTCATTGGTACATGGCCGCAGTGGGATTCGAACCCGGTATCTCTCGATTATGAGTCGAATACGTTAACCACTCGGCCACCGACGCTCCTAACGGCAAAGTTAATAATATCACAAAAAAACTTAAGGATTCCGATTCTTAAATAATGAGGATTCTCGCGATGTCAAAATCCACCAGATGACCTTCGTAGCGCAAGGTCCGTTAACAAAATACTGCCGTCCCGTTGTATTGGACAGAAACAACTGCTCTGTAAAATGACCAATTAATTCATCCATTCCAGCCAGCGATAGAGCTTTGTTTTGACACCTCGGCAGCGCCATCTGGTGGTTTTTGGAATCGCGGAAACAATTTAGAAATTCGCTATCGTAGTTGATTTTGTAGGGTCATACTAATGGATTGCATGCATAATTTGTATCTACATGCTAATCTTAAACATTACCTGCATATGACTCAAATTGCTGCTAAAAGGGTCTGTCCGTCTCGTTCCCATAAGGCACGCTTTCAATCTTTCGTCCTGCTTCATCAACTTGTCCAGAGTGTCTTTCAAATCTCCCTCCTCCTCTTTGAGTCTTATGCCGTAATGTGCCTCTGTTTCTTTAATGAAGTCTTCTATTTCTCTGAATGGGCCTTTGGTCCTTATGTACACTATTTTAAGGTTATTTTTCGCATCTTCGTAGTCTTTTATTACATTAATAGTTATGTCTAACAGCGCCGTGCAGTCTTTGCCGCCATTGAAAGAGAGGAAAACCTCGTCCAGATCATATTTACTGAAGCATTCTCTAAGTATCTGGGAACAAAAACTAATTTTCCATTATTTACATCAAATTCACACATAATCGAAATCTATTTTAGAGTGAAGACCTAAAAGTGTATTTGTTTTATGAGTCTACCCACTCATCACCTCGTATCAGTCTGTAAATTCACGCATCGTTGGCGGCAAATTGCTTATTTTGTAGGCACTCAACCACAAATACCGTGCACAATATCGCTTTGCGTATCTACGTACACGTAATGTTTTCTAATAGGTTAGCGAGGTTAGCTGCCAATTATATGTCCCACTAAACCTTTGACTTTGTCGCTTAATATGTTCACTAAGAATATTTGTTTTTTTTTAATAATCATGTTATAGACCGTCATCTCACCGGATGTTAAGTGCAGATGCAGTCTACGATGGCGCATACCTGTCTATTAAATACTTATTTATTTATTTATTTAACCATTTATTGTACACAAGATTTTTACAAAACTATATGACAGAATATATCAGACACAACAGGACAACTTATTTCTATAAAGAAATTTCTTCCAGCAGGCCTACAGCAGAGAGATCGTGACAATTAAATGCAGTTAAGACGTGCACAGTAGTAAAAATATATATATAATGCTCAATGAATAAAAGCCTATACTATACATACATAAATACATACATATATACCTACTTTAAAAACAAATACATATACATACATACATACATACATACAAATACATACACACATACTTATACATACATATATTAGACAGATAGAGAAAGGTAGTGCTCTTGACACGTTTCTTGAAGATGAAGATAGAAGTGCTATCCCGTATTTCATGGGGAAGAGCGTTCCACAATCTTGCCGCATGGACAGTGAATGAGTATGAGAAGAAATCAGTGTGATGGGGAGGTATGTCTAACTTTGATTTAACGGAGGATCGACAGGGCTTATTCACTCTTGTCTCTTAAAGACCCAAGTTGTAGCGCTCAGGGAAAACTTTTATAATAGATCGAGACCAACAGGTAAGCAGATCATCTAATGGTAAGTGATCACCGCTGCCCATGAATTCCCTCCACTAATGTAGAGGAAGTTCAAATCCAGCAATCTACGGGCAGTTATACGGGACTTATGTTTTGGTCTCGTGTTGCGGAAGCCCTAGGGATAGTAAGAAATAGACAGTCGTGTTATATGTGGATCAAGCACGCATATTTATAATCATGATAGGCAGGTACTCTTTCGCCATGCCATTGTTTTAAAATCTTCAGAACCAGTAGGTAGCGAAATTAGTCTCGGTTTTAATACAAATTCTAGCAATTAATTCCTAATTGCTATATACGCCCGCGACTTCGTTAACTTTTTTCCAAAGATTTTCCAGCAGAAGTAGCTCTACCAATGTGGACGCGACTTTCAATTATGTGTTCTGGTAAGCTTGATGTTACATTTTCTATCGCGTAAGGACGGGAATCTTAAAAATTGATATATAAGCTTTATTTTTTCATTGAAATAAAACAAAATACACCAAATGTTGCCTCAAGCTTACCACGATACATTAGTGAAAACCGCATCCACATCGATTTAACCGTTTCTGAGATAAGCGTGTATAGGCGTGTCACTGTGAGAGAGGACAAATGGGACAAACCTCAGGCCTGTTATAACACTGGTTTCCTTATCCTTGAAATTGTACAAAACAACAACGCAGCATAGAAATAGTGCCTTTAAGTAAACGCGGTAGAGCGGTACCTATCTAACACCGATTGCCTGGCACTCCAACCTGCCTGCGTAGCATAAAGGGCTTTGTCGCTCGACATAGATTTTTCTATCTCGCTTTCTGTAATTCAAATCGAATGAGATAGCTAGTTATCTCCCAAAGCTTGTCATGCTAGGGGTGCAGGCTACCTTAGGAGGTTGCCGCAGGAGTCCCAGTCCTATCATCTGCGAAACTGCGAAGGAAATCGACATCGGTTTTATATTTGTTTACAAAGACGACGCTCTGCGAAGCCGAGCAGCCGATGTGTATCATATGCTGTAGACGACTGTGCTTAGCTAAAGTTAATAAATTTAAAAATTAACCTGTTCTGTTTCTTTGAGTACATCAGCAAAGTCTGGCAACGGCATGGTGGGTCCCTCCGGCTGTTGCGGCATGTCTTCTGCGGCGAACGCGAGCAGAACTTGTAGGCTGAAAATGTTGGTACGACCTCTCTTATATAGTCGGCCTTGGTTACCTGTAATAACAGCAACCGTGCATTTGAACAAATAACGTTTCAAATGGTTTAACCGTCATGGTTAAACAATGTGCAATATATTATAATAAGCACCTAAATCATCATTATATAATATCGACTAGTAGGAATTTTTATTTTGGTTTCATGTGCGTAAAGGTAGGTACTCTGTTGGAGATGCCATTGAAAGCTGAAGGGACAGATGTTTAAGATAAGACTATAATTAGACATGTCCTATTGGCAGCGAGCGAGACAAACAGGAGCTTTATTTATTTATTTATTTATTTAAAACTTCATGCACTGCTACCTTAGCTTTACTGTTAGCTTTGCGTTATGAAATGCTTTGAAATATGTTTCGCGTTAAAGAAATATGTTTGGCAGGTAAACTACTAAATACCTACCAAAAACATTTCATGTACGTACCTAAGTAGGTAAGTAAAATATATTGCCGTCAGTCTTGGCTAATAATAATAACGCTTTCAATGTAAGTAAGTTTTCTGATCTCATAAAGAGTAAGGCTTGTAACTCTACAAACCCTAGGTATTGGTCAGAAAGTATGACATTTCATAGAACTATTGCATGACACATAGGGCAGGATTTAGTGCTGACATAGGTATGTTTACTGTATAGCTGTAGCGCGTAGCTATCGCCAGCTCTGCACTGTAGCTAGTTCAACTTCAGCTGCAAGTAGTTCTACTTTCCTTCATGTTTTTTATGGCTACTTTGAATCCTTTGAATTTGAATCTCAAGCCATATTTTCTGACCAAAATGTATCATTCTCACCATACCATCCTACTGTTAGAGCTTGAGATTCCTCCACATTAGTGGAAAACATTAGGCACTATAATCGCCACGCTTGGCCGGCGAGTTAAAGAGCGGATTGTTAAAATCGAATTCAGCAAACAAAGCGGCTTTGCATTTTCTCGTGTAGGTACGCCGTATGTCCAGCTAGAGTCTCTAGGATGCTCTTTTCGGATGCGCGAGCGAGCCGATCTTGGTCGGACGGCGGACCACGCCCTCACATCCGAAGCGACTTTATTTTATACTACGTAAGGATTAGTATCACGAATCGTTAGTAGTGTGCTTTAGCCGCCTTCCAGGACACTCAGTTTGTGGGAGGGATTGGTGCTACTCTAGTTAAAATAAATGACTAAAAATTGTTTTAGGAATCAATTAACTCCTAGTTACCTTGGCTTTAGTTAAGGTGACTGGGAATATTATATAGAAAATGTATAGGTACAATCAGCATCAGAAGTAGCTAAGCAAGCCGGCTGTACAGTATTACCTGACCATGCAGGGAAAATTAAGCTTTAAGTAAATAAACATGATACAGTTCTAATTAGTATAAAATTTTAAGAGAAAGAAACGGACTTTACGTCATGGATATAAGGTCTAAATTACCTTAATTGTTCAATCATTCAGAGAGCTTAGTGTGAGTTTCTTCATACTAATTTCGACGTAAACGCAAACGCGATAGTAAAGTAAAATCGAAGCAAAACTTACACTCAGCCCTCTGATCTGTTATTTCGCTTAACTACTTTTGATTCTGACTGTACAAATAACAATTATTATGTTACTAATGGATAGGTAGGTTGTTTAATTTTGGAATCATACAACCTATGTACTAGCTTTCCGTCCACCACGACCCGTTCTATCGCGCAAGTGGTGGTAGGGAGGGGGCTATAAAAAGTAGCCTCTTATGTCTTGTTTCGAGTTCCAGACCCTAACATACCTAGGTACGTAGGGTGAGGGAAAAAATCGTGAGGAAACCTGCACATTCCGGCGACTGAATGTGTAACCATGATCCAATCTAGGCCTCGAATCCGCTAATTTACTAAAGCCTCGATAGAATTGTAATTGAACAATCGCAGCTAAACAATAGTTTTAATTACAGCAGAATACCAAAAACGCGTAAAACTGCCATTGAGCTGCGATTGCGATCCGATTACAAATTTACAATTTTAATCGAGCCATTAGTAATAGTAGCAGAATATCAAACACGTGACCACCACCACCACCATTGAGTTGCGATTGCGGTCCAATTACAATGCGATCGAGGCATTAGCTAAATTAGTGCAAATGCAGGCCCTGGTCAGGTTCCCCTGGTAGCAGGGTCACGGAGCTCAGATGGCAGTCGCTCTACTGTAATTACCTGATCTGCCTGATCCTGGATCATGGTCAAGGCGGACTCCGGGCCCTCGTGCGCGAGAGCATAACCGGGAGATTAATGCCAAGAAATTTTTTTTAATAACCAACTTTTATCCAAATCTTTATAGGCATGAAAAGGTAACAAACATATACACAAAATTTCACATTAATAATAGTATAAGGTTAGAATATCCTTTTTTGTCAGGACTGTTACTTTTATGTAACTGAAAAAAAATCTTATCACACTAAGCTAATAATCATATTAAACGTGAGTAAACTCAATTACGATTTTATCAACAAATCAATCATTATGAAATATAACATAAATTCAATGTATATCGTCATCATCCTAGTGTTTATCCCAGCCTCTGCCAGGGTCCGCTTTCCTGTTCTTTCTCCTCCACTTTGCCCGGTCTTCGGCATATTCGCGTCGTAGGTATAAATTCAATGTATATAGTGTCTTTTTTTACTTAACATTTCTAATGATGAACAAAATAAACAACACTTTTCTTTGAAAAATCATATAACTATATTTCAAGGAAATGAAGGCACATTGTTTACACAGACCCAATTAACTTTCTTATCAACATCATTGATAACAGAGAGTAGTACAACATTTGCTTGTCACTATTACATTTTCACTTAAACAGACATTTATTTCTTACACAACTTTTTCACTGGTGGTTCTAAACTATCAGTATAATCACCACACAGCACCTCTTTACCGAGTCTAATAGTCACTCTCATCATGTTTTTATTGGGAGCAACATTTCTCACAAAGAACACATCCACTATATGCGATGAAATGGCACTACCCATGTTCTTGCACACTAATTCTTTGGCAGCACCTTCTGTATCATCCCCAGAAGAAAAACAGTATACATAGATAATTATATCCATGTTGAGTTTATTTAAAAGCTGTTCGTCTTTGACAAGACCATTGAAGTATTGAAGGAACTCTACAGCCATAGCGGGAAGGTTCATGGTTATGCGTATTTTAGCCTGTTTCTCAAGCTTCTCATTGCCCTTGCCGAGTTCTACAAGAAAGTCTTTGAAAACATTGCATATGAAATCTTTTCCATCTAGGTTGTAAGATTTGAACATGGTAGGGTTAACTTTATTATTCTTTATATTGACATTTAACCATTTGAACGAGTCGGGGTTGAGATCGTTAGCAAATACTCTACATTTTTTCTTGGCAGCTGGAATGGCAAATGGCCCGACACCACAGAAAACATCAAACAAAACATCTCCAGGGTTTAATATTTCTAATATCCTTTCATGCTCCTTACAAAGGCGAGGATTCCAGTATACTTTTGAAAAGTCAAATTGGAAAGTGCAACGGTTTTCTTTGACAGTTACCAAGAAATCTTTTTCTCCGGCCACCACCTCCATGCTAAAGTTACGATAAGTATTATCTATAACGTTGCTTTTATTGACCACAGTACGACAAGTCTTCACTTTATCAATTAATACTTGGCCAATCAAGGCTTTATAGTCTACCAAATGGTCCCTCAAGTTTAAATGTATAATATGGCCTATTTGCGAAAACCCACTCACAGTTTCTTCATTTTCCGGTAAAACCGCCTTGAAAATTTCATCATATTTCCAATTTTCATACTGTAGTTCTATCTCTTTAACTGAAAAATTTGTTTGATTGTATCCCAAACCTTCCATAGAAACTCTATCTTCTTCAGAAATATCAGTCCATTGTTTCACCTTCCCAGGGTTGAGATAGATACATTTTATGCTTGAACCATCGTTTGCCTGCTGAATGGGCTTGAAGTTATCTAATTTTAGAAAGTAATTCTTGCATAGTGGAGTGATTTTTGAGAGATTTTCTTCTGACACTTGTAATATTGGCACTGGCACAGTTCGCGAGAATTTTGAACGATCGAGTACTTGTAAGCCTCGAACATTGGACGGGGGCACAAGCTGAGAAGACGTCATATTGTGCAAAAATATGCTTAAACTTCTATGAAAAGGTATAAGTCTCATAGAAAAACCTTGTAGTGTAATATAACGTAACACATTGCAATACTAACCTATTTAGTATTAAACCAGGCAGGTTAGATGTCCAAAGTGAAAACGGATATGATTATTTTATGTTATTGGTATATACGCACTGATTTGCTTTTATTTTTATTAATATATACTGGATATTTTGAAAAATGAGTTTTCTTAGTATAATTGAACTATGAACATGGTGACTTTGACGTTCCATTATGTCATGTCACTTCACTGTCACTGTCATGTTTGACAGTTGATTGACACTAGCCAGACTTTGAAGAGAGCGTTTATAAATATAGATTCCATCATTCTGTAGAATCTATTTTGGAGTGGCCGAAGTAAAGACAGCAGCGGGACCACCAGACTAAACACAAATCACAAATATTTCCTGTTCGCTCACTCTACAATGATTATAAATCTTGCTATCCCGTTTTTACGTCTGTTGAAATAAGCTCTAAGAAAATTACGCGCGCAATGTTTTGAACGTTCGACATGTTGCTGAAGGTCCTTTAGACCTGACGTTTCTTTGAAACATCGGTGTCAATTTTATAATATAAATCAAACCATTTAAAAGACGGTGTAATTTAGTTAACATTTATGTGAAAGTGCAAAGTATGGAATTATACCTGGATTATCTTTACATTCGTAAGTAAACAGTCGTGGTCGCGGCTATCGGGAATCAATTTTAGAAATCGTGACAAAAATATGCATCGTAATAGTGTAAATTTGCAATAATTGAAATGCTTTACCTTAAAACAACATGCTATTAATGACATATATAAAATTATTGGCAAATTGAGCAATATTTCGGTGTCTAAAAGGGTCGCTATTAATTTTTTAGAATTTTAAAACTAACTACGGTGATGCGGATCCGCAGTCACGCGCGTGGATGATTTTTCCGCAGCACCATACGGTGCTGCGTTCCAGTGTGCAGATCGTCTTAGTTTAGTGATTAAATTAATTTTTACCCTTTCGTATCTAATCTAATCGAAGAAACCATGTCAACAGTAAGTACCTGACTTTATAGTACTACTTGAATCAAGTACAAAACTAAACTGCCTGTTTTCTTGCGATTCCAGCCATCACGTACATCATACGGCCAACGAGTGGCCATGTTAGGATATATGCGGGCCCATCCCGCACTCGCATCGGGTCGACTGAATTGCCCAGACCTTGCCGTAAAATTGAATGCTATCGGTGATGGTGCAACTAAAACTGCAGACAAATGGATGAAGGTCGAAGAAGAAGTAAATATTGAATAATTTTAAATATAACATAGGTTGTTGTAGGTTGAATATAACATATTTATTAAATTGGTGTTTATTTATAGTAGCGTCGGTAGCCGAGCGGTTACAGTATCCGACCCGTAAGCCAGAGGTCCCGGGTTCGAATCCCGGCCATGTACCAATGACATGAATGGTGAAATATGTACATTAGCTGAATACTAACCGATGCTCTTAAGGTGAGGGAAAACATGTATGTATATATGTATGTAAACTCTTTATTGCGTATAACTACATAAAGAACAATAACAAAAGAAAATAAATGTACATTGCAAAGGCGGGCTTATCCCAAAATGGGGTTTCTTTCAGCTAACCTTACCTTGGATAGTCCGAAATGAGCTATTTAACGTGATGAAACCTGCACATTCAGGCGACTGGATGTGTAACCATGATCCAATCTGGTCAGGTTCCCCTGGTAGCAGGGTCATGAAGGTCAGATGGCAGTCGCTCCACTGTAATTACCTGACCTGCCAAATTCTGGATCATGGTCAAGGCGGACCCTGGGCCCTCGTGCGCGAGAGCATAACCAGGACATTAACGCCAAGATTTTTTTTTAAATTTAATTGCTATTTATTTGCAGGACTGGAAGTCAGATATAAATATAAAGCCCGTAAAATTCGGGTATTTAAATCTGGCACTGGTGGTGGACCTTCTCTGGTGGGCGTGACCCAATGCTTAATGCTCTTCAACGCCGAGCTGAAGCAGTCGAAGTGCAAGCTGAAGCAGTGAATAAAGTGTCAGAGGGCATAATTAGACAGGCCGTTGCGATAGAAAATCTTGTAGAGGTTTTCACACGAATCGCAACTGCCATTGAAAATCTAACTAAGTGATTACCTAAATTTAATTAACTACCACTCACTAAATTTCAACTTCATTATTATAGAGAAAGAGAATAAACGTTTTACTGCGATAAGTGGGCTAGGGCTACCCTGTCACGCGCGGGCAGGGTTAAAGAACTTAGCGCCTAGTAGTAGGAAGCTCCGCTTGGCCATCCTGAACGTTGGCTCACTGACTGGCCGGCCTCGAGGGCTGGCCGACTTGTTGCACAGGCGCCGCGTTCAGGTGGCATTTCTGCAGGAGACGAGGTTGCGTGGCTCCAAGTCTAGGGAAATCGGGCAGAGATAAAAGCTCTTGTACACCGGATCGGCAGAAGGGAGGAATGGGGTCGCTATTGTGGTGGGCGACGAGTTCCGGCACGGCATTTTGGAGGTGAACAGGGTGAGCGATCGACTCATGGTGATCAAGGCGCAAATTGAGGGTATGACAACGAACCTCATTAGCGCCTATGCTCTCCAGTCCGGCTGCGCCGACACCGAACAGGCTGCCTTCTGGACCAGTTTCGAAAATACCATCCTCCGAACAGATTGTGGTTGGTGCGGACCTCAACGGCCACGTGGGCCAGAGTAGCGAGGACTTTGGACGGGTGCACGGGGGCTTTGGCTACGGCCAGCCATGACACGAAAGTAGGTAAATTTCGTCAATGAAAGCCGCGCCGTAGGTCAAAGCCACCGCCTCGAACCGTGGCGGCGCGGCGTTTGTCGGCGCGACGTCGGCGCGCAAAAGGATTCCTATTTAGGGATCCGTGTTTTAGGAGTCTTACTTATTTCACTTGTATTTAGTTTAGTTTCTGAAAATAGCTTCTTCTAGCTATGATACTGATCCACCTTCTAGTTCGAAGGCTGGGAAAACTCTGCCCACTCATCAGCTGATCTCTCTATCGCTGGCTCGGGTCTTTACTTAAACACGTTCGAGAACGATTTGGCACAAAAGAAGATATAGTCTTGATGGCCAGTACTTATAGTCAACCAGCCAGTTCCCGAAGTGGTCGATTTTAATTTTCGTACGACCTCGTGTTTGGCAGCCAAGGATATAATCCATGAAGACATGATGAAGAATTGGATCCTGCTATTATAGAATAAGAGGAGCACAAAAAAGATTAAAATCTCTGCCGACTATTAACTGTGTCCGCACGACAACATATGACGTACAAAGAATAAAATAATAAAAGGGAAACATTAATTTGGATACAATTTTATGTACAAAATCAAATATTTGCCACGAAATAAACACCCTAATGTGATGGAAAAATGCCCCCCGTGGCATAGGAGTCCATCTGGATTCTAAACAAAAGGAAAACAGGAAGTTATAGCGGTAAGAATCCAGACACACACCCCAATACCCTTGTATTTGTCCAAAAACCATAAATAATTTTACCAATTGGATATTTAGTACATTTCATTTGGGACAGCACGAGGATTCAGCTAATATATACCATCTCTTTGGATTCAGCAATAAATTCAGTACGTATTATAGTAGACCTACAAGGCAATACTGACTACAGAAACGCGTGTCAAACGTGTCAAAGAAAAAAAAAAACGACGGATCCGTACGAACTCGCGTGGATGCGTTTTCAGTGTGTTCGACTCCCAGAAAATTTTTCTCTATGGTTCGACTATGCGTGATTTCCATAGAAACCCATGACAGCTCATAGAACTTTGTGTCACGCATTAACGCACGTCACGCACAACCGTCCGGTACTGCGCTGCAGTGTGCATAGCCTCTTATATCCCTGGGCCGTCGCGTGCCGCGCGGGTGCGCAACCGGGACATAACGCCAAGATGATGATGATGATCAAAAAGTGCTTTTGACGTGAAATGTCTTTAAAATCACATTGAAACATTAAGAGAACCAAAGATATTGGACCTATGATCTGTCCAGACTGACTTGTCTGAACAAACAATACCCAAAACACGACTTGCCGTATCAATCACGCTACGTACCTACACTGTGTATACATGTCTTGAATCATATAAGAAACACATAGAATGTAAACTTCAACGAATACTGCTACAAATGATCAACTTAAACACGTAATTTCCATAACCAATGAAGACGAGTCAGTCAGGACATAATTTCTGTGATGAGTACGAAGTTAGTAAAATGGACTGTAACGAAAAGGTCCATATCTTCTTACCACTATTAGTCTTAGAAACAGGAATATAGTGTAATTGTTTAGCGTATATATCGGCGTATAATGCGGGTGGGGCGACGGCGGAGGGGTACTGCATTTAATGATGAAACGCACGCTCCCGTGTATTTCTATTCAGTGTAACTCAGGACTCACACGTCACACATCGAGCGGTGATTCTTGCGTGTACTTATTGAGTAAACATTTGAGTATTGAGTTTGTTTATATAATCGATCCATGTAAAAATTGTAAATATAGTGTCATTTGGTCAATGTTAATAGTAAAAATTTAAAGCATAAAGTGTAAAAGCCCGTGCAAGAGCCAGCAAGATATACAAATCACGGCTATCGTCAAAGAGAGGGGGCCATGGTCCACACGTGGGTACCCCAATAGACAATATCTATAAATAGACAGTACCCATTAAGTATAGGTACCTATCGTTTCATCGTGTTCAGCAACAAACCCTTTATAATGTTTTACCTTAGGTATCCGCAGCACGTGTTTTACAAAAGCTTTGCTGAAATAAATTGTATTGGTAGGTACGCAAAAAGAAAACAACGCATATTATTTACCAGTGCCTGGGGCGAGTTAATAAAAATGTAGATTCGTCATTTATTGAGTTGACAATTTCGAGCAACATTTTCGCATGTGATTAATTAATTACGACAGCGAATAATTCCATGTTTGTTACTGCAAACGTCAATATTTATTATTTAAAACTCACTTGCCGTGTTAGTAAATACCAGTATTGTTACTGCCCGAAAGAATATTGTAGGTACACTTATTGCTACTTATTGCTGTATTTGCACTTTTAGGTATAGTTGAGCGGCTCTCTATTAATGAATATCTAGGATCACGATGTATATCTACTGTTTTCTACTGTGAAAGCTACATGAAAGCCATACTACCGTATTTTTTAAAGTTATTAATAATTATGGTAATACTAGTATCCATTAATTTCACGATATGTTTCATCGAACTGACTGATGTTGGTGATTACAGAAGTAAAAATTATAGATATCAATCAATGAGCGAGTGCCCAGTGCCAAAAAGATTTTGGTGTTTTTAGTAGGATGATCAATAAATGAATTAGCAACAGAGCGAGCGAGGATCTTAAAAGCTGAGTTGATCAATGAACGTGTAAGCAAACATTTTTAACGTTTTAGGTGTTTAAAGGTTGGATGACAAATGAATGAATAAGCGAGCGAAGCGAGCTTGAAAATTTGATTGTTTTGGGTCTTAATAGCTGGGGTGATCAATAATGAAAGAGCGAGCGAGCTCATATTTTGAGTTATAAAATCTCGAATGAATGAGCGAGCGGCGCGAGCTCGAGATTTTGAACATTTTGAGTCTTAACAGCAAGGGATGATCCCTACATAAGTAACTTAGGGGAATCAATGAATGAGCGACGGTAAAGAGCTTGTTGAATGCTAAGAAAAGTAACCGAAACCTATGAATGAGCGAGTGAAGCCAGTTCGAAATCTTTGACATTCTGGGTCTTAAAAGCTAAGGCGACCAATGAATGAACGAGTAGGCTCGATATTTTTGACATTTTGTTTTTTTATGCTACGGTAACCTTCGCCCATAATCATCTACAACTCATGCATTTAACAGATATATAAATGCAGTACCGCAGGTGCTTCGTGCCTGTGAGAACAAAGATGGAATGTCTCATGCCTGTAATTACGATGACTACCTTATCATTCAAACCGGAGCCCTACAACCGTGGGCGATTGTGAGTCAAAGTCAGAGGCATTGCACTCATTGCACCAACCCCATCCAAATCCGCCATTGCACACAGCATATCAATCAGTTTCTTGGACATTCGACAGAGACATGTATTTAGTGATAAATTTACCTATTTAAATTAAAACTTGGTAAATAAACAAGAAACCCGTGATGGGAAACTTCTCAGTGGAGACGATAGTGATCGCACCGGTCCGTGAACCAATAGATTGCTATCGGCAAAGTTCGCAATAGAACGCGTTGCTCTGAACTTTTCAACAGGCACCCTTGCCTTATCTTTTGTTTAGAAACTGAGGTTTACGAGAAGTCTGGCCGGTACGGTGAGTGTTTTCCGAGCGCGCTCCATACAAACGTAGTTTGATCATATTTTCAATGTTACGCTATCAAAACCAATGAAATTTTGTAGACGTGATCTATGCCTGTAGTTTGTCAGACTTTCGTTAAAATATATCATTTAAAAATGGAACTTTTTCAATAAAAGTTTTATGAAAACCTTATCACGAGGCGCAACTTTGCTTCGCTGTCCTGTTAATTAAGTTGTGACAACAAACCTAACCAAAACCAATTTATACCTAATGTTTCTTCGAAAAATAATGCATTTAATTGTAAGCGATTTAGTGAATTTTGTTGCAGTTCACAATATTTCGATAGCTTTTAATCTAACATATTTGACTACGTTAGATTATTTATAGGTACACTCGGTGTTTACAATCTTACGGTGCCAGATACATGTCTGACAGGTTTGAGAGAGATAGAGAGAGAGAGAGAGAATGACACTACTATGCCTTCTGTACTATTCTGTAATATTTTTACTTAAAACATTTGGGGTGAAGATATAAAAAGTAGATACGTAAACTAATGAATGAGCGAGCTTAACAAGGTCCGATTTTTTATGTTTTCGCTCTTAAAATTTTTTCTTTGTCTTAAATGAACTGGGGCGTTTTAATAAAAATTACAGAAACCAATGATGAAGTTTCTTGTGGCGAAGAGGAAGGTGCTCCTAAAGATCTTTGTCCGAGTTCAAAGAGAGGACGGAAATTGGAGGGTCCGGAAGAACAAGGAGCTGAAGGACCTGCTGGGCGAGCCTAATATCATTGGCGAAACAAAACCCCATAGGCTTCGCTGGCTTGGCCACGTAGAGAGGATGGGAGAGGATCGGGCTGTGAAGAAAGCATACTTGGGACGACTCAGTGGTCGGTGACCGGTCAGACGTCCTAGGTATCGCTGGAGTGACGAAGTGGAAAGATACCTATAGGAACTCCGGGCTGACTATGCACAGGACAGAGTGGAATGGAGCATCTTAGTGTCGAAGGCCAAGATTTATTTTGGGGCGTTGCGTCGACATAGGAAGTACCTACGTAAGTAATGAATGAGCGAGCGCAGCGTGCTTGTTATTTATGGTATTAATACCAAGCACGCTGCGCTCGCTCATATTCGATAAATATTAAAATCAAGAACCGAGATAAATGCGATGGAACTTTTTCTCTTATTATTTTTCCTTTTCCTACGCTGGCTACGCCCATGATGGTACCGATCATTAAATTAAAAAGCAAAAATAAAAAAATTATTTCGTAAACTACAAACCCCGACGCGACGGCTAATAAAAAACTGAAAAGTTAAAAAGCCGAATGTTGGAAGTACATGGGTCTACTTATGTAGTGCAAATGTTGGTTTAATTTAAACTTGAAAGCAGGCGGGGAGCTATTCTAAATTTCTTTAGGAAAATAGGGCTCAACCTGCTTTCAAGTTTAAATTAAACTAACATTTGCACTATATACACCCATTTACTTCCAACATTCGGTTTGTTTTTAACTTTTCAGTTTCATAATAGCAGTCGGGGTTTTTAGTTTTTGCACTACTTTTTTTAATTCTACGTAATTTCAGAGTATCTAATAACTTTTAATGGGTTAATGGGATTGGATGTCGTCATTATGAGGACGCGGCATTATTGGGAGCGTCGGTGGCTTAGTGGTTAATATACACACAATAATAATATAATAAATTATTTATTTAAGACCGAGATATATACAGTACAGCAATTTAAAATAATATTATTAATAGTAGTACAATATTTTGCTATGCATTCCAAAAAATAACATGTCATGTCAAAAGTAGGTACTTTACCTATTGTATACAATACGTACTTTGACAGCCTTAATAGTAATGGCAAAATTATCGGAAAGTTTCTAATTCTAAGTTACTTATTCTGGCTGTTAAGCTGTACCTACCTACAAAGATGTACGCGCTTATGTGTATCGATCGGTGAAAAGAAGTAGGAAAAACGAAACAGACTGAACACAGCAGGTAATTCTGGACGGATCAAAGTAAGCAAGCAAGCCATAGCGTCCCGACGTGCCCATTACCTGCATTGCTAAACAGAATCACACGAAACGCTGTAAATAACGCGCCATTACGCACGAGACTGCGTTGGCAGGGGACGGCGGCGGGCGGGCGTTAGTGGCGGAACATCACATTATTACACCTACGCCATTATTATAAATTCATAATTTACAGCAAAGAGGCTAAGCCGGGGCGGGTAGTCAGTACTAACTCCACCTTGTGGGAGGCCTTCCCTCGCTGAGTCTTCCAGTACGTGGTCGTCACTCGAGAACTATCGGCCATCTGTTCTGCGAGCTATGTGCCCTGTCCACTGCCACTTAAGCCTGGCAATTCTTCGGACCATGTCGGTGACCTTGGTTTGCTTGCGTTACCCCTCATTTCTGATTCAACCGCGCAACGAGACTACGAGCTCAGCCATTCCCTTGCCCTTTGGGTGACAATGAGCTATCGTATAATGCCCACAGTGAGCGACCATGTTTACGTTTCGTAGGTCATCACTCACAATACACGCTGGTCAAAGACCTTCATGTTGAGTCACTGCGGTAATTGACCTGACTATATTGGCATAGAAAAGAGAGTTCTCCTATTAGAGAGTACTCCTCTCTACTACTTAGTAGAGAGTGAGCAAACAACGAAGAGAGTAGCGAACCCATCTGTTATGAAATATTTTGCATGGCACTATCGCGCTGGCCCATAACGTAATTACTTATTTCGTCTTGCACCCAGTATAACTCGCTTGTCAAAATTGTTAGTTTTAGTAGTTACGAGGTCACAAAGAGACATAGGTACTTAATACAGGCCAAACATAGACTACCGAGGTGTCCGTGTAAAATTCGGTTCTAACTTTCCAGACCCGTTGCTGCGGAAACCACGTTGAATTTCGGGATAAATGATAGCATATGTGCTATTTTGGGCTATAAGCTATATTACTGCCAAAGTTCATTAAAATCCGTTCAGTAGTTTTTGCGTGAAGTAGTAACAAACATCCAAACAACCTTTCAAATTTCTTAAATTAGTAGGATTAGGCGGAAGACAATTAGATTATACACCAAAGGGATAAAGTAGTGTCTTCTGTCGCGAGCGGCTTTAGATCCCAAACGCAACGAGGAAGTTTTTCTTGAGTCAATCAGGAGTCCTGATAGAAGCAATGGGTACAAACCGCCCAAGACTAAGACAGCATTATCGCAGAGGTGAATCTCTACTTTTCATACCATCTGTGAGACAATAGATAAACTACGGGGTCAAATGATTTTAGTTTCAACAAAAAAATTAAATTTGGAAATTATTTGGAAATTAAAATTGTGAGAAAGTAAGAAAACAAAAATTCAAATAAACTCTCTTCAGTGCCGGTTTGCTCAGTTTTCATACGAATTTGAACGTTCGACATTCAAATCACATTATTTCCCTTGGGACATTATAATTGGACATTGTCAAACTGGAGGTGTGAAAAACAGTTAAAAATTCCGAGAAATGGTTCAGTTTCATCTCAGTATTAAAGTACCTGTACACCGTACACCTGTGTAGGTACATCGTTGTCAGACTCCCGAATGCGGCGCTGGCTGCCAATGATGAAGCCGTCGCGTCGGCCCGCTAACGCTAACAGCGGCGTGTAATGGCGTTTTTATGATTTCTCCCGCCATCAACACCGCCATGGCGGCTCTATTGTTTTCGCGCCAAGATTTATTGACAGCTGCGAGGCGGATGTATGAGGCGTTTAGTGCGGTGCTTACCGTGTCTCGCCTTCGGTGGAGCATGCCTGTCTTTCTAGACAGGCATTCTCCACCATCGCTATTCGCTCTGGCCCTGAAGTAGTCCAGGTTGTACTGTTCGGTGATTTTCCTACAATGTCATCTTAGAAAATCTATTTAAATGTAGAATCATGTCTAATGCTAATAGTTACACCCACGTGGGGGCCTCAGTCCACTAGGATTCTCTAGGGTAGGACGCCCATCCGCATCCATGTGAGAGTAGTAAGTCCATCTGCACATTACCGCAGCTGTCACCTCTCTACGGCAGTCTTGTCGTGACCACGGTGGCGTAACCCAACCGTAACGTCGAGACCAACAAATTGCAAAGGTACATCGCGTGTTAGTCCCGATAAATCTAATGATAAGTGTCAAGAACGCGATATTAGGCTTAATTTATCCCGAAATTCAATGTAATTCTCGCGGGAACGGGGTCCGGAATCTCACAACCGAATTTTACGCGGACGTAGTCGCGAACAAAAGCTATTTGCAGTACAAAGCCCGTGTTAACATGTCGGGAAACACTGAGTACCTATCCTGTGTGCTTTAAGCCAGCAGCAAACGAACGCAGTATAGCCACCCAAAGCAACATAACATTAAAAATCCCCACAAAAAGAAATGGACACATAAAACAACCTCCGAACTTGGTCTACGAGCCACGCAAAAAAATACGTTACAGCAATAATGGATTTTTTATAAACTTTTTATGATCAGAGCCGTCTTCGGCGCTGTTTTATTAAGAGCATCCTGTATATAGGGCAGTAAATATTTTATACGCAACGTAAATGAGCTACCGAAAGTTATTTTATGTAATTGTTTACGTTACATGACATTTCGACGATATTATGCTGTTTTT
The DNA here is from genome assembly GCA_907269095.1 of Blastobasis adustella. NCBI lineage: Eukaryota > Metazoa > Arthropoda > Insecta > Lepidoptera > Blastobasidae > Blastobasis > Blastobasis adustella. Next base: position 21,246,003 of record OU026118.1, on the reverse strand, counting down.
GTGAGAATTGGGCGGGTTGCGGCCAATCCAGCGTTCGTTATGAGACTACTTTCATTGATTTCTCTGGTTATGAGTGTATGCGTTACTCTGGTACCTACGCCTGTTTGGATCGGCAGATACTGTTTTTCCAATGTCAACTCATTCAAGTCATGAATGTGGACAAAGCGAGAGAGTATAGACAGGACCATAACAAAGTCCCTGCCTAGACGAGGAAAAAGGAAAAAGGCGGGGCGTTATGTAAGATATTACCTCATTGGAGAAGATAGGTAATGATAGACAAATACTAAGTAAAAACATAATGTGGGTCATTATCCTATATTCCCTGCCTATTCCTACGGAAAAAAGGCGTGACGTTCTGTATGTATGTAGTTATATACGTAGAAAGTGGTAAGCAGATATTATTGAACAAAACCAGAAGCAATAACATTTCGCCACTGTTGCCATAGGCCACCATAGCTTGACGACAGCATCTTTTTGCAATGACAGCAGATATGACAGATCGTGAAAAGTGTGTTTACCAATCAATGAATTGCATTCGGTCGTAAGGTAAACTGGGCTGCTAATCGACGCCGTGTGCAAATGTTTACGAAAAACGCCATCTGCGCTCTCAAAATACCTAAGTACCAACAATTTTGAGGTTCGTTACGCTATTTTGGAGTGCATGAATAATTATGAGTTCCTAGACAGGCATGCTCCATCAACGGCCGCATCGTCACTTACCACCAGGTGAGATGGTGGTCAAATGCAGGCAGGGCTAGTCCAATAATTGAATAAAAAAAATAAAATTGTCGTGCTTTTTTTTTCTACGCAAGTGACAAACGAGCAAGGGCTCTTTCTTTGGACCGCTCGTCTCGAGTCAAACTGGTTTCTATTTTTCAGCATGACAAATTCAATATCTTATTATGTAATTACAATGATATCACTAAAAGCGAACGCTTCAAGAGTAGGGAAAATCAGCGGTTTGCATTATAATTTTGAACTTTTTATTCTGAAAATTAAAATTGAAAACCGGTCGACTCGAGGCGAGCCCTAGACTACGACTTATAATAGCTTACCTGATGGTAAGCGATAACTGTCGCCCATATAAACTACGATTCAAAGAAATACGTAGATTAACCCTCCAATAAATAAATCGTAAGTTACGTAAATAAAAATCAGATCGTGATAGTTTCATCCTCATACCTACGTACTGGTTCTCATAAATATTGAAGGCGAGTGTTCGACATCCCGGAGACGTTTTATGTCCCGGCCAGTGTAGTTGGACCAATGAAAGTCTTGTAGAGCCATTTTATTATTTAGAGTACCTACTTTCATAGCGAAATGTCTGGCGTAACTTTTCCCTTCAATAACTGAAGTTATATTTTTGTAGATTAAGTGTAGAAGAAAGAGTGACGAGATCGGGCAACACCTGGCTGGCAGACTGGTCTAAGTAGAAAAGTGGGAGATAGGCATTTGCCTTGCCGTGAAACTCCGACGAATCCTAAAAAAATGTATACTCATGTGAATCTCCAGCTCAAATCAAATTTTATTCTGATTTCTGTTGCTTTATAATCGTACGTATAACGATTTTTGAAAAGTAATCTGAATATCTGACAACTAAGTAGGTATGTCAAGCCACACCAAATGGACAATACCTGCATAGGTTTACTCTCATGGGTCAACATAATCATGGCTTCCAACTTCACATAAAACCTTGCAGTGAAGAAAAAACAACAAGCGTTCCTCAGGCAGCCGTAGCGCCCGCACTGCTATAAATACTGCTGCGCAGCTTTAAAAGACCCTAAATAAAAACGTAGCAAATACCGCAAGCTCCAGAGAAGTTTATTACGTTTATTGCTATGTATTAAGTCCTCCGTGCGCCATAAATAGCAACGATCCAGCCTTTGGGATTAAGACGCCACGTAAAGAAGTGGTTGCAGTTTTTTTAGTTTAATACGTAGCAGATCGCTAATCCTTGCCTTTATTTAAGGTTCATACACTTTATACCTAACTTCATACATATTTCATGACTGTGTATCATTAGACGTTGTTATAACCCTCCTCCTCAGCTACTCATAACGGTCCACCGCTAGACTCGAGCCGTTAATGTGCCGGATCAGGCAGATCAGGTGGTTACAGTGGAGCGACCGCCATCTGACCTCTTTTAGTACAATTAACATTACATCAATCAATCAATCAACCCCCATTAAAACTGGAACCTGACCAGATTGGATCAGGGTTAGGTACACATTTCGTCGCCTGAATGTGCATGTTTCATCACGATGTTCTCCCTCATCATAAGAGCATCTGTTAGTGTTCAACTTATGAAGCTATGAAATATATTTTTAAATGTAATCCTTGTAACTAATAGCACATTTACTTAATTTTTCATTTCTATTAACTACTAACTACTTTATATGTAACGGTCTCTCTCTTATCTTTCTGTAGGTGCATGTATTTCATAAATGAAATTATTTGATTTGATTTGAACTTGAGTATACGAGGGTTAAGTATTTATAATTTTCACGCTTGACACAGTACATGGTATTTATGGCTGCTGCCAAGGGTCCCCACTTTGTTTTGCACATATTTTTGAACGGTGTTACCATCAACAGGGTGCATCAGTTTAAATGCCTTGGTCATTTGGTTAGAGATGACTTTAAAGACGATGAATACATGGAGAGGGAACGTAGAGTGTTGTCAGTCCGTGCACATATGCTAGCCTGTAGATTTGCGAGATGTACGGACGCAGTAGAGGTAACTCTATTCAGTGCTGACTGTACCTCGCTGTATTCAGGTACCTACTCCATGGTTTAACCATACGCATCGGGTTTAGGTACAGCTCTTTACGAGTCCAGTACAATAATGCATTTAGAGCGGTGTTGCGGGTACCCCGGTTCTGCAGCGCATCGATAATGTTCGCTGAGGCTCAGGTGGATGGCATTGATGCCCTCTGGCGTGAAAAAATTCGCGTGACCATTGATATATAATTCGGGATAGCACCACTAACAGCATCCTGAAGCCTATAGCAAATAGGTTCGACAGCCTTTACATGTCTGTTTTAATTAAGAACTACATATTTGATAAGTTTACTAAAACCAAATGGATCCTTTGTAGTCCATGAATAAATATTTCTTTTTATTAACCCCTTTAAACATTAAGATTCATACCAGCTTTTGCCCACGACTTCGTCTGAAAGTAAGCCGTGTTCCTCGGTCGGCATCCCCGTTTCGAGTTTCTGTCTTATAAGCTAGGACCACTGTTCAGTGATCAGTCTAGATACCATTGGCAGTTTGTACACTTTCAAAATGTTCGCAGAAACACGATACAGGTGAGTTTATATCAAAATTATTCGCGTCTGTATCGAGCAAGAGATGAAAGCGTTCACTTCAGGCCTCCACGTCTCGCAGGAAGTCGAATCAACTGTGTAGGCCTGCAAAGAGCAGGCGAGGTACGTATTTTACCGTCCATAGTTCCGGTCGAAACCTAATTATTCAAGAACACAAGAGGATGGGGTGTGATGGCAGTACTGTGGTCACAGGTATTAGGCTCGTCAAACTACGCAGCCCACCGCTACCCACGTACGAGTTGTGTATCTCTGCCATGCGCGTAGTCCTAATAATACAGAGGAGATTATGTGATACCAGCTTTTTATTATTTATGTGCTTAGTGTATCCAATTCCCTGACGAAATGGTAACAGAAAATACCTAATGTTATGTACCTAACCTACATAAATAACGCACACCTCACTCACACCCATATCCCTAGGCATAGTAGGTATAATATCACTAAGCATTTAAAGACATACCCTGTATGATGAAAAAATATATATAATTGATCGTATATTTAATTGTAATGTCTTATTAATATTTAAGCCAAATGAAACCCATGGGTATATCCTTGTATGAAAAGGTCCATGAATTTGTAATAACGCTACTTCTGTCGCAGGCGGGTAAAAAGCAAAGGAGATTTGTAGGGACCGAAGCAACTGGGGCAATACGGTCCCTGCCTACCCCTCCGGGAAAGAAGCGGCAAATTATATATGTAAGAAACCAAATTAAATATCAATTATATTGGTCAGGCATGCTTCATCTTCGGCTTGTCAAGAGCGACCCGAATGGCTAACAATCAGTAAACAAGAGGTTTTTACTAATGAACTACAACTGGCAACAATAAGAGGGAATCATACAATCCCACTAACATTCCTGTTTAAGTATAGATCTAAAAAAATCCACTCGGTTAATCCTAATGATCATCATTATTATCAGTTGCCCATAAAACGTTTGAGAGGCCGTTAAATATCAGAATGCATCTCTGCCGGGGCTGCCGTTACCTTCACAGGAAATTAAGCCCTCTAGTCCTTTGATGTTCTATTATTGAGGGTCATTTTCGCTCGCAGCCACGGTGATTCCGCGTCGCTTACCTTGATAGTTGTAAACAGCTTTGTAAATTGAATTTTGAACTTTATTTCAAACTGGTGGAGGTTGATTCTGGAGTTGGAGTCACTTGCAACGCTGCGAGTCCGATGTTTTGTTGAGATATTACTCTCCGTTGTGCACTTAAGCCAGCTTGAGGGTAGGTAGGGTTGGCGGGCACAACATTTTTTTATTCAAACATAAAACATCTTCCCTTAAAATATGGTAAAATTGCAAATCTATGGATAGAGAGGTAAACTAATCATGTTTGTCGCATTATGAGCCTTACACCTTGTCTATGATGACAAAGCTTCAGTTAGAATACTTAGACCTGTCGTGTTTGTAGTGGATGTGTTTGTCAAATATGGTATCTTACGTAAGTAATGTATTCTTAGTAGTTGTGGAATTTTAGTGAGAGATGGTGTCCGGCAGAGTAGAATATGTATATATGTATGGCAACTCCTTCTATTCGTGAGTGTCGTATGGGGAGACCAGTTAGCGGCTAGCACCTCAGTTCACCGGAAAATGGGCAACTGCGTTTATCGTAGTGGGTTTTTAACACTTACCCATTTCAATTATTATCTATTTATGCCGCCAAGCAACAATGCTTGCATTGTTGTGTTCCGGTTTGAAAGACTGGACAGCCAGGGCGATTATAGGCATGAGCAATCTTAGTCCTCACAATGACAACGCACCTGCGGTTTTACATTTTTGTTGGCTGCAGGAGCAGTCCAGTAGCAGTTTCAGGCTTGGTGATGATGAGGATGATTGACTGAAGGATATGATTAAAACATTCCATGTAAAATTGGTTGGCCAAGCCTCGTACGTGGCAGCTTTTGACGGTTTCACTGAGAAAAGTTATTAGATCTCACGAAGAGCCAAGCTCGTAACTCTAAAAAGTCTAACTCTACAAACTCTACATTTTGGTCAGAAAGTATGGCTTGCCCGTTTCATAGCACTATTGCATGACACATAGGTTGGATTCAGTGCTCGACCAACGCGACGGTTAAGGTTTTGTTATAGCTACGTTTGAATCTATGAAACCATCAAGCTATACTTTCTGACCAAAATTTGGAGTTACGCTTTGTAGAGTTAGGATCTAGGCTCTTCGTGAGATCTGATAAAATAGGTATCTCCACTTGTTATGGTACAAAAGATACAGCCCTGTGATGGACATACTATAAAGTTTAGTAGCAGGGTCACGTTGGCGCCCTGTGAGCAAGGGGCCCTAAAGCAATCATATGTTGCTGTAGCCGCACAGGAAAATGAATCTTAAGGTGGAAATGGACTTGTAAACCTTAATAGTACAGACATTCAACGAATTACCTAACAACTTAGTATTAATTATGATAATATGAGCTAAGTGGTCAACAAATTTGCTGAATGACTGTAGAAACGCCAGCACATCGAGTTAACTGTTCATTCCTGTTGTCCGCCAAATGGGAAACAACAGTAGTACCCGTCTTACCAACAAAACTTGTACTAGCGTTACTATGCAAAGTAAGGCACGTCTAACAGCGGCGCTTTGAAGACGTCGACGGTATTTTCGAACTATTTTCGTGTGTTTCGTACATTCTCGACAGCAACACTGCTTTCGTGACGATGATTTCAAAATTGCAATCCACGTGTTTTTGCCTCGAATAATAATAAACATCAAGCTAGACATAAGAAAACATTTTCGACACTTGTTTCAAAATTACGAAAATATCTTCGCGTCGGTACTTTCGTAAATTTAAAACTCAGTTAGAATTATGTGCGTCGCGCGCACTGCGCACATAATAGTAATGTTTCTGACACGGGCATAAGTAATCATAAGCAGAGCTGGTAGGACTTTGTCAAGCCCGAGGAGTCCACCAGGGTGAGTACCAGCGCCACCTATTTCTGCTGCCAAACAACAATACTAGCATTCTCGTGTTCCGGTTTGAAGGATAAGGTAGCGCTATTACAAGCATGAGGCATTTCATATAAGTCCTCACAGTGACAACGCATCTGGCGGTTCTGCATTTTGGTTACTTGAAACCTAAATGCATAAATAGTAGATGTTATGGGCGACAGTTACCGCTTACCATCAGGTGAGCTGTCTGTTCATTTGTCACTGCGTAGAATAAAACAGCTGTGTTATGTACAGACAAGTAACAGGTTAGGTTAGGTTAGTTCCATGAATGTTTGTAGAAAATGAAGCAACCAGCCCTCTTTGAGCGCGGCGCAGTCTCGTTTCTCAGGCCGGTGCACATCAGTTCCCTGCGCTCAAACGAGTTGTTTACTTCAGCAGAGATCACATTCTATTTGCTTCTTGTGATCCCTTCACTGTTGAATACCAGGAACTAAATATAGTCTGTTATTTATAGGTTTGCTTTTTACTGGCGTATTAAGCTATAGCGTAAGGACATGCAAGATATAACATCGCAAAACATCAAAATCCGGTCTAGTACCTGCGCAACAGACCAATTCAGTTGCAGTAATAGGCGTGAAAACGTAACAACGTGGTAGCGGTCTGGTCCTTACTCTGCGGGACTCGCGGAAGACCAACGGGGGTTTGGCCACAGCTCATGCCGAGTGAGGTCCTTTTATCGACCGGGAGGGCCACATCACGACAATGAAAAGTCGTTTAAATTGTAATTATGTAATTTTATTTTGATATTTTTTATTTTATTTCATTTTGTTCTATGTTGGAAGGGTGTGTTGAAATAGGTTGTTTAAATGTTGTGTCATTGCTTAGAGTTGATAATCAATTATTTATTTATTTATTAACACAATGGCAGAGATTTATAATAATATTAGTTTGGATATATCTGGAGCGTCCGTGGCCTCTAGCGGGCCGGAGTCGGACCTAATTGCACCGGTGTGTATGTATATTTGGAAAGTCAACTTATGTTTTTGCATGACATACTATTTACACCACAGTGTATCCCACCTCTACACCGTTGAATAACCCTATCACTGTCGAAGCGCTCGTATCTGGTGAAATTGGCAGCGCCGTGCTAGCGCGGTATTAACCCCACCGGGCTCGACCGCTGGCCGTTGCTGGCACCGGCGCCCGCACGACTTGGCATGCTAATCTGCGCTGGAGAAATCTCTCGGTAGCAAGATTGTTGATAGTGCAAAGATTCAAAGATTCAAAATATTTATTTGTAAAAGATAGGTATTACAGATGTTATCATTATATTCAATAGTTTCTCTATCCTTATAATGACGTTTCAAAAAACTCGATCTAAAAATAAATTTGCTATTCATTTGCTACTTATTTATCTACTTATCTTATTTATAGTGTATTATCATTATTAACCAAAGATAAAAAGTGATCCTTCTGTCTCTTTCCGAGAGCCATCGAGGCATCGTCATTTTTTTATAATAATCTAGTCAGGTACTTGACAGCTATTTGACCGCTCCTGATGGGATGCGACGATGCGGACGAAGGTGCAACATGCCTCTTAAATATCACAGCCCACTGTTTTGCTGAGAAGCATAGCAGTAAATACTATTTTGGTTACTATGTATTGGAATAGAAGGGAGGAGGACCAGTTCTATTCACAACTAAATAAAATTCTAAATTACTTAACCACCAAATACTCAAGATACAACATTATTTTGGGAGGAGATTTCAATATAAACATTCTAAAGAAAGTACCGGAAGTAAACAAGTTTTTGAACCTTTTAAAAGAATATAATTTTACTCAACTTATAAACGGACCAACAAGAATAATAAATAACACATCAACATGCTTAGATTTGATATTTACGAATTTTGATACAAATAATACCCACACAACAATTGAAGAATTCGGGTTTTCGGACCATATGGGGACCGTATTACATATTGATCTGCATCCGACAAACAGTAAAAGTGTTTGGTATACAGAGAAACGATTATTTAACAAAACAAACATAAAAAAATTTAAACATGAACTTGGCACAATAGACTGGCAAAGTATTTTGAAACAAAATAACACAGTGGATGAAAACTACGAAAACTTTCGAAATACATTAACAAATATATTAAATAGATGTATTCCTAAAAATAGAATAAGACTACAAACTAAAAATAAAAAATACTGGTTAACAGTCGGCATAAAAAAATCGTGTGAGCACAAAAGACTTTTAAAAATTCTTGCAATAAAATCAAATGACAAAATACTTAAAGAACATTACCAAAAATATGCAAAGACATTAAAAAAATCAATATATATAGCTAAAAAAGTAATTTACATAAATCAACTAAAAAAGTCAAATAACAAAATAAAAACTATGTGGAACATCATAAATAAACGTACAAATAAAACAAGAAAAAAAGAGAAATCTAATATCCGCTTAGTAGTTAATAAAACTGAGTATTCGAAACCAGAAGAAGTCGCTGACATTTTTAATAGATACTTCGCGTCAGTTGGAGAGAAGGAAGCACAGTGCACTGAAAACCGGCGAGGATGTCCGGTGCTCAGTCCTACTGAAAATACCATGTTCCTTGCCCCAGTAGACTACGGTGAGATACACAAGATTATTAAAAGCTTGAAAACTAAAAATAGTTACGGAATGGATGAGCTCCCGCCTTCTCTAATTAAGCAGTGCGCTGACGTAATTACGTTACCTCTAACATTTTTAATAAACCAGTCTTTTGAAAGTGGTATTTTTCCGAATGCACTGAAAAAAGCTATAATAAGACCAATTTACAAGAAAAATTCAAAAACGGATCCATCTAATTACCGTCCAATTGCTTTATTACCAACAATTTCGAAAATTTACGAAAGAGCGATGTACAACCGCGTTTATGCTTTTTGTGAAAAGTTTAAAGTTTTTGACGATAATCAAAACGGATTCCGTAAAAAAAGATCAACAGTACTGTCAGTTTATAAATACATTCAAGAAGTAATAAACATTATTGACAAGAAAAAATATGCGGTGGGAATGCTTCTAGATATGACAAAAGCCTACGATAAAGTCCAGTATGGAATTTTACTTAACAAGTTATATGGGATAGGAATAAGGGGAATAGCACACGAATGGTTTAAGTCATATTTGTCAAGAAGGGAACAATTAGTAGAAGTAGAATATTACGATGACAAAACGTCTAGAATAGAAATGATACGATCTAAAATGACCAGTTTAAATGCCTCAATCCCTCAAGGAAGTATTCTAGGATGTCTTCTATTCATTATATACATTAATGACTTACCTAAAATTGTGAACGATCACTGTACTTTATTTGCAGACGATATTTCACTATTGACCTCATGTGAGGATGGTACTGATATAGAGAATAAACTAACTTCCATGCTCGACTCTATAACCGATTGGATGTACAAACACAATTTGGACTTAAATTTTTCAAAATCAAAAATTATGACATTTTACCCTCGTCAGAAAGATCCCTTACACGTAACTTTTAACTACAAAAACAATACAGTGGAAACAGTAAATGCATTCACATTGTTGGGTGTAGATATAGATAGACATATAGATTGGAAAAATCACGTTGGAAAAATCTGTAAAAAAATATCAACATTTTCGTACGCGCTACGTGAAATAAAAAAATCTACCAACTTAGATACTGCCCTTGCTACTTATTATGCATATGCTCATGCGTGGTTGAACTATGGAGTAATCCTGTGGGGATGCAGTACAGATGCACCTACACCCTTCATTTTGCAAAAAAAACTGATTCGAATATTGGCTAACATTGAACAAACTGAAACATGCAAACCACACTTTCAGAAACTGAAGATTCTTACACTTCCAAGCATGTATATTTTTGAAATGTGTAAGTTCGTAAGGAACCACCTAGGCTCATATACAAAACGTGGAAATTTGCCTACGAACATGAATTTACGCCACAAAAACAAGTTAATGCTCCCAGTGTCCAGACTAAAGATCCACTCTACCAGCACATATACCATGTCCATCAAAATATATAATAAATTATCTGAAACTTTGAAAAATGAAACAGATGGCAAAGTTTTTAATAGGAAGCTTAAGAAGTTACTGTTATTTAAGAGCTACTATAGTTTAAATGAATTTCTAAATGAGAAAAATTGATATCTATACCCTATCTTGTATTAATGCTCAATATCTGTACTTGTATGACTTAGAATATAATTTTTATAATGATTTTAATCGGTGATTGACATTTAATTTAATTATTATTGATAATTGACGTGTAATTTAATTTGAAAAGGTGACATTTAACTTAATTTAATTTTGATATTTAATTGACATACTCATACTCTTATTTTTGACGTATAGCTAGTTGATTAATTAATTAATTTATTATTAATAAACATGTAATAATTTATGCAATATGGAATCTTGATTAATTGTAAGGATAATTTTGTTTACTATATTTTTTATTATTTTGCAGTGCCCTCACAGGGTCACATGAGATACTTATTTACTGTTAAGATCCAATGTTATTATATTACCATGTGAAGCAATAAATGAATATGAATATGAATATGAATATGAATAATTCTTTTACAAAACCATCCCGTTACCCGCCGAGTTACAAGGTTGCATGTATCATAAACACAACGGAATAATGACGTTCTTCGCGGGACTGTTCACCGCAGCTGTAACGCCGCGTCCCGTATTCGCTGCGTAAATCCCGCGGACGGCCGGCCATTGCCAGCACTCGCGACGCCCGGGTGCCCGGGTGCCCGGACCGCGAGAAGTTAACGTGGATATGCTTCGTGGTTTACCATAGCAAAAGCAGAGTAAGGATTTTTCATATAGCCTAGGGAGTCACGCGTTAGACGATGCACTGGAAAGCGGCCACCTTCGTTCAGGACATCAGCAACCTAAGGCGAGCGGATGCAATCCCGGCCTTTGAAGTACAGGACCGTGTAGAAAGGTAAAAAAGCTCGCGGTGCCCGAACGTGAGTTGGGTGCCAGCCATCTAGGTGATTTGAATGCAATCTTTTGTTGGAGGAGTAATGCGCGAAAGGAGTTCGCAAAATTAAAGATCGGAAACGGGGCGGCATTTTGTGTTTGCAACTGCGATCTGATATCCTGCCCGCTCAACGAAGGGAAAAAACCATCACTGATGGTAGAGGAGGCTCCAATCCAACAGTAGTCTGTTAGTGGCTGTTTATGATCATAAAGTTAACTTCGTGATTATATGATCCGGACGCCTTCAAGGCTAGAGTGAATAGGCTGTTCCTAGATAGGCATGCCCCAACATCGGCCGCATCGTCATTTACCACCAGGTGAGATGAAGGCCAAATGCTTGCCTAGACTAATAAAAAAAATTGTACCAAGAATTTACCTATATATTTGTTTTACAGTAATTATTTGTTTTACATTGACTGAAACATGAACATTGAATAAGTCAGCTTACACATCCACCCTATGCTATCCCAGGGCCCTGCATATATCTGGGCAACACCTCTGGTCTCATCCAGCGGTCGGCAGACATTATTTATGCGCCGGCAGCGCCCCAACGTGACATATTTTAAAGCGACCGTTTTAATAAGTCGCCTTGAACCTGCTTCGGCCACGGGCCAAGGGGCGCTGGAAGCCGCAGAATATACTGGGTGCTTTACTTTTATAAGTGGTAGCGACTCTGGCCACACAGACAGACACAACGACAGACAGATCGATAACCAAGGTTCAACAACGCTGCCAGAGTCCGGGAACTGGATGTGTAGTGTTCCGTACGTTGAGGCCAGTCGAGTTTCAGCACCGCAGCCAACTCGCCACTCGTTGGGTGTACGTACATCCTCATAGGTTCCGTTGGCGAAGCGAGCTTAACCAAGGTGTTTCGTTTGGTAAGTTGGTTGAACAGTCACGGGATTCGATTGGCACCTCGTGACGGTACTTTACTTAGTTTCATATTAGAGGAAGGAAAACACAAGCAAGTAAACAAGCAACCTGTTGCCTGGTGGTAAGTGTTCACCGCCGCCCATGGACTGGCTGTGCAATGGCTGGCTGGCTGGCTGTTCTAAGGAACTTTTTGATCTGGTGCCCACAGCGCAATACCGCCATCGCACCATCTGTGCCGTTGATTAAGGGGCGTGGTAGCTTATCTACATGAGATGCCCTTGTGCCTCAAAATATATTGCGTTGCCTTTGGTTTGCTGAGGAAGAAAACGGAGTACTTCCATTAGGTACTTATTTCAGGTGACTTTAATTAAATTATTGTTTGATATGAAGGGGTATGCATGTACGCGTGATTACAAATAAGTTTTATACGACACCAAATCTGAAAGCGTGAAAAAAATATGTTGTTTTGTAAAATGAATTCATTTTCAATATTGTTTTAAGCAATTGATTTTTGTTTGCGATACCCGAGTTCATAAAAAATGTTTGTTATCACGAGCACATATGCATACCTATTGGTATCAAGAATTAATTTAAAGTCACCCTTTTATTGGTAGAATTAGACCAAATATAACACCAATGACCGAAAGTTTTTGATCTGTTCGCAGTTGAGTCTCGCTATTTAATTTTAATGAATAATTTTTATGTAGTTGACTAAATACCAAAGAACTATTTCAATGTACGATTTTAGAGTAGGTACCGCCTTTCTTAGTTCCATTAATGCGTTACGGTAGTCAGCGTAAAAAGACATACATTTTGGTTACATTGCTTTGCCTCATCACTCATTCCCTCGCTGCAACTCCTGTGTAGCCAGTATCTACAGCGGTAACCACACACAGGACCTTTTGAGACTCAGGCACGCCGGAGGACAAGCCGATACTGTATTGAAACCCGTAACAAATTGAATTAAGAAGTAACAGGTAGGATAGATAGTAATTCCGACTTCCTCCTTCAAAAAGCGGAGACAGCGCAAAACAAAATAGGCAGACAAAACAGGCACTAGGTAATTAAATTATGTGAAGTATTGGATTGCTAATACTAGTTATGACAAAAGCGCTTAAAGGCTTTAATGTGGCCTCACAAAGGTTTGAAAATAAACTACACCCAAGTTACAGGAAATAGAGCATCTCTCATATTGCAGAGTTCGCATTCCCATAAAATATTATGAGCAATATTTATTATACACCAAGTAAGTGCATGAATCGTAGATGTAATGGGCAATTACCTTTTTCCAACGAAGCGAGTCAATACTCAGTAGTAACTGTAGAGTGCAGTTTGGCGGTTCTCTCGAGCTCGGCGTCCGCGCGTCCGGAGCGCTTCCAGCGCCGCTACGCGCTCGTGGCGGCGCGGCGGCGGCGACCCGGCCCCGTAACTCGCGGGGATCGCCGGCGGCACCTCCTAAAATCTGAGAGCTAGTGGCATGTGTCGCTAATTGATGCTCTGCCGGGAATAAAAACTACACTATTAGAGGACGGCCTTTACCCGGCCGGCCGGAGGGACCACGCAAATTAGGGGCCCGGGTAGCTGTGCAAACTGTTAATATTTTATGAGAAATAAGGTACCTACAATGCCATTTGGGGAACGCGGTTGATAGTTTAGGGATACCCTTATTAGGAAGTCAGTTATTTCAACTCATATAGGGTGTAAAGTAGAGGCACAACATTTTTGGTTGAAATTGTTGTAAGATTACCTATTCTAGGCGCAATTTTCATGGTGACCTAAATTAGGCACCTAGTTCCAACGACTAATTTGGTAATATTAACCAATATCAAACGTAATTACGACGTAATTTTTGCTATTAATTTACTTATTAAGGTTAAAAATTATCACTGTCATTTGTGAGCGAGCGCGAAGGAAATATTTATTTTTCTTTTTTGCTCACAGACAATGATGGCGGCAATGAATAAGTCATTATTTACATGATTAGTTAGAAAACTTTTTGATTTCGCATATAATGCGTCAAAATCAAGTGCGCTGAAATTTTTTTGTCGTATATTATAATGGTTTTACGTTCAAAAATACTGATGGGCTTCCAAAATACTTAAATAAATAAATAAAAAAAAATTTTTAATGCGTGTATTTGTTTCGATTTAAGTATTTTGACTCAGGTTAGATATTGTTTGTAATTTCTCAATATCAACATTAATGTTTCAATTTAAATATTGGTAAATAGAAATATATTTTTAATTACATGCTAAATTGCATTATACAATTACGTAGTTATACATCGCTTCCTGATTTTTACAAAATAAAATGGCGGCTCGACTATAAACTGAGATATTACCTATAAATCGACCTTAAGGTGATTGGTAAATATGATAGGTTCATTTGACATAATGTTTACTACTTCATGGTCTAAATTACCTATTTAGGTCCTCGTTACTTTAAAGTCACAAACTATGAAGTCGCTTACGTGACTAATAGGTAATTATTACCGAACAGCGCCAAATCTAGCGGTAGGGAAGTCATCGCGATCATCTCGCGTCGTTCAGTATGTTGTATGTTAGAAATTGTGCAAAATGATGATGATATGATGCAGAAGAGTCATTTAACCAACTTGTAGTTAAATCAAAAATCACGTACAGTCCGATTCCGTACACAGTTTTTCACCTCAGACATTTTTGGTTTACTTGTTACCTAGTTAAATAGGTACTTCTTTACAATTAGGAAGTTTCCTTATATCGATATTGTCATATGTTATGACATAGTGTTAAAATATAGATCAAACTAACAAGCAAGTGAAAAAAATGTTGAAATCCTTCCATAAATTACTGAGTTATACAAGATTTAAGTTGACATATTTTTTAACGAAATTATTGCTGCCGCGATCTAGCTGTGACGTCACCAGGCCGTCATCCCGCCCGCCACTATGGAGCTACCCATACACTGTAACTCTTAGTAACTGTATATTCGGAACCGTAATAGCTAGACTTGAGCTTTTCACAGAATATGTGTTACTATGACCGCTATAACAACGAATAATAATAATAATAAAAAATCTAAAAGAAGGGAAGGTCTCCATACATGAAATGTGATTTTAAGGTGTTTTCAGAGGTATTTAATTTTTCTCTATCGCGTAGTGGTTAAAGTTACATGTATCACACTTTGGGAGAGCGGCACTGGTCTAGAGGCAGCGTGTTTGCGAGACCGATAACCGAGGATAAGCAGCGAGGATGGGTGACCGTTTCGTAGTTTGAGGCTAGTCTAACTGCTACGAGCTCGCCACTGGTTAGGTGTGTCTCCTAATATCGTCTCAAATCAGCTCAAAGTACGAAACGGTCACCCATCCTGTTCCCGAACATTGCGAGCATTGCTTAACCTCGGTTTATACTCAACATTATCTGACTCGAGGATACGAAGGATTTCTTTATTTTCAGAGTCCTCATTTGTTTACATGTCCGAGACGAAAGTATGATCATCGGTTGTTAAAAACTGACAGGTAACTGAAATTTGATTACTTCTGAAGATTTTTTAAATACTTCTCTATTTTAAGATTCTTCAAGTGGTCTTTTACATTTTCTCTAATATTAGTGTCTGTACAGTTTTTTATCTTTGGCTATTCCTGATTAACAACCGATTACTTTATTTCAAAACAAAAGGACCAGCGTTTAAAATACGTCATCGATCACCAATTAACAGTCACTATGACCAACATAAATCAACTTCCAGGTCGCCACCGTCAACTCTGATTTACTAATCGGATTTCTGAGTTACATGGACTTTCAAGTTAACCTAAGACGACCTGTTGGTATCTAAAATGTTTTTAAAGTATTATTAACTATCAGGTTATATTAGGTATCTGCAGGAGGTAATACTAACTTTGAAATTGGTAGCAAAATCGACTTACAAGTAAGTAACCTTCAAGTCGTTGGCTGAGATAAAATTTCGTCATAATTAATCTATAAGTCATAGCGACCTATCGGTCTACATTTTATGTCGATTCTACCAGATTTTTCGACTTATTTTCAACCATAATGTAAATCAACTTTGTGGTGTGTCGCTTAAGTCAAAATTACGTAATAGGTAACCTATATTTTAACTTTATAGTAAAAATATTGTTACAGTCGAAATATTTGGTTGATGGGATGTTAATTTTACTTAAAGAGGTAATTTAGTCTTAAGACCAGGAAAAATTTCTTATCATATTGGCTGGGAGTGTTGTAAGCTTACAATAAAAAATGCTGCTGCTTATTATAATAAATAATAAATAATAAAAGTCTTTATTGCGGATGACACAGATCCATACATCAAATTCGTAATTTACAAAATTTACAAAAAATAAAATAAAAATATTAAAAATTAAAATTGTATAAATAAATTCCAAAAATTCAAAAATTTAGAAAAATTGGAAAATAAAATTAATATTAAAATTATCTGATCCATGTACTTATGTCCCAGGTCTCTAAGCGTACATTTACAACTATTATATTTCCTAATTAAAAATAAAGTTTGTTTTGAACGCTCTTTACAAACGAGAATCGAATATCGTTATATCCTAATTATTGGACAGAGAGTTCGACCATTTACTTTTACTCATTTTGATCGTTCGCCCTGGGTAAGAGAAACGTTTTCATCAAACAATAGCTTTTCCATTACACTTACCCGATTCCGTTCTCGCGCACTCTGGAAGATGACTGTCATACGTTAGACAAGCGCGCTAGACTGCCACAAACTTATCTGAAACGGTGACGGCGTCGCTATTGTTGACAACAATTTGACATTTCAAAATGGCGACACTTAGTTCCAGTTTTGGCCACAGGGCCAGATAAGTTTGTGGCACTTTACTTCTCACACCGCGGCCGCGGACGAGCTCCCGCCTGTATTGATTAATCCGACCTCAATCCGTTTGGTATATCGCACGGGGAACAGATAACATGTACGGGTTGTCCCGTAAATCAACGTGTAACCGTGACAGGTGGTAAAAAAATAACCTAACTGGTAGTAAAAGTCAGATAACCCTGACTCAGTTTACATAAAACTGGTTTACCATAGAGAAAACCGCATCCAAATCGGTCCATCCGTTCGGAAGCTCCGACGCCACAGAAAGACATACAGATCGACAGATAAACATACACACATAAAACGTATAACATCCTCTTTTTTCATTGAGGGTTAAGAACAAGGTTATTTTATTTATTCATTTATTTCATGCAACTGAAGCCCATATTTATAAATACACAAACAACATAAGTACCCATTGTATTCTTTTGATTGTGCAATAAGCGTTATTCATTCATTTAGTCATTCATTCAACATAAATACATAAAAAACTGATACAAAATACAGACAAAGATAAAACCAGAAAAAGATTATTATAAATTGTAAACTAATATATAAAAATATAATTTATTGATATAATATATTAAAACCTAACTGGCCCTTAATGTCGTTCGGCGGCATCGGAAATTCTGGGTCGCCCACGGAATCGCCGATACACCACACCCTTCGGCCAATAATCTTTTGAACGTACGTTCATGGCTTGATTCCAAGAGCTGCACCCTCACGAGGTACTTCTTGGTTAAGCGGATGTGCTTTTCCACGTCCTTTGCTGTCACTGTGTAATGAAGGCGAGACAGGTAGAGCGCCGTCGTCGGTGTCGCAGGGCGCAGGAGACAGAAGTTGGGACCGGTTACTGCAGTGCCGCGAAAATTCTGAGCAGCACGACGGCTACTCTTCTTCTGGGCCGTGACAATTCGTCCTCATCACGGTCCACGCCGGGGGCGCATGGTGGCTTCAATGCCGCAGATTCTCGTGGAATTGAAGCCTCCACGCGATTTTAGCGTTATCACATTTAAGTAGAAGATTAAATGTTTCTTATAAGTACGAGATTTACAGATATTTTTATTGGTTACCGAAATCTGACCAATCTGTAATTATCCTAGGAGTCTAGTTGATTCCAGCTTGCGGAGTCTGTCTCTAGTTTCATTCAGCCTGTATACGTAATCCAAGTTAGCAGTGACCGGGCGGCGCGGGCGGTGCGGCGGCGGTTCGGCGGTGCGGCGGTGCGGCGCACGCGACGTGAAAAACTTTATTCCCAATCAAATCGGCCATAATAAATGACGTATCCGGCATCCCGGGAATAAAACAACGAACAAAGTCTGGCGGCCGTTACGGAAGATCCGGCCGGGTTCCGATAAATCCCGCGCAATTCTGGCTAGTCCAAGAGTCGATCGACGATGTATGGATAACAATTTGCTTTTATTAGACTAGACAGGCATTTGACGCCATCTCGACGCCATTACGAAAGAAAAAAAGCAAGAAATATTTTATTTGTCTATAGTTTACAATTGATAATTACATTAGTTGTATAAAACATATGACTATAGACAAAATGGTCCAAGAATCAGCGTATGGATATATTGATTAGATTGATTTGATTGAATTAGATTTGGTTAAATTTTTTTTAGGAAAAGTTCCTCTGATAATCGACAACATTAGCAACAGTGTACTGTTCAATTTGAGCCTCCTCCGTATCAGTGGAGGATTTGCCATAATTTCCATGCTTTGCTGGCGGGTTAGAAATCGTAGTTTTAAGTAATTGAGTCTAATATCTGATTTACGCAAGTTGCTGATGACAATTACGAACATATTGGGTATATTCAGTCATCGAAAGCTACGTTTATTATCAATCTTTATAAACTACGTAGATACCCGTAGTATCCACTTTCTCACAGCGTACCGCCGATCTCCAATCGCATTATACCATCCTCTGGAATGACGACACAGAATATCTGAAATGCATGTTGCGACGTCATTCCAGAGGGGTGGGATCATGCTATTGGAGATCGGCGGTGTCGCTGCGGGTAGCGGTCGAACAGCCCACCAAAGGCGGTCCAACGAAATAAGAAGAAGACGCCCTGGTGGGGCGTACCGCGTACGCTACGCGGTAGCTGCGCGTTTATGCGGTGATAACATGTTAGTTGTTCGAACGCTACACGTACGCAGTTTTGTGGAAAGATATAGAATATTATAGGTATTGTCATTATTGCAGGATTCAAAGTTCTTTGATGAATAAAACTCAAAACAAGGATCAACTGCTTATATTTTGGGGATTATACTTAAATCCAACTTTTACAATAGATTAGTGACAGACACACTGAACTAGGTGACCGAACTCTTCAACCATCAGCAATCGAATGCCCACCTGGACGAGCCACATTCTAATTTTCCGCGCAATACCCGCGCTGGAACGTGATTGGCCAACGTCTCCTATTGGACGTTTGGAGCTATGCCAATCACCTTCAAGTACAGGTGTTGCCATACAATTCCGAATGTTGCTAGACAAATTAATTAACATTAAACAAATTACGATAGTTCTGTCTGTAAAGAGCTCTTATTGGCAACTTAACACAGCAAACATTTCCAAGCCAGACAAAAATAAATCTGAATCTGATTATTAAATCTAAACAAAAAATACAATATACAGTTTACAGTATGGTACCGATCTTTTCTCTGTTCACTTTGAGACCGAATCTGGCTTTCCCGTGTTTCCCCATACATCCATCAGAGAAAGTGCCGTACGTATCATCTAGGGATATAGTACCTACTCATGAAGACCATTCCAAAGAGCCCTAACATTATGGGATTATCTTTTTGCGTTCAGTAGATCCTATAGCCACCTTCCGTCATCATCATCAGATTTTTAAATTTCACCTAGGTATTCATCATGACCATTTCAAAGAGCCCACACATGATGGGGTTATCTTCTTGCGTTCAGTAGTTCCGATGGCCATCTTCCGTCATCATCTTCAGATCTTAAATATTACCTAGGGGTTTAATGCACGTCATGACCGTTTTAAATATCCCAAATGTGATTATTAGTTTCTATGACCACCTTTCGACTTCATCATCAGACCAGCTCCATAATACCATAATGCATTGTATTCCAAGTTACATAGGAATTTGGTACCTATATCCAGATTGAAATTAAATAAAAGCTTGTAAACAGCTCAGATTTATTCAAATAAATTGTCGCACTGGTGTTAATTGTCTAAAACCGCTTGCACTGCCAATTTTTCCATATTTCTGTGTCTGCGGTCTATTTGCGGTGTTTCTCCCGGACTAGGGGAATTCCCACGTGTCATATCGGCGCAACAAGTTATGTTTATGCCAAGGATAGGGTTGCGCGTGCCTGGATTTTTATAGGCTTATGTGTGGAATAAGGGGTCTTATTTATTTATCGCACGGTCGCCTCTCGTTTCGAGCGCTCGCCGCTTAGTGAGCTACTGTTGCCGCGAAATGGATTGGCGTCGGGAAGGGACCGAGTGGGCCCAGAAAGTTTTATTGTAGCATGCGGGCAGCGGGCTCGTGTTGCCGATACATATTGTCGAATTACGAAGTCGTTGTTTCGTAACAGATAAACCTAATTAGGTAAATATTGCTTGGGATATTTTTGGGGTACTGTAACGAGTAAATTTTATATCTATAAGTTCAGACCAAATAAGAAATAAAGACCGAAACCTACAAGCATCATACTGACGCACACAAAACTACGCCCATTCTGTGTGTGACATCCAAACTACGCCATGGCACACATCAACACATGTTTACGAAACCGGTCTTATGACACTGTTGACAGCGCGACATTTTTTTTATTACTTGATCTAAGTCTATGAGAGATCACGATTTGTCCCAAATGTTAATGCTTATTTTATTAGTAGTAAACAAACGCGCAGCGCCCGCATACCCCGCACAGTCACCGCGTCGTGTGCGCGCCAATTGGGGAGACTGCACGTTTCCCAAATACTGAATAATTATTTTAATACTGTGATCGTCGTGATCATCGTGATCATCGGTCGTAACAGCCCACTGTTGAAATTGAGTCTCCATCACATTAATAGAGAGTTAATGTTACTCGACCAATTGGTCTGTATCCTGTGTCTAAGTTAAAAATAGTTAATAATCTGTGTTAAATTGGCGTTATAATGTTTGGGCGATCCATTTTGTGTTTGAACGAAATAATTGGGCATACATGACATTCAATGGCTAGCAAATCGTTTATTTCTAATGATACGCTTTAAGTATACTTAAAATAATGCAACCGGGAGGCAGCCATGGGAACTGCATAATGAGTAGGGACCTACAAATATATAATCGTATATTGTGTCAGTACCTAACTATTTTAAATTAATAATATAATATTGTACAGGGTCACAGGACTCTTGCGACTGTTCAGCCATTGTCTGATCCCCAATGGTAGAACTTGGTCAACCTAGCTTCGCAACTAACAAGTGGCGTACTCAATGAAGTTCAATTATCTTACGAATCGCAACGAACTCACCCTGTCGGCCACAACAACCACAAAACGGTCACCCGTCGGCGTACGCTGCTTATCTTTATCGGTCTCACAAGCACGCTGCCACTGGGCAAAGCCACTTCGACTTTATTTTATAAAAAAGAGTTTGGTAAAGCTCGATAGGGAAGCACTAGTTAATACAACATGATGGGGCATTCCATCAAACCAAGAAGATCCGTCGAGCCGAGCCGGAGTTAAATCAATAATCAGCTTACCCTCGGAATTGGAATTTATTTCGGGAATTATTTACGTGGGACGCACGGCAACACTGCCCCTGGGCTGCCTGCCTGCCCTGCCCACAGTAGGTATAACCGCCGTGGTGCAGCTTCACACAAAAGCACCATCCCTTTCAGCCATTGGCGCCGTATGAGGCTACTACAGTGCCACAAACTTATCTGATCCGGGTAACGGCGTAGTTGTTCTTGGCATTAACATGTAATTTCAAATACATTTCAATTTGAAGTGGCGTCTTGTTTTGGTGACCGGATCAGATTAGTTTGGCATTGTACACACATTGTCTAGCTTTCGTACTACTTCTCTATCATTTAATTATCTTTATCTCTCTCTTTCGTGTGAGACCTATCGACAATAGAAACGGCCGCAACTCGCCTGTCTACTCTTCTGGACTATGAGGTACATTACTTTAGCAGTAATTAATTAATTTATTTATTTATTAGGCCATAAGTCCTGCAGTGGACTGTTATGGGCTGTGATGACGACATTTGAATTAATGAATAAACCTCCGTTCAGTAGTAACAAACATCCTTACTTTTCGCATTCATTATATTAGTAGGGTAATATTTCATTCAATTAAATGCTTCCAACGTTTTCTACCTCTGAAAACTAAAATTTCCCTCGTTCAAACCCTTCTCCTCCCTATCCTGGAAAACGCCGATTCCTGCTATCTGGATGCCACTGAGGAGCTATTAAACAAGCTTAAACGTCTCCAAAATTTGTGCATACGCTTCCGGACACAGCTCAAGCGGCTCCCGATTCGGCTTCGCAGGAATGCTCGGATCCTTTCTACCCTCTATAACGTCTTTTATAATCCTTCCGCTCCCTCATACCTTCGTGAACGTTTCCAAAAGCCCTTTTGATCCTCCGTTATATCAAAGTTAGACATTCCTCCCCATCACACTGATTTGTTCTCCTACTCATTCACTGTTCATGCGGCAAGATTGTGGAACTCTCTTCCGCATTAAATACGGGATAGCACTTCTATCTCCATCTTCAAGAAACGAGTAAAAGAGCACTACCTCTCTCTATCTGTCTAATATATGTATGTATATGTATGTGTGTATGTATTTGTATATAGGTATGTATTTATTGATGTATAGTATAAGCTTTTATTAATTAAGCATATTTTTTTGATCCTGTGGTCTTTACTGCATTTAATTATCACGATCTCTCTGCTGTAGTCTTGCTGGAAGAATTTTCTGTATAGAAATAAGTTGGCCTGTTGTGTCTGATATATTCTGACATATAGTTTCGTAACAATATTGTGTACAATAAATGGTTAAATAAATAAATAAAATAATTGATAGTACCTCCAGGGGCGGTATGGACGTAGGTAATTTCAATAGAACTTGCCGAGATGTTATACTGTTTCGAGAAGTACTGTGGCTCGAGCCGCCTTCGCCCCGGCTACCCCCGAATTGAATATGAGCGCACTAACTCGCGATTAAACTCGGTCACGTTACGCGATTTAATATCCTCCGCTGGCGATCCGCGCGGCCTGGTTTCCACTTCAAGGCTCGATATAACCAAAACCGTATATTGCGACCATAAAATGGAAATGCGCCCAAAAGTAGGCCCTATGTCTGAGAGACTTTTAGTTCTCGACTTCATACGTATATAATTTGGTTACGGCGTGTCCTGGAAGAATGGATTAAATTGAATTTCGGAATAAATTGTAGCTTACCTGTTATTCTGGGATATACGTTATGTTTTGTAAAAATCCATTCAAACGAAAGCTGCAAGACGTAGTCAGTTGGCATTATTCGAAAGAATTAACGGAATGTAGATTGTGTCGATAATAAACAGTTGTGTACTACGAATTCATTCTGCCCTACGTCGCAAATATTAGAAACCCAAAATAGCCTATTCACAAAAATTAGATTCTCATATTCTCCATTTCTTAAAATTTTGGCTATTTTAAGACTTGGAGAATATGAGAATCTAATATTGGGACAAAAACCCAAAGTAAAGATTGCGTTGGTGTATTCCGATTAAGGCAATGCTTTCAGTCAGAGGCAACATCTGCTTCGAGTCGAGATGTTGCTTAGGCTGAACCGATGCAGCTCAATAGACCTTCTCTAGGTCATATCAAGCTTAGATATTACCTCTAGAAGTCTGCTTTGAGCTGAAACTGATCACTATTACCATAGTGCAATCTGAGACTTGAGCAACCATCAATGTTTCAAAACCAATCAAATCGGATAGCGGCTTCGTACGGCGCAGTACCGACGAGTATATGTTTATCCGCACGCGTCTATCCCTATGCCCCTCTCCCGCACACATAGAGTAGTTGATATATTCCGCAACATCGGCCCGCAAAGTTCAGTTGGTAATAAGTTATTCCAATTTCCCAGTGGCATGTTTGCGCTTGCATCGCACGCGAACAGGGACGGTAAAGCTATTTAGCTAAGTGTTTGATGCACCCGCTAGTTCCATTCCCTATATTGAAAACTGAACCGAATGTCGGCCAAATTTGGACTAGCAGTTACTGCTGTAAGCCGGCCCTGTCGGAGTGTCAGCGACATCTCTCATGTTGTCGAACTGGTGCACACTGCAACGTTTCTACTTTAGCTGGAAATGTTTCACTGTGTTTCTTTTGTACAGGTGTTTCAATTCAGCAGTGGGCGAGGCCGACGAGGTACTATCTGCCTAAGCCATTACAGTCGCCATAAAGCTTAAGTGCGGCCCGCCTGTTATAGGAAAATCTTCTCACTTCTTTGGAGAACTCAATTTGTGCTTCAACTAAATCCTCTCATTCCACAACCTCAGTATGCACGAGAAAGTTCCTTTGGAATTTGTTTCCAAGGAGTGAGGCTGATCTCCCTCACGATGGCCTCGTAGATGGTTGCCGTGGGCATCACTCCGAGTATTTGTAGTTCCCCTACAATGAAACAGACACCGTTGCATACACTTGCTATAGTCTTAAAGACTTGATATTTTAGACTAGCATTTATATGCCGGTTGAGTCAAAAAAGTAGTCATGATGTAGGTTACGTAACGAATTTCCAAGAAAGACTTTCAATCCAAGTTCGTCGCGAGTAATGACTTTGAAGAGTTTTTGTGACAATAAATAATTATAGCATTTTAGTCGTGAAACTACACCATAATCCAATCTGGTCAGGTTCCCCTTAACGTTAACAGTCACGGAGGTCAAATGGCAGTCGCTCTACTATAATAGTCTGATCTGCCGAACCCTGGTCAAGGCGGACCCCGATTCCCTCACACGGGAGCACAACTGGGACATTGACGCCAAGGCGATGATGATGATTAGTCGTGAAACTACAGATAGACAACAGTAAATTATTTATAGGACCTACAATAAGTCAACGTATGGGTGACTCCAAATAGCAAACATATTGAAGGACACGTTTTTCTTACACAACTACTTACTTATTCCAACGCAACTACAGTGTGACTACAGTACAGTCAATGTCTGGCTGGGTCTATTCTAAGTGCACAGTTACTCAGTTAATGTAAATCATCTTTTCGAAAGGAAGAGCCAATTTACGAGCAACGAGACACGGACTACGGACGATGACAAGGAACGGTAATGGTGACGACGGAGAGAGGCAAAGTATGATTAAAGTAACCTCGAAGCTGAATATGACTTTAAAAAGGAATTAACTTAGGTAGGTATAATAAACTAGCTTTTGTCCGTAACGTAAGACGAACCTAAACTAGACGATCGGCGTCAAGGTGGTCCGCAGCAGTGGATCGTCGGGTTGAGAATTACCATTACCATACCTTCTTAAATAAAATCTGCACTAAACTAAGTTGACCTTATTGTAGCCTACAAGTATTTGCTAGACCAGGCAACATCTCCAATGCACTATTAGTGTATTGTGTCCAATACGTTCAGTTCCAAGCGACGAGATATCAAACGCAAAGACGTGCAATGTCTTTAATGCGTCTGTGCGGTTAGTATAACAAGTGGCGATATAGGACAGCACTTCCCAATCTATGCACAGAATATTAAGTATTATCTTCCTATGAGTAAGGTCTCCAGTGCTCGATGGAATGAGGATTTGGGGAACCGTGGCTTTGGCAGTGGAGGGGCATTTGCCTTTTTACTGTCAGAGCAACGCTTTGGCGATACCTCTGGTGTTGCAATGGTCTATGGATTAAAAAATTCGATGGTCCGTGATGGTCTCCGGAATTTGTTACATTACAAATCATCCCGTCGCCATTTTCTGCTGTTTCTTTTCTTGTTACTTGTATTTAGCAATGATGTAGTATCTCTAAACTTCATCTTCTCAAATACGCGGTGTGTTTAACAGATTATAAACCGTGTACCTAATGACCATCGTTCGAAACCAGTTTTATGGAATTACCTTACACAGACACTCTTAACCTATCGACTGAACATCATTTGTCGAAGTTGGTTTCACCAATGGCTCGTGTCAGCAAAAATCTTTTACGGGGGTACCTACACTAACAACCCGTTAGTACGTACGTAAGGTAGCGATCCACTGGCATTGGCGACACTTGTCGCGGCGCGGCGGTACCAGGCGCACAGAGCGACGCCGGAGCTAATCTATCCACCCTTCGGGCTCAGTTACGCGGCGGCAGGAAGGAACAAGGAAGAGCCCAATTTGCGAGCCCATAAACACGCTTTACGGACTGGACCTCAGTTGATGGCCAGCCGGCCGGCTGCCGCAGCCGTCGGCGGATAATTTGCCGACAGTTGGAGACCAAGATATGAGCGAGTTTAAGAGCCCATCAAGACGACGTACACGATGTCTGCATGGTATGTCCCAAATGTAGATGAAATTTTGGTTTCTGTACTAAAGACAACAAGCTTATGACTAAGTCGACGACCTGAGTGGTTCAATGGTCAACATGCCACTCGACCACGCAAGAGGTCCCGGGTTCGATTCCCGGCCAGGCAGAAACTGAAAATATGAATTTTAATTTCTTTTACGGGTCTGGGTATTCTATGTATGTATTTAAAATTATTTAAGTAGTTTATCAGTTATTTAGCACCCATATTACAAGCTTTGCTTAGTTTGGGGCTAGATGGCGCTGTGTGAATTTGTCCACGAATATTATTATTATTATGAATTAATCTATATTTAATAAAAACATCCTAATGATTACTATTACTTGTAAACGAACGCGCAGCGCCCGCATAGTCAACACACAGTCACATTGCTGCATCCGCATCGTGTGCGTCGCGTGCGCGCCCAAGGGGGTAGACTAAGGGTAGATTGCACGTTATTTGTCCGGTCGCTAAGCGGTGACTATGCGGGTTCGACGCCTACGCGCTCTCTGTCCGGTTTTTAAGCGGTGATGTATAAACGGGCCCTAAGTAGCGAGCGAGTAGGTTCCGCCACCTAAGTGCGTCTCGGGTTGTGGGTGGGTCGTATCGTGCAGTCCGCTACAGGAGGGTTAGTGCCAACTATGATTGAGGTACCTGCTAAAGTGCTTTCTACATGTCAGAATTTCTGTTCATAGAAATTCTACATGGGATGGAATAACTTTTAGTAAAACCCATCTACTAAAGACACATTGTTTGTATAGTACGCAGTGACAATCGAGCAGACATCCCACCTGATGGTAAGTGATAACTGTCCCCTATAACATCTACGATTCGTGTATTTAGGTTGATGGCAACAAGAAAATTGTATTTACTTATTTCTTATTGTACTTACCTACTTCTTTGTTCAAATCCGTTTCATGTACCTATTTAACGAGGTTGATTTTCAACTGTGGAGATTATGTCAAAGTTGGAGGAGACTGGAATCCAGCAATGGGGTGTTATGGGCTGTTGATGATGGCTTACAAAACTTAACAAAGGCGGATGAAACGAACCTGTAATATCATCAGCAGCATCTGATCAGCAGCAGTTTTGGTTTATTTACACGCCATCCACCGTAAAAACCGCGAGCATCAAAACCCTCGAAACACTTCACAGCCCACTATAATCCCATCGGAGCGAATAA
This sequence comes from Blastobasis adustella, assembly GCA_907269095.1. Lineage (NCBI taxonomy): Eukaryota > Metazoa > Arthropoda > Insecta > Lepidoptera > Blastobasidae > Blastobasis > Blastobasis adustella. Next base: position 21,218,328 of record OU026118.1, on the reverse strand, counting down.
CTAAACCAATATCTTCTGAGAAGCCGTTAACCCTTTCACTAACAGTCGATCTTGGTGCAGAATTAATCGGCAGATTGGGCGCCAATCGGCCAACTTGAGGGTTAAGGGCCAGAGAGCCGCTGGGCCGACAAATTAATATATCGCCCCCCGCCCCCCCGCTTCCCCGCCCGCCGAAGGACGCGTGGACATAAAGCTATAGGTACGCGACAAGACCCTTGCTTATAATATTTATTCATATGCCGCGCAATACGCAGGACTGGATTCGGTTCCGAATTAGAACGGTAGATAGGGTTGCTGGGAGCGTTTAGGTTGTTCCATTGCTGGTGATTTTACAGTTGTAAAGCATGAGTTTTAGAGCTGTTTTAATTATGTATATTATGTATAAGTTTAATACTGTTCTTGAGAGGTTGAACATCTTTACATATTCTTTATTTCTACAAGTGTTAAGAGGAAAACTTTGTATATTAAATGTTGTCACTAGTAGGCTACATAAATCATTAATTGAGGAAAATATTGTAAAGAAAAACCGAAAAACCCCGTGCGAACAACATTCATACTGACTGACAAGGTTACGGGTCGTATAAGCCATGAATGAGAAATTTAGTGTGATATTATAATCTCACAAATTAAATGTAATAAATTGTAAGTATAATTTGATTTTCTGGGAATTGTCTGCGCCCATAGGTACTCTAGAGAGAGTACAATCGAGCCAGACCGGACGACTGGACGTGTGCTACGCCGTCTTATACTAACGTGAAAAAATATAAATTAGCACGCAAGGCACATAAGCAAATAATAATAATAATGAAATGATAATTATATAATCATTTATTCATAGCATGTAACACAATATTATCGGAGAATAACACTTTTTCAGCTAGCTTACAATTATAAGATACAAAATATGATCAGTAGGTATTGTATTTAATGCAAGTGGAAGCGCCCAACGAAATAAGTATATTGCTTGCTCAATTATTTTATACTAGCGTATTTGTCCGCGACTTCGTCCGCGTAAAATTCGGTTACTAATGACAAGTTCTCGTCGGAATCACAAGGTAAACTATTTAATAGCTGTTACTCGCTGATATTACCTATATAGCTTTCAAAGGGTGAAAAGTTTTTGAGTTTATCTATTACAAACACACAAAGAAACAAACAACGAAATATTTTCTCCTTACACTATTAGTGTAGATGAAAAGTATTTGAAAATTTTAAACAACATTTTTCCAAGAAATTTTTCTGATATTATGTGAAAATGACGAAATAAAATCAACTATTCCTACGTATGCGTTAGTTCCACCAAATCCGCGGCATGGCTGTGAAAGGGCTACAAGACGCAGTTAGGTCACACGGCAGGCGTAACTCAGGCTCACTGGGATGACGGCTAATTAATTGCTCACCTGTTCCGGCGCGCACAGTAATTCACTCTGTTATGAGGCTGCTATGCTTGTGTCTCCAGACTTGAAGTATGGGATAACCAGGGCGGAGAGCACGCATGTTTCCGTTTATCAATCTCTTCGACGTCTTCGATCAAAATGAAACCAGTAGCATTATATTTAGATGTCCAAAAACAATGACAAAATAAGCCCGTGAATACAAGGATAGTTGAAAGACCGAGGCGACTGTAACTTTGGCGTTACAGCTAGCTACTTGAAAGTTAAAGGAAGGCAAGTTGAAACTGGATGTCGTGTTGTATTGTTTTTGATATATGAATGTTCATGCTGAAGTTTAGGGCAAGTTTTACGAAGTTAACATTTCCCATTCCATTTCGATGAGGTTAAACTGCGAAGTGAGTTTAAATTTCCAGTGCAGTAATGGAGGAGCGGAAATAATGCTTGAGATACAGCACTACATATTGCAACAACCTTCGCTATGATAATCATTTACCTACTGCATCAAATCATCACACCGGACTTAAGCCTTCTCTACATTCAGGTTACTGAATGTGCAACCATTATCCAGTCTCGTCATGTTTCCCTATTAACAGGGTCACAGAGGTCAAATGACAGTTGCTCCACTGTAATTACCTGATCTGCCAAATCCTGGATCATGGTTCAAGCAGACTCCGGGCTATCGCGCGCAAAAGCAAAACTGGGACATAAACGCCAAGATGTTAGAGAATCTGCCTCCATGAGACAGTCGCCTTTTACGACACCCGTCAGCGGAAGGGATTGGTGCTTTTTCTTCTTTGCCGGAAACCACACGGCTCCTAAAATCCACTGCAGGATTAAATACCAATGTTATTATGTTGGCAGATCCGGTGACGACAAGCGTTATTGTTTGTGGCGCTTAGGTAATGCCAACATAGGTTCCTATTACTTCTGCTACACATTTGCAAATCACATATTATATGCTGCTGGTAATGCAGTTGCTTGCTTTGCCTATCTAGTTACCGACGTCCTTTATTATCACTTGTAGATACTAGATTTTGTACTATAAAGACATTGTAGAACCCGTAAATGTATAGTGAGTAGCGCTTTACAACAGTTTGCTCGTCGAGCGCTGAAAACGCGTCGCACGCTCCAGTTTCGCCGCGATGAGATTCTGGAAAATTTTACAATGTGCAAATAAATTTCACATTCATACCCGTTCATGTGCGAACACAATGAAACGAAACAATTTGCATAAAAATAAAAGCGGGACCTATGATTTTTATTCGAGTTTAATGGTGTTATAAATCAACGCGATAAAGCGTAATATCAGATGCGATGGCCCGCCGCGGCCACGGCTCCGGGCGCGGCCGCCGTGACGTATGGCGTTTTGATTGCATTCCGTTTATTTTATCTTCAACTCCACCTAACCCGCGGCTTGCCACCAAATTTATTGCATTTTTTACCACCTCCGAAAACACCACCGCGACTTATTCATTCATTGCCCGTCACCCACACAAATTTCGTTGGCGAAGAATTTCCCAATGTCTACTTTCTTCTGCAGTAATAGGTTCGGTATCTAAGCCCTTATTTTTTATTGTTCCTCTTAATTTGGTCTCAGGATTCGCCGGGGCGAAAGTAGTTAGCCAATAGTTTTGGCGGTCCCGTGAGAGGAAACCATTCATATTGAATAATGTTTCCTCGCTGCCCCTTTATTACGTGCCTCCATTCTACTGGAAGACATTTGTAGCTAAAGTAGCTTTGCTTCGACGCCCGACAATACGAATTATCCTTTACGAGATGTTTTTACTTTGGGACAGATATTATTTCTCAGGAAACTTTTCCTTTCAAAGATATTTGTAAATAGAGGTTTATTTTTTCATGTTACGTCTTTTAACTTTGCTCATTGGTTCGGTCGTTGTGTTCATAAATCGTATTTTTTTCGTACTTAAAGTGTAAAAATAGCTAATAGGATTAACGATGCAAGAGAACAGCTAATTTTCATATTTCCTCAATATTGGGCATTCAGGGTCACGAGAAGCACGATATGACGGAATCAGGAAGCTGCAGCAATTTGAACCCACGCAGTGTAAGTTGACCGCGCGATCTCGCGTACCTACGACAGTGTTTCGCATAATGGGTTGCCGCCGTAATGGGATAAACGGCTGTTTTGTGCAAGGTTGTGGCACTCGGCAGTTCTGTGGGTACCGGCTCAGAGCGCGCGCGCCGTTCTACGCCCGCCTAATCACACTAATCGTGTATCCATTCAATCATCTCCAAAGACAACAGAATCTTCCAGTCTGCGCCTCGACGCGTGAAGTGAAGGAGCGCCAGCGGTCACAGCGCAGTAGTCCCTAGGTCAAGCATGGCCTGCCTTCCACTGCCCTTTCAGTGACGCCGAGATCGCCATCAATGTCCAAACATGGTCTCACATGGATCTTACGGATAAATGACGCTCAAAAAACCATAAGACGCCATGGACGGAATGGCCGTCGCCGCGGAGAAACCCGCGACGGAAGGGGACGGCGGCAAAAGTGATAAAAAACTTAAAAGGCTCACTGTAAAAGAGAAGCTTACGCAAATAACGTCCAACATAACAGTGGAACCGATCATCGCATGTTACATAATGGCCAATGTGTTCTCCGGCCTGGCGGTGCAGAACTTGAATTTGGAGAAGGCGTGTCGTGTTAATTTAGGTTATAGTGATGAGGTGTGTTCGGCGCTGAACAGGCGGCAGACGACGAACTACACGATGGAAGAGGCGGAGGTGCAGAAGCTGACGGCCTCGGTGCAGGCGTGGAAAAACATAGTGCAGACGACGTTCCCGTGCATAATTGTGCTGTTCGTGGGCTCGTGGAGTGACAAAACCGGGAAGCGGAAGGCGTGTATACTGCTCCCGATTGTAGGAGAAGTGATGTGCTGCACCAGTGTCATGCTCAACACGTACTTCTTCTACGAGCTACCACTGGAAATGACGGCCCTCTGCGACATCTTCCCGTCGCTGTCCGGGGGCTGGATCACCGTATGCGTCGGAGTATTCAGCTATATAGGTGATGTGACGACCCCAGAAATGAGGACTTTCCGAGTAGGCATGGCCAACATATGGATGTCACTAGGAGTACCGATCGGAATGGCGCTCAGCGGGATATTGCTGCACTATATAGGGTACTACGGGATATTCATCATTACTAATTGCTTGTACATCGGGAGTATTATTTACGGCTACATACGAGTGAAGGATCCGGTCTTTTCTCAGGGACGGCAGATAGTAAGTACTATTTTTATGTCATTTAGGAGGCAACCAGGCTAGCGGGCTGTCTTGATGGAAGGTGGTCACCGCAGCCTTTGAACATCAGTAACACAAGAGACGTCGCTAATACATTGCTCAGCTCTAACGAGACCGACCTCTAACAGGAAAGTTAATTCCAGGAGCTCATTCCACATTCTAATAGTAAGCGATTCGTTGCTGGACATTAACAATAGATGGATGTAATGTAGACGAGTACGCAGCCCAAGGCCAGTAAATGGTTCATTCAAACTCATCTCATTGGATCTTCATTACGATTTTTTTTCTGTTTTACCTGTCAATGGCTGCCCACACTCAACCTCCACGTAGCGAATCAAAAACTGTGACATAGCAGCGTTTTCCTGAGAATCCCTATGGTGTGCGTATGCGTGTGTGTTATAGTACCTTGTACCTTGAGGTTCTCTGCTTGGTGGGTTAATCCTTTGGTTTTAAGAGACGTTCTGTAAAGTCATAGTTCAGCATTAGTAGCCATTCGGTAATGACCTTTTTGCAGTAAACTTCTTTGAATCGTAGAATGAGATATAACTATGTATGTTGTTGTAGAGAAACGGTCCGAGAAATATTAACAATCTATTTGAGAATTTAGTTTTGAGTTTAATAGGTGGGGTCAGTGAGTGTTGTCTAAGTACAGTGTTTAGAATAAACAGCTGTCGAACTGTGAGGACTTGACTGTGTTTATATAGACACATTCCGTGGGAAATAGAGAGGGCACTATTTATGATTTTGAGCCTAATAATAAAAAACTGGATTTTTTAAGGAAAATTGCTCTTTTAAAATAAATTCGCATGGTGTAGGTACGATTCGTACATTTTTACCCGACTGCCAAGGAAAGATTAAGTTTTTGTCGCGTATCTTTTTTTTGTTTGTATGTTTATTTATTTATTTAACAGTTTATTGGACACAAGATAACAAATACAGAAAAAAGTTTGTAAATTTCTTTATTATCTCATATCTACCAAACAGCTCGATAGATTTAGATAGCTAAGGTGTCGTTAAAGTTGTCTTAAAAACCTTGGAGTCATTAGATAAATATAAAAAATTAAATAATAAACCGAAAGAAACTATACTAAAGGTATGCGTTCTCATTTGCAAATTATAAACCGAAAAAAGAAAATGAATGATTCCCACCTGTTACTAAACTTAATGCTGATATTTAACATATGGCGAGTGATGGAGTTAAATGGAAGGAGGAAACATATTGTGCCAGTCCCATGGTAGTCCCAGAGGTGGATGATGATTACTTGTAGCTAAATTATTCTTTACGACATATTATCTTTGAGACTGATATTTTTTTCAAAGAGTTTGATATCTGTTTAAAATTAATAAAGTTTTTTTATCTTTTATAAATATCTTTTAACATTGCTTTTGAGCCAGGGTGTTTAACTATCTTATTTTTTCCGTACTTAACATGAAACAATAGTTAATTATTACAGTTATAGATTTATCGATCCAAGAGAACAAAGACCTTATTTCATTCATAATATTTCGAAAATACGGAATCATAATGCTGCAGCAGTTTGAGCCCCCCGCAGTGTGAGTAGACCGCGCAGTACGACAGTGTTTCGCATAATGTGACGCCACCGTAATGGGATAAATGGCTGTTTAGTGCAAGGCAGTTGCACTCGGCGCAGACAGTTCTGCGGATACCCGCAAAGAGCGCGCGCGCCGTCCTACGCACAGTTAATTTGGATAATGATACCAATCGAACGCGTATCCGTTTATACATCTTTAAAGACAACAGGATCTTCCAGTCTGAATCTCAACGCGTGACGTGGAGGAGCGCCGACGATCGTAGTACAGTGGTCCCGAGATGCGTCACAGACTGTTTCTTACCACTCTTCCAGTGACGCCTTAGACAGTTATGGATGACTCAACAGGATCACACATGGCTCTCACGAATAAATGAAGCGGAGACACCCGAGACGGTAAGGAACGGCGGCAATAGTGAGCAAAAACTCAAAAGAGTCACCATCAGAGAAAAGCTCTTGCAGCTAAAGTCCAACATAACCGTGGTACCAATCCGCTATGATTGGTTACCCAATGTCCAATGCGCTTTCCGGTCTGGCGGTGGAGAATTTGAATGTGGAGTAGGCGTGTCGTGTTCATACTTCGTGTCACATACTTCTTCTACCAGCTGTCACTAGAGATGAAGGCCCTCTCCGCCATCTGCCCGTCGCTGGCCGGGGGGCTGGATCATCATAATTGTCCGCTTATTCAGCTATATTGGCGATGTGACGACCCCAGAAATGAAGACTTTTAAGTAGGCATGGCCAATATATGTATGTCTCTAGAAACACCGATCGGGATGTCGCTCAGCGGGATATTGCTGCAGCAAATAAAGAAAGAAGAAGAATAAAGATACGTCAATGTCTATGTCAAATAGGCTAATACGGGATTTTCTTTATATCGAATTGCTTGTATTTAACGAATATCATTTACGGCTACATGCGTGTAAAGGATCCAGTTATTACTCAGGAACAACAGCGAGTAAGTTTTATTTCTTATGTCATTCGGTAGATAAAGAGCTTGACTGAAAGTGGTCACTGCCGCCTAAGGACGTAAGCAATATACCTTTAATGCGAGCTCTAACGGAAAGGACCCCATGTCATAAGGACCGATTTATATGAGACGGCGCCGCTGTGCAATCTTATGAGAGAGAGTTTGATTGAAACGGTATTATTCTGCCAGTCCAATCAGTCCAAAGTAAATACTGCAGCTAGGAGCTTAGTAACAAAAATCTTTCACTGTCGCATCTCATTGAATGTTCATTAAGAATTGTTTAGCTTTCTCCTTCTCGCACCTGTCAATGGCTCAACAATTAACTTCCGTAGACTAAAAACAATGTTTATACTACGCAGTAACAAACGCAAACAGTCCACTTGATAGTAAGTGGTAACTGTCGCTTATAACATTTACGATTAATGCATTTAAAAAAAAATGCAGAACCACGGGTGCGTTGTCGCTGTGAGGACTAGGGGAAATTCCTCATGCCTGTAATTGTTGCTGGGCGGCAGAAATGAATAAGGCGGTGGTACTTACCCAGTTGGACTTCTCAGGCTTGAAAGAGTCCTACCACCTGATAAAACTACGCAGATTATATGAAAATAGACCGACATTTCGATGCATAGATACAGAATATTGAAACAATAATAGAGGACCTCAAAATTCTCATAAGGTCCAGGTATAGGTATAGGACCAGGTTCAGGTCCAGGTTCAGGTCCGGGTCCGGGTCCGAGACCGAGTTCAAGTCCATGTCCAGGTCCAGGTTCAGGCCCAGGTCCAGGTCCAGGTCCAGACCCAGGTCCAGGTCCAGGCCCAGGTCCAGGTCCAGGCCCAGGGCCAGGTCCAGGTCAAGGACAAGAGTATCAAGATCTTTAAATGGTCGATAGAGAGGGTTATGCTCATAAGTTCGCTACGTACCTAATAGGTTCAGAACTAACGTCACCGTCATACTAGATTTTAGTATCGCAAAACTCAAGTTATAATGGGTATAAAGCTCCAGTCCAGCCGATCGATGTTCCATGAGGCAGAAAGGTTCTTGAGGCGGCCACGCACTGGAAACTGCTGCGAAAAATTCCTTAAACAGCGTTAAAATACTATGTACAAACTACAAAACTGCGTCATCATCTTTAAACAATAATATGTGCTGGTAGAATAGTCAAGATGGTCTAACTAAAAGATATGATGAGCTGACACCGCGCCAACAAGCTCAAGGATAAGGTCTAGAGTCGTAGTGATAAGACTAGATGGAGTCGGGTTAGTTAGCAATTTATTACATCTAACGCTTTGCCCCCTTCCCATGCCAGAGGACTGTTAAGGGGGCAAAAAAGTGTTTAATCTATTGATTATTTTCGATAAAATGATCATTAACGCCAAACGAAAAACTTAAGTCTAAAATTACACTACACCACCATTTCAAATGAGACGCACCCGAATCGGGAAGGTGCAGCAATTTGAGCCAACGCAGTGTAAGTTGACTGCGCTATCTCGCGCACCTACGGCAGTGTTTCGCATAATCGGACGCCGCCGTAATGGGATAAACGGTTGTTTAGTGCAAGGTTGTGGCACTCGGCGCAGGCAGTTCTGCGGGTACCGGCCCAGAGCGCGCGAGCCGCACTACGCCCCGCCAATTTGAATAATGACACCAATCGAACGCGTATCCGTTCAATCATCTCCTAAGACAACAGGATCCTCCAGTCTGCGGCCCGACGCGTGACGTGGAGGAGCGCCGGCGATCGCAGCGCAGTGACCCGACACCCGGCATGGACTGGCTCCCACTATTCTTCCAGTGATGCCTTAGTCAGCCATGGATGACTCAACAAGATCACACGTGGCTCTCACGGATAAATGAAGCTCGACAACCCAGACACCATGAACGGAATGACCGTCACCGCGGAGAAGCCTACGACGGAAGGAGACGGCAAAAGTGGGCAAAAACTCAAAAGAGTCACCGTCAGAGAGAAGCTCATGCAGATTAAGTCCAACATAACGGTAGAGCCGATCATCGCATGTTACATAATGTCCAATGTGTTCTCCGGCCTGGCGGTGCAGAACTTGAATTTGGAGAAGGCGTGTCGTGTTAACTTAGGTTATAGTGATGAGGTGTGTTCGGCGCTGAACAGGCGGCAAACGACGAACTACACGATGGAAGAGGCGGAGGTGCAGAAGCTGACGGCCTCGGTGCAGGCGTGGAAAAACATAGTGCAGACGGCGTTCCCGTGCATTATCGTGCTGTTCGTGGGCTCGTGGAGTGACAAAACTGGGAAACGGAAGGCGTGTATACTGCTCCCGATTGTAGGAGAACTGTTGTGCTGCACCAGTTTTATGCTCAACACATACTTCTTTTACGAGCTTCCACTGGAGATTACGGCCCTCTCCGACCTCTTCCCGTCGCTGACCGGGGGTTGGATCACCGTGTGTGTGGGTGTATTCAGTTATATAGGCGATGTGACGACCAAAGAAATGAGGACATTCCGAGTGGGCGTGGCCAATTTGTGCATGTCTCTAGGAATACCGTTGGGGATGTCGCTCAGCGGGATATTGCTGCAGCAAATAGGGTATTACGGGATATTCATCATATCGAATTGCCTGTACTTGACGAGTCTCATTTACGGGTACATAAGGCTGAAGGATCCGGTCATTTCTCAGGAGCGACAGAGAGTAAGTTGCCAGTAAATTGGTTCATTCTTTAGCCGTAACTCAGTGCCGGTGAAACTTATATCTTTTACGAAGGGGCTATTCTTTCTCCACGCGGTCGGCACATGTGGTGGTTTTCCCGGCGTAGCGTGGCCGCGGGTGCGAGCTCATAAACAATTAATGGAGTCGAAACCTGTCGGGGCTCTAGTAGCTCTGATTGCGTTACGATGTCCCCCTCGTTCGGATTTGCGTGGCGAGCAATTTATCACTTAGACATAGGACTAACCGGGCTGTCGGCTGCTCCAAATGATGTATGGGCCTTACGCGCGGCTTATTGGGCCCGGACTCGCGGCGCGGGCCGTAAAAACCACGCGGCCATGCATCAACGGTTTTCAAGTTCACTTGTTGATGTGCGATGAGGTTACACGAGTGCAGTAATGTGAAGCTTGTAGGTGTACTGAAATTGTAGAAACTTCAAAAGTTTAAAATTGTTTTATAGTTTATCGTATGCGGTAAAACAGGTTATAATATACAAAGTGGTCTTGTTGGAATTTTGGATAATATCGCATACGGGTAACTCTAGTATATCATCTACAGCACTATAAAAGTTAATGAAATCAGTTCGGCTCGTAGATACTATGTCTGGCTAAATTATTAGTGACATTTGCAAATTTTCCAATTCTCTAAAGTTAATGTTATTTCGGCTCATTTTTATAGAAAAGAGAATTTGGTACTTTTCATATTTAAATAAAATTTAAGATTGTTAACTTTGCATTAAAAAACCTTAGGTGTTCTAGAAAAAAAAAAGTTGTATACCATTTAAAAAAATAGATACATGTCTAAACCTCTAAACCTCTGAATTTCCGATGGCCACCTGAAAAAGAACATTAGGTACTTTTTATCTGCATGAATGCGGGAAAATATTAAAATAAGACAATGATTTTTTTTTTTTTTTTATGTTATCCGGCAGACAAACAGGCATGCGGCATATAACATAAATTAGATAAATAGAGAATTAGAAAGTTGAAAGGTAAAATAGGTATAAAGGTAAAATATTAGAGATAATATAATGCCCATAGTATATTCTTACAACTATTAATTCAAGTAAGAGCGTCAAAGGATAAAAAAGCGTAAAGGATTCCAATGAAAAAAAAAATGCTTCTCTTTATAATGGCAAACGAAATAAATTCAGCTCTTGTCGGATTGCGCTGACTACGCGAAATCGCACTTATGTGCCCACGCCGGCTTAACAAGTCGGTGTATCACCGGCTTTATGTCCTGACCGAATGTCAGTGACATTCCTATTATTATTCGCATTGCTCGCAAGCTATTGTATGCTACATCTGAGTGGATGCAGAGATAACTCTTGTATTATGTGGTTGGTTGGTTAAAAAATCGGGTTTTCTTAGATGCAGCCCTTAAAATAATGTTTTTGTGGTTACTATTTGATTATTTTGTAATAAAAATGTGAAATATTAAAACCATGGTGATAATCCCGATAATTCTGGACCAGCACTTAAAATATGCAATGGATTTTTAAATATTTTTCCGTATCAACACTAGACAAAACATCCTAGGGAAATGTAAGCGACTTTAAAGATTTCAGTTTTTCTATTCTTTGTACACGTTGAACGGCAGGTATTTCCAAAAGGATACACAAACAAAAGCTTTTCGGTTGTTAAAAATATCTTGGCTCTCAACCAATTAAGGTGAATCGGAATTTGAAACATAATATATTAAACCGTCCCATCAGAAATCCACCTGCCTTCATATCGCGTTCTTTTTGTCACCCGGTTGGTGATCCCTATTTCAGTAAACGATGTGACTCGCCCATCAGTTTTTACTGGAACTTGCAACTTAGTTTTCGGAACGTAGTTTGTGAGTGCCTTTCCAATATGTTGTGTCATAAGTAACTTGAGGTAGCCGACACTACGATTTGGAACCTACCAAGAGGAATGAAGAATATGAAGAGAGAGGAAAGGAAATGCTAGTGATTTAGCAATTAGCAATTAATCGCTCAAAGGCAAAAGAACTAATCTTCGTCCACCTGTGAGAACAGATGGACAAAATACAACTGTACTGACGTAAACAAAGCTCGCTAACTAGGTAGGCACCTATAATCTTTCTTTTCTCCGTATCCTACGAGTCAGGATACGAGAATGAGATCAAGCCAAATAGAAAGGTACGTAATTGAATAGATTAGTGTGTAGATAACTCGTGCGTAATATTAAGTCTTTGATATTTTCATTTGTGGCAAGTGTATTACGTATCTTAATAGAATCATTATATACTTTATTTTGAGCAACCAAAGACACCTTACACGGGAGAAAATTAAAAGCTGCATACTACTACTGCAACAATGCATACCATTGTTGTGTTCCGGTTTGAAGATCATACTTTGTATTATTTATTTATGAAACACAAGTTAGATATTAAGGATGCCTATGATTAAGAGAGCATGGAGGCTTGCTCCATCTTCGGCCGCATTGAGGTGACCAGTTGAGGTGACGGTCAATTGCCAGGCTAGCCTAATAAAAAAAAAAAAGATAAGGTAGCCAATATGCAGATACCATCAGGTGTAATATCTGCTCATGTCACTGAATAATTTTAAAACACTCTAGAAAGCGAACGAAATTACTTGCGATACTGTATGGCGACCTACATACATAGGCATCACACTGATTCGATATTGATGAAATTTATAATTTGTTAGTAAATAGCCAGAACAATACAAAGATTATCTATATTTGATTTTTCCCAAAATTATATTAAACCTAGTTACTGCGGGAACACGGCATTAACTTATCCTATGGCCATATCGATGCGACGAAGACATCTGCGAAGTCGCCATCTAAACGCCCGTTGAACTTCATTTATTAACGATGAACATATTAACTTTTTAAAGAATAAAGTAGACAGATAGGACCAAAGCAGTTGAATAGTATTGATCTAAATAGCTTAAGATCATAAAGTATATCCCCCAATTGCACCATTGTCACCAATTCGCCGTCATGACTTTCCAAAGTAAATGTAATGGTGGCCACTCACTATCATGCTGCATCAAGCCGCACGATGGTGAGTCCCACCATTACAGTTCCATAGAACTACTAGGACCTTACCTTACCCCTACCATATTCTACCACTGCCTTAACCCTACCCTACCACTACCTTACCCCTACCCTACCACTATCTTACCCCTACCCTACCCTTACTCTAACTACTACCCTCCCCCTACCCAAACGCAGACAGAAGTCACCATTCTGGCGTCAATAACCGTGGTCCGACTTGACAATTAATTAGGATCTTGACGAGATTGTATCATTCATCATTTCATCACGATATCCTAGCTCACCGTAAGAACATCGGTTAATGTTCTACTAATGTACGTAACCCAGAAAAAGGTCATTGGTATATAGCAGCACGGGGGATCAAGCCCGATACCTCTCGCTTATGAGTCGCACCCGCTAGCCATTAGAGCATCAACCCTCTTACATTGAGGTACTCTACTATGTCCACACCCTTTCCAACAGGAGAAGCCGGTGGGCTGCCGCGGCTGGGTGTGCTCGTTCTTCGACGTTCGCCACGTCCGCGAGACGCTGACGGTGGCGTTCCGCAGCGGGCCGCGGCGCCGCCGGCTGCGGGTGTCGCTGCTCATCGTGGTCGTGTGCGTCATCTTCGGACCTCTACACGGTAAGCGACTCCAGGGTCCTTGAGAGATTGTCACTTCACATTTACGGCTTACCACTTGAGGGTGCCGAAGACCGCGAGATGAAAGAGCAGGAAAGCGGACATTAGTAGAAGCTGGGATGGACCGCTCGGATGATAATAAATGAAATAAAAAAATTATAAAACGTCACTTCGCATCTGGAGCGACATCTATAGCTCCAATAAGGATCATCGCAAGCATCGCATAAAGATGGCGCTAATCAAGGCCGTCGAAACAATGTACATTTTCATGCGTTTCTTCATCGCGCTATGAAAGTTTTCCAACTTTTTATTACTTACTAGACAGTCCTTTGGCCGCCACCTCACCATGGGAAGCGACGATGCGGCCAAAGATGGAGCATGCCTGACGCCTGTTTAGAAACTTAGAAACTTGTGGGAGTCCGGTTGTACTGTTCGGAGAGCAAATTCGCAGACAACGCGTTCGAGCCAAAGTCTGTCTATAATGCGTACAAAAAGTTTTTACCTCCCACGCTGATCTGGATCAACGAGGGATCGACAGATCTAACGTTGCATAGGACGCGCATGGCAGCGTTGCGTACGAGAAGTAAAAAAATGTACAAGTGCGATAGTCTAAATGCCATAATGCGTGGCATTCTTTACGTATATGGGATCAGGTTGTACCTTCAAACTGGTGACTTATAACTTATTCTCTTTATAATAATATAAATTCAATATCTTGTTCGCAGGCGAGATGAACGTGCTGTATCTCTTCATGCGGTACAGGTTCAACTGGGACGAGGTGCAGTTCAGCATGTTTTGCACTTACAGCATAATTACCAACTTAGTAGGTAAGTGGTTTATGTATAACTTGCGACCCGCCCCGGCTTCGCACGGGTATTCTCGGCTTTTCTCTTCCGGCAGAAAGTCTCGAACTGATCGAATATTTAATTAATGAAAACCGCATCAAAATCCGTTGCGTGGTTTAGGAGAAGTTAGTGGATATAAGTACATACAGACAAGCAGACAGACGCAGAAAGCGACTTTAACTTTTGTAAATTTTATGAAGAGTTCAACTACATTGGCTGGTCCATAAGTTTTTAGCCAACGGCTTGTTATACACCCTATTGTTTTAATGTTTGTGTCGTTTAAATGCAAATTTTATTACAAACTCCTTGGCCGAAAATCACTAGCCTATTGCATTTAGTAATTTTTTTATCGATTATTAATTATAACATGTCTGTCCCATACAAATCCCTACTATTTTGGTAACGCGGGAAACATTTCGTGGCAAGATGTAGTCAACTGCAGTCACTTAATCAAATGTCATAACATTAACAAACGTGAGATTCACGATGAAATGAGGATGAGATCCCAGGTAGTTTCCACCACTTTACATGAACTTCTTAAGGTTAGAAAGGTTGTATCTCGAATAATAATATAATATAATAGCCCACTCTCTCAGAGAAGAGAAGAAAGTTACTTGTTCCAATTTATAATACAAAATTACTATGGTCCGTAAAAATGATGGAAACTAAATGGGTTTGAAACTTTATTTCATACTGAATCTTACAGTTAGTAATATTGTGACATTCTTTTATCAGTGACTATACAGTGATGACGCTTTCTAGAACGACTGACTTTGTCAGGTCGCTCTGACCTCGTTTAAAGTTATAAAATCAACAAACGACAATAGCATAGGCAAGGGATAATTCACCAAATAAGCTGATAAAATTTATCATATATTTATCATATAATATGATTCTATAAACGTTAACCCATATTTATAATTACAATACATCTTACCACAAAATGCTTCCCGCGTTACTTCCATCGTAGGGGTCGAAATGTAGCAGACATGAAATTTTTAATAATCGATAAAAAAATAACTAAAAGTTGCCGGCTAGTGATTTTTGGTCAAGGAGTTGGTAATAAAAATTTTTAAACGAAATATATTAAAATAATAGGGTGCGTAACAAGCCGTTGACTAAAAACTTTCGGACTAACGTAGTATTGCAGTGCACATGGGCGTACCCAACATTTTCTTAGGGATGGAGCAGATTTGCCTATAAATAAACAGATTTTTGAAAAATTTATGTTTAATGCAAAAGTTTCTTGTAGACAAAATGGTTCATGACGAGCGTAAGGGTAAAGGTGAAACCCCCATTGATGAGTTGCTCGCACTGTAGAGGGAAGTTTGTTCCAACGACGAACGTAAAACTTTCGGTGATCAACTAATGAATGAGGGAGCGTAGCGAGCTCGACAATTCTTGCATTTTGGGTCATAAAAGCTGGGGTGATGCCTCAAATGTGAGTGCCTCACTCAGCAGGTCTCACTGAAAACCAGCGCCCTGGTCTCCACTATTTTTGTATGTTTGACTAGTTGTTGTTTTACTTTTGATGTTGTTTAAAATTGGTTTTATTTTATTTGTACCTTGTGCTTTATTTTTTTTAAATCACTTTTTCTTTTTTTTTTCACGGCTCTGGATTCGAGTCGCTGACCTCTAATAAGACTTGTATTGTTACAGCGATTTAAGCGTTTTTGAGCCATTTTAAATTTGTTATATGTTTGTGATGTGTTGTTGTGTGTGAATAAAAACGTATTCTATTCTATTCTAAATGTACGAGTATGAGCGAGCGAAGCGAACTCGTTTGTGTCTTTTGGGTTATAAACGCTAGGGTGATCATTGAATGAATGAGCGAGCGAAGAAGCTTCGAACATATTGTGATGTTGATCGAAAAATAACTAAAACCATTGAATAAGCGAGCGAAGCCAGCTCGAATTTGGAAAATTAGTGAACTTCGAGTTACTGTTAAATATCGAGTTTTAACAAAATCCCATTATGTTACTGAGCTTTTGGCAAAGTAAATATGGTTTTCGCACCTCATCAATCCTCTCCTGATGTCTCAAATCTCACACGCGGATTACCCAGAAACTTGAATGTACCTATCCGAAACAGGTTCTGCGAAACAACAACAAATATATCACACTCATGGTAAATAATTTAACCCGTAAAAGAAACATCATCGTATACCTCTATACATATACACTCACAAAAGAAGTAACACATTAAATATATCAACGGTAAAGAGTGGAATTCCATTGATGGGTCTGTTAATGAATATAAGTCGATAATATTTAGGGCAAGAATATAGGCATCTTCTAGGTGAGCTAGCTCCATGGTCGACCTCATAAGTCAAGATTAACTCAATCACTATCGCCTTTTTTATTTTCAGCTAATGTTATGGAGACGCCATGCCATTATATTTTCTTTATCAGCTGGCATATTAAGGCATAAAATCAATATTAATTTGAGCAATCGCAGTGCATCCCGTGGATGCAATTCTGTAATGATTATTTGAATTAAGCGTTGCCCCCTGGACTAGATACATACGTAAGAGTAGTAATAACCTTATCATATGATTTGAAAATGTAGTTTCATATAAAATGGCTATATTTGTATTTCCGCCCTTGTAACACTTTGTAACCAACATAATTTAAAAGGTTACAAAATGAGCTTTCAATGTCTGTATGGGCGCGAACGCGTATCTCTTCTAGGATAAAAGTGATGTGCCCTTTTTAGTGTTAGGAGTTCTTTAGAAAACGCTGTAAAAATAAGAAGTAAGTGATGGTTTTTTTTCAGGTACTCTCTTCTCGATCGGCGTTTTCAGCGATTTCATGAAGCTGGACGACACGTTAGTGGGCATAATCTCTTGCATGAGCAAGATCCTCGCGTCCTTCATCTTCGCCTTCGCAACCACCACTTTTGAGATATACATCGGTGAGTTTTAGTATAGGCTCTTTATTGTAATTAGACAAGTAAGAATTAATTGAACTATCTAATTAGAAATGTGGCATCAGACATTAATTTATTGTTTGTATTATTACTTCGCATTACTTCCGTAAGACGAATGAACAAGACGAAAAACTTTTTAATTTACCTAAAATTTAAGAAATCTGTAGACGTTTTACATTTTATACAACTTAAATAAGAAATAATCTTGTCATTAAAACTAATTTTAAACTCAATCTCGCTTTCTGTAAGAACTAATTTACACACACAATAATGGAACGTATGCTCACTTAAAATATGTCTGCATCAATGTTGTTTTTATTTTCCTTACGAATTTATTTGTCACACTCTTTTTGAGTTCATGGTCAAATTTGTCCTCAAGCCAATGACCGACAACTCACCAAGAATGATTGATATGACAAGTAACTTTAAAAACTTATAAGAATAATTTAATTCGTTTTTATGAAGTTATCTTAGTTACATCAGACTCAGAACAGAGTTATCTAGCGTATATGCATAGGGTGACCCGACCCTAGATAAACTGGGAATATGGGTTGTACAAAGAAGAAAGAAGAAGATCTTAGTTACATCAGCTTTAATATTTTAGCGACAAGAATATTAATTATAATCGATTTGACCTATCGATTTCTCTTTATAATGTATCGATTATTAGAGGTATTTAATGTACCTATTCTCATTTTCGTTAAATAAAGAATTTTTGACTTTGACTTCGAATCCTTACAAGTGCAATGTAGATTTTAATTTTCTATTTAAAGCACATATTTATCTATTAACATAACGTTACAAAGGGGTAGGCAGAGTTAACAATTGCGTTCGAAAGATGCAAAAGCCTTTTATCGTTTTTCCATTTTTTTTTGTATTTAGGTATGAAATGTACTAAAAGTCGCAGAATCACATTGCTTCAATTGAAAAATATTGTGTTCTCGACAATATTCTTGTTCTTTCCTATCACTTACAGAACGTTTTGCTTGCGGGATAAAATGATATTATTTGAAGTGTGTGACAGATTGACTTGAAGTTAGATGAGGGTTCCAAGATAAGATTTTTCAGAGATAAATGAAATTGCGTATGAATTTCAATTATTATTTTAGCTTTAGTATAACATTATTTGGCGGTCATCCATCTAGTGACGTCAGTCGTTGCACTACAAAGTTGCGAGCTCGTTTCATTTTCTTAAGCTATCAATTGAATTCGTTTAGAGGCTTGAAAATGAAACATTATTATCTTCAGCACATGTTTTTCCGTAATCGTTTCATTCTAGGCACCAATATTTATGAGTAGTCTGATGGAAAGTGGTCATTGTCTGTGATCGTGCCTCTCTAAAAACACTCAGTCGCTTAACTATTCCTATGCTTCCCTATTTCAATAATTCCTTCATCATTATTTTTACATTAAGGTGGCAAACAACTTTACGGCCTCATGGTAAGCAGTCACCGCAGCCTATGGACGTTTGCAATACCAGGGGCACCACTCACTGCCGACCCCGTAAAAACATTTTCACCCCTTCCTTGAATTTTTTTTGGAATAAGTAATTGAGTACATTTATTAAAAGTAGTGAAGTGAGTACATTTAGTTGTTACAAATAGTAATGTAAAGCTGTGTCCCATTCGCAGCGCCGCTGGTGGAGATCTTCAACGGCACGTCCTTCATCGCCATGCGGTCGATCGCGTCCAAATTGGTGACAAGCGAGGAATTGGGTGAGCGCGTTATTTATGGCGGCCCCCGTACTTCCCGTTCTGGGTGTATTGCCAAGTATTTGTCCATTTACAATTTCAATTTCACTTATTAAAGCAAGTCACAAGGACTCATTTTAGTTAATAAGACTAATACTTAGGTTAGTAAATCATTTAAAACAATACACAATAATCAGCGCTGCCTGACCTTGTGCAATCGAGCAGCACCGATTCAAGTAATGGCGGTCCAACCGAGCCTGGCTCGTGTGGCTGGAGCGTGGTTGTATTTACGTTCAAGTTTATTTATTTATTTATTTTTATTTGGAAGGTCATCAGCTTATCAAACAGATCAGACAGAAGTACTTAATGCTATAAAACTGTTAGCTAATAATAGACTTTCACTAATAGATCTAGAATAGGTTATAAACTTAGCGTAGGCAGATAGCCGAGGCAAATTCCGTAGGCACACGAAATATCAAATGACATGATAAAAAAGTAAAAAATATTTAGCACTTAAATAATAAATTAGCAACCCAATGACATAAGAAATCACCCAATACTTACTGCTCAAAGAATACGTTACTTAGCAGTTTATGCGCTGCGTGAACGCTCGTATTAAAAATATCAAGATCAACGCCCAATTCCAATAATGAATTACAACTCCTACTTGCCCGAATAAGATACGAATTCTGTCTGTAATTAATAGAGGCTTGGGGATACATACATGGTACCTTACGATCGTGGTCGTCGTAAGGTACCCAAGCCAAGTTCAAGGAAGGATTTTTTTATAAAAGAGGGAGGCGAACAGGAAAGAAGGTCACCTGATGGAAAGTGAACACCGCGATTAATCGGGAATTTCTTCAAAGAAAGCGATTTTCTACATTGACAAACGAGAAGACAGCCCAGTCCTAGCCCAGCGGAAAGCGGTTACTTACGGTTATAAGTTTTACAAGTGGTTACAAGTAATAAATCGTTAATTTATTGACTTTATTTCTTAAATGAATAATACAGACTAAATCAGGTTTGCAGCAAAACATAACATAACAAGTTATTATAACTTTGGATCAAATTGGTTTGTAGGCCAAACTGATTTAAAATTATATAGGTTAGTGTTGTGAAGAAGAAATGCGGAACCCTGCCTAGCTTAAAGTTAAATTACAGTAGCAGTTGTAATACAACAATAAGAACAAACTAGTTTGGCCCGAAATCAGGTTTGGCCGGTACCACGGAATAACTGAATAAGAAGTTAAACGTCACCCATAACAACATAAGCAATATTGTTCATTTTTTACTAACAAATTATGGAATACTTATTCTGAAATAACGTATTTGAATTGAAATGGATAATTTATCTTAAGGTGTTCGATGTTGTGCCTCTTGCTCTTCCGATAGAAAATGACATATTAATCACAATCACACAACTTCCTCATTCATTGGCCTACTATTTTTACAAGGTCTTAGGTTCCTCTCGTGCAGGTCCGTCTTACCGAATCCGGTTCTTACAAAAACTAACAAGTACAACAACTCTAGATCAGTTTGAAAATCTGTCACTCCTATAATGTAAACTGTTCAGGCAGTTATCTTTCAAACTTAAACAATATTAGTTTAGTAGGTGGACGGTAGAAGTAGATAAGGCGTGACAGAGTCCTATCAACGTTCAGAGTACGAAAAACGATTATAATGCTAAGAATTAAATACCTATAAATATAGCAGAAACTATAAGAAAATCAGCCCATTACCTAATTAGAGTAATGCGGCATATATAAGTAAAGAATAATATGTAAAGGTAGAAGAATTGTTATGGGTGATAGTCACGGGCTGTTTACCCAATAAAAACTACCGGGTAATTGATTGGATTAGGATAATGAAGTTTTCAAGAACGATTAGTTAAAGGTATTAAATGTTTGTTGACTCGTGTCAATTGAGTTTCGTCGTAATAGTTTTGAGTCATAGAGCAAATAATGAATCGCTTTAACGAATAAATACTATACAAGTAGGTACTGGTAAGTCATTGACACCAGACACAGCAGATAATCAAATCTAGATAAGCAAATAATTTAGAGATTCCAGAACCTGTCTTGCCTCGAATTCCTGGGATACATTGGGTCTGAGCTCCAGCTATCCACGACCAAATTATAACGAAACTCATAAATAATTGACATAGGTCCCTAATAAACGTCATTCATTTATACTTATTTATTTTCATATAATTTTGATTGTAGATTATTTTGTGCGAATATGTTAAAGTTGCCTATTAAAACTTCTACTTACTTCTACGATTTCATTTTGCAAAAAACTCCGTCTCTATATCAATAAATATTTCGCAGGAAAAACCAAGTTAGCGGACAGGCTTTCGAACTCGTAATATTAGTAAAGGTTATTCCTTGTATTGTGCATTCATCCTTTGCTCTTCGGCTCAAAATAGTTATTTCTATCCCATCGCTACACGACTGTCAATTATTATTAAATGGCTGCAAAGCCTCGCTCAACACTACTAAATGGCGGATTACGTTTCAATTAGGCTGAGCAAATATCGCGTTTTTGTCTGCGTCTGTACCTAATCAAGAGTAATCCCTTGTTCGGGGATCACATGCTCATTAATTTACTAGTGCTTGCTATATCTTACTTAATAGCCTTTCTATACATATGGGATTAATGTTTTTTTCGTCCATGAATATTTGCTTAAAATTTCTCTAGCCAGTTTCTATTGTTGTGTAACCTTAACTTTTAACTAATACTAGATAGCAGAAATGACATTCAAAAGACCTTAGGATATCTTGTAAAGACCGCGTACCTACCAGTAGATGTAATGTGAGACGCTTTTCTTTTAAATTCGCCTCTGGCCTTTGTGTAGAAGATCTACCGACCTATATTTATTTATTTCACAGTTTAACAGCAATTTAATTCTATTTAAACTAAATACATAATCAAGTTTTAGTGCCAATAACTAAACTGCAATTTATAATTTACGACTTAATGTAGCTCATACACCTAACTACGACATACAAAATTGGTCTAGGTATAATAATACAATTATATATCTTACAAATAAAATATAAATTTAAAAAGAGCGAGAAAAAAAAGATAAACAAGATATAAAATAACCTTTTGCAAATGATGATCTTCAATATCCAATTATGGCACTGACGATCGTATATTGATATGTATGAGTAATAGACGTGTTTATCTGGCGAAACATAGCGATGAAGACAATGAACATTCATTTCTTTGTATTAAAATATTGATACCACGTTTTCCTTATTGTGCTTAACTTATAGTTTTACTGCTATTCATATTTTAAATGCCACATGACAGGACCGTCGGTGGTCTTATAGTTAAGGAGTCCGTCTCGTCCTCCGAAGTACCCGGTTCGAGTCCCAGTGCCGCTAAGTACCTATGCCTCTTTTTAGAGTCACGTACATGAGTTTAACACTAACCGATGCTCTTACGGCGAGGAAAACACCGTGACGAAACCCGCACATTCAGGCGACTGAATTTGTAATCATGATCCAATCTAGTTAGGTTCCCCTGTTAACAGGGTCACGGAGGTCAGATGGCAGTCGCTGCACTGTAATTACCTGATCTGCCTAATTCTGGATCATGGTCAAAGCGACATTGATATTGTGATATATTGCTCGGTTATTTGTAAAAGAAAAGAAAAATAAATACAAAGTCAATCTAATAGTTCATGGTGTCATTGATTTCACTGCCACCATAATATTCTATTTCAGCAAAACTACTCGCTCACACAAAAAGTCACGTAATCCAACCAAAGCGTGTTTCCGGGAAATTGTGAATTGGGTGATCGTTTCTGGTCTCACACTTTCTTGAAGTAGGGCGGTACGCTTTGCATGTAAAGGGCTGCCGCCGTCTATCCTCCCATACTGTCCCCGATGCACAGCATAGAACTAGAGTACTTCACGTAATGCTCTGCTCGTGTGGTCCAGGCAAGGTGAACTCGCTGTTCGGGCTGGCGGAGGCGATGATGCCGCTGGTGTACGGGCCGCTGTACTCGCGCGTGTACATGGCCACGCTGAGCGTGCTCCCCGGCGCCGTGTTCCTGCTGGGGGCTGCGATGACGGTACCGGCCGTCGCCATATTTAGGTAAACATTTTTTTGTTTAGCTATAGGGACAAACAAGGAAATAAATTCAAAATATTGATAAAGTTTATCTTCACACGTTGAAAGCAAATAAGTGAACTGTGCGGTTCTTCCCCCAAGCACACTGAGGTTTCCTCTGTAGAGCTCAACATAGAGTATTTCAAGAAAAGGGTGACATTAACTACTTACCATCAGACAACAGAGTTAACTACAACCCTTGAGCTTCTTTGGGACCTTAGTAATGGACCTTATGGAATGGTAATAGAAAGCGGTAACTACTGATCATGCATTTAGGTTTCGTTTAACAAAATCTTAACAAACATCCGAGATGTTTTGTTAAGATCTTCATCCAGTGGAAAGTGCCGACACGGAGAAGGTAGCCTCAGATTTTATGAGACAAATGGGAAAGTTAAAGGCCTTTAATTTACACTTTGTGTTGATGCCACTTAGAATACGATAACTAAAACCATTAATTGTCCATGCAAAACATAATAATACGACACAGTTATAATCAATGAGAACCACTTGAGCGAAGGCGGTCATATCGGCCATTTCTGTGTGTACTAGACTCCGTACTGTTTGAGAAGCACTACTCTAACCGCATAAGTTTATGCAGCACGTAGACCGTTCAGATTTGTATCAAGGTAATAAATTATCTATAATAACTTCTGAGAGTCAAGTTTCTTGCAAATATTTTTATTACCCTACATGTGAATATTTTTTGTTAACTAATTAATCAGCATTCCTTTATTTTGCTTAAATATTGAATAAAAACATAAGCGTGACACTTTTATTCAATGTTTATTCAATTCAAACTTATGTTTTTGTTCAATATTGGACTTTATCTATAATAGTGAAGAGTATTTACCTACTTATTACTTATAACAACTGTTATAAAGAAGCCAACCTGTTTTCTTTTTAATTTCAAATATATTGCACATTTACAACGTATCGGATAGGTATTCAGTTTGAAGTTAGTGACTGATGGTTTGACAGCTACATGCTAAAAATATAGCGGTTAGTTCTGTCGATTTGCTGAGATAAACGTGTACTTAGTCATATATTTATATATAACAGAGGTAGTATTTGAACATCAATGGACTATTGAACTTGCTCACACAAGCATCGCTCTGCTGCCAAACGAACGTGCGCGACTTTACACCTCACAATTTGCGATAATACACACTTTTTCCTCCTTTCCAGCTGGATGTATACCCAACAAAGGGAGGACAAGAAACAAATCGAAGAATCGGAAAACGTCAACAAAGAAGTTTAGCGAAAATAAAATTGTGAATTCGAAAGTGTAATAGAAAAGAAATGTATACGAAAGTGTTTCAATAAAAAAGAAGATAGGGACGACAAACTTTGTAGATTATATTGGTGAAGTTTATATGAAGACGATAAGTGCATGAAATTAAGTTATAGAAAGTGAAAATAATGTTATTGGACGTTTTATAGGAGAGTGTTTTGTTTAAGTGAAATAAAAGTGTCAAAAGTCGCAAGGTGTTTCCTTTCCACACAAGGCCGCGTGAACGGGTCGGTAAGCGGTGGATGATGTTACAATAATGTTATGTTTTGGGAGATGATTCTGCACAATCGACTGTAGTTGTTTGAATTTAATATCGACGGCGGCGTGTTTATTTTCGATTCCCCAGAGTGTTTGTAGACGCATTAAAGACTGATATGGCAACGTGAGAGTGTTTGCTTACACAAGCCGAACAATAGCGGCACGGCAGCGAGAGGCCGCGGCTCGCGGACAGTCCGACACTACTCCACACTTAACGTTTGTCTAGTGCGACCCTTTCCAACTCACAATGTAATTGACAGCGGCCATTCTAATGTATTTATCCTTTAAATAGGTAATATTAGTAACTTAAATTCGTTACGCATTAAACAACGTACCTATATGCTATGCCGACTATCGAACTGTCAAACATAAAAAGAGTTTGAAACAAAAACTCTTTGAAAATGGACAAGACTGACAGGACAATGGAAATGAAAATCCATCAAGAGGACACGACGGAGGAGCTACCGCTGAAGACCGAAGCGCAGATCGACACAAGCAAGATGACGTTCCTGGAGAAATGCAAATACTTGAAGGCGAACATTACTGTGGAACCGGTGTTGGCTTTATTCGTGATGCCAAGCGTCTTGGCCGCAATGGCCACCCAGAATTTAAACTTGGAGAAGGCGTGTCTTGTCAACTTAGGGTACGGCGACAATGTGTGCAATGACTTGAGGCTCCGTAGGAGAGCAAACCACACAATGGAAGAGGACGAAGTGCAGAAGCTGATAGCATCAGTGCAGGCGTGGAGGAGCGTGATCCTGACTGTAGTGCCGACGATATTGATGATGTTCATAGGCGCGTGGAGCGACAAAACTGGGCGGCGGAAAGTCTGCATGTTGTTCCCGATCTTGGGGGAGATAATGACGTGTATCTTGAATATGTTGAACACGTATTTCTTCGACGCTGTAGCAGTGGAAGGGACTGTGGTGATGGAGGTGGTGTTCCCAGCACTGACCGGAGGCTGGTATACGATGTTCCTGGGGACGTTCAGCTATCTGGGGGATATTACGTCGAAGGAGACACGGACTTTCCGGCTGGGGATTCTGAATTTGTGCATGACGGCCGGGTTTCCCATAGGAATGGGTCTTAGTGGCGTTCTCCTGCGTAAATTAGGATACTACGGAGTGTTCGCGATATCGGGAACTCTGCAACTATGCAACTTCTGCTACGTCCTGTTTTGCCTCGGCGACCACTTATGGCTGGATAAAGAAAAGGTCAGTATGGTTTTAATAATATTTTATTGCTTCCTATTATTGAAATAATTTTCGAAGTCGGTTCAGTAGTTTCGAAGCTTAGGGCGTTTACACACAAATAAAAGAAACGAGTTAGTAGTTTTGTTTTGTTTTGTTACCGGAAATGTATGTAATCCATCATTATAAATAACTCCTGGGAAATGTATATTTTACAGGAAATGTTTGAAATCTAGGAATTCTATACATTGCCTAGGCCATATATACAAAGGCGAGCCAATTTAGGAAATGTATAAAACAAATCGTCCAAGTTTCATATTTTCTAGGAAATTTATGTATTTCATAGGCATTGTACACAATTCCCAAATGGTAGCCTACCTTTCTCCGGCTTAGATTATTCCAGTTGACTGGTAGATAAGGCTATTTTAGCTTTAAGTCCGCCACTATACTTTTTGTGCATAAAGTTTTAATAAATAAATAAATAAATGACGGCTTGAGGTTATGTTGACAATAACAGGGCCAAATTCCACTGTTAAAACGCTCAAAAAACACTAGAGTCGTAGCCGTGTCATTTTACAAACGCTCGTCAGTTTTAAAAAGGCTTCATACTTTGGGGATCAACGTAGGCGAAGCCCACTTTGGGCTTTATGACTCTAGATACCCTACACGTGATCTCTGGGTAGTGCGAAATGAACAGCAGTCTCTCCGGTGGTAGGCTTCGGCCGTGGCTGGTTACCACCCTCCAGGCGAATGCGGCGCCAAACGGCCCAGCCGTGTTCCGTTGCGATGTCTGGAGTAGCCATCTAGGAGGATGGGTCTGGACAGTTGTAGTCGCTCGGCGTAACCATTTTTTTATTGATGCTCACCACCCCCGTACCGGGTGCCTGGCTTCGGAGGGCAGCGGGATCCAAAGCACGGTGCCGCCGCTGGCCGACCGTAGATAGTAGGGGGCCCAATTAGCTGGTTAGCCACCAGTGAAAGGCTGCCCCGCCATCTTACGAAAAATCCCAGATTGCTCTACTTTGCCGGTTGGCGACCGGATGGGAGGGCCAGGTTAGCCAGCCAATCTGGGGGGGTTCGGGCGTCCCCGCGGTCTCCGCGTCAGGCACCTTCCCGTGCGATTTTGGTGAGCATGTTAGCTGGTAGGCGGAGCGCTACCTCGTCCAACTGCCATCCTCCTACAACAACTTCTTCACACCATTAAAAATGATTAACAACAAAAAGAGAAACGTTAAACAGCGGCTGCACTCCCTCCCACTCAAAGTGCACCTCACTATGTTAGCCGAGGCCTGCACTCAAATCTCGATGCAGTCCACTACCACCTTGAGACTGAAAAACCACAGTTGCTGTTCCTCACTGAGACGCAGATCAGATGTCCGGCTGACGCGGCGTACCTCAGCTACCCAGGGTATACTCTCGAGCACAGCTTTGTACCTCGTGCCGGAGTCTGTGTGTACGCTCGCGAAGACATCTGCATTCGGCGTCTAAGGAGCTTTGAGAGGTCTAGTTTCTCTATTTTATGGTTGCTGGTGGATACAGGTCAAGTGCAAATCCTTTATGCCTGCGTTTATCGATCGCACAGCGGGGATCAGGAGACAACTTGATTTTGTGACCATCTCATAGAAGTGGTGGATGAAGCGAGGGAGCGTTACCCCGCGGCGCAGTTAGTCATTCTGGGGGATTTTAATGCCCACCACCAAAAGTGGCTATTCCCATACCAGGTGACTAATCATGCTGGGAGAGAGGCGCGTAAACTAGCTCTGTCGCTAGATCTCACCCAGCTGGTAAACTGTGCCACGAGGGTACCTGATGTTGACTCCTATACCGCCAATTGGACAGGGACTCAGTATCGGTTTCTGCACCGCTGGGTACATCTGATCACTGTCTGGTAAAATCTGTATCCGTTTATTCCCCACCCGAGCAAACCCCATGCAACCCCCGACGGGTGTGGCGATACAAGTCAGCAGATTGGGATGAGATGCGCCACTTCTTTTCATCCTATCCTTGGCGAGAGGCATGCTTCTCTTCGGGCGATCCGTCAAGTTGTGCTGAAGCCGTTACCGCGGTTATGCGCCAGGGTATGGAGTACTTTATTCCGTATTCTGACGTAGGCAGGTTTCGTCCATGGTTTAGTGCTGAGTGCAGTCGCGCTGAAGTGATGAAACGGGCGGCATACTCTGCCTCCGGATACTCGCAAACTGAAGAGAGTCTTTAACCTCGCCGCCAAGTCTTGCAAATGGACGCTACGCAGGGCTCGATTCGACCACATAAGCCGGATTGGCGCCAAACTGGTCTGTACCCTCCTGGGAGTAAGGCGTTTTGGTCTATGGCAAAAGCGGTCGAATCTAATTTCAGCCAATCATCGTTGCCACCGTTGCTGAAGCCAGACGGAACATTGGTCCATGCTGCTGAAGAGAAAGCGAATTTGCTTGCTTCTCTTTTCGCGGCATATTCGCGTTTGGATACTGCAGGAAAAACACCACCTACCTCACCCCGTGCTGACTGCGTTATGGCAGAGGTACGAATACATCAGAGAGAAATTTTGAAAATCCTGCGGAGTCTGGACGTGAACAAGGCTAGTGGACCTGATGGTATACCGGCAATAGTCCTGCGTAGTTGTGCCCCTGAGTTGTCTCCTGTACTACGCGCCTGTATCGCCTCTCACTTGAGACTGGTATTCTACCCAAGTCGTGGAAGCTTGCCAATGTGCAGCCCGTGCCCAAAAAAGGCAGCCGCGCCGACCCTGCCAACTACCGCCCTATTTCGGTCACTTCCATACTCTGTAAGATTACGGAACGTGCACTGAATAACAAACTCCTTGCGCATCTTGAAGGTAACGATCTCTTCAGCGATTACCAGTACGGATTCCGCCGTGGTCGGTCTACTGGGGACCTTCTGGTGTATGCCACACAATTATGGAGTGAGGCCATTGAGAGACATGGCGAGGCCCTTGCTGTGTCTCTTGATATCTCCAAGGCCTTTGACAGAGTTTGGCATGCGGGCCTTCTAAGCAGGCTTCCTTCATTTGGTATTCCTGCTGGCTTTTGCACCTGGATATCGGATTTTCTGAGTGGACGTTCTATCCGTGTAGTTATCGATGGCTACTCGTCAAATCTTCAGGCTATCGACGCGGGAGTTCCTCAGGGATCGGTACTGTCCGCGACTTTATTCTTGCTGCATATTAACAATCTGCTTGTACCAGGTACCTTTGGGTACGCAGATGACAGCACAGTAACGGATAGATATCTGTCAGAGGCAAAAGCCAGCAGGGACGATATTCAGTCTTGTCGAGAGGCTATGGTTGATCGTTTGGACAAAGCTCTCAAGGCAGTCTCTGACCAACCAAAACACAGGCGTGTTTGTTTTCCGCTAAAAGGAGTCCATTCCATTTAACTCGAACTTTTCGGGATGTTCCTGTGGAAATTACCGACAACCTACAGCTTCTTGACGTTGAGCTATCTGCAAATCTCAACTTCGGTCCGTACATCGTATCCAAGGCTAAGACTGCAGCAAAAAAGCTTGGTGTCCTCTCGAAGGTTAGGCGGTACTTTACATCAAAGCAGTTGCTTCAGTTTTATCAAGCACAAGCCCGATCCTGCATGGAGTACTGCTGCCACCTCTGGGATGGATCAGCCAAATATCAACTAGCGGCTTTGGATTCGGTTGAAAAACGTGCAAAAAAGATAATTTGTGACCCGCAGTTGGTTGAGGCTAGGCTGCAGAGCCTCGAACATCGGCGTAGGGTTGCGCGTCTGTCGGTCTTCTACAGGTTACATTTCGGAGAATGTGCGAAGCAGCTGCACGACCTCATTCCGCTGGCCCCTTTCCGCCATCGGGAGACGCGATCCGGGCGAGCGCTTCATCCTTATGTCGCGGATATTTTAAGCTATCCGCACGAGCCGCTTTGGCTCGACCTTTATAATGCGTACGGCTAAGGAGTGGAACGCGTTGCCTGCGAGTGTGTTTCCTGATCAATATAATCTGGATGCCTTCAAGGCTGGAGTGAATAGGCTGTTCCAAGACGGGCATGCTCCATCTTGGGCCGCATCGTCACTTACCAACAGGTGAGATGGCGGTCAAATGCTTGCCTTGTAAAACATAAAAAAAAAGAAAAAAAAAAAGGCCACTCCGAAAGTTTGTAGATTTTGTTTAAATATACAATTAACAAATAAAATATAATTTCATTAATTTTGTTTATTTCAAATCAGTTCACATACACAATGACGGACTACATCCATTTTCTGTAACTTTTATTAATCCTAAAATCCTAAAACCTAAAATGGACAGAAATAAATTTTACTAATTCCTAAACAGGAATCGGAAATGTGCTAATATCACTGTTGTATTTGAAAATTTGTCAAAAAGCCGTATAGAAATCTCAAACTTCGTTCCGTCGCAGGGGTTATGCGACGCGCATTATTAGAAGCGACAAGCATATTATGTGTTATGAATTACCGCGAACCAAATCCACAATTTTTTGAAGTCACATATTTATAACTGGAGCGCGTTTGTAAAATTACTCTTGCGGTTATGACTCGAGTGTTTATTGACAGTCTTAGCAGTGGAATTTAACCCGTGATATTGTTAACATAACCTCATAACTCAAAACATACACATCCGGCTACCATTTGGTAATTGGTACAATTCCCAGGAAATCCATAACATTCCCTAGGAAATGTAAATCTAAAACAAATTTCCTAGGAAATGTATACAATTTCTAGAATTCACACATTTCCGGTAACACATATACTAGGTAGGTAGTAGATTAGTAACACTTGCAAGACTTAACTAAGGCCTGCGCTACCCACTGTCCACAAAATTACCTACTATTTTTAAACGACTTAACAAATTCAGTGTACTAAGGTACCTACTTACATGTTGAAATGTCAAATAAATTCAATTCTATTCAATTCTACCTAGGTATCATTATGAGGTATTAGATAACTAACGTTAATTTTGAGCACCCATTGTTCGTGTCAATGATCAACAGAACTATCACCTCAACAGTAACTTAATTGTATTTAGTATCACAATATCATATTCTAAAGATTATGTAGGTATAACACTAATATTATCTATTACGTACATCTATAAAGAAATCACATAATCAATAGGTTTTTCACACACATCACATGAACAACTCGTAACAGTCTACTGGTGGACTTATCCTCCCCATCAGTAGAGGGTGTTGCCATAATCTCCACGCTTGGCAGGCAGGTTGGAGAACACAGTGATCAAAATACTCAGCAGAAATGCTACTGCTCATTTATTGAAAACAACAGTAAACGCTATTGTCATACTGCCACATATATGCCTACTGCTCCAAAAGCTAGCCTGTAGCTTTCCTCTAATTGTAAGCTATCTCCATAACAAATTTTACCAAAATCGGTAAAGTTTTAACAACCGAACAGTAGCCCCGTCTGCTCTTAGATCTTAGTCACCAACACGGCCAATGTCAAAAGTACTATAAAATGAAAATAGAATAAGCAAAAACTATGCTTAATTATACAGCGGCCACCTTCGCCCAGGACATCAGCAACGTAAGGGGAGGGAATGCGGTGCCAGCCTTTGACTTACCTGTAGATATATGCCTTTTGAATTATGCCTTATGTGTGCCTTTTGAAGAATCCCGAGTTAGTGCAAAGGAAAGACTTCGAGAGGGCGCTCATTCCACATCTTTGCACGTGCACGATGCTCGGAAGCGAACTTTATGCCAGAGTTAACGATTCCACTCGCTCCTAGCTAGAGCATCCAGTGATAGGCTTTCCCAATATTAATTTACTTATAGGAAAACTAGCGGCCCGCCGCGACTTTGTTCGCGTGTTGTCGTACTCTATGAACCTTGCTCCTAAATCGTTCTATGTATTGTTAAAAACCGCAATAAAATCCGTTGCGTAGTTTTATGAAGTTTGCGGCGGAAAGCGACTTTGTTTTATACTATGTACTCGTATATATATAATATAAATAAAACTGTTTTAGATACAAAAACCGGGTTATATGGGGTTCCTGCGGGATTTCTTCGACCTCCAGAGTTTGAAGAAGACA
Organism: Blastobasis adustella; assembly: GCA_907269095.1. Lineage (NCBI taxonomy): Eukaryota > Metazoa > Arthropoda > Insecta > Lepidoptera > Blastobasidae > Blastobasis > Blastobasis adustella. The sequence continues at coordinate 21,186,461 of OU026118.1, read as the reverse complement.
GTAGAGATCGCTTTCAAGGAAGGGCCCAAGAACCGGCGACTGAGGATATGTCTGATACTAACCGTCGTCTGCCTCACTTTTGGACCTATGTGGGGTGAGTAGCATTTTTAAATTAGCTTTTATTACACAACATCCTAGTACGGAACCATTCGTATTCTATTCCGACTCGAGCAAAGTACCTATTGAATCTGTCATGTGGTTCATTTATGTGCTCGTCAATGTTAACACGTGGACTCACGTCATAACTAGGAATATCACTGTTCTAATACTTGTAATCTATTGGTACAGATTTCTCTTAGTTTGAAAACTCACACACACATTTTCGAATATAGGTAGTGTATTATATTTAAGTATTATGAACTATAGTCCTAATACTGAGAATATAGGTACTTTTCAATATCAGTCAAAACAATAAGTACGGATTCACAGAGGGTCTTTTGCCATTGCTAAGATGAAAGGTTTCACTAAATTATAATTTTGATGATAATTTTATTAGATGAGCAAAAGTCTCTATGATCAGTCAGAGTATTTGTCAAGACTACTCAAACGAGCTCAAACTCGGGTTTACCGAGCGTAATTTAGGAGTTGCTATGGCTACCTTCCGTTTCCATCATCAGATCAGCTCGATAGTATCATAACATTGCATTGTCACCGAACTTACATGAGTGTGCAAAATTTCAAGTGGGTTGAAAACTTGCAAGATTTTATTACGAACAGACATGGGAATGTATAAAACTAAATAAAAGCTTGTCTAAAGGTTGTTTACATTTTCATGAAGATATTTGTAGGCAATTAGAACAAACTAAAAAACTAATTAATTAACTTGAACTCGGTTACAGCTAATCAAAGATGCGTAGATGAGCAGTATTTACCAGTTGTATGCTCTACAAAAACGAACCTAGCTTAGTTGTAATAGGGATCATACTGCTACAGTGACTAATCGGTTGATGGTGTATACGGTACGGTGTTGTTGATAGGATTTTGCGATAAACAAAGCATTGACCTGGAGAAACAGTAGGTCAATTGTTAGTGCAAATAACCATCTTCTTTAAAGTGTATAGGAGCGTCAGTGGCCTAATAGTTAAGGGGACCGACTCGTACCCCGAGGTACCGGGTTCGAAGTCTGGTGCCTCCATGTATCAATGACTCTTACGGTGAGGTAACATATCGTGATGAAACCTGCACAGTCAGGCGACTGAATGTGTAACAATGATCCAATCTGGTCAGGTTTCCCTGTTAACAGGGTTACAAAGGTCAGATATGGCAATCGCTCCATTGATCAGCCAAATCCTGGATCATGGGCAAGGTGGACCGGAAAGGACCAGACAGCCCACCTGATGGTAAGCGGGAACTGTCGCCCATAACATCTACGATTCGTGCATTTACCGCACGTCACTGTGAGGATTTTTATTGTTTTCTATGGTGAGAACTAAAGATATGATGAGGACATGTTTTATATTTTTTCATAATCAATCAAAAAAAGAATACTACAAGGATGTTATGGGAGTTAAAAGTGGAGTTAAAAAGGAATCAAAGATAACCCCATAATCCAATTTGGCATAATCCTGGCGGCAAAAGCGTTGAGTCCTGCAAATTTACGGCCGAGCCAGTACTTCGGCAACTTTATTAGCATCTCTCTTTATCCCTTGATATCCAATTAAAATTGTTTTACCAGTGTGAAGGGCTCTAAGATAAATAATGGTTTCCAGGCGAGCTCAGCGTTATGTACATATTTGCACGGTACCGGTTCAACTGGGACGAAGTGAAGTACAGCATCTATTCGACTTACAGCCTGATCCTGCATTCTTTGGGTGAGTATTTTAAACACTCTGAGATTGGTGTGTAGTTAATAATTATTATTATCTCAGATGCTGGACGCCTTTTGCTGGACATGCCACTCTCACGCTTTTCACAAAGATATTGCCTTTGTGCCTCTCGCATCCGTCGGCTCTCGACGGCCTTTAGAAGGTCGTCGGTTCATCCCGTGAGGCCGGCCTGTGCTGCAGTTATCGGTACGTGCTCTTGTGTGTCCAAATTCAGTGCATTTAAAAAGAGAATACATATTGTTTTAAAGTTACACAGGATTTAAAATTTGTATAGACATCTTAAATAAGAGTCATAAATATATGACGATAATGGAAATCTTCAATCTCGTGTAACTTTGAAACGATATATTTTAACGAAATTCTGAAAAACCACACAGATATTGGTTTGTATAAAATTTATTTATAGACTTTAATAGCGTAATATTCAAAATATAAACAAGCGACGTATGTATGGAGCGCGCTCTGGCGCGCTCGGGGGAGGTTTTATAAGGATTTAAAACTTGTGGGGCAAACTAGTCTTTTACGATTAATGCACTCCGAAGAGCATTGTGAAGATTTACTCTAGAACACAACCGGTCTTGCTCAGCTGTAGAAATAGATAAGTTAGCGGAAGATACCCGTAGCAGTCAACACCTCTGACTAGATATTGTCCTCGTATTAGTCAAACTTATAAAACAACACGATAATCATAAAGCATATTTTTTAATTTTCACAGTTTGATCCAAAACACTTAAGTAAATAAACGAGTCAAACACCCAGGTACTTACATTGGTTCAGTTAGCATTGACATAGTGTAAAGAATGTTATTATGACAATTATAACGTGAGGGGATTATACCGACGAATGTAAACACTGCTGGTATAGGTAAGTGTTGTGACTTTCAACGATTCTAAAGTCTCTAAAATCATAACATGTTTTTTAAACAGTAAGCCGTAGTTCGTATTACGTGCCAAGGACTTAATACAGCTTCATCTTGTTTGTTATAAATTCCTAAGAGCGTACTATGTCCATGTATATATGGACGATTCCTGTTTAAGGTTCGGCTATTAAAAGAAGCCTTTCTTGCACCTTAGCACATGCGTGTGTTAGAAAGGGTGTATAGAGTGTACAGATTTCGGGTGTGAATTTAAGTATTTAGAAGATATTAATGATAGTGGCCTAGTATTTTATCGAAAACTAAGGGTGGAATGCTAAATGAAATAAAAATAGGGCACATTAATTAAATATAAATAGCAATTTATTCAGGAAAGGAAAAGCATATTTAAACACACAGATTAGATCAAATAGATAAGTTATCATATTATAGGATAGGCAATCATAGCAAACAAAGTTACATGGGAAATATAACAATATATTCTGAACATAATAAAACATGGCAAAATACATATTTATACTTTAAAAATGGGACAGTGATAAAAATATAAAGCAACAATAATACAATGCAAGTTTGTACTTACCTCTGTGCCGGGTCTGGAGCAAAAGTCCTTAACAGTGATTCAACTAGGTTTATATACCCAACGTTCAGCCGGAAATCGGTAGCCGGTACATATTTCAACCAATCTAAAGACGTTATACACTGCCAGTCAAATATGAAGTTATTGTACCAAAATACTTAACTAAAGACATCGAAATAGTTCTTAATACTACTTTTAATAATTACAGGATTTATTACTCAATTAGAAACCTAACTTTTAGTTACTTAGTACTTTATCTGTTTTAAAGAGATTCGTTCCAAAATAAAGAACATACGTTTCGTTCGGAAACATTGAAAACTACACAGAATATTAATTACTATACGTAAATACTTAGGGGAAATATTTACCAGCAATATTATATTAGATAAACCATCAAATTAACTTAAAAATAATTATAATATCTAACACGTGCGATAAAATTCTAACGGAACGATTTTTACTAGCACAATGTTATAAACTTTTTATCGCGTAGACAAGGTACATATTCATAACTTACATAAAAGAAAAGAGAAAGCACTGAAATGAAAAGAGAAGAGAATTTGTATGGGGAAGTCAAACGTAAATATTGAATTGTGATAAATGAGAAGACATTCCACCTGATGGAAACCGGTAAATGTTTCACTTTACCGCAGAGGCATTGTGATTGTGAGTACTAGGATGAACTCTTGCACTGGCTACCTTATCCTTCAAACCCGAACACCCAAATGCAAGCATTGTTACTTGGTGACAGAAAAAAAAAAGGCGGTATTCATCCAGGCGAATGTCGGCTTGACACAGTCCTACCATGCCCGTAACGCTCCCATACTGAGAACTACTGTGTTGTCCTACTTTTACGGAAAACAAGCGTGAATGTGGAAGAGGCTCAAGTCGACTGATCCTGACTTCTCGTTACAGGTACACTGTTCTCTATCAGTGTATTCAGCAAGAAGATGCGATGTGATGACGCAGTGCTTGGTGTCATCTCATCAGTGAGCAAGATCTGTGGTTCATTGGTGCTAGCATTCGCCAGGAACGACGTTGAGGCTTACATGGGTGAGAATTTTTTCTTTAGCGACCTGACTTTGGATAATCTTATCTAGTAGAAAATGATTATGCGGAAGATTTTTTTTTATGATGAACTACCTACTCTCAGCGTATGAAAAGTGATACTAAACACACCTCTTGTCGTGTCAGGCAGAATAGAATGTAGCACCATCTCCTCCTATTAACCGATGTCCTAGGCGATTAATATAAGCGATTATTCACAAAGGCAGATATCTAAATCCAGAAAATTGCAGCAGCGTATTCTATTTTTTAAAGCGATCTCCAACCCGATCAAGCGTAGAGGAAGACGGCCCTCCGTGAGATAGGCAGGCAACCATCTAAATGATGTAATTACTAGGACCCCGAAGATAAGGACCTACCTAATGGGTATCCTGCGGCTGAAGTATATTGGTATGGTCGAATAGATGAAAGACTGCACTCACGTTCACGAAGAACGCGGATATTTTCTTTGATCCCTCGTGTAGCCTTCTGCTAGTAAAAACCAACCGAAACTAGACGAAAATAACATGATTATTATCGAATTAGGTAACAACCATAATAGGATGTCGATTGATACAATGCACCGACATCGCCTTTAGGCATCATTATGATCTCAATGGAACCGGATATCCGTAGCCAAGTGTCGGGTGTCGGCAGATTGAGGTGCACAGTTTAGTAATAATTCTAATGGATCAGACTGGTATTGCGGTTGCAAAAGGCTTCCTTCGTGTGTAAAACGAGTAGATCCCAGTGTGCGTTGCAGTAAGCGAGTTTATAAGAGTGACATTTTCCGTAGCGATTTCTGTTAGTTGGCGAGGCTGGCGTCGCCAAATAAAAAATAAACGCAGGACTTACTTTAAGTATCTAAATTAAATAAAGTTTACACGCTAAACAAACAAACAGAGCAATAGTAAAATTAAAAAAGCCAAATTTAATTTTTTTTTATGTAGAACATTGAGACATTAAATATCTGTTTCAATCGTCGTAGAGGAGGGGGTAGGAAAGTAAGAAGGATACACACAGTGACATGTTGGCCGCCCAGGACCGGAGTACATCCACCCCACGCCACCCCCGGCCGGCCCCCCCCCCCCCCCCCCTTACACGGCTAGTTGGCGATTTGAAAGGAGCAAATTAAGCATTTGTTCTCATAAAGTTCTCGTTAAAGATGTGATTGTGTTAGATTGTTTGATTATTTGGCTCATGTTTCCGACTTTAAGGTAAAAATTACTTTAATGAAATAATTACTAAAATCTTTTGCCACTCTCGACGAGAGTTTGATGAAAAACTTGATAATTTGTTATTCAGTAGTTTCTTTCTGGGGCAAAAATTGCACACACCAGCAATTGCCACTAGACATTTTCTTATTAGAAAAGAAAAATTTTATGAAAAAGGAAACGAGAGCAGCGTTTATGAACTGTATTCGCTACGAGTTCGTAAACAATAAATCCATCCATGTCCATCAATGGCGGGCACCCCTTACATACGAAACACTTCGTCCGAATTTGAAGTACCTACGTTGGGTACAGTGGGCACGTTCCCAGTGGGCACGTTCCCAGTGGGCACGTTCCCAGTGGGCACGTTCCCAGTGGGCACGTTCTCAGTAGGTATGACAGAGAATTAGATCAATTGTCGCATTTATGTCACACGATGGTTGATCTAAACTTATCTTATTATAGATCACTTGGATAGAACTTAAAAAAATGTTATAGAAATAATATTGGGCTATCTCGGACATCATTTTCACAGTATCTCGTTTATTGGCATTCACTTTAAATCAAATAAGGTAAATAATTATACTTTTGCACTGTCACCGCTTTCTGAAGTGGAAAGATACCTGCTTCTAATATTATTTTTAAAAGAATTAATTATTTCTTACATTGTATGCAATACTTGTGGTCAACTCTGGATGGACGTGTTCCGTCCGATAATGATGATGATGATTACCATCTAGTTGTAGTCTGTTTTTGCCGTAATCCGCGTAATCTTGAAAAAAAAGACCAACGTATTCTTAAAGAAAAAAGATTCTTCGTAAATTTAACAGCGTAAAATATGAAATTAATTTGATAAGAATCATGGGTAAATCAATTAAGTACTTAAAATAGATTTCAAGGTAAGTTTCTTATTTATTATAGGTACGCAAACGAGAGATTGACAATCTTCACCTACAACGTTACCGACTACGTGTTTACGTCTCTAAACCACGTTATAAAATTCTAAGTGTCCGACCGAAGGTCAATTTCTGGCCGAAGCCGAAGCCGATTAGTCCCTATCGCCACAACCTTGGCCGAAGCCGAAGGTTTAAAAGCTCTAAGATCTTTTGTTCAAGATTGGCCACAAGCTACAATTAATAATATTAACGATTTTAAAAGTTTAATATTGTACAGTATTGTCTTATATTGACCTTACCTATCCCGATTATTATTGTTAATATTTTCGGATTTCTCGGCTGAGAATTCCCGTAGATATGCTGGGTCTGTGTCTGAGTATGTCACTGGCTGAATAATCAGGCTTGATTTTCCGTTTATTTGTCATTTACCTTAAACAAGATAAATGAGTTACCGATATTGGGTTCTCCAAAAACACACAAATAATATTAAAACAGCTTCGTCCTTGTAGCTCTCATAAAGTATTTCTTTCTATCGTCCGCTTTCGTTTTGACTAAGTAATAATTCAAGTGAACGTGATTTTAATCGCTATCTTTGCCTCTGCTCTTTTTGATTTTCTAGTAGTGCCGTAATATATGCCGATACCGTAATTATAACGCCATTTGATACGGCTTGTAAGAGTGAGTACTACGATATTTGTTATAAAAGTGGTGACCTAACTCCAATATAATTATTTTTTCATCTAATTACAATTCGTGAACAAAATTATGGATTTTAAGTTTGTCTTTTACTAGGTCGCAATGCAAGTTTTCGGTTTAATTTACTTTATTCAATTACAAGCTTTTGCCCGCGACGAAACAGTTTTTATGACAAGTTAGGTTAGTGCACAGTGTTTCCTTTGGATTATGACATGGGATCTTTCAAGAGCTATTTTAGATGTCTTCTTAGAGGCGGGCAACGCATTGATAGCACCCCTGATGATGCTGATGTCCTTAGGCTGCGGTGACCACTTTCCATCAGGTGGCCCGCATGCCTGTTTGTCTGCTGTATTGTAAGAATGTGAGTACTACGGGGAGGTCCACGTCCTGTATCTCTGGTTCTACCAACCCGAATTACATGAGACATGGCTTAGACCCTAAACATCAAGCTACCAAACCATCAAAACAGGATCAAAATCCGTTCAGTTGTTTTTGCGTGAAGCGCGAACAAATCGACAAACAGACAGACACAAAAATTAAAAAACTAATATTTTTGTGCATGGATCCGTTCCAGAATTTGAACCCGACAATTTTTTCTGAAATATCTTCAATGTATAGACACTGCTTTTTACGATTTATAATAGTAGCTCTGGAAACAAATCGCGCAGGATAGGGACCAATGGCGAAGTAAGCAAGTGGGCCCGGCGCAACGCCGCGGCTCATCCAGGGTCCGCTTTCCTACTTAATCTTCTCCACTTCGCCCGGTCTTAGGCATCCTCACGTCGTAAGTCGTTCTCGCATTTAACTCCGCGATATCAACCCATCGCTTCTTGGGCCTCTTTCCTGATACTGGAAGGTTCAGACATCTATTGCCTCCTCGATCTTATCGTAGTATTCAATGTATTAAATTATTTGAATTACAAGATTTAAATATTTTTATTCAGTTATCATAGGAACAAAATACTCATATTCAACACAGTGTTGTACATATTCATTAACAATAAATTAGAAAAACAATAATACTCCATTCATAATAATACAAACTTGCAAATTGTTTTGCTAGGCTGGCGACAACTTACTGTCTTGTTGTTGATAAACCTAGTGGTTGTTATTTAAGACTAAAACAAAACAGAACGCGGTGCAAAAGGATTTTGCACAGATAAATGTTGTGTTATTATCAGCCAACATGATGGTAGGCCTGTGGGCTGTGGGGACCGCTACAAAACATAATGAAAAACCTTCAATATTTATCTATCTAATTATCTATCCAATAATTCCAGAACTCTGTCTATTCGTGATCTAGTTCTTGAATTATCTAATTTGGTATATGAGGAAGCGAGATCAGTAGATATTGTACTAAAACCTTAAGTATAATTATTATTACAATAAACTATGTACTAAGCGTAATAATAAATAGCACGAGCAGACTTTCTTCAGTAGTCTTTGTTACCTTCCAAGAAGAGTTGCAACTACGTGCTCATTAACTCCTAGTCGATTTAATTCATCTTCCGTAGTCTGTGAAATTAAGAGAAATGTTGTAGGTATTTCTTCGAAATACAAAAATAATGCCTTAATTGATTTTAAAGTTTCAAGAACTTACCGTTTCATATTCGGAGGTATCCGTAATCGTGTTTGATTCTGTCGTTTCAGTGAAGAATATTTTGTCTGTTTTTATTTCCTTGGGCATGTCTTTTATACTGTTGGGATTTGAAATTCTATTTTCATCATTTTTCCAATTATCATTTTGCTGAACTTGTCCTTCCTTTGGCAGTAAAGGGAATTGTTTCTCGATTTTGCCTGCGTCTAATCTGATCACTGTCTCGTCTTTGAAAACGATATTGTTATTGTATTTTTTGAATGTTCTAATTGCCAAGCTAGGAGGAGCAAGTGATCTATAAAATAAAATAAAATATGTTGTAATGCCTGCACTGAATTTGATTACCTAAACCACATTGAGGTGTACATTTTAAAAACCTTTATAGAGTTACATTTAACAAAACCTTTAAAAACATATAATAAAGACACTATTATTGACTAGTTTTACGACATCACGACGGTCACGAGTTTAAGACACATAAAATTTTCTGCCCAGGAAGCACAGTAAAATGAAGAAAATATATATGTTGTTGTAATAATTTTACTCACATTTCAATCTCATCTCTTCTTGGTTTGAATATTGTCTCGGTATAGCTTCCAAGAAAGCCAGCTCCGAATTTGGGCAACGTATAGAAATACCCAACGCCTGCATTTTGTGGTCTACATGAGATATTGCTAATGATAATTAACGTGAACAATACCATCGTTAGCTGTAAGAGAACGCAAATATTTCAATAGAAAAAGACACAGCAATAAAGTCGAAGGTAAAACACAAGGTTAAGGTCAGTCTACAGTTTGGTTCAAATAAAACACTTTCTCTGGGATGTCCAGGCGTCCCGTAAAAAGGAGAAAATACTAAGGACTGTTAAAAATCCTTTATGCCACATTGCTATTTTAAAAAGCTTGAAAAACTGGGAAAACTAAACTCTGTAGCCATAGACGATTATAACTTGCACGTTTTTAACTAGAATAATTTAGACTATTTAACATGTAGCTTTGATTAGATCCAAATAATTATGAAAACAATGCAACACGAATACGTTCTGCTGAAATGTTAATAATGGAGCACTCACCGGAGCCATAATTTGTGACCACTTCACAGAAAAGCTTCAAAGCAAGTGTGTAGAAACCTGGTAAACTGGTTGTCCATACAAACACAAATCACAACCGTTACCGAGTGCGTACTTATACCAATCCTGTATAAGTTTTTTCTATGACAGATGCGGAAAACTGATGCGTCATTAGTTCATGGGTCCTAAGAAGTGAAGGTCGTCTCGTCGCTACCAAAGTAAAGAGCCCACCGTCCACCTTTGTTGACTCAAGAACTACAAGTGACACAATATTATCGAGACACGCTATCTTAAATCAAATTGATCATAATTTATACACATGGAATTCCAAACCGTGGAATGCCGTAACATGATATATGTTTTGACTGTCAAAGGTATTTTCGGTTCGGACGGAAAATCCGTCCGTTATAACCTACGAACTTTCCTAAACTGTAGGAAAAAACTCAATATCAAGCCAAATTTTTGTAGGAGGAGGAGGATAATATTTTACGATTATATACTTTTATGAAAGATCACTATAATTAGAAAACAAAGGCCCACGTCGCGTCTGTCTGTCTGTGTTTTTACCAATGGACAAAGTGATTCATGAGGAAGGTTTAAGTGTACAATTTGTTTAGGTTACGTGACTAGACTAGGAAACTAGACTACTCAATACTAGGTGACTAGGAAAGTTTAAAGATACACAATTTTTGAAAAGAGATCGCAATGAAATTATAACTTTTTAAAACATACAACACCATTTATTTATATTTCGAATTGTGAAAGCCATTTGATATAAAAAGAAACTATATAAATGTGTCGATATCGTTTTTGCATTCTTCTCGCTTTTTGTCGTAACAATGGAGTTCGTACGTGAGCATTTACATGCAATGATGTTAAATAAAATGAAAGTGAGTGTCATAGTAGTTTGTTATCCGCTTTTGGCAACCTCGTATCGTCCCGTGCAACTATTTTTAGATGGGTTTCTCAATTTAAACAGAGAAAATTTCCTTGAGAATAATGATGACAGCAGTGATCGTCCTGCGACTTGTAACGGAAGAAAATATCGAGGCTGTAAAAATATTAGACGAAGACCCAAAATCGACCTACAAGCAGATAGAAAAAACCCATAAAATATCATCGCCAACCATTAATTAAATTTTACACCTACAAGTCAGGAAACTTTGTTCACGTTGAGTTCATCATGCACTGACTGTATGACAGAATGATTGTAATATTTAAAAATGTAGAAGAACGAAATATATTGAGAGAGAAAGATGAGAAAAAAAAAGTTAGATGAAAGTGGGTTAATCAATATTACTCACTAACTAAGCGGCTGTCAATGGTGTGGGTGTTTCCAGACGAAACACTCAATGGTATTTCGAAGTGTGTTTACTAACCGTATTTGATGTGTTGAACCAATAAAGTCGTAATACGTTTCGTAATACGTTGCGTAATCTATTTGCATCACGACAATGCAGTGTCGCACAAAGTGAAACTCATACAATCATGTATAAAGAAGATTTAAGAATTAAACCACCCTAGACCTGATCTAGCTCCATGTGACTTCTTATTTTTTCCAAAACTGAAACTAGGACTCGGTGGCATTCAGTTTGATAGCCCTAAGGACGCTCAGAATGCTTTTACAGCAACAGTTGAGGACCTCTCTGAAGAAGACTATCGCCAGTGCTTCAAATCTTTGTTTAGACGGATTAATTGCCGTATAGAGACCGATTATTATTTCTAGCTTTAATATTTCTTTGCATCTTCAAAGCCAACTAGGCGGGTCGCTAGTCCATACTAATATTATAAAGAGAAAATATTTGTTTGTAATGATTAAACTCAAAAACTTTAAAAATTCTTTAACTAATATAATGCTACATTATCGCTGAGTATAGTAGTAGAGGCTTAAATACTAGTAGGAGTAGAGACTTTTATCTCGGAAAAAGTCTTTAGTCTATACTAATAAAGTACAATATTTAATCGAACATTTAATGAAAATTAAAAAATAATTACAGATATAGATGAATGTTAAATCTGCGAATTAACAGCGAAATAGTTTCTGTCCTGGGGTATTAGGCTTGATGTGCTTTCGGTGCTCACTTTTTTTATAGTATTAATTTGTCGGGTTAGGTTAGTTTTGATGGTTGGATGATGGCACCTACTTCAAATGCTAACCGAGGACTATGTCAAACTTGATTAGTGCTCTTGGTGGCTAACAAAATTTGAAATTTCCTTCTCCAAGCAACGTTGCTTAGCTACGTAATGGTGTTTCGGCTTTGTAACGGATTTGGCGATCTGGGGCTCAAGTTTTCAAAACTCACATGCTATTGATATTCTATTTAGACTCAATTGCGATTGAAACAAATTGGTAGGTATTATACATAAGTGGTAATAGAGTCGTAATTGTCTCTCAGTTATATAGTTAAAGATGTTGCATCATGGGCGTAGCGAGGGGGGGGGGGGGTGTCCAGGAGGTGCCCCCCCCCCCCCCCCAAATCATTTCACACTAACTGCGCCGCGTAATCAATCCGGATTTTAACGGACGCGGGTAGCGTTTTTGACGCAGGGAGCGTCGGCGACGCTACTTGCGTTATTGACGCTCCTTGCGTCGGCGACGCTTGCTATAATTCGAGCCTGAAAGTATAAAAAATTTCGAGCTCGCTGTGCTCGCTCAGTCATTACCTTTCTTTACCAACACTTTTTAGCTACAATTTAAAGAATTTCAAGATCGCTACGCTCGCTCAGTGTTTGAATATTGACATTAACTTCGCCGCGTGTTTAATTCGGATTATAAGAGAAAATATGTAGGTATACCAAAAAGTGTGAGCCGAGTTCGTTGCGCACGCTGTCATTGGTTTATGATACATTTAGGTAAAATGTTCGAGTCTAATGAGCCAAAATTGGAAAAAATACTTTTAAAACCAAAGCGTGGCTTCGCCCATGTGTTGCATTCTAAAATCTACCACGAGACTGTCGTATTAGTACACAATCAACTAGATTTCATTGGATGAATGAGCGAACGGAGCGAGTTTTTTGACATTCAAGTCAAAGTTCTTATTGAAGTTCCGAATCAGTTGAGCCAGTCATAAATTAGCCGACTAAGGGCTCTGCGTGGTTCAGTGGTCTACTGCTAATTTACCACGCAGAGGCCTTGAAGCGCTGTTAGTTAGTCTAAATTAGGCTTAGATTATTTTTCTGGCTAGACTACCTAAAAATGTTAACTACTTGCTGCTAGCTGGTATACCCCTACCATGTTAGTCACTTTGATGACACACGGTGCTTCATTACACTGTCGGACCCTACACGGCTCATTATTATGAACATCATCACCTTTTAGAACAGTCCACTGCAGGATAGGATTGAGGGCCTCTCCTACGAAAGGGGAGGTTATTGCCATAATCACCACGCTTGACAGGCGGGTTGGAGATCGCAGTATTATAAATATAACAATGGAAAACGCTGCTGCCCATTTCCCGGCCTACGAAAACTCTAGATCTTTTGCCTCGAAAACATTAGCTGCCTTATACGATACCCACGAGTGCAAAGGGTTGGTGCTATTCTACTCTGCCGGACACCACACGGCTTAATCCATGGTTCCATGGTCGTCCGTCATTTCGCCTGTACAAAAAATTATTCTCTGCAAATTATCTGAATAATTGCTCATGAATTCAACTAGGTGTTATCTCTAACGTTACGTTCTGCAAAATATTTGTTTATGTTGTGTAAGTTGCAATAAGACGTTGGCGCTATATTCTATTCTTATGAACATCATAATTATAGCTAAGATGGATTGCCGTCCGATACAAATGTATGTTAGTTTGATAGTCCATTTGTTTGTCGGGAAGTCGATAGAAAACCAAACATAATTTGGAAATGTTTTTTAGCTCCCCTCGCCGAGGTACTGAACGGGACCACATCCATTGCGCTGCGAGCCATTGCCTCTAAATTAGTGACGTATCAGGAACTAGGTATGTACTCCACACCATATCCACAGTAGGTATTTATAAGTAGGTACCTTGTGTAAAATAACAAAAAATGTTTTCTCACGGTGTTTGATTAATCAAATACAAAAGTTGTTTTAATTTCTCATTTCCCTATTTATAATAACGTAATAAAAGAATCCCCGACGCGTCTGTCTGTCTGGCTAAACACGATAAATTCCGAAAGTTTTGAACCAATTTCGAACATTCATTCGCTAATAGGAAGCTACTTTCTTTCCGACTGGCATTTCCGGGTATTTATGGTTCGGAAGGATCTTGTGTTACAAGTTTCGTATGGAACGCGGGTGAAAACCTTGGAGGAGCATTCAATATCGGTAAGGGGTCCGACTCGTAAGCGAGAGGTCCCGGGTTCGAATCCCATTGAGGCCATACACCACGACTCTTTTTTGAGTTAATAAATTAAATAACACTAACCGATGCTCATACGGTGATGGAAAAAGTCGTGATGAAATCTACACATTTAGGCGACTGAATGACCAATCTGATCAGGTTCCCGAATTAACAGGGTCAAGGAGGTCAGAGGGCAGTCGCTCCACTGTAATTACCTGATCTGCCAACTCTGGATCACAACTGGGATATTAACGCCAAGTTGATGATGATGAGCCGGGTTCAGTTCTCTTTGCAGCTGCTTGTACTAACTAACTGTTTTGGCCGCCATATGGTCCACGTGTTATTTGCCACCTTATCGGCCTCCACAGGCAAGGTGTTCTCGCTGTTCGGCGTGGCCGAGACGATGATGCCGCTGGTGTTCACACCGCTCTACGCCCGCGTGTACATCCTGATGCTGCACATCCTGCCGGGAGCCGTGTTCCTGATCAGCGTGCTGGCTACTGTGCCCGCCTTGGGGATCTTCATGTAAGCACCACACATACATATTAATATTCACTTTTTAGATTATTAGATTTGTGTCAGTTAAGCGTCGTACACACGTTCAGTTTTAACAGTACCTACAGTTTTACACAGTACACATGTCGCTGATGTATCTCGAACATATAATGAAAAGGTCAATTTTATGAACATAAAAATGACAAAATATACCTAAATATGTCACAGAATATAAATTACAGAAAATAAAAATAATCGCATTTTATCGTGTCGATTTCCGTAACACCATTCAACGGCTTTCCGTTTCCAGATGGTTCTACAGGCAGCACAGAAAGGATGAGAGGGAGAAGCGAATAGAGGTGCCGTCAACGCCTCCCTTACATCACCCATCCCGGGAGAAGTCTATCTTCTTCGAGAGATGTGAACCCCTCCAATCGAGCCTTGGAAAGATCAGGACGACGCTACGAAGCTTGAAATCGGAACAAAAAGAACAAAAGACCACCGGCGACACAGAAAGTTGCAAAGACTAAAGTGGAGCGGTTTATTAAGCGTCTTACACATGTTCCATTTTAACTGAATAGTTAAACTGTACACTACGTAAGTCTGTTAGATAAACCTGCCCTTTGTGTCAGATTAAGTTAGCAGTTAATTGCGTAGCTAAGACTAAGAAATGAAACTGAAAGTTTTAATGCGTTAAGTTGACATTTGATCGTTAGAGCATATTTATAAACTGAATAATATCGTGGTTGTGGACTAAAACGAATAAGTACCTATTAATACCTGAAGAGATATGACTTAATCACAGCAATGGCAGGATAACTTGACAAATAGTTTCTACCGCGAGGTTTTACAGTTCTACATGTACAACAGCGCCACCAACCGAGAAAATGTTTATATCATCCTGCCTTTGCTCCATGCAAAACTGTGTTGCATGCTTAGTCAAGAACTATTACTTGTTCTGAGGTTGCATTTGTGCCAAAATACGATGTGCCAATATTTAGGCGTAAATTAATAATAAATAAACAATAATAAATAAATATTATACTTGGACTAATTCACATAGCGCCATCCAGCCCCAAGATAAGCGAAGCTTGTGTTATGGATGTTAGTTAAGTTATAAACTACTTATATCTTTTTAACATACATACTTATTATACATAAAACATCCAGACCCGTCACAGAAATTAAAATTAACATTTAAATTTCTGCTCGACCGGGAATCGAACCCGGGACCTCTGCATGGCAGACCGGCTAACCAACTGAACCACTCAGGTCGTCAAAAATGGTATATGTATGATAGTGTTACATAGTGGCAATAATTATCTGGGAGCACGATAGCGTTCTCGACAAGAGTTTTCAATATAAAAGTCAATCAAACGGTACCTAACCAAATATTATTCCCCAAAATATTCGTACTTAAAGCTGTTTGAACAGTTTCTCTGAAAAGGGTAAATATTTTTGATTTTTATAGATAGTTATGAGTGACATTTTAATGTGATAAGGCAAGAATATTTCGTATCAAACTTTCTTTTTACATACTATTTGTAAAACATCTCATTAATTCAAATAAATATCATTCCTTTATTTAAGCATTTTGTATGAAGTATTTTAGCTGCTAATGTAGATATGTATACTATTAATTGAGTAATTTTCGTGTCTTAAGAATGTATTGTTTTGTCTGTCTAAACAACAATAGAAATTACTACTTATTTAAAATGGTATCCATTCATGGATGTCTAGTCAGTACCATGAGATTTAATTACCTACTTATTACTGTATGAAGTCTGGCTGCGTGAACATGAGAGGGAGGTGAGGACTTTTGTGTCCACCAGTGGACTCAAGATGATGGTTTTGATGTAGTCATTGTTGATGATTCGTAAAGGATGTTTTTTTATACCCCTGGTTTTAAAACTGAAATATTACAAAGGAGAATATTTTTATTATCAGTGAAACTAGCTTTATTGGAAAGTCCTATTTTCACACACTTCACATTGTGCTAATATATCAGCGAATGTTGTGTTTTATCATCTCTGGTTTATCGGCGTATATACCTCCAAAGAATAAACGTGGTCATTGTGTGTTTATTCTTTCAAAAGTCAAAACGATTCCATCAAATGTGGGCAACTAAATGTATTAAGGAAAAAATGTATATCAACGAACAATTAATTTCACGTTGGCCATCGAGATTGTGCAATCTATCTCCATTAGGTTATCTTTGGGAATGTCTCGCCGAGATACCAGAAACGATAGAACAAAACATTCGGTAAGTTATTAGCGAAGAGTGTGTGAAAACTTGACATCGAGATTGGGCCCTCTAGACGTGTATTTCCAATAAAGCTAGTTTCACTGATGTCAAAACTATTTATATTGGTTTAATTTCAATGTTAACAAAAGGTTTAAAAACATCCATTACATATGCACGGTGCACACTCTCGAAAACATCAAAGGATAGGCAAAAACTACCGAGTTCCATAACTTGCCTGTCACAACTCTATTGCTTCCATAGTCTTAACATAACATCTTCTCATACATTACTTGGCTAAGTAAAGTAGCCATTATTGCCTGTAGCGATAATGCCGCGTTTGCCTACAATGTTTGATAAGACTTGTAAAATTTACTTGTCATTTTGTGTGCAATAAAGAGTTAATCTACCTATCTAAAGTAGCTTTACTATGCGTTCTCACAGCGCTCGGTTACTAAGTGAACACACTGCGTTCAAAACGGCTCTATGATTGGTCAATTTCGTTCATTTTGACGGTCGCAAAGTGTCGATCGCCACTCAAGCTTAAGTATTTGAAGTTGGAACCCTGTGCGTTCGCGCGCGCTTTGAGACCTCATAGTAACATTTCTGAAAGCTACTGTTACCTCCTGTCGAGGGGCTGATTCGTACAGTAACTGAATATACTTTAATTAGATACCAGTGTTTTGAGCTTGCGAAAGTATCGAAAATAACATAATAGATATAATTTAACTAAGATTTTAAACCGTGTTTCCTAAAGAACTTGGCGAACAATAATGTTAAGTATTTTGGTCGTAGACCTTTTTTTAACAAAAAAAATGAAGCGACAAGCTTATTATATCAATCACACAAGAAAATAAATAAATGACAAAAATGTTTTTTTTTATTTTTATTCCACGGAATGCCTCAAGATTCCCGTCCGTTCCCCCATTCCTCTTGGCATTCGTACGCACAAATGGAGATCTCATTACATTGCAAGCCTGAATTCCCCGCGATTCATACAATTTGACGTAAAGCTGTGCGGGGATATGTAGCGTCTGAAGCGGGTTTCTCACGAATTTACCTACGATCCAATTAAAGAATCCTCACTGGGTGAGCTCAACTCGATTTTGTTTCGGGTCGCAATTTATTAATGTACACTGTGAGTCGAGTCTGTTGGAAAACAAAATTATCATACTTATATCGAGTAATTATGTCAGCGTGACCTCTGAAAAAGTGGAGATCATCATCATCATCATCCTGGCGTCATGTCCCGGTTGCGCCCCCGCGCAGCACGCGAGGGCCCAGGGTCTGCCTTCCTGTTATTCCTGGCCCACCTCGCTCGGTCTTCGGCATCTCTCGTGGTGAGCTTATTGGCACGCATATCGTTCTTGATTACGTCAAGCCATCGCTTCTTGGGCCAGCCTCTCCTTCCCGTGCCCGGCGGGGGCGGCATAGCCAGACACTTGTTCCCCACATAACTTGCCGGTCTGCGCAAGACGTGGCCATACCATCGAAGGCGGCACTCTTGCAGCTTATCTGCGATGTCACGGACGCCAAGGCTACCCCAAATGTGGGCGTTTCGAACCCGATCCTTCCGTGAAACTCCACACATCCATCGCAGCATCTTCATTTCCGTGACGCGGAGCTCCTGCTTGTGCCGCTCTAACAGGGGCCAAGTCTCGCTACCGTAAAGAAGAGCAGGTCTAACGATGGTCTTATAGACCTGTCCCTTCAACTTTATCGGCATTTTGGGGTCACAAATGACACCTGTTACCTCCCGCCATTTGGCCCAAGCAGCGGATATTCGGGCCTTGACGTCGCCATCGATGTCCCCGGTTGAGCTAAGCACAGATCCCAAGTATCTCACCTGATCCGTGCACTTGACTTCCTCATCGCCTATGCGCACGGGTAGGGGATCTGCACTGTTGCAGGCCATGTACTCTGTCTTCGCCACATTTATCTTCAGACCGCCGTTCTCAAGTGCCTCCTTCCACTTTTTTATACGTTGGATTAGCCTGTCAGCGCGATATCGTCAGCATACATGAGCAGCCATGGAGGTACCTTATGATAATCTCGGATGCTGTCTGACAATACGTCTAATATCACGTTGAACAGAAGTGGGCTGAGCACAGAGCCCTGGTGTACCCCAACGGTAATCGGGAACGGTTTGGTGTCACCAACGGCAGTCCTTACTATGGAATCGGAATCGTGGTACATGTCTCGGATAATGTCAATATAGGCCTCAGGTATCGACTTGGACCGCAACGCCCACCATATCATCTCCCGAGGGATACAGTCAAAGGCCTTCTGCATATCCAGAAACAAGAAATGCAGGGGTGTGTTCTTTGATCTGTATCCCTCCATGAGAGTTCTCAGGGCAAATACGGGGTCCATGATCCCACAACTCGGCCGAAACCAGTACTGACACTCCGAGATTAACTCCCGTCGGATCCGAGAGTCCACAATGCGTTCGAAGAGCTTCATGGTGTGAGACATCACCTTTATACCGCGGTAGTTGGTGCACTCCCGCACCGAGCCCTTGCCCTTATAGACTGGAGTAATAATACTTAGCCTCCATTGGTCTGGTCTTATTAATTACATTGATATCACTAAAAGCGAACGCTTCAAGAGTAGGGAAAATCAGCGGTTTGCATTATAATTTTGAACTTTTTATTCTGAAAATTAAAATTGAAAACCGGTCGACTCGAGGCGAGCCCTAGACTACGACTTATAATAGCCCACCTGATGGTAAGCGATAACTGTCGCCCATATAAACTACGATTCAAAGAAATACGTAGATTAACCCTTATAGCACCCATTCCCCTGCCCCTAATACTTAAACCTACCTACTTACATGACTGAGATGTCTGTAGGTATAAGACGTGTAGATTACACATGAATACATTGGCCGTACATCGTGATCGTCTAGCTTTAGATACATTAAAAGGACACTCTACGTTGTGTGTTTGATAAAATCGTATGTCGAAATGACATCTTTAAGTTTATAAAATATTGCAAAATTAAAGGAAAACTCACATAAAGGAAATGCGTTATATGATGCGGTGATTCTCACCGAACGGAAAAGTAAATCGTACAACTAGCGGGAGATCAAGTCCGCAACCAAGATAAACATATTAAAAGCCGCGCACGAATGAAGTCTAAATAATCCGTGAAACAAATGAAGCATATGAAAATAACCACAGCTATATGAATACAAAAATTAGGTTCGTCAAATTAATGCCCCGTGTAAAATATGCGAGTCAAATGAAACATCAATTCCGCACATAAAGTAAGTGACAATTAAAATTTGTATGAGTAGATAAAACAAGCAAAATGTTAATTAAGGACCATGCAACTTAGCTCTAGAACTGATCTTCGTCGTATCTGGTTGTCGAGCGATGAATGGCGGGCGATCGACGCACGTCGCGGCTTCCGAGCGTTAACCTCTTCTTTCTTCGTGGCCACCCCTATACCTATGGCTGTGAGATTTGCCTAACATAGACCTGACCCTAATGAGTTGTGAAATATGGACCTTTAGGTCGCGGAAATAGCCTAACCGATAGGAAAACCTGGGCTCCCTTCCAACCTACACACCAGGCCAACACATGAACATATGGACCACACGTCCTGCGCATGCGTCCAGCGAAACCTTGACATCGAACGAACCAGTGACTTATTGTCCACTCCGATCAAACCGTCACACGTATTCCGATCATCTCGTCGTACTTCCGTTCCGGCTAGATTGGCTTGCAAGCGATCGAGAGACTACTATTTTAATTTATTTACGCGCACGCGGTATGTATCAATATTAGTGTCGGGACGCTTATGACTGAGCCCACCTATCGAACTAACTCGATTTTCCATGTCCGCTATTTGAATGTCGTTAAAGCATTAAAAGCACAAAGTATTTAAGCGAACAAGGGGCAAAGTCATACCAAGATCCGGTGGCAAACCCACGGTGATAAACCGTCTAAAAGTACATGGAGCACAAATCAGTTTCCCGATCCTACTCAACAGAGCGTGGTCCACGTCCGATCCGGCCCTGGTTCCCTGTGTAGTGATGTTTTTTATGGGCGGGACGAGTCGTAAACGTGTATAAACAACTATTCATTTTATTCTCAATAAAATAATATTGAGCTAAAATGAGTAAATTACACAAGAAAAAAAACCCCGACACGTTTATTGACCCGGCCACAACAGGTGCCATTCGGCTCGGCAAGAGGTGCAGAACACATTACCAGAACTGTGCCCATATGTGTACTCTAAGTGATAGTTAATTAATTTTTATATATTTAGAAGTAGAGAATTTATTTTACGGACGTATCGGATTTAATTATTCGAAACAGTGTCTTTAAAGAGAATAACTAGTAATCGGGTTAATTTGACTAAACAACTTTCAGTATCTATAACACAAAACATGCCTATCTTCATCTTTCACTCTTTAGTATAACACCGTGATGGCCCTAACAAAATATAATTATAGCCACCCTAAATATATAATTCAAAATCAGACTTACTGCAAATGCTCGTACAAAACGCAAGTCACCAACGTACCTGAGTATAAGCTAAAGTAGGGACGATAGACAACACTGCGAAACCACAACACAAGAGATACCCAATTCTCGTATCAAACGTAGATCATCGACTCTAGCATTCGACAACACTCTTGAAAAAATCACGCGGTGCCTGCGCTCGCGCTCTCCTCGTATCCAGGAGAATCCCTCGCCGGAGAACCGTCCAGTCCCGGGACCTTAGACCAACTGTCGTTCCCGTCTTTTTTCCCTTAGCCCCTCAACCCCGCATCCTAAAGCGTGAGAAAACCAACCATTTGACCAACACGTGTTACGCAATTTCTCCATGAATGACAAGGTCCGCTTGTCGGCACTATTTTCTTTTTTTCCGGGACTATCTATAGCCTTTGTAATTAAAAAATATACCGACGCAATGCTAATGGTAACTGCAGGTCATAAAAGTAAAGCAATGCTCTCGCCTGCCATAAAGACAAACGCCCGTACCATTTTTGCTAAAAACATTACAATAGAGACTAGAGAACAATATGCCTGCTGTAAAGGAAGGAAGTTTCTTAGTTAATTGCTGGCCCAAAACATCTTAATAAACTCTGTTGCCGACAATAGCCCACATGTGCGCAGCGGCGTCGGTTAAAATTCCGAAAAAAAGCATTTCGAAAATGGTACTTTGTTTTATTTGTTCTATGGTATTTCCAAATTGCTAAAGCGATCACAATGCACCCCAATATAAAACGCGCCATTAAAGTTGTGTGCTATTATTTTGTCACCCGAACTTACGCATTTAAACACGACATACAAATACTTTTTAAAATCACATACTTATAGTGAAGTAGGTAATAACTAATCTACTGGAACGTACTTATGGCACATAAGGATCGTTACAGAGCGCCCCTTTGATTTACCATTTTCTGAAGCGAAAGTGGTAAATCACTGCTAGAAAATCTAAATCAAAAGCATCCTAGATTCTTACTCTTCTCACACATGTTTAGCCATGGGGCCTCGAACCCGTGCTTCGTACAGTAACCCCATTCGGTAAATTTCGTTTAGATATTAAAGCGTAACTTATCTAATACCCTATGACAATCCTCTTAAACACTTTACATGGCATTCGCGAACGTTTTCCTTGTTCATACATACATGCATATTTTCTTATTTTCAACTATCACGTTGAAATAATCATACCTATTTCACTGATGAGCAATAAGCATTATGTCTATGGATTTAACATATTTTGCCTTAATTTAAATAACTCTATTTGACATAGGCCCCATGAATAACAACAATCCATGGCTGATTGCAGCCTGATCGCTCTGTAATAATCTACCTATTAGAGAGGATTTTTTCTGCATTTCCTACAGTAGCATCGAAACACCTCACGTATAGAGATGGACAACCTCACACATGTTAAAGGAATTCATCCTATAATTATGTCCATATATAGACAGGCATCATTTCATCGACAGACAAACTCTATCCTTGAATTAAGCAGTATAAAAGCTCATTGTTAGCCTATTGGCTTTCTCCCGGGAGTACGCAAGCGGCAAAACTATACGCCCCTTCGACTGTTGAAAGTCGACCGGAGCAGAGGAGACTTATGTCCAGCAGTGGACGTCCCGCTACTGTAATGATGATGATAATATGGCCCCTAGACTAATTTATAAACAACAACACATGTGTTTCAGAATCGAAACCATTATCTTATACTATACAACTTTAGCAATAATAGAATAAGTAGAGTCATACGCCCCTCAGGCTTGAATTAGCCCCTTATAACATTCTACTACAAAGTAAGACAACGACCTATGCAAAAGGGCTAAACTACAAAGACCTAAGTTGGAGCCCTACGTGCAGCAGTGGAGTGCAGTAGGCTGATGATGATGATGAACCATGATGAATGTACTAAAATTCTTAAAATTAAAGCTACACGACCCTTAGACTTTTATTGCAATAGTAACCTAGGTGTACTCGAGAGTCCAACCCATATCTTTTATGTTGACATGTAGGCCCCCTTTGAAGTGTAATAAGTTTTATTGACTATAGATATAGGCTAATGATGATAAATAGTAACCGTGGAAAACGTATTTAATTTTTTTTATAGGCTTATTTCTAACAGTTGACTGTCACAGCTGATGATAATGATGATGATAAATTATTGTACAGTAAATATAAGTAAAAGGAAATTAACACGCCCCTTAAACCACAAGCAGTCATGCCTGTCACTTAAAACACTAATTAACCAACCAGGAATCGAACCCAGATTGTACATTTCTTACTAAATCACACCCCACGCCCCTTAAAATCTAATTTTCTTCAAACCTCTACAAATGTGGTGGAGGTACAACTCCACTAACAGAATACCAAAGTCATTGGCGTTGATGATGATGATTATAAGGCCTGATGATGATCATTGTAATGTATTGTAGAAAATATCAATTTATATGTTTCAGCCATAACTAATAGTACAATTATGCCCCTTGGAGTAGATATAAAAAGCGTGACGAACCGCTTCTATGATCTTGCCAACCCTGGGTTTTAGGCGCCTTATTCCAAATGCACTAAATATTAAGCAGGTCCCGCCTTCTGCTTTAATGGCAGCGGGATGATGATGATGATCATTTGAAATACGCTACGCGCCTTATAATCCTAAGATGAACAGTGACAGACAGTAATTGTTCCATACCTAGGGAGACTCAAACGCCATTACTTATTTCTTAATTTGCGTATTTGCCTACAGTAGATGCATTAGAGTGACAGTAACTACAAAATTATGTCCTTACTACTTTCGTACGCCGTAAACCTCTACGTTGTGAATGATCTCCGTTTTGTGAAATAACCTCTACGTTGTGTTATAATACAGTAACCCAAATTCTTTTTCGCGTAATTGAATTATGACTAATTCAATTTTTAGTGACACAAAATCCTGGTCACGGCACCATCTGTAGCACCCATTCCCCTGCCCCTAATACTTAAACCTACCTACTTACATGACTGAGATGTCTGTAGGTATAAGACGTGTAGATTACACATGAATACATTGGCCGTACATCGTGATCGTCTAGCTTTAGATACATTAAAAGGACACTCTACGTTGTGTGTTTGATAAAATCGTATGTCGAAATGACATCTTTAAGTTTATAAAATATTGCAAAATTAAAGGAAAACTCACATAAAGGAAATGCGTTATATGATGCGGTGATTCTCACCGAACGGAAAAGTAAATCGTACAACTAGCGGGAGATCAAGTCCGCAACCAAGATAAACATATTAAAAGCCGCGCACGAATGAAGTCTAAATAATCCGTGAAACAAATGAAGCATATGAAAATAACCACAGCTATATGAATACAAAAATTAGGTTCGTCAAATTAATGCCCCGTGTAAAATATGCGAGTCAAATGAAACATCAATTCCGCACATAAAGTAAGTGACAATTAAAATTTGTATGAGTAGATAAAACAAGCAAAATGTTAATTAAGGACCATGCAACTTAGCTCTAGAACTGATCTTCGTCGTATCTGGTTGTCGAGCGATGAATGGCGGGCGATCGACGCACGTCGCGGCTTCCGAGCGTTAACCTCTTCTTTCTTCGTGGCCACCCCTATACCTATGGCTGTGAGATTTGCCTAACATAGACCTGACCCTAATGAGTTGTGAAATATGGACCTTTAGGTCGCGGAAATAGCCTAACCGATAGGAAAACCTGGGCTCCCTTCCAACCTACACACCAGGCCAACACATGAACATATGGACCACACGTCCTGCGCATGCGTCCAGCGAAACCTTGACATCGAACGAACCAGTGACTTATTGTCCACTCCGATCAAACCGTCACACGTATTCCGATCATCTCGTCGTACTTCCGTTCCGGCTAGATTGGCTTGCAAGCGATCGAGAGACTACTATTTTAATTTATTTACGCGCACGCGGTATGTATCAATATTAGTGTCGGGACGCTTATGACTGAGCCCACCTATCGAACTAACTCGATTTTCCATGTCCGCTATTTGAATGTCGTTAAAGCATTAAAAGCACAAAGTATTTAAGCGAACAAGGGGCAAAGTCATACCAAGATCCGGTGGCAAACCCACGGTGATAAACCGTCTAAAAGTACATGGAGCACAAATCAGTTTCCCGATCCTACTCAACAGAGCGTGGTCCACGTCCGATCCGGCCCTGGTTCCCTGTGTAGTGATGTTTTTTATGGGCGGGACGAGTCGTAAACGTGTATAAACAACTATTCATTTTATTCTCAATAAAATAATATTGAGCTAAAATGAGTAAATTACACAAGAAAAAAAACCCCGACACGTTTATTGACCCGGCCACAACAGGTGCCATTCGGCTCGGCAAGAGGTGCAGAACACATTACCAGAACTGTGCCCATATGTGTACTCTAAGTGATAGTTAATTAATTTTTATATATTTAGAAGTAGAGAATTTATTTTACGGACGTATCGGATTTAATTATTCGAAACAGTGTCTTTAAAGAGAATAACTAGTAATCGGGTTAATTTGACTAAACAACTTTCAGTATCTATAACACAAAACATGCCTATCTTCATCTTTCACTCTTTAGTATAACTACGTGATGGCCCTAACAAAATATAATTATAGCCACCCTAAATATATAATTCAAAATCAGACTTACTGCAAATGCTCGTACAAAACGCAAGTCACCAACGTACCTGAGTATAAGCTAAAGTAGGGACGATAGACAACACTGCGAAACCACAACACAAGAGATACCCAATTCTCGTATCAAACGTAGATCATCGACTCTAGCATTCGACAACACTCTTGAAAAAATCACGCGGTGCCTGCGCTCGCGCTCTCCTCGTATCCAGGAGAATCCCTCGCCGGAGAACCGTCCAGTCCCGGG
This sequence comes from Blastobasis adustella, assembly GCA_907269095.1. Taxonomy (NCBI): domain Eukaryota; kingdom Metazoa; phylum Arthropoda; class Insecta; order Lepidoptera; family Blastobasidae; genus Blastobasis; species Blastobasis adustella. Next base: position 21,160,232 of record OU026118.1, on the reverse strand, counting down.
ACCTTAGACCAACTGTCGTTCCCGTCTTTTTTCCCTTAGCCCCTCAACCCCGCATCCTAAAGCGTGAGAAAACCAACCATTTGACCAACACGTGTTACGCAATTTCTCCATGAATGACAAGGTCCGCTTGTCGGCACTATTTTCTTTTTTTCCGGGACTATCTATAGCCTTTGTAATTAAAAAATATACCGACGCAATGCTAATGGTAACTGCAGGTCATAAAAGTAAAGCAATGCTCTCGCCTGCCATAAAGACAAACGCCCGTACCATTTTTGCTAAAAACATTACAATAGAGACTAGAGAACAATATGCCTGCTGTAAAGGAAGGAAGTTTCTTAGTTAATTGCTGGCCCAAAACATCTTAATAAACTCTGTTGCCGACAATAGCCCACATGTGCGCAGCGGCGTCGGTTAAAATTCCGAAAAAAAGCATTTCGAAAATGGTACTTTGTTTTATTTGTTCTATGGTATTTCCAAATTGCTAAAGCGATCACAATGCACCCCAATATAAAACGCGCCATTAAAGTTGTGTGCTATTATTTTGTCACCCGAACTTACGCATTTAAACACGACATACAAATACTTTTTAAAATCACATACTTATAGTGAAGTAGGTAATAACTAATCTACTGGAACGTACTTATGGCACATAAGGATCGTTACACCCTCCAATAAATAAATCGTAAGTTACGTAAATAAAAATCAGATCGTGATAGTTTCATCCTCATACCTACGTACTGGTTCTCATAAATATTGAAGGCGAGTGTTCGACATCCCGGAGACGTTTTATGTCCCGGCCAGTGTAGTTGGACCAATGAAAGTCTTGTAGAGCCATTTTATTATTTAGAGTACCTACTTTCATAGCGAAATGTCTGGCGTAACTTTTCCCTTCAATAACTGAAGTTATATTTTTGTAGATTAAGTGTAGAAGAAAGAGTGACAAGATCGGGCAACACCTGGCTGGCAGACTGGTCTAAGTAGAAAAGTGAGAGAGAGGTATTTGCCTTGCAGTGGGACTCCGACGAATCCTAAAAAATCTGTATACTCATGTAAATCTCCAGCTCAAATCAAATTTTATTCAGATTTCTGTTGCTTTATAATCGTACGTATAACGATTTTTGAAAAGTAACCTGAATATCTGACAACTAAGTAGGTATGTCAAGCCACACCAAATGGACAATACCTGCATAGGTTTACTCTCATGGGTCAACATAATCATGGCTTCCAACTTCACATAAAACCTTGCAGTGAAGAAAAAACAACAAGCGTTCCTCAGGCAGCCGTAGTGCCCGTACTGCTTTTAATACTGCTGCGCAGCTTTAAAAGACCCTAAATAGAAACGTAGCAAATACCGCAAGCTCCAGAGAAGTTTATTACGTTTATTGCTATGTATTTAGTCCTCCGTGTGCCATAAATACCAACGATCCAGCCTTTGGGATTAAGACGCCACGTAAAGAAGTGGTTGCAATTTTTTTTAGTTTTATACGTAGCAGATCGCTAATCCTTGCCTTTATTTAAGGTTCATACACTTTATACCTAACTTCATACATATTTTATGACTGTGTATCATTAGACGTTGTTTATGTGAACTTAAATTTATAATACGTACGCTACTAATTTATAACCCTCCTCCTCAGCTACTCATAACGGTCCACCGCTGGACTGGAGCCTTTAATGGGCCGGGGCGCCTTGAACATTATTCAGGATCAGGCAGATCAGGTGGTTACAGTGGAGCGACCGCCATCTGACCTCTACTAGTACAATAAACATTACATCAATCAATCAATCAACCCGCATGAAACTGGAACCTGACCAGATTGGATCAGGGTTAGGTACACATTTCGTCGCCTGAATGTGCATGTTTCATCACGATGTTCTCCCTCATCATCATCATCAGAGCATCTGTTAGTGTTCAACTAATGAAGCTATGAAATATATTTTTAAATGTAATCCTTGTAACTAATAGCACATTTACTTAATTTTTCATTTCTATTAACTCCTAACTACTTTATATGTAACGGTCTCTCTCTTATCTTTCTGTAGGTGCATGTATTTCATAAATGAAATTATTTGATTTGATTTGAACTTGAGTATACGAGGGTTAAGTATTTATAATTTTCACGCTTGACACAGTACATGGTATTTATGGCTGCTGCCAAGGGTCCCCACTTTGTTTTGCACATATTTTTGAACGGTGTTACCATCAACAGGGTGCATCAGTTTAAATACCTTGGTCATTTGGTTAGAGATGACTTAGACGATGAAGACATGGAGAGGGAACGTAGAGTGTTGTCAGTCCGTGCACATATGCTAGCCTGTAGATTTGCGAGATGTACGGACGCAGTAGAGGTAACTCTATTCAGTGCTGACTGTACCTCGCTGTATTCAGGTACCTACTCCATGGTTTAACCATACGCATCGGGTTTAGGTACAGCTCTTTACGAGTCCAGTACAATAATGCACTTAGAGCGCTGTTGCGGGTACCCCGGTTCTGCAGCGCATCGATAATGTTCGCTGAGGCTCAGGTTGATGGCATTGATACCCTCTCGCGTAAAAAATTCGCGTGACCATTGAAATATAATTCGGGATAGCACCAATAACAGCATCCTGAAGCCTATAGCAAATAGGTTTGACAGCCTTTACATGTCTGTTTTAATTAAGAACTATATATTTGATAAGTTTACTAAAACCAAATGGATCCTTTGTAACATTAAGATTCATACCAGCTTTTGCCCACGACTTCGTCTGAAAGTAAGCCGTGTTCCTCGGTTGGCATCCCCGTAAAATTTCGAGTTTCTGTCTTATAAGCTAGGACCACTGTTCAGTGATCAGTCTAGATAACATTGGCAGTTTGTACACTTTCAAAATATTCGCAGAAACACGATACAGGTGAGTTTATATCAAAATTATTCGCGTCTGTGTCGAGCAAGAGATGAAAGCGTTCACTTCAGGCCTCCACGTCTCGCAGGAAGTCGAATCAACTGTGTATGCCTGCAAAGAGCACGCCAGGTACGTATTTTACCGTCCATAGTTCCGGTCGAAACCTAATTATTCAAGAACACAAGAGGATGGGGTGTGATGGCAGCCCTTTACTGTGGTCACAGGTATTAGGCTCGTCAAACTACGCAGCCCACCGCTACCCACGTACGAGTTGTGTATCTCTGCCATGCGCGTAGTCCTAATAATACAGAAGAGATTATGTGATACCAGCTTTTTATTATTTATGTGCTTAGTGTATCCAATTCCCTGACGAAATGGTAACAGAAAATACCTAATGTTATGTACCTAACCTACATAAATAACGCACACCTCACTCACACCCATATCCCTAGGCATAGTACGTATAATATCACTAAGCATTTAAAGACATACCCTGTATGATGAAAAAATATATATAATTGATCGTATATTTAATTGTAATGTCTTATTAATATTTAAGCCAAATGAAACCCATGGGTATATCCTTGTATGAAAAGGTCCATGAATTTGTAATAACGCTACTTCTGTCGCAGGCGGGTAAAAAGCAAAGGAGATTTGTAGGGACCGAAGCAACTGGGGCAATACGGTCCCTGCCTACCCCTCCGGGAAAGAAGCGGCAAATTATATATGTAAGAAACCAAATTAAATATCAATCCTAACCGGTAGTCAGTAAACAGTTCTAAGTTAATAGCAAAACCGTTAGCCTTTGAACTCGTGGACTTAATTCCGGGCACTCAAAGTAATTATTCTGGAGCGCTGCAAAAACTCGACATAATCCTCGCCGCGACTCCAATTAACAGGCCGCGGCAGTGGCAGGGCCGGACTCAGGCAGTGTCGACATCTTTATATAGTATAAAACAACATCTTTTAAGCTACGCAACGGATTTTAATGCGGTTTTCAACAATAGATATAGTGATCAAGAGGAAGGTTTATAAGCAAGAAATAAGGGTAGGTAGGGGTAAAGTAGGTGTACGCGAACGAAGTCGCGCCGGGTCCACTAGTTATCTATAATAGGTAAAAAATTTGTTATAAGTACCTATACAGCGAGCCTGTTAAATTGGGCCAAGGAATTAAAGGGGCTAAAACTATTTAGGTGTTGTTTGCATTTAATTAAGTACGGTTTTGGGCTGAAAATGGATAGTAATTTACGCATGATAATTTATAAAAATTTATTGTTGTTATATGGAAAACAAACGACCACGTACGAGTACAAAAATGGGGGAAGAATTGTTTCGTGAATAATAATGTGCAGCGTGTTGCTGTTGCATCATCTTACTTTAAATTATTCGCTCTGTCACTTAATGAGTCGCATTCACTCATTGCATACGTCTAAGCTATGGAATGGAATACCTATTGGTAAAATTTGAACATCTTAATTGAGATATTGGTCAGGCATGCTTCATCTTCGGCTTGTCAAGAGCGACCCGAATGGCTAACAATCAGTAAACAAGAGGTTTTTACTAATGAACTACAACTGGCAACAATAAGAGGGAATCATACACTAACCATTAACATTCCTGTTTAAGTATAGATCTAAAAAAATCCACTCGGTTAATCCTAATGATCATCATTATTTTCAGTTGCCCATAAAACGTTTGAGAGGCCGTTAAATATCAGAATGCATCTCTGCCGGGGCTGCCGTTACCTTCACAGGAAATTAAGCCCTCTAGTCCTTTGATGTTCTATTATTGAGGGTCATTTTCGCTCGCAGCCACGGTGATTCCGCGTCGCTTACCTTGATAGTTGTAAACAGCTTTGTAAATTGAATTTTGAACTTTATTTCAAACTGGTGGAGGTTGATTCTGGAGTTGGAGTCACTTGCAACGCTGCGAGTCCGATGTTTTGTTGAGATATTACTCTCCGTTGTGCACTTAAGCCAGCTTGAGGGTAGGTAGGGTTGGCGGGCACAACATTTTTTTATTCAAACATAAAACATCTTCCCTTAAAATATGGTAAAATTGCAAATCTATGGATAGAGAGGTAAACTAATCATGTTTGTCGCATTATGAGCCTTACACCTTGTCTATGATGACAAAGCTTCAGTTAGAATACTTAGACCTGTCGTGTTTGTAGTGGATGTGTTTGTCAAATATGGTATCTTACGTAAGTAATGTATTCTTAGTAGTTGTGGAATTTTAGTGAGAGATGGTGTCCGGCAGAGTAGAATATGTATATATGTATGGCAACTCCTTCTATTCGTGAGTGTCGTATGGGGAGACCAGTTAGCGGCTAGCACCTCAGTTCACCGGAAAATGGGCAACTGCGTTTATCGTAGTGGGTTTTTAACACTTACCCATTTCAATTATTATCTATTTATGCCGCCAAGCAACAATGCTTGCATTGTTGTGTTCCGGTTTGAAAGACTGGACAGCCAGGGCGATTATAGGCATGAGCAATCTTAGTCCTCACAATGACAACGCACCTGCGGTTTTACATTTTTGTTGGCTGCAGGAGCAGTCCAGTAGCAGTTTCAGGCTTGGTGATGATGAGGATGATTGACTGAAGGATATGATTAAAACATTCCATGTAAAATTAGTTGGCCAAGCCTCGTACGTGGCAGCTTTTGACGGTTTCACTGAGAAAAGTTATTAGATCTCACGAAGAGCCAAGCTCGTAACTCTAAAAAGTCTAACTCTACAAACTCTACATTTTGGTCAGAAAGTATGGCTTGCCCGTTTCATAGCACTATTGCATGACACATAGGTTGGATTCAGTGCTCGACCAACGCGACGGTTAAGGTTTTGTTATAGCTACGTTTGAATCTATGAAACCATCAAGCTATACTTTCTGACCAAAATTTGGAGTTACGCTTTGTAGAGTTAGGATCTAGGCTCTTCGTGAGATCTGATAAAATAGGTATCTCCACTTATTATGGTACAAAAGATACAGCCCTGTGATGGACATACTATAAAGTTTAGTAGCAGGGTCACGTTGGCGCCCTGTGAGCAAGGGGCCCTAAAGCAATCATATGTTGCTGTAGCCGCACAGGAAAATGAATCTTAAGGTGGAAATGGACTTGTAAACCTTAATAGTACAGACATTCAACGAATTACCTAACCGCTTAGTATTAATTATGATAATATGAGCTAAGTGGTCAACAAATTTGCTGAATGACTGTAGAAACGCCAGCACATCGAGTTAACTGTTCATTCCTGTTGTCCGCCAAATGGGAAACGACAGTAGTACCCGTATTTACAAACAATACTTGTACTAGCGTTACTATGCAAAGTGAGACACTTCTAACAGCGGCGCTTTGAAGACGTCGACAGAATTTACACTCTCGACAGCAACACTGGTTTCGTGACGATGTTTTCAAAATTGCAATCCACGTGATTTTACCTCGAATAATAATAAACATCAAGCTGACTAAAAAATTACGAAAATACCTTCGCGTCGGTACTTTCGTAAATTTAAAACTCAGTTGGAATTCTGTGCGTCGCGCGCACTGCGCACATAATAGCAATGTTTCTGACACGGGCATAAGTAATCATAAGCAGAGCTGGTAGGACTTTGTCAAGCCCGAGGAGTCCGCCAGGGTGAGTACCACCACCACCTATTTCTGCTGCCAAACAACAATGCTAGCATTCTCGTGTTCCGGTTTGAAGGATAAGGTAGCGCTATTACAAGCATGAGGCATTTCATATAAGTCCTAACAGTGACAACGCAAGAGCATCGGTGAGAGCGTCGGTGGCCGAGCGGTTACAGTATCCGGCTCGTAAGCCAGAGGTCCCGGGTTCGAATCCCGCTCCGCCCATGTACCAATGACTGTTTTTTGAGTTATGTACATTAGTTGAATACTAACCGATGCTCTTACGGTGAGGGAAAACATCGTGATGAAACCTGCACATTCAGGCGACTGGATGTGTAACCATGATCCAATCTGGTCAGGTTCCCCTGATAGCAGGGTCATGGAGGTCAGATGGCAGTCGCTCCACTGTAATTACCTGACCTGCCAAATCCTGGATCATGGTAAAGGCGGACCCCGGGCTCTCGTTCTCGAGAGCAAAACCGGGACATTAACGCCAAGATGATTTTTAAGCCTCACAGTGACAACGCATCTGGCGGCTCTGCATTTTAGTTACTTGAAACCTAAATGCATAAATAGTAGATATTATAGGCGACAGTTACCGCTTACCATCAGGTGAGCTGTCTGCTCATTTGTCACTGCGTAGAATAAAATAGCTGTGTTATGTACAGACAAGTAACAGGTAATTCGATTCATGAATGTTTGTAGAAAATGAAGCAACCAGCCCTCTTTGAGCGCGGCGCAGTCTCGTTTCTCAGGCCGGTGCACATCAGTTCCCTGCGCTCAAACGAGTTGTTTACTTCAGCAGAGATCACATTCTATTTGCTTCTTGTGATCCCTTCACTGTTGAATACCAGGAACTAAATATAGTCTGTTATTTATAGGTTTGCTTTTTACTGGCGGGATAAGCTATAGCGTAAGGACATGCAAGATATAACACCGCAAAACATCAAAATCCGGTCTAGTACCTGCGCAACAGACCAATTCAGTGGCAGTAATAGGCGTGAAAACGTAAAAACGTGGTAGCGGTCCGGACCTTACTCTGCGGGACCCGCGGAAGACCAACGGGGGTTTGGCCACAGCTCATGCCGAGTGAGGTCCTTTTATCAACCGGGAGGGCCACAGCACGGCAATGAAATGTCGTTTAAATTGTAATTATGTAATTTTATTTTGATATTATTTATTTTATTTCATTTTGTTCTACGAGTATGTTGGAAGTATGTGTTGAAATAGGTAGGTACGTTAGTTTTTTGTTTAAATGTTGTGTCGTTGCGTAGAGTTGATAATAAATTATTTTATTTGTTTATTAACACAATGGCAGAGATTTATAATAATATTAGTTTGGATACATCTGGCCGGAGTCGGACCTAATTGCCCCGGTGTGTATGTATATTTGGAAAGTCAACTTATGTTTTTGCATGACATACTATTTACACCACAGCGTATCCCACCTCCACACCGTTGAATAACCCTATCACTGTCGAAGCGCTCGTATCTGGTGAAATTGGCAGCGCCGTGCTAGCGCGGTATTTACCCCACCGGGCTCGACCGCTGGCCGTTGCTGGCACCGGCGCCCGCACAACTTGGCATGCTAATCTGAGCTGGAGAAATCTCTCGGTAGCAAGATTGTTGATAGTGCATATAATGACGTTTCAAAAAAGTCGATCTAAAAATAAATTTGCAATTCATTTGCTACTTATTTACCTACTTATCTTATTTATAGTGTATTATCATTATTAACCAAAGATAAAAAGTGATCCTTCTGTCTCTTTCCGAGAGAAATCGAGGCATCGTAATTTTTTTATAATAATCTAGTCAGGTATTTGACCGCTACCTCCTGACGGGCTGCGACGATGCGGACGAAGGTGCAGCATGCCTCTTAAATATCACAGCCCACTGTTTTGCTCGGAAGCATGGCGGTAATCCTTTTGCAAAACCATCCCGTTACCCACCGAGTTACAAGGTTGCATGGATCATAAACACAACGGAATAATGACGTTTTTCGCGGGACTGTTCACCGCAGCTGTAACGCCGCGTCCCGTATTCGCTGCGTAAATCCCGCGGACGGCCGGCCATTGCCAGCACTCGCGACGCCCGGGTGCCCGGGTGCCCGGACCGCGAGAAGTTAACGTGGATATGCTTCGTGGTTTACCATAGCAGAGGCAGAGTATCTAAGCCATGAACGTACGTTCAACTCGTTCGTGGCGCTGGTTCCCACCGCAGATTTGGATTTCTTCATGAGGGAAGATTATTGGCCGAAGGGTGTGGTGTACCGGCGATTCCGTGGGCGACCCAGAATTTCCGGTGCCGCCGAACGACATTAAGTGTCAGTTATTTTTTAAGATAATACTAAATTATATTTTTATATATTAGTTTACAATTTATAATAATTTGTATGTAGGTATAGGTTTTATCATTGTCTGTATTTTGTATTAGTTTATTTTATATTTATGTTGTGTATTTATAAATATTTATTTATTTATTTATTATTCTTTATTGTACACAAATATGACATCATTATACAGTACAGTAACAGAGATGTACAAAGGCGAGCTTAACTCATTAATTGAGTTTTCTACCAGCAAACCTTGGAGTCATAGGAACAGGTTTAACTTAAATGCAGGTACTAAAAGTGTACACTTAAACTTACTGCGGTAGATATTGATAAACACAGTTACTTACTTACATAAACATATACTAAAAATACATACATATTATATATAAACACATATTATACATACATAATGTTATATACATACATATATATTACTATACATACCTATACATTATAGATATATATACCTACTATGAAAAACTAAAGGGAGAGATAATGCTCTTTTACTCTTTTTTTATAAACATTCAAAGATGGACTATTCCGAATGCTATGAGGAAGGGAGTTCCATAAACGCGCGTAGTGTACAGTAAATGAACCACCATACCGGCTAGATGTATGGGATGGTATCTTTAAGAGTAAGGATCTAACAGAACGCACAGGCTTATAAATATGGGCCTCAGTTGCCTGAAATAAATAAATAAATAAATATATAAATAAATAAGGATTTTTCATATAGCCTAGGGAGTCACGCGTTAGACGGTGCACTGGAAAGCGGCCACCTTCGTTCAGGACATCAGCAACCTAAGGCGAGCGGATGCAATCCCGGCCTTTGAAGTACAGGACCGTGTAGAAAGGTAAAAAAGCTCGCGGTGCCCGAACGTGAGTTGGGTGCCAGCCATCTAGGTGATTTGAATGCAATCTTTTGTTGGAGGATCTAGTAATGCGCGAAAGGAGTTCGCCAAATTAAAGATCGGAAATGGGGCGGCATTTTGTGTTTGCAACTGCGATCTGATATCCTGCCCGCTCAACGAAGGGAAAAAACCATCACTGATGGTAGAGGAGGCTCCAATCCAACAGTAGTCTGTTAGTGGCTGTTTATGATCATAAAGTTAACTTTGTGATCATATGATCTGGACGCCTTCAAGGCTAGAGTGAATAGGCTGTTCCTAGACAGGCATGCCCTAACTTCGAACATCGTCATTTACCACCAGGTGAGATGAAGGCCAAATGCTTGCCTAGACTAATTAAAAAAAATTGTACCAAAAATTTACCTATATATTTGTTTTACAGTAATTGAATAAGTCAGCTTACACATCCACCCTATGCTATCCCAGGGCCCTGCATATATCTGAGCAACACCTCTGGTCTCATCCAGCGGTCGGCAGACATTATTTATGCGCCGGCAGCGCCCCAACGTGACATATTTTAAAGCGACCGTTTTAATAAGTCGCCTTGAACCTGCTTCGGCCACGGGCCAAGGGGCGCTGGAAGCCGCAGAATATACTGGGTGCTTTACTTTTATAAGTGGTAGCGACTCTGGCCACACAGACAGACACAACGACAGACAGATCGATAACCAAGGTTCAACAACGCTGCCAGAGTCCGGGAACTGGATGTGTAGTGTTCCGTACGTTGAGGCCAGTCGAGTTTCAGCACCGCAGCGAACTCGCCACTCGTTGGGTTTACGTACATCCTCATAGGTTCCGTTGGCGAAGCGAGCTTAATCAAGGTGTTTCGTTTGGTAAGTTGGTTGAACAGCCACGGGATTCGATTGGCACCTCGTGACGGTACTTTACTTAGTTTCATATTAGAGGAAGGAAAACACAAGCAAGTAAACAAGCAACCTGAAGCCTGGTAGTAAGTGTTCACCGCCGCCCATGGACTGGCTGTGCAATGGGGAATGTTCTAAGGAACTTTTTGATCTGGTGCCCACAGCGCAATACCGCCATCGCACCATCGGTGCCGATTGCGTTGCCTTTGGTTTGCTGAGGAAGAAAACGGAGTACTTCCATTAGGTACTTATTTCAGGTGACTTTAATTAAATTCTTTTTTGATATGAAGGGGTATGCATGTGCTCGTGATTACAAATAAGTTTTAGACGACACCAAATCTGAAAGCGCGAAAAAAATCTGTTGTTTTATAAATTTGACAGAATTCGTTTTCAATATTGTTTTAGGTAATTGATTTTTGTTTGCGATACCCGAGTTATTAAAAAATGATTATTATCACGAGCACATATGCATACCTATTGGTATCAAGAATGAATTTAAAGTCATCCTTTTATTGGTAGAATTAGACCAAATATAACACCAATGACCGAAAGTTTTTGATCTGTTCGCAGTTGAGTCTCGCTATTTAATTTTAATAAATAATTTTCATGTAATTAACTAAATACCAAATAACTATTTCAATGTACAATTTTAGAGTAGGTACCGCCTTTCTTATTTCCATTAATGCGTTCCGGTAGTCAGCGTAAAAAGACATACATTTTTGTTACATTGCTTTGCCTCATCACTCATTCCCTCGCTGCAACTCCTGTGTAACCAGTATCTACAGCGGCAACCACACACAGGACCTTTTGAGACTCAGGCACGCCGGAGGACAAGCCAATACTGTATTGAAACCCGTAACGAATTTAATTAAGAAGTAACAGGTAGGATAGCTAGTAATTCCGACTTCCTCCTTCAAAAAGCGGAGACAGCGCAAAACAAAATAGGCATACAAAACAGGCACTAGGTAATTAAATTATGTGAAGTATTGGATTGCTAATACTAGTTATGACAAAAGCGCTTAAAGGCTTTAAAGTGGCCTAGTATCCTCACAAAGGTTCGAAAATAAACTACACCCAAGTTACAGGAAATAGAGCATCTCTCATATTGCAGAGTTCGCATTCCCATAAAATATTATGAGCAATATTTATTACACACCAACTAAGTGCATGAATCGTAGATGTAATGGGCAATTACCTTTTTCCAACGAAGCGAGTCGATACTCAGTAGTAACTGTAGAGTGCAGCTTGGCGGTTCTCTCGAGCTCGGCGCCCGCGCGTCCGGAGCGCTTCCAGCGCCGCTACGCGCTCGTGGCGGCGCGGCGGCGGCGACCCGGCCCCGTAACTCGCGGGGATCGCCGGCGGCACCTCCTAAAATCTGAGAGCTAGCGGCATGTGTCGCTAATTGATGCTCTGCCGGGAATAAAAACTACACTATTAGAGGACGGCCTTTACCCGGCCGGCCGGAGGGACCACGCAAATTAGGGGCCCGGGTAGCTGTGCAAACTGTTAATATTTTATGAGAAATAAGGTACCTACAATGCCATTTGGGGAACGCGGTTGATAGTTTAGGGATGCCCTTATTAGGAAGTCAGTTATTTCAACTCTTTATAGGGTGTAAAGTAGAGGCACAACATTTTTGGTTGAAATTGTTGTAAGATTACCTATTCTAGGTCGCAATTTTCATGGTGACCTAAATTAGGCACCTAGTTCCAACGACTAATTTGGTAATATTAACCAATATCAAACGTAATTACGACGTAATTTTTGCTATTAATTTACTTATTAAGGTTAAAAATTATCACTGTCATTTGTGAGCGAGCGCGAAGGAAATATTTATTTTTCTTTTTTGCTCACAGACAAATGTCTGACTTAATAAAATATTAAACTCTAACAATGATGGCGGCAATGAATAAGTCATTATTTACATGATTAGTTAGAAAACTTTTTGATTTCGCATATAATGCGTCAAAATCAAGTGCGCTGAAATTTTTTTTCGTATATTATAATGGTTTTACGTTTAAAAATACTGATGGGATTCCAAAATACTTAAATAAATAAATTAAAAAAAAATATTAATGCGTGTATTTGTTTCGATTGAAGTATTTTGACTCAGGTTAGATATTGTTTGTAATTTCTCAGTATCAACATTAATGTTTCAATTTAAATATTGGTATATATTTTTAATGTATTACATTATTAATTGCATTATACAATTTCGTAGTTATACACCGCTTCCTGATTTTTACAAAATAAAATGACGGCTCGACTATAAAGTGAAATATAACCTATAAATCGACCTTAAGGTGATTGGTAAATATGATAGGTTCATTTGACATAATGTTTACTACTTCATGGTCTAAATTACCTATTTAGGTCCTCGTTACTTTAAAGTCACAAACTATGAAGTCGCTTACGTGACTAATAGGTAATTATTACCGAACAGCGCCAAATCTAGCGGTAGGGAAGTCATCACGATCATCTCGCGTCGTTCAGTATGTTGTATGTTAGAAATTGTGCAAAATGATGATGATATGATGCAAGTTTAAGAAAACCATACGCAAAGAATGTAAAAGATCTTGAGGAAGAAGCACTAAGTCTTCTAAAAGTGGCTCCACTTGCAACTGAAATGTGTATAGATCCTAAGTAGATAAGGTGTTTATTTTTCCAGTGTATCATATTCACTCACTCTTAAATTAAATGTGTTAAGTACAACATGACCCACATTATAGAGTAGATGTCAAAAAATATAAGTTAAGTAGACGAAAGCGATAAATTTAAAGATATTGTTATATAATTTTTTTTATTGACATGACTTGTTCTTTATGGTTAATGTTAGTTTTAATTTTTAAAATAATTATTACTTTGTATTTCACTTTAAATAAATAATTTACCACTTTTTTCGTGCTTATCCCATTTTTTGTCTCTTTATGCTATTTACATTTAAACATATAATGATAAATCACTATAAATTTTATATCATTTGAATCTACATACATTACTGCATATGTGAACCAAAATTCATCACGATATGATAAAAAATCACGAAGTTATAGATTTTTGATCCGAATATTTTCCACAGTGCGGCGCGGCGGCGCGGCGGTGCGGCGATGCGGCGCACGCGCCGTGTAAAAACTTTATTCCCAATCAAATCGGCCATAATAAATGACGTATCCGGCATCTCGGGAATAATACTACTGTTCAATTTGAGCCTCCTCCGTATCAGTGGAGGATTTGCCATAATTTTCATGCTAGAAAGTTAGAAATCGTAGTTTTAAGTAATTGAGTCTAATATCTGATTTACGCAAGTTGCTGATGACAATTACGAACATATTGGGTATATTCAGTCATCGAAAGCTACGTTTATTATCAATCTTTATAAACTACGTAGATACCCGTAGTATCCACTTTTTCACAGCGTACCGCTGTCGCCGGTGTCGCTGCGGGTAGCGGTCGAACAGCCCACCGAAGGCGGTCAAACGAAATAAAAAGAAGACGCCCTGGTGGGGCGCGTACGCTACGCGGTAGCTGCGCGTTTATGCGGTGATAACATGTTAGTTGTTCGAACGCTAAACGTACGCAGTTTTGTGGAAAAATATAGAATATTATAGGTACTGTTATTATTGCAGGATTCAAAGTTCTTTGATGAATAAAACTCAATACAAGGATCAACTGCTTATATTTTATGGATTATACTTAAATCCAACTTTTACAATAGATTAGCTGTAAAGTAGGTACACAGTTACACACTGAACTAGGTGACCGAACTCTTCAACCATCAGCAATCGAATGCCCACCTGGACGAGCCACATTCTAATTTTCCGCGCAATTCCCGCGCTGGAACGTGATTGGCCAACGTCTCCTATTGGACGTTTGGAGCTATACCAATCACCTTCAAGCACAGGTGTTGCCATACAATTCCGAATGTTGCTAGGCAAATTAATTAACATTAAACAAATTACGACAGTTCTGTCTGTAAAGAGCTCTTATTGGCAACCAAACACAACACACATTTCCAAGCCAGACAAAAATTATCTTAATCTGATTATTAAATCTAAACAAAAAATACAGTATACAGTTTACAGTATGGTAGTGTTTCCCCATACATCCATCAGAGAGATTTCTTTAGAAATAAGTAGCGCCTGTTGTGCCATTTATTACTTTGCCTGTTATTTGCTATTTATTTCTTGTGTACAATAAACTGTTAAATAAAATAAACAAATAAATAAATCAGATCTTAAATATTACCTAGGGGTTTAATGCACGTCATGACCGTTTTAAATATCCCAAATGTGATTATTAGTTTCTATGACCACCTTTCGACTTCATCATCAGACCAGCTCCATAATACCATAATGCATTGTATGCAAGTTACATAGGAATTTGGTATCTATTTCCAGATTGAATTGAAATAAAAGCTTGTAAACAGCTCAGATTTATTCAAATAAATTGTCGCACTGGTATTAATTGTCTAAAACCGCTTGCACTGCCTATTTTTCCATATTTCCGTGTCTGCGGTCTATTTCGGTGTTTCTCCCGGACTAGGGGAATTCCCACGTGTCATATCGGCGCAACAAGTTATGTTTATGCTTCCAAGGATAGGGTTGCGCGTGCCTGGATTTTTATAGGCTTATGTGTGGAATAAGGGGTATTATTTATTTATCGCACGGTCGCCTCTCGTTTCGAGCGCTCGCCGCTTAGTGAGCTACTGTTGCCGCGAAATGGATTGGCGTCGGGAAGGGACCGAGTGGGCCCAGAAAGTTTTATTGTAGCATGCGGGCAGCGGGCTCGTGTTGCCGATACATATTTGCGATTACCTTCTGGTCTAGTGTACAATAAAATACAAATAATGAAGAAGTCGTCGTTTCGTAACAGATAAACCTAATTAGGTAAATATTGCTTGGGATATTTTTGGGGTGCTGTAACGAGTAAATTTGATATCTAAAGGTTCAGACCAAATAAGAAATAAAGACCGAAACCTGCAAGCATCATACTGACAACCAAAGTATGCCATGGCACACATCAACACATGTTTACGAAACCGGTCTCATGACACTGTTGACAGCGCGACATTTTTTTTATTACTTGATCTTAGTCTTTGAGAGATCACGATTTGTCCCAAATGTTAATGCTTATTTTATTAGTAGTAAACAAACGCGCAGCGCCCGCATACCCCGCACAGTCACCGCGTCGTGTGCGCGCCAATTGGGAAGACTGCACGTTTCCCAAATACTGAATAATTATTTTAATACTGTGATCGTCGTGATTATCGTGATCATCGGTCGTAACAGCCCACTGTTGAAATTGAGTCTCCTTCACATTAATAGAGAGTTAATGTTACTCGGCCAATTATTCTGTATCCTGTGTCTAAGTTAAAAATAGTTAATAATTTGTGTTAAATTGGCGTTATAATGTTTGGGCGATCCATTTTGTATTAGAACGAAATAATTGGGTATACATGACATTCAATGGCTAGCAAGACGTTTATTTGTAATTGCTTTAAGTATACTTTAAATAATGCATCTGGGGAATGGCGTAATGAGTAGGAACATATATAAATATAATCGTATATCGTGTCAGTACCTAACTATTTTAAATTAAAATATAATATTGTACAGGGTCACAGGGCTCTCGCGACTGTTCAGCCATTGTCTGATCCCCAATGGTAGAACTTGGTCTACCTAGCTCCGCAACTAACAAGTGGCGTACTCAATGAAGTTCAATTATCTTACGAAACGCAACGAACTTACCCTGTCGGCCACAACAATAACAAAACGGTCAGCCATCGGCGTACGCTGCTTATCTTTATCGGTTTCACAAGCATGCTGCCACAGGGCAAAGGCACTTTGACTTTATTTTATAAAAAAGAGTTTGGTAAAGCTCGATAGGGAAGCACTAGTTAATACAACATGATGGGGCATTCCATCAAACCAAGAAGATCCGTCGAGCCGAGCCGGAGTTAAATCAATAATCAGCTTACCCTCGGAATTGGAATTTATTTCGGGAATTATTTACGTGGGACGCACGGCAACACTGCCTCTGGGCTGCCCCGGACCACAGTAGGTATAACCGCCGTGGTGCAGCTTCACACAAAAGCCCATCCCTTTCAGCCATTGGCGCCGTATGAGGCTACTACAGTGCCACAAACTTATCTGATCCGGGAACGGCGTAGTTGTTCTTGGCATTAACATGTAATTTCAAATACATTTCAATTTGAAGTGGCGTCTTGTTTTGGTGACCGGATCAGATAAGTTTGGCACTGTACACACATTGTCTAGCTTTCGTACTACTCCTCTATCATTTAATTATCTTTATCTCTCTCTTTCGTGTGAGACCTATCGACAATAGAAACGGCCGCAACTCGCCTGTCTACTATTCTGGACTATGAGTACATTACTTTAGCAGTAATTCATTAATTTATTAGTTTATTAGGCCATAAGTCCTGCAGTGGACTGTTATGGGCTGTGATGACGACGTTTGAATTAATGAATAAACCTCCGTTCAGTAGTAACAAACTTCCTTACTTTTCGCATTCATTATATTAGTAGGGTAATATTTCATTCAATTAAATGCTTCCAACGTTTTCTACCTCTGAAAACTAAAATTTCCCTCGTTCAAACCATTCTCCTTCCTATCCTGGAAAACGCCGATTTCTGCTATCTGGATGCCACTGAGGAGCTATTAAACAAGCTTAAACGTCTCCAAAATTTGTGCATACGCTTCCGGACACAGCTCAAGCGGCTCCCGATTCGGCTTCGCAGGAATGCTCGGATCCTTTCTACCCTCTATAACGTCTTTTATAATCCCTCCGCTCCCTCATACCTTCGTGAACGTTTCCAAAAGCCCTGTCGATCCTCCGTTATATCAAAGTTAGACATTCCTCCCCATCACACTGATTTCTTCTCCTACTCATTCACTGTCCATGCGGCAAGATTGTGGAACTCTCTTCCGCATTAAATACGGGATAGCACTTCTATCTCCATCTTCAAGAAACGAGTAAAAGAGCACTACCTCTCTCTATCTGTCTAATATATGTATGTATATGTATGTGTGTATGTATTTGTATATAGGTATGTATTTATTTATGTATAGTATAAGCTTTTATTAATTAAGCATATTTTTTTGATCCTGTGGTCTTTACTGCATTTAATTATCACGATCTCTCTGCTGTAGTCATGCTGGAAGAAATTTCTGAATAGAAATAAGTTGGCCTGTTGTGTCTGATATATTCTGTCATATAGTTTCGTAACAATATTGTGTACAATAAATGGTTAAATAAATAAAATAATTGATAGTACCACCAGGGGCAGTATGGACGTAGGTAATTTCAATAGAACTTGCCGAGATGTTATACTGTTTCGAGTAGTACTGTGGCTCGAGCCGCCTTCGCCCCGGCTACCCCCGAATTGAATATGAGCGCACTAACTCGCGATTAAACTCGGTCACGTTACGCGATTTAATATCCTCCGCTGGCGATCCGCGCGGCCTGGTTTCCACTTCAAGGCTCGATATAACCAAAACCGTATATTGCGACCATAAAATGGAAATGCGCCCAAAAGTAGGCCCTATGTCTGGGAGACTTTTAGTTCTCGACCTTATCCGTATATAATTTGGTTACGGCGTGTCCTGGAAGAATGAATTAAATTGAATTTCGGAATAAATTGTAGCTTACCTGTTATTCTGGGATATACGTTATGTTTTGTAAAAATCCATTCAAACGAAAGCTGCAAGACGTAGTCAGTTGGCATTATTCGAAAGAATTAACGGAATGTAGATTGTGATGATAATAAACAGTTGTGTACTACGAATTCATTCTGCCCTACGTCGCAAATATTAGAAACCCAAAATAGCCTATTCACAAAAATTAGATTCTCATATTCTCCAATTCTTAAAATTTTGGCTATTTTAAGACTTGGAAAATATGAGAATCTAATATTGGGACAAAAACTCAAAGTAAAGATTGCGTTGGTGTATTCCGATTAAGGCAATGCTTTCAGTCAGAGGCAACATCTGCTTCGAGTCGAGATGTTGCTTAGGCTGAACCGATGCAGCTCAATAGACCTTCTCTAGGTCATATCAAGCTTAGATATTACCTCTAGAAGTCTGCTTTGAGCTGAAATTGATCACTAGTACTATAGTGCAATCTGAGACTTGAGCAACCATCAATGTTTCAAAACCAATCAAATCGGATAGCGGCTTCGTACGGCGCAGTACCGACGAGTATATGTTTATCCGCACGCGTCTATCCCTATGCCCCTCTCCCGCACACATAGAGTAGTTGATATATTCCGCAACATCGGCCCGCAAAGTTCAGTTGGTAATAAGTTATTCCAATTTCCCAGTGGCATGTTTGCGCTTGCATCGCACGCGAACAGGGACGGTAAAGCTATTTAGCTAAGTGTTTGATGCACCCGCTAGTTCCATTCCCTATATTGAAAACTGAACCGAATGTCGGCCAAATTTGGACTAGCAGTTACTGCTGTAAGCCGGCCCTGTCGGAGTGTCAGCGACATCTCTCATGTTGTCGAACTGGTGCACACTGCAACGTTTCTACTTTAGCTGGAAATGTTTCACTGTGTTTCTTTTGTACAGGTGTTTCAATTCAGCAGTGGGCGAGGCGGACGAGGTACTATCTGCCTAAGCCATTACAGTCGCCATAAAGCTTAAGTGCGGCCCGCCTGTTATGAGAAAATATTTTCACTTCTTTGGAGAACTTAATTTTGTGCTCTAAAGAAATCCTCTCATTCCACAACCTCAGTATGCACGAGAAAGTTCCTTTGGAACCGCTGAGCCCGCTAACAATTTGTTTCCAAGGAGTGAGGCTGATCTCCCTCACGATGGCCTCGTAGATGGTTGCCGTGGGCATCACTCCGAGTATTTGTAGTTCCCCTACAATGAAACAGACACCGTTGCATACACTTGCTATAGTTTTAAAGACTTGATATTATGACTAGCATTTATATGCCAGTTGAGTCAAAAAAGTAGTAATGAAGTAGGTTACGTAACGAATTTCCAAGAAAGACTTTCAATCCAAGTTCGTCGCGAGTAATAACTTCGCGCAATTAACATTAGGCGGGAACTCATGTCACATTTCTGTAATTTTGTGGCTAAATTTTAGATTAGTTAAATGGAAACTTTCGGTTTCAACTCGTATCTGTCCTTGTAAAGACTCTTAAATATATTCTTGAAGAGTTTTTGTGACAATAAATAATTATAGCATTTTAGTCGTGAAACTACACCATAATCCAATCTGGTCAGGTTCCCCTTAACGTTAACAGTCACGGAGGTCAAATGGCAGTCGCTCTACTATAATAGTCTGATCTGCCAAACCCTGGTCAAGGCGGACCCCGATCCCCTCACACGGGAGCACAACTGGGACATTGACGCCAAGGCGATGATAATGATTAGTCGTGAAACTACAGATAGACCACAGTAAATTATGTATAGTACCTACAATAAGTCAACGTATGGGTGACTCCAAATAGCAAACATATTAAAGGACACGTTTTTCTTACACAACTACCTACTTATTCCAACGCAACTACGGTGTGACTACAGTACAGTCAATGTCTGGCTGGGTCTATTCTAAGTGCATAGTTACTCAGTTAATGTAAATCATCTTTTCGAAAGGAAGAGCCAATTTACGAGCAACGAGACACGGACTACGGACGATGACAAGGAACGGTAATGGTGACGACGGAGAGAGGCAAAGTTTGATTAAAGTAACCTCGAAGCTGAATATGACTTTAAAAAGGAATTAACTTAGGTAGGTATAATAAACTAGTTTTTGTCCGTAACGTAAGACGAACCTAAACTAGACGATCGGCGTCAAGGTGGTCCGCAGCAGTGGATCGTCGGGTTGAGAATTACCATTACCATACCTTCTTAAATAAAATCTGCACTAAACTAAGTTGACCTTATTGTAGCCTACAAGTATTTGCTAGACCAGGCAACATCTCCAATGCACTATTAGTGTATTGTGTCCAATACGTTCAGTTCCAAGCGACGAGATATCAAACGCAAAGACGTGCAATGTCTTTAATGCGTCTGTGCGGTTAGTATAACAAGTGGCGATATAGGACAGCACTTCCCAATCTATGCACAGAATATTAAGTATTATCTTCCTATGAGTAAGGTCTCCAGTGCTCGATGGAATGAGGATTTGGGTAACCGTGGCTTTGGCAGTGGAGGGGCATTTGCCTTTTTACTGTCAGAGCAACGCTTTGGCGATACCTCTGGTGTTGCAAATGTCTATGGATTAAAAAATTCGATGGTTGTGATGATCTCCGGAATTTGTTAGATTACAAATCATCCCGTCGACGGTTTCTGCTGTTTCTTTTCTTGTTACTTGTAATTAGCAATGATGAAGTATCTGTAAAATTCATCTTCTCAAATACGCGGTGAGTTTAACAGATTATAAACCGTGTACATAATGACCATCGTTCGAAAAATGTTTTATCGAATTACCTTACACAGACACTCTTAACCTATTGATTGAAAATCATTTGTCGAAATTGGTTTCACCAATGGCTCGTTTCAGCAAAAATCTTTTACGGGGGTACTGTAACTTTTCAGTCACCCTAATACGTATTTATCTGTATAAATACACACATGCGATAATCTACCTACAAAAAGTAGATATAATAAACATAATTTCACATATTGTGATTCGGCCGTAAGCGAGTGATCCTCTAGTTATCGATTTAAATTTTCGGACCCATTACGTTGTGTATAAATTTTGAAAAACGTCACAAGGAGTATGTAAGTTTATAGCAATACTCTGTAAATCAACCGCATGAATATTCGGAAATATTCATAAATGAATAAAATCTTATTAATAATAATCAGTTCACATAAATAAAAGTAAAATCAAATATCAAAATCTGCACAAAGGAACATAAATCCGCGTTAATAAGTTGATTAAAATGTAATACACGCAAATCGAAATAGTCATACAATTTATAAATTCCGCACAAGAAATCAAACAAGGAATAAAGTAAACATGCGACTTAGCTGTGGCAGCTCTCGAAACGGCAAACGCATTCTTCTTTCTTCTGTGGCCACCCTAACCCTATTTATGCGAAACCCTAAAATTTCTTAAATAATATGGAATTAGGACCATTAGGTCTCGGAAACCTACCTAATCAATATGATATACTGAGACTCTCATCCAACCTAACATCTCAGGCCTACAGCATCGTGGCTGGACTACATTTCCAGCCTACGTGCCGTTCCAAAGAAACCTTTGACATCAATCGGCCCAATAACTTATTTATAATCCTTTCAAACCATCACACATGTTCCGATCGTCTCGCCAAGCCTTACTATGGTCCTACCTATCGACTCACAAGTCATGGAGAGACTATTTTTTTAATTTTATTTAATTCGCGCGTTTTTGTTGTGTACCTACTGTGAGGGACGCTAACGTCTCAGACCAGGTTTCGATCCAAAGTCGAGATTCATTCCCGTAGGCAAATGTCATTAAAGCTTTAAAAGCACAAAGGTACTTAAACGGAACATGGGTCTAAATCGTACCAGAATTCGGCGGCAAACCTAGACGAAGACTTAGTTAGAGAGCCTAGGCCATCGAAGACATAGTCGGGTTCGTGTGCCAACTCATTCTCTTAGAGTGTGTTCGATGTCACATCCGAACCTGTGTCCCAGGTTAGTTTCTAAGTTTTTTGTTCAGTGAGGGTGAGTACTGATGATATGTAATTTGGTAATATTTTTCTTTTAAATTTGTGTGTTAATCACCTTTCACACTTACATTGAAATCTCTAAGAGCCCTACTAAATACTCTAACTACCACAAAAGTAATGAGAATGTAACTTACTGTTAGCTTTCGAAACTTAGAAACAAATATAAAACCAAAACAAACCAAATGACTGACGCTACGGAGATAAAGACATAGATAGAGAACGAAATAAACGTCACAAACTGAAAATAACACAAAGTAATAAAGCACAAATTAATTTAACAAATCACACGCGAGTTGTAATGAATTTTCCCGTGGAAATTTGCAAAACCTGGGGTTTATTAGGTAAGGAAAAAGATAAAATGATGTTCACGCGACGCGCCCCAGGGGTTGACTGTCTCGTTTCTACTACCCTGGCCACCTTGCTTCGAATCCTTATCCTCAAAATTCCCACAGTTAAATTTTTCAAACAAACAAAAGATCAAATATTTCTAATTTTATGAGGTCTAAGCGACTGCTCTTATTACGTTCGCACATCCATAAATTTCACAAACTGTTCCTGATAAACCGAAAATAGTTAAATGTTACAACAGCTAGGGATGTATTACACACGACATTTTATTTATTCAACGAGTCGATTAAATTTAAATAACGCAAAGAAAAATACGCAAGCAAATGAATTCGATGTGGAATTCCTTTAGACCAAAATATATAGTGTAGGGAAGTATGAGTAACCAATATAATGACATTTTAGGTACCATAAACTCGACGTAATGTTAAATTTGACCGAGTATATAGAGGTTTAATTTCTATAAAGCTAATAAATTTGAGTCATCAAACAAGTAGATTAAAATTAAGTACTAGACTCGTTTAATATTTAGGTGTACTTTAATTTCTTTATTTATTTCGATATTGCGTTGAAACGTATTTGTATATTTACATCACTATCACTTGTGAGTTTTTTTCATGGGTCCCATAACTTAACGCCAAACATTTAAAATATTCCCGATATTCTGCCTGTCGTTAAGCTAATCAATAGCGTAAATTTATTACGTGCTTTTGAAGTAAAATATTTCTCTTAACGTCAAATAAATTGTTTAAGTTTATTACAAAACCAAGTTTTGGTTAAGTATTTAAGAACATTTGTTAAAAGAAATCATGATAAGCAAACACATTTTAACCACCCACTGCTCTGTGTATGATATGCCTATTCATTTCTAAGTCTATAAACTATAAACATACGATATATAAATGAATTGTACGGTGACGAGCTCATGGTACATAGTGATCGTTACAGTACCTACACTAACAACCCGTTAGTACGTAAGGTAGCGATCCACTGGCATTGGCGACACTTGTCGCGGCGCGGCGGTACCAGGCGCACAGAGCGACGCCGGAGCTAATCTATCCACCCTTCGGGCTCAGTTACGCGGCGGCAGGAAGGAACAAGGAAGAGCCCAATTTGCGAGCCCATAAACACGCTTTACGGACTGGACCTCAGTTGATGGCCAGCCGGCCGGCTGCCGCGGCCGTCGGCGGATAATTTGCCGACAGTTGGAGACCGCGAGCGATATGAGCGAGTTTAAGAGCCCATCAAGACGACGTACACGATGTCTGCATGGTATGTCCCAAATGTAGATGAAATTTTGGTTTCTGTACTAAAGACAACAAGCTTATGAATAAGTCGACGACCTGATTCGAGTGGTTCAATGGTCAACATGCCACTCAACCACCTAAGAGGTCCCGGGTTCGATTCCCGGCCGGGCAGAAATTGAAATGATGAATTTTAATTTCTGTTACGGGTCTGGGTATTCTATGTATAATAAGTATGTATTTAAAAAAATTTAAGTAGTTTATCAGTTATCTAGCACCCATAGTACAAGCTTTGCTTAGTTTGGGGCTAGATGGCGCTGTGTGAATTTGTCCACGATTATTATTATTATTATTAATTAATCTATATTTAATAAAAAAATCCTAATTATTACTATTACTTGTAAACAAACGCGCAGCGCCCGCATAGTCAACACACAGTCACATTGCTGCATCCGCATCGCGTGCGTCGCGTGCGCGCCCAAGGGGGTAGACTAAGGGTAGATTGCACGTTATTTGTCCGGTCGCTACGCGGTGACTATGCGGGTTCGACGCCTACGCGCTCTCTGTCCGGTTTTTAAGCGGTGATGTATAAACGGGCCCTAAGTAGCAAGCGAGTATGTTCCGCCACCTAAGTGCGTCTCGGGTTGTGGGTGGGTCGTATCGTGCAGTCCGCTACAGGAGGGTTAGTGCCAACTATGATTGAGGTACCTGCTGAAGTGCTTTGTTAAGTACGTCTACATTTCAGAATTTCTGTTCATAGAAATTCTACATGGGATGGTATAACTTTTAGTAAAACCCATCTACTAAAGACACATTGTTTGTATAGTACGCAGTGACAATCGAGCAGACAGCCCACCTGATGGTAAGTGATAACTGTCGCCTATAACATCTACGATTCGTGTATTTAGGTTGATGGCAACAAGAAAATTGTATTTACTTATTTCTTATTGTACCTACTTCTTTGTTCAAATCCGTTTCATGTACCTATTTAACGAGGTTGATTTTCAACTGTGGAGATTATGTCAAAGTTATTATAGCAAAGATATTATAATCTCCCAAATTAAATGTAATAAATTGTAAGTATAATTTGATTTTCTGGGAATTGTCTGCGCCCAGGCAGCCTAGGCACTCTAGAGAGAGTACAATCGGGCCAGACCGGACGGCTGGACTTGTGCTACGCCGTCTTATACTAACGTGAAAAAAAATATATTAGCACGCAAGGCACATAAGCAAATAATAATAATAATGAAATGATAATTATATAATCATTTATTCATAGCATGTAACACAATATTATCGGACACTAACACTTTTTTAGCTAACTTACAATTATAAGATACAAAATATCATCAGTAGGTATTGTATTTAATGCAAGTGGAAGCGCCCAACGAAATAAGTATATTGCTTGCTCAATTATTTTATACTAGCATATTTGTCTGACAAGTTCTCGTCGGAATCACAAGGTAAACTATTTAATAGCTGTTACTCGCTGGTATTACCTATATAGCTTTCAAAGGGTGTAAAGTTTTTGAGTTTATCCATTACAAACACACAAAGAAACTAACAACGAAATATTTTCTCCTTATACTATTAGTGTAGATGAAAAGTATTTGAAAATTTTAAACAAAATTTTTCCGAGAAATTTTTCTGATATTATGTGAAAATGACGAAATAAAATCAACTATTCCTAAGTATGCGTTAGTTCCACCAAATCTGCGGCATGGCTGTGAAAGGGCTACAAGACGCAGTTAGGTCACACGCCAGGCGTAACTCAGGCTCACTGGGATGACGGCTAATTAATTGCTCACCTGTTCCGGCGCGCACAGTAATTCACTCTGTTATGAGGCTGCTATGGTTGTGTCTCCAGATTTGAAGTATGGGATAACCAGGGCGGAGAGCACGCATGTTTCCGTTTATCAATCTCTTCGACGTCTTCGATCAAAATGAAAGCAGTAGCATTATATTTAGATGTCCAAAAACAATGACAAAATAAGCTCGTGAATACAAGGATAGTTGAAAGACCGAGGCGACTGTAACTTTGGCGTAACAGCTAGCTACTTGAAAGTTAAAGGAAGGCAAGTTGAAACTGGATGTCGCGTTGTATTGTTTTTGATATATGAATGTTCATGCTGAAGTTTAGGGCAAGTTTTACGAAGTTAACATTTCCCATTCCATTTCGATGAGGTTAAACTGCGAAGTGAGTTTAAATTTCCAGTGCAGTAATGGAGGAGCGGAAATAATGCTTGAGATACAGCACTACATATTGCAACAACCTTCGCTATGATAATCATTTACCTACTGCATCAAATCATCACACCGGACTTAAGCCTTCTCTACATTCAGGTTACTGAATGTGCAACCATTATCCAGTCTCGTCATGTTTCCCTATTAACAGGGTCACAGAGGTCAAATGACAGTTGCTCCACTGTAATTACCTGATCTGCCAAATCCTGGATCATGGTTCAGGCGGACTTCGGACTATCGCGCGCAAAAGCAAAACTGAGACATAAACGCCAAGATGTTAGAGAATCTGCCTCCATGAGACAGTCGCCTTTTACGACACCCGTCAGCGGAAGGGATTGGTGCTTTTTCTTCTTTGCTGGAAACCATACGGCTCCTAAAATCCACTGCAGGATTAAATACCAATGTTATTATGTTGGCAGATCCGGTGACGACAAGCGTTATTGTTTGTGGCGCTTAGGTAATGCCAACATAGGTTCCTACTACTTCTGCTACACATTTGCAAATCACATATTATATGTTGCTGGTCATGCACTTGCTTGCTTTGCCTATCTAGTTACCGACGTCCTTTATTATCATTTGTAGAAGTATCTCGTAAGGATCTAGTAAGATTTTGTACTATAAAGACATTGTAGAATCCGTAAACGTATAGTGAATAGCGCTTTACAACAGTTTGCTCGTCGAGCGCTGAAAACGCGTCGCACGCTCCAGTTTCGCCGCGATGAGATTCTGGAAAATTTTACAATGTGCGAATAAATTTCACATTCATACCCGTTCATGTGCGAACACAATGAAACGAAACAATTTGCATAAAAATAAAAGCGGGACCTATGATTTTTATTCGAGTTTAATGGTGTTATAAATCAACGCGATAAAGCGTAATATCAGATGCGATGGCCCGCCGCGGCCACGGCTCCGGGCGCGGCCGCCGTGACGTATGGCGTTTTGATTGCATTCCGTTTATTTTATCTTCAACTCCACCTAACCCGCGGCTTGCCACCAAATTTATTGCATTTTTTACCACCTCCGAAAACACCACCGCGACTTATTCATTCATTGCCCGTCACCCACACAAATTTCGTTGGCGAAAAATTTCCCAATGTCTACTTTCTTCTGCAGTAATAGGTTCGGTATCTAAGCCCTTATTTTTTATTTTTCCTCTTAATTTGGTCTCAGGATTCGCCGGGGCGAAAGTAGTTAGCCAATAGTTTTGGCGGACCCGTGAGAGGAAACCATTCATATTGAATAATGTTTCCTCGCTGCCCCTTTATTACGTGCCTCCATTCTACTGGAAGACATTTGTAGCTAAAGTAGCTTTGCTTCGACGCCCGACAATACGAATTATCCTTTACGAGATGTTTTTACTTTGGGACAGATATTATTTCTCAGGAAACTTTTCCTTTCAAAGATATTTGTAAATAGAGGTTTATTTTTTCATGTTACGTCTTTTAACTTTGCTCATTGGTTCGATCGTTGTGTTCATTAATCGTATTTTATTCGTACTTAAAGTGTTAAAATAGCTAATAGGATTAACGATGCAAGAGAACAGCTAATTTTCATATTTCCTCAATATTGGGCATTCATGCTCACGAGAAGCACGATATGACGGAATCAGGAAGCTGCAGCAATTTGAACCCACGCAGTGTAAGTTGACCGCGCGATCTCGCGTACCTACGACAGTGTTTCGCATAATGGGTTGCCGCCGTAATGGGATAAACGGCTGTTTTGTGCAAGGTTGTGGCACTCGGCAGTTCTGTGGGTACCGGCCCAGAGCGCGCGCGCCGTTCTACGCCCTGTTAATTTGAATAATCACACTAATCGTGTATCCATTCAATCATCTCCAAAGACAACAGGATCCTTCAGTCTGCGCCTCGACGCGTGAAGTGAAGGAGCGCCAGCGGTCACAGTGCAGTAGTCCCTAGGTCAAGCATGGCCTGCCTTCCACCGCCCTTTCAGTGACGCCGAGATCGCCATGGATGTCCCAACATGGTCTCACATGGATCTTACGGATAAATGACGCTCAACAAACCATAAGACGCCATGGACGGAATGGCCGTCGCCGCGGAGAAACCCGCGACGGAAGGGGACGGCGGCAAAAGTGAAAAAAAACTTAAAAGGCTCACCGTAAGAGAGAAGCTTACGCAGATAACGTCCAACATAACAGTGGAACCGATCATCGCATGTTACATAATGGCCAATGTGCTCTCCGGACTAGCTATACAGAACTTGAATTTGGAGAAGGCGTGTCGTGTTAATTTAGGTTATAGTGATGAGGTGTGTTCGGCGCTGAACAGGCGGCAGACGACGAACTACACGATGGAAGAGGCGGAGGTGCAGAAGCTGACGGCCTCGGTGCAGGCGTGGAAAAACATAGTGCAGACGACGTTCCCGTGCATAATTGTGCTGTTCGTGGGCTCGTGGAGTGACAAAACCGGGAAGCGGAAGGCGTGTATACTGCTCCCGATTGCAGGAGAAGTGATGTGCTGCACCAGTCACATGCTCAACACGTACTTCTTCTACGAGCTACCACTGGAAATGACGGCCCTCTCCGACATCTTCCCGTCGCTGTCCGGGGGCTGGATCACCGTATGCGTCGGAGTATTCAGCTATATAGGTGATGTGACGACCCCAGAAATGAGGACTTTCCGAGTAGGCATGGCCAATATATGGATGTCACTAGGAGTACCGATCGGAATGGCGCTCAGCGGGATATTGCTGCACTATATAGGGTACTACGGGATATTCATGATATCTAATTGCTTGTACATCGGAAGTATTATTTACGGCTACATACGAGTGAAGGATCCGGTCTTTTCTCAGGGACGACAGATAGTAAGTACTATTTTTTATGTCATTCAGGAGGCAACCAGGTATGCGGGCTGTCTTGATGGAAGGTGGTCACCGCAACCTTTGAACATCAGTAACACAAGAGACGTCTAATACGTTGCTCAACTCTAACGAGACTGACCTCTAACAGGAAAGTTCATTCCAGGAGCTCATTCCACATTCTAATAGTAAGCGATTCGTTGCTGGACATTAACAATAGATCGATGTAATGTAGACGAGTACGCAGCCCAAGGCCAGTAAATGGTTCATTCAAACTCATCTCATTGGATGTTCATTACGATTTTTTTTCTGTCTCATCTGTCAATGGCTGCCCACACTCAACTTCCACGTAGCGAATCAAAAACTGTGACCGAGAATTCGGTTAGAGCGATGCATAGCAGCGTTTTCCTGAGAATCCCTATGGTGTGCGTGTGCGTGTGTGTTATTTATACCTTGTACCTTGAGGTTCTCTGCTTGGTGGGTTAATTGGTTTGAGACGTTCTGTAAAGTCATAGTTCAACATTAGTAGCCATTCGGTAATTACCTTTTTGCAGTATACTTGTTTGAATCGTAGAATGAGATGTAACTATGTATGTTGTTGTAGAGAAACGGTCCGAGAAATATTAATAATCTATTTCAGAATTTAGTTTTGAGTTTAATAGGTGGGGTCAGTGAGTGTTGACTTAGTACAGTGTTTAGAATAAACAGCTGTCGAACTGTGAGGACTTGACAGTGTTTATATAGACACATTCCGTGGGAAATAGAGAGGGCACTAATTATGATTTTGAGCCTAATAATAAAAAACAGGATTTTCTAAGGAAAATTGCCCTTTTAAAATAAATTCGCATGGTGTAAGTACGATTTTTACATTTTTACCCGACTGCCAAGGAAAGGTTAAGTTTTTGTCGCGTATCTTTTTTTGTATGTATGCTTATTTATTTATTTAACAGTTTATTGGACACAAGATAACAAATACAGAAAAAAGTTTGTAAATTTCTTTATTATCTCATATCTACCAAACAGCTCGATAGATTTAGATAGCTAAGGTGTCGTTAAAGTTGTCTTAAAAACCTTGGAGTCATTAGATAAATATAAAAAATTAAATAATAAACCGAAAGAAACTATACTAAAGGTATGCGTTCTCATTTGTAAAATATAAACCGAAAAAAGAAAATGAATGATTCCCACCTGTTACCAAACGAAATGCGGATATTTAACATATGGCGAGTGATGGAGTTAAATGGAAGGAGGAAACATATTGTGCCAGTCCCATGGTAGTCCCAGAGGTGGATGATGATTACTTGTAGCTAAATTATTCTTTACGACATATTATCTTTGAGACTGATATTTTTTTCAAAGAGTTTGATATCTGTTTAAAATTAATAAAGTTTTTTTATCTTTTATAAATATCTTTTAACATTGGTTTTGAGCCAGGGTGTTTAACTATCTTATTTTTTCCGTACTGAATCAGGATGCTGCAGCAGTTTGAGCCCCCGCAGTGTGAGTTGACCGCGCGAGCTCGCGCACCTACGACAGTGTTTCGCATAATGTGACGCCACCGTAATGGGATAAATGGCTGTTTAGTGCAAGGCAGTTGCACTCGGCGCAGACAGTTCTGCGGATACCCGCAAAGAGCGCGCGCGCCGTCCTACGCACAGTTAATTTGGATAATGATACCAATCGAATGCGTATCCGTTTATACATCTTTAAAGACAACAGGATCTTCCAGTCTGAATCTCAATGCGTGACGTGGAGGAGCGCCGACGATCGTAGTACAGTGGTCCCGAGATGCGTCACAGACTGTTTCTTACCACTCTTCCAGTGGCGCCTTAGACAGTTATGGATTACTCAACAGGATCACACATGGCTCTCACGAATAAATGAAGCGGAGACACCCGAGACGGTAAGGAACGGCGGAAATAGTGAGCAAAAACTCAAAAGAGTCACCATCAGAGAAAAGCTCTTGCAGATAAAGTCCAACATAACCGTGGTACCAATCCGCTATGATTGGTTACCCAATGTCCAATGCGCTTTCCGGACTGGCGGTGGAGAATTTGAATGTGGAGTAGGCGTGTCGTATTCATACTTCGTGTCACATACTTCTTCTACCAACTGTCACTAGAGATGAAGGCCCTCTTCGCCATCTGCCCGTCGTTGGCCGGGGGGCCGGGGGGCTGGATCATCATAAGTGTCGGCTTATTCAGCTATATTGGCGATGTGACGACCCCAGAAATAAGGACTTTTAAGTAGGCATGGCCAATATATATATGTCTCTAGAAATACCGATCGGGATGTCGCTCACCGGGATATTGTTGCAGCAAATAAAGGGATTTTCTTTATATCGAATTGCTTGTATTTAACGAATATCATTTACGGCTACATGCGTGTAAAGAATCCTGTAATTACTCAAGAACGACAATGAGTAAGTTTTATTTCTTATGTCATTCGGTAGATAAAGAGCTTGACTATGAGATACTTGACTGAAAGTGGTCACCGCCGCCTAAGGACGTAACAATATACCTTTAATGAGAGCTCTAACGGAAAGGACCCCATGACATAAGGACCGATTTATATGAGACGGCGCTGCTGTGCAGTCTTATGAGGGAGAGATATGATCCAAAGTAAATACTGCAGCTGAGAGCTTAGTAACAAAAATCTTTCATTGTCGAATCTCATTGAATGTTCATTAAGAATTGTTTAGGTTTCTCCTTCTCGCACCTGTCAATGGCTCAACAATTAACTTCCACACCACAACCGGTAAACTTCGACTCGTGTCCCGCTCTTCCACAAAGCATTATGAGGAAAACGTTGTCCGTAAACTAAAAACAATGTTTATACTACGCAGTAACATACGCAAACAGTCCACTTGATAATAAGTGGTAACTGTCGCTTATAACATTTACGATAAATGCATTTAAAAAAAAATGCAGAACCACGGGTGCGTTGTCGCTGTGAGGACTAGGGGAAATTCCTCATGCCTGTAATTGAGCTGGCTACTTGATTGTTGCTGGGCGGCAGAAATGAATAAGGCGGTGGTACTTACCCAGGTGGACTCCTCAGGCTTGTAAGAGTCCTACCACCTGATAACACTACGCGGATTATATGAAAATAGACCGACAATTCGATGCATAGATACAGAATATTGAAACAATAATAGAGGACCTCAAAATCCTCATAAGGTCCAGGTATAGGTATAGGTCCAGGTTCAGGTCCAGGTTCAGGTCCGGGTCCGGGTCCGAGACCGAGTTCAAGTCCATGTCTAGGTCTAGGTCTAGGTCCAGGTCCAGTTCTAGGTCTAGGTCTAGGTCTAGGTCCAGGTCCAGATCCATGTCCAGGTCCAAGTCCAAGTCCAGGTCCAGGTCCAGGTCAAGGTCAAGGACAAGAGTATCAAGATCTTTAAATGGTCGATAGAAAGGGTTATGCTCATAAGTTCGCTACGTACCTAATAGGTTCAGAACTAACGTCACCGCCATACTAGATTTTAGAATCGCAAAACTCAAGTTATAATGGGTTTAAAACTCCAGTCCAGCCGACCGATGTTCCATGAGGCAGAAAGGTTCTTGAGGCGGCCACGCACTGGCAACTGCTGCGAAAAATTCCTTAAACAGCGAAAAAATACTATGTACAAACTACAAAACTTCGTCATAATCTTCCAACAATAATATGCAATTTATTACATCCAACGTTTCAATTTTTTTTTTTTTTCATTTTAGATTATTTTCGATAAAATGATCATTAACGCCAAGATGATGTTATGTGCTGAGTAACCTTTTGTATGTCTAACGTTTTAAAATCTAACTATATCAAATGTTTGTATGACAAAAGAGACGCACCCGAATCCGGAAGGTGCAGCAATTTGAGCCAACGAAGTGTAAGTTGACTGCGCTATCTCGCGCACCTACGGCAGTGTTTCGCATAATCGGACGCCGCCGTAATGGGATAAACGGTTGTTTAGTGCAAGGTTGTGGCACTCGGCGCAGGCAGTTCTGCGGGTACCGGCCCAGAGCGCGCGAGCCGCTCTACGCCCCGCCAATTTGAATAATGACACCAATCGAACGCGTATCCGTTCAATCATCTCCTAAGACAACAGGATCCTCCAGTCTGCGGCCCGACGCGTGACGTGGAGGAGCGCCGGCGATCGCAGCGCAGTGACCCGACACCCGGCATGGACTGGCTCCCACTATTCTTCCAGTGATGCCTTAGTCAGCCATGGATGACTCAACAAGATCACACGTGGCTCTCACGGATAAATGAAGCTCGACAAACCAGACACCATGAACGGAATGACCGTCACCGCGGAGAAGCCTACGACGGAAGGAGACGGCAAAAGTGGGCAAAAACTCAAAAGGGTCACCGTCAGAGAGAAGCTCATGCAGATTAAGTCCAACATAACGGTAGAGCCGATCATCGCATGTTACATAATGTCCAATGTGTTCTCCGGCCTGGCGGTGCAGAACTTGAATTTGGAGAAGGCGTGTCGTGTTAACTTAGGTTATAGTGATGAGGTGTGTTCGGCGCTGAACAGGCGGCAGACGACGAACTACACGGTGGAAGAGATGCATCAACGGTTTTCAAGTTCACTTGTTGATGTGCGATGAGGTTACACGAGTGCAGTAATGTGAAGCTTGTAGGTGTACTGAAATTGTAGAAACTTCAAAAGTTTTAAAATTGTTTTATAGTTTATCGTATGCGGTAAAACAGGTTATAATATGCAAAGTGGTCTTGTTGGAATTTTGGATAATATCGCATACGGGTAATTCTGGTATATCATCTACAGCACTATAAAAGTTAATGAAATCAGTTCGGTTCGTAGATACTATGTCTGGCTAAATTATTAGTGACATTTGCAAATTTTCCAATTCTCTAAAGTTAATGTTATTTCGGCTCATTTTTATAGAAAAGAAAATTTGCTAGTTTTCATTTTTAATTAAATTTAAGATTGTTAACTTTGCATTAAAAAACCTTAGGTGTTCTAGAAAAAAAAATGTTGTATACCATTTAAAAAAATAGATACATGTGTAAACCTCTAAACCTCTGAATTTCCGATGGCCACCTGAAATAGTAGTTTATGCAACTGTCATATAATACCTAATTATATGCAGTTGCATACACTACTTTATCTACACTCATATTCTCATGTTAAAATTTCGTACCTATAATTTTATCAACTTTGCTGGAAGTAACTGCGAGGCAGTTCTGTTGTATCTACGCGTCGAGGATATCAAGCGAAATTAACTTCACTTCTTTGACTTTTATCTATTTATATGCTTCAAAGAAGAAAAATTCACAAACACAAATTACAACAATTAGAAAAAATATTCTGTTTAGCGGGAAAATAATTCCAAATGTACACAATCACAACCACAGACTATGAACTGATCACAAATATAAACAGGAATTTTGAATTTGTTGAAGACATTTAGGTATTCAGCCTACATTTAGCCGTGTCCCGGCGCCCGACAAAAATTTAAAAAAGAAAAGTGTTGCAATTAAAAAGTTATTTTTCGATACAGCTGTAATGAAAATAGTATGGGAAATGCTGT
Organism: Blastobasis adustella; assembly: GCA_907269095.1. Classification (NCBI taxonomy): domain Eukaryota; kingdom Metazoa; phylum Arthropoda; class Insecta; order Lepidoptera; family Blastobasidae; genus Blastobasis; species Blastobasis adustella. Next base: position 21,125,725 of record OU026118.1, on the reverse strand, counting down.
ATCAAAAAGTAATTTTTTAAATTTTTATAGACTGGCGTGAAAAAAGTGTATCCTTAAACAACTGTTTTCGAATATGCAATTGGAACATTACGCTATGAGAGTAGATAAAAGAACATTAGGTACTTTTTATCTGAATGAAATATTGGGAAAAAATTAAAATAAGAGAAGGATATAACAAAAATTAGATAAATAGAGAATTAGAAAGTTAGGTAAAATATTAGAGATAATATAACGTCCATAGTATATTCTTACAACTATTAATTCAAGTAAGAGCGTCAAAGGATAAAAAAGCGTAAAGGATTCCAATGAAAAAAAAATATGTTTTTCCTTATAATGGCAAACGAAATAAATTCAGCTCTTGTCGGATTGCGCTGACTACGCGAAATCGCACTTATGTGCCCACGCCGGCTTAACAAGTCGGTGTATCACCGGCTTTATGTCCTGACCGAATGTCAGTGACATTCCTATTATTATTCGCATTGCTCGCAAGCTATTGTATGCTACATCTGAGTGGATGCAGAGATAACTCTTGTATTATGTGGTTGGTTGGTTAAAAAATCGGGTTTTCTCAGATGCAGCCCTTAAAATAATGTTTTTGTAGTTGCTATTTGATTATTTTGTAATATCGAGATACAATAAAAAATTTAATGGTGATAATCCCGATAATTCTGGACCAGCACTTAAAATATGCAATGGATTTTCAAATATTTATCCGTATCAACACTAGACAAAACATCCTAGAGAAATGTAAGCGACTTTAAAGATTTCAGTTGTTCTATTCTTTGTACACGTTGAACGGCAGGTATTTCCAAAAGGATACACCAACAAAAGCTTTTCGGTTGTTAAAAATATCTTGGCTCTCAACCAATTAAGGTGAATCGGAATTTGAAACATAATATATTAAACCGTCCCATCAGAAATCCACCTGCCTTCATATCGCGTTCTTTTTGTCACCCGGTTTTTGATCCCTATTTCAGTGAACGATGTGACTCGCCCATCAGTTTTTACTGGAACTTGCAACTTAGTTTTCGGAACGTAGTTTGTGAGTGCCTTTCCAATATGTTGTGTCATAAGTAACTTGAGGTAGCCGACACTACGATTTGGAACCTAGAGGAATGAAGAATATGAAGAGAGAGGAAAGGAAATGCTAGTGATTTAGCAATTAGCAATTAATCGCTCAAAGGCAAAAGAACTAATCTTCGTCCACCTGTGAGAACAGATGGACAAAATACAACTGTACTGACGTAAACAAAGCTCGCTAACTAGGTAGGCACCTATAATCTTTCTTTTCTCCGTATCCTACGAGTCAGGATACGAGAATGAGATCAAGCCAAATAGAATGGTACGTAATTGAATAGATTAGTGTGTAGATAACTCGTGCGTAATATTAAGTCTTTGATATTTTCATTTGTGGCAAGTGTATTACGTATCTTAATAGAATCATTATATACTTTATTTTGAGCAACCAAAGACACCTTACACGGGAGAAAATTAAAAGCTGCACTGGCTTCTTGGGACTGTACGAAGAATGATTGGTATTGCAAACTTGCAAACGTCCATTGGCTGCGGTGACTGCTTACCATCAGGCAGGTCGTAAGCTTATTTGCTACCTCAGTGATTTTAAGACTAGTCTATTTTCGAGATTAAAAATTACATTCAAAGAACTAATACTAAGAAATGGTTGAACTAGAAATGGGTGTGCATTACGCCTAAACATAATGACTTGTGAAAGTGGTTATTTCCCGAAGTGGCCATTTCAAGAATATTTTAGTAGTCCTATTGTAGAAGTAGGAGATCACTATAGTGATTGTGAAGTGGTGGTGGTGTAACGGTGGCACAGTGGTGGTGGTAGTGGAGTATTGTAGTGAGCCATTGACAGATGAGACTAAGCTAAATATTTATTTAATAACAACTAATGAATTAGGAAGTCGCAATTAACTCACGATAATTATCAAGTTTTTGCTGCAGATAGATAGAGACTAGAACGTATTTACCCAAAACCAATAATTATAGGCTCTGGTGTCCACCCACATATATCTATCAGTTGGGACTCAACAAATGTACTTAATTAGTTAATGTTTTATTGTACGCAAGAATATAGATTCATAAAACACAAATATTATAGATAAGACTTACTACTAGACTATTATAGATATTTGTATAGTACTATGAATGAGAACCACGATTCATAATTCGATCATAGAGGGGGCACATCAGTGCCGAGTACATTATATAATAACTTCAGCCTTTGGCGTGTCACCGATCCGTGAGTAGACCGACTATAGTAGGTGCCAAATAGATTGGCAATAGCGGGCGTTGGCCTCTCGGTGGTCGGAACTAACTCGTCTGTGGTCAGAATGATCGTTGTAATACTTCAAAGGGTCATATTTTACCAACATTTTATGTAGAACTTATTTGTAAAAGCGATTTTGTGATTACTGCCTAACTTCGTTTAACATATTAATGACATGATAACCTGTTATACATACCTCCATACAATTTTAACGAATACGATTATTTAAATTATTATAGAAATTGCTGTGACCATTTACAAATTAGTTCCAACCCAGAGGTCAACGTCCGCTATTTGCCAAAGTATTTGGCTCGTACTATGCAAGTCATAGGTACTAGTGTGGGTCGTAATGGCGGGGTTTCGAGTGGATACTGTATACTGGCAGATCGCTGTTGAGTATGTAGTCATCCTAAGGATAATTTATCGCTCCACAACAAATTACAAAGGTTCCGAACGAACTTCATAAGCATGTACTCGTATGAGTGAGCCAAGTGTGAGTCAAATAGTTTCTCGTTGGTAGGAGGTTGGTAGGATGGTTTGCATTGTTGTGTTCCGGTTTGAAGATCATACTTTGTATTATTTATTTATGAAACACAAGGTAGATATTAAGGATGCCTATGATTAAAGAGCGTCGGTGGCCGAGCGGTTACAGTACGCGACTCGTAAGCCAGAGGTCCCGGGTTCGAATCCCGCTCCGGCCATGTACCAATGACTGTTTTCTAAGTTATGTACATTAGTTGAATACTAACCGATGCTCTTACGGTGAGGGAAAACATCGTGATGAAACCTGCACATTCAGGCGACCGGATGTGTAACCGTGATCCAATCTGGTCAGGTTCCCCTGGTAGCAGTGTCATGGAGGTCAGATGGCAGTCGCTCCTCTGTAATTACCTGACCTGCCAAATCCTGGATCATGGTCAAGGCGGACCCCGGGCCCTCTTTCTCGAGAGCACAACTGGGATATTAGCCAAGATGTTTTTTTTGTTTTTTTTTATTAAGAGAGCATGGAGGCTTGCTCCATCTTCGGCCGCATTGAGGTGACCAGGTGAGATGACGGTCAAATGCCAGGCTAGTCCAATAATAATAAAAATAAAGATAAGGTAGCCAATACCCAGATACCATCCGGTGTAATATGTGCTCATGTCACTGAGTAATTTTAAAACACTCTAGAAAGCGAACGAAATTACTTGCGATACTGTATGACGACCTACATACATAGGCATCACACTGATTCGATATTGATGAAATTTATAATTTGTTAGTAAATAGCCAGAACGATACAAATATTATACCTCTATATTTAATTTTCCCCAAAATTATATTAAACCTAGTTACTGCGGGAACACGGCATTAACTTATCCTATGGCCATATCGATGCGACGAAGACATCTGCGAAGTCGCCATCTAAACGCCCGTTGAACTTCATTTATTAACGATGAACATATTAACTTTTTAAAGAATGAAGAAGACAGATAGGACCAAAGCAGTTGAATAGTATTGATCTAAATAGCTTAAGATCATAAATCATTGTCACCAATTCGCCGTCATGACTTTCCAAAGTAAATGTAATGGTGGCCACTCACTATCATGCTGCATGATCAAGCTAAACTGACCGTGTGTAAGGAGACATTTTTGGATAAACGTCATCCCACTTGACGGTGTAAGTTTCATCATGCCACTGCATCAAGGCGCACGATGGTGAGTCCCACCATTACAGTTCAATAGAACTACTAGGACCTTACCTTACCCCTGCCATATTCTACCACTGCCTTAACCCTACCCTACCACTACCTTACCCCTACCCTACCACTACCTTATCTCTACCCTACCACTATCTTACCCCCACCCCACCCCTACTCTAACTACTACCCACCCCTACCCAACCGCAGACAGAAGTCACCATGTGTAGGAAAGGAAATAAAAAAAATTATTATTGCGTCAATAACCGGGTTTCGACTTGACAATTATCCAGGATCTTGACTAGATTGTATCATTCATCATTTCATCACGATATCCTAGCTCACCGTAAGAACATCGGATAACGTTCTACTAATGTACGTAACCCAGAAAAAGGTCATTGGTCCGCTCTCGCTTATGAGTCGCACCCGCTAGCCATTAGAGCATCAACCCTCTTACATTGATATACTCTACTACAAAAACATATGTCCACACCCTTTCCAACAGGAGAAGCCGGTGGGCTGCCGCGGCTGGGTGTGCTCGTTCTTCGACGTTCGCCACGTCCGCGAGACGCTGACGGTGGCGTTCCGCAGCGGGCCGCGGCGCCGCCGGCTGCGGGTGTCGCTGCTCATCGTGGTCGTGTGCGTCATCTTCGGACCTCTACACGGTAAGCGACTCCAGGGTCCTTGAGAGATTGTCACTTCACATTTACGGCTTACCACTTGAGGGTGCCGAAGACCGCGAGATGAAAGAGCAGGAAAGCGGACCCTAGTAGAAGCTGGGATGGACCGCTCGGATGATAATAAATGAAATAAAAAAATAATAAAACGTCACTTCGCATCTGGAGCGACATCTATAGCTCCAATAAGGATCATCGCAAGCATCGCATAAAGATGGCGCTAATCAAGGCCGTCGAAACAATTTCCATTTTCATGCGTTTCTTCATCGCGCTATAAAAGTTTTCCAACTTTTTATTACTTACTAGACAGTCCTTTGGCCGCCACCTCACCATGGGAAGGGACGATGCGGCCAAGGATGGTGCATGACTGACGCCTGTTTAGAAACTTAGAAACTTTTACCATGTGGGAGTCCGGTTGTACTGTTCGGAGAACAAATTCGCAGACAACGCGTTCGAGCCAAAGTATGTCTATAATGCGTACAAAAAGTTTTTACCTCCCACGCTGATCTGGATCAACGAGGGATCGACAGATCTAACGTTGCATAGGACGCGCATGGCAGCGTTGCGTACGAGAAGTAAAAAAAATTTACAAGTGCGATAGTCTAAATGTCATAATGCGTGGCATTCTTTACGTATGGGATCAGGTTGTACCTTCAAACTGGTGACTTGTAATGAGCAAACTTTATTCTCTTTATAATAATATAAATTCAATATCTTGTTTGCAGGAGAGATGAACGTGCTGTATCTCTTCATGCGGTACAGGTTCAACTGGGACGAGGTGCAGTTCAGCATGTTTTGCACTTACAGCATAATTACCAACTTAGTAGGTAAGTGGTTTATGTATAACTTGCGACCCGCCCCGGCTTCGCACGGGTATTCTCGGCTTTTCTCTTCCGGCAGAAAGTCTCGAACTGATCGAATATTTAATTAATGAAAACTGCATCAAAATCCGTTGCGTGGTTTAGGAGAAGTTAGTGGATATAAGTACATACAGACAGGCAGACAGACGCAGAAAGCGACTTTAACTTTTGTAAATTATAGTTTTCATGAAGAGTTCAGCTACATTGGCTGGTCCATAAGTTTTTAGCCAACGGCTTGTTATACACCCTATTGTTTTAATGTTTGTGTCGTTTAAATGCAAATTTTATTACAAACTCCTTGGCCAAAAATCACTAGCCTATAGCATTTAGTAATTTGTTTATTGATTATTAATTATAACATGTCTGTCCCATACAAATCCCTACTATTTTGGTAACGCGGGAAACATTTCGTGGCAAGATGTATTATGATTATAAACATGGGTTAACATGTAAAGAAACACTTGAAAAGTTAATCAGTGCGTTTAGAGAATTGTTCCCATCACATATTGTTATGGTATTGTATACGTTATTGTTGTAAGTTGTTGATTTTGTAAGTATAAACGTGGTTAGTGCGACCTCAAACATGAACCTAGACTAAGGCAACTTCCAACTGCAGTCACTTTCTCAAATGTCATAACATTAACAAACGTGAGATTCACGATGAAATGAGGATGAGATCCCAGGTAGTTTCCACCACTTTATATGAATTTCTTAAGGTTAGGAAGGTTGTATCTCAAATAATAGCCCACTTTCTCAGAGAAGAGAAGAAAGTGGAACAAGTATCCAATTTATGATACAAAATTTCTATGGTCCGTGAAAGTGATGGAAACTAAATGGGTTTGAAGCTTTATTTCATACTGAATCTTGCAGTTAGTAATATTGTGACATGATTTTATCAGCGACTATACCGTGATGACGTTATCTAGAACGACTGACTTTGTCAGGTCGCTCTGACCTCGTTTAAAGTTATAAAATCAACAAACGACAATAGCATAGGCAAGGGATAATTCACCAAATAAGCTGATAAAATTTATCATATCTTTATCATATAATATGATTCTATAAACGTTAACCCATATTTATAATCACAATACATCTTACCACAAAATGCTTCCCGCGTTACCTCCATCGTAGGGGTCGAAATGTAGCAGACATGATATTTTTAATAATCGATAAAAAAATAACTAAAAGTTGCCGGCTAGTGATTTTTGGTCAAGGAGTTGGTAATCAAATTGTTTTTTAAACGAAATATAAATTAAAATATTAGGGTGCGTAACAAGCCGTTGACTATAAACTTTCGGACTAACGTAGTATTGCAGTGCACATGGGCGTACCCAACATTTTCTTAGGGATGGAGCAGATTTGCCTATAAATAAACAGATTTTTGTAAAAATTTATGTTTAATGCAAATGTTTCTTATAGACAAAATGGTTCATGACGAGCGTAAGGGTAAAGGTGAAACCCCCATTGATGAGTTGCTCGCACTGTAGAGGGAAGTTTGTTCCAACGACGAACGTAAAAACTTTCGGTGATCAACTAATGAATGAGCGAGCGTAGCGAGCTCGACAATTCTGGCATTTTGGGTCATAAAAGCTGGGGTGATGCCTCAAATGTGAGTGCCTCACTCAGCAGGTCTCACTGAAAACCAGCGCCCTGGTCTCCACTATTTTTGTATGTTTGTATAGTTGTTGTTTTACTTTTCATGTTGTTTAAAATTGGTTTTGTTTTTTATTTGTACCTTGTGCTTTAATTATTTTAAATCACTTTTTTTTTTTTTTTTTCACGGCTCTGGATTCGAGTCGCTTACTTGTATTGTTACAGCGATTTAAGCGTTTTGAGCCATTTTAAATTTGTTATATGTTTGTGATGTGTTCTTGTGTGTGAATAAAAACGTATTCTATTCTATTCTAAATGTACGAGTATGAGCGAGCGGAGCGAACTCGTTTGTGTCTTTTGGGTTATAAACGCTAGGGTGATCATTGAATGAATGAGCGAGGGAAGAAGCTTCGAACATATTGTGATGTTGATTGAAAAATAACTAAAACCATTGAATAAGCGAGCGAAGCCAGCTCGAATTTGGAAAATTAGTGAACTTCGAGTTACTGTTAAATATCGAGTTTTAACAAAATCCCATTATGTTACTGAGCTTCTGGCAAAGTAAATATGGTTTTCGCACCTCATCAATCCTCTCCTGATGTCTCAAATCTCACACGCGGATAACCCAGAAACTTGAATGTACCTATCCGAAACAGGTTCTGCGAAACAACAACAAATATATCACACTCATGGTAAATAATTTAACCCGTGAAAGAAACATCATCGTATACCTCTATACATATACACTCACAAAAGAAGTAACACATTAAATATATCAACGGTAAAGAGTGGAATTCCATTGATGGGTCTGTTAATGAATATAAGTCGATAATATTTAGGGCAAGAATATAGGCATCTTCTAGGTGAGCTAGCTCCATGGTCGACCTCATAAGTCAAGATTAACTCAATAACTATCGACTTTTTTATTTGCAGCTAATGATATGGAGACGCCATGCCATTATATTTTCTTTATCATCTGGCATATTAAGGCATAAAATCAATATTAATTTGAGCAATCGCAGTGCATCCCGTGGATGCAATTCTGTAATGATTACTTGAATTAAGCGTTGCCCCCTGGACTAGATACATACGTAAGAGTAGTAATAACCTTATCATATGATTTGAAAATGTAGTTTCATATAAAATGGCTATATTTGTATTTCCGCCCTTGTAACACTTTGTAACCAACATAATTTAAAAGGTTACAAAATGAGCTTTCAATGTCTGTATGGGCGCGAACGCGTATTTCTTCTAGGATAAAAGTGATGTGCCCTTTTTAGTGTTAGGAGTTCTTTAGAAAACGATGAAAAAATAAAAAGTGAGTGATGGTTTTTTTTATAGGTACTCTCTTCTCGATCAGCGTTTTCAGCGATTTCATGAAGCTGGACGACACGATAGTGGGCATAATCTCTTGCATGAGCAAGATCCTCGCGTCCTTCATCTTCGCCTTCGCAACCACCACTTTTGAGATATACATCGGTGAGTTTTAGTATAGGCTCTTTATTGTAATTAGACAAGTAAGAATTAATTGAACTATCTAATTAGAAATGTGGCATCAGACATTAATTTATTGTTTGTATTATTACTTCGCATTACTTCCGTAAAACGAATGAACAAGACGAAAAACTTTTTAATTTACATAAAATATAAGAAATCTGTAGACGTTTTACATTTTATACAACTTAAATAAGAAATAATCTTGTCATTAAAACTAATTTTAAACTAAATCTTGCTTTCTGTACGAACTAATTTACACACACAATAATGAAACGTATGCTCGCTTAAAATATGTCTGCATCAATGTTGTTTTTATTTTCCTTACGAATTTATTTGTGACACTCTTTTTGAGTTCATGGTCAAATTTGTCCTCAAGCCAATGACCGACAACTCACCAAGAATGATTGATATGACAAGTAACTTTAAAAACTTATAAGAATAATTTAATTCGTTTTTATGAAGTTATCTTAGTTACATCAGACTCAGAACAGAGTTATCTGGCGTATATGCATAGGGTGACCCGACCCTAGATAAACTGGGAATATGGGTTGTACAAAGAAGAAAGAAGAAGATCTTAGTTACATCAGCTTTAATATTTTAGCGACAAGAATATTAATTATAATCGATTTGACCTATCGATTTCTCTTTATAATGTATCGATTATTAGAGGTATTTAATGTACCTATTCTCATTTTCGTTAAATAAAGAATTTTTGACTTTGACTTCGAATCCTTACAAGTGCAATGTAGATTTTAATTTTCTATTTAAAGCACATATTTATCTATTAACATAACGTTACAAAGGGGTAGGCAGAGTTAACAATTGCGTTCGAAAGATGCAAAAGCCTTTTATCGTTTTTCCATTTTTTTTTGTATTTAGGTATGAAATGTACTAAAAGTCGCAGAATCACATTGCTTCAATTGAAAAATATTGTGTTCTCGACAATATTCTTGTTCTTTCCTATCACTTACAGAACGTTTTGCTTGCGGGATAAAATGATATTATTTGAAGTGTGTGACAGATTGACTTGAAGTTAGATGAGGGTTCCAAGATAAGATTTTTCAGAGATAAATGAAATTGCGTATGAATTTCAATTATTATTTTAGCTTTAGTATAACATTATTTGGCGGTCATCCATCTAGTGACGTCAGTCGTTGCACTACAAAGTTGCGAGCTCGTTTCATTTTCTTAAGCTATCAATTGAATTCGTTTAGAGGCTTGAAAATGAAACATTATTATCTTCAGCACATGTTTTTCCGTAATCGTTTCATTCTAGGCACCAATATTTATGAGTAGTCTGATGGAAAGTGGTCATTGTCTGTGATCGTGCCTCTCTAAAAACACTCAGTCGCTTAACTATTCCTATGCTTCCCTATTTCAATAATTCCTTCATCATTATTTTTACATTAAGGTGGCAAACAACTTTACGGCCTCATGGTAAGCAGTCACCGCAGCCTATGGACGTTTGCAATACCAGGGGCACCACTCACTGCCGACCCCGTAAAAACATTTTCACCCCTTCCTTGAATTTTTTTTGGAATAAGTAATTGAGTACATTTATTAAAAGTAGTGAAGTGAGTACATTTAGTTGTTACAAATAGTAATGTAAAGCTGTGTCCCATTCGCAGCGCCGCTGGTGGAGATCTTCAACGGCACGTCCTTCATCGCCATGCGGTCGATCGCGTCCAAATTGGTGACAAGCGAGGAATTGGGTGAGCGCGTTATTTATGGCGGCCCCCGTACTTCCCGTTCTGGGTGTATTGCCAAGTATTTGTCCATTTACAATTTCAATTTCACTTATTAAAGCAAGTCACAAGGACTCATTTTAGTTAATAAGACTAATACTTAGGTTAGTAAATCATTTAAAACAATACACAATAATCAGCGCTGCCTGACCTTGTGCAATCGAGCAGCACCGATTCAAGTAATGGCGGTCCAACCGAGCCTGGCTCGTGTGGCTGGAGCGTGGTTGTATTTACGTTCAAGTTTATTTATTTATTTATTTTTATTTGGAAGGTCATCAGCTTATCAAACAGATCAGACAGAAGTACTTAATGCTATAAAACTGTTAGCTAATAATAGACTTTCACTAATAGATCTAGAATAGGTTATAAACTTAGCGTAGGCAGATAGCCGAGGCAAATTCCGTAGGCACACGAAATATCAAATGACATGATAAAAAAGTAAAAAATATTTAGCACTTAAATAATAAATTAGCAACCCAATGACATAAGAAATCACCCAATACTTACTGCTCAAAGAATACGTTACTTAGCAGTTTATGCGCTGCGTGAACGCTCGTATTAAAAATATCAAGATCAACGCCCAATTCCAATAATGAATTACAACTCCTACTTGCCCGAATAAGATACGAATTCTGTCTGTAATTAATAGAGGCTTGGGGATACATACATGGTACCTTACGATCGTGGTCGTCGTAAGGTACCCAAGCCAAGTTCAAGGAAGGATTTTTTTATAAAAGAGGGAGGCGAACAGGAAAGAAGGTCACCTGATGGAAAGTGAACACCGCGATTAATCGGGAATTTCTTCAAAGAAAGCGATTTTCTACATTGACAAACGAGAAGACAGCCCAGTCCTAGCCCAGCGGAAAGCGGTTACTTACGGTTATAAGTTTTACAAGTGGTTACAAGTAATAAATCGTTAATTTATTGACTTTATTTCTTAAATGAATAATACAGACTAAATCAGGTTTGCAGCAAAACATAACATAACAAGTTATTATAACTTTGGATCAAATTGGTTTGTAGGCCAAACTGATTTAAAATTATATAGGTTAGTGTTGTGAAGAAGAAATGCGGAACCCTGCCTAGCTTAAAGTTAAATTACAGTAGCAGTTGTAATACAACAATAAGAACAAACTAGTTTGGCCCGAAATCAGGTTTGGCCGGTACCACGGAATAACTGAATAAGAAGTTAAACGTCACCCATAACAACATAAGCAATATTGTTCATTTTTTACTAACAAATTATGGAATACTTATTCTGAAATAACGTATTTGAATTGAAATGGATAATTTATCTTAAGGTGTTCGATGTTGTGCCTCTTGCTCTTCCGATAGAAAATGACATATTAATCACAATCACACAACTTCCTCATTCATTGGCCTACTATTTTTACAAGGTCTTAGGTTCCTCTCGTGCAGGTCCGTCTTACCGAATCCGGTTCTTACAAAAACTAACAAGTACAACAACTCTAGATCAGTTTGAAAATCTGTCACTCCTATAATGTAAACTGTTCAGGCAGTTATCTTTCAAACTTAAACAATATTAGTTTAGTAGGTGGACGGTAGAAGTAGATAAGGCGTGACAGAGTCCTATCAACGTTCAGAGTACGAAAAACGATTATAATGCTAAGAATTAAATACCTATAAATATAGCAGAAACTATAAGAAAATCAGCCCATTACCTAATTAGAGTAATGCGGCATATATAAGTAAAGAATAATATGTAAAGGTAGAAGAATTGTTATGGGTGATAGTCACGGGCTGTTTACCCAATAAAAACTACCGGGTAATTGATTGGATTAGGATAATGAAGTTTTCAAGAACGATTAGTTAAAGGTATTAAATGTTTGTTGACTCGTGTCAATTGAGTTTCGTCGTAATAGTTTTGAGTCATAGAGCAAATAATGAATCGCTTTAACGAATAAATACTATACAAGTAGGTACTGGTAAGTCATTGACACCAGACACAGCAGATAATCAAATCTAGATAAGCAAATAATTTAGAGATTCCAGAACCTGTCTTGCCTCGAATTCCTGGGATACATTGGGTCTGAGCTCCAGCTATCCACGACCAAATTATAACGAAACTCATAAATAATTGACATAGGTCCCTAATAAACGTCATTCATTTATACTTATTTATTTTCATATAATTTTGATTGTAGATTATTTTGTGCGAATATGTTAAAGTTGCCTATTAAAACTTCTACTTACTTCTACGATTTCATTTTGCAAAAAACTCCGTCTCTATATCAATAAATATTTCGCAGGAAAAACCAAGTTAGCGGACAGGCTTTCGAACTCGTAATATTAGTAAAGGTTATTCCTTGTATTGTGCATTCATCCTTTGCTCTTCGGCTCAAAATAGTTATTTCTATCCCATCGCTACACGACTGTCAATTATTATTAAATGGCTGCAAAGCCTCGCTCAACACTACTAAATGGCGGATTACGTTTCAATTAGGCTGAGCAAATATCGCGTTTTTGTCTGCGTCTGTACCTAATCAAGAGTAATCCCTTGTTCGGGGATCACATGCTCATTAATTTACTAGTGCTTGCTATATCTTACTTAATAGCCTTTCTATACATATGGGATTAATGTTTTTTTCGTCCATGAATATTTGCTTAAAATTTCTCTAGCCAGTTTCTATTGTTGTGTAACCTTAACTTTTAACTAATACTAGATAGCAGAAATGACATTCAAAAGACCTTAGGATATCTTGTAAAGACCGCGTACCTACCAGTAGATGTAATGTGAGACGCTTTTCTTTTAAATTCGCCTCTGGCCTTTGTGTAGAAGATCTACCGACCTATATTTATTTATTTCACAGTTTAACAGCAATTTAATTCTATTTAAACTAAATACATAATCAAGTTTTAGTGCCAATAACTAAACTGCAATTTATAATTTACGACTTAATGTAGCTCATACACCTAACTACGACATACAAAATTGGTCTAGGTATAATAATACAATTATATATCTTACAAATAAAATATAAATTTAAAAAGAGCGAGAAAAAAAAGATAAACAAGATATAAAATAACCTTTTGCAAATGATGATCTTCAATATCCAATTATGGCACTGACGATCGTATATTGATATGTATGAGTAATAGACGTGTTTATCTGGCGAAACATAGCGATGAAGACAATGAACATTCATTTCTTTGTATTAAAATATTGATACCACGTTTTCCTTATTGTGCTTAACTTATAGTTTTACTGCTATTCATATTTTAAATGCCACATGACAGGACCGTCGGTGGTCTTATAGTTAAGGAGTCCGTCTCGTCCTCCGAAGTACCCGGTTCGAGTCCCAGTGCCGCTAAGTACCTATGCCTCTTTTTAGAGTCACGTACATGAGTTTAACACTAACCGATGCTCTTACGGCGAGGAAAACACCGTGACGAAACCCGCACATTCAGGCGACTGAATTTGTAATCATGATCCAATCTAGTTAGGTTCCCCTGTTAACAGGGTCACGGAGGTCAGATGGCAGTCGCTGCACTGTAATTACCTGATCTGCCTAATTCTGGATCATGGTCAAAGCGACATTGATATTGTGATATATTGCTCGGTTATTTGTAAAAGAAAAGAAAAATAAATACAAAGTCAATCTAATAGTTCATGGTGTCATTGATTTCACTGCCACCATAATATTCTATTTCAGCAAAACTACTCGCTCACACAAAAAGTCACGTAATCCAACCAAAGCGTGTTTCCGGGAAATTGTGAATTGGGTGATCGTTTCTGGTCTCACACTTTCTTGAAGTAGGGCGGTACGCTTTGCATGTAAAGGGCTGCCGCCGTCTATCCTCCCATACTGTCCCCGATGCACAGCATAGAACTAGAGTACTTCACGTAATGCTCTGCTCGTGTGGTCCAGGCAAGGTGAACTCGCTGTTCGGGCTGGCGGAGGCGATGATGCCGCTGGTGTACGGGCCGCTGTACTCGCGCGTGTACATGGCCACGCTGAGCGTGCTCCCCGGCGCCGTGTTCCTGCTGGGGGCTGCGATGACGGTACCGGCCGTCGCCATATTTAGGTAAACATTTTTTTGTTTAGCTATAGGGACAAACAAGGAAATAAATTCAAAATATTGATAAAGTTTATCTTCACACGTTGAAAGCAAATAAGTGAACTGTGCGGTTCTTCCCCCAAGCACACTGAGGTTTCCTCTGTAGAGCTCAACATAGAGTATTTCAAGAAAAGGGTGACATTAACTACTTACCATCAGACAACAGAGTTAACTACAACCCTTGAGCTTCTTTGGGACCTTAGTAATGGACCTTATGGAATGGTAATAGAAAGCGGTAACTACTGATCATGCATTTAGGTTTCGTTTAACAAAATCTTAACAAACATCCGAGATGTTTTGTTAAGATCTTCATCCAGTGGAAAGTGCCGACACGGAGAAGGTAGCCTCAGATTTTATGAGACAAATGGGAAAGTTAAAGGCCTTTAATTTACACTTTGTGTTGATGCCACTTAGAATACGATAACTAAAACCATTAATTGTCCATGCAAAACATAATAATACGACACAGTTATAATCAATGAGAACCACTTGAGCGAAGGCGGTCATATCGGCCATTTCTGTGTGTACTAGACTCCGTACTGTTTGAGAAGCACTACTCTAACCGCATAAGTTTATGCAGCACGTAGACCGTTCAGATTTGTATCAAGGTAATAAATTATCTATAATAACTTCTGAGAGTCAAGTTTCTTGCAAATATTTTTATTACCCTACATGTGAATATTTTTTGTTAACTAATTAATCAGCATTCCTTTATTTTGCTTAAATATTGAATAAAAACATAAGCGTGACACTTTTATTCAATGTTTATTCAATTCAAACTTATGTTTTTGTTCAATATTGGACTTTATCTATAATAGTGAAGAGTATTTACCTACTTATTACTTATAACAACTGTTATAAAGAAGCCAACCTGTTTTCTTTTTAATTTCAAATATATTGCACATTTACAACGTATCGGATAGGTATTCAGTTTGAAGTTAGTGACTGATGGTTTGACAGCTACATGCTAAAAATATAGCGGTTAGTTCTGTCGATTTGCTGAGATAAACGTGTACTTAGTCATATATTTATATATAACAGAGGTAGTATTTGAACATCAATGGACTATTGAACTTGCTCACACAAGCATCGCTCTGCTGCCAAACGAACGTGCGCGACTTTACACCTCACAATTTGCGATAATACACACTTTTTCCTCCTTTCCAGCTGGATGTATACCCAACAAAGGGAGGACAAGAAACAAATCGAAGAATCGGAAAACGTCAACAAAGAAGTTTAGCGAAAATAAAATTGTGAATTCGAAAGTGTAATAGAAAAGAAATGTATACGAAAGTGTTTCAATAAAAAAGAAGATAGGGACGACAAACTTTGTAGATTATATTGGTGAAGTTTATATGAAGACGATAAGTGCATGAAATTAAGTTATAGAAAGTGAAAATAATGTTATTGGACGTTTTATAGGAGAGTGTTTTGTTTAAGTGAAATAAAAGTGTCAAAAGTCGCAAGGTGTTTCCTTTCCACACAAGGCCGCGTGAACGGGTCGGTAAGCGGTGGATGATGTTACAATAATGTTATGTTTTGGGAGATGATTCTGCACAATCGACTGTAGTTGTTTGAATTTAATATCGACGGCGGCGTGTTTATTTTCGATTCCCCAGAGTGTTTGTAGACGCATTAAAGACTGATATGGCAACGTGAGAGTGTTTGCTTACACAAGCCGAACAATAGCGGCACGGCAGCGAGAGGCCGCGGCTCGCGGACAGTCCGACACTACTCCACACTTAACGTTTGTCTAGTGCGACCCTTTCCAACTCACAATGTAATTGACAGCGGCCATTCTAATGTATTTATCCTTTAAATAGGTAATATTAGTAACTTAAATTCGTTACGCATTAAACAACGTACCTATATGCTATGCCGACTATCGAACTGTCAAACATAAAAAGAGTTTGAAACAAAAACTCTTTGAAAATGGACAAGACTGACAGGACAATGGAAATGAAAATCCATCAAGAGGACACGACGGAGGAGCTACCGCTGAAGACCGAAGCGCAGATCGACACAAGCAAGATGACGTTCCTGGAGAAATGCAAATACTTGAAGGCGAACATTACTGTGGAACCGGTGTTGGCTTTATTCGTGATGCCAAGCGTCTTGGCCGCAATGGCCACCCAGAATTTAAACTTGGAGAAGGCGTGTCTTGTCAACTTAGGGTACGGCGACAATGTGTGCAATGACTTGAGGCTCCGTAGGAGAGCAAACCACACAATGGAAGAGGACGAAGTGCAGAAGCTGATAGCATCAGTGCAGGCGTGGAGGAGCGTGATCCTGACTGTAGTGCCGACGATATTGATGATGTTCATAGGCGCGTGGAGCGACAAAACTGGGCGGCGGAAAGTCTGCATGTTGTTCCCGATCTTGGGGGAGATAATGACGTGTATCTTGAATATGTTGAACACGTATTTCTTCGACGCTGTAGCAGTGGAAGGGACTGTGGTGATGGAGGTGGTGTTCCCAGCACTGACCGGAGGCTGGTATACGATGTTCCTGGGGACGTTCAGCTATCTGGGGGATATTACGTCGAAGGAGACACGGACTTTCCGGCTGGGGATTCTGAATTTGTGCATGACGGCCGGGTTTCCCATAGGAATGGGTCTTAGTGGCGTTCTCCTGCGTAAATTAGGATACTACGGAGTGTTCGCGATATCGGGAACTCTGCAACTATGCAACTTCTGCTACGTCCTGTTTTGCCTCGGCGACCACTTATGGCTGGATAAAGAAAAGGTCAGTATGGTTTTAATAATATTTTATTGCTTCCTATTATTGAAATAATTTTCGAAGTCGGTTCAGTAGTTTCGAAGCTTAGGGCGTTTACACACAAATAAAAGAAACGAGTTAGTAGTTTTGTTTTGTTTTGTTACCGGAAATGTATGTAATCCATCATTATAAATAACTCCTGGGAAATGTATATTTTACAGGAAATGTTTGAAATCTAGGAATTCTATACATTGCCTAGGCCATATATACAAAGGCGAGCCAATTTAGGAAATGTATAAAACAAATCGTCCAAGTTTCATATTTTCTAGGAAATTTATGTATTTCATAGGCATTGTACACAATTCCCAAATGGTAGCCTACCTTTCTCCGGCTTAGATTATTCCAGTTGACTGGTAGATAAGGCTATTTTAGCTTTAAGTCCGCCACTATACTTTTTGTGCATAAAGTTTTAATAAATAAATAAATAAATGACGGCTTGAGGTTATGTTGACAATAACAGGGCCAAATTCCACTGTTAAAACGCTCAAAAAACACTAGAGTCGTAGCCGTGTCATTTTACAAACGCTCGTCAGTTTTAAAAAGGCTTCATACTTTGGGGATCAACGTAGGCGAAGCCCACTTTGGGCTTTATGACTCTAGATACCCTACACGTGATCTCTGGGTAGTGCGAAATGAACAGCAGTCTCTCCGGTGGTAGGCTTCGGCCGTGGCTGGTTACCACCCTCCAGGCGAATGCGGCGCCAAACGGCCCAGCCGTGTTCCGTTGCGATGTCTGGAGTAGCCATCTAGGAGGATGGGTCTGGACAGTTGTAGTCGCTCGGCGTAACCATTTTTTTATTGATGCTCACCACCCCCGTACCGGGTGCCTGGCTTCGGAGGGCAGCGGGATCCAAAGCACGGTGCCGCCGCTGGCCGACCGTAGATAGTAGGGGGCCCAATTAGCTGGTTAGCCACCAGTGAAAGGCTGCCCCGCCATCTTACGAAAAATCCCAGATTGCTCTACTTTGCCGGTTGGCGACCGGATGGGAGGGCCAGGTTAGCCAGCCAATCTGGGGGGGTTCGGGCGTCCCCGCGGTCTCCGCGTCAGGCACCTTCCCGTGCGATTTTGGTGAGCATGTTAGCTGGTAGGCGGAGCGCTACCTCGTCCAACTGCCATCCTCCTACAACAACTTCTTCACACCATTAAAAATGATTAACAACAAAAAGAGAAACGTTAAACAGCGGCTGCACTCCCTCCCACTCAAAGTGCACCTCACTATGTTAGCCGAGGCCTGCACTCAAATCTCGATGCAGTCCACTACCACCTTGAGACTGAAAAACCACAGTTGCTGTTCCTCACTGAGACGCAGATCAGATGTCCGGCTGACGCGGCGTACCTCAGCTACCCAGGGTATACTCTCGAGCACAGCTTTGTACCTCGTGCCGGAGTCTGTGTGTACGCTCGCGAAGACATCTGCATTCGGCGTCTAAGGAGCTTTGAGAGGTCTAGTTTCTCTATTTTATGGTTGCTGGTGGATACAGGTCAAGTGCAAATCCTTTATGCCTGCGTTTATCGATCGCACAGCGGGGATCAGGAGACAACTTGATTTTGTGACCATCTCATAGAAGTGGTGGATGAAGCGAGGGAGCGTTACCCCGCGGCGCAGTTAGTCATTCTGGGGGATTTTAATGCCCACCACCAAAAGTGGCTATTCCCATACCAGGTGACTAATCATGCTGGGAGAGAGGCGCGTAAACTAGCTCTGTCGCTAGATCTCACCCAGCTGGTAAACTGTGCCACGAGGGTACCTGATGTTGACTCCTATACCGCCAATTGGACAGGGACTCAGTATCGGTTTCTGCACCGCTGGGTACATCTGATCACTGTCTGGTAAAATCTGTATCCGTTTATTCCCCACCCGAGCAAACCCCATGCAACCCCCGACGGGTGTGGCGATACAAGTCAGCAGATTGGGATGAGATGCGCCACTTCTTTTCATCCTATCCTTGGCGAGAGGCATGCTTCTCTTCGGGCGATCCGTCAAGTTGTGCTGAAGCCGTTACCGCGGTTATGCGCCAGGGTATGGAGTACTTTATTCCGTATTCTGACGTAGGCAGGTTTCGTCCATGGTTTAGTGCTGAGTGCAGTCGCGCTGAAGTGATGAAACGGGCGGCATACTCTGCCTCCGGATACTCGCAAACTGAAGAGAGTCTTTAACCTCGCCGCCAAGTCTTGCAAATGGACGCTACGCAGGGCTCGATTCGACCACATAAGCCGGATTGGCGCCAAACTGGTCTGTACCCTCCTGGGAGTAAGGCGTTTTGGTCTATGGCAAAAGCGGTCGAATCTAATTTCAGCCAATCATCGTTGCCACCGTTGCTGAAGCCAGACGGAACATTGGTCCATGCTGCTGAAGAGAAAGCGAATTTGCTTGCTTCTCTTTTCGCGGCATATTCGCGTTTGGATACTGCAGGAAAAACACCACCTACCTCACCCCGTGCTGACTGCGTTATGGCAGAGGTACGAATACATCAGAGAGAAATTTTGAAAATCCTGCGGAGTCTGGACGTGAACAAGGCTAGTGGACCTGATGGTATACCGGCAATAGTCCTGCGTAGTTGTGCCCCTGAGTTGTCTCCTGTACTACGCGCCTGTATCGCCTCTCACTTGAGACTGGTATTCTACCCAAGTCGTGGAAGCTTGCCAATGTGCAGCCCGTGCCCAAAAAAGGCAGCCGCGCCGACCCTGCCAACTACCGCCCTATTTCGGTCACTTCCATACTCTGTAAGATTACGGAACGTGCACTGAATAACAAACTCCTTGCGCATCTTGAAGGTAACGATCTCTTCAGCGATTACCAGTACGGATTCCGCCGTGGTCGGTCTACTGGGGACCTTCTGGTGTATGCCACACAATTATGGAGTGAGGCCATTGAGAGACATGGCGAGGCCCTTGCTGTGTCTCTTGATATCTCCAAGGCCTTTGACAGAGTTTGGCATGCGGGCCTTCTAAGCAGGCTTCCTTCATTTGGTATTCCTGCTGGCTTTTGCACCTGGATATCGGATTTTCTGAGTGGACGTTCTATCCGTGTAGTTATCGATGGCTACTCGTCAAATCTTCAGGCTATCGACGCGGGAGTTCCTCAGGGATCGGTACTGTCCGCGACTTTATTCTTGCTGCATATTAACAATCTGCTTGTACCAGGTACCTTTGGGTACGCAGATGACAGCACAGTAACGGATAGATATCTGTCAGAGGCAAAAGCCAGCAGGGACGATATTCAGTCTTGTCGAGAGGCTATGGTTGATCGTTTGGACAAAGCTCTCAAGGCAGTCTCTGACCAACCAAAACACAGGCGTGTTTGTTTTCCGCTAAAAGGAGTCCATTCCATTTAACTCGAACTTTTCGGGATGTTCCTGTGGAAATTACCGACAACCTACAGCTTCTTGACGTTGAGCTATCTGCAAATCTCAACTTCGGTCCGTACATCGTATCCAAGGCTAAGACTGCAGCAAAAAAGCTTGGTGTCCTCTCGAAGGTTAGGCGGTACTTTACATCAAAGCAGTTGCTTCAGTTTTATCAAGCACAAGCCCGATCCTGCATGGAGTACTGCTGCCACCTCTGGGATGGATCAGCCAAATATCAACTAGCGGCTTTGGATTCGGTTGAAAAACGTGCAAAAAAGATAATTTGTGACCCGCAGTTGGTTGAGGCTAGGCTGCAGAGCCTCGAACATCGGCGTAGGGTTGCGCGTCTGTCGGTCTTCTACAGGTTACATTTCGGAGAATGTGCGAAGCAGCTGCACGACCTCATTCCGCTGGCCCCTTTCCGCCATCGGGAGACGCGATCCGGGCGAGCGCTTCATCCTTATGTCGCGGATATTTTAAGCTATCCGCACGAGCCGCTTTGGCTCGACCTTTATAATGCGTACGGCTAAGGAGTGGAACGCGTTGCCTGCGAGTGTGTTTCCTGATCAATATAATCTGGATGCCTTCAAGGCTGGAGTGAATAGGCTGTTCCAAGACGGGCATGCTCCATCTTGGGCCGCATCGTCACTTACCAACAGGTGAGATGGCGGTCAAATGCTTGCCTTGTAAAACATAAAAAAAAAGAAAAAAAAAAAGGCCACTCCGAAAGTTTGTAGATTTTGTTTAAATATACAATTAACAAATAAAATATAATTTCATTAATTTTGTTTATTTCAAATCAGTTCACATACACAATGACGGACTACATCCATTTTCTGTAACTTTTATTAATCCTAAAATCCTAAAACCTAAAATGGACAGAAATAAATTTTACTAATTCCTAAACAGGAATCGGAAATGTGCTAATATCACTGTTGTATTTGAAAATTTGTCAAAAAGCCGTATAGAAATCTCAAACTTCGTTCCGTCGCAGGGGTTATGCGACGCGCATTATTAGAAGCGACAAGCATATTATGTGTTATGAATTACCGCGAACCAAATCCACAATTTTTTGAAGTCACATATTTATAACTGGAGCGCGTTTGTAAAATTACTCTTGCGGTTATGACTCGAGTGTTTATTGACAGTCTTAGCAGTGGAATTTAACCCGTGATATTGTTAACATAACCTCATAACTCAAAACATACACATCCGGCTACCATTTGGTAATTGGTACAATTCCCAGGAAATCCATAACATTCCCTAGGAAATGTAAATCTAAAACAAATTTCCTAGGAAATGTATACAATTTCTAGAATTCACACATTTCCGGTAACACATATACTAGGTAGGTAGTAGATTAGTAACACTTGCAAGACTTAACTAAGGCCTGCGCTACCCACTGTCCACAAAATTACCTACTATTTTTAAACGACTTAACAAATTCAGTGTACTAAGGTACCTACTTACATGTTGAAATGTCAAATAAATTCAATTCTATTCAATTCTACCTAGGTATCATTATGAGGTATTAGATAACTAACGTTAATTTTGAGCACCCATTGTTCGTGTCAATGATCAACAGAACTATCACCTCAACAGTAACTTAATTGTATTTAGTATCACAATATCATATTCTAAAGATTATGTAGGTATAACACTAATATTATCTATTACGTACATCTATAAAGAAATCACATAATCAATAGGTTTTTCACACACATCACATGAACAACTCGTAACAGTCTACTGGTGGACTTATCCTCCCCATCAGTAGAGGGTGTTGCCATAATCTCCACGCTTGGCAGGCAGGTTGGAGAACACAGTGATCAAAATACTCAGCAGAAATGCTACTGCTCATTTATTGAAAACAACAGTAAACGCTATTGTCATACTGCCACATATATGCCTACTGCTCCAAAAGCTAGCCTGTAGCTTTCCTCTAATTGTAAGCTATCTCCATAACAAATTTTACCAAAATCGGTAAAGTTTTAACAACCGAACAGTAGCCCCGTCTGCTCTTAGATCTTAGTCACCAACACGGCCAATGTCAAAAGTACTATAAAATGAAAATAGAATAAGCAAAAACTATGCTTAATTATACAGCGGCCACCTTCGCCCAGGACATCAGCAACGTAAGGGGAGGGAATGCGGTGCCAGCCTTTGACTTACCTGTAGATATATGCCTTTTGAATTATGCCTTATGTGTGCCTTTTGAAGAATCCCGAGTTAGTGCAAAGGAAAGACTTCGAGAGGGCGCTCATTCCACATCTTTGCACGTGCACGATGCTCGGAAGCGAACTTTATGCCAGAGTTAACGATTCCACTCGCTCCTAGCTAGAGCATCCAGTGATAGGCTTTCCCAATATTAATTTACTTATAGGAAAACTAGCGGCCCGCCGCGACTTTGTTCGCGTGTTGTCGTACTCTATGAACCTTGCTCCTAAATCGTTCTATGTATTGTTAAAAACCGCAATAAAATCCGTTGCGTAGTTTTATGAAGTTTGCGGCGGAAAGCGACTTTGTTTTATACTATGTACTCGTATATATATAATATAAATAAAACTGTTTTAGATACAAAAACCGGGTTATATGGGGTTCCTGCGGGATTTCTTCGACCTCCAGAGTTTGAAGAAGACAGTAGAGATCGCTTTCAAGGAAGGGCCCAAGAACCGGCGACTGAGGATATGTCTGATACTAACCGTCGTCTGCCTCACTTTTGGACCTATGTGGGGTGAGTAGCATTTTTAAATTAGCTTTTATTACACAACATCCTAGTACGGAACCATTCGTATTCTATTCCGACTCGAGCAAAGTACCTATTGAATCTGTCATGTGGTTCATTTATGTGCTCGTCAATGTTAACACGTGGACTCACGTCATAACTAGGAATATCACTGTTCTAATACTTGTAATCTATTGGTACAGATTTCTCTTAGTTTGAAAACTCACACACACATTTTCGAATATAGGTAGTGTATTATATTTAAGTATTATGAACTATAGTCCTAATACTGAGAATATAGGTACTTTTCAATATCAGTCAAAACAATAAGTACGGATTCACAGAGGGTCTTTTGCCATTGCTAAGATGAAAGGTTTCACTAAATTATAATTTTGATGATAATTTTATTAGATGAGCAAAAGTCTCTATGATCAGTCAGAGTATTTGTCAAGACTACTCAAACGAGCTCAAACTCGGGTTTACCGAGCGTAATTTAGGAGTTGCTATGGCTACCTTCCGTTTCCATCATCAGATCAGCTCGATAGTATCATAACATTGCATTGTCACCGAACTTACATGAGTGTGCAAAATTTCAAGTGGGTTGAAAACTTGCAAGATTTTATTACGAACAGACATGGGAATGTATAAAACTAAATAAAAGCTTGTCTAAAGGTTGTTTACATTTTCATGAAGATATTTGTAGGCAATTAGAACAAACTAAAAAACTAATTAATTAACTTGAACTCGGTTACAGCTAATCAAAGATGCGTAGATGAGCAGTATTTACCAGTTGTATGCTCTACAAAAACGAACCTAGCTTAGTTGTAATAGGGATCATACTGCTACAGTGACTAATCGGTTGATGGTGTATACGGTACGGTGTTGTTGATAGGATTTTGCGATAAACAAAGCATTGACCTGGAGAAACAGTAGGTCAATTGTTAGTGCAAATAACCATCTTCTTTAAAGTGTATAGGAGCGTCAGTGGCCTAATAGTTAAGGGGACCGACTCGTACCCCGAGGTACCGGGTTCGAAGTCTGGTGCCTCCATGTATCAATGACTCTTACGGTGAGGTAACATATCGTGATGAAACCTGCACAGTCAGGCGACTGAATGTGTAACAATGATCCAATCTGGTCAGGTTTCCCTGTTAACAGGGTTACAAAGGTCAGATATGGCAATCGCTCCATTGATCAGCCAAATCCTGGATCATGGGCAAGGTGGACCGGAAAGGACCAGACAGCCCACCTGATGGTAAGCGGGAACTGTCGCCCATAACATCTACGATTCGTGCATTTACCGCACGTCACTGTGAGGATTTTTATTGTTTTCTATGGTGAGAACTAAAGATATGATGAGGACATGTTTTATATTTTTTCATAATCAATCAAAAAAAGAATACTACAAGGATGTTATGGGAGTTAAAAGTGGAGTTAAAAAGGAATCAAAGATAACCCCATAATCCAATTTGGCATAATCCTGGCGGCAAAAGCGTTGAGTCCTGCAAATTTACGGCCGAGCCAGTACTTCGGCAACTTTATTAGCATCTCTCTTTATCCCTTGATATCCAATTAAAATTGTTTTACCAGTGTGAAGGGCTCTAAGATAAATAATGGTTTCCAGGCGAGCTCAGCGTTATGTACATATTTGCACGGTACCGGTTCAACTGGGACGAAGTGAAGTACAGCATCTATTCGACTTACAGCCTGATCCTGCATTCTTTGGGTGAGTATTTTAAACACTCTGAGATTGGTGTGTAGTTAATAATTATTATTATCTCAGATGCTGGACGCCTTTTGCTGGACATGCCACTCTCACGCTTTTCACAAAGATATTGCCTTTGTGCCTCTCGCATCCGTCGGCTCTCGACGGCCTTTAGAAGGTCGTCGGTTCATCCCGTGAGGCCGGCCTGTGCTGCAGTTATCGGTACGTGCTCTTGTGTGTCCAAATTCAGTGCATTTAAAAAGAGAATACATATTGTTTTAAAGTTACACAGGATTTAAAATTTGTATAGACATCTTAAATAAGAGTCATAAATATATGACGATAATGGAAATCTTCAATCTCGTGTAACTTTGAAACGATATATTTTAACGAAATTCTGAAAAACCACACAGATATTGGTTTGTATAAAATTTATTTATAGACTTTAATAGCGTAATATTCAAAATATAAACAAGCGACGTATGTATGGAGCGCGCTCTGGCGCGCTCGGGGGAGGTTTTATAAGGATTTAAAACTTGTGGGGCAAACTAGTCTTTTACGATTAATGCACTCCGAAGAGCATTGTGAAGATTTACTCTAGAACACAACCGGTCTTGCTCAGCTGTAGAAATAGATAAGTTAGCGGAAGATACCCGTAGCAGTCAACACCTCTGACTAGATATTGTCCTCGTATTAGTCAAACTTATAAAACAACACGATAATCATAAAGCATATTTTTTAATTTTCACAGTTTGATCCAAAACACTTAAGTAAATAAACGAGTCAAACACCCAGGTACTTACATTGGTTCAGTTAGCATTGACATAGTGTAAAGAATGTTATTATGACAATTATAACGTGAGGGGATTATACCGACGAATGTAAACACTGCTGGTATAGGTAAGTGTTGTGACTTTCAACGATTCTAAAGTCTCTAAAATCATAACATGTTTTTTAAACAGTAAGCCGTAGTTCGTATTACGTGCCAAGGACTTAATACAGCTTCATCTTGTTTGTTATAAATTCCTAAGAGCGTACTATGTCCATGTATATATGGACGATTCCTGTTTAAGGTTCGGCTATTAAAAGAAGCCTTTCTTGCACCTTAGCACATGCGTGTGTTAGAAAGGGTGTATAGAGTGTACAGATTTCGGGTGTGAATTTAAGTATTTAGAAGATATTAATGATAGTGGCCTAGTATTTTATCGAAAACTAAGGGTGGAATGCTAAATGAAATAAAAATAGGGCACATTAATTAAATATAAATAGCAATTTATTCAGGAAAGGAAAAGCATATTTAAACACACAGATTAGATCAAATAGATAAGTTATCATATTATAGGATAGGCAATCATAGCAAACAAAGTTACATGGGAAATATAACAATATATTCTGAACATAATAAAACATGGCAAAATACATATTTATACTTTAAAAATGGGACAGTGATAAAAATATAAAGCAACAATAATACAATGCAAGTTTGTACTTACCTCTGTGCCGGGTCTGGAGCAAAAGTCCTTAACAGTGATTCAACTAGGTTTATATACCCAACGTTCAGCCGGAAATCGGTAGCCGGTACATATTTCAACCAATCTAAAGACGTTATACACTGCCAGTCAAATATGAAGTTATTGTACCAAAATACTTAACTAAAGACATCGAAATAGTTCTTAATACTACTTTTAATAATTACAGGATTTATTACTCAATTAGAAACCTAACTTTTAGTTACTTAGTACTTTATCTGTTTTAAAGAGATTCGTTCCAAAATAAAGAACATACGTTTCGTTCGGAAACATTGAAAACTACACAGAATATTAATTACTATACGTAAATACTTAGGGGAAATATTTACCAGCAATATTATATTAGATAAACCATCAAATTAACTTAAAAATAATTATAATATCTAACACGTGCGATAAAATTCTAACGGAACGATTTTTACTAGCACAATGTTATAAACTTTTTATCGCGTAGACAAGGTACATATTCATAACTTACATAAAAGAAAAGAGAAAGCACTGAAATGAAAAGAGAAGAGAATTTGTATGGGGAAGTCAAACGTAAATATTGAATTGTGATAAATGAGAAGACATTCCACCTGATGGAAACCGGTAAATGTTTCACTTTACCGCAGAGGCATTGTGATTGTGAGTACTAGGATGAACTCTTGCACTGGCTACCTTATCCTTCAAACCCGAACACCCAAATGCAAGCATTGTTACTTGGTGACAGAAAAAAAAAAGGCGGTATTCATCCAGGCGAATGTCGGCTTGACACAGTCCTACCATGCCCGTAACGCTCCCATACTGAGAACTACTGTGTTGTCCTACTTTTACGGAAAACAAGCGTGAATGTGGAAGAGGCTCAAGTCGACTGATCCTGACTTCTCGTTACAGGTACACTGTTCTCTATCAGTGTATTCAGCAAGAAGATGCGATGTGATGACGCAGTGCTTGGTGTCATCTCATCAGTGAGCAAGATCTGTGGTTCATTGGTGCTAGCATTCGCCAGGAACGACGTTGAGGCTTACATGGGTGAGAATTTTTTCTTTAGCGACCTGACTTTGGATAATCTTATCTAGTAGAAAATGATTATGCGGAAGATTTTTTTTTATGATGAACTACCTACTCTCAGCGTATGAAAAGTGATACTAAACACACCTCTTGTCGTGTCAGGCAGAATAGAATGTAGCACCATCTCCTCCTATTAACCGATGTCCTAGGCGATTAATATAAGCGATTATTCACAAAGGCAGATATCTAAATCCAGAAAATTGCAGCAGCGTATTCTATTTTTTAAAGCGATCTCCAACCCGATCAAGCGTAGAGGAAGACGGCCCTCCGTGAGATAGGCAGGCAACCATCTAAATGATGTAATTACTAGGACCCCGAAGATAAGGACCTACCTAATGGGTATCCTGCGGCTGAAGTATATTGGTATGGTCGAATAGATGAAAGACTGCACTCACGTTCACGAAGAACGCGGATATTTTCTTTGATCCCTCGTGTAGCCTTCTGCTAGTAAAAACCAACCGAAACTAGACGAAAATAACATGATTATTATCGAATTAGGTAACAACCATAATAGGATGTCGATTGATACAATGCACCGACATCGCCTTTAGGCATCATTATGATCTCAATGGAACCGGATATCCGTAGCCAAGTGTCGGTTGTCGGCAGATTGAGGTGCACAGTTTAATAATAATTCTAATGGATCAGACTGGTACTGCGGTTGCAAAAGGCTTTCTTCGTGTGTAAAACGAGTAGATCCCAGTGTGCGTTGCTTTAAGCGAGTTTATAAGAGTGACATTTTCAGTAGCGATTTCTGTTAGTTGGCGAGGCTGGCGTCGCCAAATTAAAAATAAACGCAGGACTTACTTTAAGTATCTAAATTAAAAAAAGTTTACACGCTAAACAAACAAACAGACCATTAGTAAAATTAAAAAAGCCAAATTCAATTTTTTTTTATGGAGAACATTGAGACATTTAATATCTGTTTCAATCGTCGTAGAGGAGGGGGTAGGAAAGTAAGAAGGATACACACAGTGACATGTTGGCCGCCCCAGGACCAGAGTACATCCACCCCACGCCAACCACGCCCCCCCCCCCCCCTCTATAGATCTAGAAGATCTCTATAGAAATCAAATAAGGTAAATAAACATACTTTTGCACTGTCACCGCTTTCTGAAGTGGAAAGATACCTGCTTCTAATATTATTTTCAAAAGAATTTATTATTTCTTACATTGTATGCAATACTTGTGGTCAACTCTGGATGGACGTGTTCCGTCCGATAATGATGATGATGATTACCATCTAGTTGTAGTCTGTTTTTGCCGTAATCCGCGTAATCTTGAAAAAAAAGACCAACGTATTCTTAACGAAAAAAGATTCTTCGTAAATTTAACAGCGTAAAATATGAAATTAATTTGATAAGAATCATGGGTAAATCAATTAAGTACTTAAAATAGATTTCAAGGTAAGTTTCTTATTTATTATAGGTAGGCAAACGAGAGATTGACAATCTTCACCTACAACGTTACCGACAACGTGTTTACGTCTCTAGACCACGTTTTAAAATTCTAAGTGTCCGACCGAAGGTCAATTTCTGGCCGAAGCCGAAGCCGATTAGTCCCTATCGCCACAACCTTGGCCGAAGCCGAAGGTTTAAAAGCTCTAAGATCTTTTGTTCAAGATTGGCCACAAGCTACAATTAATAATATAAACGATTTTAAAACTTTAATATTGTACAGTATTGTCTTATATTGACCTTACCTATCCCGATTATAAT
Organism: Blastobasis adustella; assembly: GCA_907269095.1. Classification (NCBI taxonomy): domain Eukaryota; kingdom Metazoa; phylum Arthropoda; class Insecta; order Lepidoptera; family Blastobasidae; genus Blastobasis; species Blastobasis adustella. The sequence continues at coordinate 21,096,442 of OU026118.1, read as the reverse complement.
TGTTTATATTTTCGGATTTCTCGGCTGAGAATTCCCGTAGATATGCTGGGTCTGTGTCTGAGTATGTCACTGGCTGAATAATCAGGCTTGATTTTCCGTTTATTTGTCATTTACCTTAAACAAGATAAATGAGTTACCGATATTGGGTTCTCCAAAAACACACAAGTAATATTAAAACAGCTTCGTCCTTGTAGCTCTCATAAAGTATTTCCTTCTATCGTCCGCTTTCGTTTTGACTAAGTAATAATTCAAGTGAACGTGATTTAAATCGCTATCTTTGCCTCTGCTCTTTTTGATTTTCTAGTAGTGCCGTAATATATGCCGATACCGTAATTATAACGCCATTCGATACGGCTTGTAAGAGTGAGTACTACGATATTTGTTATAAAAGTGGTGACCCAACTCCAATATAATTATTTTTTCATCTAATTACAATTAGTGAACAAAATTATGGATTTTAAGTTTGTCTTCTACTAGGTCGCAATGCAAGTTTTCGGTTTAATTTACTTTATTCAATTACAAGCTTTTTCCCGCGACGAAACAGTTTTTATGACAAGTTAGGTTAGTGCACAGTGTTTCCTTTGGATTATGACATGGGATCTTTCAAGAGCTATTTTAGATGTCTTCTTAGAGGCGGGGAACGCATTGGTAGCACCCCTGATGATGCTGATGTCCTTAGGCTGCGGTGACCACTTTCCATCACTTGGCCCGCATGCCTGTTTGTCTGCTGTATTGTAAGAATGTGAGTACTACGGGGAAGTCCACGTCCTGTATCTCTGGTTCTACCAACCCGAATTACATGAGACATGGCTTAGACCCTAAACATCAAGCTACCAAACCATGAAAACAGGGTCAAAATCCGTTCAGTTGTTTTTGCGTGAAGCGCGAACAGATCGACAAACAGACAGACACAAAAATTAAAAAACTAATATTTTTGTGCATAGATCCGTTCCAGAATTTGCAACCGACAATTTTTTCTGAAATATCTTCAATGTTTTTGAGACACTGCTTTTTACGATTTATAATAGTAGCTCTGGAAATAAATCGCGCAGGATAGGGACCAATGGCGAAGTAAGCAAGTGGGCCCGGCTCGACGCCGCGGCTCATCCAGGGTCCGCTTTCCTACTTAATCTTCTCCACTTCGCCCGGTCTTAGGCATCCTCACGTCGTAAGTCGTTCTCGCATTTAACTACGCGATATCAACCCATCGCTTCTTGGGCCTCTTTCCTGATACTGGAAGGTTCAGACATCTATTGCCTCCTCGATCTTATCGTAGTATTCAATGTATTAAATTATTTGAATTACAAGATTTAAATATTTTTATTCAGTTATCATAGGAACAAAATACTCATATTCAACACAGTGTTGTACATATTCCTTAACAATAAATTAGAAAAACAATAATACTCCATTCATAATAATACAAACTTGCAAATTGTTTTGCTAGGCTGGCGACAACTTACTGTCTTGTTGTTGATAAACCTAGTGGTTGTTATTTAAGACTAAAACAAAACAGAACGCGGTGCAAAAGGATTTTGCACAGATAAATGTTGTGTTATTATCAGCCAACATGATGGTAGGCCTGTGGGCTGTGGGGACCGCTACAAAACATAATGAAAAACCTTCAATATTTATCTATCTAATTATCTATCCAATAATTCCAGAACTCTGTCTATTCGTGATCTAGTTCTTGAATTATCTAATTTGGTATATGAGGAAGCGAGATCAGTAGGTATTGTACTAAAACCTTAAGTATAATTATTATTACAATAAACTATGTACTAAGCGTAATAATAAATAGCACGAGCAGACTTTCTTCAGTAGTCTTTGTTACCTTCCAAGAAGAGTTGCAACTACGTGCTCATTAACTCCTAGTCGATTTAATTCATCTTCCGTAGTCTGTGAAATTAAGAGAAATGTTGTAGGTATTTCTTCGAAATACAAAAATAATGCCTTAATTGATTTTAAAGTTTCAAGCACTTACCGTTTCATATTCGGAGGTATCCGTAATCGTGTTTGATTCTGTCGTTTCAGTGAAGAATATTTTGTCTGTTTTTATTTCCTTGGGCATGTCTTTTATACTGTTGGGATTTGAAATTCTATTTTCATCATTTTTCCAATTATCATTTTGCTGAACTTGTCCTTCCTTTGGCAGTAAAGGGAATTGTTTCTCGATTTTGCCTGCGTCTAATCTGATCACTGTCTCGTCTTTGAAAACGATATTGTTATTGTATTTTTTGAATGTTCTAATTGCCAAGCTAGGAGGAGCAAGTGATCTATAAAATAAAATAAAATATGTTGTAATGCCTGCACTGAATTTGATTACCTAAACCACATTGAGGTGTACATTTTAAAAACCTTTATAGAGTTACATTTAACAAAACCTTTAAAAACATATAATAAAGACACTATTATTGACTAGTTTTACGACATCACGACGGTCACGAGTTTAAGACACATAAAATTTTCTGCCCAGGAAGCACAGTAAAATGAAGAAAATATATATGTTGTTGTAATAATTTTACTCACATTTCAATCTCATCTCTTCTTGGTTTGAATATTGTCTCGGTATAGCTTCCAAGAAAGCCAGCTCCGAATTTGGGCAACGTATAGAAATACCCAACGCCTGCATTTTGTGGTCTACATGAGATATTGCTAATGATAATTAACGTGAACAATACCATCGTTAGCTGTAAGAGAACGCAAATATTTCAATAGAAAAAGACACAGCAATAAAGTCGAAGGTAAAACACAAGGTGGAGGTCAGTCTACAGTTTGGTTCAAATAAAACACTTTCTCTGGGATGTCCAGGCGTCCCGTAAAAAGGAGAAAATACTAAGGACTGGTAAAAATCCTTTATGCCACATTGCTATTTTCAAAAGCTTGAAAAGCTGGGAAAACTAAATTCTGTAGCCATAGACGATTATAACTTGCACGTTTTAACTAGAATAATTTAGACTATTTAACATATAGCTTTGATTAGATCCAAATAATTATGAAAACAATACAACACGAATACGTTCTGCTGAAATGTTAATAATGGAGCACTCACCGGAGCCATCATTTGTGACCACTTCACAGAAAAGCTTCAAAGCAAGTGTGTAGAAACCTGGTAAACTGGTTGTCCATACAAACACAAATCACAACCGTTACCGAGTGCGTACTTATACCAATTCTGTATAAGTTTTTTCTATGACAGATGCGGAAAACTGATGCGTCATTAGTTCATGGGTCCTAAGAAGTGAAGGTCGTCTCGTCGCTACCAAAGTAAAGAGCCCACCGTCCACCTTTGTTGACTCAAGAACTACAAGTGACACAATATTATCGAGACACGCTATCTTAAATCAAATTGATCATAATTTATACACATGGAATTCCAAACCGTGGAATGCCGTAACATGATGTATGTTTTGACTGTCAAAGGTATTTTCGGTTCGGACGGAAAATCCGTCCATTATAACCTAAGAACTTTCCTAAACTGTTGGAAAAAACTCAATATCAAGCCAAATATTTGTAGGAGGAGGATAATATTTTACGATTATATACTTTTATGAAAGATCACTATAATTAGAAAACAAAGGCCCACGCCGCGTCTGTCTGTCTGTGTTTTCACCAATGGACAAAGTGATTCATGAGGAAGGTTTAAGTGTACAATTTGTTAAGGTTACGTGACTAGACTAGGAAACTAGACTACTCAATACTAGGTGACTAGGAAAGTTTAAAGATACACAATTTTTGAAAAGAGATCGCAATTAAATTATAACTTTTTAAAACATACAACACCATTTATTTATATTTCGAATTGTGAAAGCCATTTGATATAAAAAGAAACTATATAAATGTGTCGATATCGTTTTTGCATTCTTCTCGCTTTTTGTCGTAACAATGGAGTTCGTACGTGAGCATTTACATGCAATGATGTTAAATAAAATGAAAGTGGGTGTCATAGTAGTTTGTTATCCGCTTTTGGCAACCTCGTATCGTCCCGTGCAACTATTTTTAGATGGGTTTCTCAATTTAAACAGAAAAAATTTCCTTGAGAATAATGATGACAGCAGTGATCGTCCTGCGACTTGTAACGGAAGAAAATATCGAGGCTGTAAAAATATTAGACGAAGACCCAAAATCGACCTACAAGCAGATAGAAAAAACCCATAAAATATCATCGCCAACCATTAATTAAATTTTACACCTACAAGTCAGGAAACTTTGTTCACGTTGAGTTCATCATGCACTGAATGTATGACCGAATGATTGTAAAATTTAAAAATGTAGAAGAACGAAATATATTGAGAGAGAAAGTTGAGAAAAAAAAAGTTAGATGAAAGTGGGTTAATCAATATTACCCACTAACTAAGCGGCTGTCAATGGTGTGGGTGTTTCCAGACGAAACACTCAATGGTATTTCGAAGTGTGTTTACTAACCGTATTTGATGTGTTGAACCAAAAAAGTCGTAATACGTTTCGTAATATGTTGCGTAATCTATTTGCATCACGACAATGCAGTGTCTCACAAAGTGAAACTCACACAATCATGTATAAAGAAGATTTAAGAATTAAACCACCCTAGACCTGATCTAGCTCCATGTGACTTCTTACTTTTTCCAAAACTGAAACTAGGACTCGGTAGCATTCAGTTTGATAGCCCTAAGGACGCTCAGAATGCTTTTACAGCAACAGTTGAGGACCTCTCTGAAGAAGACTATCGCCAGTGCTTCAAATCTTTGTTTAGACGGATTAATTGCCGTATAGAGACCGATTATTATTTCTAGCTTTAATATTTCTTTGCATCTTCAAAACCGGTTGGCTTGTCGCTAGTCTATACTAATATTATAAAGAGAAAATATTTGTTTGTAATGATTAAACTCAAAAACTTTTAAAATTCTTTCACTAATATAATGCTACGTTATCGCTGAGTATAGTAGTAGAGGCTTAAATACTAGTAGGAGTAGAGACTTTTATGTCGGAAAAATAATATGTTCCCGCGGGAAAGTTAGTTGTTTACCTCTGGATCTCTATATGAACTACATGCGGAGGAAAGCCGCTGAGAACAACTAGTTTATACTAATAAAGTACAATATTTAATCGAACATTTAATGAAAATTAATAAATAATTACAGGTATAGATGAATGTTAAGTCCTGGGGTATTAGGCTTGATGTGCTTTCGGTGCTCACTTTTTTATAGTACTAATTTGTCGGGTGGCCTGTTTTGATAGTTGGATGATGGCACCTACTTCAAATGCTAACCGAGGACTATGTCAAACTTGATAAGTGCTCTTGGTGGCTAACAAAATTGGAAATTTCCTTCTCCAAGCAACGTTGCTTACCTACATAATGGTGTTCCGTCTTTGTAACGGATTTGGCGATCTGAGGCTCAAGTTTTCTAAACTCACATGCTATTGATATTCTATTTAGACTCAATGGCGATTGAAACGAACTCCATTACGATTAAAACGAATTCTAACTCAAACTCTCAAACTCAAACATATTTATTCAATTTAAGGTTTACAAGAAACACTTATGAACGTCGACAATAAATACCTACATAATAAACGAATAATACAGGTTAGGCACTAGTTTAGGTATCTTAGTAGTCAATTCAATATTTCAATGTATGAATTCATAATAATAATTATTACATTCATTTCTTAGCCAATAGTACCTATAAAGAATTAATCAAATCATAAAAATTGAAAAATTACAATATTGCAACATAATAAATCCCAAGTCAACCAAATCATTGCATTAAATAAACAAGTTAAATAAATCAATATAAATTATTGTAACACATGTTCAATTACATTCAATTTATAAATTACATTTATAATACATTCATAATGTATAATATATAAATTAACAATAAAAATACTGTCTCGACCTGAAATGCAGCAGGAAACATAGAAGATTGGTCGGATAAAAAAAAAATTCAACTCAATGAAATCATTTATCTTATAATATGATTTCTGCAATAATTTACCCTTAATCCATGAGCGAACGGAGCGAGATTTTTGACATTCAAGTCAAAGTTCTTATTGAAGTATCGATTCAGTTGAGCCAGTCATAAATTAGCCGACATAGGGCTCTGCGTGGTTCAGTGTTCTACTGCTAATTTACCACGCAGAGGCCTCGAAGCGCTGTTAGTTAGTGTAAATTAGGCTAAGATTATTTTTCTAGCTAGACTACCGAAAAATGTTAACTACTTGCTGCTAGCTGGTATACCCCATGTTAGTCACTTTGATGACACACGGTGCTTTATTACACTGTCGGACACTACACGGCTCATTATTATGAACATCATCACCTTCTAGAACAGTCCACTGCAGGATTGAGGGCCTCTCCTACGAAAGGGGAGGTTATTGCCATAATCACCACGCTTGACAGGCGGGTTGGAGATCGCAGTATTATAAATATAACAATGGAAAACGCTGCTGCCCATTTCCCGGCCTACGAAAACTCTAGATCTTTTGCCTCGAAAACATTAGTTGCCTTATACGATACCCACGAGTGCAAAGGGTTGGTGCTTTTCTAGTCTGCCGGACACGGTCATTTCGCCTGTACAAAAAACTATCCTCTGCAAAGTATCTGAATAATTGCTCATGAATTCAACTAGGTGTTAGAGAAGGTTCAGCAAAATATTTTTTTATGTTGTGTAAGTTGCAATAAGACGTTGGCGCTATATTCTATTCTTATGAACATCATAATTATAGCTAAGATGGATTGCCGTCCGATACAAATGTATGTTAGTTTGATAGTCCATTTGTTTGTCGGGAAGTCGATAGGAAACCAAACATAATTTGGAAATGTTTTTTAGCTCCCCTCGCCGAGGTACTGAACGGGACCACATCCATTGCGCTGCGAGCTATTGCCTCTAAATTAGTGACGTATCAGGAACTAGGTATGTACTCCACACCATATCCACAGTAGGTATTTATAAGTAGGTACCTTGTGTAAAATAACAAAAAATGTTTTCTCACGGTGTTTGATTAATCAAATACAAAGGTTGTTTTAATTTCTCATTTCCCTATTTATAATAACGTAATAAAAGAATCCCCGACGCATCTGTCTGTCTGGCTAAACACAATATATTCCGAAAGTTTTGAACCAATTTCGAACATTCATTCGCTAATAGGAAGGTACTTTCTTTCCGAGTGGCATTTCCGGGTATTTATGGTTCGGAAGGATCTTGTGTTACAAGTTTCGTATGGAACGCATTCGACATCGGTAAGGGGTCCGACTCGTAAGCGAGAGGTCCCGGGTTCGAATCCCATTGAGGTCATACACCACGACTCTTTTTTGAGTTAATAAATTAAAGAACACTAACCGATGCTCATACGGTGATGGAAAAAGTCGTGATGAAATCAGGTTCCCGAATTAAAAGGGTCAAGGAGGTCAGAGGGCAGAGGGCGGTGATAAACATGAGCAATCTAATTTTAGACCAATATCGGTGTTACCAGTGTTCAGCAAAATCTTCGAAAGATTAATGCTTGATCAGTTGCTTGCCCACTTTACTGAAAATAAGTTGTTTCACAGTAATCAGTTTGGTTTTACCAAAGACCGATCTACTGTGGATGCGGGTGTGGAACTGCTAAAGCATATCTATGATGCTTGGGAGAGGTCACAGAATGCTATTGGCGTTTTCTGTGACCTTTCCAAAGCATTTGATTGTGTTAATTATGACACGCTACTGCTGAAACTGGAACATTATGGGGTCAAAGGAAGTGCACTATTACTTTTGAAATCATACCTAAATGAGAGATTACAAAGAGTGAAAGTTAATAGCGTCATCTCTGGTAAAATCGTTGGTGAGATGGGAGTTCCGCAGGGCTCTATCTTAGGTCCGTTTCTATTTCTCGTATACATCAATGACATGCCCTCTTTCTTAGGTAAACGTTGCGAAACTGTACTGTTTGCTGATGATACTTCTTTGACATTTAAAGTTGATAGAAATAAAGAAAATTTTGACGACGTGAACAGTACACTTTCGCAACTCCATATGTGGTTCACATCTAACAATTTACTCTTGAATTCATGTAAAACCAAATGTGTTCTATTTCACATGCCAAATGTGAAAATGAAAAGTATGACCCTTAATCTAAATAATGAAATATTAAAATTTACAGACTTAACTGTTTTCCTAGGGCTGACACTGGATAAAAACTCCAGTGGAAGGACCACTTACAAACCTTATCAGGGAGACTGAGTTCTGCAATATATGCAATAAAAAAAATCCGGGGCCTTACGAATGTAGAAACCGCGCGGCTCGTCTATTTCAGTTACTTCCATAGCATTATGTCTTATGGCTTGATGCTGTGGGGTTCTGCAGCTGACATACAAGATATTTTTATTCTACAAAAACGGGCGGTGCGGGCTATATATCGTTGGAGCCCACGAGTTTCTCTAAGAGAACACTTTAAAAGTATTAATATACTTACAATTGCGTCACAATACATATATTATAATATTGTTCATATTTATAAGCACAGAACATCTTATCAAAAACATTCCGATAATCACAGCTACAATACTCGGAATAGGGACAGGGTTGTGACTGAACGCTTCAGATTGACAAAGGTAAAATCCTCTTTTGTGGCTCATGGCGTATCTTTTTTTAATAAAATTCCTGAAGAGATACAAAACTTACCTCTTAATCAATTTAAAAAAACCACTAAGACAAACTTAATAAACAAAGCATACTATAAAGTAAAGGACTACATGGAAGATAAAAATCCCTGGATATAACTCATTTTAATACCTTAGTCACATTGATTGAATAATTTTGTGACATGTTTAATTGTGTATTTAATATTTGATGTTTGTAAGTGAATTGACATTTTAAACAATTGAATCGGAATAATTAACTTGGTGATATTTTTTTTAATTATATTTTTGGTTTTAAAATTTATTAATTGTATTTTATTTATATGTATTTGACATTTATCTATATTTGATAAACAATTTTTTCAATATTTAGAATATACCTAAAATAGGTTTCACCATTATTGTAATGTACATTTTAATTTATTTGTTGGACATTCATAAGTGCTATGTATAGCCTAATCTGAATAAACTATTTTGACTTTGACTTTGACTTTTAGTCGCTCCACTGTAATTACCTGATCTGCCAACTCTGGATCACAACTGGGATATTAACGCCAAGTTGATGATGATGAGCCGGGTTCAGTTCTCTTTGCAGCTGCTTGTACTAACTAACTGTTTTGGCCGCCATATGGTCCACGTGTTATTTGCCACCTTATCGGCCTCCACAGGCAAGGTGTTCTCGCTGTTCGGCGTGGCCGAGACGATGATGCCGCTGGTGTTCACACCGCTCTACGCCCGCGTGTACATCCTGATGCTGCACATCCTGCCGGGAGCCGTGTTCCTGATCAGCGTGCTGGCTACTGTGCCCGCCTTGGGGATCTTCATGTAAGCACCACACATACATATTAATATTCACTTTTTAGATTATTAGATTTGTGTCAGTTAAGCGTCGTGGGGGGTTAAGGGGGGTTTGGGGCCCCACCACCATCTCAGGGGCCCAAGCCAACCTCACCTGCACGTGGTCCCCCTGCTGGCAGACGGACGAGGCTCTGGCGAATCGGCTTTTCCCTAACGGGTTGTGCGTGTCGGATGGGAGTCGACGCACGTAAAAAGCCAAAACCCCGCAAAAAAAAATTATGGATAGGTCGAAAAGGAAACCGGACACGGATAGGGCGTCGCCGCAAAACGACGCGCAGGGGGATCGCCCTACTCCTGTGTCAAGTCGGTTAGGGCTACCGGGTCTAGGGCGGGCCCGGTTAAAGACGCTAGCCCACAGAAAGGTCCGCTTCGCGTCGTGGAATCTTGGCACGCTGACCGGACGGGCGCGTGAGCTGGCCGATGTGCTCGCCAGGCGGAGGGTGGCAGTGGCGTTCGTGCAGGAGACTCGTTGGAGAGGCAACAGGTCCCGCAACATCGGGAACGGCTACAAGCTTATATACACGGGCTCTCCGAGTGGGGACAACGGCGTGGGGGTAGTGCTCTCTGAGGAGTTTCGGGACAGCGTCTTGGATGTGAAGCGTATAAGCGACCGCCTGATGGTTGTAGGAGTGCTTGTCGAAGGGGTCGTGACCAACTTGATAAGCGCCTACGCTCCACAGGTCGGTTGCGGCGATGCGGATAAGGCGCTGTTCTGGGAGCAAGTCGGGGAAGTGCTACGAAACATTCCGTTGTCACAGGGTATTGTTGTGGTGGCGATCTGAACGGTCATGTGGGTGAGAAGTGTGAGGAGTTTGGCCGTGTACATGGCGGTTTTGGTTTTGGGAGCCGTAACGCTGAAGGGGAAGAAATTCTTCGGACGTGTGCGGCTGCCGATTTGGACATCGTAAACACGTTTTTTCAAAAGAAATCCGAACATCTGATCACCTACAAGAGTGGGAGGAACGCTACCCAGATCGAATACTTTCTCACTCGGAGAGACGGTATTGGCAAAGTAGCCACCTGTAAAGCTATACCCGGAGAGAGTCTCACTGCCCAGCATCGGGTCCTTGTGATGGACCTGCGCGTTAAGCCTCGAGGCAAATACCGGGAGCAGTGCCGACGCCAAACCCGGTGGTGGCTGCTTGAAGAAACCAAGTCCCACGAGTTCGCCGCTGCTGTCAGCGACCTTAGTGTTGCGACAGACGGTGAACCCGTCCAACAACTCTGGGACAGAACTCAGGCAGCTATCGCACGGGCAGCGCGGACGGTGCTGGGTGTGTCTAGGGGTGGTCGCAGGCTTGACAAGGAGACCTGGTGGTGGAACGATACAGTCCAGAGGGAGACCAGGCTGAAGAAAGCCCTCTTTAAAAAGTGGCAAGCGTCCAGATCTCCTGAAGACCACGCTGCGTACAGGGATGCCAAACGTGCCAGCAAACGAGCGGTAGCCAGAGCCAGACGAGACCACTTACGTCCTTTATACGATAAGTTGGAATCGTCCCCGAACCTCCCTCGGAACCAAGAACTTGTGCCACCGATAACGCCTGAGGAAGTCGAGACGGCTCTTCGCCGCATGAAGAATCGGAAAGCTGTCGGGCCCGATGGAGTCCCTATCGAGGCGTGGAAATCGATGGGCTCTCGTGGTGTGAGCATCCTAACCGACCTTTATAACCGCATTCTCCGCACCGGGAAGATACCAGACCAATGGAGGCTAAGTATTATTACTCCAGTCTATAAGGGCAAGGGCTCGGTGCGGGAGTGCACCAACTACCAACACACCCCTGCATTTCCTGTTTCTGGATATGCAGAAGGCCTTTGACTGTATCCCTCGGGAGATGATATGGTGGGCGTTGCGGTTCAAGTCGATACCTGAGGCCTATATTGACATTATCCGAGACATGTACCACGACTCCGATTCTATAGTAAGGACTGCCGTTGGTGACACCAAACCGTTCCCGATTACCGTTGGGGTACACCAGGGCTCTGTGCTCAGCCCACTTCTGTTCAACGTGATATTAGACGTATTGTCAGACAGCATCCGAGATTATCATGAGGTACCTCCATGGCTGCTCATGTATGCTGACGATATCGCGCTGACAGACTCTGACAAGGGGCGGCTAATCCAACGTGTAAAAAAGTGGAAGGAGGCACTTGAGAACGGCGGTCTGAAGATAAATGTGGCGAAGACAGAGTACATGGCATGGCCAAACAGTGCAGATCCCCTACCCGTGCGCATAGGTGATGAGGAAGTCAAGTGCACGGATCAGGTGAGATACTTGGGATCTGTGCTTAGCTCAACCGGGGACATCGATGGCGACGTCAAGGCCCGAATATCCGCTGCTTGGGCCAAATGGCGGGAGGTAACAGGTGTCATTTGTGACCCCAAAATGCCGATAAAGTTGAAGGGACAGGTCTATAAGACCATCGTTAGACCTGCTCTTCTTTACGGTAGCGAGACTTGGCCCCTTTTAGAGCGACACAGGCAGGAGCTGCGTGTCACGGAAATGAAGATGCTGCGGTGGATGTGTGGAGTTTCACGGAAGGATCGGGTTCGAAACGCCCACATTCGGGGTAGCCTTGGCGTCCGTGACATCGCAGATAAGCTGCAAGAGTGCCGCCTTCGATGGTATGGCCACGTCTTGCGCAGATCGGCAAGTTATGTGGGGAACAAGTGTCTGGCTATGCCGCCCCCGCCGGGCACGGGAAGGAGAGGCCGGCCCAAGAAGCGATGGCTTGACATTGTCAAGAACGATATGCGTGCCAATAAGCTCACCACGAGAGATGCCGAAGACCGAGCGAGGTGGGCCAGAAATAGCAGGAAGGCGGACCCTGGGCCCTCGCGTGCTGCGCGGGGACGAAGCCGGGACATGACGCCAGGATGATGATGATGAAGCGTCGTACACACGTTCAGTTTTAACTGTACCTACAGTTTTGAACAGTACACATGTCGCTGACGTATCTCGATACATATAATTTAAAGGTATAGATACTAATGTAAATTTTAGGAACATAAAAATGTCAAAATATACCTAAATATGTCACAGAATATAAATTACAGAAAATAAAAATGATCACATTTCATCGTGTCGATTTCTGTAACACCATTCAACGGCTTTCCGTTTCCAGATGGTTCTACAGGCAGCACAGAAAGGATGAGAGGGAGAAGCGAATAGAGGTGCCGTCAACGCCTCCTTTACATCACCCATCCCGGGAGAAGTCTAGCTTCTTCGAGAGATGTGAACCCCTCCAATCGAGTCTTGGAAAGATCAGGACGACGCTACGAAGCCTGAAATCGGAACAAAAAGAACAAAAGACCACCGGCGACACAGAAAGTTGCAAAGATTAAAGTGTAGCGGTTTATTAAGCGTCTTACACATGTTCCATTTTAACTGAATAGTTAAACTGTACACTACGTAAGTCTGTTAGATAAACCTGCCCTTTGTGTCAGATTAAGTTAGCAGTTAATTGCGTAGCTAAGACTAAGAAATGAAACTGAAAGTTTTAATGCGTTAAGTTGACATTTGATCGTTAGAGCATATTTATAAACTGAATAATATCGTGGTTGTGGACTAAAACGAATAAGTACCTATTAATACCTGAAGAGATATGACCTTATCCCAGCAATGGCAGGATAACTTGACAAATAGTTTCTACCGCGAGGTTTCACAGGTCTACATTTACAACAGCGCCACCAACGGAGAAAAATTTTCTATCATCCTGCCTTTGCTCCATGCAAAACTGTGTTGCATGCTCAGTCAAGAATTAATACTTGTTCTGAGGTTGCATTTGTGCCAAAATACGATGTGCCAATATTTAGGCGTAAATTAATAATAAATAAATATTATACTTGGACTAATTCACATAGCGCCATCTAGCCCCAAGATAAGCAAAGCTTGTGTTATAGATGTTAGTTAAGTTATAAACTACTTATATCTTTTTTACATTCATACTTATTATACATACAACTTGATACAACATCCAGACCCGTCACAGAAATTAAAATCATTCATTTAAATTTCTGCTCGACCGGGTATCGAACCTCTGCATGGCAGACCGGCTAACCAACTGAACCACTCAGGTCGTCAAAAATGGTATATGTATGATAGTGTTACATAGTGGCAATAATTATCTGGGAGCACGATAGCGTTCTCGACAAGAGTTTTCAATATAAAAGTCAATCAAACGGTACCTAACCAAATATTATTCCCCAAAATATTCGTACTTAAAGCTGTTTGAACAGTTTCTCTGAAAAGGGTAAATGTTTTTGCTTTTTAAAAATAGTTTTGAGTGACATTTTAATGTGATAAGGCAAGAATATTTCGTATTAAACTTTCTTTTTACATACTATTTGTAAAACATCTCATTAATTCAAATAAATATCATTCCTTTATTTGGGACCAGTCTCGTAGCAAAATTCTAATTGAAAGTATTTTGTATGAAGTACTTTAGCTGCTAATGTAGATATGTATACTATTAATTAAGTAATCTTTGTGTCTTAAGAAAGTATTGTTTTGTCTGTCTAAACAACAATAGAAATTACTACTTATTTAAAATGGTATCCATTCATGGATGTCTAGTCAGTACTATGAGATTTAATTACCTACTTATAACTGAATGAAGTCTGGCTGCGTGAACATGAGAGGGAGGTGAGGACTTTTGTGTCCACCAGTGGACTCAAGATGATGGTTTTGATTTAGTCATTGTTGATGATTCTAAAGGATGGTTTTTTATACCCCTGGTTTTAAACTGAAATATTACAAAGGAGAATATTTTTAATATCAGTGAAACTAGCTTTATTGGAAAGTCCTATTTTCACACACTTCACATTGTGCTAATATATCAGCGAATGTTGTGTTTTATCATCTCTGGTTTATCGGCGTAGATACCTCCAAAGAAAAAACGTGGTCATTGTGTGTTTATTCTTTCAAAAGTCAAAACGATTCCATCAAATGTCGGCAACTAAATGTATTAAGGAAAAAATGTACATCAACGAACAATTAATTTCACGTTGGCCTAGAGTTTGTGCAATCTATCTCCATTAGGTTATCTTTAAGAATATGTCTCGCCGAGATACCAGAAACGATAGAACAAAACATTCGGTAAGTTATTAGCGAAAAGTGTGTGAAAACTTGACATCGAGATTGGGCCCTCTAGACGTGTATTTCCAATAAAGCTAGTTTCACTGATGTCAAAACTATTTATATTGGTTTAATTTCAATGTTAACAAAAGGTTTAAAAAACATCCATTACATATGCACGGTGCACACTCTCGAAAACATCAAAGGATAGGCAAAAACTACCGAGTTCCATAACTTGCCTGTCACAACTCTATTGCTTCCATAGTCTTAACATAACATCTTCTCATACATTACTTGGCTAAGTAAAGTAGCCATTATTGCCTTTAGCGATAAGGCCGCGTTTGCCTACAATGTTTGATAAGACTTTTACTTTTACTAAGACAAAATTTACTTGTCATTTTGTGTGCAATAAAGAGTTAATCTACCTATCTAAAGTAGCTTTACTATGCGTTCTCACAGCGCTCGGTTACTAAGTGAACACACTGCGTTCAAAACGGCTCTATGATTGGTCAATTTCGTTCATTTTGACGGTCGCAAAGTGTCGATCGCCACTCAAGCTTAAGTACTTGCAGTGGGAACCCTGTGCGTTCGCGCGCGCTTTGAGACCTCATAGTAACATTTCTGAAAGCTACTGTTACCTCCTGTCGAGCGGCCGATTCGTACAGTAACTGAATATAGTTTAATTAGATACCAGTGTTTTGAGCTTGCGAAAGCATCGAAAATAACATAATAGATATAATTTAACTAAGATTTTAAACCGTGTTTCCTGAAGAACTTGGCGAACAATAATGTTAAGTATTTTGGTGGTAGACCTTTTTTAAGCAAATAAATTAAGCGACAAGCTTATTATATTAATCACGCAAGAAAATAAATAAATGACAAAAATGTATTTTTTTTATTTTTATTCCACGGAATGCCTCAAGATTCCCGTCCGTTCCGCCATTCCTCTTGGCATTCGTATGCACAAATGGAGATCTCATTACATTGCAAGCCTGAATTCCCCGCGATTCATACAATTTGACGTAAAGCTGTGCGGGGATATGTAGCGTCTGAAGCGGGTTTCTCACGAATTTACCTACGATCCAATTAAAGAATCCTCACTGGGTGAGCTCAACTCGATTTTGTTTCGGGTCGCAATTTATTAATGTACACTGTGAGTCGAGTCTGTTGGAAAACAAATTTATCATACTTATATCTAGTAATTATGTCAGCGTGTCCTCTGAAAAAGTGAAGATGTTATTTTAAAAAACTATCGGTTTTCTCAATGTTACCGTCAATCGTAACCAACCACTTTTTCTAATAATGCTGCATAAGGCTAATACATAAATTAAAAACAAATATTATGTGACCAGAACATATCATTCAATCATATGTGATCACAACAGATCAGAAACAAATATTAGGTGAGCGTCGGTAGCCGGGCGGTTGAGTATCTAACTAGTAAGCGAGAGGTACCGGGTTCGAATCCCGCTGCGGCCATGTACCAATAACTCTTTTCTGAGTTATGTACATTAGTTGATTTCTAAATATGCTCTTACGGTGAGGGAAAATATCACATATTTAAATATATGTATAAATATATGGGAAAATATAACATATATAAATATATGTGATGAAACCTGCAGTCTGGTTAGGTTCCCCTGGTAGCAGGGTCACGGAGGTCAGATGGCTGTCGCTCCACTGTAATTACCTGATCGCCAAATCCTGGATCATGGTCAAGGCGGACCCTGGGCCCTCGTGCTCGAGAGCATAACCGGGCATTAACGCCAAAATTATTATGATGATTATGTGATCAGAACATTTTTTTTATTGGAGAGACACATAATATTAGTACAATGTAGAGAAGGCTAAACGAGCAAGCAACAGTCGCGGTTCTGACGCGTAATAGAACCTGATAATGTAGTCCACTGTTGGAGTTAAATTTATGGGAATCAATTCAATTTCTCAATTTTCCAATTTTTATTTGACTTTTCTACGTTGTAATACGAGATTTTCTCCTTTAATAATGTTAGATTTAATAAAGATGAAGCGACCCTCACTCCGGCCAGCGCTGGCAGGTCGGAACTTAGAGCACCTCTACAGTTAGCACTCCAAGGAAATTAATGACGTAATTCACCAAGGGAAACAACACTGGGAGAATTCCCCGCCCGCCTCGGCGAATAGTGTTTTTGTTCTGACTTAATCACACTCATTGCGAGAAATAAAGTTTCACTGCCTGAGGTCACGGCAGGGAATTACTTAACAACGTTCCCTTCGGAAGCCATATTGCTTCCCATATTTCTTTTGCAGTCGGTTCTCAGTGCGAATCTATACAAACGGACTGACTAATATACAAAATTTGAATTATTGAGGGGCCTACCATCTCCGCTATTCAATAATTACATCATGACAAACTTTTGACACAAGTGGTTTTATTGTCACAAAAATACCTTGACCTTCTATTGAAGGCATGGGTGATTAAAATAAATATTTAACGTCACGGTCAATTAATTGGTATATCGAAATAAAAGAAAGTCAATAAAATAAAATTCACCGTCACAGGGTGGCAATCGGCTCCGAGACTGTTCAACCAGTCTCAGGGTCATCTCTGAACAAAATAAACAAATAAGACAAATGCGATTTTATTGAATACGCCATGTTTAACTGTCTTCTTCTTTTCAGCCTTTTTCAACCTCGAGGGTGCTGTTTCCTACCTGTTCAGACCAGCAGTTCTTTTGAGTTGACGTCCTACCATCGCACCTGCTGTTTTCCGTGGACAGTACATTCACCCCAATTACAGCTGCATGTCGAGCAATTTAAATTGCATTTCAGTCGCTTACCATCATTATCATCGTCACTCGGCAATGTCAATCTATTGCTTCATGGGTCTCCCGTGGGGCCTCTTTCTTGGTACCGGCATGTTAGAAAGGGATTAGAGGGATTAGTTATCTGAATGGATATTACCGGTCTCGTGCAGCGCGGATACGATGTACTTGAATTTATCACTTCATTGATTGATTTATTGACAGCTTCGTTCCCGAAGTGGGTGGTATCTAAATCCGTGCTGTAGCCAGCCTTGTACACTTGTTGGCGATGTTTAGCTTTAAACCCCCTTTTTCTAGCACTTCCTTTCCCGTGTTATCCTGGTCTCAAGATCTTTCCTACGCTTGCTAACCAATGCGATGTCATCAGTGTATTTCATGAGCCTGGAGTCACGTCCGGAATTTCGGCTGAGGGAATGTCCAGCACTATGCAGAACAGGAAAGGGCTAAGGACGGAACCCTGGTGAACACACACCTTATTCGGAAAGGGTTTACAAATACTATAAATACATACAATATTGTATGGTTTAATTATCCAATATGGCCAGGTTCCCCTGGTAGCAGGGTCACGGATTTTAGATTACCTGATCTACCAAAACCTGGATCATGGTCAAGGCGAACCTCGGGCCATTAACACAAGCACAATCGGAACATTAACGCCAAGATGATGATGATTGTATGGTTACAAGGCGTACATATCCTTGATAATTTCAATGTAAAGCTTTCGACTTTAGCGCCCACCGGATTACCTCTCGAGGAACACTGTCAAAAGCAGATCGAGAAATGCGAAACGGAGAGGTTGATTTCTACTGCAGTGGGAGAAATTTAAGAAAAATTTTATGCCGAAGATTGGGTCCATGGTGCTGCAGCCCGATTTGAAGCCATATTGGCTTTCCGACAGGGAGCATTCCTGGCGGAGTCTTTGTTCTATGACACGTTCACATAGCTTCATTGTATCGCTGATACCATATTAGCTTCAATAATACTGGTATTGTAAATGCGAATGTAGGTCGGTCTATCTGACTTTGAAGCTAGGTCCGATCCGATGCCTACTGCCTAGGCGAACGACGTCGCGGGCAAACGCCTTACACATATCCGCGTCGGCATCGCTCGTTAGCACTAACCCCACATCGCGTTACGCGTGTTATTAATTTCAAGCATCCCCCATCATTATCACACCCCCTTTTAATTACGCTAAATGAATAAGCAAAAATTACCTTTTGTGTTATTCGGAAAGGCTTTATGTGGCACGGCTCGCGTATCTTAATGAGGTTTGGGAGTTTTAAAGGCTGTTTTTGGAATAATTAACGTGGCTGAATAGATTTTTGTTGATCAGTCATCCGGGGGAGGGTTGACGGTCTCTCCCGTCGCGTTCGGAGCCCACGCTGCGGGCGAAACTTTTCACTTTCGTTCCGTAACGAAACTCATAATAGTATAAGTACCGTCACGGGGTGCCTGCCGACTCCGGAGACTACTCAACCAGTCTCCGGGTTCCCGCGGAAAGCCTTGGTCAGCCACCGAAACGTATCGCACGATCAATGTAAGACTTTTGTAACTTCCAAACTATCTAATTTGATAGTTGGATAACGCTTATAATTTTTTTATACTACTAAGGTTTGAAGCAATCGTACGGCCCGCCTAATGGAAAGCAGTACTATATAGCCTAAGGGCATGTGCAATACTGGGGGTATGTCACTAGTATTTACTATAGATAATTTGAAGAACAAAATTGACTTAAACATAATTCTTTGTTTTATTTTATTTGTTTATTAACAGATCATAGCAACATAACATTTATCATAAAAATACATTATAAAATAAGCATGTGCCAATTAAAATCCGCAAATTAAAAAGAACATTTGTTGTTAATTATTTGTACAACCACCTTCAGGTTTATTTATTTAGGTGATTGAAATTCATTGAAGCGCACTGAGTAGTCTGAGTATTGAGGTTCATCACTGTCGTTCCATACCTTGCCGCGAGATTCTTATCTTGTTCGTAAAATATGTCATGATTTATTTAAGTATGTATTTACACTAAGAATACGCTGATATATAACATTTATTTCTCATGACAATTTTTTTTTAACTTATTTCGTGTGCAATGAAGTATATAATAGAATAATAATAACATGATTTGTGCTAAAATATGAGTATGCCTTAATTGTAGCAACGAAACATCGGCCAACCGCGCCGCAAGG
Source organism: Blastobasis adustella (assembly GCA_907269095.1). Classification (NCBI taxonomy): domain Eukaryota; kingdom Metazoa; phylum Arthropoda; class Insecta; order Lepidoptera; family Blastobasidae; genus Blastobasis; species Blastobasis adustella. The sequence continues at coordinate 21,076,909 of OU026118.1, read as the reverse complement.
TTGTGAACGCAACCCCGCAATGGAAGCTTTGCCAACCCACTCCCGCCTATTCAAGCCCTGTCAATTAATGATTAATTATATTAATCGACACCTCTCCATTTGGAATTGAGTGGACTGTTTAGCTTGCGCTGTTAGAAATGGAGCCAGACAAAGTGATTTAACGGGATATCTGAAATGTGTTTACTCTAAAATTCCTGTCAAGCTCAAGGTTATATACAAGAGTCTAATTAGACTTAAGAAATGGCCGCCGCTGACGGAACACGACCACGCCCACGCCAGCGAAATGAAAATGCTGCGTTGGATGTGCGGCGTTACGCGACTCTACCGGGTAGGTAACGAGTACATCTGTGGCTTCCTTGGCGTGAAGAATATAACGAATAATACTGAGGAGGCTCGCCTGCGCTGGTTTGGTCACGTTGCGTATGCCTCAGGAATACGTGGGAAATAGGTGCCTGATCCTGTTGGTATTTGGAAAGAGGCCCATGGGCGGCGCAAGAAGCGATGTCAATCGCTGTGTCGGATGCGAGAACCAACAAAGAAGACCGGGCGAAGTGGAGAAGAATGAGCAGGAAAACGCACCCTGGCAGAAGCTGGGATAAGCGCTATGATTCCTATTTAAGTAACTATGTCAAGTAAGTAATTTTCTTTTTACGTGTAAGCACACTTAATCTATTTATCTAGCTCTGCTCACGCGGTGTAGGCATTAATTGCAGTCGTCAACTTTTTACGAGTTTCGCCCTCAGAACTCGAAATGGGGTAGTAAACTGCCCGCTGATAAATTTAAGTGCGCACCTTTTTATTACCACTACAATTAAGTTGGTTGGTGGTATCCTGTCTTTGTAAGTAGGTAGGGTAGCACGTCCAAGTGAGAAAGCGACAAATGACTTGTGCGTCTAAACCGCGCACTACGCGCTGTTGCTGCACTGCGCGCGAACGGGGCGTTGCATACGATTAAAAGGAAAAAATAGTTCACATAATTGTAATAGATTGCGTTAGACACGATTCTCAAAAATAAATCAATACGAGACGTTGCTCTTCGAGCAACTTCAGTTGCCAAATTCAATACTTGAGAATTCTGTCTTTTCAGCGCCATCTAACTACCATTTCACTTTTTCAAATTCAAATTCATTTTTTATTGTGACACACAGGTTGCTTTAAAGTAGCTGTTTGAAAATCCGTCATTGATCACATCTTCTTGCGCACTGCTCGCAGGACCCGTTGCAGCAACTGCGCCTGCGCGGCGTATTCGCAAGATTTGGACACAACTTTAGATTATCTGTCCATTACCTTAACTTTCTGATCAAACTCGATTTGAATACTTATTGGAACGAATTAGACTAACCATTGAAAAGCGAAATTCTTTAATTCCCTGTCGTGTCAAAGGAAACTTAAATTCCTAAGCAACTAAACAGTTTAATCATCAAATGGCCGGATCAAAGGCTCCATTAGCCACAAATCACAATCAAATGCTCTCAATCAAAATAGAGACAGGAATAATATCGGTCCTAATCATCAACGAGCTAACAATAGGGATCAGAGAGCTACAATACTGAATGCCGAACACGCTGTTTAGGTACTAGAATTACTCATTATTACCAATACTGTCAGTACCGTGCATTGATGTGCACCAATTATTGATATGTACTGATGTACTTGCTTGTTTTGGCTAATAATTTACAAGTTTTGCGATGATTTATTTCTTTTTATTTAGTATCGATATATTGTAAATACCCTGGCAACCTCATCCTTCAAAACAGAACGCAACAACACAAGCATTTTTTTATTTTTTTATTTAACAGTTTATTGCACACAGTAAAATACATAGAGAAACATCATACATATAGACGACACAACAGGCACTACTTATTTCTAAAAGAAATTTCTTCCAGCAGGCCTACAGAAGAGAGATGTGATAAGTAAATAATAATAATAATAATAATAAATCTTTAATTCAGGCAAAGTAACGAGTTACACCCATATCACAATATAAATTAATATAAAAATAATGATATTAATATAATATTAAAATAAAGATAAAAATGACTTAAAGTCATGCTAAAGTCTCAATAAAATCAGTCTTAACATCGTCATTTGTTATTTTTAGCGTGATGCACGTGGACCCAATGTTTGAAGATGGAGCAGTTCATGCACTCTGTCAAGGATGCCAGGATGTAATTCTTGGACGACCGCAACCGACTCCAAAATCCCGCGATACGGGATCTGATGGCCCCGAAGAAATCGGCGACCCCTGCCTCAGCAAACATGTGAGACGCACTGCAGAAACGAGGCAGCTTCATCAGGATACGATATGCGTCATTATATTGTACTCTAATTACACACATTGCTCTCTGGGTGTATCGGACCCAGAGCTGACATGTGTAGAAGCATAAACAATATGCTCTAAACAATGTCAGCTTCACATCACGTGTACACCCAGCGAATCTGCGCGCAATCATGTTGCTGCGGACGGCCATGGCACGCCGTTCCCTCTCGATGTCGGCGTCATCACTGAGGTCGCTTGTTAAGATATGACCCAAGTACCTGAACTGCTCCACCCTCTGAATGACAGCCTCACTCAACAGCACCTTGGGAACTCTCTCCGGACCCTTGCCTGCTCTGAATATCATTAAATGTGACTTCGCTACGTTGTATCTCAAGCCATGATCTGCAACATAGCGTTCACAGATGGCAATCAGTCTGTTCAGTCCGTTAATTGAGGGACTGAGAAGCACCATGTCGTCAGCATAGCTCAAATTATTGAGACATATGCCCGCGACGTTGCAACCAACTCTGGTACTTCTCAGTTCCTCAATCAGGCCATTTACATAGATGTTAAAAAGATCCGGAGAGGTTAACCCCCCCTGGCGAACACCGCATTCTAGTCTAAACTCACTAGATGTCGCGTCGCCCCATCTCACACAGTTAATTTGGTTTTCGTACCAATACTTTAAGAGCCGTACAGTGATCTGCGGTACCCCCGATCCCTCGAGTTTGTCCCATAGTAAGCTATAGTTTACTAGGTCGAAAGCTCGACTTAGATCAAGGAAACACGCGTATACTGAGGTGTTTCGGTCCGTGTAATATTTTACTGTCCGTTTTAAACTAAATATTGCAGCATCCGTAGAAAGATTGCTACGAAAACCAAACTGTGCGTCGTCAATCCTTAGGCTAGATTCCAAGTCAGGGTGGATAATTCGTTCAAAAATTTTTCCAATTATGGTACCTAGTGAAATAGGTCTATAGTTTTTAGTGCTTGACAGATCTCCGGTCTTATTCTTTGGTACTGGAACTACAACAGTTCTCATTAAATTTTTAGGTAGGTAACCTAGTCCATAACACATAGTAAACAATTTTGACAATAGCACATAAATGTAGTGGTTCGCGTGAAGGACATGCTCGATACTAAGGCCATCCCATCCTGGTGACTTACCACGTTTCATGAGTTTCACAACTCTCGCAACTGCGTCCGGGGATATACTGTGGCATTTTCGCACCTCGTCATCACCGGTCACCGTGGCATTGTACTCCTCGCATACTCTACTACTGGAGCTCGGCACGCCACAAGGAAGCGGCTCGACCCTGAAGTGGTGCGAGAACAATTCAGCAATATGTTGTGGCCCGCTAACGTTATCTATGCTTATCGGCATGCTGGACTTAGCATTGAGCTTTTTGGTGGCATTCCAGAACTTCGGGAAATTCTTATTAGCTTGGTGTAAAGCCAGTATGTCAAGTTGAATCTTTCTCTCATTGTTTTGACACCACCTCAGTTTGTTCTTGAAATCACTTCTAGAACTCCTCATGTTTTCAAAAGTTGTACCTGTAGTCGGTCTGCCAGCCACAGTCCAAGCAGCATAATACATTTTAGCCTTATCGTGCATGTCCTTCACGTGGTAGTTCCACCCCACAACTTGTCCAGCACGTCCACGTGCACCACGACTACAATTGCGACTAAGAGTCGCTACAGTTTGTAGTGACTTTACAATTTTGTCATAAAATATATCTAAAACATCGAAATGAGATTTACAAATGCCTTTTAAACAGTCATCACACTCGTTTTCATATACAATTTGGTTTAAAATATCACAGGAGAGTTTTGTGTATGAGAATATTTGTGTTTGATCTCTACTCCCCCAACGAATGTTACGCAGTGAGTCGGTTTCAGTATTAATAGTTGTTTTACCCACGATCTCACCTAGATTACAATTTACCGTTAAAGGAATATGATCCGACCAATATACTCCATATTCTATTTCAACGCTAACTATCGTACGTCGAGCTGCACGTGTAGACAAAATATGATCGAGCCAACTACGGGTCCCATGTGACTCACTCAGATATGTGTACGATTCCTTCGGGAGCAGTTCTTCGTCCACACAAATCAAATGGTTGTCACGACAAAATCTCGACAACTCACCTCCAAAATTTTTTTTCGGATCGGCATTGTAGTCACCTAACACAAAAGCCGCCTCGGCATCAGAGTCAGCGATGATCGCCGCGATCGTCGCCAGGCACTCCGTGAACTCCACCAGATTCTCTGGGTCATCGCATGGCAGGTATACACTAAATACTAGGATCGCGTTGTCCTTCAATTGTATTCGAATCGCCGAAACACGGTTACTTTCGCATTGTATTACCATCACTTTCTCGAACAGAGATCTCCGCCACATGAGTGCCAGGCCTCCATACGGTCGCCCTCTCAATATCCCTAATGAAGCAGTAAAGCAGATCGACGTGCGCGATATAGAATACATACTAAAATACTTAAACATAATTAACTTCTCAAATAAAATATAATAAATATAATATAAACATATAATAATAATATAATATATATTATAATACAATACTATGCATACATATCTATGTACAACTAGACAGAGATAGATAATGATCCTTGGCATTGTTGCTTGGCGGCCAGAAATAGTTGGAGCGGTGAAACGCATCCAAGCGGACGCAAGCTTGACAGAATCCTACCACCAATAAAATAAAGTGTACTCTGTTGAATGACACGAAATATTATACACTCGAGTACCTACAAATTCATAAGAATCTTGAGTACCAGGACCATGTAACTCGAGCATAGTAGTTTATCTATTCAATGGCTGAATGAAAGTCCCGTTCTGGGTGCACAGACATAGTTAGCTAAATCCGGTGGCTTCTCCTGCAATTATATGGCGCGGATGGCACACATGCAGACGGAATGTGAATGGGTTGCAGTTGATTCTGAGTGACGAGACCGTGACGAGACTAAAGCAAAATATTTGTATTGAATCAGGGTATTTCAAAGTTTGTTTTGTGCCACGTCGTCATTTTAATACACACAGATTAATATACATTCGCTACTCGAAGATAAAGAAGATAGAAACCTACACGTAAATATTTGTTAGGTTGAAGAACTTATTTAGAAAAATTATTTTGTGTTATGCTTATTATCAGAATGCAAATAAATTCGAAAGTTACTATGGAGACCTTTTTATAAACATGTTTTATTAACTAGCTTTTGCCCACGACTTCGCGCGCTTAAATTCTATGTTGCCGCGGGAGTCATATTGACTTTTGAGAGTAGTCTATTTGTGAAGCATAAACACTAAATTTAATCAATATCCGATAAGTAGATTTTTAGTGTCATACCTACAAGACTTAAAGACATCACATCAACAACCAAAACCAATATACCTAATGGCTTTCAGAATTCGAAATATAAATAAATGAAGTTTAAAAAAAATACAATCTAATTGCAACTATTTAAAAAAAAGTTATGAATCTCAAATCTTTCCTAATCACCCACGGGCCACGTATATGTCATTACATACCCACCCCGCCCGCGACGGGGGGTACGATGACGGAGTTTTGCTGTGGCGCCAGACCGACAAGCTCTCTAGACCATAAATAATGAGCCAAAGTCCCTAACTACAAGAGCAAGAGCTTCTTCAGTATGCTGACGATTCGTATAGCGTTGGTTATGCCACTAGGTTATTCGTTGTCATGTCACCTATTTGTTGCCACGTCACCTTGTAAAGAGAGGCGCATTCCATATCGTCCTCGCACCGTCGCTCCGGATAACCGCCGCCCAGCGACGAGTTCCGAACTGGAAAGTTGTCGGTATTAATTCTGCGCTCGCAAAACAACGGGCCGAATTTATAATTGTACGCAACGCCCGCCATTATTTAGATTTAAGCAAATCTGAGGCGGCAAAATGCGGCAAAACAACGGTTTTCACTTACACGACACTCGTCTGTCTTCAGGAGTTGGCGTTTTTGGCGGCTTCGTCGTTGGCAGCACGGGGCTGCGCCTAATCTGTATGGGAGGTAAAGGGTACTCGTTTGGATACAGTGGGGGATAACGGGAATAGTAAGAAGAAGTGTCCTGTATGTCATAATTGGTTTTTTTTAATACCATACCATGCACGTCTTATTTTTGAGAAAGAAGATGCACGACAGAAATTCAAGCGACATAAAAATTGTGTACTTTTAAGCGGTGATTTCTCGAAAACTATAATTGATAGGCTCAAAAGTGAAACCACAAAAGTGAATTTTGTTTCGGCACCTTATTGAAATGGTATACGCCCTTGGCTGTGAATATTGAAGCAATCAAGTGAAAGGTCACTGACAAAAAAAGTGCGGTGCGGAAGGACGACTTGACTTGTAACTCCGAAACGGCTGCACCGATTTTGATAAAATTTTCAGTGAATCTTCAGATTAGTCCAATGAAGCTTGTTAGCGGTCGATCAACAAAAAATTTACATTACATTTTAATGAAATATTCTATTTTGGTAGCGTAATATTGAAAATATGATCAAACTACGTTTGTATGGAGCACGGCCGGGAAGCGAACGAAGACATTAGCTGCCCGGCGCGTAATTCATGTATTCACGAAGACTGACGTCGGTATATTACATCTACCCGCACTTTTTTATTTCAGCTGCTGTTTCGACATACCTGCATAAATTCATTGTCTATGGACTGTGCTATTAAAACTTGAGTATTACGTTTCAGTGTTCGTGACCGTACTACTTTTCTTACCATACACCAGTTCGCCAGAATAAGACCTAGGTGAGCTGTTTCATCAAAACAGTGTGAAGTTTTTAACCCTCTCGTGTTGTAGCGTTCTAGTAGCAGGTTACGAGCTGCAGCAGACAGGTTAATGAGCGCGCATTCACGTCGACAGGCAGACATCAGCCCTTCAGGCCGGAGTTAACAACTGTGCGGCGCAGGCACGGGCCCAGGAGGGACCCACTTCGACTACTTACGAGGTAGGAGTAGGAGGATTTGGTGACAGCTATCAAGAGTGCTGTTAATGTGGCTGTTTTAGGATACTATATTGTGGTGTTTGTCATTGACATGCTAAGAAAAGAATGAACTATATGTACAAGCTGTTGAATATGGGCGGTTTTTATATTGAAATGAGTGTAATTTTTAGTTAATTAATATTTACACTATAAATTTAAATGTTTTATTTGAACTTAATCTTTTATTTGTACCTAAGGCAAACGAGCTAGCAGGCCTCTTTATGGAAAGTAGATAATCTCCGCCGCCCATAGGGTTGCCGGCTCCTATTAAAAAAGTGCTATTTTTTTTTATGGCTAGAAATAAATTTGTAAGTCATTTATGTTGTCAAAAGGTAACCCAAGCTAGCTTTTATCCTTTTTAAATGTCTGAAAAATTCATTATCTAAAGTACTTGTAACATCTATAACAACCACAAGAAAGCAATATAGTTTATGATTATGATTATGATTACTTATCACGTGACTTCTAAGCTTACACAATGTGTAGAGTGCAAACATCATTACTCCCAACCAGCAGGTTATTGACACTGCTGTATTTTAAGACGATATTTTTCACGTAAATTGAATCTTTACGATGTTTTTAATTATCTCACAGTTATTTACACTATATTTAAATATCCTATTGTAGTACCATTTCTTAATGATAACAATCGTTATTTTTTCTTAACAGACGTAATCTCTGGGTTTGAATATCATTGCCCTCTCCGTAATGTGAAAGAAACTTAAAATCGAAGCCCACGTAAAAAAAATTACGAAAATTATCATCATCACCAACCAAAATAAAGTCGATTCAATTACATTCGTACCGGATGCTAATCCGTAAAAATTTTGTTTTCTGGTTACGTCGCTGGCATTTTAGCGAGTCGAAACGTAGGAGCTCTTGACGCCCAAATTAACGAGATGCGACAGCATACTGTCTGGAATGGAGCTACTGAATCCGACCCTGCCATTAAGTGGTATAGCGATGAATAGGTAAAACTGGTAAATTTGACAGATTGCCTTTAGGATTGTGTACAGACTTTGCAATCATTTAATATTCAAATTAATGGTACAGTTCAGTTAACCAGAAATATAATTTAAATTGTGTGGTATGTTGGGAACAGTATTTTCCTCAAAGGGATACATAAAAGGTGTATTAAAACCAGATGACGTGTAATAAATTATTTATCACATAAATTAAAAATAAAAGTATACAATAATCAACATTTATTTAACACTAGAGGTACAATGGCGGACTTAAAGCTAAAATAGCCTTATCAACAGCCAGCCGTGAAAAAGTCTGATCGAGAAAGGTGTAAAGGAGGAGAGCCTACAAGATACAATGGGGGAGGGAAACAATTTATTTAAGTACCGGTATAAAATACTGATAGACATGGACAACAGAAATAAGATAAAGATCATGAAAAGAAGAATAGAAGTAAAATGATAGAGGGAGTAACATTTTTATATAGCGTCCAGAAATTTACTAGTATCGGTTTCCGCATCAATTTTATGCTCTTCCTTGTTTCTGATAAGATCCTTCTTATGTTCATAGTAGAGCCACCTGTAAATTACAATAATAATTTTAATCTTGTTATAAGCTGATAACAGGCTGATAGACTGATAGTAGCTGTTCAGACGACTACACAGAATCGATGAAGGTAACATACTATGTAGTACCAACTATTGCCACTAGATGGCGCTGTTACAAAGTTGTGTACTTTCTACATCGCGGTAGCAAGTTGGCGCATACCAATAATATATAGAATTTGGTTTTTTGTAATAAATGATCCATTTTGAACATTATTTAATTTGTTTCATTTTCTGGAAATTTTGGGGTTTGTTCATGGTCCTTCGAGAATACCGGTACTGGTGTTTGGATTTGGAAAAATTTTTGGAATTTTTTTTTGTGGTGGCGCCGACCAGGGGTGAAATACTGCCTATGGTGCTATAGTACTCTCTCCAAGAGTACCATCGTATGCCGGAAGATTCACACGATTCAGGTGTGAAAGAGACGGAGTAATACTTGAAGTTTGAGCTGGACAGCTGTCAACGTTAAAGTTATACTAGCTGTCAAAGTCAAGTGACAGCTACGGTCAGTGACTTGTAAACTTCAAATTCTACCAGCTGTCAAATTCAAGTGACAGCTGCCAGGATCAAAATTGCATCTGTCAATATCAAGTGACAGTTAGCTGTCAGAGCCAAGAAGTAAGCTGTCAATGTCAAGTGTTGACATACGTCAATGTCAATGTAGCTGCTAATTGTCAACATCAAGAAGTCATCTGTCAACGTCACTTTGAAGTCTACAATCTGCCACGCGTCAAGGACAAGGAATATTATTGGTCATCGAGAAACTTTGTGAGTGAAAGTGGTCAACAAATTGTGAGTAAAATTGAACTTTATTTACTAGGACAAATTAACTTAGATAAATTTCGAATTACAGTGTTTGTTTACATAGACTTAGTTAAAATTTTAAAGTAAATTGCATGGACTTAGAATAGTTTCGATAAAAGTGTTCAGACGGGGAACCTATGCCCAATTTTTGATCGATTTATTAATTGTTAAACACTTGTAAAATTTTTGTAAATTCTTATATTTTGTAACTTAGAATTTTTCTATCGATTTTCTACTAGCTTCGTTTGTAATGTCTGCAACCATGATTGATAATTATATTAAACTTCAGGAGGATATACTTGATAAAATTGAAAGAGGTTTGAGTAATTTTAAAAAGTCTCCAAAAGAAAGGATATCAGCCGGTTACATTGATACAAGATTAGAGGCTTTAGAAAAATTATGGACTGTGTTTACTAGCAATCATCAAAAATTTGTGTTTGAATGTAAAAAAGAGATATTGGAATCTAATGATAGTGTAGTAAACGGCATGTACTATAAATGTGAAGATGCTTATATAGATTATAAATCGCTTTTGAAAGACAAGCAGATACAGTTAAAATCTAGTACAGTAGAAACTTGTGAGTCTAAATTGCAACCGCAATCGAGTAATGTAAAATTGCCTAAAATCGAAATTCCTAAGTTTTCCGTAACTATTCTGAGTGGCCAAGTTTTCGAGATTTGTTTCTGTCTCTAGCGCACAAAGAAAGCACCATTGATAATGTGCAGAAGCTTCACTATCTTAAAGGTTGTGTTACCGGTGAAGCAGAGCAATTATTGCGGCACATCTCATGTACTGGGGATAATTATAAACTATGTTGGGATCAATTAGAGAGTCGTTACAATAATAAAAGGTTCCAAGCTAATTGTATTCTTAAAAGGTTGACTTGTCAAAAGGTTATACAATCTGAATCATGCACTGCAGTTAAGCAGTTATTAGATACAACCAAAGAATGTTTGAACGCATTAAAAAACTTAGGTATAGATACTAGTACTTGGGATACTATTATAATCTTTTTAATAAGCCAAAAGTTAGACTCAGAATCACGTAAGCAGTGGGAACAAAAAGTTAGTGAGTCATCTCAGAGTTTGCCTAGTTTTAAAAAATTTCAAGAGTTTTTAGAGACTCGTTTCAGGTCTATTGAGTTTTTAGATACAAAGGCACTAAGAAATGACAAACCTAATTACACCCATGTTTCCACTACTCAACAGCCTACATGTTTGTATTGCTCTGATAGTCACAAGTTGGCAAACTGTAAAAAGTTCGCAAAAGATGATGTTGATTTGAGGCGTAGTTTTGTCCAGACTCACAGATTATGTTTTAATTGTTTAGCTCCTAACCACTCCGTTTATCAATGCAACCAGTCCACTAGATGTCATATTTGCAAGAAAAAGCATCATACTTTGCTTCATACCAGACTTCCCAATAATTTAGCTAATGGTTCAAACCGAGCTCAGCAAACGACAGACGGCAGAGTGGTTGCCACCGTTGTTGGTGAAAAGCCAGCTCAGCAGTCGTTGCAGGATCAAGGTCAGGGTTCAAATGGTCCAATTGTTTCTTGTTCATCAAGTAATTGCAGCCAAGTTTTATTAGCTACGGCTTTAGTAAAAGTTAATTCAAACAAGAACAACACTCCTGTAGTTTTAAAGGCCTTGTTGGATCAAGGTTCTCAAGCCTCATTTGTAACTGAAGAAGCAGTTCAGATGTTAGGTCTCAGGAAAATACCGGAAACAAGTCTCTTATCAGGTTTAGGCGGTGATCAGAGTTCACATTTAATATCGAAATCCTCTGTAGTTCTAAAGATTCAATCTCGTCTAGATCCAAGCTTTATTGTTACAGTTAAAGCTCATGTTTTGAAAAGACTTACCACATTTTTACCTAGTAAAAAGGTGGCAGTTCAGTTACTGCCTACATCACTCACGTCTATAACTCTAGCAGATCCCTCATTTCACATGCCGAATAAGATAGATCTGCTTTTGGGTGCGGAAGTGTATAGCCAGATTTTGTTGGAAGGGGTACTCAAGGGTCTGTCGGGTTCTATTATTGCGCAACATACTAGACTCGGTTGGATCCTCTCTGGCAAAATAGATGATATTTTTGCACCAACGAATCAGGACGGAGTGAATTCCAATAGCATAGTCAGTATGCATTTAACTCAGCTCAATGAGAATGAGCTTTTAAAGAAATTTTGGGAATTGGAGTCAGATCATTTTCTTACAAGTAAGAGACATTACTCAAAGGAGGAAGAGAAATGTGAAAAGTTGTTCGCACAAACAACTTCAAGACATGATTCTGGCCGATTCGTTGTCAAATTGCCATTCAAGTCGGAAAATCCGTCTTGTAAGTTTGGCAATTCTAAACAAATTGCGCACAAACGGTTTCTTTGGTTAGAGAAACGTTTGTTAAATAACCCTAAACTAAAGATTGAATATTCCAATGTGCTTAATGAATATCTTAGTTTAGGACACATGGAAAAGGTAGATCCAATGGACGTGTGTAAGCCGGGAGCAGTTTATCTGCCCCACCATGCAGTCGTCCGCCAAGATAGGACTACAACCAAAGTGCGTGTAGTCTTCGATGCCTCAGCCAAGGGCACAAACGGCGTTTCACTTAACGACGACTTAATGGTTGGTCCAACTCTTCAGCCAGAATTACGGCACTTAATAATGCGTTGGCGATGCTATCCAATTTCACTTGTCGCAGACATTGTAAAAATGTACCGACAAGTGAAGGTAGCGGAGGAAGATATAGATTTTCAGCGCATCCTCTGGCGAGAAAATCCAAGTGCTGAAATACAGCATTTTAGACTATTGTCAGTCACATTTGGAACTTCCTCTGCCCCATATTTAGCTGTCCGCGCTCTACAAGAATTGGCTCATCAAGAAGGGCATAACTTTCCATTAGCAGCAGATAGAGTACTTCATGAATTTTATATGGACGATCTAATGACCGGCTGTTACTCCGTAGAAGAGGGTGTTCAAATTTATACTGAAATTGTACAATTGCTCAATGGAGGAGGCTTTCCTCTTCAGAAGATTGCGAGCAACAATAAAGAATTACTTTATCAACTCCAATTGGAAAGTAACAACTCTAAAGAGATTAGAGAAATTAAAACCGACGAAGTGATGAAAATATTAGGGCTTACATGGAATCGAGAAACAGATTACTTCCAATGCTCAGTTAAGCTTTCTACTGAGGACAAGCTCGTAACAAAAAGGAAAGTTATATCGGACATAGCACGTCTCTTTGATCCTTTAGGCTGGATAGCACCTGTTGTCACTAAAGCTAAGATTTTTATACAGCAACTATGGTTGTCTGGTATTGGATGGGACAGCGAGTTGCCGAGTCAACTGCTTATAGACTGGACTCTATTTAGAAACGATTTGACAGTGCTTGAGGCTGTAACTGTTCCACGTTGGATCAAATCGTGCAAGGACGACAAATGTTTCGAACTTCATGGATTCTCAGACGCGTCGAATGCAGCATATGCGGCTGTGGTCTATGCTCGCATTGTTAATAGTCAGGGCAATGTGTATGTGAGTCTGATCACATCTAAAAGTCGCGTAGCACCTATCAAACAAGTCTCTATTCCGCGATTGGAATTATGCGGAGCAGTACTGCTATCGAGACTTCTGAGTGAGGTTGGTGTGACTTTACAGGTGCCCAGTCATAACATTCATGCATATACTGACTCAACGATAGTTCTCGCCTGGCTAAGTAGTCACCCCAGCCGGTGGAAAACCTTTGTTGCAAACCGCGTATCTGAAATTCTCAGTATCACAGATAGTGATCAATGGTCACATGTTATTTCTAAGGAAAACCCGGCTGACTGTGTATCACGTGGAATGCTAGCTTCAGACTTCATTAACTATCAACTCTGGAAACGGGGTCCTGAATGGCTGTATCTTGAAAATATCAGCTACGAAAAGGCTACTCTTAGTGATACGAAGCTCGAAGAAAGAAAACCTAAGTTGGCATGCCATATAACTACTGATGAAGAGAAAAGCATCAAGACTTTATTAAGTAGGTTTTCATCACTGACGAAGCTCATTCGTGTCGTCGCGTTCTGTAAAAGAGTTGTAAACTGGAACAAACCTGAAAAAAGAAAAACTAACTGGTTAAGCACAGAAGAATTGCAAGATTCATTACTTACCTGTATCAAGTTATGTCAGAGAGTAGAGTTTGAGCAGGATATAGAGTCTGTAAAGAGCGGAAAGTTGAAGAAAAACAACAAACTTTCGTCTTTGTGTCCAATTTTAGACTCAAATGGGATATTGAGAGTTGGTGGACGATTACAGAATGCAGGTTTGATTTCATTCGACATGAAGCATCCGGTTGTTATTCCACATAAATCCCATTTCACAAAACTGTTGGTTTTAGATGCACATATTAAGACTATGCACGGTGGTCCTCAGCTCACGCTGAATTACTTAAGATCTAAATATTGGGTTATCGGTGCGAAGAATTTGGTTCGAATATGTGTGCATAAATGCATGACTTGCATTCGTTATTCTACGCAAACTAACCAGCAAATGATGGGTGAGCTTCCTGAAGCGAGAACCACTGCACATAGACCTTTTATAAGGAGTGGTGTTGACTACGCAGGGCCGATCAATGTTCGAACCACAAAGGGTCGTGGTCACCATGCTACGAAAGGGTACATATGCTTGTTTGTGTGTATGGCAACTCGAGCCATACACTTGGAATTCGTCAGTGACATGACTTCGGAGACCTTTCTCGCTGCTTTCAAGCGTTTTGTAGCTCGTAGAGGTCATGTCGCCGAACTATGGAGTGACAACGGTACCACATTCGTAGGGAGTGCACGAGCATTGGAAGAATTGTTCGACTTGGAAAGGTCTAGTGTGGCAGTGGAGATTGCTGACTGGTTAGCTTCAAATAACACTACTTGGCATTTCATCCCTCCCCGTGCTCCAAACTTTGGAGGACTGTGGGAAGCGGGCATAAAATCAACCAAACATCACCTTAAACGAGTGATAGGAGACAGTACCCTAACATTTGAGGAGCTGACGACTGTGCTGTCCCAAATTGAGGCATGTCTCAATTCGAGACCATTGTCCCAGTTATCCAATAATGCTGAAGATCCCAACCCATTAACTCCTGGACATTTTTTGGTAGGTGAACCCTTAGTTTTGATCCCTGACCTTAATTATGAACAATCAAATTTAAGTAATTTAAAGCGATGGCGTTTAACGCAAAGAATGGTTCAAGAATTTTGGCGTAGATGGTCACATGAATACCTGACACAACTGCAACAAAGGTTTAAGTGGACTGAACAGATTCCTGAACCCGAGATTGGAAGTGTTGTTCTGGTTAAGGAGGACGATTTACCGCCTGCTAGATGGCTCTTTGGACTGGTCGTTGATAAACATCCGGGATTGGACAAACTCACACGTGTTGTCAGTCTCAAGTATAAAGGTCATATTATTAAGAGACCTTTGTCAAAGCTTATATTGTTACCTGTTAAGGATTAGTAAAAGTTTTCTTTTGTTTAATCTTAGGATTTGATCCTCTGATTTGTAATACTAAGTTATACCTAGATAAGTTGTTAATGTAGCAAATTAAAATAGTCAGTTTATATAGCAAATTAAGTTTATATCTATTATCAATTACGATGTAAAGTAAGTTTGAAATTTGTGACATCTTGTGTTGTCGATGTCAAAACTGTTTATTTTTATATTTCTTTAGCTGGACTAGGTCCATGGCGGTCGGAATGTTCAGACGACTACACAGAATCGATGAAGGTAACATACTATGTAGTACCAACTATTGCCACTAGATGGCGCTGTTACAAAGTTGTGTACTTTCTACATCGCGGTAGCAAGTTGGCGCATACCAATAATATATAGAATTTGGTTTTTTGTAATAAATGATCCATTTTGAACCTTATTTAATTTGTTTCATTTTTGGGAAATTTTGGGGTTTGTTCAGTAGCTGCTACTGTTACTTAAGACTATTTACACGTGTAAGTGTACTTATACTAATTACTGCAGTAGAAAATGTATTTTATTTATTTTAGAATGTTATATTTATTGGGCGTAAAACGGGCAACAGAGGGTTTTTGTTATTGCTATCAAATTGAGCGCGAGCATGACTTTTATATTTTTATACACACATAAAATGACGGATTTTATTATAGTTTGACTGAGAAGAATACAGTGCGTTAATTTTGCCTCGGACTGCCACAAGCCCTTAAATCCCATCTGTCCCCAGGCGTCTGTCCCCGCTTGTAGACAGATGAGAACATTCGTGTCACCTGGCCTCAGACTTTAAATAGAGGATAGTATACAATACCATGGTATTTGTTATGGAACAAATTCTTAGGAATGTTGAGATAGACGCCTAACTATTAACTGTTGATTTCTCAAACAATGAGTGTTTCGTGGAAAAGGCGTGACGTGAGGTATGTACGCATTATTGTAAATTTTAAAATTGCAAATTCCGTAGAATATGATTTAAAAGATTATCTATGAATTGATGAGGAGTCGATAAATACTTTTCATTTTAATATTTTACTGAGGATATCTATCAGACATTGATATGTTTAAATTTCTCATCACAAAAACTTTGAGTATAACATTCCTTTGCAGTTGTCACTACAAGGTTTGTATCTAATTTTCCGAATTTATATTAGGAACTATGTTCATAGTGAAGATGATTGGCAAAATAGGCGGAAAAAAAATTAAATAATCGCGAAAGTTATATACGTACTACTTCTGTCTAAAATCTAGAGTACACTATCTACGAATCTCCGATTGGGGACGACTAAATCTAGTCCAACTTAACCCCACTAAGATAAAAGTATGCGCGTTCACCGCCAAGAAAGCTAAATTCGTTGTAGCTCCACAGTTCTAGGCTACACCGCTTACCATCTCAAAGAACATATCTAACCTAGGTGTCGACATCTCTAGCAATGTCTAGTTCGCAGTCAATTGAAAGAAAAGGTCAAGTTCGCATCTAAAAAACTGGGTGTGCTTAACGACTTCTCCTATATAAGGCTCTAGTTAGACCTCATTTGTGGTATTGCTCCCATCTATGGGCAGGAGCAATGCAAAAAACGCTTGTCTGTTTTCCTACCTTATAACATAAAAAAAATCTTACCCAAAAATCCCTATCGAGGGTAGTGTGAGGACCGCCCCCAGCAGGAACACGGCGCCGGGGAGCACGCTCAGCGTGGCCATGTACACGCGCGAGTACAGCGGCCCGTACACCAGCGGCATCATCGCCTCCGCCAGCCCGAACAGCGAGTTCACCTTGCCTAGACCACACGAGCAGAGCATTACGTGAGATACTCTGGTTTTATGCTGTGCCTTCAGTCTTGGAGACTGTTGGAAAACCGGCGACTGCGGCCCGTAAACCAGAGGCATCATGCCAGCCCAAACAGCGAGTTCACCTTGTCTGGGCCACACGAGCATATACGTGAAATACTGTGGTTCTATGCAGTACAGTGGAGGCTATAATATAACCCGTAGATACACTAAGGTCATCGTGGCTTCACCTTGCCTGCGCCACAGGAGCTGGGCATTACTTAGATACTCAGGTTCTATGATATTCCTTATAGTAGGGACGATATGGGTCTCCTATTCCACTCGCACAACCCGTTAGGAATTGTCGATTCGCTAAAGACTCTTCCGTCTATCAGTAGGGGGCTTGGGGACCAGTGCAGGTGAGGTGTGATTGGGCCACTGAGATGGTGGCAGGGCCACATGAAGACTAACAGTGGATTGTTGACGGCTATTGATATGATGTGTCATGAAGGCCCATTGAATTTATTCAATATTTTATATTATGTTAAGGTTGTGAAGAATATAATCTGCTATCTGTAAAGTTTGTACAAACATATCAGCGTCGATATCTTTTATGTGTTCGATGGGTGAATTTTAGGGAACGTTTTCAATTTCCGCTTCTTGTCAATAAGCTGGTTCTCTATCGATTTTTTCCATGTGCCAGACAATATTAACATGCTGATAGAATAGAATCAAACCTACCAATTTGTTATAAATAAAATAATTAAGCTGGAAAACATCCTCGATAAATTTATTGAAACACAAATAACTTTCCGGTCTCCAATGAGATTGAGGTAGAGATAAATTAAACAAGCTGATTTTTCAAAGTAAAAAGTTAAAATCGCACTAAAATTTACTTACTGAATACTGCAGTAACACAAAAAGCACTTTCTTTTTAATAATACTATTATATCAAATAAATAAAGTCTTAATTGAATCACCAGCGTGCCAGTAAAGCGATTTTTGTTTAATTTTCTATAATTTTACACATTATTTTATTTTAATATCTTAATTTTTTTTTTATTAAAGTAATCCGTTAAAGGAGAAAAAATACTTTCTTACCAAACTCTTCTCCTGTAACTAGTTTGGTCGCGATCGACCGCATGGCTATGAACGAAGTCCCGTTCAGGAATTCCATCAATGGAGCTGAAAATTAAAGAGCCTAATTTATTATTATTTTAAGTGAGATACGGCTAGGTAGCGGATTACCTCGATCGAATTGGAGCCGACTGGGGAAGGACCTTCATTTAAAGACTTCATTGAACGCAGCCAAACTATACCATTGAATGCTGCCGGTGAATAAGGTCTCCAGAGCTCCATGGGGTGGGGATTTGAGGAACAGTGGTTTAGGCAGTGCAGGGGCAGTCTTTTTGCTGCCAGAGCAACTTGTTGTAGAGGTGGGCAATTATTGCCTATAGGCAGCAGTAACCACTGTTCATCAGGTGGCCCGCTTTCTTATTTGTCAAATAAAATTTTCTTAATTAAAATATCAAATTTTCGCTGTTTCCATTAAATGTAAGATTCGTCTCGGCAGTGGAAACCAAACGACTGAGGGACAGGGCGAGGGGGAAAAATCGTAGGACAATTTCGGCATAATGCAGTAAGATCGCTCGCTGGAGCCTCGCTATCACTGGCCTAACACGCCATCACAACATCTTCAACTAATAATATTAATATTAACCCGGCTTTGTCCCGGCTTCTGCCAGGGTCCGCTTTCCCACTCTTTCTTTTCCACTTCCCCCGGTCTTATGCGTCATCAGCCTCTCGCACCCGACTCCGCGATATCAATACATCGCTTCTTGGACCTTCCGCGGGTCCTTTTTCTTGATACCTACAGTTTGGTCACTATTTTCCACGTATTCACTTAATATAGAATATTCTAAATATTATAACATATACACTAATGAGCAAAAATACCTAACTTACATAAACGACGATATTTAAACAACTTATGATAGCTCTATGATATCAAAGGAACATTTTCATTCAGAAGGAACATTTTTACTAGTCTAGAAAACATCGTCGTTTATGTAAGTTAGTTAATTCTGCTTGTCAGTGTAAGTGTTGACTATGTTCATTGATTTAGACTCAAGTTAAAACAACAACAGTAGATAGGTGCATTACGACAATAAACACAGCCTTATCACGTTGTCACTCATTTTCAGTTTTCTCCCAGAGACAAAATATACTAAAGAGTCCGCTTGGATGGGTACCACCTCTTTAACTGTTTCTCCCGCCTAGAAATAATGCTAACATTGTTGTGTTCCGGTTTAAAGGATAACGTAGCTCAATTATAGGCAAGACCGGCTTTTAGTCCTCACAATGTCTATGCATGTGCGGTTCTGCACTCTTGTTACATGAAATCTAGCTGCTAGTTTCTCATATTAGTAGCAAGTAATTCAATTGAAGGCGCACACAACCGAAATCTCGGTCGAGCTGGTATTACACGGCCAAGGAATCGAGTTTATCCGGTGGGATCTAGCCAGCTTGCGTATATCCCATAAACAGTACCCCGAGTAGTAACTTTGCTAAACAGTTGTTCCGAACTTCTGGTCCGTGTGCCTGGGCATAGCTTAATGAATTAAAACCTAACTTATAGTTTAACTTGCTGTGCGGTAATTGGCTGAGGCGTTATTTAGTGTGTTAAGGAGTTGGAGCTTATTTACAGCCTGTTTATAGTAAGCGTTATGAGTAAAGGCGGGATGTGTTGTGGTGTTTATATCGCCGTGGCTTCCATGTGACTCTAGTTGTTGATTTGAATTTTTTGTGCTACTCAGTGGTAAAAAAACACACGGCCCAGCTGATGGACAGTGGTGGCTGTGAACATCTACAATTCAAGATGTGGAATCGGTTGTCACTCGAACAGCTGAGTTGACATGCCTCATGTCTTGATTGCGCTGGCAACCACGTCCTTTAAACCAGAACACAACAATGCAAGCTATGTTTTAGCAACAAAATTAGTACCAGTAGCTGGATTGACGCAAAGATGATGATGATGTTTGCTATATTACTTATTTATATTTCAATTATAATAATAATAATAAAGTTCTTTATTCAGCCAATAGAGCCATTGTACTATTACATATAATAATATTGGATCATAATAATTAAAATAATAATAAAATAAATTAATAATATTTGAAGCAAATTTACATTATTTCTTGTTTGGGTCACGATGTATCGATAACCAATGTCTTATAATAGGGCTTGTCAGGTCCCGCGTAACTAATAATAAAATATGATTATTACTATTGCGTATTCGTTCCTAAAAGGAAACTATACGTGTCCTAATAATGGCAAAAAAGTCGGGCATCGCCGCCTCGGCGAACATGCCAGATGCGCTGCAGTATCTCGGCAACTTCAT
Organism: Blastobasis adustella; assembly: GCA_907269095.1. Lineage (NCBI taxonomy): Eukaryota > Metazoa > Arthropoda > Insecta > Lepidoptera > Blastobasidae > Blastobasis > Blastobasis adustella. The sequence goes on along the minus strand of OU026118.1, from coordinate 21,056,583 downwards.
AAAAATGCGGTATGCATCATTATACTGCACTCTTATTTTACTGAAGGACACCCTCTTGTACCTGTACCAGAGTTGGCACGTATAAAAACACTGGCAGAATGCCCTGAAAAGAGTGCCCTTCACCTCCTTACTGCTTTTCGCAAACCTACGTGCAAGCATATTGCACCGAACCGACAATGCACGTCTTTCTCGCTCTACGTCAAGATCATCTTTGCCATCCTCCGTAATGATGTGGCCCAGATATTTGAATTTCGCAACAACCCGAATTACTGAGCCATTTAAAAATACACCCGGGACTTTCTCCGGACCTTTTCCCGCCCTAAAAACCATCATTTCGGTCTTGAGAACATTATACTTCAGTCCATGAGAATTTGCATAATCCTCACAGACCGAAAGGAGCTTTCTCAATCCGCTGACTGACGGACTGAGGAGCACCATGTCGTCTGCGTAACTAAGATTGTTAACGCAGATGCCGTCGATATGACATCCGATGCCGGTACCCCTCAGCTCACCAATCAGGCCGATGACATAGGCGTTGAAAAGGTCCGGAGATGTTAACCCACCTTGGCGAACACCGCATTCTAACCTGTATGCGTTAGATGTCGTGTCGCCCCATCGTACATGGTTGGTTTGGCCCCCATACCAGTGCCTCAACAGCCCAACGACATACTTAGGAACCCCTGAGCCGAGCAGTTTGCTCCAGAGAATGTTGTAATTCACTAGATCAAACGCACGGCTCAGGTCCAGAAAACAGGCATACACCGACGTATCACGCTCAACGTAATAGTCGACTGTATGCTTGAGGCTGACTATTGCCGAGTCTGTTGAGACACCGGCACGAAACCCAAACTGAGCGTCATCAAACTGCATATTCTTCAGCAATTCGGGCTGCAGCAGTCGTTCAAACACCTTTCCTATGACTGTTCCCAATGAGATAGGTCTATAATTACTGGAAGAGCCTAGGTCACCCGTTTTACTCTTCACAATCGGCACTACAACCGTCTTCATGAGAGAGTCGGGTAAGTATGTGTGCTTCACACATAAATTGTAAAACACACATAGTTTGGACCATAGTTCCTCTCCTGCATGTAACACATGCTCTATCGACAGATTGTCGTGGCCAGGCGACTTTCCCCGTTTGATAGCTCGCACTGCTTTGGCCACATCTTCTAGAGTGAACTGAATCACTGCCTGCTCATCCACAGAGCAAGCGGACTGATTCGATTGCGACTTTATAGAAAGGGGACTTATCTTAAATTTAGACGCGAACAAATTTGCTATCTCCTTAGGTTCTTGTAGGCCATCCACAGACACGGGTAAATTTAAATTAGGCTGAAATTTTTTTGTAGCATTCCAAAATTTGGGGAAATTTTTATTACTCCTGTGCGTCGCTAAAATATCCAATTTAATGGTTTCCTCGTTACGGATACACCATTTCAATTTGTTTTTAAAGGCTTTCCTTGAGGAAAGCATATCATTATAAATGTCTCCCGTGGATGGTCTGCCGGCCAAGAGCCAACACTCGTAACGAAGTCGAGCAGCACGATGACTTAGTTCAACGTGAGTGTTCCATCCTGTCACTGGTTTTCGCCTGTTATGCACAACAGAACGTGAACAGTCACTCTCCATAGCCCCCATTTGCAAGACATGCACAATATCATTATAATAATTATCAATACATTTAAATTTACAATTAAAGTTGTCATCTTTACAAGATCGAGTTTTATTAGCATTCATATTTCTCCGTTATTTTGTGATTTGCTGTGACATATATTTCTTGCCTTGTTTGTACATTGTCTTATTATGTTATGATGTATGACTAAAGACGGTTCCTAGAACAAGGCAACGACATAAACACAAGACTTAATTAACTACTGCCTTCATTATCTTATTTAGAAATACTTTAACGATTATCTTATAGACAAGATAGTTTATCATAACAACTACATAACTACAGTTAACGTATTGTATGATTCTCAATAGATAAGTGCTCTCGCAAAAAAAATAAAATTTGGAAGAGACCAGATGTCTCGATTAACTGATTAATTGATTTTACGCTAACGAAGTCGTGGCCTCTCGGGCAAAAGCTAGTACTCAAATATTTCCTAAACGTTTTTAAGGAAATAAAGCTAAGAACAATCTCGAGTAAAAAGGTTATCAAATAAAGAAAACCACATCGAAATCAATGCTTTAGTTTGGGAGCTATGTTGCCACGACAGGAAAATCAAACTTATAACGCCTTTATTTTTGCGTCGGGGGTTAAAGAAAGCGGCACCGGTTTAGTGGCAGCGTCCATAAGAAACAGATGACGAAGGTTCGCAAGCAACGGTGGCAGACCTGGATGGGTGACCGTTTGTATTTGGAGTCTAGTCGAATTTCAGCACCGCAACGAGCTCAAGCTAATTATCTGTAGGAACATACAACACAGAGACTCACCGAGATATATTTCTAGGTCGTTCCTAGCGAAGGCATAAGCGAACGCGCCAATGATCTTGCTAGTGTTGGATATGATTCCCAGCACTGTGTCGTCAACCTTCATATACTTGCTGAAAAGGGTAATGGAGAATAGGGTACCTGAAAACGATTACATTGTCAGTAAACTGTCAATCCAGGTCTATACAGGACAAGCAATTAGATAAACAGATGGGAAAATATATATTCCCGATTGAAATGTCATGTCACATGGCTGTCTGTAGACACGAGGCCAGCTATTATGGTTCTACATTTACAAAACCTAAGTTTTTCTCATTTCTCCCTTGTAAGCGACAAAACCCTCCCAGATGTAAGCGACAAAACCCAGTTTTTCGAGAAAAACTGAGTAGAGTAGTCGTAACATGGATTTTGTCGCACACAGAGAAGAAAAACTTTTAATTGATTGCGCGTTAACATGTTTATCCTGACGTTACGATCACTTTTTACAGCTACAACCTAACCTGACGTTTGTCGCACAATACAGATAACTTAAAAGTGGTTTATTTAAAATATCTTGGCACCACGTCTATTTACAGAAACCTACACCCATTAACAGTAAATGCAAAAGCAAATAAGTATTCTGGAAACTTAGATATCCTACTTTCGAATTGTGTCCATCGTTCGGATTCTAAAAAAAGTGTTGTTACTTTGCGTTCTCATAGTGCTCGTCTGCTAAGTGAACGCACTGCGTTCAATATGTCGTTGATATTGACGGACGCATAGTGCCAATCGCCACTCAAATATTGTCAGTTGGAACTCTGTGCATTCGCGCACACTGTGAGACCTCATCGTAACATAACATCAGTTGCGCACATATAGTTTGTAGGTAAAGTAAAATAAATTATTGTATGTCATACTTTTTATAAGTATGTGTAATCCTGCTAAGGCACATAAGTGGAATGAAAATGATTACCAATAGATAATATTGTCTTAAAAGACCAACTCTAGGTTGTCCAGACCATAAATGCTATTATAAAATAGATACGTGAGGTAAATACCAATAGACATAAGTACCAATTTACCTAACAAGCTCGTAACGATGCCGTAGGTCGACCAGATACTGAACTGTACCTCGTTCCAGTTGAACCGTTTTCTTGTGAAGAGATACATGATGGTGAACTCGCCTGTTAAAGATTAAAAGAATGCACGAATGAAACACTTTATTGCATAAAAACCAGTACAGAATAAAATAGTTGCAATAATAGCAGAAATGAAAAACTTTAGCGTTTTTTAAAAATAGACTGTCGTAGAGTACAATATTCAGTACAAAAATTTCCGTGTATGTATTATGAATGGCAATGAACTCTTTGTGTAATTAGAAATATCAATTAAGCCATCATGATATGTTGAGTGCGAGGTTGGTCTACAAAAGCTTTTAGCTAGTAACTAGCCAAATTGGCTCACACAACCCGTGGTCGCTCATACGGTTGACTGATATCGTACGCCACGAGGTCATTCTCGCCCGAGGTCATTCTTCGCGGTCTATTTTAGTTACCAGCCACATGTGGCTTGTCAATACATGGTAACAGTCGAAAGCTAACTTTACCAGTGATGAGGCGTGGTAGGATTCCGTCAAACTTTAGGAGTGCACCTGTATGGGTACCACCGCATTTTCAGAGCCATGATTGTCACGACGCGACGAAAACGTTCACAAAGCCAGCGAACCACGGTCAGTGCCGATGCTTTACCGGTGTTAGCAGGAGTACTTCCTATTGACTAAGAGATACAATGACGAGCTGCAAACTATGCATCGCGGAATACCCTTACTTTGTTCGAACGCGAGCTCAGCCAAAATTGAGTAAATTGTTCATAGATGCTAGTGTAGTGTATGGGGGGTTGTTGGATAAATGGCAGAATCGGTGGGAGAATTCTAGCATGGGACGTCGTTTGTTTCAGTTCTTTCCGTCTATACGCGATAGACTTGGTAAGAAATGGCTGGCGGTGGACCATTGTGTTGCCCAATTATTGACTGGGCACGGTAACTTCAAGGCTTAATTGCGCTACCCTACGCCCCACTGCGAGTGTTCTTCGCGTGATAGTTTAGTTGAGCGATATGCTCATTATATTTTATGGGAAAACGAATTGTGGCAACATGAGAGATGCTTGGATTAGGGTGTAGTTTAATATTCGGACTTTGAGGCGAAAGTAGGTAACTTTAAAGCCTTTAAGCGATTTGTCATAATTATCATTGGAAACATAATGCTAGGCATAGATTAAATACCTAGTGAATGTCCGTGGTGAGTTACACCCGATATGTGACATTTACCTATACCTATTTTATTTTGCGCTGTCTCCGCTTTTTGTGGGGGGAAGTCGGGAACACAATCTTTCCTACTCTTATCTGTTACTTCTTAATTCAATTTGTTGCAGGTGCCAAGACAGTATTGTCTTCGGGCACGCCTAAATGTCAAAACTCAAGACCTGTGTATGGTCGCTGTTGATCTTGGCTACACAGGAGTTGCAGCGATGGGATTGAGTGGTGGGGCAAAGCCCGTAATAATAAAATAGGCTACTAGAGCTATCAGGTGAAAATTCCGCAACATAACAAAAAGAAATTCATGTCACTATGATTCGGCAGGAATTACTCAAAGATAATGGCAAGGAAACAGATAGCTAATCTAAATCTTGGGTGAAATATGGACAATAGTCGTTGGCTGACAACAACAATCAGGGTTATCAAGATGTTCATTTATTAGTCCTTCAAATTATCGTGACGTTTTCAAGGAAAATAAACAAAATTAACTATGTAACAAACACTCTATACTACCTTGTTCTGCGAAATAGTAATCATATTAATATTATTATTATGTCCTTTATTTAAAAGCCTCTAAGCCTTTGCTGATTTACAAAACCAATGACAATTAAGCCTGTGTATAAGGTAGTGATATCATCATCATCATCAAATAATAAAGATTTTATGATTTTGATTATCATTATTATTGTCCTAGCGTTTACCCCGTCTTCTGCCAAGGTCCGATAACTACTGCGACCGCTGACTAGCGATATGTCGTTAGAAAAGTATTTTTACATTCAAGACCTTTTACTATGGCAGCATGTCACGAATCGAGGCGGGAAAACGTTATGGTCAACTAAAATAAAATTTTATAATGGACCCGATATTTTTTGTCTTTTATGCTCATAAGGCTAGAGTCCACACATTTTGACCGTACCTTCCTTTCTTATAAAATTCAAATCGAAAAACGATTCCTTTCAATACCATGCCCTCAACAATGGCCTCCGCTAACAACTCCATCGAGTAAAGAGTGTAACTACATTTGTATGGTTTTGTTATTTCACGAGTTAGACTTACTTGGATGGCTGATTGCTATAATGACTGACTGAGAATGTTCCCTTATATGCTTCATTGATACTCCTTCCATACATTTCTATTATACTTTCACGCATCTTCTGCCACACACAATTTTCGCTTACATATTGGAACTAGCACTCTCTGAATAGCCAAAGGAGCCCTTACCGAATGACACTATTACAGCCTTGCACCAGTGTTCTGGTACTCGGTAGATCGCCCAATAAAGGTTGGAAAGGCGGTCAGTTGACTGGCCACCACACCATCTCCTGCTGTCAAAATCTCGACCAATACCCTATCACACCGTACGGATTTTTCTACTTTCATACTTTTCATAGCCGTCATAATATCATTCGTAGTTATGTTACATTCATTCAATTCTTCGTATTGTGCTGGTACTTGTGATGCACTTTTATCTCTATCAAACAAGTTTTGAAAATATTCCTTCCATCTTCAATATCTTTGCTTTAAATTTTATAATATTGTCATCCTAGCTTCTCATTTTGAGCAGCTCCGTGAAAGTAGCATTTCCCTGGGCTGTGCCTATGGATTTCTAGAACATCTTTACATTTGTTTGTAAATCGTCTGAAAGCATCTAGCAAACTCATCCTTTTACTTCTATGTCTTTCTTTCATATGTCTCCTTTACTAATCCTTTTATTCGCTTATACTCTTCTTTCGCGCTATTTTCTTCTTCATCCGTCGCCTTTTCCAATTTCCGGTTAGCCTTCATAGCTAACAAGTCCAACCATGCATTCTAATTTTCTGCTTTTTTCTATTCTCTGTAAACATACAATTACTATGCGGGACTTTCGTAGCCTATGTCACTTTAGAATCATTTAGATTCTATTAGTGAAAGATTTTTCGATAGTTTCAGAGACTACCCCCAACATACAAACTCCCAAACATACAAACTTTTCATCTTTAAAATATTAGTATAGACAACTCACCATGGCTTGGTCCGAACACCACGCACACGACTATAAGCAGCAACGCCACTCTAAGCCGCCGGTTCCCAGGACCTTTCCTGAACGCAACTTTGAAGGTTTCAGCTACAAGTTTCACATCGAAGAACTCTTTGAAAAATCCTGCAATACCTCCAAAGAAGCCAGAGTTTTTCTGAAAAAAATTAAATCTTGTAAGTGGATTAGGTTTAAGTAAGTACTTAATTTAAATAAAGAAATAAATAATATATTAATAATAATAAGATATTTAATAAAAAAAGATGGCGCGCTTTCAACTGTGACATGAGGCCGGTTTCGTAAACATAGGTAAACGCCATAGCGTAGGTAGTTTTGGTTGTCAATGTGTGCGTGTGCACAGAGCATGGCGTACTTTTGCGGCGTCAGTATGTTGTTGGTAGGATTCTGTCTCCGCCCTGTTCTATGGCATTAGCACCTTTTAGGACTCGCGTCTTATCACATCCATACCTACTAACCGTGAAGATTATCTCAGTGCTCAAGTCCAGCAATGTACAATCTATTAGGGTGCTGATAAGATGTGAAATTAAATATTTAGGTATTTTAATACAACTTCGTATAGCAGTTTTACATAAATATTGTATAATTGCACTCACCATTTTCTGTTGAGTGTTATCAACACTTTGATGATTATGACAATATCTTCCAATAAAATGAAGGAGGCGCAAATATAGTAACCTAACCTAACTAGTAGTGGACGGTTATGGGTTAATTTTATGCTTCTATTGTTATATGCTAATCCCGATTTAAATTTTGTACATTGCTATCTATGGAAATTCTCTATACTATGTTGAGAAAGTTGTATTTTAAGAAATATGACTGAGTGTGACATCGTGTTTGTGAGTCAAAATGCAACAGGTGAAAGATATTGTATATATGGAAGCTAAAATAGATTAGAAGGGCAGAAGAAGCATGAAAGTAAGATAAATGCAGTAGAAATGAGAGTGTTATGAAGTATGGAAAGAGTATCAATTTTTGGCTTTGACAGTGGAAGGTCATCTGCCTCTTTGCTGCCAGAAAAACATGTTATAAAGGTGGTCAACGCATTGACGACAGTGCGCTTATATCTACAGGCAGCGGTAAAAACTTTCCATTAGGTGGCCGGCCTGCCTGTTTGCCTACCGTATGACATAAAAAATGTGTATGTATTAAATATAAAAACGTCAACTTACATTTTCACTTGGCTTCCGCTTGGGATCATCCAGGACATAGTAACCGTATATTAAACTTAACAGATACAACGACGCCGAGAGCGAGAAAACGCCATAGTATCCAATCCAGGTCAACAATACTCCACTGAGAGCACTGCCTATCGGGTATCCTAGAGACATGCACATATTGACCATACCGACCCTATAGGTTCTATTCTTCTCCGTAGTAATATCACCTATGTAACTGAATACACCAATGCAGTTCGTGAACCAACCCCCGGTGATGGCAGGGAATATAGACTCCGTGAAAGCTGCTACTTCAACCGGTAATTCGTAAAAGAAGTAAGTGTTCACAATGAAACCGATGCAAGTCAAGAATTCTCCAACAATAGGCATAAGAATAAGGCATTTCCGGCGCCCGGTCTTGTCGCTCCACGCTCCTACGAAGAGTATAATACAAACGGGTATTGTCGTTTGCACAACGTTCTTCCATCCTTGAATATTAGCTGTCAGCTTCTGAACTTCTTCTTCATAATACGTGTAGTTTTCAGTTTGCCTTAATTTCAATGCGTCGCATATCTCGGTGCTATAGTTTAGGTTCACCAAACAAGCTTTCTCTAGATTCAAATTCTGTGTTGCCAATGACGCTAAGACACTAGGCATTATGTAGCAAGCCATAATTGGCTCCACTGTTATATTGTTCTTTATTTTTTCATATCTCTCTCTTAAAGTTAGTTTTTGTTTTGGTTCGTTCTTCTCTTTTTCCTCTTCATTTTCTTCAGGTATGTGTTTCAGTGGTGTAAGCTCACTGACCAATTCCTTTTGTTCTAGATTATCTTTCTCATTGCCCTTATTTTGTTCCATTGTTACTCTGCTTCGACTGTTTCAATCAACCACTGAAATGCTTAACTCAAATATTCTAAAATGGTATACATTTCTTGGTTGCTATTCCTAGAGTGTAATAAAAGTAATTCCATTTTCTTTACATGCTCTTATAGGGCAAATACAAGTGTGTTTGTATTCAGATTGTCTGTTGAACGTAACGTATTGCGATGCTAACTCAATATTTAATAAGATATTCTACTTTGCCTTGTGTAATTGATAACAGTAGCTACATCTAAATTTACCATGTGTAACACATGAACTTGTTAGTACTTGTGACTTACCTTGATTGTTCAGCTTAGCGTAGTAGTTCGGTCAATATCGTAGTTGTAATATTTTTTAGTACCATAGACCACATATATACGCTGCTGCTGGTTATACAGAAGACCGAAGAGAATATCCGCCCATTATGCTTGGCGTTTGTGGACTATGAGAAAGTCTTCGTTTCGATCGAAACTTGGGCGGTGTTCCAGTCTCTACAGCGGCTTCTGGACTGGGACGGACTTGGCGTCAATATTAACGGCGAGTACCTCACTCACCTATGATTTGCTGACGATGTCGTAGTCATAGCTGAAACCCTGGGACACTTGGGCAAAATTCTCAATGACCTCTGTAGTGCCTCTCAACAAATAGGTCTTAAAATGAACAAGAACAAGATGAAAATTATGTCGATTGTCCATGTTGTGCCTACTTCAATGACAGTTGGAGGTACTTCACTTGAAGTTGTTAACGACTATACATACCTATTACCAATAGTCCAGCTAGGGAGGTTCAATTTCGAGAAAGAGGTCAATCGACGAATCCTACTCGGTTGGCCAGCGTTCGGGAAGCTACGCCATATATTTTCGTGCCAATTACCGCAGTGTCTCAAGACGAAGGTCTTTGACTTTTGTGTGTTGCCAGTGATGGAACCTACGGAGCTGAAACATGGTCGCTCATAAATTTGTAAATTTCTCGAGTGGCAACCACATACCGGAAAACGCAGCGTGTGTAGGCCTCGTACAAGGTGGACCGACGACCTGGTAATGATCACAGGTACCAGCTGGATGTGGAAGGCACAGGATCGGCCTTTGTGGAGATCTCTGGGGGAACATATGCCCAGTAGTGGGCGGCTTTCGGCTGATATGACGATGATAATGATAAGAAGTTGTAGAGTGCGTGAGACATTTTTCAAACTACTCCCTAAGAAAAGGTGTTTTACCAACCGTCACAATCAAAAGTGTGTTGCCCGTAAACAGTTGGAAATTTCAAAGGTTTGTAAAAGAAAAGTTGTATTTTATAATCTTTCATTCAGTAGAAGAGTTTTTTCTACGGCGTTAATATTTTTCTACTGTTACATGCTACACCCTGTAATGGTTTAGGATTTGGGATTAGATGGAGCATTCCCTAATTAGTTAACTTGTACCCGTCCATGTTCTGCATCAGTGGGCGTGTTTGACCCATAACAATGTAGGATTTGGAACTTCAAACAGATAAATCGAATCCCTTCAAGTTTCACTTTGTTGTCCATATGTCTGCCTAAATGTCCTTGGCGGAAACATTATATATTAGGCATTATGGAAATCTCGGTCAGAACTCGGATTTCTAGTGGGTAAGCTATTCGTGGATGCTCTTATATACAGTGCAGCGCGTAAGCGCTTAGAAGTCTAGATTTTTAAAACATAACCATTAAAGTTTAAGACCTTAATAATTAAACAAGTAAATAAAGTTTAAAATTTTAATTGCATATATTGTGTACCTAGTACATAGTACGTTATTTAATTTATTATTATTAAGTATTTAATTTACTTATAAATAAACATTAACTACTTGTATCTGTAATTTATTATCAATTTGGCACCATCAAAGTGTCCTTAGCTGGTAAATCCGGATCGCCTCGTGCTATTCTTCTGACATTCTTCCGATGCTCGTACAACAACCATCTGAAAAAAGGTATTTTAGTTCACAGATAGTTTATGGAAAAGTTTTTTTTACCCTCGTCACAAATATAGGATAAGTTTATTAAAGTATATTTGTCTCTGGCATCAATCTGTGTTTGTCAAAAAATCTGTCAAGGATGCAATTTTGATATAGTAAAGTTAAATTTTATTTTGAGGTGGATGGGCATAAATTCGTTAATCGTTAATTAACGAATTAAAATTTAACTTAATGGATAAACTTATATAAGATACCGTTATTTCTCTTTTTAATTAACTTCATATAAATTTCATCTCGTTAACTTTAGTTGGTTACAGTGGTTTTGTTAATTGTTGCAAGATGTTGTCAAGATGGTTCAAGTACAGCAGTGGACCGTTTTGCGGAGTTGTGTTAATGTTATGAATGTCCTTAAATTCCTTGCAAAAGCCGTACAGATAATAAAATATATAAAAATAACACAGAGAATCCTCCCGTAGAGCTTAATACTCACATGAAAACTGCAGTAGCTGGCAATGTCATGGCTGCTCCCATGAGGAAAACAGCGCCAGGCAACACCTCCATCGTGGATTTGTACACATTGGTGTACAGAGGCACGTATACTAGAGGCATCAGGTTCTCAGTTAGGCCAAATATGGAGTTAACTTTGCCTGGAAAACAAATTAAGACAACAAATTAAACCGTGGCTTTGGCAGTGGAGGCAGGCTTTGTCGTTTTGCTGCCAATTCCCTGATATTGCTAAAATATAGGAAACCCCGCGTAGGATTCAGTTAACGCGTCATCCTATGGAATTTTTGTATTTAATTTAGAGGTCAAATGCCCACTAGCATTCACCATGACTTCGTCCGCATAAAATTTGTGTACGCGGGAGAACTATGTTGAATTTGGGGATATGTTAATATCAATTTTTTTTTAATTTTTTATTCTACTGACATTGATTTGTAAACCAATCAGGAACTTGTTGCGACCTGAAATTGGATAAAATACTAATAGTTTTCTATTTTATTATTATTTATTGTAATGATTATTGAATAGTACAGAACATAACTTGACATATTTTAAATTAATAATTTAATGCTATTTTATTTTGTAATAATGTTAATATTTACTTATGTAAAATCATGATATTATGCTCAAAATAATAGTGTAATCTCCATGACATCATAGTATTAAATATCATCCTTATTAAATGGAATCTCCAATATTTGTTTTATGTGATGGTGAATTTAGTATTGTGATAATGGCAGGTATTTACCATACTCATGATGTATTCATGATTTTGTTGCCTGTTACTAGTGTACAGGGACTGCCTTGTGGTCATGTTTTTTGGCCTTTACTTTGTTCTTCTTGCATTCTGGCGTGCGTATCACCACCATAAATGCGTATGAGTGAGTTACTGGATTACTGTATTATCGAGTCATTGTCTATGAAATGACCTAGAAAGAAAAAATTAGGTTACTAAACTGAAATTGTGACTGCAATGTATAAATTTCTTTGCATTGTACTTATCTTGTATCATAATGGAGTATGTACTTACCATAGGGTACGTCATTGTTTGTTTTTGACTAAATTTAGTATCCATTTACATATTTAGTAAATAGTAAGAATTTAAATTGTATTGGTATTCACGCTACAGGCGAGCAGAATTGTTGATGCGCATGACATTACGTATCTGTCAATGTCACAGTGACAGGTGGTCGGCGTGCGGCGCTTGCGTGCGGACAGAGAACAAAAATGTTTGGCCGTAGAGTCTATTTAAATTTTCCTTTTTTTTATGGCCTTACATACTAGCTATAAACCGTTGTCCGCTCGATGATGCTGTGGTGCCTAGTGTTGTATATTGAATGACGTTCATAAGTGTTTGTGAAAACCTAAACTGAATGAACGTATTTGATTTGATTTGATTTGACTAGTTGTATCTAAACTGTCCGCGCGTCAGATCCAAAAGCGTTATTTCTTGATTGATTAACAAACTAAACATACATAAGATAGTAAGATATATTGTCCTGGTGCATAAACTAAAGCATTATAATGTTTCTTCAAAATGCATTCAGCAGTTTTTGCGTGAAGGAGTAACATACACATACATATACTTGCCATCTAATTGATAGAACGAGACAATAGTATGGTATTTTCACAGCTTCTCCCATTATAAAACTTCTGTAACTACTTTATTATTCAGAATTTTCAAAGTTAAGCAAACAACAATATTTGTTAGTCTCTGTGTGCAGTGCAATATGTCAATAATTGTTTTATTTGCGTAATATTATTTTTAATAACTACATATTGTCACTTGTAATAACTTCTGCTTACACACAGACAGCGGAAGTAATAGGGTTCATTTTATACTCTTCGGGTACGGATTTTTGAGTTTGAGTTTGATATTCAGGGTACTGAATGTGCAGTTTTCCTCACGATGTCGAGTAATTATGTCAGCGTGTCCTCTGAAAAAGTGAAGATGTTATTTTAAAAAACTATCGGTTTTCTCAATGTTACCGTCAATCGTAACCAACCACTTTTTCTAATAATGCTGCATAAGGCTAATACATAAATTAAAAACAAATATTATGTGACCAGAATATATTATTCAATCATATGTGATCACAACAGATCAGAAACAAATATTAGGTGAGCGTCGGTGGCCGGGCGGTTGAGTATCTAACTAGTAAGCGAGAGGTACCGGGTTCGAATCCCGCTGCGGCCATGTACCAATAACTCTTTTCTGAGTTATGTACATTAGTTGATTTCTAAATATGCTCTTACGGTGAGGGAAAATATCGTGATGAAACCTGCAGTCTGGTCAGGTTCCCCTGGTAGCAGGGTCACGGAGGTCAGATGGCAGTCGCTCCACTGTAATTACCTGATCGCCAAATCCTGGATCATGGTCAAGGCGGACCCTAGGCCCTCGTGCTCGAGAGCATAACCGGGCATTAACGCCAAAATGATGATGATGATTATGTGATCAGAACAATTTTTTTTTATTGGAGAGGCACATAATATTAGTACAATGTAGAGAAGGCTAAACGAGCAAGCAACAGTCGCGGTTCTGACGCGTAATAGAACCTGATAATGTAGTCCACTGTTGGAGTTAAACTTATGGGAATCAATTCAATTTCTCAATTTACCAATTTTTATTGGACTTTTCTATATTGTAATACGAGATTTTCTCCTTTAATAATATTAGATTTAATAAAGATAAAGCGGCCCTCAATCCGGCCAGCGCTGGCAGGTCGGAACTTAGAGCACCTCTACAGTTAGCACTCCAAGGAAATTAATGAAGTAATTCACCAAGGGAAACAACACTGGGAGAATTCCCCGCCCGCCTCGGCGAATAGTGTTTTTGTTCTGACTTAATCACACTCATTGCGAGAAATAAAGTTTCACTGCCTGAGGTCACGGCAGGGAATTACTTAACAACGTTCCCTTCGGAAGCCATATTGCTTCCCATATTTCTTTTGCAGGGTTGCAGTCGGTTCTCAGTGCGAATCTATACAAACGGACTGACTAATATACAAAATTTGAATTAGTGAGGGGCCCACCATCTCCGCTATTTAATAATTACATTATGACAAACTTTTGACATGAGTGTTATTGTCACAAAAATACCTTGACCTTCTATTGAAGGCATGGGTGATTAAAATACATACCTAACGTCACGGTCAATTAATTGGTATATCGAAATAAAAGAAAGTCAATAAAATAAAATTCACCGTCACAGGGTGGCAATCGGCTCCGAGACTGTTCAACCAGTCTCAGGGTCATCTCTGAACAAAATAAACAAATAAGACAAATGCGATTTTATTGAATACGCCATGTTTAACTGTCTTCTTCTTTTCAGCCTTTTTCAACCTCGAGGGTGCTGTTTCCTTCCTGTTTCAATTTCAATTTCAATTTCAATTATTTATTGCAGTAAATGTGGTAAATATGTACGTACAACATGATATTACAGAATAATTAGTATCACACATAAAGCCAAATCAATTGGCATGCAAAATGAAAAGAGAGCGTCACAAACAATATCAAAAATAAATTATTCAAATACTATTATATGTCAAAGAAAATCAATCAAATTGAACACCCATGTCCAACTTATAGAATAAATTAAATTAAGTCAAATATTTCATTAATGTCAAAACAATAAGTCAAAATTCATTGAAATTAGTAAAAAATATTAAATGAATTAAATTACTTATGTCACTTATTTGAAGTTTACATTCAAGTTTCGACGGTTATTTTTTAAATACATTTTAAATTCATCAATATTGTAATATACGTGATTACTTAAAAAATTATTCAGCACAGCTTTAAATTTTTGAACAGGCATATTTTTAACTGCATCTGGCAGCATATTGTAGATTTGTATGGACATGTTGTGGCTATTTCTCGCAAAGCATGTAGTTGAGTGAGGGAGAGTCACGAGATCATTGGGAAAACGTGTGGAAAACGTGCATACATCAGACTTCATCTTGAATAAATCTGGGTTATTTTTTACAAATACGCATAATTCGAGCGTTGTTCAGACCAGCAGTTCTTTTGAATTGTCGTCCTACCATCGCATCTGCTGTTTTCCGTGGACAGTACATTCAACCCAATTACAGCTGCATGTCGAGCAATTTAAATTGCATTTCTGTCGCTTACAGTCATTATCATCATCACTCGGCGATGTCAATCCATTGCTTCATGGGTCTCCCGTGGGGCCTCTTTCTTGTTACCGGCATGTTAGAAAGGGATTAGAGGGATTAGTTATCTGAATGGATATTACCGGTCTCGTGCAGCGCGGATACGATGTACTTGAATTTATCTCTTCATTGATTGATTGATTAACAGCTTCGTTCCCGAAGTGGGTGGTATCTAAATCCGTGCTGTAGCCAGCCTTGTACACTTGTTGGCGATGTTTAGCTTTAAACCCCCTTTTTCTAGCACTTCCTTCCCCGTGCTATCCTGGTCTCAAGATATTTCCTACGCTTGCTAACCAATGCGATGTCATCAGTGTAATTCATAAGCCTGGAGTCACGTCCGGAATTTCGGCTGAGGGAATGTCCAGCACTATGCAGAACAGAAAAGGGCTAAGGACGGAACCCTGGTGAACACACACCGTATTCGGAAAGGGTTTACAAATACTATAAATACATACAATATTGTATGGTTATATTATCCAATATGGCCAGGTTCCCCTGGTAGCAGGGTCACGGATTTTAGATTACCTGATCTACCAAAACCTGGATCATGGTCAAGGCGAACCTCGGGCCATTAACACAAGCACAATCGGAACATTAACGCCAAGATGATGATGATTGTATGGTTACAAGGCGTACATATCCTTGATAATTCCAATGTAAAGCTTTCGACTTTAGCGCCCACCGGATTACCTCTCGAGGAACACTGTCAAAAGCAGATCGAGAAATGCGAAACGTAGAGGTTGATTTCTACTGCAGTGGAAGAAATTTTAGAAAATTTTTATGCCGAAGATTGGGTCCATGGTGCTGCAGCCCGATTTGAAGCCATATTGACTTTCCGATAGGGAGCATTCCTGGTGGAGTCTTTGGTCTACGACACGTTAACATAGCTTCATTGTATCGCTGATACCATATAAGCTTCAATAGTACTGGTATTGTAAATGCGAATGTAGGTCGGTCTATCTGACTTTGAAGCTAGGTCCGATCCGAATGCCTACTGCCTAGGCGAACGAAGTCGCGGGCAAACGCCTTACACATATCCGCGTCGGCCTCGCTCGTTAGCACTAACCCCACATCGCGTTACGCGTGTTATTAATTTCAAGCATCCCCCATCATTATCACACCCCCTTTTAATTACGCTAAATGAATAAGCGAAAATTACCTTTTGTGTTATTCGGAAAGGCTTTATGTGGCACGGCTCGCGTATCTTAATGAGGTTTGGGAGTTTTAAAGGCTGTTTTTGGAATAATTAACGTGGCTGAATAGATTTTTGTTGATCAGTCATCCGGGGGAGGGTTGACGGTCTCTCCCGTTGCGTTCGGAGCGCACGCTGCGGGCGAAACTTTTCACGTTCGTTCCGTAACGAAACTCATAATGGTATAGGTACCGTCAGGGGGTGCCTGCCGACTCCGGAGGCTACTCAACCAGACTCCGGGTTCCCGCGGAAAGCCTTGGTCAGCCACGGAAACGTATCGCACGATCTATGTAAGACTTTTGTAACTTCCAAACTATCTAATTTGATAGTTGGATAACGCTTATAATTTTTTTATACTACTAAGGTTTGAAGCAATCGTACGGCCCGCCTAATGGGAAGCAGTACTATATAGCCTATGGGCATGTGCAATACTGGGGGTATGTCACTAGTATTTACTATAGATTATTTGAAGAACAAAATTGACTTAAACATAATTCTTTGTTTTATTTTATTTGTTTATTAACAGATCATAGCAACATAACATTTATCATAAAAATACATTATAAAATAAGCATGTGCCAATTAAGATCCTTAAATTAAAAAGAACATTTGTTTTTAATTATTTGTACAACCTTCAGGTTTATTTATTTAGGTGATTGAAAATTCATTGAAGCGCACTGAGTAGTCTGAGTATTGAGGTTCATCACTGTCGTTCCATACCTTGCCGCGAGATTCTTATCTTGTTCGTAAAATATGTCATGATTTATTTAAGTATGTATTTACACAAAAAATACGCTGATATACAACATTTATTTCTCATGACAAATTGTTTTTAACTTATTTCGTGTGCAGTAAAGTATATAATAGAATAATAATAACATGATTTGTACTAAAATATGAGTATGCCTTAATTGTAGCAACGAAACATCGGCCAACCGCGCCGCAAGGTTGTGAACGCAACCCCGCAATGGAAGCTTTGCCAACCCACTCCCGCCTATTCAAGCCCTGTCAATTAATGATTAATTATATTAATCGACACCTCTCCATTTGGAATTGAGTGGACTGTTTAGCTTGCGCTGTTAGAAATGGAGCCAGACAAAGTGATTTAACGGGATATCTGAAATATGTTTACTCTAAAATTCCTGGCAAGCTCAAGGTTATATACAAGAGTCTAATTAGACCTGTGATGCTCTATGGCTGCAAGACATGGCCGGCGCTGACGGAACACGACCGCGCCCACGCCAGCGAAATGAAAATGCTGCGTTGGATGTGCGGCGTTACGCGACTCTACCGGGTAGGTAACGAGTACATCTGTGGCTTCCTTGGCGTGAAGAATATAACGAATAATACTGAGGAGGCTCGCCTGCGCTGGTTTGGTCACGTTGCGTATGCCTCAGGAATACGTGGGAAATAGGTGCCTGAACCTGTTGGTATTAGGAAAGGGGCCCGTGGGCGGCGCAAGAAGCGATGTCAATCGCTGTGTCGGATGCGAGAACCAACAAAGAAGACCGGGCGAAGTGGAGAAGAATGAGCAGGAAAACGCACCCTGGCAGAAGCTGGGATAAGCGCTATGATTCCTATTTAAGTAACTATGTCAAGTAAGTAATTTTCTTTTTACGTGTAAGCACACTTAATCTATTTATCTAGCTCTGCTCACGCGGTGTAGGCATTAATTGCAGTCGTCAACTTTTTACGAGTTTCGCCCTCAGAACTCGAAATGGGGTAGTAAACTGCCCGCTGATAAATTTAAGTGCGCACCTTTTTATTACCACTACAATTAAGTTGGTTGGTGGTATCCTGTCTTTGTAAGTAGGTAGGGTAGCACGTCCAAGTGAGAAAGCGACAAATGACTTGTGCGTCTAAACCGCGCACTACGCGCTGTTGCTGCACTGCGCGCGAACGGGGCGTTGCATACGATTAAAAGGAAAAAATAGTTCACATAATTGTAATAGATTGCGTTAGACACGATTCTCAAAAATAAATCAATACGAGACGTTGCTCTCCGAGCAACTTCAGTTGCCAAATTCAATACTTGAGAATCCTGTCTTGGCAGCGCCATCTAGCGAGGCACGCCGAACTACCATTTCACTTTTTCAAATTCAAATTCAAATACTTTTATTGTGACACACAGGTTGCTTTAAAGTAGCTGTTTGAAAATCCGTCATTGATCACATCTTCTTGCGCACAGCTCGCGGGACCCGTTGCAGCAACTGCGCCTGCGCGGCGTATTCGCAAGATTTGGAGACACCCTTAGATTATCTGTCCATTACCTTAGCTTTCTGATCAAATTCGATTTGAATACTTATTGGAACAAATTCGCTTTTTAGACTAACCATTGAAAAGCGAAATTCCTTAATTCCCTGTCGTGTCAAAGGAAACTTAAAGTCCTAAGCAACTAAACAGTTTAAACTCATCCTCATCAAATGGCTGGATCAAAGGCTCCATTAGCCACAAATCACAATCAAATGCTCTCAATCAAAATAGAGACAGGAATAATATCGGTCCTAATCATCAACGAGCTAACAATAGGGATCAGAGAGCTACAATACTGAATGCCGAACACGCTGTTTAGGTACTAGAATTACTCATTATTACCAATACTGTCAGTACCGTGCATTGATGTGCACCGATGCATTGATATGTACTGATGTACTTGCTTGTTTTAGTTATAATTTACAAGCTTTGCGATGATTTATTTCTTTTTATTTAGTATCGATATATTTAAAATATCCTGGCAACCTCATCCTTCAAAACAGAACGCAACAACACAAGCATTGTTGCTTGGCGGCAGAAATAGTTGGAGCGGTAAAACGCATCCAAGCGGACGCAAGCTTGACAGAATCCTACCACCGATAAAATAAAGTGTACTCTGTTGAATTACACGAAATATTATACACTCGAGTACCTACAAATTCATAATTAAGAAGAATCTTGAGTACCAGGACAACATAACTCGAGCATAGTAGTCTATCCATTCAATGGCTGAATGAAAGTCCCGTTCTGGGTGCACAGACATAGTTAGCTAAATCCGGTGGCTTCTCCTGCAATTATATGGCGCGGATGGCACACATGCCGACTGAATGTGAATGGGTTGCAGTTGATTCTGAGTGACGACACCGTGACGAGACAAAAGCAAAATATTTGTATTGAATCAGGGTATTTCAAAGTTTGTTTTGTGCCACGTCGTCATTTTAATACACACAGATTAATATACATTCGCTACTCGAAGATAAAGAAGATAGAAACCTACACGTAAATATTTGTTAGGTTGAAGAACTTATTTAGAAAAATTATTTTGTGTCATGCTTATTATCAGAATGCAAATAAATTCGAAAGTTACTATGGAGACCTTTTTATAAACATGTTTTATTAACTGGCTTTTGCCCACGACTTCGCGCGCTTAATTTCTATGTTGCCGCGGGAGTCATATTGACTTTTGAGAGTAGTCTATTTGTGAAGCTTAAACACAAAATTTAATCAATATCCGATAAGTAGATTTTTAGTGTCATACCTACAAGACTTAAAGACATCACATCAACAACAAAATCAATATACCTAATGGCTTTCAGAATTCGAAATATAAATAAATGAAGTTTCAAAAAAATACAATCTAATTGCAACTATTAAAAAAAAAGTTATGTATCTCAAATCTTTCCTAGTCACCCACGGGCCACGTATATGTCATTACATACCCCCGCCGCCCGCGACGGGGGGTACAATGACGGAGTTTTGCTGTGGCGCCAGACCGACAAGCTCTCTAGACCATAAATAATGAGCCAAAGTCCCTAACTACAAGAGCAAGAGCTTCTTTAGTATGCTGACGATTCGTATAGCGCTGGTTATGCCACTAGGTTATTCGTTGCCATGTCACCTATTTGTTGCCTCGTCACCTTGTAAAGAGAGGCCCAATCCATATCGTCCTCGCACCGTCGCTCCGGATAACCACCGCCCAGCGACGAGTTCCGAACTGGAAAGTTGTCGGTATTAATTCTGCGCTCGCAAAACAACGGGCCGAATTTATAATTGTACGCAACGCCCGCCATTATTTAGATTTAAGCAAATCTGAGGCGGCAAAATGCGGCAAAACAACGGTTTTCACTTACACGACACTCGTCTGTCTTCAGGAGTTGGCGTTTTTGGCGGCTTCGTCGCTGGCAGTACGGGGCTGCGCCTAATCTGTATGGGAGGTAAAGGGTACTCGTTTGGATACAGTGGGGAATAACGGGAATAGTAAGCAGAAGTGTCCTGTTTGTCATAACAGGATTTTGACGTGAATACCATACCATTCACGTCTTATTTTTGAGAAAGAGGATGCACGACAGAAATTCGAGCGACATAAAAATTGTGTACTTTTAAGCGGTGATTTCTCGAAAACTATAATTGATAGGCTCAAAAGTGAAACCGCAAAAGTGAATTTCGTTTCGGCGCCTTTTTGAAGTGGTATACGCCATTGGCTATGAATATTAAAGCAATCAATTGAAATGTCACTGACAAAAAAAGTGCGGTGCGGAAGGACGACTTGACTTGTAACTCCGAAACGGCTGCACCGATTTTGATAAAATGTTCAGTGAATCTTTAGATTAGTCCAATGAAGCTTGTTAGCGGTCGATCAACAAAAAATTTACATTATATTTTAATGAAATATTATATTTTGATAGCGTAATATTGAAAATATGATCAAACTACGTTTGTATGGAGCACGGCCGGGAAGCAAACGAAGACATTAGCTGCCCGGCGCGTAAGACTGACGTCGGTATATTACATCTACCCGCACTTTTTTATTTCAGCTGCTGTTTCGACATACCTGCATAAATTCATTGTCTATGGACTGTGCTATTAAAACTTGAGTATTACGTTTCTGTGTTCGTGACCGTACTACTTTTCTTACCATACACCAGTTCGCCAGAATAAGACCTAGGTGAGCTGTTTCATCAAAACAGTGTGAAGTTTTTAACCCTCTCGTGTTGTAGCGTTCTAGTAGCAGGTTACGAGCTGCAGCAGACAGGTTAATGAGCGCGCATTCACGTCGACAGGCAGACATCAGCCCTTCAGGCCGGAGTTAACAACTGTGCGGCGCAGGCACGGGCCCAGGAGGGAACTATATACGATGTAGGAGTAGGAGGATTTGGTGACAGCTATCAAGAGTGCTGTTAATGTGGCTGTTTTAGGATACTATATTGTGGTGTTTGTCATTGACACGCTAGGAAAGGAATGAACTACATGTACAAGCTGTTGAATATGGGAGGTTTTTATACTGAAATGAGTGTAATTTTTAGTTAATTAATATTTACACTATACATTTAAATGTTTTATTTGAACTTAATATTTTTATTAGTTCCTAAGGCAAACGAGCTCGCGGGCCTCTTTATGGAAAATAGATAATCACCGCCGCCCATAGGGTTGCCGTCTCCTATTAAAAAATAGTGCAATTTTTTTTTGTATGGCCATCGCTATCATTAGACAAAGCTATATCTGCTAGAAATAAATTTGCAAGTCATTTAAGATGTCAAAAGATAACCCAAGCTAGCTTTTATCCTTTTTAAATGGCTTAAAAATTTACTAACTTATAATTATAACTTATTAAGTCACGTGATAAGTTATATATTTAATTTATAACTTATCACGTGACTTCTAAGCTAACACAATGTGTAGAGTGCAAACCAGCCAGCAGGTTATTGACACTGCTGTATTTTAAGACGATATTTTTCACGTAAATTGAATCTTTACAATGTTTTTGATTATCTCACAGTTATTTACACTATATTTAAATATCCTATTGTAGTACCATTTCTTAATGATAACAATCGTTATTTTTTCTTAACAGACGTAATCTCTGCGTTTGAATATCATTGCCCTCTCCGTAATGTGAAAGAAACTTAAAATCAAAGCCCACGTAAAAAAAATTATAAAATTATCATCTTCACCAACCAAAATAAAGTCGATTCAATTACATTCGTACCGGATGCTAATCCGTAAAAATTTAGTTTTCTGGTTACGTCGCTGGCATTTCAGTGAGTCGAAACGTAGGAGCTCTTGACGCCCAAATTAACGACGGATGCGACAGCATACTGTCTGGAATGGAGCTACTGAATCCGACCCTGCCATTAAGTGGTATAGCGATGAATAGGTAAAACTGGTAAATTTGACAGATTGCCTTTAGGATTGTGTACAAACTTTGCAATCATTTAATATTCAAATTAATGGTACAGTTCAGTTAACCAGAAATATGAATCAAATTGGGTGGAGTAGGTATATTGGAAACAGTATTTTCTTCAAAGGGATATTTAATAGGTGTATTAAAAACAGATGACGTGTAATAAATTATTTATCACATAAATTAAAAATAAAAGTATCCAATAATCAACATTTATTTAACGCTAGAGGTACAATGGCGGACTTAAAGCTAAAATAGCCTTATCTACCAGCCAACTGTGAAAAAGTCTGATCGAGAAAGTTGCAAAGGAGGAGAGCCTACAAGGTACAATGGGGGAGGGGAACAATTTATTTAAGTACCGGTATAAAATACTGATAGACATGGACAACAGAAATAAGATAAAGATCATGAAAAGAAGAAAAGAAGTAAAATGATAGAGGGAGTAACATTTTTATATAGCGTCCAGAAATTTACTAGTATCGGTTTCCGCATCAATTTTATGCTCTTCCTTGTTTCTGATAAGATCCTTCTTATGTTCGTAGTAGAGCCACCTGTAAATTACAATAATAATTTTAATCTTGTTATAAGCTGATAACCAGCTGATAGACTGATAGTAGCTGCTACTGTTACTTAAGACTATTTACACGTGTAAGTGTACTTATACTAATTACTGCAGTAGAAAATGTATTTTATTTATTTTAGAATGTTATATTTATTGGGCGTAAAACGGGCAACAGAGGGTTTTTGTTATTGCTATCAAATTGAGCGCGAGCATGACTTTTATATTTTTATACACACATAAAATGACGGATTTTATTATTGTTTGACTGAGAAGAATACAGTGCGTTAATTTTGCCTCGGACTGCCACAAGCCCTTAAATCCCATCTGTCCCCAGGCGTCTGTCCCCGCTTGTAGACAGATGAGAACATTCGTGTCACCTGGCCTCAGACTTTAAATAGAGGATAGTATACAATACCATGGTATTTGTTATGGAACAAATTCTTAGGAATATTGAGATAGACGCCTAACTATTAACTGTTGATTTCTCAAACAATGAGTGTTTCGTGGAAAAGGCGTGACGTGAGGTATGTACGTATTATTGTAAATTTTAAAATTGCAAATTCCGTAGAATATGATTTAAAAGATTATCTATGAATTGATGAGGAGTCGATAAATACTTTTCATTTTAATATTTTACTGAGGATATCTATCAGACATTGATATGTTTAAATTTCTCATCACAAAAACTTTGAGTATAACATTCCTTTGCAGTTGTCACTACAAGGTTTGTATCTAATTTTCCGAATTTATATTAGGAACTATGTTCATAGTGAAGATAATTGGCAAAATAGGCGGAAAAAAATTAAATAATCGCGAAAGTTATATACGTACTACTTCTGTCTAAAATCGAGAGTACACTATCTACGAATCTCCGATTGGGGACGACTAAATCTAGTCCAACTTAACCCCACTAAGATAAAAGTATGCGCGTTCACCGCCAAGAAAGCTAAATTCGTTGTAGCTCCACAGTTCTAGGCTACACCGCTTACCATCTCAAAGAACATATCTAACCTAGGTGTCGACATCTCTAGCAATGTCTAGTTCGCAGTCATTTGAAAGAAAAGGTCAAGTTCGCATCTAAAAAACTGGGTGTGCTTAACGACTTCTCCTATATACGGCTCTAGTTAGACCACATTTGTGGTATTGCTCCCATCTATGGGCAGGAGCAATGCAAAAAACGCTTGTCTGTTTTCCTACCTTATAGCATAAAAAAATTCTTACCCAAAAATCCCTATCGAGGGTAGTGTGAGGACCGCCCCCAGCAGGAACACGGCGCCGGGGAGCACGCTCAGCGTGGCCATGTACACGCGCGAGTACAGCGGCCCGTACACCAGCGGCATCATCGCCTCCGCCAGCCCGAACAGCGAGTTCACCTTGCCTAGACCACACGAGCAGAGCATTACGTGAGATACTGTGGTTCTATGCAGTACAGTGGAGGCTATAATATAACCCGTAGATACACTAAGGTCATCGTGGCTTCACCTTGCCTGCGCCACAGGAGCTGGGCATTACTTAGATACTCAGGTTCTATGATATTCCTTATAGTAGGGACGATATGGGTCTCCTATTCCACTCGCACAACCCGTTAGGAATTGTCGATTCGCTAAAGACTCTTCCGTCTATCAGTAGGGGGCTTGGGGACCAGTGCAGGTGAGGTGTGATTGGACCACTGAGATGGTGGCAGGGCCACATGAAGACTAACAGTGGATTGTTGACGGCTATTGATATGATGTGTCATGAAGGCCTATTGAATTTATTCAATATTTTATATTATGTTAAGGTTGTGAAGAATATAATCTGCTCTATATATATCTGTAAAGTTTGTACAAACATATCAGCGCTGATATATTTTATGTGTTCGATGGGTGAATTTTAGGGAACGTTTTCAATTTCCGCTTCTTGTCAATAAGCTGGTTCTCTATCGATTTTTTCCATGTGCCAGACAATATTAACATGCTGATAGAATGGAATCAAACCTACCAATTTGTTATAAATAAAATAATTAAGCTGGAAAACATCCTCGATAAATTTATTGAAACACAAATAACTTTTCGGTCTCCAATCAGATTGAGGTAGAGGTATAAATTAAACAAACTGTTTTTTCAAAGTAAAAAGTTAAAATCGCACTAAAATTTACTTACTGAATACTGCAGTAACACAAAAAGCACTTTCTTTTTAATAATACTATTATATCAAATAAATAAATTCTTAATTGAGTCACCAGCGTGCCAGTAAAGCGATTTTTGTTTAATTTTCTATAATGTTACACATTATTTTATTTTAATATCTTAATTTTTTTTTAATTAAAGTAATCCGTTAAAGGAGAAAAAATACTTTCTTACCAAACTCTTCTCCTGTAACTAGTTTGGTCGCGATCGACCGCATGGCTATGAACGAAGTCCCGTTCAGGAATTCCATCAATGGAGCTGAAAATTAAAGAGCCTAATTTATTATTATTTTAAGTGAGATACGGCTAGGCAGCGGGGTACCCCGATCGAATTGGAGCCGACTGGGGAAGGACCTTCATTCATAGACTTCATTTACCGCAGCCAAACAATACCATTGAATGCTGCCCGTGAATAAGGTCTCCAGAGCTCCATGGGGTGGGGATTTGAGGAACAGTGGTTTAGGCAGTGCAGGGGCAGTCTTTTTGCTGCCAGAGCAACTTGTTGTAGAGGTGAGCAATTATTGCCTATAGGCAGCAGTAACCACTTTTCATCAGGTGGCCCGCTTTCTTATTTGTCAAATAAAATTTTCTTGATTAAAATATCAAATTTTCGCTGTTTCCATTAAATGTAAGATTCGTCTCGGCAGAGGAAACCAAACGACTGAGGGTCAGGGCGAGAGGGAAAAATCGTAGGACAATTTCGGCGTAATGCAGTAAGATCGCTCGCTGGAGCCTCGCTATCACTGGCCTAACACGCAATCACAACATCTTCAACTAATAATATTAATATTAACTATTTTAAATTATTATAGAGTATTGTTCATCACAATCATCAACTCAGGAGCGGTTAGTCCCGGCTTCTGCCAGGGTCCGCATTCCCACTCTTTCTTCTCCCCTTCCTCGGTCTTATGCGTCATCAGCCTCTCGCACCCGACTCCGCGATATCAATACATCGCTTCTTGGACCTTCCGCGGGTCCTTTTTCTTGATACCTACAGTTTGGTCACTATTTTCCACGTATTCACTTAATATAGAATATTCTAAATATTATAACATATACACTAATAAGCAAAAATACCTAACTTACATAAACGACGATATTTAAACAACTTATGATAGCTCTATGATGTCAAAGGAACATTTTCATTCAGAAGGAAAGTTTAGAAAGCATTGTCGTTTATGTAATTTAGTTATTTCTGCTCGTCAGTGTAAGTGTTGACTATGTTCATTGATTTAGACTCAAGTTAAAACAACAACAGTAGATAGGTGCATTACGACAATAAACACAGCCTTATCACGTTATCACACATTTTCAGTTTTCTCCCAGAGACAAATTATACTAAAGAGTCCGCTTGGATGGGTACCACCTCTTTAACTGTTTCTCCCGCCAAGAAATAATGCTTACATTGTTGTGTTCCGGTTTAAAGGATAACGTAGCTCAATTATAGGCAAGACAGGCTTTCAGTCCTCACAATGTCTATGCATGTGCGGTTCTGCACTCTTGTTACATGAAATCTAGCTGCTAGTTTCTCATATTAGTAGCAAGTAATTCAATTGAAGGCGCACACAACCGAAATCTCGGTCGAGCTGGTATTACACGGCCAAGGAATCGAGTTTATCCGGTGGGATCTAGCCAGCTTGCGTATATCCCATAAACAGTACCCCGAGTAGTAACTTTGCTAAACAGTTGTTCCGAACTTCTGGTCCGTGTGCCTGGGCATAGCTTAATGAATTAAAACCTAACTTATAGTTTAACTTGCTGTGCGGTAATTGGCTGAGGCGTTATTTAGTGTGTTAAGGAGTTGGAGCTTATTTACAGCCTGTTTATAGTAAGCGTTATGAGTAAAGGCGGGATGTGTTGTGGTGTTTATATCGCCGTGGCTTCTATGTGAGTCTAGTTGTTGATTTGAATTTTTTGTGCTACTCAGTGGTAAAAAAACACACGGCCCAGCTGATGGACAGTGGTGGCTGTGAACATCTACAATTCAAGATGTGGAATCGGTTGTCACTCGAACAGCTGAGTTGACATGCCTCATGTCTTGATTGCACTGGCAACCACGTCCTTTAAACCAGAACACAACAATGCAAGCTATGTTTTAGCAACAAAATTAGTAACAGTAGCTGGATTGACGCGAAGATGATGATGATGATTGCTATATTACTTATTTATATTTCAACTATATTAGCATTCATATTTCTCCGTTTTTTTGTAATTTGTTGTGACATATATTTCTTGCCTTGTTTGTACATTGTCTTATTATGTTATGATGTATGACTAGAGACGGTTCCTAGAACAAGGCAACGACATAAACACAAGACTTAATTAACTACTGCCTTCATTATCTTATTTAGAAATACATTAACGATTATCTTATAGACAAGGTAGTTTATCATACCAACTACATAACTACAGTTAACGTATTGTATGATTCTCAATAGATAAGTGATCTCGCAAAAAATAAAAAATTTTGGGAGAGACCATATGTCTCGATCAACTGATTAATTGATTTTACGCTAACGAAGTCGTGGCCTCTCGGGCAAAAGCTAGTACTCAAATATTTCCTAAACGTTTTAAAGGAAATAAAGCTAAGAACAATCTCGAGTAAAAGGGTTATCAAATAAAGAAAACCACATCGAAATCAATGCTTTAGTTCGGGAGCTATGTTGCCACGACAGGAAAATCAAACTTATAACGCCTCTATTTTTTCGTCGGGGGTTAAAGGAAGCGGCACCGGTTTAGTGGCAGCGTCCATAAGAGACAGATGACGAAGGTTCGCAAGCAACGGTCGCAGACCTGGATGGGTGACCGTTTGTATTTGGAGTCTAGTCATATTTCAGCACCGCAACGAGCTCAAGCTAATTATCTGTAGGAACATACAACACAGACTCACCGAGATATATTTCCAGGTCGTTCCTAGCGAAGGCATAAGCGAATGCGCCAATGATCTTGCTAGTGTTGGATATGATTCCCAGCACTGTGTCGTCAACCTTCATATACTTGCTGAAAAGGGTAATGGAGAATAGGGTACCTGAAAACGATTACATTGTCAGTAAACTGTCAATCCAGGTCTATACAGGATAAGCGATTAGATAAACAGATGGGAAAATATATATTCCCGATTGAAATGTCATGTCACATGGCTGTCTGTAGACACGAGGCCAGCTATTATGGTTCTACATTTACAAAACCTATGTTTTTCTCATTTCTTCCTTGTAAGCGACAAAACCCTCCCAGATGTAAGCGACAAAACCCAGTTTTTCGAGAAAAACTGTAGAGTAGTCGTAACATGGATTTTGTCGCACACAGAGAAGAAAAACTTTTAATTGATTGCGCGTTAACATGTTTATCCTGACGTTACGATCACTTTTTACAGCTACAACCTAACCTGACGTTTGTCGCACTATACAGGTAACTTAAAAGTGGTTTATTTAAAATATCTTGGCACCACGTCTATTTACAGAAACCTACACCCATTAACAGTAAATGCAAAAGCAAATAAGTATTCTGGAAACTTAGATATCCTACTTTCGAATTGTGTCCAACGTTCGGATTCTAAAAAAAGTGTTGTTACTTTGCGTTCTCATAGTGCTCGTCTGCTAAGTGAACGCACTGCGTTCAATATGTCCTTGATATTGACGGACGCATAGTGCCAATCGCCACTCAAATATTTTCGTTGGAACTCTGTGCATTCGCGCACACTGTGAGATCTCATCGTAACATAACATCAGTTGCGCACATATAGTTTGTAGGTAAAGTAAAATAAATTATTGTATGTCATACTTTTTATAAGTATGTGTAATCCTGCTAAGGCACATAAGTGGAATGAAAATGATTACCAATAGATAATATTGTCTTAAAAGACCAACTCTAGGTTGTCCAGACCATAAATGCTATTATAAAATAGATACGTGAGGTAAATAGACATAAGTACCAATTTACCTAACAAGCTCGTAACGATGCCGTAGGTCGACCAGATACTGAACTGTACCTCGTTCCAGTTGAACCGTTTTCTTGTGAAGAGATACATGATGGTGAACTCGCCTGTCAAAGATTAAAAGAATGCACGAATGAAACACTTTATTGCATAAAGTACAGTACAGAATAAAATAGTTGCAATAATAGTAGAAATTAAAAACTTTAGCGTTTTTTAAGAATAGACTGTCGTAGAGTATAATATTTAGTACAAAAATTTCCGTGTATGTATTATGAATGGCAATGAACTCTTTGTGTAATTAGGAATATCAATTAAGTCATCATGATATGTTGAGTGCGAGGTTGGTCTACAAAAGCTTTTAGCTAGTAACTAGCCAAATTTCCTCACACAACTCGTGGTTGCTCATACGGTTGACTGATATCGTACGCCACCAGGTCATTATCGCCCGAGATCATTCTTCGCGGTCTATTTTAGTTACCTGTGTCTTGTCAATACATGGTAACAGTCGAAAACTAACTTTAACAGTGATGAGGCGTGGCAGGATTCCGTCAAACTTTAGGAGTGCACCTGTATGGGTACCACCGCATTTTCAGAGCCATGATTGTCACGACGCGACGAAAACGTTCACAAAGCCAGCGAACCACGGTCAGTGCCGATGCTTTACCGGTGTTAGCAGGAGTACTTCCTATTGACTTAGAGATACAATGACGAGCTGCAAACTACTATGCATCGCGGAATAGCCTTACTTTGTTCGAACGCGAGCTCAGCCAAAATTGAGTAAATTGTTCATAGATGCTAGTGTAGTGTATGGGGGGTTGTTGGATAAATGGCAGAATCGGTGGGAGAATTCTAGCATGGGACGTCGTTTGTTTCAGTTCTTTCCGTCTATACGCGATAGACTTGGTAAGAAATGGCTGGCGGTGGACCATTGTGTTGCCTAATTATTGACTGGGCACGGTAACTTCAAGGCTTAATTGCGCTACCCTACACCCTACTGCGAGTGTTCTTCGCGTGATAGTTTAGTTGAGCGATCTGCTCATTATATTTTATGGGAAAACGAATTGTGGCAACATGAGAGATGCTTGGATTAGGATGTAGTTTAATATTCGGACTTTGAGGCGGAAGTAGGTAACTTTAAAGCCTTTAAGCGATTTGTCATAATTATCATTGGAAACATAATGCTAGGCATAGATTAAATACCTAGTGAATGTCCGTGGTGAGTTACACCTGATATGTGACATTTACCTATACCTATTTTATTTTGCGCTGTCTCCGCTTTTTGTGGGGGGAAGTCGGGAACACAATCTTTCCTACTCCTATCTACCATCACAGCCCGTAACAGTCGACTGCAGGACTTTGGACCTCTCCCACGAAAGGGGACGTTATTGCCATAATCTCCACGCTTTGCAGGCGGGTTGGAGATCGCAGTATTTAAATATAACAATATTACTCCTATCTGTTACTTCTTAATTCAATTTGTTGCAGGTACCAAGACAGTATTATCTTCGGGCACGCCTAAATGTCAAAACTCAAGACCTGTGTATGGTCGCTGTGTGATCTTGGCTACACAGGAGTTGCAGCGGTGGGATTGAGTGGTGGGGCAAAGCCCGTAATAATAAAATAGGCTACTAGAGCTATCAGGTGAAAATTCCGCAACATAACAAAAATAAATTCATGTCACTATGATTCGGCAGGAATTACTCAAAGATAATGGCAAGGAAATAGATAGCTAATCTAAATCTTGGGTGAAATATGGACAATAGTCGTTGGCTGACAACAACAATCAGGGTTATCAAGATGTTCATTTATTAGTCCTTCAAATTATCGTGACGTTTTCAAGGAAAATAAACAAAATTAACTATGTAACAAACACTCTATACTACCTTGTTCTGCGAAATAGTAATCATATTAATATTATTATTATGTCCTTTATTTAAAAGCCTCTAAGCCTTTGCTGATTTACAAAACCAATGACAATTAAGCCTGTGTATAAAGTAGTGATATCATCATCATCATCAAATAATAAAGATTTTATGATTTTGATTATCATTATTATTGTCCTAGCGTTTACCCCGTCTTCTGCCAAGGTCCGATAACTACTGCGACCGCTGACTAGCGATATGTCGTTAGAAAAGTATTTTTACATTCAAGACCTTTTACTATGGCAGCATGTCACGAATCGAGGCGGGAAAACGTTATGGTCAACTAAAATAAAATTTTATAATGGACCTGATATTTTTTGGCTTTTATGCTCATAAGGCTAGAGTCCACACATTTTGCCCGTACCTTCCTTTCTTATAAAATTCAAATCGAAAAACGATTCCTTTCAATACCATGCCCTCAACAATGGCCTCCGCTAACAACTCCATCGAGTAAAGAGTGTAACTACATTTTTATGGTTTTGTTATTTCACGAGTTAGACTTACTTGGATTATAGCTTGAACATTTTGAACAACTTGACGTTTTAAGATCTTGTTCCCTATTTTTTAACCACTTACATCGAGTCGAATTGTTTTCAATTTTGATTTTCCGCATTAAAAATTAATATTTTTTAAATTCCATTGATAATACCGAATGCGAACGGTACAAACAACGGGGAAATCAGCGTCATGCATCAAAGTAATGAATATCTCATACCGAAAATCAAAATTTAAAACCGTTTGACTCAGGCGAGCGGTTCAAAAATACGGCGGCTCCTCGACTTAAGTTTTACACTTGACATTTTATGACTACGCTAAACTATGTACATTGATTTGTAGTTAATCAGTCACTTTAATTTGGATAAGACTCTATTGAATGAGCAGTGTTTTCTATTGAGTACTATCAACACTGCGATCTAGCTGATTGCTATAATGACTGACTGAGAATGTTCCCTTATTACACTATTCCGTATTTTGCTTCATTGATACTCCTTCCATACATTTCTACTATACTTTCACGCATCTTCTGCCACACACAATTTTCGCTTACACATTGGAACTAGCACTCTCTGAATAGCCAAAGGAGCCCTTACCGAATGACACTATTACAGCCTTGCACCAGTGTTCTGGTACTCGGTAGATCGCCCAATAAAGGTTGGAAAGGCGGTCAGTTGACTGGCCACCACACCATCTCCTGCTGTCAAAATCTCGACCAATACCCTATCACACCGTACGGATTTTTCTACTTTCATACTTTTCATAACCGTCATAATATCATTCGTAGTTATGTTACATTCATTCAATTCTACGTATTGTGCTGGTACTTGTGATGCACTTTTATCTCTATCAAACAAGTTTTGAAAATATTCCTTCCATCTTCAATATCTTTGCTTTAAATTTTATAATATTGTCATCCTAGCTTCTCATATTGAGCAGCTCCGTGAAAGTAGCATTTCCCTGGGCTGTGCCTATGGATTTCTAGAACATCTTTACATTTGTTTGTAAATCGTCTGAAAGCATCTAGCAAACTCATCCTTATACTTCTATGTCTTTCTTTCATATGTCTCCTTTACTAATCCTTTTATTCGCTTATACTCTTCTTTCGCGCTATTTTCTTCTTCATCCGTCGCCTTTTCCAATTTCCGGTTAGCCTTCATAGCTAACAAGTCCAACCATGCATTCTAATTTTCTGCTTTTTTCTATTCTCTGTAAACATACAATTATTATTCGGGACTTTCGTAGCCTATGTCACTTTAGAATCATTTAGATTCTATTAGTGAAAGAATTTTCGATAGTTTCAGAGACTACCCCCAATATACAAACTCCCAAACATACAAACTTTTCCTCTTTAAAATATTAGTATAGACAACTCACCATGGCTTGGTCCGAACACCACGCACACGACTATAAGCAGCAACGCCACTCTAAGCCGCCGGTTCCCAGGACCTTTCCTGAACGCAACTTTGAAGGTTTCAGCTACAAGTTTCACATCGAAGAACTCTTTGAAAAATCCTGCAATACCTCCAAAGAAGCCAGAGTTTTTCTGAAAAAAATTAAATCTTGTAAGTGGATTAGGTTTAAGTAAGTACTTAATTTAAATAAAGAAATAAATAATATATTCATAATAATAAGATATTTAATAAAAAAAGATGGCGCGCTTTCAACTGTGACATGAGGCCGGTTTCGTAAACATAGGTAAACGCCATAGCGTAGGTAGTTTTGGTTGTCAATGTGTGCGTGTGCACAGAGCATGGCGTACCTTTGCGGCGTCAGTATGTTGTTGGTAGGATTCTGTCTCCGCCCTGTTCTATGGCATTAGCACCTTTTAGGACTCGCGTCTTATCACATCCATACCTACTAACCGTGAAGATTATCTCAGTGCTCAAGTCCAGCAATGTACAATCTATTAGGGTGCTGATAAGATGTGTAATTATTATTTAGGTATTTTAATACAACTTCGTATAGCAGTTTTACATAAATATTGTATAATTGCACTCACCATTTTCTGTTGAGTGTTATCAACACTTTGATGATTATGACAATATCTTCCAATAAAATGGAGCAGACGCAAATCTAGTAACCTAACCTAACTAGTAGTGGACGGTTATGGGTTCATTTTATGCTTCTATTGTTATATGCTAATCCCGATTTAAATTTAGTACATTGCTATCTATGGTAAATATCTATACTATGTTGAGAAAGTTGTATTTTAAGAAATATGACTGAGTGTGACATCGTGTTTGTGAGTCAAAATGCAACAGGTGAAAGATATTGTATATATGGAAGCTAAAATAGATTAGAAGGGCAGAAGAAGCATGAAAGTAAGATAAATGCAGTAGAAATGAGAGTGTTAAGAAGTATGGAAAGAGTATCAATTTTTGGCTTTGACAGTGGAAGGTCATCTGCCTCTTTGCTGCCAGAGAAACATGTTATAAAGGTGGTCAGCGCATTGACGACGGTGCGCTTATATCTACAGGCAGCGGTAAAAACTTTCCATTAGGTGGCCGGCCTGCCTGTTTGCCTACCGTATGACATAAAAAATGTGTATGTATTAAGTATAAAAACGTCAACTTACATTTTCACTCGGCTTCCGCTTGGGATCATCCAGGACATAGTAACCGTATATTAAACTTAACAGATACAACGACGCCGAGAGCGAGAAAACGCCATAGTATCCAATCCAGGTCAACAATACTCCACTGAGAGCACTGCCTATCGGGTATCCTAGAGACATGCACATATTGACCATACCGACCCTATAGGTTCTATTCTTCTCCGTAGTAATATCACCTATGTAACTGAATACACCAATGAAGTTCGTGAACCAACCCCCGGTGATGGCAGGGAATATAGACTCCGTGAAAGCTGCTACTTCAACCGGTAATTCGTAAAAGAAGTAAGTGTTCACAATGAAACCGATGCAAGTCAGGAATTCTCCAACAATAGGCATAAGAATAAGGCATTTCCGGCGCCCGGTCTTGTCGCTCCACGCTCCTACGAAGAGTATAACACAAACGGGTATTGCCGTTTGCACAACGTTCTTCCATCCTTGAATATTAGCTGTCAGCTTCTGAACTTCTTCTTCATAATACGTGTAGTTTTCAGTTTGCCTTAATTTCAATGCGTCGCATATCTCGGTGCTATAGTTCAGGTTCACCAAACAAGCTTTCTCTAGATTCAAATTCTGTGTTGCCAATGACGCTAAGACACTAGGCATTATGTAGCAAGCCATAATTGGCTCCACTGTTATATTGTTCTTTATTTTTTCATATCTCTCTCTTAAAGTTAGTTTTTGTTTTGGTTCGTTCTTCTCTTTTTCCTCTTCATTTTCTTCAGGTATGTGTTTCAGTGGTGTAAGCTCACTGACCAATTCCTTTTGTTCTAGATTATCTTTCTCATTGCCCTTATTTTGTTCCATTGTTACTCTGCTTCGACTGTTTCAATCAACCACTGAAATGCTTAACTCAAATATTCTAAAATGGTATACATTTCTTGGTTGCTATTCCTAGAGTGTAATAAAAGTAATTCCATTTTCTTTACATGCTC
Source organism: Blastobasis adustella (assembly GCA_907269095.1). Classification (NCBI taxonomy): domain Eukaryota; kingdom Metazoa; phylum Arthropoda; class Insecta; order Lepidoptera; family Blastobasidae; genus Blastobasis; species Blastobasis adustella. The sequence goes on along the minus strand of OU026118.1, from coordinate 21,021,224 downwards.
TTATAGGGCAAATACATGTGTGTTTGTATTCAGATTGTCTGTTGAACGTAACGTATTGCGATGCTAACTCAATATTTAATAAGATATTCTACTTTGCCTTGTGTAATTGATAACAGTAGCTACATCTAAATTTACCATGTGTAACACATGAACTTGTTAGTACTTGTGACTTACCTTGATTGTTCAGCTTAGCGTAGTAGTTCAGTCAATATCGAAGTTGTAATATTTTTTAGTACCATATACGCTGCTGCTACAGAAGACCGAAGAGTATAACCGGCCATTAAGCTTGGCGTTTGTGAACTATGAGAAAGTCTTCGATTCGATCGAAACTTGGACGGTGCTCCAGTCTCTACAGCGGTGCCAAATTGACTATCGATATATCGAAGCACTGAAGTGTTTGTACAAAAACGCCACAATGTCAGTTCGTCTCCAGGACAAGACCACAGAGCCCATTCAGCTGCAAGGAGGTGTTAGACAAGGTAATGTCATATCACCGAAGTTGTTCACCGCTGCACTGGAGTATACCTTTAGGGTTCTGGACTGCGACGGACTTGGCATCAATATTAACGGCGAGTACCTCACTCACCTTAGATTTGCTGACGATGTCGTAGTCATGGCTGAAACCCTGGAACACTTGGGCAAAATGCTCAATGACCTCTGTAGTGCCTCTCAACAAATAGGTCTTCAAATGAACAAGAACAAGATGAAAATTATGTCGATTGTCCATGTTGTGCCTACTTCAATGACATTTGGAGGTACTTCACTTGAAGTTGTTAACGACTATATATACCTATTACAAATAGTCCAGCTAGGTAGGTTCAATTTCGAGAAAGAGGTCAATCGACGAATCCTACTCGGTTGGCCAGCGTTCGGGAAGCTACGCCATATATTTTCGTCCCAATTACCGCAGTGTCTCAAGACGAAGGTCTTTGACTTTTGTGTGTTGCCAGTGATGGAACCTACGGAGCTGAAACATGGTCGCTCACAAATTAGTAAATTTCTCGAGTGCCAACCACGTACCGGAAGACGCAGCGTGTGTGTGTGTGTGTGTAGGCAAGGTGGACCGACGACCCGGTAAAGATCGCAGGTACCAGCTGGACGCGGAAGGCACAGGACCGGCCTTTGTGGACATCTCTGGGGGAACCTATGCCCAGTAGTGGGCGGTTTTCGGCTGATATGATGATGATAATGATGGTAGAGTGCGTGAGACATTTTTCAAACCACTCCCTAAGAAAAGGTGTTTTACCAACCGTCACAATCAAAAGTGTGTTGCCTGTAAACAAAAAGTATTTTATAATCTTTCATTCAGTAGAAGAGTTTTTTCTACGGCGTTAATATTTTGCTACTGTTACATGCTACACCCTGTAATGGTTTAGGATTTGGGATTAGATGGAGCATTCCCTAATTAGTTAACTTGTACCCGTCCATGTTCTGCATCAGTGGGCGTGTTTGACCCATAACAATTTAGGATTTGGAACTTCAAACAGATAAATCGAATCCCTTCAAGTTTCACTTTGTTGTCCATATGTCTGCCCAAATGTCCTTGGCGGAAACATTATATATAAGGCATTATGGAAATCTCGGTCAGAACTCGGATATCTAGTGGGTAAGCTATTTGTGGATGCTCTTATATACAATGCAGCGCGTAAGCGCTTAGAAGTCTAGATTTTTAAAACATAACCATTAAAGTTTGAGACCTTAATAATTAAACAAGTAAATAAAGTTTAAAATTTTAATTGCATATAAAGTGTACCTAGTACATAGTACGTTATTTAATTTATTATTATTAAGTATTTAATTTACTTATAAATAAACATTAACTACTTGTATCTGTAATTTATTATCAATTTGGCACCATCAAAGTGTCCTGAGCTGGTAAATCCGGATCGCCTCGTGCTATTCTTCTGACATTCTTCCGATGCTCGTACAACAACCATCTGAAAAAAGGTATTTTAGTTCACAGATAGTTTATGGAAAAGTTTTTTTTACCCTCGTCACAAACATAGGATAAGTTTATTAAAGTATCTATATATTTGTCTCTGGCATCAATCTGTGTCTGTCAAAAAATCTGTCAAGGAAGCAATTTTGATATAGTAAAGTTAAATTTTATTTTGTGGTGGGTGGGCATAAATTCGTTAATCGTTAATTAACGAATTAAAATTTTACTTAATGGATAAACTTATTTAAGATACCGTTATTTCTTTTTTTAATTAACTTCATATAAATTTCATATCGTTAACTTTAGTTGGTTACAGTGGTTTTGTTGATTGTGGCATATCCTCAAGATGGTTCAAGTACAGCAGTGGACCGTTTTGCGGAGTTGTGTTAATGTTATGAATTTCCTTAAATTCCTTGCAAAAGCCGTACAGATAAGAAAATATAAAAAAAATAACACAGAGAATCCTCCTGTAGAGCTCGATACTCACATGAAAACTGCAGTAGCTGGCAATGTCATGGCTGCTCCCATGAGGAAAACAGCGCCAGGCAACACCTCCATTGTGGATTTGTACACGTTGGTGTACAGGGGCACGTATACTAGAGGCATCAGGTTCTCAGTTAGGCCAAATATGGAGTTAACTTTGCCTGGAAAACAAATTTAGACAACAAATTAAACTGTGGCTTTGGCAGTGGAAGCAGGCTTTGTCGTTTTGCTGCCAATTCCCTGATATTGCTAAAATATAGGAAACCCCGCGTAGGATTCAGTTAAAGCGTCATCGTATGGGATTTTTGTATTTAATTTAGATGTCAAATGCGTTTCGCCATGACTTCGTCCGCGTAAACTTCGTGTACGCGGGAGAACTACTCGTGTATTTAATTTGGGGATATGTTAATACAAGTTGTATCTAAACTATCCGTGTGCCAGATCCAAAAGCATTATTTCTTGATTGATTAACAAACTAAACATACATAAGATAGTAAGATATATTGTCCTGGTGTATAAGCTAAAACATTATAATGTTTCTTCAAAATGCATTCAGCAGTTTTTGCTTAAAGGAGTAACATACACATACATATACTTGACATCTAATTTATAGAACGAGACAATAGTATGGTATTTTCACAGCTTCTCCCATCATGAAACTTCTGTAACTACTTTATTATTCAGCATTTTCAAAGTTAAGCAAACAATAATATTTGTTAGTCTCTGTGTGCAGTGCAATATGTCAACAATTGTTTTATTTCCGTAATACTATTTTTAATAACTACATATTGCCACTCGTAATAACTTCTGCTTACAAGCACTGAAAGATAGAGAGTTATTTATAATTACACACAGACAGCGGAAGTAATAGGGTTCATTTTATACTCTTCGGGTACGGATCTCTAATCATAACAAGTTGCACTGTCTAGGTACAGTGGCGTACTAGATTTCTTTTTAAGATTGTTTAGGTTTTCAATTGTCAATGCAAATAATATAATACTTACCCAACTCATCAGCGACCACCAATTTAGAAACTATTGAACGCATAGCCAACAACGATGTGCCATTCAATATTTCAATGAGTGGAGCTGTAAGAGAAGATAACGAATTAGTGTGGATTAAACGAAGGGAGTATTAGGGCCCGTTTACACGTCGCCGCATACAAATCGGACAGTAAACGCGTATGCGTCGTGCCCGCATAGTCACCGTCTAGCAACCGAAGCGGTGACTACACGGGTTCTGGCACCACGACTGTGTCCGTGCGACACGATTCCTGTGCGGTGGCTGTGGGTCCCGCGCGTTTCTTTACAAATAATAAAAAAAGCTCTCTGTCATTAGTGTCGAAACCAAAATTGCATAAACATCTGTGGGAAGGTATAGAACTGTCTAAGCTACCAATACTTTGGAGGCGTAGGCATGACAAACTAATTGCATTCGAACGCACGCAGCGATAAAAATGTGTATCCTTTTTTGAAATGCAATATCCTTTACTAGAGAGGACTGGGCGAAATGATGCCCATTGAATGAGGGTATATCTATTGGAGGTATATGTTTTGTGCAAATAATACAAAAACTAAAGTATCCACTGTGCGAGTCGAACTCCATATGCGAGTATAACGATTCTTAACGTTAAAATAAATAATTATAAGGTGAGCAACGAGATTTTGTTGTCCAGCAAAAAGTGATTGGTAAATTTCCACTTTCAAAACCTTGGTAATAGGGTTCCTTAGTATCCGTTTTACTCTTCGGCTACGGTACCCTAAAAGCAGATATGCAGAGCGCCTGGATAAAGAAACGTTTATCAAGGTAACAATGATGTTAAGGCCGATTTTGAGATATAATTAATAAACAGTAGACATGATTTGCATTTACAATCTACAAAAGTAAAATAAATAAATAAGCGAATTCATGGAAGTCTCATAGATATCTTCAATAAATATGATGCTATTTTCTGGAAAGACTTAAAATTTATGTTTGTTGCGATGCGATGCTATTTTGTTATTCTTTACGATGAGCCTTTCTCAGATTTTAATAAGAACGTTATATTAAGAATGTCAGTAAACTGTTTTATTAATTTATAGAGAAATATGTTAATATTATTAAATTTCGTCCTACTATCAATGATAAGATAAAGAAGTTAAAAATGTAGGTACGAAATGACTTTTTCTTGTAAGTTTGAAATTAATTATTAGTTTTAGTTTCATAGGCTAGGCTTAGCAGCGTGTTTAGGTGATACATACAGTATTTGTGTTTACTTGAACTTAGATGCAGGTTTTTAATGAAATTAAATTTATTATAACACGTTATAACAATTAGGTGGTGGCCGAGTGGTTAAGGTATGCGACTTGCATTGAGTTATGGACATTTCTAGTTTAATGCTAAACGGTGCTCTTACGATGAGAGAAAACATCGCGATGAAACCTGCAGATTTAGGCGACTGAATGTGTAGCCATGAGCCAATCTGGTCGGGTTCCCCTGGTGGCAGGGTCACGGAGGTCAGATGGCAGTCGCTCCACCATAGCTGTCTGATTTGCCAAATCCTGCATCACCTGGTCAAGGTGGACCCCGAGCTCTCGTGCGGGAGAGCACAGCCGGGACATTAACGCCATGATGATTATTATGTATAACACGTTATAACAATTGTCTGTGTCCTTTGTGAGATGATCTGGTGGAGGTTGCGATTCAAGTAGGTACCTGAGGGCTTTGTTGACAATATCCGTGATATGAACCCCGATTCAGATTCCATGGTTATGACTGCTGTTGGTGACACCAACCCGTTCCCTATTGCCGTTGGGGTACACCAGGGCTTTATGCTCAGCCTATTTCTGTTCAGCGTGCTATTGTCAGCCAGCATCCGAGACCATTATAGACAATAATATCAATAAGCTGATGATAACGCTCTGACAGATTCTTACAAGGTTGTGAAACTAAACGTGGTGATTACAGAGTGGCCTGAAATAGTAGGTACCGACCCCCTACTAAGATGTTGTTAAACGCATGGATCACGTCAGATACTTGAGATTTGTAACCGGGTACATCGACAGTGACGTTAAAGCCCGAATATCCGCGGCTTGTATCAAATAGCGTGAGTCTAGGCTGTTAGTCAATCGACGGGTATCATTTGTAACCCCAAAATGTCAGTAAAGCTGAAGGGACAGGTCTATAAGACTACCATTAGCTTTCCTCTACGGCAGCGAAGCCCTACTAGAGCGGCACAAGCAGACGTCGCGGATATTAAGATGCTGCGGTAGATGTGTGGAGTTTCGCGCAAAGACCTCGTCCAAAACGCCCACATTCGCGGTTGTCTTAATATACGAGACATCGTACATTAGCTGCGTGTCAATAAACTCTCCACCAAGGTCATCGATGACCGAGCGAAGTGGGTAAGGAAAAGCAGGAAGGCGGACCTCGGGCCATTGCGCGCGAGACCATAACCGGGATATTGAGGAAAAGATGATGTGGTTATTATAACATTTAATAGTTTGTATAGTGCATTATGATAAAATTCCATAAAAAAAAAAATTATAATGATATTTGTAAAAAAGTGGTTTAATTCTATCGTTATTTTAGCGTGTGTAGATGTTTTTCGTTCGCCATCATAAATACACTTATTACCTAGATTATTACTCACATTATTGCTGAAGCGTGTCATGTATTTTCTAATTCGTGCCCAACATTAATGGCCCGATTGATAACGTGTAAACCAATGTTATCTCTTCAAAGTATTAGAAAACGTATGATTCCACTAGTAACAAATAAAACAAGCCCCGATACTGGACTGGCAATATAATAAATACTAACAAATTATGGATATATGGTCTGAAATAAATATAAATTTAAATTTAATTTAATTTAATTTATTAGAGTCAGTACCTACATTACGTTTCAAAACGCCACACAGAAGACGTGACACCGAAACGCCGATAATTGTATGCATGCGTACCTGGGTACTTGTGTGAACAAATTCAATTTGTTGACAGCTACAAGTGTCTAGGATTGACAATAAACTCGAGCTTCACATGGAAACAACATGTATGTGCGAAATTGCGTAATGCGCTTTCAAAGTTTCCTCAGCTGGCTGACAGCATTAGCTCTATCACTGATAGAGCTATTTAATCACTGTGTTCTATCACAAAAAACGGCCCGCCCTAAGGTACTATGCGCTGGTCGACTCTGAGTAGCTATAGACGCACGTTTCATTTATATTTAGACCAAATAAAACAACTGCAAATACATTTCATGAAATTAATGGTAGATAGAAAGACAAAGAATGTGTAATCCGAAGAAGAAGGAGTAACTATGGACAATTATTTAATATAATGTTGTAACATACTACCGGTCCACGAGAGTAAAGAGTGCCATATTATTATAACAGCACGCACATAGTGAATTTGATAACCCAGTATCCTGTGGTAGACTCTATAGAAAAATAGAAAATAAAAATGACAGTCCTAAGAGTTTGTAATTATTAGGGAGAAAAAACTCGTAATAACCTAGTACGTAAAGTAATTGATGAATTGACACTAGAATTAAAATATCTAAATGTATCTAGGTATACCTATAAATGGAATTTACACAACTTCTACCTAAAGGAGTACAATAATACTTTGTAGCCTTTAAAACAATGTAATATTTTATATTCCATCTGACTGATGTCCGAAAACGCCCCTGCAAAGTTCAAACAAATGTGCCTCGGACTGCTGAACAAATTTTCATGAAATGAAGCTAAGGACTGACATTCTAATGAAAGAAACCGCAATAGAATTGGTCAAGCCGTTAAGACGTAGCACTCGTGGCATAGTGGTCGTAGTCGTTATGGGTTGTTGGCGAGCTTGACCAGTCGTCGCCATTCTTCTCTCATGGCTGCTTTTCTTCTGCACTCGTGAAGGGGCCAACCAAAGCGTTTCTAGCTCAGTCCATCCACAGCGTTGGAGATCTGCGGCGAATTCTTCCATTCTGCCTTGCACAACCAGCCAACATGTGCCCAAAAAATGTGAAAATTTGGCTTTGGAGATGCGCGATGCTTAACTTTGAGCTCTTGGAGGAATGGAAAGAATGGAGGCATTGCTGCGAAACTCAGTCCACGATATTCGAAGCATTCTCCTTCAGTATCATATCTTAAGATCATTTATTTTGTTTCTTTCGACGTCTCGTACTATCCATGTCTCTGCCGCATAGACGAATAATTCGTCGTGCGTATTTTAAGTTTGTCCACACATATAAGAGCCTAAAGATAAATGTATGTATGAGACAACTTCCCAGCCTGCTATCGCTTTCTATCTCCAGACAGTTGTTATTCGGGCGATCGACAATCATGATCTTGATCTTGCTCACTAGTCGAAAATAATGTGGTGAAAATCGCAGATTTGAAATTCGCAAGCCTCCCACCGCGTTGCCATGCGTTCAGTCTTCCAAAGTCTCTCGTATTATATGCTCTGTATATATGTTAAACAGTAGCGGAGAATTCTCGAACCACTTCAAGATCTATTAACATCAAATAAGCAAAATCAGTGCTATCCATTTGATTCCAGTCGATATACGACATAGGTTTAATTTTGTATAATGTTCCAGCTAATACAAAATTACCTATACAGTAGAATCCCGAAGTATATTTTAAAAAGTCCAGGTGTTGTGCCCTATTCCGTAATTAGGAAGATTACCAACTTTGAACACTCGCATCGTATTGTTTTGTGTTACTAATAAAATTTAAATACGTTTTATTACTTTGCCACAGTTAGTGAAAAATAGGAAAAAGGACTAAGTAACAGGGAAACCGCTGGTGTGAGCAAACAAACGTAAATATTTCCTATCACTTATATAACTAATTGTTTACTTTATTTTATCATATTATAATCATTACTAGCTACTTATCTAATACGATATTGAAATCGTCTGGCGATAAGAGTTTTTAGCGTTTACATTTAACATTTAAGCTAAGTGATTAGTTTTTTCCAATGAACACAGATATAATCTATGATTGTAAGATTGCTACAGGGTCTTTCGATCGTTTTAATTTAGGAGGATTTATCCCAACGTTGCAATCTTTATCTTTAGAGGCAATGAAAGACCATTCCCTAACTGTAGTGTGATGACTGATGACCTTTGTACAACCTTTTTTTTAACTAGGCTAGCCATGGTAAGGCTTGTGGTAAGTGACAATAAAGCCGAAGATGAAACATGCCTGTCCAGGAACAGCCTAATCAGTCGAAGGAGTCCAGATTATAATGATCCGGGAACACATTCGCAGGCAACAGGTTTCATTCCCTAGCCGTATGCATTATCAAGGTTGAACCAAAACGGCTCGTGCTTTGATCCTCTTTGCGTATTACTTATATAAGAAGGAAGCAAGCGAGCAAGCAGGTCACCTGATGGTAAGTGATCACCGCCGCCTATGGACATTCGCAACACCAGGGGTGTCGCCAATGTATTGCCGGCCTATGAGAAAGGCCGTATATATAATAAACTTGTATCCCTATAAAAATCATCTGGGCCATCCATCTGACCTACATGACTCTGTTAACAGGCGAACCTGACCTGATAGAATCATGCTTACACATTACTGACTGTGGACTGTACATGGTGTATATCGGTACTCGGTACCTCACGGCCGCGTTCTTTTCGTGCGCGCTGGCCGGCGCTGTACCTGCGTCGTTAAATGATCGCCTTGTTTTCCATTGTATTTTTGATTAATTAATCCTATTTCAATAAATGATTTTTGAGTTTGAGTTTGATATTCAGGGTACTGAATGTGCAGTTTTCCTCACGATGTTTTCAATAACGTATCAAGAAAACTCAGTCATATGTACACAATGCCTCTGGGGGATCGAACTTGATACCTCTCACTTACAAGGTAGACCCGCTAACCAGGCTACCGACGCTCTTTGCGCAATCTAGGTACTAACCTATGTAAAATATCCTTTCATTTGGCGCGAAGCAATACACGAACGAAGCAGCAATCTTGCTCACAGTGGATATGATGCCCAGTACGGAATCGTGCCATTTCAGCATCTTACTGAATACTGTTATTGAAAACATTGTACCTGAAATAAAAAAATTAAGATGTAGAATGAGAACTAGATAGCAGCGAAAATGAGAGTACCTACTTTAGTTTTATTCTGATGTGTATCTCGACTACCTAGTGTAGTTTTTTTTTAATGTCATACGACAGAAAAACAGGCAAGCGGGCCACCTGATGGAAAGTGGTCATCGCCGCCTATGGACATCAGCAACACCAGAGGTGCTACCAATGCGTTGCCTTATACCTTTTGAACGATTCCATGTCATAGTCCAGGATTATCAAATGGCGACTATTTCGACATAAATCGAAGATTAAAATAAATGAACCGTGTAAATACATTATGATTAGGAAGAAATAAATGATTCCACAAAGAAAATTTGCACTTACCAATAGTGTGTGTGATGAAATTGTAGGTTTGAAAGATGCTGAATTTCACCTCATCCCAATTAAATCTGTATCTTGTAGAGAGATATAATATCGATATTTCACCTGCAAAACAATATGAAAAAAAATATTTGTTTATTAGTCTATTTTGTAGACAATTAGGCGTGTTATTTACATGAGTAACTAACACGCCTCTTTGTGAACTAAAGTTTCACTAACATTACAATATCAACAATATTTCTTATTTTTAGGTTTGTTTTAATAGAGGAAAACTAAGTTCGAATAAAGTATGTTAATTTCTAGCAGTTTACATGGGTTTATTACAGGGAAATACCTACTGTACCAGCGATGACACAATCGGTTTTGACATTTTACATAAATAACCTATAAATAAAAATCATCTTGGCGTTATCATCTCGCGCACGAGTGCCCGGGGTCCGCCTTGATCATGATCCAAGATTTGGCAGATCAGATAAATACAGTGGAGCGACTGCCATCTGACATACGTGACCCTACTACCAGGGGAACCTGATCAGATTGGATCATGGTTACACATTCAGTCACCTGAATATGTAGGTTTCATCACGATGTTTTCCCTCACCGTTAGAGCATCAGTTAGCATTTAGCTAATGTAGATAACTCAGACAAGAGACACAGGTACGTGGCCGCAGTGGGATTCGAACCCGGTACCTCTCGATTACGAGTCGGATACCGTAACCACTCGGCCACCGGCGCTCCTACATAAATAACCTAACCACAGAAAAACGCTGAAAAAAGACAGACTAAGTTTCATGATGATTCTCCAAATGAATTCAGAGAAGTAAGTATGTCCTCAGGATCTGAATTAAAGATTAAATTTATCAACGAAGGCTATCAAAACCGACAACGTCATCAACATCAGCCTATTATTCTAATCTACTCCTGGATAAGAACATCCGTTTGCGTTTCAATACAAAATTGGAGCATGATAATGTTAAATATTATGCACAACGAATCGAATCTATCTCTCTCGTATTGACCTCTACAGCCATCAGAGAAATCATCGCGTTTAAGAATGACGTTTAACGTTTTTTTGTATGAAGTTTTTTGTTTATGTATCCGTTTTAAGTTTTAAAAATCCGGTGCGTGGTTTAGAAGGAATTAGCCGGAAATCGACTTTAATTTATACTATTAATAGATAGCTAATACCGCAAATGGTTAAAACGGGGTACCATTCGGCTCCCGGGACTGTTCAACCAGTCTCAGGGTCCCCAACGGATTTTGGTCAACCTCGTTTCGCCATTAGGACGAACACCTAAAACCTCGAACAATCCAATAAATTTGTTTCATTTACAATGTCTGGGCATCGCATAAACAGAAGAGAACTTGTACTCATCTTATCTTATCTATCTTACTTATCTAATATTATCTTATTAAACCCTGTTGCAATCTCCCCCTGTTAAATTTCTGAGTGCAATCTGAATACATTCAAATCAATTGAAGGGCCGCTTACGCCACAGCGGAAAAGTTTCCGTCCAAATTTCGAGTTCATGAGGGAAATTCAAGGTATTCAAATTGTCTCGATTGTATGAAAATTGCCATTATCATTGACATCCTTACCATAGAAAGGCCCAAAGAGTATGCTGACGACAAGCATCATAACGCACATGCGCAGGCGGCGGCGATTCGGGCCTTGTTTGAAGACCACACGTATCGTGTTCTTCACGTTAGACAGATCACAGAACGTGCGAAGGAAATACCGGAAACCACGGCCGTCATGCTGAAAACATAACGTACATTAATAAATATGTACTAATTACAGAAGTCAGCAGTAAATGTTCGTGCCAAATGGATTTAGAATAGCGGACATTAATCTCTCAGTAACTGATCAAAGCGATAGCTGTCGGACGATGCTCACTGCTGGACATAGGCCTTCCCCAGAGATCTCCACAAAGGCCGGTCTTGTGCCTTCCGCATCCAGCTGGTACCTGTGGTCTTTACCAGATCGTCGGTCCACCTTGTAGGAGGCCTACCTACGCTGCATCTTTCGGTACGTGGTCGCTACTCGAGAACTTTACTGCCCCATCAGCCATCTGCTCTGCGCACTATGTGACCTGCCCACTGCCACTTAAGCTTGGCAATCCTTCAGACTATGTCCGCGACTTTAGTTCGCTTGCGGATCTCTTCATTCCTGAGAGGATCGCGCAATGAACTCCAAGCATAGTCTATTCCATCGCCCTCAGGGTGATAATGAGTTTTTTTATAAGGCCCACAGTGAGCGGCCACGTCTCTATTCCGTAGGTGATCGCTAGTAATACACACTGGACAAAGACCTTCGTCTTGAGACTTTAAATAGGTTACAATTTAACGAAATATAAAAGTTTAGAAGAGTTTCATCTATTTATGATAAATTAATGCCAGAAGTTGACCGAGGGATCAAGGCAATTGGAAGGCAAACTACTTATAATATCGGCTTCATATTTTCACACACAACAGAGAGAACGCTCTACGAAGCCGAACCAGCCAAGGTGCATTATTTGACGCTGTACATGTGGTACGCGGCTCTACATTGTTGTTACATGAAACCTAAGTGCAATCGTAGATGTCATGGGCGATATTCACCCATCGCTTTCCAGCAGGTCAGTCACGTAGTTACATTTATGTATACAAAGTATAAGACAAAGTCGGTTCCCGCCGTCTGTATCTATGTACGCCTAGATCTTTTAAACTACGCAAAGGATTTTAATGCAGATTTCATCAATGCATAGAGTGATTCAAGAGGAAGGCAAGAAAAAAGGGTAGGGGTAAAGTACGTGTAGGGTAGATGTAGGGTAGGTGTAAGGTAGGTGTAGGGTAGGCGCAGGGATAGGACGCCACGCGAAAGAAGTCGCGCCGGGATAGCTAGTTTGATAATAAGTATTAACTTATTATCAAACTAGATATCAAGGCGCAGTTTGTCATTCCACTTGTCAAGCGTCATGAAGGTAAGTTACTGACATTAATATCGTCAAATTAAAAGACTTTCTGCTTTTCCTAACTTCCTTTTTCTGCTTTCTCGAAAGCAGGGTGCGGGGAAGGGTACAAGTTACAAGGGTCTTTGGGCACTGGCATGAGGGCGTAGTCGTCAACCATCAACTCAAGCTGTCTGTCAAAATTGACGCTTTATAAGATGGCGGCGTTAGTTCTAATGTCGGCCACGTGCCAAACAAAAAAAGTCAGTCAAAAAAGAGTGGAACTGTAAAGATATTGCCGAAGAAAGGCAGATGTTGCTATTACTTGGTCTAATTTTAGATCTCAGTACTTTAGAGGCCGAGACTTTTGGACAGGAACTTGGGCCTTATTCAACAAAAGTGTTTTTGGTGAGATTTACATTAATTTTGGAATTTTCGTTATGAAAACACGTTTTCAATGATAAAAAAAGAGATATCATATTGATTGAATCACACGTGTTTCAAAGATGGCGACACAGATTAAAATATCCAGGTGCTACATGTAGGTATAATACGCGGGCGAATATACATATAGTACATACCAACCACGATGTATTAGTTAATGTTATTTTTACCCGCGTAAAGCGGAGCCAAGCAAGGGTAATGAAGATATCAGTAGTATGTATGTTATGTATACTTGTGTGTGTGGTGTAGGACGTAGTCGCAGTGAAAACCTTTTATTACCTACCAGAACAACTCGCTTCAAGTCGAAACAACACTTTCATTCTTTTTTGGCAACAGGTTAGATATCAAACAAGAATAATTAATCCACGTTCGTTACTGTTTTAAGTAACTGGGTAACGAAATTGAGTAAAACTTGTTCACAGTATGTCATGGCACTTATTTTAATTGAAAAAGTACTTATTAAAATACCTACTAAAGATATTTATACTTAAACTGAACTACAATATTAATTAGATGTTTTATTTCTATTTGTGACCAACCTAACTTACTAGGTAGATACTTTACTCATTACAAATGTCCGTTCTATTCAATAATGTTTTAATTCATAATCTATATACACGGTGACACAGTCAATTCAGTGAACCAAGTGAACAAAATTAAAGTTGGCTTATGGAACCGGCACTCTAATAAAGCCTATGAAGATGACGTCATGTCTATTTATTATATTACTAGTGGAGCCGGTGCTACTTCGTTCGTGTACTTGCACCCGTATTCGCAAATATCATTATGAGGTCTCACAGTCTCGCGGACGCATACTACGCACAGTACTTGAGTGGCGATCGACACTATGCGTCCGTCAAAATGAACAAAATTTACTTTTAAAATCTACTAGTTTACCAGGCGCGACTTCGTTTGCGTGGCGTCCTACCCCTCACCCTACCCTGCACCTACCTTACCCCTGCCTACCCTTATTTCTTGCTTATAAACCTTCCTGTTAAATCACTCTATCTATTGTTGAAAACACATTCAAATCCGTTGCGTAGTTGTAAATTACATACATAGAAACATAGGGACAGACGGCGGGTAGCGACTTTGTTTTATACTATTATGTCAATGATAATAAATTACAAATGTTGTATAAGTAATAAAGGAAAATCGCTTATACGTATTATATAAATACAGTTTTGTATCCATTACTGAAATTGGCTATAACACCTCGTGTCATGTTTTTCACAGCGTTTACCTGGTCAATAAATATCGCTTATAGATAATCATAACACTTTAATAATGTAATCCTTTTATACAGGTAATTGAGATTAAATGTATTGTATAACATTATGGCCTTACGTCAGAATCCACTTTTAGTTAAACATCACTACCAATGTTAAGGTTCAACTCAGCGACGATTGAGGAGACAGTCTCTAGTCTTCATCATCAGCCTCTATGAGTCCGCTGCGAGACATATAGTACAGGAAAGATACATTTTACCAGGACATTTATAATTACTAAACAATATCTGCACCAACGCGTTCAGACAGAAATGACCTCGCTCGATCCCAGGTGGGAGAACTGAAATATCTTGGAATTTTTGTAGTACCCCTTGTATGTAGTTTTAGTGTTCATTAATTACCTAGGTTATAATTAGAGACTCGGCTATTACTGCATTTTCGGAATTTTTTGGTTTTAGCTTATAACTTCTGTAAGAGCATAGAGCTTGAGATGCTGTGTCGAATAATTCTCAAAACTTAATAATTCATTCAAGCGATGTAGTAGAAAACCATGTTTACATATCGAATTTTTTATTGATTTTTGGTTATCTCAGCGAAAAGTTACAAATGAAATTCTGTCTAATAAGTAATACTGGTCAGTTTACTTAAGTTCTTGCAGGTGTGCCGTACTGCCCCCCGCACCCGAATTTGAACATGTTTTCCACTACACTGCTTGACCAAAATAATAAGTTTGATACTTATTAAAGGCAATATTTAATATTCTTTAAATTGTTTTGAGTTACCTTTTCGCTAGGATGTACGGTTTTGAAGTTATGTGCGAAAAACTAAGAATAGTTCAAAAATTTCGAGATTTAGCACCTTTTGTTTTTTTTTCTTCTACTTCACTTGACCGAATTATAAATTATGATGCTCATTAGACGCAGCATGTCATGTTATTAAATCTGTAATGAACTGTCTTTTCGTTTGGATGCACTGTATGGAAGTTATGAAGTTAGAAGTTATTTGTATAAAAGGGGAATTTCAGAAATTCGAGAGTATTTCTTTTCTCCCACTTGGAATTGAGTGGGTCATTTCTAGAGTTGTCAGAACACTGAGTTCAAAAATCGTTAAGCAATTATACATTTCTGTGGTTTGTATGAAAACCACTGTATTTTTCCTGTACTAATAGGCCTCCCCCAAGGAGCACCAATGAACCCTGTCCTTGACTTGCGCATCTAACCTCCACCGAATCGGCATTCCACCTAGCCGAAGTGCACCCTACACTACGCTTGCTGAGTTGTGGTTCCCACTCAAAAGACACTACCTAAGGAAAGCAGTACCTGACGCTAGAATTCAAGAAATGCAGAACTGTAGGGTGTAAGGACCTTGCCAGTCTTTCTTATACTTGTAATAATCTGGCTACTTGTGGAGCGTCGGTTAAGGTGCCCGACTCGTAAACGAGAGGTATCGGGTCGAGCCCCGGTGTGGCCATGTACCAATGACTCTTTTCTGAGTTATGTATATTAGTTCAACACTAACAGAAGCTCTTACGGTGAGGGAACACATCGTGATGAAACATGCGCATTCAGGCTGCTGAATTTGTAACCATGATCCACTGGTCAGGTTCCGGTATGGGCGGTGAAATACAGAATTCACTTATAATTATTGAATCCTCCTGATGAATGTTATTAAGTATTAACTGGCAATAGTACTCTAGTAAAGTATATTACTGAGTTGATAAACGTGAATGGATTATTTAAAATAGGATTTAATTGGCGAATTTTATGGACTTACTTGTTTTTGCTCAGGCGTCCTCACAGGGTCCTTCAGTACAAATATGTTGTACAGCAAATTAATGATATGAAGTGACGCTGACAGTCCATAGCCACCGTAAAATCCAAAGTTTTTCAGCACCACCCCACTCACTCCCATTCCGATTGGAAAACCCACTGTCAAAGCGAAATTCAACATTCCCATTCTAAAGGTTCTGTCTTGCTCAGAAGTAATTGTGCTGATGTACGCAAACATGGTAAAGAAAGCGACGCACCAACCGCCCGTGAGAGCCTCGATTATAGACTCGGAGATCACCAAGAAATGGAGATTGAGCTGATAGAAGAAATAGTAATTGAGCATATTGTTTATGCAGACGAGAAGTTGCCCGGTCAAAGGTATGATAATGAAGATCTTCCTATGGCCTGTTTTATCTGACCAAGAGCCAATTAACAACGCGAGGATACTAGGCACGGTTGCTGTGAAGTATGCTCTTATTGACATAAGCCTTGCTATCAACTTCTGGGTTTCCCTCTCATATTCATTTTGGCTCTCCATACTTTGCGATCTAAGTGAATCGCAGATTTCTGTGGAAAAATTTAGGTTCACTCGGCACGCTTTCTCTATACTCAAATTCTGGTTGGTTAACATCATTATGATCGCCCCACAAACGAACAGCCCCATAGTCGGCTCCACTGTTACATTTTTCAGCACAAACATACATTTCCCGGCGCAACCTCTTTCAACTGCTTCTTCTTTAGTTTCCGTATCAGCGTTTTCTTTTAACGGATCAGTTTCGGCATATTCTTCCGTTCTTTCATTTTCCTCAATATTTGTCGCCGTCATTTTGGTTTGAGTTTTAAATCTTACTGTGTATTTAAAGACAACACTTCGTTTATAAAATAAAGTATTTACATTTTACACGACAACATGTGGCAATTAAACACAGCACGATAACACTGTTCTGTCACGACGAATATAAATCGATTATTAATCGGTTGGCGTTGTTATACCTGTCGGTATGGTATCAGACACGATTTAGATAATCAACAATTACTTAAAAAGTTATTTCAAATCTCATTAATAAGTAGTTAGAGTAGCGTCTTGTTTCTTCTGGTGTTAATTGAGAATTGTTGAGTTCAATGGTTAATTGATTATTCATTCCTTCACGCTTTTTTGAATCAACTAACCATTTGATAATTTATTTGCTCTCACATTTAATGAATCTATAGTAATAATATGAAAAGGTAAGTTTGAATTTAGAACATTTTCTGCTTATCTACTAATGCTTTGACAATAAAAATAGAAAGCTATATTTCTGGCATAAGTAACATCGATTCCAAAGTTGGATTAAAGTGGAATTGTTATAAGTATGTAATACGAAAACTGGTCAATACGAAGTCATCTTAATAATTTTTATTATTTGCGTTAATTGTACGGAACCTTTTGTATGCGTACTTGACGGCCTTTTATTTTTTAGTATTTCAACCCCTCTGGAATAATATTTAACAAAGCGTACGAATACGTGCCTGTTCTACTTTGAGTGTTTATTTGCCGTCAGCGTCTAAACTCGGTATCAATATTTGAACTTTTTCTATGAAAACTCACTGCAGAAGAAATAAATATCTATATTTAGATATACCTAGGTAATGGAACACATACTAGATGCACATACTTAAAATGTCTGAATATTCACTACGGTTAAACACGAAAGCTTGGATCTTCTAACAATACTACAGTTCTTCTAAAGTTTCACCATAATACTGATTCTGCTAAGGTGATCTAGTCGCAACAACTGATATTCTTCCTTAACTGAAAATTGGCAGTATAAAATGAATGTTCCATGCGCTGACTGGTACTTATTATTTTTCCTCGATCATATATATAGAAAATTAATATAAATTGTGACATCGAGTTGGGATCGCATACAAGAAAACGTAGAGGAAAGTAACCAAATATTATGGAATAGTGTGCAACTGTGGATTTCCTTCCTGATAATATACTAACATTAGAAATGACACATGGCATGTGTATTTAAAGAGTGATAACATTTTCCTCTCATATTTATGTGGTTGCGTACATGGTAGTACATGTATTTCCAGACCATATACTTGTTTCTGTTTTGTAATCATTTAAATTTTGACAATAACTTCTGAGGTCATTAAATTTCAAATATGGACAGGCAAAATTTCTACTTTTAATGTATTTGTCTTTATTTTTCAGAATGCTTTTAAATACAAAAAGTAAAGAAAAATATTCTAAAACCAAGAATTTGTTTTTATTTGTGGTTGGAAAACAGCATTTTTCAAACAAAGTCTTAAGTGCAAATACTTCTTTTTACAAGATTTAAACAGCTTAACCGGTTTGGATCAAATGTTGTCTATTTATTCGGAAGGAACACTTAAGTACGGGTACCACCCGCACAATGTCGATTTTGATCACTATTATTATTTAAAAATATTTTAACATTGAATTTTTTTCAATATAATACTTTGTAGAATGATTTTTACAACTTATTACCAATTTAGTAAACAATATATAATTATTAAGTATTCCTCACGGGCCATATTTGGGGTAGCTATTCCATATTTATTTATTTAAAAACTATATAGTACCTATATACAGGGTGTCCCAAAACTCGACGTCAACCCGGAATCGGGTGAAAAGGCAAGTCATGCTGGTTGGCAGAAAATGCCTATAATTTTGAAACCTGCAACAGGACTGAAAAGTCTGTCGCAGGGTGTGAAATATTGCGTTTTTTTTTAAATGCCTATAATTTTGAAATCATGCAACTTAGATTTTTTAAAATATTTTTCTGCCAACCAGCATGACTTGCCTTTTCACCCGATTCCGGGTTGACGTTGAGTTTTGGGACACCCTGAATATGCGAGGCTAGGGAGTTGTGTCAGGACAGAGCAAAGTGGCGGTCCATAGTCTCTGCCTACCCCACCTGTGGGACACAGGCGTGAGCTTTATGTATGTATGTAAGTTATTAGTTATAGAAATCATGAGATTATCACTAAGTGTTTAAAAACATTACGTTTCCTTATCTAATCGTACAATGCTATAACAGTGCTGTGAATTTTGCTCCGTATTTATATAAATTATATTCGTGTCGAAACTTCATCCGAACAAGTGAATTTGCTCACAATCGTTAAAGTGACATTGGCGTTGGGTTTTCAACTAGTGTTTGATAGCTGGAACACCTTAGAACAGACAAAACATTATAAATAAATAAGAAATAAAAAGTGAAATTGCGGTCAGTTGTGATAAGGAGCGTCGTGGTACCGCGGTATCGAAACTGGTGTGCGCGCGATTCTCACGATTGCGCGTTGCGCCGAAGCGCCAAGATAGCGTGCGGTTGGTGAGTGACGTCCGGCTACGCTGCTTGTCGATGATTAGCGCGCGCAGAACGGACTTATAGGTACAATACTTATATCTCACATAGGGGTGGATTATGTCTTCAAGCAGTACGAACTGGGGGTGTTGCAAGGATAAATCGGACACTAATGGTGACCATATTGAATGCACTAAGTGTCACTTTAGGTATCATTTAGTATGTGTGGCCTTAAAAGGATATCCCAAGGACGGGGGTATTTGGCAATGTCCTGGTTGCGTGACACCTATACCGGACTTTAAGAGGGATGATACCCCTGTGCGGAATAATCGTAACGGCTTCGATGGAATTTACTGGTGACCAATACGATGGTATTATAAAAGAGAGAGTAGTAGAGTAACCATTAGGCAATTACAGGCAGAAAATGAATCCATTACTGCATCATATAAGGATTTGACTACGCTTATGACAAACATGGAACAAATTGCAAGAGCTGCTAACGTAGAGATTCAGTGTGTTCCGGAAAACAAGAATGAAAATCGAACCTCACGGAGAATGATATTGTTCGCTGCTCTCGTGTTGCAAAAGGTAGTAGTAATGGAGACAGGCCTAGATCTATTGTGGTTCAGTTTGTCACACCCAAAATGAGAGACCAGTACCTGGCCAGTGTAATAACTTTTAATAAGAAAAAACCAGTAGAGGAGAAGTTAAACACTGAACACTTGGGGATGGATAATAAATCAAAATCGGCCATTTACGTCACCGAGCATCTGTGTCCAACCCTCAAGGCCCTCCAGGCCCAAACTAGAATTAAGGCCAAGGAAAAGGGGTACAAATACGTATGGGTAAGAGGTTGCCGAATTTACGTGAGGAAGAATGATAACGGTGAATATAAGATAATACGGAACATTGACACTCTTAATACTCTATAAGTAAAGTTAATATAGGGTACTTGCTTTTAACACTAAGTAAAATTATTTTAAAATTCGCTGCTTATATAATATATATTACCAGAATGTTCGGGGCTTAAAAACAAAGACCCATAACTTTTATCGTAATGTATGTTGCAGTAATTATGACATAATAGTACTAAGTGAAACCTGGTTAAATTCAAATGTTAAAGACAGTGAATTGTTTGATGAGAGATATATCGTATTTAGGAAGGATAGGGAAAAATCTTGTGCAGAAAATTTAGTGGTCCCTCTGTTACTAATTTGCAACAAGTCTCTTAGTTCAGGTATTTTCCCGTTATATTGGAAGACCGCCAAAGTGGTTTCAGTGTATAAGTCTGATGACAACGCTATGGTGACAAACTACAGACCTGTTTCGATACTTTGTACATTTGCTAAAAATTTAGAGTCTGTTATGAGTCCGCTCTTGCAAAATCATCTGAAACTCTACTTAAGTGACTGTCAACATGGTTTTGTTAAAGCTAGATCGACTTGTACTAACTTGGTGGCATTTACAGAAGCTGTGGTAGAGAGCGTAGATGCAAACAAACAGGTTGATGTAATATACACCGACTTTAGCAAAGCGTTTGATCGAGTATCACATAGCAAACTGGTAGAAAAGTTATCAATGAATGGCGTGTCAGGTGCATTGTTGGGCTGGCTAAGTTCTTATCTAAAAGGTCGTTCATTTTATGTCGTTGCTGGTGGATATCAATCAAAGCCATATACCATTTCTTCCGGTGTTCCACAAGGATCGCATTTAGGGCCTGTTTTATTCAATATATTTGTGAATGATATACCTTCCTGTTTTACAGCTTCAAAAGCTTTCATGTACGCAGATGACTTGAAGTTTTTCCGAATTATTGACACGATTAGCGATGAAGTTCTATTGCAGGAGGACATTAATAACTTAGAGAAGTGGTGCATGTGCAATGGTATGACACTTAATGTAGAGAAATGTTTTAATGTCACATTTTCTCGTAAAATTAAAAACATACAGACATTATATCGCATTGGAGGTGTGAGCATTCAGAAGACTCAGGAAGTAAGAGATTTGGGCGTACTGTTCGATTCCAAGCTAACATTTGTAGCACATGAAGAATATGTAGTTAAGAAGTCTTCTAAAATGTTGGGGTTTATAATTAGGAATATAAAACCTTTTCATAGGGCCAATACAAAGATCGTCTTGTATTACAGTTTGGTAAGAAGCATATTGGACTATTGCAGTGTCGTATGGCGTCCTCACTATGCTACGCATTCCCTGCGGTTAGAGCGAATTCAGAAAAGATTTTTGTATCATCTGGCTTTTTCAATGGGAAAGGCTAAATGCCTTAGGTCTTATAATAGGCGATTAAAACATTTTAAAATCGTTTCTTTAGAAAAACGCAGAGATTTAACAGATTTAATATTTGCCTTTAAAATATTAAGAAATTTGATTGATGTCCTGAGATACTAGCCCGATTTAGTTTACGGGTTCCAACAAAGCCTCCACGCATCCCTATTATCCCACTCCACCCACCATTAAGAAGAACGGTGCTAGGAACAAACTCTCCGATTCCTAGAATGTGTAAATTGATAAATAGAATGAGTAAAAATATAGACCTACACCATGACTCACTTGTCAGGTTCCTTCGATCGCCCCACGAATGTTTGACTGAGTGATTTTTCTATGTGCGATACAATTATAACCAATGTTCAATCCTTTTTTCAAACATGTTCAATAGTAGTTTTGTTTGTATACATTTTGTTTATATATTTTTAATTTTTTAAGCGTAGTTAGTTTTTGAAAGTGATGTTTACCTTTAAGTGGTTGTTACAATTAGACTTATTATTATATTTCAAAATAAGTATGTATACAATATTGTAAACAGTCGTTGGTGATCTTTAATAAAAAAAATAATCAATAAATGTATATGGTACTATGAATATTTTATTCTTTATATAAAAAAAAATTGTGTTCCATGTTGATTACTTTCCTCTACAGGAAATCAGGCGGTAGTACTTTATCAAGCCTTAGGAGTCCGCCTGGGTAAGTACCACTACAGTTTTGGCTATCGCAAAAGTCCTTACAGTGATAACGCACCTGCGGTTCTGCATTTTTGTTGCCTGCAACCTAAATTATGGGTGACAGTTACCGATTACCATCAGGTGGGCTGTCTGCTCGTTTGTCACTGCGTGCGTAAAAAATGGAGCAAGCTCAAGTGCAATATGAAATGGTTACGGGCAGTTGTTCATGATGAATATTATGATGATGATGACATAAACAAGATCAATATTGTGGTCGCTTCAAATATAAATAGCTATATAAATGCAAGAAAATGACATGGAATCTTAGGCAGAATATATTTTGAGAAGAATTGAAGGTTTGGTTCAATAAACAGTTACAAAAACATAGTATTGGATACATGCCGATATTTCTAGTGCTTTATAGGGTGGGGATTTGGGGAATCGTGGCTTTTTCAGTGGAGGATGGAGCATTTGTCTGATTTCTCTGCCACAGCAACGTGTTACAGAGGTGGGCAATACATTGGCGATACCTCTCGTTTTGCTAATGTCTCTAGGCAGCGGTTAAGACCTTCCATCAGGTGGACCGCTTGACTCTTTCTCTACCGTTTAACATAATATTTTTTTAAACAGATCCTGTGACTAGAAGTCCGTTTTCCTTTTAGGTAGACGTATGCTATGGGGTTTAATTTTCTTCAATTCTCGACATATTTCTTTGATTTTAATCCCAAATAGCCTAACTATCATGTGTTTAGCGATAGAAGCACCAAAATAAGTTTCACGAGCAGAACATCGGTCAATTTAAAGACCCTCTGCAGATCGAGAAATGCGAAATGCCAGGTTGATTTCTACTGTAGTGGGTCTCTGATCGGGTCCTACGGGACTAATTAATGAAACTACAGTAGACTGTATAAACTGGTAGGTATATTGCTGGAAATGCAGAATTGGTACGCTGAAGTGGCAGTGGGCTGGCCATATCTGCCGACGAACCGACAACCGCTGTGGTAAACGAGTTTTTGAGTGGAGACCGCGACTCGGCAAGCGTAGTGTAGGACGCCCTCCGGCCAGATGGACTGATGATTTGCAAAAGGCTGCGGGTGGATGTTGGATGCGGCAAGCCAAAGACAGGGTACATTGGCGCCCATTGTCCAGCAGTGGACTAGTACAGGCTGATGATGATGATGATAATGCTGGTCTGTCTGATCTGTAATCCTTATAGGATTACAGAATTGTTTGATGGCCTGAAGGGAAATGAAGTTCTGTCGCCCGCTGTGCAGCATCGCGCCGCGCAGCCTGTCGCGGCCGCGAACCCGCGCCTTCCGCGCCACCCATGCCGTCCGCGTGTCGCGCAGCCTTGCTCCGACATTCTTGGCAGGCGCCAACAGTCTTCTAGCTAGAGTGTTGTCAAAGCAAATGGTGTTGTGGTACAGCGCGGCCTGAAACTATATTGGCAATGTAACTGAACACTTTTAAAAATCATGCCCTAAAGACAAGCGAGATCTATTTTGACCAATTGTATAGGCACTACTATCAATTATGATACTATGTCTACGGCATCATCATCACATGAGCCGGAAGACGCCCACAGCTGGGCATAGGCCTTCCCCAGAGATTTCCACAAAGGCCGGTCTTCTGTATCATTACTCAGTATTTTTAAAAGAGAACTACGGTTCCATTTGCAGAATTTTTATTTCAAAAATGTACTCCATGTCTTGGCTCCTTAGATCCAATATATTTTTACAGAAGAGTCACAAGACTTGGCGACTTTAAACATAAACATGTTTTTGATGGGATTATCATTTTCTCGATATGTCATTTTCCTTTCTACTAACGATAGGTAAGTGAAGACGATGGTACTTTCATCATCATAATCACAGCCCACAACAGTCCACTGCAGGACTTAGGGCCTCTCCCACGAAAGGGGAGGTTATTGCCATAATATCCACGCTCGGCAGGTGGGTTGGAGATCGCAGTGTTATAAATATAACAATGGAAACGCTGCTGCCCATTTTCCAGCCTACGGGGACGCTAGATGGGTTGCCTCGAAAACATTAGTCGCCTTGTACGACACCCATGAATGTAAGGGGTTGGCGCTATTCTACTCTGCCGGACACCACACGGCTTCTACGGGTCGGTAGTTTTCCAACTGCTAATTAAAAAGTAATTTTTGACATAATACGTAGTTATTTTACAATTGCTGAAATTAATTAAGAGACCTTTGTCTCCATCATGATTCATTGTCTTGATGACGTCAACGACGAAGTAGATGAGTCCACTACCGCTAAACTTCCTGTCGCACATTACCATTCTGTAGAATAATCTTTCTGATGAGCTGATGGGCGGACGTTTCAACCAAAGTCGTGTATTTTCCATCTATCTGCACAAAACGGTTTGGTTCAACCTTTATAATGTATACGGCTGAGGTATAGAACTCGTTGTCTGCGAGTGTATTCCCTGATCATTATAATCTGGACGTCTTCAATGTTCTTAGACAGGTATTACCTGTCGCATTATTTCGGTCACATCGTCACTTACCACCACGTGAGATGCCATAAAGTGCCTCGCTAGTTCTTCTAAAAAATAGTTTACCTTGTTTTAATAACGCTTACAATCTTTTTATACCAACCCTATTATTCTTCTTATTTTTATTTATTTATTTAACAATTTATTGTACACAAGAAAATTAAAGAGATAGTACAAATCAGATATTAGACAAAATTAGATATTCTTCTTTTTCTCTTTTGGTCAATTTACTTGTGTGCTACGTGACAGGATTCATAAAATAAAAGTACAAAGATAAAAGTTGCGACCACTTTAATGTGCACTCTTTAAAAGGTCTATTATTTTAATAGTTTTAACAGGTAGCAGCATGACTTACGAATAATTTCAAATAATGTAGGTATAATCAGTGTTCTTCTTGTGTAAGTATACTATGCATAATAAAATGGGAAACTGACTGACTGGCTGATACCTATATTATATAAATGCACAGCTCAAAACACTGGATCTAGATACTTGAAATGTTACACATACACCTTACACAATGTAGGCATTCACTTAGGAAGAATTTTATAGAAATTTCACACCTGAGACGTTCTAATTTAAAAACGATCATTTGATCGAATGATGGCTTTACGTCACGAGATAAAACTAAACACACTGATCTCTTTAGAGTGTCCGAATTGAAGCTGTTATAACAAGGACTAGCTGTGCCTAATGTGTGTGCTGTGCAAGAACAAGTGCCTGTGGTACACGCACAACACAAGCGCTGGACGCTCGTCAAATGCAACAAGATGCCCACATTTTTGTTTTACTTTTGAACCCTCAGCATGCTCAGTACAGTATTTATTGTATTTGTATAATCACTGATCAGCCATGTTGGAGAGCTCGCTAAGAACGCGGCCGGGCACCGTTTAGAAAAACCAGAACCATAAAGAAATTCGTACTACCTGTCTCTGTTGCTCCCGTATAAATATATTTGCATCACGCTCGCGCAATTCAAGGACGAGACTCTGTGCGAGCGTGATGCAGGAGCGTGATTGTCTTCTGACAATCTGCCCTAAATGATGTCACTATAAATTACTGTAGACCTTCAAACGAATACGACGTAGAATCGTGTACCTATTTCAATAGTTACTTATCTTATCATACAAAAATATTACCTAAATAATGCTATAAACTCTTTGTCAACGAATTATATTTTATATTCAAATATGAATACCTTTTTATTCATACTTAGGTATTTGAAGTAGGTAAGAAATATAATTTAGGATAATATAAAAAAGGGTGAGTAATATAATATTTTTCGAGATTTTTATATTTTTGTACTGTACAGATAGAACATCAACACAAGTCAATTTTATTTAATTAAATAATTATTTAAGGTCTCTAAAAATTCATATAACATTAAAAATTTTATTAGATATTTACATTACTATAGTATAGTATGGTTGGAGCGTCGGTGGCCGAGTAGTTAAGTAATAATATTTTTTTCTGAATTATGTGAATGCTGTTATAGTGGATAGTTGAATGCTAACCGATGCTTTTACAGTAAGAGAAAACATAGTGATAAAACCTGCATATTCAGGAGACGGAACGTGTAACCATGATCCAATCTGGACAGGTCACGGAGGTCAGATGGCAGTCACTCCACTGTAATTATCTGACTGCCGAATCCTGGATCATGGTTAAGGTGGACCCAGGGCCCTCGTGCGCGACAACTTAACCGGGACAGTTTTTTTAATATTATTAAATGGTACACATCATCATCATCATCCTCCTAGCGCTTATCCCGGCTTCTGCCAGGATCCGACAGCATATCGACTTGTAAAACCAGTGTAAGATGAACCAGCGTGTCTATAGACACGCTTAGCAACGTTAGCAACTTTTAAACTGGTTTCGGTAGGTGATAGGCTGTCTTCTGTACACAATACAGTACTCGTAACTATAACGTTATTTGGTTTTGATTTTATAATAATAATTATGTATTCAGTTAATTAAGCTTACAAATATATAAATTAACAAGTATAACAAAAATATAGGATTACTGGAACATCAGTACACTCTTTTGATGACCCTTCAAACCATTAAAAATAATAAACATAACGTCTGTAATCTTCTTCTGCTATACCCAACTTTGGCTTCCTTGCATCAATATTGAAACTAGAACTCCTATATGAACAGCAAGGCCTTGTTTTGGACACATTCTGGCCATTTGCAAATGAAAGTAGTGCTCCATTCACTATATTTCAACATCACTATCACACTTGCTATTCCTCGTGAACATTGACCCTAAATGTACAAACTCTTTCACCTGTTCCACCTTGTCACCCTTGACACTCAGTCATATCTTCACCTTTTTCGGGAAAAAACGTTGCATTCGTCGTAACGTTTAGTCTACATTTGGCTGATTCTACTTTTGACATTTGGTTTGCGGAATTGGTGTTAGCAAAGTACCTCGAGAGTTTTTGTAATAACAAGTGGTCCCTTGCAATTTTAACCCATGTGCAACATGTATCCAGCGGGATCCTGTTATTTATCTGATTAGAAAACAAAATACGGTAGAAAGGCAGCGTTAGAAATAGAAAGCAGGAAGCCTGCGCAGTACAACTAGCACCTTACTATCGGAACACTACGAGGTAGCGCAGGTAGTTGGCCAAGAAACCAATGCGGAACGCCGCCAAGTTCATATCCGATCGAAGGCCAATTGGAACTTGTCTTCCTACTTTTTACGTGTACCTACACCCGCACCCGGTTTAGTCCCGATCATGGAAAAATCGTAAATGGTTCGTGAATGATCTGCAAACTGATTTTCTCAATTATTCAGATTTAAACTTTTAATGTACGTATTATTTCTATTTCTGTGGTTTAGAGTAACAATTTATTAAAACTATAATCTAATATACTCAAAATCACCTACTGGTAGAAAAACACGTAACATCCATTTGACAGATAGATTGCACGGTGACTAAGAAATGTGTAGTTGGTTTTTATTTAAGAATACTCAACACCATCAAAACTGTGCTGAGACAGGTTCCTTAAGAGAACAAACATTACATTAGAAATTGGCGTATTTAACCGAGCTAAATGTTCAAAATTTTCAAATGAACACTACGGTTAATAAAAAAAAATAACTACCTCAATATG
Source organism: Blastobasis adustella (assembly GCA_907269095.1). Taxonomy (NCBI): domain Eukaryota; kingdom Metazoa; phylum Arthropoda; class Insecta; order Lepidoptera; family Blastobasidae; genus Blastobasis; species Blastobasis adustella. The sequence continues at coordinate 20,993,111 of OU026118.1, read as the reverse complement.
CCTCATACCTGAGGTTGCTCCCATCTGCCCCAGGGTCTATCTAGTGTATGCCATTCAGGGTATTAAAGCCTATTTTTATACAACTACATTAATAGATTAATAACAGCTGTCATTTAACACTGTCAGGACCAAGCTGACCACAAAAAGACAAAATGCTGCCTTTACTCTTTACATTTATATACACACACACTCACATACAAACTTACACCCGCAACCCAGATTGTCTTCTAGATTTTCTGGTGTCACTAGTGGATATCACTTATCGATATCTCTTTAGTATCTGACAACATTGATAAAATGAAAGATCCATTTTCATTAGGATCGCGTATTATTACTGTTATTTTATAGTTTGGTTTTTTCTCCAGTGTTTTCTTTCTCTAGTTTATCGATTAAAGTCTTTTCATCTATAGGTAAAATATTTAGAGATGACTTCTCTTTAGTTTCTTTGATGAGGTAAGGATTTAAAGTTTCCGGTAAAATCCTGTCAAATCCCATACAATTATTTACTTCTTCCTCTTTCTTGTCATCTGCTTCTAGGGCCTTGTTCCTTGCGTTTGCGAGCTCCTTCCTGTGTTGGACGTGGAAGAAGCTGGAATAAAAAAAAAGTTGAAAAGACCTACAGAGCTATTGAAAATTCATAGACTCGTGGTCGCACTGTATCGACTGTTACTCACATGAGTATTCCAGCAGGTGGTATGATCAAACCAGCGCTGACCAGAAAGACGGCACCAGGAAGTACTTGCAGCGTCTTCATGTACAGCCAGGAATAGAATGGGTGGAACATAAGGGAAGCCAGCGTCTCCGTAAGTGAGAACAGTGAGTTCACCTTAGCTGTAATTAGAAAAACAATTGGTATTATCATTACCATATTCATAATTTTCAGTTGCAGGATGATCACTCTTATTTTTTACCACTGTTGGACGCGGTCTGGCTGGGGCGGCCGTTGTTGGAAATTGGCCCAGCCACAATCTAAACTGTCGGTTTACCATTCGTCGAGATTTGAAACCAATCGTTATTACAATTCATCCGTTATTTTCGCCGACGACATTGGTTTCTATTCGTCTCGTTTGGTTTAGATGGTTACCCGACATATTATTATTGTCTTTATCGAGATTTTCATTCAATATTTTGACAATAAGCCATGGGTTTGTTATTTTACTAATATTATTTCTGTACAATATGTTAATATTACAGATTTTGTAAATATTTGGCTAGAATTATTAGCCAGAAATATAACGTTTAATATGGTAGAGGTATAAGTATATTTAAAACTCACCGTTTTCCTGTTTATCAACCAATTTTGAAATTATGGATCGCAATGATGTAAAGGTTGTAGCATTCAATATTTCGACAATAGGAACTGTAAAGGAAACGAGAAATTGATTATTTTTAAACAATAGGAATAATATACCGTCACGGGGAGCCAATGGCTTCCGAGACTGTTCCACTTAGCTTACTGTTGCTGTTGCCTACATGGGGTACACTGAAAGTTTTGCGTAACAATTAATAAAACTATTTACACATTTATTATTATTTACTGCTTTTCTGGTCTGGTCACGGAGGTCAGAAGGCAGTCGCTTCACTGTAATTATCTGATCTGCTAAATTTGGATCATGGTGAAGGCAGACCCCGGGCCCTCGTGCGCGAGAGCGCAACTGGGTCAGTAACGCCAAATAGATTTTTTTTGCTTTTTAAAGTATTATCTATTACATTTTAAACACTTTTTCATTCGATTAAACCATTGAAAAAATGAGAAAATTGGTCTGAGGTCATGTCTTTCACGTGCTGGTTGAAAGCTATCACGGCCTCTTTCGGCCCCGTAAATGTCAAACCTCTCATCATATCAAGAAGACCGATTAAGGCTTTCGTCTTTATTAGCTTTCTTTATTGCTTTTTCCTATTTTAGTGCCTTGTTGCATTGCAGGCCCTGCCGGTGATGATAGCCCATGAGCCGTATGCCATATTTTATACTATGATGCTAGGGAATTATAGTTCCTATGCTAGTTATATTTGGTTACATCCGTCGGCCATTTTCTGTATAGGTACATGTATTACTGACGACCTGAGTTGTTCAGAGGCCCATATTAGGAGGGCCGGTCTCCCACACAAGAGGTTCGATTTCCGGCCGGTCAGAAATTTAAATGTATATATTTAATTTCTATTTCGGGTCTGGTTCTATGTATATTATTTATGTATTAAAAAAAAGTATTTAAGTAGTATCAGTTATCTAGCACCCATAGTACAAGCTTTGCTTAGTTTGAGGAGAGGGGAAAATTTGAAAAAAAAAATACTGTTTGCTGTGTCCTCTTAAATGGAGTTTGTTTCGTCATTGGTGTAAACAAGTAATCGGTTGGCCGATAATCAATCTCAATCAATATCAAAATATAAATGGTTTCATACTGAAAATCAAAATTTAAAACCGTTCAACTCGAGGCGAACGGTTCAAAAATAGGGTCCCAAATCTCCCCCCGCCCTGCTAGCCGAATTCCGAACCGGACTTGGTTGTTAGCTTGTTATTGAAAACTATTTAAAAACACGGACACACCTTCCATTTTATCCATCAGTTTTAACTGCATAGTTTAAGTGCGTAGATGAATGTCACGCATATATCGCGCTTTAACCGTTTAGTTATCAGTTTTACTACAAACCAGATAAAACTGACAAAATATTTTACCGTTACGGAGTGCTAATCGGCTCCCGAGAATAACAGTTCCCTGCGGAAGACCTTGGTAAACCTCACTTTTACAGCGGTATGAGCGCTACTGTAGTTCGACTAGCTTAGCTTAATTTAGCTTAGCAAAGTACGAAACGGTCACCCAACCCGTTTCCGGACTTGGCCTCGCGAGTACGCTGTCACTAGGCTTGTGTCGTGTTTTTACAAGTTTAGTGTTGTTTAACTGATATAACTGTCAGTTAACACATTATTTCATATTTACTAGGGTAGTTCAGAAGCCTCATCAATACATCGAAATCGGTTCTAAAGATATTGACAATTGTCACCAGGAAAGGTCACATATCGTCCATACTAACCTAAATACAACTCTAGGTCCGTCACCAGGAAGGCGGTCCAAATGGAGCCGATGAACTTGCTTGTCACCGAAATGAGACACAGCATAGAGTCGTCGACCTGAAGCTTCCTGCTCAGCACTGTTATGGAGAACATTGCGCCTGAAAAGTATAAAAGTCTAATAAATAGAAGTCAAAAGCCTTAGAAATAAGAACAGAAAGCTTATCTTCTTTTTTTTGTAGCATAGTAGGCAAATAAGCAGGCGAGCCACCTGATGTAAAGTGGTCGCCACCAGGGACGTTAGCAGAGCGTTGTTCACCTCTAATGAGACCTTTAATATACCTCTTGAAGGATACCATGTCGTACACCATATCAAACACTATGGCTGGGAGCTCATTACCCTGATCATTATTATCTGGACGCCTTTAAGAGTAGTATAAGAAGAAGGCATGCTCCATCTTCGGCCGCATCGTCACTTACCATCAAATGAGATGACGCTCTAATGCCTTGGTAATCCAATAATAAAAAAATGACTTCGAAAAGCCATGTGGTAACTTATCTCATGAAAAGGGATAACTTTCAGCCATTACAACATAGGTAACTATCAGCCATAACAATGTAAAGTGTATGATAACTGCACTGAATATCATTTATTATTATTTACTCAATAAAGAAATTTTGACTTTTACTACTTTTTGTGTGTATAGTTTTATTAGTATTTTTAAATATACGAGTACACCAACATCGCTGTCATTTCGCTGAACGGGCTTGCTCTCAGTTTCTGTATAGGTGAACATGTCTCAATAAAGTGTTCATTCATTCAACCATTCAAATATAATAATGACCATATATAATAACAAAAAAATTAAAACGTTAAAAGACATAGGAGTCTATTCTCGCCAACTAGAGTTTACGTGTATCTATTTAAAAAAAATTATTCTACCCTTTCAAATGATGTAATAAAAAAATCAAATGCAATTGTACTGGCTATCGTAAATTGAAACACAATGCAATACTAACAAGTGCTGCTTGGCGTCAGAAATAGATAAAGCGGTCTCGTCAGACGTCGCAGATACACTAATAAAAAAGAGGCACACAGACGGACGAACCACTTTATGGAAAGCGGAACCGTCGTTCCCTTATTAACTTGACAATCGCTACACCAGCGGTGTCGTTGCTGGCCTATTACACGTAAATTAAGGCGGTTCGACACCCATACTAAATTTCTCTCGACATTTTGAGTGTTTAGAAATTGTATTATGGTTTATACTCTTAATAAATGTATTCAATGATGCGCAAAATGGGTTTCTATAGGTTAATGATTTATAATAAAGCAGTTAAATCGAAAAAGCACAAGTCGCCGCTAGATGGCGTTGTTTTGAGATTTCAATATCTTTCTTTTTTATTGCTTTGTTTTATATTATTAACATGTAGAAATCTATTTTGCGCACAATTGGATACATTAACTAACGGCCAATTGCACAAACTTACATTAAAAACATAAAACCCTTCAAGGCATGTCGATCAAACGTAACATAAAATTTGTATGAAAATCGTACCGCCTTAGGATACAATATCGATGTACTAACCGAATGAATGCAGAATTATTGAGTAGCTGGTGTACAGTCCATACTGCACCATGTCCCATTGCAGCTTGTTCCTCACGTACAAGTAGAATACGCCATGCTCTGCTGCAAAACAGATAGTGTTTTAAAAGATGTACAGTAATATGTACCTAGTACACGCTGTAAAATTAACCGGTAAAGTAAGTTACATTAAAATTAGCGCTGGCCGTATGTCGCGCCACGCAAACCTCAACGAAGTCAACCGCCATGATGAAGAAGCCTGCATATTGCGTATTGGGGGTGGATACGATGTGTTCCTGAAGGCCGAATGCCCGTAAGATATATTCGGGCCTATAGATTTTCCCGCCTGATGGAGACGACCGGTGACCCGCGGACTAGCGCGTATCTCGGGCACAGATTAAGTCTAGCCATTCGAAGAGGTAACGCCGCCAGCATCCTGGGTACACTCCCGCAAGGCAGCTATTTGGATTCTGTTTTCTTTTTGTGATACTGTTTTTATTTTAATTTCTTTACTTAATTACGGAAACGGATTACATAAATAGATTCTAAGAGCCCATATAGACGTACGCAATTTCTGCTCGATTTGTCGCAAACGTTTTTATACAAAGAAAGACAGAAAGCTTAATTTATTATTTTTATACAAATGCGCATAGTCACCGCGCAGTCTTCGTGTCTCACCCTATACTGTACCTATAGTCATCGTGCCGCGTCCGCTTACCCACCGTCGTGTGCGCGACAATAAGACTACCTACACGTTTTGTGTCCGGTTGCTACGAGGTGACTGTGCGGGCACGACTCGTGCGCGTTTTCAGTCCAGTTTACAAGCGGTTACGTTCACAAGTCGGACAGAGATTTTTGTAAACAAAGGGCTTTATTGTTATCTAAAACGCATGGACTCTTTAAAAGGGTATTCGCCCTGGTTAGATAACCTACGTTAACAATCTCGATAGAGCACTTAAAGAACTCTTGACATGATGAAAATTATGTAACTATTATATTATTACAACACAGTTAAAATCTCGAATACTAACCGATGCTCTTACATATCAGCCAGAAGAACCATGGTAGCTCTTACGGACCATGGTAGCTCTTACGGCGAGGGAAAATATCGTGATGAAACCTACACATTTACGCGACTGAATGAGTAACCATAATTCAATCTGGTCAGGTTCCCCTGGTAGCAGGGTCGCAGAGCATGCAAATCAAAAAACTACTGGACAGATTTACGGAATCTACATGCGGTTTTCACCGGTTTATATTACATTCTTGAGATAAGGGTGAATTTTCTATTTTACCTTTTACATAATTTGCTTCGATGCGGTCCGACTCTGCTATAGCATAAATTCCCTTCTTCTATTTTTCCGAATGAGCAAGCCACAGACAAACATACTGAGTTACTTACCTTAATTAGGATTGGATTTTAAGATAGAAAATCCAAGTATCTACTCACACATGGTTGGCCCATACAAAATGAAGACAGCAAAGAGTGTGAGTAGCACCTTCACTCGTCTGCCGCCGATCCGTTTGCGGACGGCCACCTTGACCGTGTCCGCCACGTGAGACGCATTGAAGAAGGACACTTTCTTGTCATTCTCACGTGGGACCTGTAAGATAGAATGTTGTTGAGTACAAAGAAATGAGTGTTACAAAGAATGTCGGGACTTCGAAGAAAAGGGATTTGTTCATAATAGGATCTGGTGCAAAGGATTTGTACGATACGGTCTTCGCTATTCCGCCTTCGGGGCACAAGAAGTGGCATACATTTACCAGATATCAGCACGAACCGCTCACGTTCGACTGTTCTCGTACGGCTAAAGAATGAAACGCTTTTTCTGCCAATATATTCCCCGAATGGCATAAACTAAACTCCTGTAAGGCCAGTGAGTATAAGCTGTTTCTAGACAGGCATTTGCCCCACCACTGCAACTGCTGTATACCACACACAGGACTAATTTTACACTCAGACAAGCCCGAGGACAAGGTAAACTGTCTTGGACCTCTCATCAAATTTAACTAAGAAGTAACAGTTTCTAGACAGGCTTGTTTCATCCTTGACTACATCGTCACTTACAACGTGAGATGGCACTAAATACTTGCTAGTAAAATGTAATAAAATCATGTGCTGATCTACATCTACAACCATCTAACGTTACTTCCACCATTAGACTCGTTTCAAACAGAACGCTTTAAAGATATTATAAGTAAAAGTGCCAGTGAAGAATAAGTGTCTGTTAAGAAGAAGTGCTTATAAAGAAGAATTAAAGAAATTTTCTAAAATCAAATTCGTGTAGTTAGGTTATTGGTAAATCAATACTTTTCCGTAATTACAATAAGTTAGACTATCTATATATCAACTTTCTACATCAGTTGAAGATTATAAATTATACCACTAGTTTAGAATGGAAATACAACACTTAACCTTACATTAGTTCAGTAACCATAATACGAGAACAACATAATACTGTTGAAAATGATTCTCGGAAACCGATTGGCACCCCGTGACAGTATATGTCAGTAGTGCTTGGTGCATCATTTATTTATCAATATGAATTGGACTGAATATAGTTGACATATTTTTGTGTATACCTATATTTTATATTAATCGAAATTGAACGTATGATAATACGCATTTATACACATGAAACGGAGCTTCGATCGGCGCGCCATCTAGCAGCGTGGCTAGAACTACTTTGATGACATCATACTCGGCCAGCGGCCATATCACTTATTATTCAACCACCGACGAGTCAATAGTTGGATCTAACTGGATCCATTGAAGAGGAAATCTTGATTTACTGCCTTACGTCACGTGACCGTGCTCCAGAAAGAAAAGTGTGAGTACAGAAGGGACTGCTGTAATTTGTAGGAGGGCGCACGTGGAAAGAGCGCCTGGCGCACCTCCGTTGCTTCGGTCAACATGGGTGGAGGCGAGTCTGACAAAAGACCCAAGGGTTTGGTAGTCCCACATTACGTCTGCTACTGTAATAATCCTAAATTCATCCTATAATTTTATTGTTTGCTGTTCTTATTGTTATAACGCTTTATTATCTCAATACACTTGTTAAACTGTTTTGTTGAATCTTTATTTCTATGAAATTTTCCCGCAAAATACCTTCTGATGAAGTTTATGGAACTCTCCAATGGAAGAGTCCAGACCTTTTGCTCCGACATATGAATGAACTACTGGGCCCGTCGCGATTTCGTTCGCGTGGCGTTCTACCTACCTACACCTACCCTAAGATACTCTAGCCCTACCCTACCATACCCTACCCCACACCTACCCTACACGTACCCTACACCTACCCTACACCTACCCTACGCCTACCCTAAACCTATATGGATACCTCGGGTTATAGTATTATTGCAATTTTCCTATTGAACTCTAATTTTATAAAGATAAATTTAATCCATATTACTCACTGATAATGTAGCTTTCAATACATTCAAGAATTTAAAAAATCGGATAAGTAGTTTTGAGTCTATCCATTACAAACAAACAAACAAACCGACAAACGATTACTCTTTATAATATTAGAGTAGATAACTAGAGCAACGCCCTTTCGGCTTGATTAACAATTTAAAATAATAAACTAGAATAGTAAAAATGATAATAATGCCCATTTTCGAAATAGTTTTGCAACTAGTGCAGGTTTACATTTCAGATTATAGAGTACCAAGACTTTATCTCTAGATTTACCTTTATCACGTATGGAACGATATTCAATTGCACATTCTTGCTCATTAAGCCATATAAATATTTAATCTGTGAGATAAGGTATTTCTGTTATTTTTTGCGCCTATCTCGATAAACCTAAAGGTTTAGCGGTTGATAATTGTAAAACTTTTAATGGACACCTATCTACCTTTATCTACGTTACACTTACTAGTAATTTCAAAATGATAGGCCTATCTTTCGTCATAGTTTCAGCATGTTCCTTTCGAAATTTTTTATTAAATAGCGACATTTTGCCTTCCAAATTCCACGGTTTACCTTCCGATACCTGTCTATTTCATATTTTCTATACTAATATTATAAAGAGGAAAGGTATGATTTTTTGTTGTTTTGTTTGTTTGTTTGTTTGTTTGTTTGCATTGAATAGGCTTCGAAACTACTGGACCGATTTCAAAAATTCTTTCACCGTTGGGAAGCTACACTATCCCCGGGTGACATAGGCTATATTATATTTTCTAAAAAATTACGGATCATTAATAAAACTCTAATAATGTAACCCAAGGTGTAAAAAATACCCAAAAAAATCCTTACATCGCGTGTGCTGCGAAAACTACTGATGATAGAACAAAATAATGTACTACGACTTTGCAGAACACATCATTATCTACAAAAAGTGTCGTGACAGTTTATGTCTTACTATTATAGTTATGTCACAATAACTGTTCTTTTATTTTCAAAATTTAATTGAAATGCCGCCGCTAAAAAACGCTCTTTATTTGTACCTTGGTATTAATCCTTATCAAAATCAATTACTTCATATTCACGACTGCTTCAATACCTTTATATAACTTTTTGAATTATTCAATTCAGACATTCCATTCGAAAGATATCACGAGTTTAAAGATGTGAATATTAGAAAAAGTCGCGTGTTCGCCGCTCAGTCCGCTCGTCGATCTAGGCAGCACGGGGTACGGGAGGGGAGTCAATGTCAAGAAATAAAGTGTTAAAATTTATAATTTTTGATATTTTTGTTACGTACCCGTGCGAAGCCGGGGCGGCTGCTAGTCTACTATAAGTCAGATGTTGCAAGGAGTTGTAGGTACCTACATAAAACTTTTTGCAGGCGTTTTGCAACATTTTTGTTTTGTGTTAGTTCCTGAGGCGCTAGTTAATTCTGGTATAGTTGATCTAAGCTATTAGCATATCCACGTGATATTTAAAATATTAATAAATAGGATCCGTAGTATTGATAATTTTGTTTGTTAGTGTTGCGATGAGAAAGTAAACACATGGATTCTATTTGGCCTTCTATCTCGCGATAAAGCCGTGGGTTCCTTTTACCGGCTTCAAACTTCAAAAAGGAGGTTCTCAATTCGACTGTATGTTTTAGAATTTCTTAACCGATATACCAATGATCTGTCATCCTGACAAACTACCATGTACTACCTTCGTGCCGCTTGTCAGTTGGCATGATAAAAATAGGCTTGATTTCTATATAGACTTCCCCGCCCATTTTAAGCTGTATCCATCCTATTTGGCATGACATTCTTCCAAAATTTCGCCCTACACACGGTCCGTTGTCTAAACAAGTCAGATTGCTAACTGACTTGAAGGTGAGTGGCAGAAGTTAAGAAGGAACAGCAGGTGTATTGGTTGAAGCTTAGAATTACACTCAACATTATATCAATCAAACCGATACACGAAAACAGAACTTTTATGGCGGCAGAATATGATACACATGTCCAGATGAACATCTCAGGCTTAACAAAATCATATCACCACTTCCACTTAATATTCAATTGTTATAGATACTATAACAACTACTACTACTGATACTAGGTTGTTAAAGACAATAGAATACTTCCCTAATCAGCCAGCTACTGCTTGAAAAGGTAGGTAATGCGCATATTTTAGAAGTGGGTGGGCAATTAACAAAGATAATAATCGCATTGGATCACTTCAAAATCAGACGATAAATGTAGAGTGCATTGTTATATTAATAATAAAAAGATTAGGTATTTGTTTATACCATGTAAATGGAAAATCATGACTAACCGATTGACAGAGCCGAAACGGATTAAATACATACAATAGTTTCTATAGAGAATTCCTAAAATTCAGTTTAATTGTACAATAATCTTAGAGGAATAAACCCTTAAATAAAAACTAGTCAACACAGACAAAGCTACTAACTGTAAACTGCATATAAGTTTAGGATTAGAGTTGACACGAATAGAGGCATCCGGAATATTCGGCACCCGTAAGTCGTAGCGATTGTATATCGGATACCACACGGAAAATTGATAAATTATAAGCATATAATGTGCTAATTGGTGCTTTAAATAAATACAGCCTTGGAATAATATGTGTTTTTTTTTCATTATTTAGTATCTAAACTTCGAAACACACACACACACACAAGGCACACAGTTAAATCCAAATAAATAATTGATTTTGGAATTATTGACACTACTTCAATTTTTGCGTGTTCAAGAATATGTAAAATAAGGTAATCACCGGCCCAAGCGAGTTACAATTGAAAAAAGAGGAAGAAGTTAATTGAGTTGTGAGCGTGTTAGTTACCTTTTAAAGCACCTTCTTATTATGCACACAATAGTGTATATCATGTTAAAAGGCAGCACAAAGTGAAACCACTACCCTTTTGTACATTTATTTAAAAACTTACCACAGGCAACCCCTTCTCTCTTAACAACTGATCTGGCTCCTTCAAGCAGAATATTCCATAAATTAAGACAATGGCGAATATTGTGGCGGTCAACGTAAATACTCCATAGTAACCCATTTTCCGCAACAGAAACCCGCTCATACCAATTCCAACTGGTATTCCAACAGTCATGCAGAAGTTGACCAAGCCAACTCTGAAGGTTCTTGTTTCTTCGGATGTTATATCACTAATGTAGCTAAACACACCAAGGAACATAGTCACCCAACCTCCAGACAGAGAACTAAAAATAACTTCTAAAAACACCGTCATTTCAACGGGAATCTCATAAAAGAAGTATACGTTGATCAAGTTGTTTATAGACGTCATAAACTCTCCAACCACTGGGAGAAGAATCAACAGTTTCCGTTTGCCTGTTCTGTCGCTCCACGCTCCCAAGAACATTATCAAAAGGCAAGGTAATAACGTTTTAATGATACTTCGCCATATGTCAGTCGAAGCTATAAGTTTCTGCACTTTCAGTTCGTACTCAGTGAAATTGTTACTTCTTTGTAATAGACCGTCACAAATCTCGTCCCCGAATTGCAGGTTAACTCGACACGCCTTGTCCAGATTCAAATTTATCATTGTAAATATGGATATAACACTAGGAATTATAAGTCCAGCCAAAAGCGGTTCGACTGTTATGTTCTCTTTGATGTGAGTTAACTTTTCGCTAAAGTTTTTATTTTTGTATAGTATTTGTAGTTGTCCATTGTTCAATGGTTTCTCTTCTTTCTGCTCTTCGATTTTTGCTTTTTCCTCCGCCATATTGCTATTTTGGTTCACTGTATGTTTGACACTGTCACTATATTGTCGTTTAGCTGATGAAGATTGTTTGTAGCATTGTTAGTGCGGGCGTCGCTCGAGTAAACGGGTCAGACTGTTGCAATATTTAATATAATAAATAATGTGATCGATATAGTCGCAACAATCACCCGACTGTTTAACACTTCGACTATTTACATGCTCGATATTAATGACTTACTTGTTTGATATCAATAACTCGCAGATAGTGATAAAAGAGTAGACTTTGATAAGAGTTAATTTAATATATTTTATAAGGTCAATTACACGCATGAAGTTAATGATGTTCTAAGCGAATAAGATATGAAAATAATTGATCGCAGGTACAGGCAGGTAGCCAAACCAAGCATGGTTAAATAGCAATAACTAGAATAAAAGTATGAGGCAGTGGATATCCGATTATTATCTAATATAATCCTATTTTAATACGTCACTATAACATAGCATTATTTTGATAATTTGGATTGGTTTTGTTCATTTACTCTGTAGTCATGCTCATGCATCTTATCTGCCATACTAAGTACCTCCTTGGGCAACCATAGAAAAATTATGGAAATAAGTTGAAACCTATTACAGATATTTCAACTCAGTTGTGCGCGCGGCCCTATGTGTGGGTAAACCTTGTACATATACAGACACGTCACAATGACGCCACGCCATTGGCACGCCAAGTGGTCGCGTCACTGCCACATAAATGAAAGCTGTATATTTACAAGCGCACGCACACATAGCGCCGCGCGCACAACTGAGTTGAACTATCTTTATCTACATTGATGAAAGCTTTTATATATCTCGCGGAAATTCATGCTTATGTTGGTTTAAGAGAAAGTATTATAATTTTTATATATGGAAATTCAATGTAATAAAAAAAAACAAAACTAATTACTTTTATTTCTTTTTCGTGCGAACCACGAAGACTAATTAGGTTTAGATGAACGAATCTGTTATTTGTAGAAATATCGCACTTTCAAGTTTTGTTTTGTGATTTATAAGCTGCCATTAACAAACAAAAATAGATATACATTATTGGTCATTTCTCATCAGATGAGATGGCGATAAAATAATGTCTGCTTTAGTTGTGAAACTCATCGTTCACAAAGCGTTGTCCCTTGCCAAGGACCTATAAGGATTAATAATCTCTTGCAAATTCCTTTAGAGTAGAAATTGTTCTATTTGATAAAAAAAAAAATTGCATATAGAGGAACACGCACGTACGATCCACATAAACGAAAGCAGCCAACGTCGTCAACTGCAAATATAAAATTTCCTACGATATCAGAAAGTAGTGCTTAATAGAAAGATGCATCCAGATCGCTGCCTTGTACGAGTGTTCCCGAAAGCTGCCTTCGTTACCGCTTTGTTTAACCAAACTAATACGTACGTCCGCCACATAACCGAAAGTTTCTGGTGCTGACTGTACAAATACTTACATCTATGTTTTCCTTTTTCTTTATAAATTATTATTAGTTTAAGATTAACGCGGACACAGTAAAATATTTGATAGAAATTCGTGCACGAGGGCCCGGTGTCCGCCTTGAACATGATCCAGGATTTGGCAGATCATATAATTATATTTATAATTCAAAATTAATCGTAAAATAAATAAAGGGTTACACATGTTACATGCATTCAGTAATAATTTTTTCAACATCTAAACGTTACCATTTTAAAACTTACCACAGGAAATCCTTTCCTCCTCAAAAATTCATTTGGCTCCTTCAAATAAAACAATCCGTACAGCAACGCCAAAGAGAACATTACGGTGGTCATCGAAAATACTCCATAATAACCCATTTTTCGCAACAGAAATCCACTCAACCCAATTCCAACTGGGAAGCCAACAGTCATACAGAAATTGACCAAGCCCACTCTGAAGGTTCTTGTTTCTTCGGATGTTATATCGCTGATGTAGCTAAATACACCGAGAAACATCGTAACCCAGCTTCCAGTTAATGAACCGAAAATTGTCTCCATGAATACCGTCATTTCAACCGGAATCTCGTAGAAAAAGTACACAGTAATCAAGTTGTTGATGGACGTCAGAATCTCTCCAACAACAGGGAGAAGAATCACCAGTTTTCGTTTGCCCGTTCTGTCGCTCCATGCCCCTAAGAATATCATCAATAAGCAAGGCAACAAAGTTCTTATAACACCTCTCCATATATCAGTTGCAGCGATAAGTTTCTGTACTTTCTGTTCATACTCAGTGTAATTGTTATGCTTTTCTAATAGACCGTCACAAATCTCGTCAGCCAATTGCAGGTTTACTCGACATGCCTTGTCCAGGTTCAAATTGATCATAGTAAACATAGAAATAACACTAGGAATTATAAGCCCCGCTAGTAGTGGTTCAACTGTTATATTATCTCGTATATAAATCAACTTTTCGCCAATGGTTTTGTTCCTGTACAGCGTTTGTGATTGTTCATTGTTCAATGGGTTTTCTTCACTTTGTTCGTCGATTTTTGCTTTTTCTTCCGCCATTTTGTTCACAATGTTTTCGACACTGTCACTATGTTGTACTCTGGATGACGACTGTTATCTGTGTCATGGTCGACTGGGCCGATGCTTCACTAAATGGATCAGATTGTTGGAACATTTATTATAATTAATTATTAAATAGCTTTAGCCACAATGGTCGCCGAACTCTTTAACGCCCCGACTGTTTACATATTCAATATTATTACTTGTTTATTTGATTAATATCAATTAGTCGAAATTGGTGATAGTATTGTAGACTCTGATAAAGAACTAATAATTGTTCTATTGGCTCGATTACACGTGCGAAGTGAATGATATTCTAGGTCAATAAGATTATGGAAGTAATTGACCGCAAGTACCTAAATTGTTCATGGTATTTAACCATGGCGAAGTCTATCGTATCTTATTCCCTTTATCTTTTAAGGTATAATAATCATGTCACATAACATCTACAGAATATTAGAGTCCACTGTTGGACTTGACCGTCCTCCACATTAATTATGGACATTGCCATAATTTCCACGCTTGACAGGCGGGTTGGAGATCGCAGTGTTGAATGCTGTACTGCCCATTTCATTCCCCCGGGTGTAGTGGTATGGTTGTTGTCTGACTCTTTGACATTGGTCGCCTTTAATGACTCTCGCCAATGATGGGCGTTAATACTGGACACAGGTCTACAGTCAATAAAAAGTCGAATAACATTTTATAATCTAATTATCCAAGTATGATGTAATACGACCAAAAGAAGATTAGAAATATCACCATGACATTGCATTCAACGAGTATGCACGAGGCCACAAGGTACGAATAGTACCATGAGCTACTACTTTTAATTATAATTATGATAATTGTAGGACAGTATCAATTACAAGTGTCTATATGACTTTGATTTTCCTGCTCATCTTGCCAAGGCAGGATAGTTTTGCTTATACGTTTATAGTTGATATAATTGATTACCCGTAACAGTTCACTGTAGGAGTTCAGCCTGATAAACATTAGAGGAGGATTTTGCCATAATTTATACGCTTGGCAGGCAGTGGAGATCGTAATATTGAAAATCTACAACGAAGATTCTAGTTGGTCTGTCTCTTGGACATTAGAGTTGCCTTGTATCGGCAATGGAAAGTTTTTGTACTTTATTCTGTACTATGTTTCTGCCGTGGAGGGGAAAGGTAGCCTATGCACATCCTCAGGTGCTAAACTATCTCCATTCCAAATTTCTTCAAAATTGGTGGAGTGTGTTAGCCGTGAAAGCGTAACAGACACATAGACAGTCAGAAAGTAACTACTTTCGAATTGGTAGTATTTTAAATTAAAAAATATATAAATATAATAAGGAAGTAAGGATTACCGGATACAATACTGAGAATGGTACACTTGCCTATAGACAACTTAGTTTTCAAGAACTTAAAAAACTGCGGACACCTAGACCACAGTAAACGCTGTAGAACCCTCCTCATTAAAATTTAAATGCTATATTACGGGGATTTGTTTGTTGATTATATTGTTAGGGATTAACTACCCTGCTTAGGACTGGGGTCGTCTATAAAAGCGCGCTGAAGGAAAAAGCCGGGCTCATTCCTTTTGCGGGAGTCGCGTTGTGCGGACCTCAGGTTATCGGTGCACGGTGTGATCTGGACTTTGGTCTCGTTGCTTTTGATCTTGATTGTCATTTTCTTGGTGTGTTTGTGGTGATTTCCTTGTTTGGCTTCACTTGTGTAAATTCTAAATTGTAATAAACTTTAGGTTAGTAAATGATTTGTTATTTTTAATTAAAATTCCACGTCTGATCAAATTATATGTTTAATTAATTGTGATATAATTTTTCGTGTTAGTTTCAGCTTGAGTAGTTGTTTTTGTTCTCGATATTGTCTACGTATTGTCAGTGATTTGGTTAAGTTTGACGTGTCATTAGTTTCAAAGTATTGTAAGTGTTCCGTTCGCATTACTTTTGTAGTAGACAGAGTATTTATAATAGTTCAGATTTCAATATAGATGTGAAAGGTGATTAAGATACAATATTTTCTTCAAAATGTGTGTAAACACAACAAAGCAAATACGCTTTTCGTCTCTGTTATAGCAACTGCTGTCGTCGACCGCCTGTAGGCAAACAGGCAAGCGGATCACCTTATGGAAAGTGGTAACCACTGCCTATGGACATCAACAACACCAGAGATATCAGCAGTGCATTGCCCACCTCTAAAGGGATATCTAATATACCTGTTGAAGGATCCCATGTCATAATCGGAAGAAAGATGACTGAGAGATCTTTCTATATTCGATTAGTACGAGCGAGAAACGTTCTTTCAAACTGTCGCGTGGGCACCGAAAAAAGGTCTACGTAATGTGGATGAACAAAAAAATCATCAAAACATTTCCCGTTGTACAGCAGGTACAACATACAGCCAGTTGTTCCTTGCTTGGTAGTATGGGATCATCGACAATTCATCTTCATAGGAGCAACACTCCGCATGTGGCCGCACGTGTGCCTTATACAGCAACAGGCGCTGTCCCAAGGTCAAGTATCGCTTGTATACTTTGACCACGTTAAGCGCTACAAGTTTTTTCGAGGCCGATTTGGTGACTCCGGAAGAGCACACCTACCAAAATATCGACATTGAGGTTCCCAATACATTGTGAGATGGTCAGTCCTGTATATGAGGCCTTAGATTGAACAGTTAGAGTTTAGTTTATTGAAATGCGAGCGTATTAGTAACGTTCAAAAGCCCCTTTTTGTTATGCTTTATAATGGTGGCTATCATGTTAAAAGGCCCCCTTATGTATATTTAATTAAAAACATACCACAGGTAATCCCTTCTCTCTCAACAATTGATCTGGCTCCTTCAAGCAAAAAAATCCACAGAGTAACACAATTAAGAATATTGTGGCGGTCATTGTAAATACTCCATAGTAACCCATTTTCTGCTGTAGGATTCCGCTCACACTAAGTCCGACTGGTACTCCAGCAGTTATGCAGAAGTTGGCCAAACCAACTCTGAAGGTTCTTATTTCTTCGGATGTTATGTCGCTAATGTAGCTAAACACACCGAGGAACGTCGTCTCCCAGCCTCCAGGCAAGCAAAAACAGAAAACTTCTAGAAACACAGACAGTTCAACGGGAATTTGGTAGAAGAAGTACACGTTAATCAAGTTAAAAATAGACGTCATAAGGTCTCCAACCATTGGGAGAAGAATCACCAGTTTCCGTTTGCCTGTTCTGTCGCTCCAAGCTCCCAACAATATTATCATTGGGCATGGCAATAACGTCTTCATTACACTTCGCCATATGTCAACTGAAGCTATAAGTTCCTGTACTTGCTGGTTATACTTAGTGTAATTGTTATTTGGTTGTAATAGACCGTTGCAGATCTCGTCCCCGAATTTTAAGTTAACTTTACACGCCTTGTCGAGATTCAAATTGTACGTTGAAAACGAGGCAATGATACTAGTAATCACATATCCAGCTAAAAATGGTTCAACTGTTATGTTTTCTTTGATGTGAGTCAACTTTTCTCTAAAGTTTTTCTTTTTGTATAGTTTCACTTCTTTTTGCTTTTCGGTTTTTGCTATTTCCTCCACCATTTTGGTTGTTATCCACTGCGCTTTTAACACTGGCACTATATTACCTTTTAGCTGATGAAGATTGTCTGTACCATTGTTAGTGAGGACTCTACAAGTGAAACGGGTCAGACTTGCAATAAATATATCATAAAGAATGAGATCGATATAGTTAAAACAATCACTCTACTCGTGCTTAAGAAAAAACTTGATAAAATCGTCCCATAAAAGCTTTTCCTCACCCCTAGACATAAAATATCAGATTGTAAATTTTTACAAAGAAATTTTATTTAAATTTACATTTTCACCGTTTAAATTGCAACACACATTTCTTCGAACGATATATACTATCTTTTGCACATCTATACACTTGTCACTATGATTCTCATATTGGCGCAAACTGTTGGAGGCACACTGAATGAGATGTTACTGAAATGTTAGTATTTAATCCTCACAGGGCAGTGATTTCACGGACTGTGACGGCGTAAATTTGCGACACTGTGGAAATGATCAGAGTCCACGTGATAGGTAGACGTATTGTCGTGTCATTGTTGCATATGGAGTTTCCGTTCGTGTTTCTATGGCCGGTGTACCTATTGTGGCAGTTAATTCAACAATTTATGACTTACATTGGTGAATACTCGACAAAACAATAGACTATTTAAAATGATACAAGGCATCGGCTATATTTTATCAATTTCATGCTGATTCCATAACCTATTTCTTAACTATTAATAGTTGGCCAAAAATATTTACTGACACGATTTTCACTAAAGATACACTACTAAAGATACTACTACTATCACTACATACGCTGCGCCTGCTTTACAAGCTACAAACTGCACCTACATGGTGAGCGCTTTAATAATTCTATAATATTAACGAACTCACCGCTCTCATAGAAGTTAAAAGATATAAAACTTTAAACTGCTGGAAAACCGTTTTTACATTCTACTAAGGCGACAAATAAACTGATGGGAAATAATCATCATCATTGCCTTTATCCCGACTTATGCCAGGGTCGGCTTTCCAACTCTTCCACTTCGCCCAGTCTTTAGCGACCTTCCGACTCGGCAAAGTCCATCCAATAAACTGATGGAAAGTCTGTATCGATAAATTATTGTAGTCGCACGATTGGGGAAATACCTCCACCTTACAAAAAATAGTAAACAAATAATACTATTTTAAATAGTATTGTGTTGCCGCTGGTGTGTAAGGTCTCCATTGCTCCATTGGGTAAGGGTTTGGAGAACCGTGGCTTTGGTAGTGGACGGGCATTTGTCTTTATGATGTCAGGGCAACGTGTTTCGGGGTTTTAGAGGTGGGCAACGCATTGTCGATATCTGGTTGCTAATGTCTGTAGGCAACGGTGACCACTTTCTCTTAGATGGTCTACTTGCCTATTTGTTTACCATAGGACATAAAAAAATTACAAAATAAGTTACTTAAATTTTTTTAAAGTACGTGTTCTTCTTCTTATCGTGTCAATGATATTTATCATTGACGCGATAAGATAGTTATATTTTGCAGTCTAAAACAACACTGTCTGTGACCTCAAAGAGATCTATGAGCGAACAGGAGTCTGGGCAGGCCAGGCAGACTAGTATGTGTTTAGAATGATACTTGATGATTATGTAATTTAGAATAAGAATAAAAAAAAAATCATCTTGGCGTTAATGTCCCGGTTGTGCTCTCGCGTACGAGGGCCCGAGGTCCGCCCTGAACATGATCCAGGATTTGGCAGGTCAGATAATTACAGTGGAGCGATAGCCATCTGACCTCCATGACCCTGCTACCAGGGGAACCTGACCAGATTGGATCATGGTTACACATCCAGTCGCCTGAATTTGCAGGTTTCATCACGATGTTTTCCCTCACGGTACGAGCATCGTAAGTATTTAACTAATGTACATAACTCATAAAACAGTCAATGGTACATGGCCGGAGCGGGATTCGAACCCGGGACCTTTGGCTTACTAGTCGGATACTGTAACCGCTCGGCCACCGACGCTTAATTTAGAATAAGAATAATTTGGCATAAAAATAATACTGATATTATATATATTGCAAATCTTTGCTTGGTTATGGTAATCCCAGCTAATCTTGGATAGAGCCCATTTTTTAACTTAAACGTTTTAGTAAAATTGATTTTAAGTTTTCAAATACAAGGTTTGCGCCAATAACTGAAAATTAATGGTTAGCGAAAAAATGTCTCAGACCTATTTAGGAACTTTCGTAAGAACAACAAGGGAAATCTTGGCTGTTTTAAATACAATTTGTCATCATTTCATCTGCTGGAAGTACTTGTCTTTCCCATGCCTTCCACATGTATAGGTTTTAGGCCTCTGGCATAAATCGCTCCTCTTCACAAGGTCGTCTGTCTATTTCGTGGCCGTCGTACATCTATCCGTCCCTTACGACTATTTGGACCTATTACAGTTAAATTGTGTATGGAAATAGAGCCTCTGTGAAGGATACCTTTTATTGAATAGAGTTACTTGCGGAATAGGCAATTCATGGGCAATAGACACTATGCCCGATTAGGCAACGCTTAAGTTGATTTCTTAAGATACTCCTAAGCATTAAGGCGTCTCTAAATCGATGTTATAAAGTTAGAGTGACTTAGCTAGTTCGGATTTCACCTAAAAGGAGATTCCCCCAAGCGCGCTCCATACAAACGTAGTTTGATCATATTCTCAATATTACGCTATCAAAGCCAATGAAATTTTGTATATGTGATACAGAAACCAATATATTTTTGTTGAAATATACCGTATCAAATTATCCGGGATGGAAGATTTCCATACAAATTGCAAATGCTGTGTAACTTTCAAACAACATATTTTAACGACAATGTGACAAACCACAAGCATGGATATTGATTTCTAGATACGTATACAATTTGTTTTTTGACTTTGATAACGTAAATCATATAAAAACATGATCAAACTACGTTTGTATGGATAGTGTTGAAGCAATGCTTTTTCTTGTTAGGAATATTTTAAAAAACTTAGGCATTGCCTAAAGTTTATTGCAATCGAGCATAAGAGGCCTAGTCTCGTGCCACAAATCTCTATTAAAAATATCCTAAACTTTCTATTTGAATGCCAGTGTAATTGAAACGGTTTCATTAAAATCGGTTTAGTAGTTTAGAAAATATTTGAGTAAACTTGGTCGGGGGTTATCCGACTTTTTCTATCGGTTAGGCTAATTGCTTTATTTCACTAGGATTTCTCAGATTATCAACATGGAATCAGCAGCCAGATCCGTGTAGGGACAGCTATGAAAACATGATCGGCACCAGAGCAATAACTGAACATGGATAATGTTATCGTATCGATACAATTGATTATTGTATTATCTCCACTCCATTGTACGAGAGATAAAATTTAAACAATAAGCTTTGTTTAAATAAAATGGAATCAACGAGTTTGTTTATTTCTTGGAAATGTTATTGTATTTTTTACTTGTTGTGAGAAAAGTGCTAAGTGTGAAAGGAGCGTTAAATTTTTTAAATTACTTTACAGCTTTTTTATCTTGAGTCAAAATATTTTCCACACCGATGATAGGTTTATCATGTATGAGGAATCCCTCTTTAGGCACGGATCACGGAAAGCTATGCTAAAGGTATATATAAGTTATTTGTCTGTAGCGACATCTATCGCTCCAATAGGGAAATTCAACAATACTCACATTACGCGTACACGAACACAAGGTAGGCAAGCAGATGCTCATAGATGGCGCTGACCGTCCTTCATCGCGCTAGAGAAGTGTGCCAACTTCCGGGGCATAAATACTACTTCCGAAGATCAACTGTCGGAAGTAGTAAACCAAATGTCTATAGATTGCAAGTTTGTGAGTTCGAATGTTGGGGGTATTCTCTGAAACTACTGATCAGATTTTGAGAATTCTATCACTAATAAGAACTACATTATTTTCAAGTGACAATGATTTCTGATTCTGATACTGAAAGTAGCGGGGAACGACTAGTTGTTTAAATAAAATTGGTCATTTTGTGTGGTTGTCAAACAACAATTACGTAATGTTTATTATTACTGCATGTCATGTTTATTTGCGACATATTCTCAAATGAGCCAATTTAATACGTGAACCCCTGTCATTAGGTCGTCATAGTGATTACACCTTATTTACAATAATATGAAAAAAAAAACCATACCTATTTTGCGAAGTTATAAACATTTGCAGCATTATGCAATACTTCAATGTTTCGACTATAGTAGTAATTCACATGCCTACAATAGTGTAATAAATCATCTGTTAATATAGAATATATTACTCTTATTGCAAACAATATTACAAGAAAGAACATTTAACTTAATTTATTTTAAAACATCTTGGGCAAAGGCGGCCTTATCGCAACAAGCGAGCTTTTCCAGGCCACCTTTGTCTAGAGAAAGAGGAAATGGAAACATGAGTCAGACAAGCAACAAAAATACTATTATACTATTATCATTATTATCAAAAAATTGAAAAAAAAAAAATCCATTGCAAGGTGACTTTAGGTAGTCTTATATAAGATTGCAAATAACCGTACGGCCTGCCTGATGGTAAGCAGTTACGACTAAATTACGGTACATTCAGTGCAAGTGCGTTACTCAACAACGGGTCCTCTGTGTCGCTCATAAGACGCGAATTAGATGATCGTGTAAGGTTACGCGCCTTCGTCGTGTATGGACGTTGGGAATACCAGAGTCTCGAGACCGCTAATTTACTTGGCTCGATGGAATTGTAATTGGATCGCAGTAGCAGCTCAATGGCAATTTTAATTGTAGCAGAATAATTAGAGAGCCGCGCGGTGTCAGAGTAGAATTATAGCACCAACCTCCTAAACCTCCACTATCGCTACAATGTGGAATATTTCTTGTACTTGATGACGTAGGGTAACCTACGACGCCCTCCGGTCTATACTACCCCCTATGGAGCATTTGAAACTTTACCTACAGAAGGAACTCTTTAAAATACTTTTTACGAATACTGGAATGCTTCTTAACTTTAAGGGCTCCTTAAAGATCATGTCACTTTCAAATCTTTGACTTTGTAAATGTTCATTTTTGTATACAATAAGTTTCATTCATTAAAGACATTCGAGCATTCCAGAGAAAGTATTTTAAATAGTGTTGTGTTTCTTCCTGTAGGTAAAGTTTCAAGTGCTCCATGGGGCGTTGTTCTTCTGAGGCACTTCCCCAGTCGGGTAGCTCTCATAAAAGGTCTTATGGACGGATGTCCTCGTAAATATCCTAGAAGGCCGATCAATACAAGAGGTACATAGTCGATTTTTTTGGAAGGCGTTGGGAGAGGTTTACGTTCAGCAGTGGTCTTACGGTCTAGATGGTGCTGACCACGTAAGGACTGACCAAACCGCAGCTCAAAATACGCTGAGATGCTGCTCATCGGCTCATGTGTCGCGTTTTAGACGCGTGCACTCCTTACAGGAGTTCAAAATACGTTGAAGATAGCTGCGAAAAAATCTCAAAAACTAATTATATGGCGTTGGCGTGACCACGCTGTTCACGTCTTGAACAGTAACTCGACGTAAAAGACGCAAATGTCTCGTAATAGCCGTGAAAAAGTGACGCTTGAGTAGCGACAGCGTATTTTGAGCTCCGGTGTTGTCCCGATTCTGGGCAGCAGCGTTTTCTCTT
Organism: Blastobasis adustella; assembly: GCA_907269095.1. Lineage (NCBI taxonomy): Eukaryota > Metazoa > Arthropoda > Insecta > Lepidoptera > Blastobasidae > Blastobasis > Blastobasis adustella. The sequence goes on along the minus strand of OU026118.1, from coordinate 20,969,614 downwards.
GCATTTTTCCAACTATCAAGTATAAAAATTATACCCAAACCTTCTATTAGCAAGCATAAAAGACTGGAATGGGTAGTTGATTACGTGTCAGTATTTAACATGTAATTATCAATAATACGGTTCTAGTGCAAGGTGATGCTGTAATAATATTATTGCTGTTATATAATAGCAATAATAATAGAAGCCGCCTCAGTCTAGTGGCAGCTGGCCTGCGTGACCGATAACAAAATTAAGCAATGCAGTGGTAACTGGATGGGTAACAATTTCGCCATTTAAGGCTAGTCAAATTTTAGCACCGCGACAAGTTCGCCCCCGGTTGACCAAGGCTGACGCTGGGGTAGTGTGATACTTGTTGATCAGTCCCGGGAGCCGATTAGCACTGCGTGTCGATTTATTAGGTAGGTACATTTAAAAAAACTACTTTTACCTAATTCATTATGTCAATATCATATTATAATAATTATTTATTTGCATGTAACAAAATGTATATTTTCATGAAATGAGAAGATAATAAAAGGTTTTATTATATTATTATTACATTTAAAAATACAATCTTGGTGTTCATGTCCCGGTTGTGCTCTCAAGCGCGAAGGCCCGGGCCCTTGACCATGACCCAGGATTTGGCAGATCAGGTACCTCACGGTTACACAATTGCAGGTTTCATGACGATGTTTTCCCTCACCGTAATGGTATCTATATAATTATTGTCATGTCGGGTTGCATTATTATGAATATAGCCGATGGTGTCCGGTAGAGTTGAATTTAAATCACATAAACTCGTGCAATTTACAAGGCGAGACTGTTGATTATTTTCAATACTTTTACCTCCAAGCCGGCTGTCAAGCGTGGAGATTATGGCAAAACCCTCCACTAATTTGGAGGAGGCTAAAGTACAGCAGTGGACTTTATGGACTGTAGACACGTTTACCCACTTTGGCAAATAAATATTTCAATTCTAATTTTGCTAACGCACTTTTTATGTCATTCGTATAATTATTAAAATTATTTTACTTCATTAGCACCTAAACTATCGACTATTTCGTACTTACTAGCCAGGCATTACTACTACCACTTATCGATAAATTAGTACGAACACATATAAAATCGACTATAAACAGACTTAATAAAACCAAGCGTCGAGGAAATCTTATGCGTATTTGTTTAAAAACACTGCCTTCAACCACTTCGATCGTCTGTCACTTGTTTTGTGAGTCTGAAAGAAAGTACTGTTCTTTCCACAATAACTTTTACCAAAAACTGTTTACATTTTACACGGATTTTGTAATGAAATTGGATAGAAATCACGTGGCTTATCGCCGTCGGAAGCGTACTACGACTGAGTTTATTGGTTAAATTCGCGGCATTCTTGCCTCGACTATTAGCTACTTGAGTTGTTTCCTGTGGCCAGCCGTTGCGACATAAGTATACGTACGCACGTTTTCTGGTGGCTGGCTCACGTACTTATTATGTCTTATATAATTTTCGACGAAGCTTAAATAAAAAAATCAATAATTAATAGCGGAGTAAAATTAACTGATAATGGGGCTTCTGGTGGAACTAATTGCAACAGAAATGATTTTTACAGAATATTATAGGTAAAATACGCTTAAAATCTACAACGATATCGTTGCGCGAAATATCTATTTTCGGCCGCTTGTTGAAACTATATTTTTCATACAATTCCATAAGAAAAGGAAATTTTTCCTAACGCCACAACTGCGAGTGTGTTGCTCGTGAACAGTTGGGAATTCAAAAAAGTATGTGAAGCAATATTTGTAGATAATTTTATAGGATTTAGTCATGGACCATATTCCTATAGGACGCACTGTTTACGAAATATTTAGGAAAACCAAATAATGGGACCTTTCGGGAGGGGCCTTGAAAGGTCATACCAATGGGGTCATACCAAACCATGAGGGTACATATCAAAAGCAGCAATGGTAGAGGTGTATATATTTAGTAGGTATGTGATTAGAAGTGTTTTATACCTATCATTTGCCGTAATAATAATTTCTGTTGCAATTAGTTCCACCTCTACTACTAGTTCTGCTTCACTATAATTCTAAAGTGAGGATCAGATGGCAAGATAGGTTTTGATTTCGATTCGCTTAAGAAGCTTTTACACAGCGTTAGTTATTTTTATTTATTTTTGTTATAAGATTTCTTGCGTTTATATTACGACCATAACTTATTTCCCACAGCGATTCGAGAGTTGTACAAAATGATAGATACTTTTTAATGACATATAGCTCAACGTTATTGGTTATATAGGCTGGGTTGCCGGACCTCCTTTCAAATTGAAAAACCTATAACCAATAAAAAAATATGAATTATTTGTTTATGTTAATTTTTTCTTCCAAATAAAATTTTGTTTAGTGATGATGCCCACTTTTAGCTGAATAGCTTTGACTTCTGAAGAATAAATACGCAACGACCACAATTTTTTTGGGGATGGATATGTAAACGCTGATAAACCAGAGATAATAGAACACAACAATTTAGTGAGTTATTAAGCGAAATACTATCGTTTGCTGCGAAAAGTGTGTGAAAATAAGACGACAAGATTGGGCCCTCTATACGCGCCAGTCGCGGCGGCCACTCGGCCGAAATCATTATAAAACATAAATGGCATTTCATTAGCTTTCAACATCCTTTACAAAGCAACAGCACTAGTCTTGGCAAATTGACAGTCATGGTCCTCATCGAGTAGTAGTTGGTATTCATCTATCTGCGCACGAAATATCATTCCAACCATTATAGCGAGTCCGTAACGAGTACATGCGTGATAGCCTTGATGTGAGAGATCGCGGATGAGATTGGGAGGCTTCCATGTACTGGTTTGGTCACGTGGTGCAGCCTCAGGAGTACGTTTCACGTGAGTGCACATCCATCCTTACAATGGCGTTTCTCCTATGCGACTGCTTTTAACTTTACAATAAACTAACATTTGCATTAAATACTTACTTAATAACTTACAGCAATCTGCTTTTTATTACTGTTCAGTTTTTAATAGCAGTCGGTGTTTCTTAGTTTTTGTACCTACTACTTTTTCATTAACGCACATAACGATACCTTTATCGCTTGATGTATGATTTACAAACAGTGCCTAAAGTTGTAGTGTTACAGTTATTAAGAAACTGTCACTAAAATATTTACATGTTATTTTTCACAGGTTTACAAGTTTTAAAAATAAAGAGCAGGTGTCTTTTCGAATAAATATCTTCAAAAGTCTCTTCTTGGCAAGTCATTAACTAATAGCAGAAAGAAACGAGTAACTCGTAGTAGTTTTTCCATTTCCATAGAATCCTACGCATTCTTTAATTCAAAGTTGGGTGCAAATTGAGACTGATGACTTACCTCCGCAATTTGAGATAAGCTTACACGCTCTTAAGCCGTTTTCATCATATCAACAGAAGGACGCCCACTGCTGGGCATAGGCCTCCCCCAGAGGTCTTCAGAAAGGCCGGTCCGGTTAAGTCGTGTTGAGAGTGTATATTAAACGAAAAATGGCAAGATTAAAAACCCCAAAAACTTTAAAAATTCATAGGTAAGTCGGAAATTTTTATGAAATAACGAGTAATTGATACCAACAAGCATTTTACGCACTAACGCAATTCAACACACACAAAAACTACCGAAATATGGTCATACACAACACTTATTGAACACACGCACGTTGATCTGAATATTCGCGACGACTACAACATTGAAAGTACTTTTTAGTAAGCAGCATGCACATGCGTATGCGTAAGATTTTACAAGGAAACTGGTTTTCAAAGGTTATCTAGGCTGTGGGTTCGCGATGTTACACCTTGGCTATACGAGAATAGCCGTAAAAATTACGTGCGATTGCCTACCGAGTTTGCCGACTAGTGTTTTTATTCGATTAAGTAAGCAAATCGTTGAGCGTAACTGTTATTACCGGGCCGGAGTTAAACAACGGCATACCACAATGCGTGAATGCGTCTCGGCAGATGACAACAATTCTTGAAGATAAAGGCGTTATTGTATTCTTTTATGGTTTATTTATTAAATTAAGGATTGTCGTCATCAATGGCGTAGTTGTCCTTGCTTGGAGTTGCATCGCTTTCATCCAAATGGTTTACATGTGCATTGGACATCGTAGCGTTAGAAACAAAGAAATTTGACATTTCTTTATGTCCAATATCATTGATTGGAAACTCATAATAGACGCATCGTCACAAAATCTAATAGCCACTTTGTAAGTTCGCAAGTTACGTTGTTATCACTAATATAAAAATAAGATCGCACTGCTTCTAATAAGTAAACGGTATGTACGAATTCACCGTACCCAATTCGTCGGATTCTTGTTTCGTCTATATTAATATATCTATAGTAAAGAAAGCGATATTTTGTTGTTGTTGTTGATTTGTTGTTGCACTATAGGACATGACTTCAATTGCGTAGAAAGATTCCTATGCGACAAATGGAGAAGACGGGGCTATTTTCAAGCATATTATCTATCTATAACTAGGTTTTTGCCCGCTTGTTCGTACGCAAAATTTTCGGTAAAAAATAAGTTCTACCTTATTTTAAAGCTCTACTTTATTTTATTTTATTAATAACTACAGCCTCTATATTTTCCATAGTTTTGTCATTCTTACAAAATAAGAGATCGGCGAAAGAATAATCCGACGAATCTGGTAATATTCTTTTAAAAGGGCGAATGAAACTTTGAGGTTATTTTTGATGTCCCAATGTCTATAATAGTCTCTGGTAGCTTTCATTTAATTTAGTTTTTAGTTCGTCGTTTATGGGAACGCAATCAATGGACATATCTTAACATTTCACATGCTATATTTTTTTTATGACGTGTTATGACTATGACTTTGGCAAAATCGCTTATAGTTTAGCGGAAGCCAGAACAAAAGAAGAAGAGTAGTAAGTAATAACAATAAAACTAACTACGATCACTACCTGTAACTACCGGAAGTACTTATATCTTGATTGATGAGACAGAGGACTTATGAAGAGCCGGTCTCCTCCTGCCTATAAATTCGCTCAGACATAATGATTAACTTCTAGATTATGTGCATATATTCGGTATTAGTTGTACAGAATACCCGGATGTTATCCTGTACTGCTTAATACTAAATTTTATTTGCGTAGACAAAATCAAGAAAACTTCATTCTTTGTTTCTCCTCAGTTCTTGGATACACCGCTTACCATCTCTAGGTGTTGACATCTCCAGTGACGTCCAGTTTTGCAGTCACTTGCAAGAAAAGGTCAAGCTCGCATCAAAAAAAGAAGCGGGGCAACGACTTCTCCTATATAAGGCTCAAGTCAAACCCCATTTGGAGTATTGCTCCCATCTATGGGCGGGAGCACCGGCATATCATCCCTGTCCTTGCAACTCGATCCAAAAGCGCGCTGTGAGAATTGTCGATGATACCATGCTCAGAAGTGGTATTGAGCCGCTGAGTCAGCGTAGTGACTTCGCCTCCCTTTTTGTGTGTTCTACCGCTTGTAAAATGGTGTTTGTTCTAAAGACAGAAATGTTTGACATGATGTTACAGCTACATTCTATCATCGAACCGCTGGCCACCGACAGAGAGTTCATCATCCCACCTTGGAGCCCAATTGGTCACGAACTGTGCGATTCCAAAGGAACTTTCTCCCACGCATACTAAGGTTGTGAAATGAACTGCCTGGAAAGGTTTTCCTTGGAGAGTACAACATAGAGTTTTTCAAGAAAGGGGTGAAAAGGTTTTTACGGCAACACGTAGGTGATGCCCCTGGTATTGCAAACGTCCGTAGGCTGCGATGACTGCTTACCACCAGGCAGGCCGTAAGCTTGTTTGCCACCTTGTGATAGGACACTAACAATCCAAATTCATAAAACATAACCATCCTTCTAACCAACCAACATCCTTCTGTCGCAGTCGGTTAAAAACATTGACGTCGTTCGAACGTTTCAATTTGCTAACATAAGAGGCTAAACACCCACATGCGGCACCTACTTAAAATTCCGAAAACCAAAAGCAATAAATTCCCTAAAACGCATCGAGCTTAATCACAAGGGTCACACTCGTGAAGCGCGAAAAAAATAAAAGTTCGTAATTCAAAATGTCAAATAAATTCACGCTGGGGTATCGATGTAAAAACAATACCAAGAAAGCGAACAAGCTAGCCTAAGAATAAAAAAAACTATCATAAAAACAAAGGTTTCAGATACATTTAAATCAATCTGTATCCTAGGTCTTACGACTTAGGGATGCTTATCAAATATGATATTACGCGACAAAACGTTGAACAATTTCAGGGACGAGCAAGCGAGAGAAGAACAGTCGGTGGTGAAGCGACGCGATCGCGATATACGACGGGATTGGTAGATTGGACTTCCCGCCACAAGGGATGATGCGCAGGCGTCGGTTGCCATCCGTAACAACTAAAGGACACCAAGCAACACAAGCAAAGAAGAAAGAACCTTACGTTAATTAGAGTAGATACTAAAATGTTAATTAGTAATTAATAATGGTCAACGAGATGAATCGAGGGGAGAGGGTTGACACTTCTTATTTCGGAACGGAGCGAGGCGGCTGGGCGAGAAGCAGAGCAAATATTAGAATCAAATAATGAAGTTTAATAATGTATCATCATCACAGCCCGTAACAGTCCACTGCAGGACTTAGGGCCTCTCCCACGAAAGGGGAGGTTATTGCCATAATCTCCACGCTTGGCAGGCGGGTTGGAGATCGCAGTGTTTAGATATAATAATGAAAAATGCTGCTGCCCACTTTCCAGACTACGGAGACTATTGATCTTTTGCCTCGAAAACATTAGTCGCCTTGTACGACACCCATGAATGTAAGGGGTTGGTGCTATTCTACTCTGCCGGACACCACACGGCCTAATGCCGGACACCACACGGCCTAATAATGTATAATTAAATTATATTTTAACTTTACAAATAAGCTAGAGTCTGTGTATATTAGCAGTCCGCGACAAAAGTTAAGTTGATACCTTTATAATTATGCAAATGGTTTGGGTCTATGTTGTATCGAACAGATTAATTACATTTATAAATTTCATCAATTTCCATTAGTATTCTTACTATTAGAGATTTCTATAACATGGTTTAAATTAATCTAAATGGAAAGTAAAAGTTACCCAATCGATTGACATTTACATGTAATTTTAACGTAATTATTAACGTGAGATAATTAAATCACGGTATTATTTGAACAAAATATACCGAAGCCTATGTCTTTCTTCATCAAATCAAGTAACTAATGTGTTTGATATATGTATGTCTGAGATAATTATGTGCTATTCTTTTATTAAATTCAACTAATGTATATGTATGTACTGTGTAATTCACGTTAACGTTAATCATCATGTAACTCATATCTGCGTGATATAGTCGTAATGTGGCATTATTTGAATAAAATGATATCAAACCTACCTATGTCTAAAATGCGAAGCTTGGGAATTCGTAATGTTCTTATATTGAAATCATCATCAATAACGAATACCTCAAATGCCTAAATGTTTGGTAATAAATATATGTAATAGCTTAAACCAACAGTTTATTGATAATGTTACTAGAAAAAAAGGCGTATGGGCTGTCCCAGGTTATACGACTAGTCTAATTAACGAATCTACCTATAATCTACATTATTATTAGGCCAGAAGGCATGTGAGTTGATCAATCTCCACATGACTAGCCTTATACCTGATAATAACGTGCAGCGTTAATAAGTCGCATACTTCATCGATAAGTTATAATTTATATTGACTAATTGTTTCACATTAATTTACTTAATATGTTTGATTATATGTCTTAACTTTGCAAACCAAGTACGCCGCTTTGACTTTGGATTATGTAAATGTAATAATTTGATCTGAACGGATAATTGTTGTGATAATATTAATTCAGATATTAATTAATTATAATTAGTCTTCATTGGGCAGAGTGGTTTTTATATTTTATTCAGATCAGTTTTTTGCCCACTGTATCAGGAATTGGCCCTAGGAAACGTGTTCTGAACATCACGGATTTCATTATTATTCTCTAATCTAGAAATCCCTGGTGAAAATATTTGAGTTTCAATCGTAGAGTCACAATTAAGTAAACAAACGTATATTCATACTTTAAACTCTACCTATGACTTTAATTTATATCCCCGCATACCTTGACTAATTTTCAGTAAAGTACATTCCAAGTTGGCTGTAATCACCCATATCTAATGATCGAGATAAGTAACTTCATTCTGGACTAATGGTACTTAAATGCCTTAAATAAACTCATTTGCTTTAGAGAAAATCAATACAAATATCCATATAACTTCTTGCAATATAACGCATGGCATTCGACTCTTAATTTTAACATGAAAGTAATACTAGTTGGTTCTATATTCAGTAAGATTGAGACACCACCGTTGTTGCGATCCTTCATCTCGTGAAACGTAGGGAACTAGCTGTACATGACAACCCTACGGGTTTATAATAAATGACAGCAGTATATCTAAGGATATACCTAGTTATCTTGCCAATCCAGGCAAGCTTAGGGAACCTTTTAGATCAGAAAGCTTCGACACCTTCCATCGTGGTACTCCTTGGAGCACATGAAAGGAAGCAGGTACACGTTAAAAGGTCCTAGTAGCAGACTAATATCGGCTGGGAGACTGGCTCCTTTGTGACCCACTTCAGGGGGCTCAACTTGCTGCCTTATAACTAAAACTATATTTGTATATCACTCGAAGCATTGCCATCTCATTTTACATAGACACTAGAAATGAATTAACATTACAGTTTAAGGCATTTATAAACCAATCATCAAATCCTAATCTCATATAGCTAAATAGACTGTCGTTGACGGCCTATGTACAACCCATTTTATATTGGACTCCCACACAATGTTGAGACCGCTTCATGTTATGCGTGGGGCTTTGACCTAGGCTAGGATCGTGTCATCTAGCTGACCGTGAACAGCTTGACTCCATAATTAGGACCGGGACCACCTCATCTGGGTATCATAATGGCTAGGAGGACGGGACCATGACAACCTTTGTGGAATAAAAAAGAATCAAGCAACAAAATTACTACCTCGAGTTAGCTTTTAAGTACGGCCTCATTGGTGAAAAGTTACCATATCATAAGTTCTCGTTGGAGCCGGTACTCGGAAATGACCGCGCTCAATTGTACTGAGACTGGCTCATCGTTACGGTTGACGTTCTGACACTGGGTGAAGTCCGTATCTACTCAGTTGATAATCACTATCTCTTTCGATAAAAACGTCGCGATAATCGAATCACACCAAAATACGAAGTATCTCTGAACCTGGGACTTGAGGACACAGATATGTTGCAAGTAACGTCAGACATAGTCCTTTCTAAGCATAATAAAGAGGATCTGGCGATTGCTTTCGCTGAATTCCTCTCTCTCCCTTTCTCGTAGTTTAGCCTCCTCTACAGAGGGGTGCCCTCTCAAAATGGGAAGGAAAAAGAAATTCTCAAAACTAGTTAAAGCCATTTTTAATGCATTTATCAAATGAGTCCTAGTAGTATTAAAGACATGTAAGAACAAGAGAAAAATATTTAATTTTAGTTGTAAATTAAGAGGCGACATTTCATCAAAATATTTTTCAACATCGGTTCCTTTGTTCCGTGAGCACGTGCTACAGCCAAGCCTTGTGTGTAATAGATACCAACTTCAGTTCATATAAAGTAACCATACGAGATCAGAAGACTTTAGCTACATTGAGAGGTTAAGCTTCTAGGACAACTTCGGGTGTTTCGGGGACCAACTCCATATTTGCAGTACAGTGTCCATACCGCATATACTCTTCTTTTTCTTCGCGTCGTCTCTGCCTTACGTCAAGGCGGTGTTGTGTGAAAAACCACCTGCGAATTGTAAACTTGTTATCAAAAATTGCCCAAGGCATTGAGTAGGAATGGTCGGCGAACTGGTTTGTTGTCTCTCTCCCTATCTGCGCGAGTGATTAATATAACTGGTCAATTTCGTTTATTCAAACAGACGCATAGGGCCGATCGCCACTTAAGTATTGTCAGTTAGGACCCTGTGCGATTCCGCGCACTGAGACTTCATAGTAGTGTTTTCGGTTCGGCATGTTTTGTTACATGAAACCTAAGTGCTCGAATCATAGCTATTGTGGATATGGGCGATAGTTACTTCTTACAATCAAAAATAAACTGTCCCCTCGTTCACCCGATACCTTCTACCAGCATAGAGGAAAACATATTCCTGTAGCAAAAACAGAAATGTGGAAAGTATGTACTTAAATATACGCTATGTATTTCCTGTGCACAATAAACTGTTAAATAAAATAAATTAAAAAATTAAATTAAATTAAAATCTATGTTGCCGATCCTATCAATGTGAATTTATGTGCAATTTGTTTGACAAAATGTGAATCTAATTTCCAATGATAAATAAACCAAACTCTGTAAGTTCCATTTACATAATCTATGACCGACCAGTTATGTACTGAGAACAAGAAATTACTGCCTAAAGTTTCCCTTACATAACCAATATGGGCGACAACCAAGAGACTAAATACTTACGTCAAAATCTTTGGCGACAACAAATTTATGAGTTTGAAAGAACCAGTAGGTTAATTATGTCATTCTGATGCTAACAATTCTCTTATTTTGATCATTGAAATGGTTACTTTTATTAGTAATACGAGTAGTCGATATTTGGACGCAGTTGCATGCATCGTGGTCACGGGACGACGGGTCATCAACAAAGGTACGCAGTAGGAAACCCGGAACATACCCTTAAAATGTGTGATAATAACCGCGATAGTTTAAAACATTATAGCCTACTGACGTCAATGAGTAGTAATAGGAAAACACCACTTACACCAATATAGAAATAGGCGGGAGGGTCATGAAGCAACTGAAGACGAACACAGCACCAATGAAGACTCCGATTGTGTTGTAGTACAGAGTTGAGTACGTCGGGTCGAACATCAGCGCCGCTAAGGTCTCAACCAGACTGAACAGTGAATTCATTTTGCCTGTTAAGAGGAAACGTAATTCTTAGCGTCAATGTCCAGGTTTACTCTCGCACGCGAGGGCCCGAGGTCCGCCTTAACCATGATCCCGGATCCTAATTGACCACCTGAGTGGGTCAGTGGTCAACATGCCGGCCTGCCACGCAAGAGGTCCCGGGTTCGATTCCCGGCCGGGCAGAAATTGAAATGATGAATTTTAATTTCTGTTACGGGTCTGGGTGTTCTATGTATAATAAGTATGTATTTAAAAAAGTATTTAAGTAATATATCAGTTATCTAGTACCCATAGCACAAGCTTTGCTTAGTTTAGGGCTAGATGACGCTGTGTGAATTTGTCCACGATTATTTATTTATTTATTGAATCAAGTTGGATCATGGTAATTGTGTTAGAAGGAGTAGTAAAGACACAGGGATAGATTTTTTCAACAATATATACTAGACTGTGAGGGCACCGTAGATTATCCTACGTCATCGAGAAAAATGTCTCTTTGTAGCGATTGCACAGGTTTAGGAGACCCATGAAACGTTGGTCCGTCCGTGCACAAACTAACACGTCACATCCTCTTGGCAGCTTTGCTTTTCAGCTACATCAAAGTCTAAATTTAATGTGGCTGTGGTTGTGAGGCTGACCAGTTTTTTTACTTCTAGAACCTACACAAGAAGTAAGTAAGTACTATCGCTAAGAGAAGTAGAAATTTGGACCACTAAAACCATTTTTTTGTGTCTGTTTGTGTATGGGCCAACAAACGTTTTATAGGTCTCCTAAACTTAGAGGTTAGAGTAGACTAACCCTACAAATATGAATTTTTCTTGTACCCGACCATCATCATCATCGTCCTAGCGCTTATCCCGGCCTCTGCCAGGATTTGCTTTCTTACTCATTCTTCTTGTAATCGATGACGTAGGTTAAACCCTCACAGTCCGAGGTTAACCAAGGTCATCCGCTGGGGACCCGGAGACACAAGAGGATAAATAAGTACCATCGCTACGAAAAGTCGAAGATTGGGTCAAAAAGAAATATATTTTTTTGCCAGGTTGTGCATGGGCAGGCCAATGTTTTGCGGGTCTCCTAAACCTCTAATATCCCTACAAAGGGGAATTATTCATGTACTCGATGACGCTCATAATCTATTAGGAGGCACTCCTAACGAGTGGCTAACTCGTTGCTGCTGAAGTGCAATTAGCCTCAAAGTACGCAGCGTCACCCAACCAGTTCCAGGAAATTGTCATAATGTCATCATATGTTGACAGCATAAATTACGTCCTACTAATAATCGATGGTACTTACTTATCCTATAATTAATATTATATGAAAAAGTTTGTAAGAATGGATATTTTTATCACAACATGAACAAAATTCATTACTTATTCACGCAAAAACTAGGTACTGAAAGGATTTTGATAAATAATTTAATAAGTATGAAGGCTATAATTAATGACGAACTTCAACTTGGTTCCTAATTTTCGCAACAAAGTCGCGAGAAAAGCTATGGAAGATATTACATTCATGCGTAATACACACTCCCTCCGACATTCCTAGGGCATTTGTTAGAGCCCATACAGACGTACGTGATTTCTGCACGATTTGTCCCAAATATTTTACTTGTAAACAAACGCGTAGCGCCCGCAATTGACGAACCCTAAATAAATGCACATTTTTGTCTGTATTTACTGCTAGGTATATAAATGTACTTGTATTCACTTTGGGCAATAAATGAATCTGAATCTGAATCTGAATCATCAGACCCGCAGTCACCGTGTCGCGTGCACGCCAATAGAGTAGACTACGCATTTCCTGAACCTTTCCTGAACCGCTGATTTACTTGGCTCGACTAAATTGTAATTGGATTGTAATTGCAGCTCAACGGCAGTTTTAATTGTAGTAAAATACCAAAAACTGAGCTGAGATTGCGACCCAATTACAGTTCAATAGAGATATTAGTAAATTAGCGGACATGAGGCCCTGTTCGGACGCTACGCGATGACTAGGCAGACGCGACGCATACGCGGTTTGTATGAGTATTTAATTCTTACTTACAAAACTTGTATTTGTAATTAAGTATGTAAGTGTAATGTTGTTGTCAATTTTTAGGTACCGCCTGCAATTTTTATGACCAGTTTTCGGGGTTGACTGGTAGATAAAGCTACAAAGCTTTAAGTCCACCTTTGTGCTATTTTGTGCATAAAGTATTAAATAAATTAATAACTTCTTCAATTCTTCAATTCATCGGTAACTAAAAATGGCTACACCTATGAAGAAACATTTCTGCTGAATCGCTGTTTTAAGTTGAGGTGATGATTTTTCAATTTTCAATCAGATAGGTACACCAATTGGAGAGATTTACTAAAAATAGCTAGCTGTCGCAAATTGTGTACAGGGTTTATTTAGAGCCCGAGCATATTAGCGCTAAAACGTTTAATAACCGCTTTATAACTAAATGAAGGGTGATCCCTTCTATAAACCTATATTAGTGACAGACATGGCCGTCGTCACACGAACATGTGATTTTTTTCGCTTGATGATTTATTGTGATTGGCTCGTACCTACCTCCATTCTTGACATTTATCCTAAAGAGGATAGGCAAAGGGGATGCATCCATACAGCCATGACTTCTATAATTTTTCTTAGAATTCAATTTTGATACCAAATTTCAGGACATTATATATTTTTTAGACTTATTATGTTTTGGCTATAAATTCATCAGAGCGACAACATGATCAATCTGTGTTTTATGAGATCTTTAGCTATTAGAGGTTTATGGAACGTTTATGAATAAGGAATTTTAAAATACGTTTTAAAGGCCTAATGAGTGTTTTAGCTAATTAACGTTTGAAACCTACAATAAGATATTTTTTATAAATAAGACCGATTATCTTTATCAAGATATCAACCCACAATACACCTACACTTGTATGATAATTATAACCTATACACAGAAGCTTATGAAAATCCGCTTCCTTATCTGAACATTACTAATATCGCGTAATAAGATGGTTAAAAAGATAAATATGTTAAGTATTTAAAAAGATAAAGGCGAGGCAGGAAAATAATGATTTATACTGATTTATTAATGTATAAACAACAAAATGAGCGGATAGCCCACCGAACGGATTTAGTTATCTATTTCCGAAGTTATCTTCGGAAGAGTAGATCTTAAGATGCACTAATTTATACATATAGTAAAACAGGTTAAGTTAAGTAAATTGAAGATATTTATAAAAAAATATATACTCTATAAACGATACCATTACGTGACGGGTAGTAGGTAATCTTGGACAATTTAATTAAGCGTCAGTGACCTAATGGTTGAAGGATATGACTCCAATCCCGAGGTATCGGGTTCGAACACCAGTGCCGCCATGTACCTATGACTCTTTTCTGAGTTTATTTTATTTTATTTGGAAAACTTATGTACATTAGTTGTATGCTAACCGATGCTCTTACGGTGATGAAACCTGCACCATTGTAATTTGATGATCTGTTAAATTCTGGATTATGGAACACATTCAGTTGTCTGAATGTGCAGATTTCATCACCGTAAGAGCATCGGTTAGTATTCAACTAATGTACATAACTCAGAAAAGAGTTGTTGTTAGGAACTTGGCGTTACTGGGGTACGAACCTCGTTCGGTACCACTCACTTACGAGTCTTTAACATTAGGCCACCGACTCACAAATATATACTCACAAATAATATAATTTACGTAAAAGTGGGTCGTAATAACTAGTCATTGATGTATATAGATTATGTTCGTTCAAATTATGATCATAGGCCAAAAGATACCCTGTACACGATTGTTCAGGGACATTTTCAATAAGTTTTTTTACACCACTAAGGTGGCAAACAAGCTTACGGCCCGCCTGATGGCACCGCACCAAAAGGTTTTACCTTTCTTGAAAACTTTAGTTTAAAAATATAATTTCTTACCCATTTCCTCATTTGGGACTAACTTTGAAGCCATGGATCGCAACGACGTAAAAGTTGTTGCATTCAGAATTTCAATGAGCGGCACTGAAACATGAAATCACATGAAAGTTGTAACATATTTTATGCCTTATGGTACCCATATGAAGCTATGGATAGCGCAGGTTGCGATTATTTATAAAAACATAGCTACTTAAATTAAGTTAGACTGGATATCACGAGAAGAAACACTATTTCAGAGGCGTTAAGCAGGTATCTTAAAATGCTCCGCACTCATAAAGACATATTCAATAAGAGACATTTCAATAAAGTAGAACTCATACATAGGTACATACACATTCACGCCCCCATCCCATAGTAGTATTAGACAGAGGCTATCAAGTGCCACAAGCTACGATCCTGGCACACCTCTTTCGCATCTTCTATATTCATACATTTACGCCGGGAGGGGGATCCTGCCCTTTTTGAAGCAGATCATTCATCTGATCAGTACATGTCCTTCTCGGGTGCACTTCACGGGTGCACCGTTTTTGCCGTTCATACCTTTCGTAAGCCGTTTATGAATTACCTTCTCCACGTGTCCAAACCACAAGACATTTCGTAAAGTTTGGTCATAAATGTATAATTGTATGTCAATGTAATAAAGAAAAATCCGTTAACTCTTGTTGTGTTGTTAACTGGATATAATAAATTATTTTGAAACATACCCAAGACCATATGGAAATCAGTCCGAACGAATATAATGAATATAGAACCAGCCAGCTTGCTGACGATCGAGATGAGGCACAGCAAAGAGTCGTGGAAGCCCATCTGCTTGCTGAACACGGTGATTGAGAACAAGGCACCTGAAATATTGCATTTCAGGTATTGTTACCGTAGCAATGAGTAGAGTAGTAGTCTGCTATTAATAATGTTTCTCGATACTATAGTAACTAGCCAGTCTCGATAGTAGTAAGTACTACTACTTTTTAAACAAAAGTGTATAAATAATAATAATAGCATAGATAAGGATGAAATAACTAAAATACAAAACTTACCCACAGAATGAGTTAGGATAGAATAAGTAGAGTAAACGCTGAATTTAAGCGCATCCCAGTTTAAGCGATACCGCATGTACATGTAGAACACGATTCGCTCACCTAATACACAACAAAAATAAAAGTAATTGTTAAGAACAGCACAAATAACTAATTAACAAAATAAAGTACATCATTTTATTTGTTTTCGAAGTATAAAAGTTATGTAGTGTCTGTTCGTCAATAATGTAGTGATCATCATTAATATAGTACCCTAATAGGATAATGCACTGTCGTGGTATGAAAAGGTTCGTTACGGAATAGATTAGGTAGCGTAGGTACTTCACCAAACTTACCATGGTTGGGGCCGTAAATAATTGCTACGACTAAGAGTGTCAGTATAATCTTCATTCTAGTATTTCCTTCTCTCTTTCGGTAAGCAACTGCGGCTGTTTCTTTTACCATCGAAACCATGTCTTTACATTTCAGGGGTTCTTCCTGAAACCATATTAATTTATTACTCATCTGGACAATCAAAACTATCAGAAACACAAGTTTGAACCTTTACTTTAATTCAGGACAGTAAGACAATTTATTTATTAATTAAATAGTGACGATTCTAACCTTATGGTTTTCATTTTGATGTTTAGTATGACGTTTCAAATATAGGAGCCCATACGTAAGCGTTAGTAGATATATGAACGCTGATATTGAGAATACACAGTAGTAGCCCCACGTTTTTAGAAGTATACCACTCAAGGCTGTGCCTATAGGGATACCAGCCGTAAGGCACAAATTAACCAACCCCACACGGAAAGTCCGGCTACTCTCGTCGGTTATATCACTAATGTAGCTGAAAACTCCCAAATATATTGTCACCCAGCCTCCAGTTAGTGCGGGAAAAATTGCTTCCAAAAACATTGTTACTTCAACAGATATTTCCTTAAAGAAAATCGTACTCATAATATTCGTCAGAGACACAAGTAGTTCTCCTAAAATTGGAAGTAGAATTGGCAGTTTTCTGTTACCTGTTCTATCACTCCATGCCCCCATAAATAGTACAATAAGTGTCGGAATAGCTGTCTGTATTATACTTTTCCATGCCTCTATTGCAGAAATTACTTTCTGTATATCTCCTTCATATGTTGTGTTGGTCAAATTTAAGTTACCTCCCTTTGAAATCAATTCCGTACAAATGTCGTCTCCTAGGTCCAATTTAAAACGGCAAGTTTTTTCCAAATTTAAGTTTTGCACTGCCATTCTTGATAACATTGATGGTATCACTAAGCCTGCCATTATGGGTTCCACTGTTATAATTGATTTTAAGTAACGTAGTCTCTGTAATAAACTTCTGTTTTCAGGTTCAGGATCACATTTTGCTTCATTATTTTCCTTTAACGGTTGTTCCTCAGGTATTTCCTCTTTTTCATCACTAGCCATTTTGGCTGATTCAATGTAACGATTTAGAAAATAAACGGTCACCAGCACTATACTAACTCTTGAAGTCCTTATATCTCGCAACAATTATAAGTATTTGCGTTAACATACATCATGCGTATAAACTTAATGTGGTTAACTTAATTCCCTTGTATTGGGATTGTAATATTATTTAACCAAATACAAAATCTTTAATTCCACAGCATATTAATATAATAAATAATATTAGTAAAGAGTATGATTTATACGAAAGTGCATAATGTTGAATGTGAACCACGTTTTCCAAATGTTAGAGGCCAACTAGTATCTATTGTCTACCGTTTCAGATTTAAAAAAACCAAAGTAGCTTTATATTTTATTTTATATGTTGTTCCAAACTATCTACTCTTAGAGAAGACTCATGTCAGAAACGTAAGTGACCTTTGTATTCTGGTCATTAGACAGTACTGTGGGCTCAAAAATTCTCTCACTTGTACAATGTCGCCCTGTGAATGACACTATCTCTTATGTATTTGTAAACTGATTTTATAGTATTTACCCTGGTTAATACTGTGCTCCTGTATTGGCCGTGTTTTGATAACTTTATTTGCCAAGTTCAATTTTAAACGGTATCTTGCATTAAGTATTAATTTGATGTTTGTCTTAGGATAAAGTGGCTAGTGATTTATGTTACAGTTTTATTTAGTTTGTCTCAAAACAAATCATGTATTTGCTTAAGAAAGGGGGTCGATGTCGTCATAAATAATCATGATAACAATTGTGAAATTTGTTGTTTCATTTATATGAGTATAAGTAGTATTATTAATTATACGTTCAATTATGCAATTACATGAAGTAATTTTATCAGGTTTATCAGAAGTAGTAGGACTCCGTCAAGTTCCAAAGAGTCCGCTAGGGTGAGTACCACTGCCTTATTTATTTCTGCCGGCAAGTACCGATGCTTGCATAACTATTTGTATTATCACAAGCATGAGGCATTTCATCTTTAGTCCTCACAGTGACAACGCACCTGCGGTTTTGCACTAAGTGCATGAATCCTAGATCTTATGGGTCGACAGTTATCGCTTGCCATTAGGTGAGGTCTCTGCTAATGTGGGTAGAAATGTCTCATATTTTAAAATTCAAATAGAGACCGATGGGACGATGATGAATACAGCTTTGCATAGGTGAAAGAGTTTTGAAATCGGTTAACAAAGAGTTCCATTACAATAATAGAATTTATCTTGACGACCTGAGTGGTTCAGTGGTCAACATGGCAGTCAGCCACGCAAGAGGTTCGACTCCCGGCCGGGCAGAAATTTAAATGATGAATTTTTATTTCTGTTACGGGTATAGGTGTTCTATGTATAATAAGTATATATTTAAAAGTATATAAGTAGTATTTCAGTTGGCTAGCATCCATTGTACAAGTTTTTGTCCACGATTATTTATTTATTTATCAATTATTCAGCTCCGCTGGAGCTCCCGCGGTACTGGAGCCAAGCGGTCTAACTCGTAATGACGGTAGAAGGCCCGACGGGATGACACTCACGCCCTGGAAGCTGGGACGACCTTTGGTCTGGGACGCCACGTGTGTCGATACCCTCGCACAATCCCATCTTCCAGTAACCGCGTGTCATGCTGGGGCCGGTGCCGCCGCAGCTGAAAACCCCAAGCGGCGCAAATACGCGAGTCTTGGTGAGGACCACATATTTGCGCCATTTGGCGTGGAAACCCTTGGGCCGAGGGGACCAGGCGCACACTCTCTGTTTCGGGAGCTAGCCAAGCGCCTGGTCGATGTTACTAAAGACCAGAAGGCTGGCCTCTACTTCGGACAGCAAATTAGCCTCGCCATTCAGCAGGGCAATGCGGCCAGCCTTCTAGGCAGCATTCCTAATACTGTGGACCTGGGACAAATGTTTTATCTGTAAGTTTGTTTTTTTTAGTTTATTTAGTTAGTTGTAAATTTGTAATTAGTAGTCTGTAGTTATTTATATCATTGTTATAATCTTTTTTAATAAATAAATAAAAATAGGGAATTACAAAAACACAAATTTCTTTTTCTTTTTAATGTTATTATTGTTATTATTTCGACATGCTTAAATTTAAAAAGCTAAAAATAGTTTATGTAATAGTTAATTATTGTAAGAATACTTTGTCATTGCTTAAATCTACGCTATTAAGTAACAGAGTTTCCTTTTCCTTCACTTCTGTTGACTGTATCTTTTCTGAATCTTTTTCTTTGTCTAGAGTCTTCAATTTCTTAACTTTTTTTCGATGCTGATAGAAAAACCATCTGGAAAATACATAAATTACTACTATCACGGGGGGCCAATCGGTTATGAATGCTTTTTTTTTGTAATTTTGCTTCTCAATTCAATATGCTTAGATTCTTTCAATAGTATAGATTTATTGTTCTTGATCTTTATAAATAATGTAAATTGTAATACGTATTTTTTCAGTCGATGCGCCAGTGTGAAGAACTGCTTGGTTTTTTAGAACATCTTAAGTTTTTTAAAACCTTTTAGCTTTATCCCCTAAGTAATCCCTAAATAGGGCTTCGTTCAAAATATTGACGTTAAGAATCCCGATGTTTCTCTAGATGGTAAATAAAACTTTGTCACAGATGTGCATAAAATCCAATAATTTATACTTACAAAAATATAGCGATCGGAGGCCCAGTAAGAACGGTGCTGACATAGTAAACGACGCTAGCATCATACTCAACAGTAAACATGTATATCCAAGAGTAGATCGGACCGACGGTCATTGAGGTCAACACTTCCATCAAGTTGAAGAGAGATATCATCTTACCTGAATAAAATAAGATAAAGAGAGTGATTCATCATGTGGTAGGACTCTGCCAAGCCTGAGGAGTCCTGGGTAAGTCTCACCACTAGCACTGTTATGTTCCGGTTTGAAGAATAAGGTAGCCAGCGGAATTACAGGCATTTGGCATTTCATCTTAGTTTCCTTAGTGCAATTGACCTGTGGTTCTAAATATGTTATATCTTGGATGTTATGGGCGACAGTTACCGCTTACCATCAGGTGGGTGGCTCGTTTGTCACTGTGTAGTATGAACAAAATGCAAAACAATAGGTGCGAGGACTATCACTGTGAGGACTAAGATGAAATGGACAAGAAGTAATCAATCTAATAGAGGTCTAACAGAATGCAAATATCGATACTTTTAATTTTAGAATAGGTATATCTGCTTCATAATGCTTACACAAGCTGATTTTATTATCGAGATACATAAATAATATGTCAAAACTAAAATAGTCTTTTGTACATACGTACATAAAGCTCACGCCTGTGTCCCACAGGTGGGGTAGGCAAACTCCCTAGCCTCGCATATATCCACAACTCTTTTCATACATCTCCTTTTATTCTTACCACTTCGGACCCCAGCTTTTTTGAGAACATTACTGATCTGATCAGTGAATGTTTACTGGGTCGTCCTCTCCTGGGGTTCCTGATAGTCTTTTGTAATCCTTTATAAACTTCACCTCTTTGTAATATTACAGTTTAGGTTGAGATATTATAGTTTATTACATAATTGACTTACCAGATTCAGAACTATCGACTAACTTCGACGATATTGATCTCAGCGCAGTGAAGGGCGTCGCGTTGAAAGTCTCGATCACAACAGCTAGAATAGAAATGTCAATTTTTTACCGACTTCAAAAAAGAAGAAGGTTCCCGGTGAACGGAATGTTTTTGTTTATTTCTTTGTATGTAGTATGTTACAGCAATACTATCAACAAGCTAACTATCAACAAATTTCGATCAATCAATTTATTTGCAAGAATACATGGTGCTTAAAATCCACAGGTACAGGTGTTAAAATTAGTAAGCCAAAAGATATTGGGTTTTACATAAAACACTTATGATTAGCGATGCTAATCCATTGCCCGAAGAACGAGCCACCTCTCCGGTCACCCGTGGTGTCATTTAATGATTTGGAAAGTTCTATGAAGAAATTTCTCACACCGGGGCCCCACGGTCCCAACGTTTCTACCCCAAACGGCAGAAATACGAAGTCTTTCGTATTTCCTTCGCTTGGGGTCCAGTGAAGGCCACATGCGAAGTCACCAGTGTGTCCACACAGGTAGCGTCCCACACCAGCACCTTCCCACGCTGTCGGGCCTCTTGCCATCGTCGCGTACGGTACATTTCGGCTCTAATACGGCCGGTACGTTGACGGTGACAAGTGCCCTACGGGTGACATCATTTGTTGCATGTCTGGAGATTTCATGTACCTGCGCTGTGGGTACACAAAGCCTTACTGCCTTATTTATACCAGTGAACTGCTCTGTGAAAGCAAGCGTCAGCATAAGTGATGGTTTGGGCCGCGGTAACTGCCACAGGACGCTCAGCGCTCTTTTTTTTTATATTAAACAAGACAGGCATTTGACCGCCATCTCACCTGTTGGTAAGTGATGATGCCGCCGAAGATGGAGCATGCCCGCCTTGCTCGTTGGATAGTAAAGGATTTTTTCATATTATCAATTCGTAAGGCCAGCTTCGGTAGCCGAGCAGTTGAGTATCCGACTCGTAAGCTAGAGGTACCGGGTTCGAATCCCACTGCGGCCATGTACCTATGACTCTTTTCTGAGTTGATGTATATTAGTTAAATTCTAACTGATACTTTTACGGTGAGGAAAAACATCGTGATGAAACCTGCAAATTCAGGCATCTGAATATGTAACCATGATCCAATCTGGTCAGTTTTCCCTGGTAGTAGGGTCACGGAGGTCATTTGTTGTCGCTCCACTGTAATTACCTGATCGCCAATTCCTGGAACATGGTCAAGGCGGACCCCGGGTCCTCGTTCTCGAGAGCACAACCGGGACATTAACGCCAAGATGATTATTATTGATCCATTCGTAAGGCCAAAGTATCAGCTAAACAAAATAAGAGCTCTTTGACGAGAATGGGACGAAATACCATCAAACCGCATTCGTGCAGCGAGCGAATTCTTCAGGAAAGAGTCAATGCTGTTATCCGCGCTAAAAGTGGCTACATCCGACAAAAACCTTTTTTATTAAAATTTCGTTTTTTTCGATATACTGAAGATTTTTTAAATTAAATAAACTCAAATTGCCAAAATCATAAAATTGCAATTGGAATAAAATTTTCGAGTGACGCACCCTGTATGTATGTGTAGATAACAATTAGATGTACCTATAAGACGGACACAGGGAAAAAACATGCAAGTTACACTTTTTAATATTTTTATCTTTATTATGATACCATCTATGTAGGTATGTCACCTTCATTAACAATATGTAGTTTACAAGTGTATTACATATGTAACAAACGCACTGAAATAAATGTAAACTGTGCCCGCTACTTAGTTCGCGCGAACTACAGCATGTGCGGTATGCCGTATGTAGAATATTAAGAAACTCTGTAGTCTGGTGAAGCACTCTTATCAAAAAAGAAGCGTTTTACTTTGTATTTGAAAGTTCCGTCGCGGTTCGCACAATAAATTTTAAATCAAAGTAGTTTGTGCAAGATTATTTATAATTTCGACTGTAAAACAATCGTTTGGTGGTAGAATGAAGATGGGGATATTCGATTAGGCTGTTCCATTACAGTCTCCGAAATGTATCCCTCAACAAAGAAATAGACCTACATACATTATTACATATGCTCAAAAAATTTAACTTTTTTTAATGTTAAATTAGACAAAGGTAGTCTGATCGCTGAGATATTTCAGGGTTGAGATTAAGAGTTTTATCTAAGCGTAAGTAAACGTCTTGCTCCTCGCGCATTCCTACCCGCCTTCTTCACTCCTGTCCCGTTGTCGAGTAAGTTTAGAATAGAATAAATATGTTTTTATTGGAAAAATATCATTTGGTAATATCTAACTTCTTTGGAGTGGTCTGACTTTGACAATAGTATTATTAATTTTAAACCCATACAATAAAGTGCAAGGGAGCGTCGATTATCGAGTGGTTAAGTCATCCGACTCGTAAGCGAGAGGTTCAAATCCCACTGCGGCCATGTACCAATGACTCTTTTCTGAATTATGTATATTAGTTAAATGCTAACTGATGTTCTTCCGATGAGGGAAAACATCGTGTAGAAACTTGAACATTCAGTCGTCTGAATGTGTAACTATGATCCAATCTGGTTAGGTTCCCTTGGTAGCAGGATCACGTCAGATGGCAGTCACGCCACCTAATAATGAGGCGTAATTTCTGAAATACAACATCGATCACCTTGAAATATTTACGGGACAATCTTTACAGTACCTTCTTTTTAAAAAAAAGAATGAATAAAATCGGACTACGGGTTAATGAATTACAACAAAGTACACATTTTGACTTCCATCCCCCTTCCCAAGGGAACCATGATGAATTTCGGGATAAAAAGTATCGTATGTCCTACCTCGTAGTATGAACTTAAATCATAACAAGTTTCACTTGTTCCATAGTTTCGGAGTGATGCGAGGCCAAGATACAGACAGAAAGGCAGAAATAAAAATAAAAAATACAGTTTTATCTTCAGTATCGTTTATAGAGTATCCCCAAAGAAAAATATCTAAAATATCTTCAGACATTGTATGTATTTCCCCTGTGCCCTTCTATTGTAAAATAAATTATGTAATATTGATTCGTCACAACCATTTACGGTAACTAAAACAGATGTTCCTATACGTAACACCGTAACAATAGAACATAATTTTGTTTTATGTCTTAAATCAACGTAATCGCAACTAATAAGTACATTGATGAATAAGTACCTACATACTACAACCATAATACGTTACATGTTATAGCAGTAATAGGTGAAGGGGTGGAAGGAGGGGGGAGGGTATATTTCTGATAGTATCACTACCATATCACTACATAACTATACTGATAACTACGTATTATAAAACAAGTCCCACGCCACGTCTATCTGTCTGTTTGTTCGCACTAAACTCAAAAACTACTTAACGAATTTTAATGGGGTTTTCACCAATAGGTAGAGAGTGATTCACGAGGACGGTTTGGGCGTATAAATTGTTAATAAATAACTATTATTCCTAGTGACAAAAATACAGGTCTATAGTTCAGTTCGCGTTCCAATGGTTCCAATGGCGTCCGAAACACTTACGATATTTCGTGCTTTATTAAGCATTGTCAAAATTACCTACTTGTTTTTCTTGCCACTGACGGCCTCTTTAAAACTTGTGCTGAGCTCTGATACGGTATTTTTATACGAGTATATGATTTAGTATCCACTGCACATATTCACTTACAAGTCGAGTTCCAAAGTTCCAAATGGTCTATCCAACTCCTTCCACCACAAACCTTGAAAATGCTATCGTACATGGATAATAAAAGTTACCTGACCGATAGAAAAAGTCGGATAAGCCCAGACCTATACATTTATTCAAATATTTTCTTAAATACTGAACCGATTTCAGTGAAACAGCATATCCATCAGCAGCAGCAGTAGCAACAGCTAAGGTTCTTAGCTTTTCTTTGAAGAAGAAAAAAACACATTCATATCGGTCCATCCGTTCGGAAGCTACGATGCCACAGACAGACACACACCGCCACAGATACACACGTAACACTTATAACACTCCTCTTTCTCGTCGGAGGTTAACAAACAGTGGTACATCGATAATCCGGTGCCGCCGAACGACATTAAGTGTCAGTTATTTTTTAAGATTATAATAAATTATATTTTTATATATTAGTTTCCAATTTATAATAATTTGTATGTACTATACCAGGTTTTATCATTGTCTGTATTTTGTATTTATGTTGTTTGTGTATTTATAAATATGGGCCTCAGTTTGCTGAAATAAATTAATAAATAAATATAATAAATAAATAAAAGTTTAAAACATACCCAAGTACATCTGAAGGCTGGTCCTGGCGAGACTGGTGGCTATACCGCCGGCTAGCTTGCTCACAGAGGACAATATGCCAAGGACGGAGTCGTCCCATTTCAAATAGCGGCTGAACAAGCTAATAGACACCAGGCACCCTGGAAATATCAAGAAATAATACGATTGAACCTGTCTGTCAGGTTGGGTCATAATGACCCGCCATTTTTAAACGCGCGTATTTTTAAAAGTAATAGTTGGAAGTTGCCATGCTTTTCAGTAGCTGCAGTTAATACCCCTCCCCTTTCGGTTTTAGTATCACCTCAGTCGGTGTGCTCCTGCACAGGGAGTTACAAGCGGTCAAAGGTCAAACGGGGTTAATATGACCCACCCATACATTCAATGTAACTTTTTTGTGGCAATTAAGTTTATGCTTTATTTATTTGACAATTGGTTTACTAGTCACTAGCTAATGCTACACCTTCTCGAGGATCATAATTTGACAAGTGTGGGTACTGTTCGAAAAAATAAAAGACAAAATGACAGTATTTTTACTGGTATACACTTTTTACTGGTTTACTCGGCTTAGAAAATAATTCTAAACGATCACTTCGCCGCCTGCAAATATGTGTTTCGTTTGCCTAGAGAGATGCGCAAGATAATAATATAATTAACTGGAGAACCTTCAGAGGGTCACCTACTGATATTCACGGATTTCAAAACCGGTGCCAAATATGTCCTGCCTGTCTAAATTGTAAGAAGATTGTCTGTCTAGACTACATAATTTCTTACTATGGTGGATATGTAAGTGTAGATGCTGACCGTGATTAATTTTAAAATTTGTTTAAGTTAAAAGTTTCTTAAAGACCTCACATTAGGTATTCCAAAAAGTAAAAAGATATTTAAAGTTATAATTTTGTTTATTTGTTAGTAAGATTAGGTACAGAATTTAAATATTTTGTTTTAGATTTTATAGAGCTTTCGTAAATACATAATATCCTAATATTGTATGAGCTTTTTATTGTTTTTCATCAAAATATAGTAATTTGAACATCACTTGAACTGATTTATTATATCATTCCGAAAAATTAATTAAAATATTAAAAATTAATAAATTTTCAAAATCCGGGTCAAATTGTACCACCAAACAGTCCTTGTACTAATTTTCTACCATACAGACCGGGTTAATACTTTTTTTATGATAACAAAGATTTAGTAGCCCAATCTGATTGAAACAGATAAAAACCCCAACAGCTAATAAAAAAGAATTTTCAAAATCGGTCAAGGCGTCTTCGAGTAATTCGGGAACATGCATCAAAAACATAAAAGGTTCCGACAAATTGAGAACCTCCTCCTTCTCCTCGTATCATCAATCTGTATAGAAACCAAAATAGAAACGTAAGTGCACTGTCACTGTGACATCAGCATATTATGCCTCCTGTCTGTAAACAGAGTCTATCTTATTTTTCAATCTTACATAGGTACACATAATAACGTTATGGCTTTTCCCAGTACGGGCAGGCAGAGAGCCCATTGTTTCAGTTGAAATTGTTATTGTTCTACCTTTTTTTTTTCTTTTTTTATGTTATACGACAGACAAACAGGTCAGCGGGCTATCTGATGGAAAGTGGTCACCGCCGCCCATGGACATCAGCAACACCAGGGGAGTTACCAATGCGTTGCCCGCCTCTGAAGAGACCTCTAATATACCTCTTGAACGATCCCACACTACTTATTACTTTATACTTTTGCTTCAGAAATAGAAAATTGGTGTTAGAAAGGCCGACTCATAAAACTCTTTTATCTACACTCATAGCGTAATGTCCCAAATACATATTCGAAAACAGTTGTTTAAGGATACACTTTTTTCACGCCAGTCTATAAAAATTTAAAAAATTACTTTTCGATACAGCATTTCCCATACTATTTTCATTACTTACAGCTGTTTCGAAATAGTAGTTTATGCAACTGTCATATAAAAGGGGGTATTAAAACATGAGTATGATAATACTTTGACACGAGTGTTTTAATACCTAATTATATGCAGTTGCATATACTACTTTATCTACACTCATATTTTCATGTTAAAATCTCGTACCTATAATTTTTTCAACTTTGCTGAAAGCATAATGATTAAAAAGTTATTTTTCGATACAGCTGTAATGAAAATAGTATGGGAAATGCTGTATCGAATAGTAATTTTTTAAATTTTTATAGACTGGCGTGAAAAAAGTGTATCCTTAAACAACTGTTTTCGATTATGTAATTGGAACATTACGCCATGAGTGTAGATAAAATAACTTTTTAATCATTAAGCAAAACTTTTCTTTTTTAAATTTTTGTCGGGACACGGCTAAATGTAGGCTGAATACCTAAATTTCTTCAACAAATTCAAAATTCCTGTTTATGTTTGTGATCAGTTCATAGTCTGTGGTTGTGATTGTGTACATTTGGAATTATTTTCCCGCTAAACAGAATATTTTTTCTAATTGTTGTAATTTGTGTTTGTGAATGTTTTTTCTTGTTTGAAGCAAATAAATAGATAAATGTGAAAGTAGTAAAGTGAATTTCGCTTAATATCCTCAACGCGACTGACTCGCAGTTACTTCCAGCAAATTTAAAAAAATTATAGGTACGAAATTTTAACATGAAAATATGAGTGAAGATAAAGTAGTGTATGCAACTGCATATAATTAGGTATTAAAACACTCGTGTCAAACTATTATCATACTAGGCTACGCCTCGTGTGATAAACAGACACTCATATTTTAATACCCCCTTTTATATGACAGTTGCATAAACTACTATTACCATTACCTATAATATCTTTTATAATAAAGTTGACAATGATATCTACGTAAGTTTGTTTTGACTTAGCTTGATTAAACTGCTACTGAACAATTACGTGCTCAAGATAGTTTGTTTAACAGATCGTGGTAGTTAGTAATTGTCACAGTAAATACTAAGAAGTCTCTATATTTCTGTTAATATACTTGTGTCTTACATATGTAAGATAAAAAATATTGCAGTAAGTATACCTACCTTTCTTTATTCTTTATTCTTTATTGTACACAAATATGACATAATTATACAGTACAGTAACAGAGATGTACAAAGGCGAGCTTAGCTCATTAATTGAGTTTGAGTTTTTTGTTCTTATTAAGAGCGTAAATTGTTATATCAACGAGGAATAGATAACATACTAACAATCGATAAAATCGATGTGCAATAGAAATTGAGTAGCAAAGGGGTATCAAAAGGTCACTTAGAGCCCATACAGATGTACACGATTTGTACACAGTTTATCCCAAATGTTTATGCAATTTTGGTTTCTACTTTAATAACAGAAACAGTATTTTATTATTTGTAAACAAACGCGCAGCGCCCGCATAGTCATCGTGTCACACCCGCACAGTGGTCGTGTCGTATCCGCGTAGTCACCGCGTCGTATGCGCTCCAATAGGGTAGACTGCACTTTTTTGTCCGATTGCTATGCGGTAACTATGCGGGTACGACATTTGTAAGCGGCAACGTATTTAAAAGGTGGGGCCCTAATAGTGAATAGATGTGAAGGTTAAGCATCAATAATCGATGATCTTTGGTTCACTAATCGTGTGAATCAAATCTAGGATATCAAAAGAAAAGGCAATAGACTGAGACTTACCAAATCCATGAACGCAAATGTAGAAAGTGTTGTAGAAGCTGTATTTGAGCGCGTCCCATTTGAAACGATACCGAGTAAACATATAACGTATCGTAGATTCGCCTGAAATGTGTTTGCAAAGTATTAACAAAGTTATCCTACAAACATCGTACGATATGGATTCAATTCAAAATAGAACAAAAGAGATAAAATGTATTTGAACTGTGTTCTTGCAACATAATACATTAGTGAAATGTACAGTTTAAAAATTCATGACTGCAGTATGTTATTCGTTACTTTAAAAAATACATAAACGAGTATATTAACTCCCTGTATTCTAAAGTCAGAGGTGCGATCTAATAAAAAATCTTTTTTCAAAATATACGTAGTTGAAAGTACTTGCCATGGCTAGGTCCATAGATGACAGCGATCGCCAAAAACACTAAAATAAGTTTTGTTCTTCGACGGTCAGGCCCCTTTTTAAACGTAACCGTTACAGCGTCTCTAACATGTTTAAGGTCGAAGAATGTTCTCAGGAAATTATAAATACCAGATGGTTCTTTCTGAAACTTCAACGAAAATTAATAAAATCATCAATCAATTGTCCTTCCTACTATAATAAATGCAAGTTTATACAAAATCGCGGGTAAAATCTAGTAAGTGACACTATTATGCATCTTACCAACCTTAGAATCTTTCTTCTCTATCGGTCTGACAGGGTCTTTTATATAAATTATGCCATAAATAATACTAAAGGCGTAAAATAAGGATGTCACAATGAATACGCCGTAGTAGCCTATAGCTTCCAGCATTATCCCACTTAGAGCTGACCCTATTGGACCTCCAGCTGTCCAGCAGAGATTGACAATGCCGACCCTAAACGTCCTACTCTCTTCACTAGAAATGTCACTGAGGAAACTGAAGACCCCCATATACGAGACAATCCATCCCCCCGTGACAGCTGCAAAGAAACCTTCGAAGAATGCCGTGAATTGGACAGGTATTTCATAGAAGAAGTAGACGTTTAGGATGTTGCTTATACAGGAGAGGAAATCTCCAAAAATAGGGAGTAGTATACAGAGTTTTCTTTTGCCCGTTCTATCGCTCCATGCTCCCATGAACAGGATCAAGATACTAGGAATCGCAGTGCAGACGATGTTCTTCCAAGCCTCCACTCCGGCTACCAGTTCCTGGCAAGCAAGCTCTTCCTTAATGTACTGGTCCCCTTTTCTAGCTATCAAGGCATCGCATATTTCGTCCGTGTAATTCAAATTCACTCTACATGCTTTGTCCAAGTTGAGGTTTTGGATTGCAAGGCGCGACAGTGTTATCGGTACGACGTAGCAAGCAAGCACCGGCTCCACCGTTATGTTATCCCATGCATGTTTCACTTTTTCACGAAAAGTTCTCTTTTTATCTTCTACTGGTTCTTTCTCATTCAACGGTTCAGCTTCTCGTGTAACCATTTTTGTCGAATAAAGCAATGAGACTGACTTCGCAAGCGGCAATCAGATTTTCTCCGCTGAAATGTTTTTATCAATCAAATATTAGCTTGTGTCAGTCAAAGGGCATAAATTATCTATTTATAAGATTTTATCATCACCAGGCGCCTTATTACATACAAGACAAGTATTACAAGAGCTTACAGAAGATTACTGAATAAATATTGGTAGTAATAATAATGCTGTATAGATTTTTCGCAAGACATTACGTGTGGAAGAATAAACTTTCCTCCTTGCGCGCACAGGCTCGATGACGCACCTATATGTTAGTAAATAAAGCTAGCAAGAACTTCCATCTACAACAACACGCTTGGAGCTAGATATAAAAATATTTCCATGTAAATCAAATACATGCAAATAAAACTGAGCACTTTTATGTGAGAAGTGGTCGATGTTTCGGTAGAGTGCATAACACTATATCCTCGTACAATCGTGTATCTTCAAATCTTTTAAATTCTACTGTACTTAAGTATATAGTCTACATTACAATATTAGTCAGTAAAATGATTATCAAATTTGTTAGTTATGACTCATTAATATGGGTTATTAATTAAAAGAAATATATTTGACTGTCATTCTACTGGCTCTAATTACAAAACAGAGTATACACAAAAAATATTTACTGGGCAATCTGCACTATTAAGGATTTTGTTACACTTTTTTTTTATACCACAATGGTGGCAAACAAGCTTACGGACTAATAGTCTGCTTCTACGGTTAACATTAATTATAAAAAGTTTCAAATTCTTCAATATTAATCGCTTTTGCTTTGTCTTTTTGAGTAAAACATGCATTTCCCAAGATCGCCAATGCATGTAAAATTGCTCTCTCAACTTCTTATAGACTTTCAATATACTCACGGTCGTTCGCGTTCCAGGCGACAAAGTAACCCGAGACATGATATATCGGGTCACAATTTCGGACAGGGCCGAAGTTAGTGCCCGTTGTAAGTCACCGAAAAAATGAAGACGTAAATTAAGCAAATGAAAAAATAGCCCCAAAATGAATATGAACTTTTTCTAATTTTTTTTTAAATTTGCCCCCTTCATGCAGCATGCGGCGCGATGTCAGTAGATGTCAACATGAGACGTCAAATTTGACTCTTTCTTTTTACCAACATCAACAGTTCGAATCTTTGCTCCTTATGTGACATAGTTCACTAACATATATCTGTCTTTTTTAAATTTATAAAATATAACAAAACTTAACGAATTAAAACTAGGTTAATCTAAAACTAAATTTAACTAAAACTAAAAATAATAATAATACTAATAATAATTAATAAACTAATCTAATAAACCGCTGCCATTAGGCAATGTGCCCAAAATGCTGGCGGTATTGCCACGTTGAATGGCAATGCCTTAACGCTGTGCTAAAAAAAGACCAGCATTTTGGTCACAACTTGCCTCGACGAGACGTGCTGAGACATCTTTGAAAATTCGATGGGCTCCCGGTCCCCACGGACCCAGTGTCTCTACCCCAAAAGGCTCAAATAAATAACCACTGTCGAGATTACTATATTTGAGGACTTTAGCGGATTACGCCGCCGCTCCAGCCTGTGTTCTAGAAAGATGTGAAGGCGCAAGGGTGTCGACGCAAGTAGCGTCCCACACCAAAGGCCTTCCCAACTTCCACGGAACCAGGGTCATTCTATCAGGCCTTTTCCCATCATCACGCATGAGGCCGCCAGGTTCTAATACGGCCGCACATTTGATATCGAACGCCCGACGAATGATATCGTTGAGACTAGAGTGGCGAGAAAATCGTCCAGCACTCTTGACACATGATAAGCCGTGGTGACCGAGCCGATCAACAGCAACGCCGCACTGGCAGCGATGTGGTGCACAGCAGGAAGCACCCAAACGGAGTGACGCAGCAATTCTAAAGGAGGAGTTATCTATTAAAGTTCCAGTGTTCGCCGAAGGAAGGACTTGTAGCCACAAACCGGATTCCCACTCGGCAACGGCTAAGAGACGGGCACGATGAATGGGAGGGGGATGGGGGATATGAAGGAGATTATTCCGTACTTGCTCGCAGAGCGGCCCATCCCATTGCCTCTGCGAAGAAGGAGTTATGGACGGGTCCGAGTTTGGGCAGGCTGACAGCCATGCGTTCCTGGCATCATCCAAATAACTTATTTTTTTATCCCAAGTGGAATTTGTAAGGATTTTATTAATTAAATTAAACTCTGTCTACCTTTTTTAAGTACAGATATAACGCGTGTGAATGAAATAGGAAGTCGACCTAGTCAAAAAAATTTTGATCGCTGATGTGTAAGCCCCTACCCTTTTTCTGATTCTGTACCAATATCGTATTCGTTTCGTTTTCGTGGACCTTTCATCATCCCGAATTATAAATACGGCGTGTTAGGCGTGATCGCCCCTAGAACATTAGTTCCTGAAGAGAAATGATAGTGCTCATCAAAATCTACATTTCGGATGACAGCTGTCAAACGTAATACTGTGGTAACTCTGAAACTGTCAAACTTTTGAATAATCGCTCCTAGAACATTAGTTCCTGAAGAGAAATGATAGTGCACATCAAAATCTACATTTTGGATGACAGCTGTCAAACTTAATACTGTGGTAACTCTGAAGCGATCGCTCCTAGAACATTAGTTCCTGAAGAGAAATGATAGTGCTCGTCAAGATCTACATTTCGAATGACAGCTGTCAAACTTAAAACTGTAATAACTCTAAAATTATTTGGTCCTGCAACACTACTTCCTAAAAAGAAATGATAGTGCTTGTCAAGATCAACATTCTTTTAAAGAAATTTTTTGAATGACACACATTCATTCGGTCACGCCTTTCTCCCGTAGGGGTAGACAGAGACCACATTGTTCCACTTGCTACAGTCCTGACAAATCTCTGTGGCTTCTTCATACATACATAGACTGTTAACTTCTTTACCCTTCCTTGGCTTCCTCGTAGTCGGGTAAAAAGTATCAGTTATCATAGTATTCGGGGAAGACCAATCGGAATGGTCCAATTTCTTTACATATTTTAGATGTTATACTTTTTAGTTAAAAAAAGCAACATTCGCGTTTCATACATTTTTAGATCAAAAATCTAAGTGTAGGCCAGAACAAAACTATAAGTTTCCAATGGAGAAAACAGTTCTTAACATTGTTTACTATGACGTCAAATCTGCACGTCCGACGGTTCAATTGTTACAGGCTTTTAGAATAGCGATACTTAGTACCTACTGTACGCCCAGTGGTACATAGTGGTGGTGGAGGGCGTACAGGATTGGCACCATTTAAAAAAAGATAGAAAGTATATGCTGAAAATTGCATAATATTTTTGGGGCCGGCACTTTCAATGTTTTAATCCAAACTGAATGATATTCTTTTCGTACGTTTCTCTTGGTTACATTTGAGTCGTCAGATTTAAAAAAATCTCCATTCACTTTTTACGCCTGTGTGTGAACACACAGTCGAGAATACATATATCAATATGATAGGTCAATAATTATGCAAGTCGTTTAAAATAACGCGCGTAAAAGAATCGAAAAAGCTCTCGTGCAAACGTTGCCTAATTTGAAAAACCAGAATAACACCACCGTTTCTTTGGTTGTCGCCGTGACGTGGCACCGCGCGGCGCGCCGCACAGTGCACTGCACCCCGCGAGTGGACATCAAGCCTAAAAAACTCTATATATATTCAGTCGCTTTTTATAAGAACAACACAGGACCTCATAGATAGCTTGCGCTGTGGTATTCCAGCTAAGGCAAGTTGTAAAATAATCATATGAGCCGATACTTGCAACAGCCCTGTTGAGTTCTCTGACGTATGACAACGAATGGCAGTAAAAGTTTTTGTCGGTACAGATCAAAAGATCGGAAAGATTTTGCGCAAGCTGAAACTTTGAAACAGTCAATAACATGATATTCTCTTCAGACTTTGAAACGTTCTAAGCTTAGCGAACACGACAGATCATAATGTACGTTGTAGAGTGCTAAAAACCTTTTTTTCAACAAGATAGATAGACAGATAAACACTTTATTGCTCATAAAACATAACAGTTAATCACTTACAGTAACAAAGAACACATATGAGCAAAGGCGGCCTTATCGCTAGAAGCGATCTCTTATAGGCAACCTTTACAGAAATTGAGACAGTAATTTTACAGCAGGTAGTGTTGAGCTTCAAGAGGATACAAGAGAATGCGTTGTGCATCTATCTAAACACCAACTGTGTCGTCCACTAGGACACCATCGAATGCGGGAATTAGGATAATTAAAACAACTACAGCTATCTGAATATCACACTCAGTAGGGAACGTCTGCGCCGTCTGGCTGTGACATTAGCAATGCCGACGCTACCCACGTTGTGCTAACATATTTATTAATCACAACGTCACATCCATTTTCCTTTTTATAAATTAACAGTAATACAATATATCTAAATTACAATGGAACAAAATAGTAACATTTTCATTAGCAAAATTCCAGAGCGATAATTAATAAGGAGTAACATAACCTACAAAATAACGATTTTCAGATTACAGAAGGTTAGTTTTATTTTAATCACGTAATACATATCATAGACACAAAATTAATATTAAACAATGTTATTCTTGAATATTCTCATCGCTATCACCGTTGTCATCTTTTTTATCATAAACTTTCCATGTTCCTTCAGTTCTTGTTAAGTGTAATATATTACGTCGATATTCCTTTCCCGTATGATCATTCCTGACATCTGCTTCATTATCATTGGTTCTAAT
Source organism: Blastobasis adustella (assembly GCA_907269095.1). NCBI lineage: Eukaryota > Metazoa > Arthropoda > Insecta > Lepidoptera > Blastobasidae > Blastobasis > Blastobasis adustella. Next base: position 20,934,543 of record OU026118.1, on the reverse strand, counting down.
TACAGTATGCGGTGTGGGATTAAATTCAGGCGTCAGTTTATTATCTTTTATAACATTTTTCACATAGACTTTCTCTCCTGTAATTATATCAGATTCTCTAGCTTTCCTCTTTCTATCCTCATGCCTTTTCCTTTGTTCTTTCTGTTCCCTGTCTCCTGTCTCCGTTATATCTTCTCTAGCTTCTAAATGTATAATTGACGGTAATTTGTCTCTGAAAACTCTGTTATAAAAAGCTCTGATGGTGTTTTACCTGTACTACTGTGAGGTGTACTATTGTACATAGTCAAATACTGCAATAAATCTTCTTGCCAATCAGATTTCTGAACTTGACTTATCTTCAACCTTTTGAGAATGCTTCTGTTCTGTCTCTCTACTTCTCCGTTTTGCTGTGGCCAGTAGGGGATAGTATAGAAGATCTTTACACCTTGTTCAAGACAGAAAGCTTTAAATTCTTCAGAGACAAATTGCTTCCCATTATCACATGTTATACTGACAGGTATTCCGAGTCGCGAAAATATTTCTTTTAGTTGACTAATTGTATCTTTTGCTGTTATTGATTTTATTATTTTAATTTCTTTATGCCTACTGCAGTAATCAATAATGACAAACAAATAGTGCCCACTCGGCAGGGGGCCTAAGAAATATATGGCCATATCTAGCCATGCTTGGGTAGTTCTCTGCGAACGATAATTTTAGTCCCTCTAAGCAAAATATCATTATGTATCCACAAATCGGTTTCGAAAATTTTATACTTATTTACTTTAACATCCCATTTATTATTAAGTAAACCATTATTTACTAATTGTGATTCAGTGTCTTCTAATGTTGCTACTGTTAGGTCTCTTAAAGATACTGCTACGGGCCGCGCGTATTGGGCTATTTGATTGACATGATATTCATCGTCAAAAGGTCTTGCGCTTGCGTTTGTGCATAATCGAGAAAATGGGTCCGCAATATCATTTTTGCCTGGCCGATAAACTACACTATAATCATTAGATTGTAACCGGAGTACCCATCTTTCAATTCTTGCGCAGGGCTTAGATTTTGGACCGAATATAACATCGAGTGGTTTGTGATCAGTGACCAACTCGAACTTTTTCCCGAATAGATATATATTAAAATGCTCAATTGCCCATACTAGTGCCAAAGCTTCCTTCTCTGTTTGGCAATATCTTTTCTCAACATCTGTTAAACTTTTATTAGCAAAGGATATTATTCCTGGACCGTAGCTATCTACCTGTACTAACACAGCTCCGAGACCTACTGGGCTAGCATCCGCGAATAATTGGGGTCATAAAATCCAAGGGTGCGAATATTTGATAAACATTGCTTTAATTGATGGAAGGCTTCTTTTTGTTGATGTTTCCAATATGGCGTAACATCAGCATTTTTGTGAAGCTTCATCCTCAATATTTCTCGGATTGGTTCAGTGATAGAGGCGAGATGTGGAATCCATTTATTTACAAAGTTAACCAACCCAAGAAATCTTTGGATTTCGTCAATGGTTTTAGGTTCTCGAAATGACTCAACGTGACCCAAGAATTGTATCGTATGAGTACCAAAAATGCATTTTTCTTTGTTTAGGAGTACGTTGTTATATTTTAAAACATCACGTACTTTTTTAAATCTAAAATTGTGTTCTGCCTCGTCACTACCGAATACCAGAATGTCATCAATAAAATTGACGACTCCATCACATGGTAAAAGCATATTTTCCAGAATTTTCTGAAAATGTTCGGGAGCGTTAGAAATACCGAACATAAGCCGTTTATAACGAAATAATCCTTTGTTTGTAATAAATGTCGTGATGTGTCGACAATCTTCCTTGATTTCAATCTGGTGAAAGGCATTTTTTATGTCTAATTTTGAAAATATTTTGGCTTTACGAAATTTGGGTATTAATTGTTATATTGTGGGCAAGGGATGTTGTTCCCTTTTGATTGGATTATTGGCACATCTCATATCGACACAGATTCGTATGTCACCATCACTTTTTAATATAGGTACCATTGGCGAAACCCAAGGAGAAGATTTATTGACGGGTTCGATAATATCTAATTTAACTAATTCATCGATTTTTAAATTTATCTTTGATTCAAGAGGGATAGGAATTCTACGATATGGTTGACTCACTGGTTTGACAGACTCATCAATTGTTATATCCAACTCCACACCTCTGAATTTTGGGAAAGACTTTTCATCTACCGCATTTACCCCTAGACCAATTCTAAGAGCATTGAGAGCGATTTACCCAGTAAATATCTAGTTCCATGTTTCACTACATAAAAAGTCGACATTTTGAGTTCCTTGTCTAAAGCGATGTTTGCATCAAACGCTCCTAATATAGTCAGAGGCTCATTGGAACCTTACGCCAAGAACGTTTTCTCAGGTGATTTTACTTGATTAGTGACCGTTACTTTATTATCTTTCAGATAGTTCCATGATTCTTCGTTAATAATGTTGTGTTTACTGCCGGAATCAATAAAAAGTTCAATATTTACTCCACCAATTTGACAATTTATAATGGAATCGTCATCAGTGTGGAATATGTAGTCTATTTCAGACTCATTATCAGTAGTGTGCTCTTTAACCTCAGTTTTAGTTTGTTTCTGCAGTTTTACTCTTTTAGCTGGTCTGTAGTTATTTTGGTTATTTTTCCGCTTACTTGCTCTTGTTCTACATTGAGCTATGAAATGATCAATATACCCGCATTTTTTGCACGGTTTATCTTTTGCGGGGCAGTTCGCGTTATCGGCCTTATAGTTAGAATTACCACACCTGGTGCATGCAGGAGGTCCAGATCCTCTAGCCTCTATTTTGTTTATTTGTACATTTGGTTTAAAATCATTTAACTGTCTTTCGACACTTTCAAAAGCATTTGTTTCTGAAATTATTCTGTCTAATTGGACTGAATCGCCTAACGTCAATAATTTCTTTCTCAGTTCCGATGATGAGCATTTTTCAATTATTTGATCAATTATTTGTTCCTCTTCAGAAGAAAAACTTACATTTTGCACTTTGTTGTCGAAGTCTAACTAAAAATTTATCAAAACTTTCATTAGTCTCTTGCTTAATAGATCTAAATAAATGTCTTTCATAGTAGCGTTTATTTTTGGGGTGAAAAATTAATCAAGCTTGTCTATTGCAGTTTTATATACATTATTCGAATCATCTTCATTAACAAATGCACCCGGTGAGTTATGGAATATATCTTGTAATGCTAAACCGCCTACATGTAATGATGTCGCTCGCTGTATGACGTGCTTGTCTATATTAGTGGCTTGTAAATATATTTCGAGTCCTCTTTTCCACTTCTCCCAACGGACCCCAATATAAGCTGGGTCTCCATCGCAATCGAAAGATTCCAAAGGTACTAGTTGGGACATTTTGGTTGGGGCGCTCTGAAATTGCAATAACTGAAGTCAATCACTTTATATACATAAATATTTACATAAACAGCTAATTACGAATTAGTATTTAATTGGTACCTAATGTAATAGTTTCTATAGTTCTGATAATGTGCAAGGTGCAACCTAACCAAACTATACTTGAAGCAAAGTGAAAATAACTTTCTATATACCTCTTAGACATATAATTTGACTAAATACATAACTGAGAAAGGAATTTATAACGTTTATTTATTAGCACCAGCCGATAATTATTCAATTGTGTACACCAGTAATTACCGCGCCCCTGCTACTAAGTGGTTATCAGTTGTATTTCTTTAATGCATAACAATGAGCTATAGATAGGTACATTGTCATGCATAAAAGACCAACTGCCGATTTTGTCCTACCTACGTGTAGGTATGTATTACCAACTCGGTACATACATTATTTATGTACCTGTAGGTTCAAATTTCATTTGATATGTTTATAGTTTTCTTAGGTATAAATAGGTAGGTTGGTATTTATCACACAATATTAACATACCTACTTACTTTTGATAAATATTTACATTTCCATGTTACATCAATTTGCAGTAGAATGAGATCACGAAATATGATATCAATTTACGTTCTAAGATCAATTTCTAATACGAAAATAGCTCGTTGAAATGTTATGATGCTGTAATTATTTCCAACAAATCCAAAACCTCGATAAGCAGTCATAAACTCAAATATTTTTTGTAGTTCGTAAAAACGATTAACATGGTGGTACTACTTAGTATGAAAATGGTTTGCGTGATAAATACACTTCTACCTACCCTCACCTTTTTTTTTTTGTTGCGATTACAAATTTTTGTTTAATATTTAAAGTATAATTATTACTTACATTTATCCTCGTCGCCACATGTGACGTCCACTAAGACACCCTCGAATGCGGGAATTAGGATAATTAAAACAACTATAGCTATCTGAATATCACACTCAGTAGGGAACGTGTGCACCGTCTGTCTGTGACATTAGCAAAGCCGACGCTACCCACGTTGTGCTAACATATTTATTAACCACAACGTCACACCAACAAACAGCCAAAAACATGAAATAATCGTACTTATGTAGGTATACTAAAAATAAAGTTTTGACTTAAAACTAGTCAATGACTCAGACTATCGGATCTCCCTCGGCAGAACATTCCACAAGCGAGTTGCCCTTACCGTAAACGAGTCGTAGTAGTACCTGGAACGCATGAACGGGGCCGACAGAATATTGTCTGAAGCAGACCGTAGCGCACGGTCATGGTCGTCTCCTAGATAGCGAAAGTTCTTTCGGAGATAAGCAGATGACCGGGGATCGTGCAAAACGTTATACAGGAGTGAAAGGACATGCTCATCCCGTCTAAGCCGGAAAGGAAACCAACGAAGCTTACGTCGGTATTCCAAAACATGGTCTAACTTCCGCAGACCGAACACAAACCTAACATAGAGATTCTGCAAACGTTGGAGTTTATTAAGGAGAACCTCGTTAATGTCGAGAAAGCAGACGTCAGCGTAATCCAGTATCAGCAGTAGTAGGGCTCGGCCTTAGTTTTTATGGCCTTCCACCTCCTGAGCGAACTCGCAGCAGCAAAAATCTTTCTACTCACCTCCGTGACATGGCTAGCCCAGGACAAGGTGCAGTCAAATTGCACACCAAGGTTTTCAACAACTTTGCTGTACGGTAGGCCAGTGCCATTGAAACTCACAAGTGGAAGCTTACCAAACTCCAACCGGCACACCTGTCTAGAACCTCCCATAAGGATGGCTTGGACTTGCTGGGATTTACTAAAAGTCCATGCGATTGGCTCCAATGTAGAACTGTTTCCAGATCCACATTAAGAGCCGCAACCGCAGCGTCAGCCTCGTCCACAGAGGCATCTGGCAGTAGATTTGCAGGTCATCTGCATACATTTTGTGTACAATAAATTGTTAAATAAATAAATAAAGGTGAAAAGAGCACTTTATTAGAGGAGTGAGGAAATTAATAAAGACGGAGAAGAGGAGAGGGGAAAGGACACTACCGTGGGGCACGCCGGCCATTAAAGTTTCGAAGCGAGAAGTTTTCTCGTCATTGCGTATACACTGCTGCCGCTCGAACAAATAGCTGACAAACCAATTAATGGCAAGATCGGATACTTTTAAAGATCTCAGCATAGCTATAAGTATATCTAAATCGACAGTGTTAAACGTATTGGTAAATTCCAAAAGAGCGGCGACGGTTACTTTCTGATTTGACATACCATGGCGTATATCATCAGATATACAACAAGATAGCAAAACAAACTAAGATCGCTCACAAAAAAAAAGAAAGAAAGAAAGTTTTCTAATTCCTTTTAAAATTATCCTCGAACAGCTTTTTTACGGTATATTGGAGATTCGTCCGAGTTAACAGGAAAACTATTCCACATAGTCCTGCTACCAGAAAAAGAGTTCGTCTGTAGCCTGGTAGTTAAGGTGTCCGACTCGTAAGCGAGAGGTACTGGGTATCTCACTGCCGCCATGTACCAATTACTCTTTTCTGATTTATGTAGTTTGAAACAAATATTATGTTCATTAGTTCAATACTAACCGATGCTCTTAAGGTGAGAGAAACCATCGTCAGAAAACCTTCAGACGACTAAATGTGTGACCCTGATCCAATCTGCTCAGGTTCCCCTGGTAGCAGGGTCACGAAGGTCAGATGGCAATCGCTCCACTCTAATTACCTGATCTGCAAAATCCTGGATCATGGTCAAGGCGGGCCCCAATCCTCGTGCGCGAGAGCACTGCGCTGTTAACGCCAAGGTGTTTTTTTTATTGTTAGCAAGAAAGCGAATATGTAGATATGTTAGAATTTATTTATTTATTTAGGTAGGGTACACCTGCAGAACACATATTGTTACATCATAAACAGTTTACACAAAATAGATTATTCTAATAATTGGTGACACAACATTCTCGTACAGTGTCATTTAAAACAAAATAAAATAAAGAAAAAGGAATTTTGTATAAAAATTAAACAATGTTAAACAAAGCAACTTAAACTATAAAAAATCATAAATAGACTTATTGTAACCGCCAAGAGAGTTGGAAAAGAGGTCAATTTGTGAGGATTTTTGTTGGAATCCATTATACGATTGGCATATGCGGGAGGCAGGAGAGTGAGATCCAATATTCGTCCTAGATATTGAAGTACTTGTTAAGATTCGAGACATCGGTTTTCTGGGTAGATTAAATGGTACACTTAATGAAAAGTGTTCTAGAGGGACTTTAAAGAGCAGGGACAGGTTGTGCGCGGTGCGGCGTTTCCGCAACGACGCCATTCTAAAATGCAGGCAGCGCTGCGCGTATGGACGACGGTGTTCATTTTCTGAAGATACATAGGCGTCGGGTAAAGGACCTTTGTATACTTTCAATTCTTTGTGAATGAACTGCATAACTGGGATTCCAAACTGATGAAGCAAATTCTAGATGAGTGCGTATTAAGGTATTATACAAGTTTATTTTAGTTTTTATTTTAAATCTTTTTGTGTTGCGTTTAATAAAACCTAGTGCTTGTGCAGATCGTTTAACTATGTTATTGATGTGACAGGGGAATTTCAGTTTAGTATCTAAAGTGACTCCGAGGTCTCTGAATTCACTGACTTCATTCAGAATCTCGCCCCCAATATGGTAAACGGAAGGTATGTGTCTTTTTTTTTAAGTGAATTCAAGATGAAAGCATTTTTTGGCATTTATCACCATGCCATTCGCAGTACACCAATTACTTTATCTTAACAAATCCTTTTGCAATAATATGGAATCTGACGGAGTTTTGATTGTTGTTAATATTTTTAAGTCATCTGCGAATAGGGAGTACTTGCAGTGATGTAATTGAGATGTTACGTCATTAATGAATAATGAAAACAACACAGGGCCCAGATGCGAGCCTTGCGGTACACCTGAAGGGACATAGTATTTGCGTGATTCATACCCGTTCCAGTTTTGCAAGTAGTATGGTTAACTTTATCGAAGGCACTTAAAAAATCCGTGTAAACTGCGTCTACTTGATAACCAGCATCGACATCTCGAGAGACGTGAGAAATAAAGGAAACTAAGTTTGTTTCAACAGAGCGGCCTTTATGGAACCCATGTTTATGATCGCTTATAGAAGAATCTACAAGGTTTGTGATATAAGGCAGAATAAGAGATTTAAATAATTTTGAGAAGCACGATAGTATTGATATAGGACGATAGTTGGCTACATTACTTTCATCGTCTCTTTTATATAAAGGAATGACTCGCGCTTCTTTCCAAGCTGTAAGAAATTTTCCTGTTTGATATTGAACGGTTAAATATAAGGAGGAATGGATCAATGAGATAAGCACTGCAGTTTTAAATAAAAATTGGAGGAATGCCATCAGGTCCAGCACTTTTATAAATGTCTAACCGATAAATAGTTTTTTGTAAATCATTACTGGTTAAGTGTATTTGACTGAGTGATTTATGAGTAACTAAAGTGTCCTGAGAGGTTGAAGTTAATGTGTTCGATGTAACATATGTTGATGAGAAGTGCGACGCAAAAAGATCTGCGATGGCCGGTCCTGTGTCAGCGATTACATTACCTAAGTGCATTTACAAAGGAATAGAAGACTCACATTTACGTTTAACTTTAATAAAACGCCATTACGCTTTAGGGTTATGACTAATTTCATCTTCTAATCGACTTCTATAATCATTATAGCACTTATAAAGCAGCTTATGGCAACGGTTCCTTAAAATATCGTATTCTAGTTTATCCCTCGGATTATTATGTATTCGAAATTTATGTCTGGCTTTGTGTTGCTCATTAATTAGCTTGATAAGTGCCTTGGTATACCAAGAAGGATGTTTGGATTTAGTCCTGTTATGTTTTGGAACGCACTTTTCAATGTCTCCTTGTAAAATTTAATAAAATTTGGTTACAATTTCGTCAATATCGTCACAATTCGAGATCTCACTCCATTCAGTAGCATTAAGTTCTTGTGAAATCGCATCATAATCAGCTTTAAAAAAGTTGTAGTCATCTCGTTTTTTAGAGTTTAAACATTCTATTGTTTCGAATGGAATGTTGACAACTAAATGTAGGGTAGGAAAGCAGGAAGGAAGCACACAGTGACACACTGGCCGCCCAATGGCCGCAGCAAACCCACCCCACGCCAACCACGACCGGACCGTGCCCGACAATGCCAGGCAGAGCCGGACCGCGCTCAATATATTATAAAGGTATGTCTAGTATAATTAAGAAAAAACCACCTAAAACTACAGCAAGAGTAAGCCAGTCTACCAAGGCAGCACCCGTTCACGAGTATAACGCAAGGCCCAGCCATCGTCCAATTCAACCATATTTGAGGGAAAAGAGCGACCCGGCCCCCACGCCACCGCCAGACAGACTTTTAAGTAAGCGTACATTCCACATATTGCCAGTGATAGGTAGTCGCTTCCACGCTACTCTATCCTGTCCCTACCCTACCCCTACCTTACCTCTACCATATTTTACCACTGCCTTAACCCTACCCTACCACCATCGTACCCCTACCCAACTCCTACTCTAACTACTACCCTACCCCTACCCAACTGCAGACAGAAGTCACCATGTGTGGGCAAGGAAGGAAAATTAACGCCGCTTCCAAGGTGGTTCTCCGTGGGGGAAAGAAATGGCAAGAAACCCACAGAGCCTACTTAATTCTTTTCTTTTTTAAACATGTCTTATGAACTAATACATTATTTGTCCTATATACTTATCTTAAAAATAAATACCTGTATAGAACAGCAGTTCAGTCCGATGGACTCTTGTCATTTCCGTATTCAGATATACTATAATAACTTTTTTGACATAATTTGTTTTTTATAGTGACTTTAAATTTATTCAATGGTAAATTTTGTATATCTGTTTTAACCTTATTATAAAAGCGTACACATTGACCCATAAATGATTTGTGGACTTTGGCCAGACGACAAGAAATAGTAACAAGTTTATCTTTATTTCTAGTATTCCTACTATGCACATCACTGTTCTTCATAAACAAGTGTATATTTTTATGAACATGGATCAAGTTCTCATATTTGTATTGTGACGGCATTGTCATAATGTCAATATTCTTGAATTTGTCTCTAAGTGAAGTTCTAGGTCTCCTTTGGTAAATCGCGCGAATAGCCCTTTTCTGCAGTACAAATACATTATGCAAGTCGGCAGCGTGTCCCTACAGCAGTATGCCATAAGTCATAATACTGTGGAAATAACTAAAATAAACTAATCTTGCTGTAGCCTCATCAGAAATACCTCGTATCTTTTTTACAGCATATGCTGCAGAACTTAGCCTTTTTGCCAATTTACCAATGTGAGGACCCCATTGTAGTCTACTATCTAATGTCTTCCCATTTAATGGAACCAAGGTTGAAGTCACCGATTAATATAATGTCATCGATATCATTCATTCAGTCGTTTACATTGTCAAGGAAATTTAGAAGTGTATCAAGTTTGACAGGAGGTGGAAGATAAGTAGCACATAACGCAATCTTTTTAGTTTTATACTTAAAAGGAACTTTCTACAAGATCCACAAATCTTTACAGTTCGTTTCCCAAGATCTCATGCGTAGTGCTTTGGACACCGCTATTAGAACACCACCACCATCAATTTTTGAGTTGGAAGATGAGTATCTATCACGCCGAAAGACATTATATCGATCATCTATTATTTCACTGCTATAAATAGATGAATTCAACCAAGTTTCCGTAAATACAATTATTTTGTAATCACATAAGAGTATATTGTTATATACTTAAACGGTTTTTGTTCTTATACCTCTTATATTTTATAGTAAATATCCATAAATAAGTTGGAATATTAATGAACAACGTATATAACGGTAAAATCTTAAAAAAAAAAAAACAAGGACGGTGTAAGAATACTTATGTTATGCGTTTAAGGCTTTCTGTAATTTTAATTAAAATTGCTTTGCTGAATTCGTCTTTACAGACGTAAATACGTCCATTTCTGACCCAAACAAAGTACGCCTTTTCTTTACTTTTTATTCGGGCTGCAGCATGGAGCGATTTATTGGCAGGGGGTCAAAAGTTCATTTATGAACATGGGCGTACTAGGACCATCAAATCCCAAGTGTGAAGTGTTTATTTTGGTTTTGGGATTATTTCTATTGTAGGTGGCAGTAGCCGCCAATAATGCGTACGCAGTTTCACAAGAACTGTACCAGGATGGTGACTTTCTTTATCCACTTTAGGCACACGGGTGATATGTAGGACATCCTCATCAGCTAGGGGAAGATTTACAGTATTTCCAAGTTAAGCAATAGTGACTGCCAAGTTTTCCGACTTGTGTTCTGGGATGCCGTTTATTTATATGTTACTTTTACGAGAATACTCTTCAAGTTGACTTAATCTATTTGACAGATCGTTAACAGTCGTTTTCAGTTGTAAATTATCAGTTTCAATTTAGGAAATGTGTAAAATGATTTTTCGAAGGTTCACATTTCCTAAGAAATAAGGAGTGGAACGCGTTGCCTGCGAGTGTGTTCCCTGATCAATATAATCTGGATGCCTTCAAGGCTAGAGTGAATAGGCTGTTCCAAGACGAGCATGCTCCATCTTCGGCCGCATCGTCACTTACCAACAGGTGAGATGGCGGTCAAATGCTTGTCTTGTCTAATAAAAAAAAAAAAAAAAAAAAGCACATTAAATTCAAATAAATCATTTTATAATTTCAGAATGTTTTCGATTTAACCAGTTGTTCTTCGACATAATAATATGTCTTATCAATGAGGTTCAACAGACCTCAGTATCATACTCCACGTGTAGAATTTATTTACCGAATTCGACGTCTTTGCTTTGAACAAGGCTTAAATGAAAAGGAAAGTTCCATTGTACACTTTCCACAATATTATTCAACAAACAAATTGCGACAATGATAATAATATGTGTGTGTTAGAATTGAAACGAGAACCTTGCATAGTACCGTGTATATTTAACGTAGGCTCTGTGTGTTTCTTGCCGTTTCTTCACCACGAAGAACCACTTTGGAAGCGGCGGTAACATTCCTTCACTTACCTCGCATGGTGTCTTCCCCCTTCCCCGCCTCTTTGACGATTGAAAGAGATATTCAATGTCCTAAATTTTGATTTGATTTTTAATAGTTAAATAATTTTAGTTATTATAACCGATGAAATTGCTATTTTTTATTCGCTTACATATTATATCTGCAGCTCATAATGATATTTTATTTCACATACCGTTTCAAAATAAATGATCGATATCATTTAAAATCATTGTTTTTACCGTACCCGTAGTCTGAAAGCCCGCTTGTGGGATTCGTAATGAACGCAGATTTATTTTTGCCTTATAACGCCCTAAAAGTCAAGGAGAATAATTCTATCGCTGTGACATTTCGGATTCGACATTTTTTCTAGTCACATCTACCTATCTCCAATAACAAGCCATTGAAATGTCTATGGCCGCTAAAAAATTGTTCCTCAATTATCTTCGATAGTCGTATTTTGTCAAATATTAATTTCAGGGATGTTTAAATACAGTTTTTTGGCTAGAGAAAACATCGAATTTGATATGTCACATCGCGAAAATCGCCCCAAGGAGTGGAACTCTTTGCGCGCAGATATGTTCACCGATAAATCTATATATATATATATATATGACGAATCCAAGCGTTTAGTGCAAATAAAGGATCGTATTGTATTGTAAAATATATGCGATATCGACAACTTTAAAAAATAAATCATCTATGCATTGCACACGAGGGCCCGGTGTCCGCCTTGAGCATGATCCAGGATTTTGGCAGATGAGGTAATTACAGTGGAGCGACTACCATATCCGCATATGTTATCCGTGACCCTGTTAACAGGGGAATATGATCAGATTGGATCATGGTACTTATTGGGTCTGAGGATCATGGTTACGCAATAAGTCGCCGTACGGTATCGACAACATTGTGGCTGTATAAAATAAACCGTACCTATTACATTTATACTAAAAAAATAAACTATCATACACATAAAAGTTACACAGGAAGTTACCATCTAATGCTCCGCTCCTCTTCTATTACCTACCTCCGTTTATAGGTTGTTTTAGAGAGTGGCGTTTAAATAAGAGCACGGAAGCCGCAGCCTGCAGGTAGCGGTAATGCCTGTAATTCCGGCGGGCGATATTTGTAACGGACGTCTAAACAGCGCGCAATGACGCTTACGGGTGGGCCAAGGAACTGGCGAATTATGAACGATTAATAATGTATGTCGTACGTAACGAGGACATCCGTAGCAGCGTTGGCCTGAGGGATATCGTAGATAAGATCGAGGAGGCTCGTCTGCGCTGGTTTGGTCACGTGTTGCGTAAGCCTCAGGGATACGTGGGAAATAGGTGCCTGAATCTGCCGGTATCAGGAAAGAGGCCCCGTGGACGACCCAAGAAACGATGGATTGATATCGCTGAGTCGAATGCGAGAGCCAACAGCTTACGACGAGAGGATGCCGAAGACCGGGCGAAGTGGAGAAGATTAAGTAGGAAAGCGGACCCTGGCAGAGGCCGGGATAAGCACTAGGACGATGATGATGGATTATATATGTCGTAGGATAATTGGGAAAACCGTATCTTCGCGAAAATTCTAGGACGTTGGCAAAATACGGGATAATTGGATTATAGGAATAAATTTCGCAATTATCTTAGCTATTTTAAGGATAATTGTAAAAATCTAACTCGTTTTGAATGTTGTGTTTCTGCCGGTGAGTAAGGCTTTCGTGCTCAATGAGGTGGGGGTTTGGGAAACCGTGGTTTTGGAAGTGGAGGTGCATTTGCCATTTTGCTGTCCCGTGGCTTTAGAGGTGGGCAACGTATTGGCGATAGCGTCGGATCGTCGGTGGCCGAGTGGTTAAGGTTCCGATCCGACATGTAAGTGAGAGGTACTAGGTTCAAATCTCACTGCGGCCATGTCTTATGTCTTTTTTGAGTTATGTATGTATGTTGAATGTTAACCGATGTTACGATGAGGGAAAACATCGTGGTGAAACCTGCACATGCAGGCGTCTGAATGTAACCAGTAACCATTATCCAATCTAGTCAAGTTCCCCTGGTAGCATGGTCACGGAGGTCAGATGGCAGTCGCTCTCCTGTAATTATCTGATCTGACAAATTCTAGATCATGGTCCAGGCGGACCTCGAGCCCTCGTGCGCAAGACCACAACCGGGACATTAACGCCAAGATGATTATGATTATTTTAATGCATTGGCGACAGCTCTGGCGTCACTAATGTCTATAGGTAGCGGTGACCACTGTCCATCAGGGGGTCCGTTTGCCTATTTTCCAACCGTAAGATATTAAAAAATACATTTCTGATAGAAATTAACAATTTCCCTAAAAACCTTAATTTGGTTACTGGTTTCTAAGCACCTTCGCCGTCGCCGTAAGGACCCACATCATAAATAAAAAATAATCTTGTTGTTAATGTCCCGGTTGTGCTCTAGCGCGAGGGCCAGGGGTCCGCCTTGACCATGATCCAATATTAGGTAGATCAGATAATTACATAAAGACCCACATATTACCTGGAAATACCTACCTATCAAATATGCACCAACTTACCAAAGAGTCTCAACACGCCAACCTCATGGCCGCACACGTCGCAAGATTTTATACACTCGCTATCAGTCGTCGCGCGAAACTGCTCCACGATAATCCGCCGGATGCGCAGTCCCGCAGCCATTGTAACTAGCCGCCGACGTTATGGCCCAACCTACCTTGGTATTATAACGTAACAGACCATAATTGTACGCGAATGGAGTCGCCAGAATAGTGTTACGGCGCTAATTCCTTGGAGCGTTGTATGTAATCCGCGCACGATTGGAATGGAAAGGAATCTTGTCAAAGTAAAAGAAAAGAAGGCTCCACTATAGAGCGAGGCTGTTCTGAGCGTACGTGGTCGCGTAGTTTTTATTTTGTGCGTACATCGTGCGCGGTAAACGCTACGACAAGCACATGGTATTTTTTTTGTTTACTGTAACTTTATCTATGATAGTATTCTTCCCTTCACCACCACTCACAATCGAACACAGCAGCGATCAACGCAATGAACTATGAGGCGCCATAATACTGGTAGGGAGTAGCAATGCGGACCTCACTCCGCGGGACCCGCGGAAGATCAGCGCCGTGGCTTTGGCCACGGCTCATGCTGAGCGAGGTCCTTTTACCAACTAGGGCCACAGCACGGCAATGCCAAGTCGACACTATTAGTATGGCAACAATTTGAAACAGTCTGTATGTAATGTTGTGTGTTGATTTACCTATGTCTTTTTCTTGTTTTGTTTATGTTTTGTTGTGACGTTTCTAATTATACTAAATGAGTTATTTATTTATTTATTTATAGATACTCTTAAAGTTAGAGCGTCTAATAATCTAAAAGTCTCTGTCGCGTTTCTCGTAGAAATCTAAGAGTACTTAGTAATTGATTTGTATGCATTTTAATTACTCGCGGTTACCGCGGCGGGGTGTGTACGTCAGAGAACGGTTAAACAGCCGTACCCTTTATTCGCCCGAGAGCTGTCATACGTTGACATGGTTCCGTCCCATTCTGATTACTCGTGAAATACCGCAGTATATTGCAACAAAGTTATCTGACACGGTGACAGCGTCGCTGTTGTTGGAATTGACATGACATTTTAAAATGGCGACACCAAGTTTCAGCTTTGGCCACCGGGTCAGATTAGTTTGTGGCACATTTCTTGGACTGGAGCATTGGAATGGTTTCAGGTCAAACTAATTCAGATACACCTACTTATCTATTTCGAAAGCCAAGCATTATTTTCGTGTTCCAGTTTTCAATGGATATAGGCATGAGGCATTTCATCTTAGCCCTCACAGTGACAACGCACCAGCGGTTCTACGATTTTGTTTTCTGGGACCTAAATGCATGAATCGTAGATGTTATGTTCGACAGTTACCGCCTGCCATCAGGTGGGCTAGCTGCTAGTTTGTCACTAACATAAGAGTATCTTAAAAATGGTGGCAGCAGTAACCCATGCAGAATCGAATTCGAAGTGAAGTTACGTCTGACCTTAGAGAAGGTTCCCAGTGAACTGAGAGTGCAGCAAGGCCAAGTTCTTTGCTGCAGTCTTTGCTTTGGGATTCGACTCTATAAAATCATCGCCTTTATTGTTTTTCACCACCGACGAAAACAGAGGGGTGTTATAAGTTTGACGTGACGTGGGTATCTGTGGCTCTGTCGCTGTGTATCTGTGTGAATGTCTGTGGCATTATAGCTCCCAAACGGATAGACAGATTTGGATTCGGTTTTCTCAGTTTGAAAGCCAATTTAATCAGTTCAGTAGTTTAGTAAATATTTGAATATATATAAACTTGGTCGGGGTTCTCCGACTTTTTCTTCGTAAGGTTTAAAAAAGAAACAACGACATAATTTAATGCAATTTATTCAACATATCCAATAAAAAGAAGTTACAACATCGTTGAGCAAATCAACCGCGAAACGTTTCGTATAAAATCCTTTCAGTAAACAACGGATACTGATAACTTGCTCACGAGCTACGCAACGAAAGGCATACTTTGTACGCAAAGGGTAGTTCGTGATCAAATTACGTAGATCTACTCTAACAGCTATCACAAAAGTTCCAAAACAAATAAGTTATGAGGAGACTCCACCCGACTAACGATAAGGTTACTGTATTTTCATAGTTTCCTTATACAAATATTGTCTACTTTCTTTAATTACATACAATTAGTACCTATGGGTCAGGGCATCGCATCAACGCACAGATAATATCTAATTCGATCGAATAAATATACTACAAAATGAAAATTGTCTTTTAATCTCAAAGTTTTGATTCCAAACACGATTTTTGACTGTAACAATATTTATAAATGAAACATCATAATATCAAAAATTTGGCAAGATTCCTAAACGAACATTTGGCCACAATTTGAGTTGAAATATTTCCATAATTTAAATATTTTCTATACTTGCGCTCACGCGTTCTAAGGGTACCGTACCCTTATAACGCGTGGGCGTTAAAGCACATCGTAATTACATTAAAACCCATCAGGAAATCGTCTTAATTACATGTTAATTACAGCAATTATCTTCCTTTCTACAAATTTTAATAATCTACAGATCACACGGTTAGTATTACGAGAACAGTTACATTTGTAGATGAAAATTTACATTTTCTTTTCTTTAGTTTAAATTCAAGTTATATTTATTTCACTTAGTCTATATGTACATTTTGAGATCACTTATTCAATAAACGCAACACATACCTAATATTACACATATAATTAATTCTAATGTTATCTAATTTTCGACATTCACTATATTTATTTATACAACATATGCGTCGATGTATTTCCAAATTATAATAAAGAACAGACTATATTCATTTCTTAAAATGGATTACAGAGTGGAGTGTTAAATTACTGTATAATAAGTATTTTATATCACGCAATAAAAGTCAATAAAATATCAGTGATAGTTATAATAGAGTAAGCATGATAAACCATAAAATAATCTTGCGGCACAAATATCTATCACCAAAAACGTCATTTTATTTCTGTAATTATTTACGTTCTTAATTTATAGATACACTATACCAATTCTTAATCTTTTTCATACAGGTAATCAATTTACAAAACCAAACAGCCTTTACCAACAGATTAATTCATTTCCAACAGTTACATTCATATTTTTATAGTTTCATGATTCTCGCAGCACAAGTAATTTACTTACTTGTAATTAAATAACAAATCAATTCGTTGTATGAGAAAAATTATTTGACATGAATACAACACAATATTTATAAAAAAGTCGACTTAGCTTTGGCATATTTCTAAAGTACCTCTTATCTATAGTTGTGTTTATAGTTGCAATATAAACAAACTACCTACTTTGTGGGCTGTTTCCTGAAATAATCATTTTTCAAAATATTATTCCATTTAGTGCCAGAAAATCCAGAAAATAACTCGAAAATATTGTTTTAAAGATTATCTAACCTAAATACTTGGACGCAATAAATAAAATGTTTGGCAATTCAAATGGAAGTCTATTCACTTACAAAGTGTGTATACTTGACGCAAAAATATGATTGAGCACAGAAACTGCTGCCTACTGGGCTTCACATACACAACCTTATAAATTCGTTGAGCAAGTGCCCTCCATACATACTAATGTTAGAAAGAAGGTAACTTTGTCTATGTAAGTTTGCAGGAAAAAATCCTTGGAACTACGTATTCAATTCCTATTTTTTGACTTTAATAGACAGCTATATTCCCAAGTGTTATTTGCAGAGTGAAAAGCCTTTCCGGAAAAGCCTTTCCGAGCCGTAAAAAACAATCAAACGTATGGACTCCGCCCCTGATATTGCATTAATTTATTTTCATTACATAATAAAATTGAGTTTAGTGAAATGAAACTAATAGTTTATATAATCAATACACCGTAATTTACATGTTGCATAAAAATAACACAGGACCAGTAACATGTTGGGATTAACAATAAAGAATAATGACTAATTACATTATTCATAGTGGCAGAGTAGGTATATAATCATATCATTATCATCATCATTGTTATCTGAGTAGTCATTCCCCGGCTATTACCAGGAAGGTTACTGGGTTGAAGTTACCATGCCAGTTAAAAGTATTATACCGCTTATTATCTCACAATGTTCTTTCCAGTGCCGGAGATACTTTGAAATTAATTAAAAAAGTAACATATATTTTACAGCAAGACGAGTATAAACTAAGAGAAAACCAATTTGTATACTTGTAACATTGAATAAAATAAGGCTACTTGAAAAGTCACTCAGACAGCTCAGACGTCAAATCAAGATGAAATTAATTCGAATTAATAATGGGCCAGATTTTACGGGATTCTATTTTAGAAGTTCTACTCTGCTAAGTTTTCATCTTTTATCTTTAAGGTAGTTTAAAATTGTTATGTACAAACTTTGATGACAGACAACAGCTCACTCGACTCAAGCTAGACATCATCGCAGGATCTGCCTGAAATAGAAAATATTTTGCTTAATTTAGGATTTGAAATATGCCCAGATTAGTCAAGTCTTATTTGGTAAACAAATAACACTTGTAACAAAATCACGACTTGCCGTATCAATCACGCTACGTACACTGTGTACAGATGTCATGAGTGATTTTAGAAATACATAGAATGTGAATTATAATAAATAATGCTGCAAATTCTTCATTTAAATACTTAAAATAAATTTCACCAGTTACTTTCACGGATTAAACATTCGGAAACCTATTTTGTCTATGATTTTTTTTAGGCAAACTACCTTATAAATTGTCTTTGGCATTTGTTTACCAAATAGGACAAGTCAATGTGGACAGGTTTTACAGGATTGTGGGTATGTATGTTATTCAGTTCCACTCAATAATTCCATTTTGGTACCTAGAACCATCTAGGAGGGGTGAAAAGGTTTTACGTCCCTCTGCGTGTTCTTTAAGTCTGTAAAAAGGAGAATGTTCCGAAGAATTAAACTTGGTGCCACCGTCACTTTTCTGCCACCGCATCCTCTGACGATGGGATGTGGAGTTCCGCAGGAACGGGTCCAAAACGTAGGAACCGAATTTTACGCGGACGACGTCGTGGGAAAAAATCTAGTCAGAACAAACTATTAAAAACAAAAATTAATTAAGACGAATGATGAGTAAAAAACAAAGTTAGACACTTACCTCAGTAAAACTTTACAGAAGATAACAGTAGAATACAGTATGGTGAGAAGCACCGAGGAGGTTGCGACGGGATCTGCAACAAACAAATAGACACAATTATAATCATTATTATAAAATATTTTCGAGACGCTCATTTTTTTGCTCAATAAATAATTATAGAGGAGGCAAATGAGCTAGCGGGTCACCTGATGGTAAGTGATCACCGCCGCCTATAGGGTGATAATTTGCACAACAACACACGGGGAGGTGCCAATGCGTTGCCAGCCACCTTGTCTGTGTGCTTCGAAGGTATTAATCGCTTCTCTATGAATTAATAATCTCCCCAAAGACAAAATAAAAATTCTGATTTTTTTAAAGAACCTCACACTTAATTAAATGCTCAAAGCGAGACAGAGACGCGAAAAAATAATTCTGTCCAGCGGAGATCGAAAGTCCGGCGTAATGAAACGACAACCGAGACAAATCTTGGAAAAACTCCCTCTATTTTCAGTGAAAACAGAGAGAGGGAACCTCAAAGAGCGGTCGAGAAATAATAACATATAGGGGGGAAATATATATTGCCTTTTTGCTGCGGGCGCACCGCCATATGTCGTCGGTAGCCAGGAGTGGACCCAAGTCTTTATTTAATAAACTTGATCAAACGAACAATAGATTTCGGTCGTGGCAAGAAGGATATTACGGAGGGTCTGGCAGCCCTTTGCCGTTCGGGCCCGTGAAATATTGGGCGCCAAAGGACCTCTGTCACAGCTAAACAATATCTTTATAAGTATCGATCAGGGCGGAATGGGTGGTGGGATAATTATTTTTGTTATTCGGAGTCCGGGCTCCGTCGGCCGGGGTCTGCGTCCCCTGTGATTTATGGCTTCGGTGAGCTATCGATTTCGGTAGTGCCCATTGCCTTGAGTGTGCCGTTTCTGGAAACTGGATCTACTCAGTCCAGACGAATATTGACTGTTTTAGAATTCTTATTCTCGATGATAAAATTACTGCACTAGTGTAATAGGACAAGTTCCAGCCAAATATCTGAATGTTTACAAGAAGGACTGACAAGGACTGACAAGGACAGATCATCCCCAGATTATTGCCATATCAACATTTTATAATTTTTACTACTGTCAGTCGATTCGGACTTAGCGTGGTCTTAATATATTTTACGATCTAAATGGCACAGACACATCTATCGCAACCTAATTCATATTTCTTTATTCATTCATCGCAGCAGCAGCGCGTCTACTGTTAAATCAAGTATATATAAAAGCCATACTAGAAAAAAACTCTAAAATGCTAATAATTACTTGGTTGAGTATTAGCAATAAATTCATTTTGTGCCTCTTGCATCCCTTCCAGCCATCGGCACCTGAGAACCGCCAATAAGATATTTTGATGCAACTTCAGTTTGGCTACTCTAAAGCTTATTTGTTATTGATGTGGTCATTTCTGGGTGTCTAAAAGGGAAACATTAACGTTTCATATTTTGTTATGATTCATATGACGAGAAATAAATCCAAAATAACGCCTCCAACACGAGTTGGGTCGGTTGGGTACTAAATATTCGCAGTTGAAGCATTGCTATAGGTATATATGAACATATGGGCCTATACGTACATTGGCGTGGATGTATGAAATTATTTCCGCGTTACCCAAAATAGTCTGCGCAAGCCGCTTGAGAGCTCTTCAACAAATAACAAACGTTGTGCGACGATAAAGGCAAATAGAGGAGCTGGATACGTAATAAATACTATTTTATCTTCGCTCTTATCCGCTAAGTAAGCGCGTTCAGCAAACATACGGTCAGTGCGGCTCGAGGAATATGCGCTGTTTACGTTTTTAATGCTTCTGAATCGGGTATGGCTTTACTAGTAGCTTGTGCTGATTCTTTTGTGTGCTCTGTGCTTTTTTGTGATCTGTGTTAAGAGGATGCTTGAATTTTTTAATAGTTTTTAACAACCGACGAAAAAGTGGGGCGTTATAAGTTAGACGTATGTCATCTGTATATCTGTCTGTGGCATTGTGGCTCCCGAACAAATATACCGATTTAGATGCTGTTTTTTCTATTTGAAAGCCAGTTTAATAAATATGGTTTTTTAGCTTATTTCATTAATATCGGTTTTGTAGTTTAGAAAATATTTGAGTTTAAGTGAACTTGGTCGGGGTTATCCGACTTTTTCTGTTGGTTATGTTCTTAAACACAGATTCTGAGCTAGGTCTATGAATTAGATACGTGAAAATTTTGAGCGTCAGTGGCCAAGCGGTTACAGTATCCGACTCATAAGCCAGAGGTCCCGGGTTCGAATCTCGCTCCGGCCATGTATCAATGACTGTTTTCTGATTTATGTACATTAGTTGAAAACTAACCGATGCTTTTACGGTGAGGGAAAACATCGTGATGAAACCTGCACATTCAGGCGACTGGATGTGTAACCATGATCCAGTCTGGTCAGGTTCTCCTGGTAGCAGGGTCTTGGAGGTCAGATGGAAGTCGCTCCACTGTAATTACCTGACCTGCCAAATCCTGGATCATGGTCAAGGCGGACCCCAGGCCCTCGTGTGCTAGAGCATAACCGGGACATTAACGCCAAGATGATTTTTTATTTGTGGTATAACCAAAAACACGATTAATTGAATTTTATTTTATTTGTTTTTAATTTACTGTCATATGTTTTTAAGTGATTATTGTGGATTTCTCCTAAACCGCTTACAATAGGTAGTTCAAATAAATACCGCTAATAAGAACATATTATAATGCTTAAAATGAATAATATAAAATATTTGTAAATGATGATCTTTTTTGATAAATTCGTAAATTTATTAATATGTCTAAAATTTGTATGTCGATGGCAGGTCGCAGAGGCTCCATTCTACTTAAACTGTACCTAACAACTGTATAACCTGTGTACCACAAATGAATAAATGATTATGATTATATTATACTTAGCTAAAATTCGTATAGAAGAATTTTGTCTAAATTGTTTAGGTTTCCTGTAATTCACGAAAAAAGGCAATAAAAGACACATCAGCATAGATCGTAAGTCGTTTTTTAAACTACTGATGATATTGCATAATAACACACGTAAACGAGAATCTGGCATGACGCGTCTGCAAAAACAAATGACAGGTATGTTATTCGCGTAGTTTTTCGTGTTATTTGAAAAAATACCTTGATGACCTTGGGTTCACTGTAAATATGGTTTGCCGCTAACTTACTTCACGGTACGGTGGTTAAATTCGATATTCGTTTGAGATTTGAAGTTAAGTGTAACTGGTATAATAATGTGGGTTATGTTTGGCAACTAAACGCCGGTGCCCGTTACTTATCTCGTAAACTAGTTTATTATCTAGTACAATTTCAAAGTCCATTTGTATACCATCGCCTTATCTGTTTCAAGGATAAGTTACCAGTTCTATAATTGAAATTAGGTGTATAACAATTCTTATATTGACAGGTTTTTAAAATTTTACAATTTAGTGTTAGCTACATCTCTTATCATTACAAGGTATACATATATATATGCAATACAAGGTACCCAATACTCAATATATTTATTGTATTTCTTAGTTACAGAAAGATGATAAATATGTAACATTATATATATTTACAGACTTTGTCAAGGCACAGCAACACAAGAGAGAGACGCTACCTTTTCGTAGTCAATGTACAGTAAGTTGTCTATTTTATTAACTTTTATTAAGAAATGCATCTACTGAGTAGCAGCACAGTCTTACGAGAATTATGATCATCAAGAACCATACTCATTATGCGGTCGATATCAAGAAACTTGTCAAAATATTTTTTGACATTATTATAATATTTCAGTCAGAAATTTAATTTATACTCTTTATATTTATTGTATTCCATAGGTGTTTTTTTATTATTTTTATCACCTGGTGCTAAGTGACGATGCGGCCGATGATTGAGCAATTGAGCATGTTTAAGAACAATTTATTCACTCTATCGTTAATGTTTTATTCCTTAGCTGTACGCATTCTAAAGATTGAACTAAATCGACTCGTGCGAATAGCTGGAAGATCAACAAAATAAGGATGAAGCGCTCGCCCAGATCGCGTCTCCTGGTGGTGGGAAGGGGCCGGCGGAATGAGATCGTGCAACTGCTTCGCACATTCTCCAAAATGCAACCTGTAGAACACCGACAGACGCGCAACCCTACGCCGATGCTTTGTTTTCTGATTTCATTATTTATCTTTTACAATGCTTTGTTTAATATTATTAACATGAAAAATCAATTTCGCGCTCAATTGGATACATTTACTAATTGCACAAACATATACATTTAAAACGTCAAACCCTCGAAGGAAAGTCGATCAAAGGCCACACAAAATTTGTACGAAAATCGTACCAACCTAAAGGAGAATTTTAATCCGCTGCCATCCAGGCGAAGGATTAAAATTTCAAACAGCCGCCGGAACATAATCGTGACAGTGCTTACATCGCAGTGCTCACATGCAAATTTCCCGCGACATAAACTCCTTTAACAAGTAATAAGAGCTCGCTTGATTAATGTAAGGCGGCGCGACAAGAGATTGCGCTCAAATCTTGCTAATACTTCCAAGGGACAGGGCCGGCGTGAGGCGGGGGCGGGGGGTCCTACAGGCTGTCTCAAATCAATTTGGCGTCGATGTAAATAATGGTAAAAAAGAAAAAATTTAAATAGTAGGTATTGGTGATTTGTAGATCGTTTTAAGTGGTTACTTGCTTATAAAACTGAAGCAAAATTAGGGGCTCATAGTGTGAATTCACATGTGTTTTTTTATGTTATTGGCAGACAAACAGGCAAGCGAGCCTCCTGATGGAAAGTGGTCACCGCCGCCAATGGATATCATCAACACCAGGGGAGTTACTAATGTGTTGCATGCCTCTGAAGAGACCTCTAATCTACCTTAAGAATTATCCCAAGTCAAACCTAGCAATTACTTGTTGCTAATTATATTTCCCCTTCTTTTGTCTATATTACTTTTATTAGATATTGTTTTTCTTCCACCAAACTCTTCCAAGAACATTTCGCCAGTCTACGACCGATCATTCAAAGAATACGATTATAATTTTTCAATGATTATTAATCTATCATAAAGCGTTGCCATACAGTCGCCCATTGGGTGACACAGCATTCAATGTATACGTCTTACGTTATAAGCTTTCATACGCTTCCCAAACACTTTTAACAGTTTTTTAAATAAGATTTCATTCGACATTTTACTCACTTTTACACGTTTTTTGAAATCTGTAATATTAATAAACCAACGGGATAGCAGTATTACTAATTCTAGTAAGCAGTTACCATTAGTTGGCCAAAATGTATATTATAATTATTAATATGAAAGGACTAAAACCAACACTTCTCATACACGCACACACTATTTGAAAATCAGAATCTTAATAATATTATGACTGTACTGTACTGAATATTGAATCTTACTAAATGAGAAATAAAATAATCCAAATTTTCAGACATAATAAATAATCTAAACTATCTTTCAATCAAATTTACAGAAATGATAAACAAACGAAGTGCATTGACCTGTGTACGTAGGTGCGGTATGTGGTGTAGTTACGTGAAATCACTTGATAAGGATAGTAATTATTATAATTAATTATAGATTATGATTATCCATGTCGGTTTCGATCCCGCTCGGCAAGCGAGAGATTAATTAAAGATGCATGAGAGATACCTATCATGTACAAACTGTGATTATTGAATAATTTGACAAATTTGGTGAGCCGTTGTAAACCAACCTATTGCGTGAATTTAATTGAAATATTGCACACCTCAGAACAATATTGTTACACAACGCCGCAAAGAAAACCATCCGCGTTTCCCGAAGCCTCCCGAAGTCCCCCGACCCTCCCCGAGTGCGTCCCCACACGGGGCCGTTAGCGCAAATTAAGATTGCCAAACACGTGTCTCTGGGCGGAGTTAAACACAGATAATCTTAGTTTAAAGGTACGCCGGCGGTGGGGCAATTAAGAGTCGCGCGCGCATAATGGCCGCGTGACGCGTGAGCTGTTTTTCCAATTCGGGCCCCGTACTCGGCCGTACTAATGCGGAGATGGCCTGGAAGAATTCGAGCGGATGTGTGCGCGATGCTTGGAGTCTAAGAGGGATAGAATTCGGACTAAGATGGTCCGAATTCTACGAGACGAGACAGATGAACGATCGGTGCCTAGACAGCGTTTCTTTAGTCCTGTGGTTTTTAGAGGAACTACAAATAATAAACTATAGATAGAGACAACAGCGTTGAAACATATTATATCAACAACTCAGTGACAAACCAGATGAAAACCCATCTGACGGAATGTGGTAACTGTCACTCATACATGTCACCTACCATACCTACGATTCATACACTTGTTCATGTCGAAAAAACGCAGAATCGTGGGTGCGTTTACCTATAAGTACTGTGATTACACTCATTATAAAAAGTATATTCCGGGTTTATAACTTTCGACGCAATTTCACGGGATGACATCACACATCGACATTACGGTCACTTGTACGCAGTTAGGAAACCCGAAACATACTTTTATAAAGTGTGATAATGACTGGGATTACACTCCTCTACATAATTGGAGTTACGATATCGCGTGCAGAATCAATACTTTGAAATGCAAGTGAGCCGGCCATGTCTCCAGTCTATAGAGCCGTCTCGAGTGGGGCAAAGGATAGACGAGTAACGAACGAAGGCATCAAGCGATGTGTAGCTTCAGCTGGATGGGACAACTAAATCTGACACAAATAAATTGCCCGTACATTTTTAGCGTGTAAAAGGACAATGAAGGTAAGCATCGATTACATGCGACATAATTTTGAAAACATTATTATTTTCTTAAGTGTGAAAAATATTATTGAAATAAATGGAAAGAAAATAGACTAAACACTGTTTACAAATATCGTTAATCATTCACATGTATACTGTATACTGCATGTATGTGCACTTACACGATTAGGTTTTAGGATACGATAATAACAATCGCCAACAAGTCCGCCGAGGTATATATTTTATTATATTGTACAAGACAGGCATTTGACCGCCATCTCACCTGTTGGTAAGTGACAATGCGGCCGAAGATGGAGCATGCTCATCTTGGAACAGCCTATTAACTCTAGCCTTGAAGGCATCCAGATTATATTAAATGGAAACCGCCTTTTACGGCGAAAGTACACAATTTTCCAACAATGCTTCTTGGCAGACTATAAAGTATTCAATGAATAATTAGGCTTACATCAGCTTGTAGACTCGCTAATTCACTGAACAGCGTAAGAGTCACGAGTCCACGTAAAAGCGTTTGATTTTAATTAACTTGTTTCCGGATTAAGACTGTTATAACAACGTTGTGGCGGAAAATTCTATGAAACTTCGGAGGTTGTTTTGAAATTTTGAGAAACTTCCGCACGATTATAATACGTACAAATATTTTCTGCTTCGTTTTTAGTTTAGGCATGCGGTTAAATACATTGCCTCTGTATTTACATGCAACGGTAACAGAACTCTGTGAAGCCTGCGGAGCCCGCCTAGACAGAATGGACAAACCTTCATACCAATTGTCAGTTGACATGATAAGTGGCATGATAAAAATAGGCTCGTTAAGACAACTGACCTGATTGTGTGGGGAGAAATGGAAGAACGTCGCGCTAAATAGGCGGGATCAAGTCAAAAGGGGCGGGGTCAAGCCTGTTTTTGGCATCCAACTGACAGCCGGCATGAAGGTGAGTGGTGACCACAAGGAGACCAGCTTTACCTAGTTTGCCTTTTTGTTTACAAATTGCCTAATCTGCTATGAAGGCATCGGCATCGGCTTCAATTTGACAGATAGACGAATTCCTCCACAGTAATGTTGATGGATCCCATACGAAAGAAGGAGAAACAGATAATGAAAAGGAAGACAAAAACACTATGGACTAACTCGCATAGATAGGACTCGGGCCATCAATAATAGGGCCTCAGACCTCTGTAAAGCAGAAATACTCGTATTTTCGGATTTGAGGCGCACGAAGTCGCGCAAAAGTGTTATATCTTTTCTCAAAACACTTTAGCTTGGACTTAGTAGAGATACTTGTCAAAGTTATAAACACTCGTAGTTTGCAAGTAAGCGATCGTGTTTAAAAGCGCACAGGTAAATAAACAAGGAGTTTCAAAGAAACTTGGACACCGATAACTCTGGGCGATCTATTACCGCGTTTAGTCCACAAGTTACCTGCCATTTTTTACCCCAACTTTGCTTTCTTGAGGTTCCCTTTAGGAGTTTTATTTCTGGACAAGTAACCTTTTTTGTGGCTGTAATATTGCTACACTGCGAGGAAAATAAAATATCTAAAAGAAACTTCTCAAAGGAAACTTTCGGATCTTTCAGTACCGAAATAATGAACTTCATTCAGAATAACCATGTCATCGCTGATCGCCAAATAAGTAGGTGGATCAATAACTGGCTAGTGGGAAAAATATAATAATATTAATACCTATTCAGAGTTTCCGAAGCGATCAATTAGAAATATGCACGACAAGCATTCCCCTATCAAAAGAGTGCCGCATATCGTTAGTCATTACATCGAGACAAATTCCACGAGTTTAGATATTCCGAGCAATATATCACGTCTGCCCGTTCGAAAACAAAAACGAAATTTAATTCATACAGAAGTCACTTGATTCATGGCGCACTTAAACGGGAAATAAAAACAGAACAAAATTCATAACGTAGGGGCGACCGGGCGCAGTTTTGGCGCCAAAGTTGTTGGGAAATTAAAAATGGTGGATCAGTGCGGCGGGCGGGTTTTTCGCGCGCTTTTGCGGGCTTCGGATACAAACTGTTATGCGGAAGCGAGGTGATGTTTTTCGGATTATTGGTTAGGCTGCAGATTTGAGTGTTACGCTGCACTTCGAAACAATTACTGTGAATACATGACATGAAAGTTCACCGGGTTCACCGTGAGATGATTTTGTAATGTATTGATTGGATATAAGGGTGGGTCCGAAATTGCATAAGGAGCATGTGCATCGCTCGCGCGAGCCGTTGCAGCAACAGCGCATTCGTAGCTCGTTCGCGAGATTTGGACGCACCCTATTCCAATCTTACGTCATGAGCAATGAAAGCAAGGGGTTCAAGCCGTCGAAGTCTGAGCCAGGTGTTATCACAGAGATATTTATAACTGAGTTAAAAAAAAGAGTAAGAAAATCGGTATTACATGAATGTGGCGAAGACTCAATATGTGTTTTACTTTATTTTACATGTACCAGTGGTCGTCTACGGCTGTGTGTTAAGAACATAAAATAAGTAAGAATACGTTATTCTATACCATAACTATAATATATGATACAGGTATTAAGTGCCAACATCAACTGTAATGTGAGCCAAGAAAAAATAACCTACCTAACAAAGGGACTGCGATGTATTCCAGCAGTTTCCACCAATCCGACGAAGTTGTTGGCGAAATTAAAAATGGCGCCAGCTCTGGATTTCCCCGTAGATTTACGTTAGCTTGTTTCGCAGACATGGAGAGAGGTGGAATTGTTGCCACATTCGAGCAATCGAGCGGGCTGGGTGTTTTGTTCGCAACCCGCATTGTTAGCCTGCGTTTTCGAAAACATTACTGACTCGCGCTATTGATATGTTTTTACTCGAGGTACTATTTGTCTAGATAAGCAGTAATGATGTCAATGTTTTGTTGTTTATGGAATTTTGACCATACGATCAATCTATTCCAGGCATTCCTTAGGGCCCGTTTAAACGTCGCCGCTTACAAACCGGACAGTAAACGCGTACGCGTCGTGCCCGCATAGACACGTACCTACCAGACAGAAAACGTGCAGTCTATCCTTTTGGCGCGACGCGGTGACTACGCGGGTGCGACACGATAACTGTGCGGGGACTAAACGGGTGCTGCGCGTTTTTTACCAATATAGTATTCATTAGTATAGAAACCAAAGTTGCTTAAACATTTGGAACAAATCGTGTACGGGCTCTTACATAATTTTTTAATAAAAATTGAACTGTAGTTTTGAGCACGAACAAAGAGCCAGGATTAAATAATATACAGTAGGTATACGGTCCTATAGGTATCCTACCTATACGGTCGGAGTATGTCTGTATGTAACTATTATGGCAATTTGTAAGTTCTTGTTAATATTAGGTCCTATACTCGTTAATAACCGATGTAAAAATGTGGAGGTATTTGTGCTTTAGCAAGTTTACAAGTAAATCAGCGAAGCAGTTAGGAACACCTGATGCGGTGGCCACTCCCCAAATTATTACCTTTTTTTTCATTATTTTATTTTCACACCTCCAGAAGTTCAGGAGTTATGGCAATTATTAATGTTCCAGCTATTACGGGAAATTCACAAGTGAAAACTCGTAAATTTTGATTTTTCGTCGAAATTTTTAACTGTTGGCAGTAAAAACTTTAGAATGGCCAATGCAATCGCGGAAACACTTATATAGCTTTATCGATACTATCTATATGCAATAACTTGACGACCTGAGTGGTTCAGTTGGTCAACGTCCCGGGTTCGAATCCCGGCCAAGCAGAAATTTAAATGACGAATTCAAATTTTGTTACGGGTCTGGGTGTTAGATGTATAAGAAGTACGTATTTAAAAGAATGTAAGTAGTTTTTCAGTTATATGGTACCCATAACACAAGCTTTGCTTACTTTATGGCTAGGTGGCGCAGTGTGAATTGTCCAATCATTTTTATTATTTATAATAACAAGTTCATGTATGACCTTTGTACCATACCACGTACGGTCCATTTAGAAGGGGCTCACCTCGCCCATTGCCATATTCCATAATTAGTGCAGTCTCGATGATTTATTGCTTGTCACAACAGTTACTAATCCAACAGGCAGCTTTAATTTAAACAATACAATATACTAGCTTTTACCCGCGACTTAAAATTATTTACGTAAAATTCGGTTATTGCGTTCCGAACCCGTACCAGCCGGACCACATTGAATTTCGAGATAAATAGTTAAAATAGCTTAAGTATTTCAAGGTATATAGCGCGAATTTGGAAAATCGGCTCTTAAGAGGACGACCCAGAAAAACATTTCAGAATAAAAGTAGATATATGAAAAGAATTGTGGATCTATGCGAGGCTAGGGAGTAGTGTTAGGACAGAGCAGTGTCGGTCCATAGCTCTGCCAACTCCACCTGTGGGACAGAGGCGCGAGTTATATGTATGTATGTAGCTTAAGTGCTAGTCTGGATGCTAGATAACAGCTAAATTTCATAAAAATCCATTAAGTATTTTTTGTATGAAGGAGTAACAAAAGTTCCATGAACATAGGGGTAGAGGTAGGACGCCACGCGAATGAAGTCGCGCCGAGTACACTAGTTTTATAAAATGTAAAGAAGATAACCAATCGTAAGCTTATATTACCCACTTTGCCACTAATGCTGCATGCGTTGTAACCACCTCCAGTTACAATGTACTGCAAGGTAACATAAAATAAAATGTCATTCCAAAGTAGTACTTCAAACCTGAACTTCTCTACTCGTATTTCCACGCTTTAATTAAGTGACTACTTTAACCCGGAACCACTTACCTGATTGTAAAGTGCCGAAGTAAGTCGTTTAAACTTTATTTACTGGGTGCATTTCTGGCGGCACTGGGCTAGGAATACTATGTTTTTGTTATGAGTTAGAAACATAGCCTCCTCTTTGGACTTCTGGCCAGTCCATCTCTATTGTCTAAGTATAATAGCTAACTACCGAATTTTATTCAAGTCTGTTCCTCCGTTTAGGCGTGAAGAGGTGACAAACATGAACACACACACACTTTCGCATTTATAATATTATTGTGTGATTTTACTTAGTGGGATTTTACTGTAAACTGGAATGGAGGCGTAGTAAGGCCTTAATTAAATACTTGGAGTTTATCTACGTGATAGGATCAGAAATTAAGATCGTCAAAATTATAAAGAGCCAATGGACCCAAGAGATACAGAGACGACCACTATAATGTTCAGGGAACCCCCTCGCAGGTAGCATAAATTCCATTCCTCATCCGCAGCAGTATGCATTAAAAAGGTTGGACCAAAACGGTCTGTGGGGATAGCTGGAAGATCCACATTGTAACTAAGGGTGGACGGCCTGCCCTCGTATGAAGATGCAAAAGTGGCAAATTGCAGCATAGTAACGGGCTATGTCGTTTAGAATACCTGCCCAAGGTATATACTTCATAAGTCAGTGGTATCGTCTTTGCGTCACGGACAGTTCGCTTTTAAATATTTTGTGCATAAAACTGGAAGCAAGTAAGAAACCATCACTGTCTCATTCTTCGAGCTAAAGAAAACTTGGCGGTAAATCTTTCTCAAGCACCGCACTATCAGTAAAGTTTCATCAGACAGGTGCTTCTAACCCTCTTACACGTTCTAAGGCCACATAATATCTGGGTGGTAATTATAAAAGAGGGAACGGTTCTAAGAAACGCCGAGTCTCGCCAAAGGAAGCTGGAACTTGCTCCAAGTCAGATTAAATGTAAGAACTGCACTAATTAGTGGTCGATTGTGCCCGACTACGTTTTTAATAGACTTTACGAGCCAATTCTAGGTTGCTGTCTGTTTTATTAGGTACAGTTTCTTGGGGAAGCTTTTTTTTATTTGTATCTTTTTTTTTTTCTTAAATGTGGGTCTAGATATTACGTACTCCGATTAATACCTATTCTTCCTTATCTACCATATTGTTTGGCGAAAGTGAATCGAGTTTTAATTGAAATTCATTTATCAATATTGTTAAATCAAAAATGGAAACGATGTCAACAAAATCCTTTTCGCAATTGTCGCCATTAAAAAACTATATAATTAAAGACAACTAGCCGTTCGCAGCGGTTTTCACCCGTGGGCAGTTCGGATTTCTGTAAACATACGGGACCTAGTATATTTCTGGGATTAAAAGTATTAATGATAGATTTATTTAAATCAGCAATTACGGAGATTACCCCACAACAAACAAACTTACAAACATACCCTCTTTATAATATTAGCACAGAAGGGTCATTGAGGGTAATTACTAAGTAATAACAACACAATATATTATATTTTATAAATTATACGGTAATTTAGAAATGTTGACTACATGAAAGTAATTCATAAAGACAGTTGTATTACAACTTCAATAGACAAGGTTCTAATTTTAAAATTCATCACAAATCTTCAAACCTAGAGCACAACTCCCTTTCTGCAAAAAATGAAAACATTGACGTCATATCTGAGCGTAGACATAATAATATCGAATATGAGGTAAGTACATGGACTTGCATAAATGTTTGATCAGGTGGCAGAAATCTGTCAAGCCTGAGGAGTCCGCCTGATCGAGTAGGTTCCGCCGCCTTATCTATTTCTGCCACCAAGCAACCCGGTGATCTGGTTTGAAGGATAAGGTAGCCAGGGCAATTACAGACATGAGGCATTTCATCTTAGTCCTCACAGTGACAATGCATATGCAGTTCTGTGTTTTTGTTACCTGCAACCTAAATGTATGACTCGTAGATGTTATGGGCTACAGTTACCGCTTACCATCAGGTGGGCTGTCTGCTCGTTTGTCACTGCGTAGAACAAAAATGAATACTGGCCATATATGCCGCAAAATTCACAACCGCACTTCATAATTCCACTGCCTGTTCCACTAAGTGGAGGTTAGCTTTCGCCATATGCGGCAAACCGAGGTTAGAGTACATTCGAAGTTCTATGCTCATTAGTTATTTGTCCCATATTATGAGTCCTAAACCCAACTTCCCATATATTGATTTCAATGAAATTTTGTAATATTTCTTGTTTGAGTGATCGCTTTTTTATGTTATACGGAAGACAATGGGGCAAGCGGGCCACCTGATGGAAAGTGGTAACCGACGCTAGTGGCGATACCAATTCATTGCCCGCCTCTTATATACCTCTTGAACGATCCCATAAGTCGATATAAGTATTTCTAATTTATCCATTGCCTATTTTAAAAGAGCTAAGCGAAGAAGACAGAAGCGACCGCCAGCGACAGCCGTTTCTATTTACATTATTAAGAGCTTTATTAATAGAGGAATAAAGCTGGGCCGCCGCGGGTGGAACGAACATACCGTACGGTACAAAGGCAACGAAATAAATCGCCTAAAATAACTTTGTCGTACTAATGTCGTTCTGCGGGGCACCCAACAAAAAGAGCCACAATTTGGCAGCGGGTGTGGTGCGTGGAAAAACCGGCGGTACCACCGCAGTTCATGCTGGCTAGCTTCCATTTCCATTAGTGAATGTTTAGCCAAAGTGTTTCCCAAACTTGAGCCCATTAGGCGTGGCTGTATTCTTTTTTGTCTTTGCCTCTAACTAACTTTTTTCGACCATTTCCCCGCCTTTTTCCGTTATGCAAGCTCCGCCATGACTCAGCGTTAAAGTGGTGATTTGTTTTATGTTGCGATTTTTTATTGTTATGCTCCGCTGCAGTGTTTTTATGAAATATGGACGGGTTTACAACTGTCGTTTCGTAAAATAGCTGGTTTGGACAGAATTTTACAGGGCAAGTTAACGTTACGTCTCCAGGGTTTATCCATAGCTACTTTTTTGGTCAGGCTCAGGCAGAGAGGTATGTGACAAGGTATCTGCTTGAATAGATTAGTTCCAATTAAACCTGGTAAGCCCTAGACTAGTATATTATGCCCTAGACTCGTCCATTGACCTGGCTACGACTGTCACCTCGGCCACATAAATAATAGCGCACCCAATAACAACTGCGAGCTAACTGCGGCGTGCCACTGTTATTGCTTCCGCTCCCCCCCTCCCAGACTCCTTACGTGTAGGGCGACCATGCTGGATACAATGTAGTCACTTTAGTGAACGTGAATAAACAAGCGTAAGCCCGCGTAATTGTAAGCGTTTACAATGCCATGGGTATCACTTGAATATTGCAGACTCAAAAAAATAATGCGTTTTGACCCCTCCGGCCGTCAAGGCAACTGAGTTTCGTATCCAGTTGCCAAAAAGGATAAAACATGGTTAGTCGT
The DNA here is from genome assembly GCA_907269095.1 of Blastobasis adustella. NCBI lineage: Eukaryota > Metazoa > Arthropoda > Insecta > Lepidoptera > Blastobasidae > Blastobasis > Blastobasis adustella. The sequence continues at coordinate 20,900,415 of OU026118.1, read as the reverse complement.
TACGAGGCTCTCAAGGTAGTCTCTGATTAGGGCGACGTCAAGTTGGTTACTGCTATAAACTGGTTTTATATGCGATAAACCCACAGCTGAGTTTAAACGGTCATAACCCATGCCAAGTAACTCCAATTTTCATAGTATAATACTTACATAGAACATTGGCTCAATAAGCATAATCAGGTAAACCTGCTTGCTCATTTGGCTCCATCTAAATATAATATAAAAAATACAGGGCATTTTTTCATATTTTATTAATCAACTTGATATCCTCTCGGAAGTCAAGCGCTACTTTACTCCTAAATGTGATACAATTGAATCACAAGAGTACGAGTTTACTCTGCATGGAGTTCTGCTGCCATTTCTGAAATAGACCAGTCAAATACTTTTAGGGATAGAAGTAGGAGTCTGACAAAGGCGAGGAATCCACCTGTGTAGGATGAATAGCTAAAGGCTTAATGTATTTATTTAGTTTTCCATGTTAAGACAATAATACGAGAAAGGGACTTTATTAACTTACTTCATTCAGTAAAAACACTTAGCTGATTGATTTATTGGTTTGTTAAGGGAGGCATCCCAAGAAGTGACAGTGCATTGGTCACCCTATCCGCACACCCCTAGCGACTAATGCGACATTCTTACGTGACAACGATTTATCCAACGTGTATTGTGCCCCTTAATTTATGGCCTGGCTTAAACCTGGACAGAGTTATTTGCTCATATTCAAACGGGTCTATTGTCAATTATCTCAGGTTGAGGGATCTCCTGTCTCCACGGCTTTAACGACATGAAACACGGACCACGGTGCCACACGATGTTACAAATTGTCCAAGATTACTGGTCATCTTGGCGTTGATGTCCCCGTTGTGTTCTCGCGCTAGCCCGGGTTCGGCCTTGACCATGATCCAGCATTTGGCAGATCAGGTAATTACAGTGGAGCGACCATGACCCTGTTAACAGGGGACCCTGACCAGATTGGATCATGGTTACATTGAATAGGCACTTGAATGTGTAGGTTTCATCAGTTTGTAAGAGCATCGGCAGTGTTCAACTAATGTAAATAATAGAGAAGAGTAATTGGTACATGGCGCTCTGGGGTTCGAACCCGCCGCGGTACCTCGTGGTATGTGTCGGACCCTTTAGCCATTAGGGCCACCGACGCTCTAACTAATTGTCCAATATTACTAACTACCTGCACATTCAGGCGACGAATGTGCAGGTTACGCAGGTGGTAGCAGGGCCACGCAGGTTAGAAAGCAGTCGCTCCGCTGTAATTACCTAATCTGCCAAATCCTGAATCATTTTCAATGCGGACACCGGACCCTCGCGCGCAACCGGGATATTAACGCCAAGATAAGAGACTTATATATTATGCTAGGTAGGTACAAGTTTCGTACAAATATTAGACAAAAATTCTTTCGTTAAATCGTGATCCGAGAACAAAAGAAGACGATCTAATCTTACTATTTATTTTTAAAATACATTCCCATCGAGCTATTAAGCCGCCTAAGATTTACGAGGAAACAACTTACAGGGAGCTTAAACTCGAAAAGGAAAATAACAAGTAGAGACCCAAAGATAAACGTACAAATGCCCGGATAAAAAACTGTCGAGCACTTGAGGCGGAAAGTAAATCGGTGAGCTATGTGTAAACAAAAATCCTGTCGATGATTCTGAGAAGGAAATGGTTAATGGAGTCGGCGAAAAGTAGCAGGGTTCGGAAGCGGATGTCCTTTGAAATTTTTGAAACTTCAAAGGACATTTTAAATGAACAGACAGGGATCAGTTACATTTTTAATATATTTATAGATTTCCACAGCAATTTACATCAACAGGCGGTCTTATCGCCGAAATTTAGGCATGGACCGATTTTTATTTTATTAAAAGATCTATAGTCAGGCATTTGACCGTTAACTTATCTGGTGCTAAGTGAGGATGCAGCCAAAGTTGGAGCATGCCTGTCTATGAATTGTCTAGTCACTCTAGCCTTGAATGCGTACAGGTTATAAAGAACTAGGGACACACATTCGCAGGCAACGTGTTTCGTTCCTTAGCTGTATCTAGGCGTTATAAAAATTGATCCATTACAGTAGAACAAGAATATTATGCCGAAAAATCCCACAAAAAGTAAACTTATATTATAGTCAAATATTTTCCAAACTACTGAATCGATTTTGATTAAGTAAACTAAGAATAGTCTCGATTAAACCGAGTTACAAATAAAAAACGAAATTAGCCCGTCCGTTCTGAGCTAAGATACCACACAAACAAGACACCCAGAGACACACGTGAAACGACAACAGCTCACGAAAATGTATAGGCACCTCAAAGTAATAACCTATTTTTGCGTCAGGGGTTTAAATAAGAAATTTATTATTAAAAAATATTTAAATGAAAAAGCGAATTACCCACATAAATGTCGTTTTAAAGCTATAATAAAATGCACAGGAAACTCGGATGGGAGCTCAGCGGCGTTGGCACATTTTATTAAAATAGCATCCATGTCACACAAGAGAAGCCCCATCGAGCGGAACCCAAACAAGCTTAGGGGCTCCAAACGGAGAAGGTATAAAATAAACCGGAAAATCCGATACCACTCCTTCGTTCTACCTTCGCTCCGGAGCTCTGAATATTTACAACTACCCACATTTACTCGTAACCCGACACGATATTACACAGACTTACCGTATTTTAGTTAGCACAGAGCGAAATCTGTTTGATATTTCGTGCACCCACCACGCTGGCATTGTAAAATAAAAATGCAGAGTATTCGGGTAGGTTCAAAGGGGCATGCACGAAAGGGAGAACTTTTTGGTATTTTATCTATACATGGTATCAATTTAAGTCGCTTTCTGCGTCTGTCTGTATTTCCGCTGACTCCTAAACCACGCAGCGGTTTTTGATGCGGTTTTCACCATCACTTCACATCACAAGAGAACTTCTTTCAGAAGGTTTAATGCATAGGGTAAAAGCCGGATACTTGCCCCAGTGGGATAGTTGCCCCAGTTTTGAATACACTATGTTAGGGATGTTGGTGGCGTTAGCTGTCTTGAACCATAATTGAAAGTGTCCCTCCCGAAGGCCTTAGTGCCATGAAATCTATCAGCGTAGGTGCAAGCGTTTTGTTCTTATGAGTAAAAATGTTCCGCGGCAAAGCTTTGACGGGCGTCAAAATTATATTGGTAAGTAATTCCTTTTGAATATCTTTATTACTGATTGTGGTATCAGTCTACTTTTTGTTTCTTTGCATGCATTAGAGCTTAATTAGTTTAGTTTTTTTTAAGTGTGTTATTGGACCAAATAAAGATACGTCTATGTCTATGTCTATTTCTCATTTACATTGTTAATTATGGTTTATTGTTGATAAGTTTTTATTTATTTCACAAATAAAAAGGGCAAGTATCCGTATCAAAAAGGATAGTTGCCCCATTTACTTTTGCCTTTGTTGTCCCTTTCTCGTATTATTATTTATAGTTAAAAAAATATTATAATTTAAAAACCGGGGCGGGTCGCCAGTTAAAAGTAATAATCAGTTTAGTAATTAGTATTTAACTAATACTAATAATAGATATAAGAGATAAAAAAATATTTGTCACATTATTGACGCTTCCTTTTTATTCTCACAGATTTTTATCCACCCACGCGAAGAGATAGACAGTATACTCCTGTGTATCTACCTATGTTTCTACGTATTTCTCTGTATATCTGTGTGTTTATGTCTATGTTATTTCGATGCGGTATTTTTTAATTAAACGCTCTATTAATCAAGATTACTCTTAGCTCGTTTCATCAAAATCGGTTTAGTAAAATTGAATATATATAGACTTTGCATCGGATTTTCTGAAGTATGTCTGTAAGGTTTTATTTATTTATTTATTTAACAGTTTATTGTGCACAAAAACAAGTATACAAGGTTATGTTGAGAGCATATTTTCCCTTATTCTACCGCGTATTTCCTTAAAGAAATGCGCAGATATCAAGCGTTCACCATGTTTACTTTGCTTTAAAACGAAGCAGCATCATTAAAATTGTTACTTGCATTAGATTTGACAAAGACACAGTTTCCGGACCCGAGTGGGTTTCAAACCCGCCTCAAGGACAGAGCACTAACAACTGCGTCACTGCGGCTTCCTTTCAGGTAACTCTTTATAAAACTAGCTAAACAATAAACGAGATACCGTATCCTATTTATAGACATGTTGTAATTAAATGAAATAAGACATTACATACAGATAAGGCGAACGCTACATCTAAATGCTCCGAGAATAGCACGTGAATCCGACAAATACGTTCCATTTCTTTGCGGTGAAATATAATTGTAATCTCGGATAAAGCGGCGGATCCAACATAATTATGTCGGTTGCCTCCCCTCGCGGACTTGCTCCCTCCCCTTCCTTATCAGTAGAGCCCGAAGCTTTCTTGAAACCGAAGCCTGGGGAATTGGTTGCAAAAATTGTAAGCGAAATAGTTTAAATTTTAAAATTTATTTTACGGGTTTATATCGCTTATCTAAACACTGACGCTTAACTAAATTTCTAAACTGTGATAATAACTGCGATACTTTAAAACAGTAGTTGAGTCATGATTTATATTACATGGGTTTCTATATTTGAATGTGCTGTCCCCAAAAGCATAGATAATAGCGTTTATCGCAGATGTTGTTCTCAACATTGTGCGGAAACTAAAAACAACAAACAACATATTCATCCAATTATTGAAATCCGTAAAATTTTAGCTTAGTGCAATAGACAACGGAAAACAATCCCACATATATATTTTTTTATGATTCTGACATTCCTCTGGTGGTTATTACGTTAAAATCTACAGGACGGGTTTCAAGTTGTAATTTGTTCTCTATTTGTTCCTTGTCTAACATGTCAATTTGATGGATCCACGATGGTATTAGCTTTCGAGCTGCTTTTTAAAAGTAGACAAGACAAGTAACTAGACAAGAGTTTTGATGTCTGGAATTCCTTTTGATTTCTATATAGAAAATATGACCTGAATTCCCATGAACCATCCACCCAAAACCAAGACTCAAAAGATAATTTTGAAGCCAACTCCGGTACCCCAGTCACTGGTATCTAACACAGGCAACACGCCATTTTTATGGTAATTACACTTTTATCGTCATCGTTTAATTCAATTCAACCTCATGGAAGTTGTGAATTATGAGTTTTGGACGACCTTTGATCACGCTCAAATAAAGCAGGGAACTTTAAGAGGTTAGTGCTGAAATTATTCTTATTTACTTGGCGTTTTCGTTGAAACATAATCTCATTTTAATACCAGGTATAACGTATTGCTCTCTTTTGTAAGCTAATATTTAATTTTTTTATGGTACTCAGTGACAAACGAGCAGACAGCCCACCTGATGGTAAGCGGTAGCCGTCGCCCATAACGTCTACGATTTATGTACTTATGTTGCAGGCAACAAAAATGCAGAACTGCAGATGCGTTGTCATTGTGAGGACTAAGATGAAATGCCCCATGCCTGTTATTATTCTACCCAATCTAGATAATTTCAATTAAGGTTAATATTGTATTTTAAAACTAAAACAAGGGTTTTAAAAGAATAATTTCTTACTTCAACTCAAACTGTAGGAAAATATTAGTTTATGGAGTTGTTTGTGATTCTTGCAATAAGTTTAGTTGATTGAAGTTCGTTCAAACAACCGGTAAACAAAATTAAATTAATCATAGCAGAGAAAGCGGCAACATTATTTAAGTATCAATAAAACTGGGATTTTAAATTTATTACACATTACAAGAGGCCGTTTTTTTGCATCCCTAATTCTACAATAGACATTAGAAACTCACATAAATATCCAGCATAGTTCTTAAGAGTAGAGAACCCGACTCGGCAGGCATAGTTTAGATAGGAAGCCAAGGGTGGAGCATTAGCGAAAGAGTGCAGGTGGTAGCTGGATAAGCAAAAAGGATTGCATAGTATGATGGATCCGCAAGCGAATCAAGGTCACAGACATAGCTCAAAGGATTGCCAGGCTTAAGTGGCATTGGGAAAGGCACATAGCTTGAAGAATAGGTGGCCGATGAGGCAGTAAAGTTCTCAAGTGGCGACCACGTAACGGAAGACCCAACAACTTGGTAAAATCGCACCTATCACCTACATGCGGAAGGTCTATGCCCAGCAGTGGGCGTCTTTCGGCTGAGATGATGATGTGAAAATAAATGCCAGATATATTTTCTTGATAATGTCACCTACTCATATAAGCTACGACACCGGCTAGAAGTTAGAGAAGGTCCTTGCCGTTCCATGCGAATCGAATCTCTTTTTGGAAAAAAAGAAAAACGCCTCCAGAGCGCAAACAATACAAAGGCGAAAAAGTTAAACACGCGACAGCTAAAGATGGAAGGTCTAACAACGGTGACAGAGCTATTACTCCGAGGGAGACAAAAAACAGTGGTGCCGCTCAGGGTCCGTGGAGCGTCTAATTCAACAGATTCCGATGCAGTGACAAATGTTAGGTTTTTCCTTGGGCAGGATTCGGGTGCGACGCCGGGCGGGGCCACTAGGCAAGCTGCCACAGGGAAGTGAAATTATGCTTCGTTTTCGTTGTCAAAAGCAATTAAAAGTATATAATAATAACGTAAAAATCAAAGTATAATTCCACACAAATTAATGGATTAAATTCGGCAATTACATTTGTTTCGAATTTTGGCGCAGTCGATGTTATTGATATTGATATCGTTCACAAGAAATATGCTCTTTTTCTAGGTAGTAAACAGAACTGAGTCCTAACGTTCCAGCTCGATGCAAATCAGATATACATTACTCAGTTAATTTTATTGGTGCGCTTTTAGTTACATATCTAAAGTCAATTATAGGTTCGTAGCCACTTATTGAAACCATAATCTACTCTCAAAATCTTTCCATCTAAAACCGAAGTAAAATCTCAAAACAACGTTTCTCAAAATGGCGACGAGCTATAATCTGTTTCTTACCACCACTCTAAGCACATTCCCGGATAAGCTGTGCCGCTCGCTCTTCTTGCGGCCATCACATTAGACTGCGCAAAAACCAGGCAGTGAGGAAATTCAAATTGAATGACAATAAGATTGACGGGCCAACCAGATAGCGGGCCCATTTCATTCCGCTAAGGTTTTATGTACAGCTTAAGAGACATATTACGTTTTCGATGTTTTATTGGAGCGTTGGGATTGCATGGGCAAAAAGCCCGGCCGACGACTTTTGCGATTGCCCCGCTCATAGTTTTTGCTCTGACGTTCGCCAGCGGTCGTGCCCTGCATTTTGAACGGCCGATTCGAATTGCTCGAATTGCATTTTATGGCCCACGAGGAAGGTTCCCGTTACGGAGCTAGACTTGTTCTTGGGAGACGCCCGGCTGTTTTACTAACATGCTGCATGTACATCGTGAAGATAACATTTGCATACGGAAGTGAAAAAGTGAGTCCCTTATAGAGCGATAGTTGGACTTACGAATTTGATAAATACAAAATATTATATTGATATATTATGTGAAAGGAAGCAACAGACGAGATCGGACTTCTGATCATGTAAAAAGAGAGATATGATCTTGTCCCCAGCATGCCATGTCGCCATAAGTATATTTTGACTTTGACTAATGATAATAATTTGAACTCTTGCAAGACTGGGGTCAACTTCACTTCAATGTAGTGGTTGTTGCTAGATTTTTCTAAGAACTAGCCAGGTATTTGACCGCCATCTCACCTGGTGGTAGGTGACGATGCAGCCAAAGATGGAGCATGCCTGTCTAGGAACAGCCTATTTACTCTGGCCTTGAAGGGGTCCAGATTAGAGAACACACTTGCAGGCAACGTATACCATTCCTTAGCCGTACGCATTAGGTATAAAAGTTGAACCAAAGCGGTATACGCCTCTACTCAACCGTACACCGCATGGCACAAAGTATAACTCACCCCGGAATAAACAAGCCGGCTACAAATATGCTTAAAATAATATTTGATACTACTTCCCAAACCGTTACGGACACTAACACGACTGTTATAGACATAATCTATTACGATTCACGATTATAAACTCTTTGAACCAGACCCGGGCCCCTGGCGCGACATATTTATGATCACGTCTAATTCAACCATCCCCAGCGGTGAGCCCGTGATACGCTGGAAATTTTCCAAGATTTTAACAACCACTTTCCGGTTCAGAGTGCCGGCGAACCGGTTTTTAACAAGCCGGTTCTGTACGGTTAACTTTCATGGATGCGGCAAAAAGTACCGGTTTAAAAAGGATTTTCAGAATTACTCGTGTTTAGTTCCAGTATTTTGTGATCATGTGTTAGTCTGGTTTTGTCTAGGACCAAGGACGTTGTTATTAAGCACGAGTATAAAACTGGAGTGGACTAGGAGTTGACACTTCAGTGAAGTGAAGAAATTTTATTACCAGTCATTTGAAATAATTTTTTAATTATAGACTATGACAGCACCGGAGATAACCTATGTCATCGAGTACAAGATATCTGCCACTTTGTAGCGATAGTCAAGACGTTGGTCTCCCTATGAACCGCCTGGCACGTTCGATACAGTCGATGGGAAAAGTTGTTATGTATTCGACCCAAACTTAAGCGAAACGTAGCGAAAAAAAATAACAACTTTTCACTTCGACTGTTTTATCAGATAGGTAGGACTCTGTCAGTATGAAGAGTCTTGGGTGAGTACCACCTCATCTATTTCGCTGCCAAGCAACAATGCTTCCATTGTTGTGTTCCGGGTTGAAAGATAAGGTAGCCAGCGCAATTACAGATATGAGACATTTTATCTTAGTCCTAACAGTGCCTGCAACCTAAATGCATGAATCGTAGATGTTATGGGCGACAGTTATCGCTTACCATTAGATGGGCTGCCTTGGCGTAGCATAAAAAATAAAACTCTTTTTTTTTTGCTCGATGTTCACCGCAAAAACGCTCTGCCTCCACCACACTGTATTTTGTCGCGTGCCCCTAGTTATATTGAAAGTTTCCCTTCCTAATTAGTTCCAACTCGGAACTCCGGCAGACGCAGGTGTTGCCACAAAAGTGGATTCATTCCCCACAGTGCGGGAGTTCGTGAATCATTTTTATTAAGTGTTGCCAGCGGGCCAATTAGCGACTGCTAATTAGCCAAGTAAACAAAATGACAGAGCAAGTTGCCGTAATAGAAACAATTTCGGTCTCTGGGTGGTGAAACAGTCAGTTCAGTTTGTATGAAGCGTGGTTGCCTTCGCTAAAGTTGGTGTTTTGGTTCGCAGACAGACTGCAGTTCAAAAAGTTCTGCTGTGGTGATGCCGTGGCGTAGAACTTTTACTGTCATTCGTATTTATCATGCCGAATGGCTGACTAATTAATTATTTTAAAGTTCTATTCTATAAGAAGGTACCTATACAATAGAAGCATCTCTACAAAATCGGTCTCAATTGGATTTCTGGCACCCCGTGGCGGTATGTTCTATTATTATTATATTTACTTATTTATTTATTTATTTAACAGTTTATTGTACACAAGAAATACATACTACTTATACTTTACTATATTATTATACTTGTATTACTTATACTTGTAACAATTATAATATAATAATGTTTAGTGGTGGATGCAATAAATCTAGAGGCATATTTACAATATTCACGATGAAATTGAAATAAAAATAAAAGTAGTATAAATTGAGGTGATTTATGTTGAAGTATCAGTATAGTTATCAGGTGGTAGGACTCTGTCAAGCATAATGAGTCAGCTTGGGTGAGTACCACCAACTTATCAATTTTTGCTACCAAGCAACAATGCTTGCATGTGACACGAGGCATTTCTCTTAGTCTTCACATCAGACAACGCACCTGCGCTTCTGCAGTTGCCTGCATGAATGGGTTACAGTTATCGCTTGCCATCAGCTGGGCAGTCTGCTCGTTCGTCACTGCATCGCATAAAAAAGTATCCATTTAAAATTATTCCAGCGAAAGGGGAGATACGCGCACCAGGTACTGGTTTTTCAATCACCGCAATATAAACCGAGTGATGGCCCAATCCTCGGCCTAAGCCCGACAATTCGCGCGAAACCATCTTCGGCGGATTAAGAAGAGAAAAAAAACCACCATCCATTTGTATCCAATTTAAAATCAAATTAGAAGTAAATACACTTTCTATTTTACCCAATCACGTGCGAGGGAAGCGCTTAAGTTCCGCGCGGTAAAGAATTCCCCATTTCCCCAGCCGGGGGGGGAGATTTACCCCAAATCGAATTCCGTTCCCCATCCGGGATGGCCTTAATTTAACGGACGAATTTGTCTAATTCCAATTCTTATGCTGTGACAAATGTAGTGATTTTTATTCAGAGCCCGTATTTTTTGTCGGGCGTTCTGCATTTTTTTTCTGTTTCGCAATTCGCTTTTTCTTTCTCAAAGGTTTAATCCTGACGGGGACGCCGCTAGAATTACACAGATTGGCGTGCATGAAATAGAATAAAAATGTCGTAAATGTAGATTATTGTGAGATAAATCGCCGATGTCAAGCAGCTGCTCCTATTTTCTCTGCTAACGTTTTTATAAAACATATCGCTTCTACGCATCCAATTTGACTCTCTTACAAATAATATAACGGTGATAATTTGCAGTTGTACAGATATAAGTGCGCGTTGTGCTCGCGTTGTGTTTGGACGTGTGCTTGGTGCTGTTATATTTGCTTTCGAAAATATTATTGCTAAATTCGGATTGGCCGGTTTTGAATTTTTCGATTCCTTGTCTAGCTTGTGATAGTTAAGTGACCTGACTCCACCCACTGGGCGGCCCTAGAGTGAGACCACAAATTTTTATTTTTTCGGCTCCGTGACCGCGCGGTATCGAACCCGATGCCGCCGATCTACCCTTGCGTCGGAACCGAGCCCGCTGACAATCGAGCGCCGCTGCGTGGAAACACATTGGTGAAATTTGCTGGCACTATCTGCGCGCTGTGTTGCGCATCGCTGTATTGACAACTGCGCGCCATCTGTACGCTACCACCTGTACTACAACCACTTCTAGCGAGCAACTATTGTATGATATCACAATATTAAACTTCGTTGACGTTTAGTTAGTTTGCCTCGAGATGTCGTCGAAATGTGCTACGTGTGGGAAGTTTGTGGCTGGATCTGAGGGAGTTAAATGCACTAAATGTGGATCTGTTTATGATAGATTATGTACAAAACTCTCCAAAAGCGGGAAAGTACCGGATGGCTGGCTTTGTTTGAATTGTACCTCGAAACAATCGAAAGGTGTGAACAGCAGTGTGCCGCCAGTCAAAATTTCGACGCCACCGAAAACTGATGCGGAGTCACCTAGAGAGGACAGGAAGAATAAAGGAAATGAAGAGTTGATGCGCGAAATGCGCGAACTTCGTGGGGAAGTGTCCCGGATGCGTGAAGACATGCAGAAGTTCTGTACGCAGTTTGGTTCATTGTTGGCATCTATAACCAACATTAGTGAGCGCCTCGATGGCATGGAGTTTAGGGTTTCGGAATTGGAGAACCGTGCCCCGGAAAATGGCGACGTCAGCAAATTAGAAGAGACCATTCAACATATTAAATTGGAGCTTAATGAAAGGGATCAAGAGCTTCTACATACCGATTTAGAAATCTCAGGATTGGAGGAACAAAAGGGGGAAAATCCCATCCATTTGGTGAGCCTGGTGTCGGAAAAGCTTGGTGTGCCTATTGAAGTTCGTGATGTGGTGCGGGCGATGCGCGTCGGGGCGCGCAAAGAACCAACTAAGGAGGGCGAGGTGTCGCAGCCACGGCCGCTGGTGGTGCGACTGGCGCGCCGCGATCTCCGGGACAGCTTGCTGAAGGAGGCGCGTGTGCGTCGCGGAGCCGACACCACGGGCTTTAACCTCCCCGAACCTGTGCGCCGCTTTTACGTTAACGAGCGCCTAACCAAATACAATAGGCAATTATTTTATCAAGCGCGACATGAAGGATCTCGTCTGAAATTTAAATATGTGTGGACTCGTGATGGTCGTATCTATGCTAGACGGCATGCTGAAGCAGAAAAAGCCCGCATCCGCTCCGACCTGGATATAAAAAAGATTTTTACCTAGTAGTCCATTTGTTATTTTTGTTATTTTTGGGAGACTTCTCTATTATTATTGCTTTTAAATATGTCTGCATTTTTGCTGTGTGTTGTTTTTTGGTGCGTAATGCTTCACAACTATTGCTTTGTTATGTCACTAAAGTGATAAGTAGTATTATGCCAAACGTTGCCGCTTGTTGCTGTTTATTAGAGGTCAGTAGTGCTTGCATTATGTTTTCATATATCAATTTATACTTTTACATAATATTTACGCCCTACAATTTATATATTCCAATTAATTATATTATACACACCAACGTTTATGTACCAACTATACTTACACTGATAGTACCTCATTTTATACTTGATATTTTACAATGAAGAAACTAAATTTTAAAATTGGTTACTTGAACGCTGGATCGTTAGCCACTAGACACGATGAGTTCGTTGCGGCGATGCTTCATCATAATGTAGACGTCATGGCCATCGGGGAGACATGGCTGCGCTCTGGTGAGGAAGGGAGGGCGCCAGCTCTGGCTGGGTACCGCTTACGTCATACGCCTCGACCACGTAATATACGCGCGCGCGGAGGTGGAGTCGGTTTTTACCTCCGATGCGGAATCAAAGCGCGACTGTGCGAACACCCGCCGGCACCCCTCGTGGAGCAAATGTGGCTGAGTATCAATTGCCATGGTGTCAAGCTGCTCATCGGCACGGCTTACCGACCACCGTGGCTAGACATTGATGTTTTTATCGATGCGCTGACACAATCAATGGTAAGCTTTTCATCGTTCAAGAGTATCATAGTATTGGGAGATTTTAACGTCAATTTATTGCTGAATGATGCCAAGGTGGACAAAGTAAATCAATTCTTAAACATTATGAATTTAAATCAATTTATTACTACACCGACGCATTTCACTGATCACAGTAGTACATTGATAGATTTAATGATTAGCAATATCACGTTAAATAATATCTTTGTTAATCATATACCCAGTCTTGGCGGTCACGCGTTTATAGGGGCTGAGTTGAACTTAAAAAAGCCTAAGTCGCCGCCAAAATGGATTAAAACTAGGAGCTTAAAATCTGTAGACCATGATTTGGTTGACTATCTTGTTGCGGCCACTGACTGGGAATATGTTAGTGCATTGAGTGATGTAAATGATATGGTGAACTGCTTTAACTTGATGGTTGTCACCCTGCTTGATCTTCTCGCTCCGCATAGGCGAGTTTTAATTAAGGATCGTTCTTTCCCATGGATTACTCCTACTATCAGAATGATGATGAAGTTGAGGAACGAAGCTCACAGTAAATGTAATCTGGGAGGGGCACATAGGGATTACTATAAAGAACTAAAAAGATGCGTTAATTCGGCATTATACAACGAAAAAACATCTTACTTCAACTCTACCGTTAACCTGCACTCGACCAATTGTAAAACATTATGGAAAAATATAAAACAAAACATTAATCTTGATAGTAAAAGCTCAAATTTAGGCGTCCCCGAGCATTTACGTGATCCAGATTTAATTAATGCACATTTTGTTGATGTTCCTGGCAAAACAGATGTGTCGATTTCTGATTTAACCTATTACGAGTTCAGTAGGCACGGAGCGTCTGTGTTCGAACTGTCGGTTGTGAGCGAAGGTACGGTTGCGAAGATAATTAGCTCGTTGAAGACGAACGCAATAGGAACTGACGATGTATCATTGGATATGTTACTGTTAACACTGCCACGCACGCTCAGCGTCATAACGGACATTATCAATAGATGTATTTCTAGTGGCACTTTCCCTGAAGCTTGGAAAGTGGCCCTGATCACCCCTCTGCCAAAAAAGGACAATGTCAAAGACCTTAAGGACCTGCGTCCTATTAGCATACTTCCTTGCTTCTCCAAAATCTTGGAAAAAGTGGTTTGCACACAACTGACAACGTATCTGGAGACGAACAATTTACTGCCTGTCCACCAATCCGGGTTCCGTCGATCCCGTAGTACCGCCACCGCGTTACTGGACATCGTGGACAACATACTGCATGCACGGGACGAGGGTGAGGGCACAGTCATGGTTCTCCTCGATTTCTCACGGGCGTTCGATGCCATCAACACCTCTTTGCTGCTGTCTAAGATGAGCTACTACGGGTTTGCTTCTTCCGCTGTAAGGTTTTTTAACAGTTACCTTAGTGGACGTTCACAAATTGTAAGAATAGACGGTGAAGACGGGAATCTCATTTTGTCTCGTCCGATGGCATTATCGCGCGGGGTGCCCCAGGGCTCAATACTTGGCCCTCTATTATTCATACTGTATACCGCCGATATGCCTAAGGTTATTAAACATTGCAGTTATCATATTTATGCGGATGACACGCAACTATATATCACCTTCAAACCAGGGGAAACAAGGTCGGCCATCGAGAAATTAAGCGAGGATTTGACAAGTTTGGGTGTGTGGGCCGAGAGAAATACTCTTGCACTTAACCCGAATAAAACTAAGTACATGATTCTTGGATCTGACCGTCAGATCGTCGAAATCTCTCGCACTATGCCCGTTCTGACATTACTAGGGGCTCAAGTGGAGCGAGTGAATGAAGCTCGTAACTTGGGAGTGTTAATGGACTCAACCCTTCATTTTGAAAACCATACCATCAGCATGGTGCGAAAATGTTTTTATAAAATTAAATTACTATATCAGATACGAGATTTTCTTGCCGAGGATCTGCGTATTAAATTATGTGATTCCTTGGTGTTATCGATTTTGGGTTACGCCGATGTAGTGTATGGTCCTAGACTATTAGCTCGGTCCGCGAGGTTGATTCAGAGGGTTCAAAATGCTTGTGCTCGATTTTGTTTTAAGGTTCCCCCGCGCACGCATGTTACACCTTCTATCAATGAAGCAAAAATATTAAAAATGTCCCTACGTCAAGAACTGCATCTGGCCTCTTTACTGTATGGTATAATAAATACTGGTGTCCCAGAGTACCTGTACAGAAAACTAAGTTGGCGTAGTGGAGCCGGCTCACGACATGCACGCAGGGTTAGTTATCCTCTCAGGATACCTGCTCACAGGACGGCTGCCTTTCGTGGAAGTTTTAGATATGCGGCGACCAAATGTTGGAACAACCTGCCGCCTCCCATCAAGGAATCGAAAACGATTTCATCTTTTAAATCCAACATGAAACTATACCTTTATGAACACCAGAAATCACTCCCTATAGGCTGCAGAGTTGTTCCAACATACCTTAATTAACTATCTATTATACTCGTGCATTAAAATTATATTCATATTTATATTTATTTATAGTAATTATACAAATACAATCATAACTCTCAATTGGTATTAAAGCGTGTCACATACATATGGTTTTTATACATATATTTATATAATTAGTTATAAACACACCGGCTTATAAGATTATGGGCATATGTACAGCACTACGTTACCTGTCTGACCACTTGGCGAGTAACCCACGCACTAACTGTAGGGCTTAGCTGAAAATCAGCGCTGTGGTCTCACTGCCTACAGCATATGCTGAGCTGAGCTCTAGTTTGGCATGACACTACAATCTAATTTATGTTAGTAAGAAATATATTGTTTATTTATATTGTAGAAATTGCCAAATAAATACTATGTCTATGTCTATGTCTATGTCTATATTGCTGTGTGGTTAATATTCAGCTAGTCGTAGGGAGTCGATAAATGGAAGAGGCAAAGTCGATCGGTTAGGTTAGGGCAACTTTGTGGCAATGCATGGAGAGCTCCGTAAACTTAGGGCAATGTCGTTTGAGATGCTTCTTTCAAAGTTCATGAATTTGGCCTTCCGTTCTATCGAATAATTGCTTATTACTTGCTTAGCCGTTTATGCATGACGCGTCTTACAGATTCGTATAAACTTGAATATCACCTGTACTTGAAAAAGCAATTTACTTCACATTTTTTAAAGTTATTTTAAATTTTTTCGCTAGTTCTCTACAAATCTCAACAATTTAGACAAAATTTCTCTTTCCGAATTTTAGGTAACTACTTATAAGTTCTTATTACTGGTATTTATTTGATCTACCTATCGTAAACGGCTTAAGAGTAATCCGTAATAATCTCTCAAAAACATAGCAGTTTAAGCATATCAGAGAAAGTTAAATCAATCGTCTTTTTAATTATCCACTCGACAAGGGTTTCAAGAACTGTGTTCGAAAACGATAAAAAAATCAAAGTTTAACAAGCTGGCTGTTTCATTAACCGGCTAATTTAACCATTCGGCGGCGTCATTTAAATCATATGCCGTTTGGTTTTGAGCAGTGTAACACCAACGCCTACCAGTCACAGCTGTCATATAAGGCGATTCGACTGATAGCATAGCTGAGATTGAATAGCTGAGTTTTCTGTTGGTCTAACCCTTCACAAATATGGGGCTAGTTAAATCCAGCAGTAGACTTCTACAGGCTTTGATATGATGTGATAATGTGTGGGATATAATATAAAATATTAATACGATTTAAATTTTTGGCGACCTACGAAAATGGTTTCTCCGAAACTGCACAGTCATCGTGCAAAGTTACTTTGGCACTTCGTTGGTAACTCCCGAAGTACGTTTTAAAGTCAACTTCGCAGTATTTATTGGCCACCACAGATTTCTTGTTACTAATTGCCAATAAAAGTTTGTTGCTTTTGATAAATATTTTGATGATCAATTCATGGCGAATGCAAATCACTTTGTAAAAGTACAAAGCAAAGCAAGCGTTTGTAAAAGTACTACCTAAATAAATAAATAAACACAAAGTATTTATTGAAAACAATAAAGAGAAATCAAGGTACCTTATTTTATGGAATTGATCAAAATTTTGTTGAATATCAAAATAAAATAAACAAATGTAAATATGCTTGGACTATTAAATTAAGGATTTGGGATGAGCCTCCTTGACTTTGACAGATACTACAGTTTGACCATGATAACAAAGGTCGGTAGGTCCGTGGGTTGGAAGTGGGATAAAAATATACAATAGATAATGATGCTGTTATTTTTTAAGGGTTATGGAATCCACAGATGAAATGCCTCAGGATAAGATATCAGTCGTCTTATTTGTCCACATTCTCAAGTTCTTTGGACACGTTTCGAGGCAAAACCATGACTCCATCGAGCATCTCGACGTGCAGATGGTACCCGACCGCGCGGAAGATCACCAATGCGATGGACCGACCAGATCAAATCTGCTTTAGGCGGTCCCTTGAGTGTACCAGGAAGACAGCAAACAGATCGAGATAACAAGAAATCACGAGGCGAGTGACAGCTGCCCACAGCATATAACGACCACGCCCGCTTTTTCAAGAGCATATCGCCTAAGAAGAAGAACACAAAACCTGCAGAGCGATAGTGGTTAAGGTTTGCTAGACGCCTTCCGGGTTAGATTTATTTTATACTTGGTACTAATGACGTGGAGGAGATTCAAAGTCCAACAGTGGATTGTTGTGAGCTTTTGATGTAATACTGTTATTACTACTATTACTAAATTACTACCTCAATATAGAAAGATAACTATAATACCATAAACTTTCCTCCTTATGTGACATAGTTCACTCACATATATCTGTCTACCTATTTTAAGTACAGATATAACGCGTGTGAATGAAATAGGGAGTCGACCTAGTCAAAAAAAATTTTACCGCTGATGTGTAAGCCCCTCCCCTTTTTCTGATTCGTTATTCGTTTCGTTTTCATGGTCCTTTCGTCATTCCGAATTATAAATATGGCGTGTTTGGTTCTGGAACACTAGTTTCTAAAGAAAAATGATAGTGCTAGTCAAGATCTACGTTTCGAATGACAGCTGTTAAACTTTTGAACGATCGCTCCTAAAACATTAGTTCCTGAAGAGAAATGATAGTGCTCATCAAAATCTACATTTCGGATGACAGCTGTCAAACTTAATACTGTGATAACTCTGAAGCGATCGCTCCTAGAACATTAGTTCCTGAAGTGAAATGATAGTGCTCGTCAAGATCTACATTTCGGATGACAGCTGTCAAACTTAAAATGGTAATGACTCTAAAACGATTAGTCCTACAACACTACTTCCTAGAGAGAAATGATAGTGCTTGTCGAGATCAACATTATTTTAAAGAAATTCTTTGAATGACACACATGCATTCGGTCGCGTCTTTCTCCCGTAGGGATAGACAGAGACCACATTGTTCCACTTGCTATCCTGACAAATCTCTGCGGCTTCTTCATACATACATAGACTGTTCATTACCCTTATTTACCATAACTTCATTATCTTTCCTTGGCTTCCTCGTAGTCGGGTAAAAAGTATCAGTTATCATAGTATTCGGGAAAGATAAATCGAAGTGGTCCAATTTCTTTACATATTTATGATGTTATATTTTTTAGTTAAAAAAAGCAACATTCGCGTTTCATACATTTTCAGATCAAAAATCTAAGTGTAGGCCAGAACAAAATTATTAGTTTCCAATAGAGAAAACAGTTATTAACCTTGTTTACTATGACGTCAAATCTGCACGTCCGACGGTTCGATTGTTATAAGCTTTTAGACTAGCGATACTTAGTAGCTACTGTACGTACACCCAGTGGTACATAGTGGTGGTGGTGGGCGTACAGGTTTGGCACCATAGTAAAAATGATAGAAACTGTATGCTGTATCTGAAAATTGCATAATATTTTTCGGGCCGGCACTTTCAGTGTTTTAATCCAAACTGAATGATATCCTTTTCGTACGTTTCTCTTGGTTGCATTTGAGTCGGCAGATTTAAAAAATCTCCATTCGCTTTTTACGCCTGCGTGTGAACACACAGTCGAGAAGACATATGGTCAATAATTATGCAAGTCGTTTAAAATAACGCGTGTAAAAGGATCGAAAAAGCTCTCGTGCAAACGTTGCCTAACTTAAAATCTCTCGTGCGAACGTTGCCTAATTTGAAAAACCAGAATAACACCACCGTTTCTTTGGTTGTCACCGTGACGTGGCACCGCGCGGCGTGCCGCGCAGTGCACTGCACAGCGCGGGTGAACATCCAGCCTTAGAAACACTTCCAAACAATCATGACACCCACGCTTATTCCAAAAATACCACTCAACGAGAACCAACAGCTGCCTTCAACCGCACAGCGCTGGGGTCGTTCAAATTTTTGATCGCACTTACGTGCCGAGTCACGCCGACACGCGTCTCACAAACTTGTTCCGGGCCATATTTCGGCGCCGGGACATTTCCCGACGTACTCCGGGAGCCTATGTACATTCGGCTGCGGAGATCGGTATTCGGTCAAATTGGACGTATTATGTCTGCAGCACTGTTTAAGAAAACTTTCTTCTGCAATTTGTTTGTAATGAAATGATCCTACATGAAAATAAACAAAATAGAGTAGGTTTCTACATTCTTGTTACAAAACACTTGAATTTTTTTTAAAGAAATTATATCCCTTCTCCGACATCGTTTCGAAACCATAGGTGTAGGTCAACTGGCAAGGCAGGCCACTGCTACTTAAGCTTGACCATAGTAACCTTTGTGTTATCTGATTATAGCTACGAAATTTCGCTAGATTTTATATGTTCATTTCATCTAACTTACATCTTAATTAAAGTTTCGCATAACTCCACTTGTACACCTAACTCCGCAGCCGACTGTACTCCGAGAGGCTGTTATGTACAAATCGCTCAGCCCTCGGTGCACTTATCCAAATTGGAATTTAATCGATCTCCGACCGAATATTGAAATCTGTTATGAGAACCGCAGAGCACTCATGATTCCCGCAGATATTTGATTCGTTTGATGACTCTCGCACGCAAACTCGGCGTTGGAAGCTAATTTATTTGAAGGATCCGCCCTTGTATGTAAAAACTAGTGACCTGCCCCAGCTTCGCATGGGTTTCTCGCCTTTTTTCAAATTTAATATAATATAATAGAAACCTTCCAGAAGAAATTCTCTAACTGATGGTTTAGGAGGAGTTGCCGGAAATACAGACAGACAGACAGACGCGGAAATCGACTTTAATTTATACTATGTATAGATACATAGGTAACTATTATAATACACTCACGCCTCGTATCCCATACGGGTAGGTAAACACTATCGAGTGCCACAAGTAAAGTGGATTGATGTAATTCGACCTATTCCTTAAAGGATGATTTCACTGGCATACGCACAGGTTTCGAAACCCTAGTTTGGGAACCAGGGTATCAAAAATTGTATGTATTAATTGTAAGTTGCCGTTAATGCCCTATTGTAACTATATTTTAAACAAATATTTTTTATTTTTATTTAATTATTTAAAGGTGTGAAACAAATTAATTCTAGTTAACGGGGGCCTAAATACCGTGTGGCGACAGGATTAAAAAAAAAATAGCAAAAATAACTCATCTTCTGTACCACCCGTCAATGGACGACGGGTGGTGTAGAAAATAAGTTATTTCATGGAAACCAGAAAACGGGCACCAGCATTCTCTGCTAAGTATTTTTAACTCTCCAATATCCTAACCGCCGGCCATGTTATTGCAGCGTGAAGATAATGACTATGTGCTATGTGCTATTGAAAATAAAAATAAAGATATCATGACAATTTTCCTCGTTTCCTAAGCCAATTGTCATCACGAGCTACACATTTTAAGCTATCTATCAATTGGCAACCCACGGTCGATTGTTTTGGAACCCCGTATATTTTTCTGTACACCATTAATAATAACTTGAAATCCACTGCCATACCGGCAGAAAGCAAACGCCGACTCCGCGATTAAGTATAATAACTGGGAGTAGGAACATTTAAACGTCAGTTAAAATAAAATGCAGCGCTGTTTGGAGCTGGGAGCTATCTTATCTGCTGCAACTTCGCTTGGTCGAGTGACAATTGCGGCTAGAAATGCAGCGTTGAATGAAATAGCTGTTTTATTTATTCAACCACTTGCATTCGCTCTTTTTGCGCACAAAAGCGCAATTTTGCAACCGAATCCGCAACGCACGGACGGCACCACACGAGATTAATTTGTTAGTTGAAAATTTGTAGCATCCTTCTCGTTAGCTGAAACGTTTAACTGGTACAATGTTGGTTGGTAGTGGCAATAGAATTAGTTCCGCTATTTGAATTAAAAGGTAGTTTAGAGATTTCGAGTTCTGTTAGACGGGGGGCATCCATGAATTACGTTAGCTCAAAATGGGAGGGATAGGTCCTAGCACATCGCACGAAATCTCACCCAAGGGGAGAGGGGGATCCAAATTTTGAAAAAATATACAACCTCGTGTAATTAACGGCCGACCTCTCATCATTATCAGTTTGGCTTTAAATCCCGGTTGCGCTCCCGCGCGACACGCGGGGGCCCGGGTCCGGCATCAGGTTCGTCCCCATATGCTGCTCTTACCTATGGGCTGATATACGCCAGTACCAACTCCTTTCACTTGATTCCATCCATGATCCTCTACTCTCAGACGGTTTAGACCCCTTAAGCCTCCGGAGAGATGTTGGCTCTCTGTGTGTATAACGGAGAATATTCCAAAGAACTGTTTAAGTTGATGCCACCGTCGGTCGTAAGGGCTTCGCAGGCCTTTTTACGCATACTTTCCCCTTAGGTTGCAGATGATTTGGATGACGGTGGCCGCTTTCTATCAGATGGACCGTCCGTCCGTGTCCCTCCCAAGGCAATAAAAAAATTAATATTAAAATAGGTAAAGAAAACTACATCCAAATCCATCCATCTGTTCCGAAGCTACGGTATCACAGACGGACACACACATCCACAAGTCAAGCTTACAACACCCTTCTTTTTACTTTGGGGTTTAAATATGTTAATATAATACGCGTCTCCTTCGTACAAAAATTTCAAAACCACCTTCATCAATATCCAATCTTCATTTAGCCTTAGCTATTTGTTCTAGCATGATAACAGTTTTAATTTATTTCCCTTCACTGCAGGGAAGCTTTATGCAGTGACGTCAGTGTAGAGTAATATCCGGCAAGAGCTTGTTTAAACCAGTTTGCATTGGATGCATTTAGAAAATTTGCTGAACCCGCTTGTTTGAGTTAGCCGCTCGTGTTCAAACGCTCTCGATATTAGTTTGAAATGGTATAAGCCCGCCGATGAGCTGTGCGTTTTGGATGTGTTTGCTGCCAATGATGTTATTGACAAAGTGGAAATTTGAAACGTGCACTTTGCATTAGGTACGAAACTGTCGTCTATAATTTTATTATGTTTTAGTAATTCGTAGTATGCATGTTGAAAATCAAAATTGTTAGCTTCATGAGGCACAGGAACGGGCATTGGTTCATTATCATGATGAATTTTAAAATTGTAGTTGGGGGGTTGTATTCCGTATCTTGGTTAACAAGTAGCCCGATATTGCAGTTGCATGTGTTAGATATTAGGTATTTTAGTAGATTTTAATTGTTATTTTAAGTTACATTTATATTGAAAACTATCGTGATTATTATCTAATAATTAATATTTCAAAATACTGTCATAAATATTTTAGCAACTTCAGAACGAAATGCCTGGATTTCTGAACGATTGTGACTCTTCGATCAGATTAAGTTTTGTTTATGAGAAACTTCCTTAATTAATTATGTAATAAATTAATAATAATGTTAAAAAATGTTAAAAGTATTGTAATGCAATAGTTATGTTCATGATATATACTTTATTGATTTCACGAAGTTTATCGTTGTAATTGATCCTTTAAAAAGTAAAGGCAAAACTTTTGTTAAACAAAGCTTCCGCCAAATTCAACTTCATAGCTGTTTTTTCCAATATACGTATAGCTTTCGAACTATATACCTTCGGACAGAATAATTCCCAGTAATATTTATCGCATTACGATTTCAATCCTCCCATCCAAAGACCTGCATAATGTGTACCAATTCACTTATTTATTTATTCCAATTAACCTCCGCAAACAAAGCTGGGGAGCTCACTCCGGCGTCGAATCCGTTCCGAGGCTGGCTCATCTCGCTAAATGCCCGAACATTGGCGCAAATGAACGCGCGGTTCGCAGCCGCCCGCAACAGAATTAATCCCCAAAGATACGCCGAAACCGGCTTCAACCGGTTTCAGACCAAACCGAACAGTGACTAGAGGCTGCAATTTAGACGCGCATTTTAGGGTCCCGTCTATACAAGTGGAACCCTGTTATCTTAAGGAAAATATTAGGAAAATGCTTGAATTTTTTTATCTTAAAGATGCGTTATAAAAAGTTATTGGGAGCTGCAACACTGGATTTGTACAAGAGTACATAGAAAAGCTCTACTACTAAATGAAAGCCTATGCGCTATATTTACATTCATCACATCAACAGTCCTTAACAGTCCTCTGCTGGACTTAAACCTCCTGCATTCAAGTGGAGGGAATTGCCATAATCGCTTTTATTAGTCGTCTTTTGCGACACTCAGACGAAGGGATCGATACAATTCCACTCTGCCAGACACTGAGAGAAAAACGTCGTAAAACCGACCAAGTTTACGTATACTCAATAAATTGTTATGCTATTGAAATGGTTTTAATGAAACAAAGCTAAGAACCACTTCGATTAAACTGCCTTTCAAATGAATAAAATCGCATCGAAATCGGTCCATTCGTTCAGAAGCTACGATGCACAGATAGACACACACCTCCACACAGAGCCACAAATACACAGATACATACGCCAAACTCATAACACTCCTCTTTTTTCGTCAGGGCTTAAAAAGGCTCATGCAATCTACAACTCAATTTTTGACAATTTTCATCCGGAGTATAAAGCCAGCTCGCTTGCCATCCTTATTTAATTAAAAAATCCGTTAACTTTGTATCCTTTGTTAACTTATATTTATTACCTAATTAACTTTGTACTGTTACAAAGTGTAACATGCATATACTATTATAAAACTGAAAAAAAGCCGTGTCTGTACATTGAAGATATTTCAGAAAGAATAGCCGGTATAGGATTCTGGGTCGTAACTATACAGAAAAAGTGATTTCTAAAAGTTTTTGTTTATCTGTTTGTCTGACTGTTCGCGCATCTACTGAACGAATTGTGATTCGGATTTGATAGTTTGGTAGCCTAAAATCCAGGGTACAATCAGAGCTATGTTTGTTCTAAATCAGGTAGGTAGAACTAGATAAACAACTAGATCCCGTAGTAGTAGCACTAAACAATATGGAGGTAATTTAAAATGGTAATGCGGGCCAAAGCTAGTCATATTTGGCCTCGTGCATTAAGGTGCGCACTTAATAAAATTTATAGAACGAACTATTGCTCTGACATCAATTTTGTTATTGTTCAAGAAGTCCCTGCTACTAAAGACCGTATTGGCTCAACTTTTCTAATGCGGAATGAAAAGTTTTGTTTGAGAAAATGCTTCCTGAACAGTGCGATGTGGACTCCTTCTCGAATTTGTATTCTTAGACATCCTCCGTCTTCGACCGCATAGTCATTTACCATAGTCAAGACGGTTATAAGCTAGTAAAATGTAAAAATAAAGTATTTATATCGTGTGGAATGATACGGAACCCCTCGTTCGCGAATCCACCCGTCCATCATCCGTTTTTTTCCACTATTTGAGTCTAAAACGCTCCAAACTTCACGGTACTTAGCCACAAAGTAGCGGCTAGTCCCCCCATACTCGGTGCCGGACGCTCGTACCGCTAACTACCGGAACATTGGCGCAAATGATCGCGTAGTTCATTACCGCCCACATCGGAAATTAATTCCCCTAGGAAGCGACGAATGCGAGATAATCGGTTTACATTGGGACCAGCGATTTCGGTTTGGAACGGCCGTTCAGGGTTGCGGTGTGTTCGAACTTAAGGTTTTGTGTAATGAAGCAAGTGATAATGTGTAGTAAGGAGCGTCGGTCGGTGGCCGAGTGGTTTGGGTATCCGGCTCGTAAGCGAGAGCGACTAGGTTCGAATCCCACTGCGGTCATTTACCAATAACTCTTTTCTGAGTTTTTTACATTAGTTGAATGGTAACCGATGCTCTTACGGTGAGGGAAAACATCGTGATGAAATCTGCATATTCAGGCGACTGAATCGTGAAGGTTCAATTTGCCCCCCTGTGTTGTCATGTTCCCCTGGTAGCAGGGTCACGGAGGTCATCTGGCAGTCGCGCCACTGTAATTACCTCTACCAGGATCTGCCAAATCCTGGATCAAGATCAGGGCGGACCCAAGGCCCTCGTTCGCGAGAGCACAACCGGGACATTGACGCCAAGATGATGATGAATGCGTTATATGCACCTCAGGAAAATGTCATTTAAGTGGTGGTACATATAGTTGTTGCACGGTTAGCCTTCCACTTAATTTGTGCAAGATCAAGGGACGAATACTAAGTGGAAAGGGCTTATATTCGGCCCACTCACTTAGAAATCCTGACGCCGGGTCTAAAACCCAATGCTTCAACTCCGACAATATTTACCGACAACTACCCCAAGTATTGGCGTCCGTTTTCATTTCGATTCACACCAGTTTAGAGGCGACGGTGCCACGCAAGCAGTTTTCAATCAAGCCAAAAGTCGAATACCAAATACCCGTTGCTTTTAGGTGGATGGAAAATTGGAACTGCCTGTTTCCCAATATGGAAATGATGGTTCACTCCGCAGGCTCTGTTTTTGCGTCGGCAAAGGTGCGGGAGTGCGCCAATTGCGCCGGTTGCAGCTTCGAATACATCCATTGTGCCTATTAAAATCGTATGGGAAAGCGAGGGCAAATACATTCAGAGGCTGAAAAAGTGGATATTTGACGGAAAGTGGGTATTTCAATTTTTTCAAACAATATGTGCCAGAACTATTTTCAAGAGTTTTTAATCACGTGTCTTCAAAAACGATTTTTAGGGTTCTGCGCCATAAGAAAAACAAGTAAACAAGGAACCCTTATAAATGTAGTTTCATCATGTCCGTCGTTTACGGTTCATCTCAAATACTATTAGTAGGTATACTAGAGATCCGAAAGTTGGTATGGAAAACATATTATTAACTCACAAAATTAAAAAATGTATCTGTATTTTGCTACCACTCCTACGAGTACAATGGGGGTGATTTTTTTCTTAAGTGCTTTTATTAGAGCTGAGAACCGAGAAGTCTAAGGTAGGTAGTTGATTACATGACTGAATTTTTTTTTTGCCTATGGAAAGTATAGAAATAATAGCTAACTTTTATATATCTATGATTTCTTTTTTAGAATTTATAAAAGGCTTAGTAAAAATATAACGTCAAGTTGATGAAGTTGCAAACGACGTACTCGTCATATCACCCACTTTATCTCTAAAATGAAGTATAAAGATTTCAAAGTCTTGTTATGATAGCTAGAGTGCTATCTTTGAGAAGCTCTTTGCATATTTTATCACAAGCTTTAACGTTACTTTGGTGTACTGTATGTCATACTTTGACACAAGCTATGCGAAGAATGCTGCAGATTTTAGTAACCTTAAGATTTTCAACATTTATTGACATAAGTGTATGCATGTCAAGAGACCGAACTGCAGTCACAAATAATAGAAATTTGGAATATCCTTTTTGTTCTCAAATATTCACCGCAACTTTTGATAAAATTTCCCAGTTGAGCTTTTTGCTTTTTTATGTAATTAAAAATAAACTCAATGACACCTTGTACCTGCCTGGTGAATTGTAGTAACACTAGTCATCATTAACTGTCTTGTTTATTATGCTTTGTGCTATAATTAGAAAGACTAGTTACTAACATCAATAAATAATATTATTGGTCGTTTAGTATTCTGCACAGCAGACTAACCATAAATTCTTCCGAGGCGACTATACAAACTGCCTAGGAACAGGGTAAACCGTAAAATCTGCAACACGCTTGCCAAGTGTGAAAATTATGGCCCAATTTTCCACTCTCTGAGGAGGCTCTACACTACAGTCGATGTAGAACGTTATTAAAAACTCATTTTTGTAGGAAATAAAATAAAAATTAATAATCGGTCTAGTGGCAGCATGCTTGCGAGACCGATAACCAATGTTAAGCAACGCTCGCAGTTCGGGAATGGATGGATGTACATTTCGTACTTTGAGGCTAGTCGATTACCAGCACCGCAACGAGCCCACCAATTGTTAGGTGTGCCTCCTAACATGGCCGGCGAAGCCCTGATGGCCAAGGTGTTCCTGGGGACTCTGAAACTGGTTGAACAGTCTCGAAAGCCGATTGGCGCCCTATGACGGTATAATTATATACTTATTTATTTATAACTAGCACGACTTCGATCGCGTGACATCCTATCCCTACTTACCCCTACCTTACTTTAACCTACCCTTTTTTTCTTGGTTACAAACCATTTTCTTGAATCACTCTGTTGTTGCAAACCGTATAAAAAATCCGTCGCATAGTTTAAATGATATATGCGTACATAGACACAGACGGTGGGGAGCGACTTTGTTTATACTATGTATAGATATTAACGTAGTGACTAACTTAGAAACAATATTTTGTGAACATAATCACCTGTGTCGAAGGCCAAAATCTAGCTCACAAAGTTAGCGAAGTAAGTAGCAAGTACTAACATTCATTCAACTTGCCTAACGACGTAATATGTCACTCAGAAGTTCCCTCACAAATGTTGAAACTGCGAGTAAGTACTGTTGAAATATGCAAAAAGAGTCCCGAAGACAGCTCTCAGTCTATTATGACCCTCCCCGTTTCCCGGTCTAATAAACCATTGCAACTGCCATTAATAATTCAAAGTGCATTTAGAGTGATGGGTTAAACCGGTTTCGGGTTAAAGCGGTTTATCAGTTAATTAGTTATTATAAATGGTTTATTGTGGCAGTAATAATAGATCGGAGATATAGCCGTGTGGTGTACCCCTTTCCAATCCCTTCAGCTTTGGGTGTCTTACACCCGTATTAAGAAACTTTAGTTTATGAGGTATCACAGTACGCGAACGCATAGGGTTCCAACTGACAACACTTCAGTGGCGATAAGCACTATGCATCCGTCAAAATGGACAAAACTGACCGAGCCTAGAGCTATATTGAACGCACTGGGTTCACTTAGTAGCCGGGCGATGTGAGAACGCGTAGTAAAACAGGTTCTTAACTTAGACAAGTATTGTTTGTAATTACGAGTGTTAAAAGCAAACTAAAGACTAACCATCGAAGGCCTGCATAGAGAAAATGGGGGCCAGCATTTTTTGTTTTGTATTTTAAATACTGCGATCTCCCGCCTGTCAACCTTAGAGATTACGGCAAAGGGTCATAGATATGGAGGAGGGTCAAGTCCAAAAACCACACTTTAGACAAAAATACTCTATACAAATTAATTAATCCTGTAAAAAATATGCAGCACAAATTCACCGTAACATTTAAAGTGGAGACGAGACATATTTGGCAACCCTGCGAACTTAACCTCATAATGAAGAGAAAAAAAAAAAACAATTTAACCGCTTCCCGCTTGACGCAAATTCATGGGAATTATGAAGAGCTGGCGGGTTATAAGTTTATAACGTCTCTGGAAACGCTGACGTGTGTACACTGTCGCTCGTTATTAAAAAAGCCATGTATATTTTGCGGCATAATATTTGGTTCGCTTTATGCCATTCGCTGGACTACATTAGCATGGACCACATGGGTTTAGTGTTCCTGATTTTCGTATATATAGTATATCAAATAAATGATTTGTAGATATATTTGTCATCCCGGATATAGATTAGCCGTGTGGTGTCCGGCAGAGTAGAATGTTTTCGAGGCACAGGATCTAGAGTCTCTATATACTATACTATATACTATTCTTTATTGTACATGAAAAATTTTAAAGAGTTTTACAAAATCTTAAGATAGTTCACAAAGGCGAGCTTATCTCTGCAAGAGATCTCTTCCAGCCAACCTGAGAGGTGTGAAAGCAATAACACGGGTACTTGAGCATGTACTTAGATACAGTTAACAAAATAGCTAATAAAACCTAAGCTAAATCCTTAAATACTAATAGACATGTTCACAAATAAATACATAATTATATACATATAACATAAATATATACATACCATATACCTATCATAATAGACTGGAAAAGGGGCAGCACCGTTTTCCATTGTTATATTTATAACACTGCGATCTCCAACCCGCCTGTCGAGCCTGGAGATTATGGCAATTACCTCCCCATTAGTGGGAGAAGCCCTAAGTTCTGCAGTGGACTGATATGGTAAAAAAACGGTATGGTAAAAAAAAACAATATATTTTGCTTATGAAAGTTGATTTTAACAAAGAAACACAACACAATACGTGAACCGCTACCCCAGCCCACATAGAACAAACACCTTCCTTCCTTTACACACATAATAACGAAACCAACAACAATTTAACCCTTAATCACTGCAACAATTGCAAAAGCAACATTCCGCTGGCAATTTTTCCCCCAGAAACAATTGCAGAACTCCCACAATACATAACGCGCACAATAGTTGTGGAATGTATGAATCGCTTTGAAAACAATAGAGGTGGCGGCATTTTTATACGCTGCGGGCGGCGCGGGCGGCGGCAGAACGGAAGTAATACCGACGAGCCCGGACGCGCGAGGTGTCGACCACGGACCGGGAAAAATACGGACGGATACTCTCTATAATGTTATGTGAAGCATAATAGCTTAAGTGACAGAAAAAGTCGGATAAGCCCCGACCAAGTTTATATATATTCAGATGTTTTCTGAACTACTAAACAGATAACATAGAAACAAAGCTAAGAACTGTCTCATCTAAACTGTCTATCAAATAGAGAAAACCACAATCAAATCGGTCCATCCGTTAGAAGACACGATGTCACAGACAGATACATAAAGCCACATATATACAAATACACACGTCAAACTTATAACCCCTCAATTTTCGTTTGGGGTTAAAAATTACCGCATATTATGCATGTGTGTGCGTTGACACTGCCACTGACGTGACAGCGCGGTACAAAATCAAACAAAATGGCGGTGGATTGTCAGACCGGATGTATGGGGTGAGTGGTCTGGTCTGGTGGTATTGGTCATGTCCAACAAAATAAATTATCAATTACATTGTCGTACCTAACATGCTTCACTTCTCTGTAGTGCTGAATGGCGTCCGTATTTTTTTCCGGTCCGTGGTGTCGACTTTTTCATATAAAGCGGCGAATGTTTGCTTTTACACATGTACGGGTGTTGCCGAGCGTTGCGCTCGCTCTAATGGTTTTAGGACTTTCAGTTCGGATAATTGCGGATTTAACCGGTTAGGGTGTTATGTTGTTCACGAAATGAGAGTTTTCGTTTCGTTGCTTGGATAAGTACCTTCACGAATTTTGGGAAAGCGCTTCCCGATTATACCCACGTGTACCGCAAAACAAGAAGTTTAAAATAAAAATAATAAAGAAGTTCCGCTGGACCTCTAAACATTCGGGAAACAAATTAACTTCTGACACTCGATATTACGTAACAGCAAGGAAAATTGGTTTTTAAATGGATCTAAATAGTAGATTTGCTACTGCATACATGCATCATCGGACCAAATTGGACCAGCCTCAGCTTAATGCTATGAATGGCAGCAGCCAAACACAGCGCTGGTTTTCAGACTGACCCATAATAGAGCTCGATGCGCGCACGACGCATCATCATCATCTTAGCATTCAGACTCGACATCCGCCAGTCCAGTGAATTTACCCCGATTTGTAACTGAGGTAACTAGCGATGCACAGGTAGTACCTTAACAAATTATACACTTAAACCTTCCTCATGAATCACTCTGTTTATTGGTTAAACCGCATGAAAATCCGTTCAGTGGTTTTTGAGTTTATTGCGTATTTAAAAAGTATATACGTAGTTTATCAGTAATCTATAGCACCCGTAACACAAGCTTTGCTTACTTTGGGGATAGTTGGCACTGTGTGAATTGTCCACGCATATTTAATTTTTTATTTATTTATTGCGAACAGACTGACAGACGCGGTGTGGGACTTTATTCTAAAAAAGAAAACAACTAATTGTGGGTTGTACCCACAATAGTCTCTAAAAATGGTTAAATACCGCCTACTTTTACAAAAGTTTTTTTCTACTAAGGCAGCCTATGGACGTAAAGGCATCTTAATCGCGGTAAACAATTACCCATTGAACTGCTATGTACAATGTTCGGAAGATAAGGTACCGTGGTCGAATTATCATGTAATTGGATTTGTGAAGCCACTATGGGTTTTTATGGCGGCCAGAGGGGCTAATAATGGTCAAAAAATTTGTTCGAAAATAAAGGAATAATTACAAAGTAAGACAGTTTAGGCTTTACATCCTGTCAAAAATTAAATATTATACCCGATATTATAAAGATTGCTGCGAAATACCGTTCATATCCATAATACGTACCTAAGTTACACGCAGTACATTTCCAGAACAAGATTCGCATTAAAAATATTTGAATTAAAAACGAAAAGGGAGGAGATTCAATTATCGATAAAAATATTTGCCAAATCCCAACCCAACATTGAACGTCAAATTCTCCGACACAAAAGTAACATCCGAGGTATTCGCCAGCCCACTTTGTTTCAAACGCCGGTGTTCGGATGAAACACAAAGAATTCCGGCGGGTCAAGGCGAAGAGAGGGGCTAAAAAGAAATATCTTTATTAAAAAGCTTTGTTTTGTAATTAGGAAGGCGTTGTGCGCCGGCGAATCATTAGCGTAATAGCGTTAATGGCCAACGAGAGTGTAGTGGTGGGAACCTGTCGATATAAAATAGTCGATTTTTTGTATTTATTCGCAGATATAGTATATAGTACCCGTCTAAAATTGTAACCTATGAATTAATTATAATCACAAACAAATATCTAAACTACTTAGCCATTTAGCTGCGTTCACATCTTTTATAATAAAATAATAAATCAATACCTAAAATATAAATTAAAGTTATTATTAATCAAAATTCAATAAACTATCCAAATTAGTAAACATCGCCTTTTAATTTTTTAGTTTTTTATTTAGACTAGCCAGGCAATTTGGCCGCCATTTCACCTGGTGATAAGTGGCGATGGGGCCGTTGTTGGAGTATGCCTGTCTAGGAACAGCCTTGAAGGCGTCTAGATTATAATGATCAGGGAACACACTCGCTGGTAACGCGTTCCATTTCTTAGCCGTATACATTATAAAGGTTGAACTAAAGTGGCTTGTGCGGATAGCTGGAAGATCCACAACATATGGATGAACCGCTCTCCCGGACCGCGTCTCCCGAAAGGGGCTTTAGGAATGAGGTCATGCAACTGCTATACAAAATATACACTATATATGTATAATATCGATATTACTACAGCTTAAATCCATTTCATAAGGCACCGCACTGAGTATTGTACTCGGCGAAAAAGTGCTAAGGCCTTCCAGACATTTTTCTTTTAGCGAAAGAAAGGGAAGCGATAATTCCTTGTAATGAATATTTAATTATTGTTTTCATTTTCCAACATTTCGTCGCAAATTGATTTAATTACTCATTGTTTTGCATGTTTTTGCATTTATTCAGAACTCGATAAAAATGATTTTCGCAGCGAAAATTGGACGAATGAAATTAACGTTGGGTCAAATCGTATCGAATTCCTTTGTAATGTAATGTGTTAAGATACGTAAAAATCTTGGTATTGTAGAATGTATTGTTTTTTTTTTATGTAATACGGCAGACAAACAGGCCTGCAGACCACCTGATGGAAAGTGGTGGATTGTATTTGTATTTTTTTGCGTTATACTTACTAATACCCTGTATTCAGATAGAAAGATAAACACTTTATTGCTCATACAATATGTTTAAACCAAAATACAGAACTAGTTATAATCTATAACATACCGACGAGCAAAGGCAGTTGGTAGTTTGTAAAAATATTATAATAAAATTCAGAGACACAGTAGAATATTTTTACAATATACTTAAAAAGAATCGTCAAAGGAAGTCTAAACAAATTAAATATTCAATACATTCAGAGGAATTCAAATAAAATTCTGGAGGTGTTATGAGATTATTCCATAACGCTTCGGGAGGGAATAGTGGGGAAATTCACTTTGAATTAAGGAAAGTGCTTTTCCTGGGTTGTCTATAACAATTGGAGGTGACAGACAGGCGGTTGCGCAGTTTTACGAGTTTATTGTGAATTCTGCTCGTGGAATAAATGTCAAGGATTGTCGATTCAGCAGCTGGATTATGATCGATCTTTTTGATCTGCTTTATTGGCAGCGCGCTTGCCAAATAACAAGTTCAGGTAAGTTAATCAACGCACGCCGGTGCGGATAACAGGATGGGTGACCGTTTCCTGCTTCAGGCTAACAGATGCAGGCTAGGTAATCGATCTTTAGCAACGCAATGGGCTTGGAACTCGTTACGTGTGCCTCCTAACACACGTACATAACTCAGACAAAGGTAATTAAAAGTGCCCCCTAATATCGTTGACACAACGAGATTGCTAAGGTGCCCCTTAGACTGGTGAAACAGTCATGGGAACCCATTGGCACCATGCACCTCTGTGCACACAAGCAAGCAACATGAGATCTGAGGAAGTATTGGCAATAAAATTTAAGTTTAGGTTATTGGGCTCCTTTTTCCGCACTTGACTCATAGTTTAGTTCTTTTTACATGGTTAAGGTGTGCTAATTTAGTATAGCCAGCCCAGCTCCCTCCAAAAGTTTAAGAGTCTCTATGGATGTTTGCAGACATTTTTAATTACGTACCTGACAGAGTATCTTTTACCAGCCTTTTTCAGATGACTATATTGACTAGTCCTACACTACAGGCTAAAAAACAACGTTTCAGAGCAAAAAGCAAGCACCAACTGAAAACCTGACCTGTAAAACTCAATCTAAGTTGCGTTAAAATTTAATTCAATCTGATTTAGTGACGTTGCGAGCGAGCTCCGGCGAACTATGGACAACTTTTATAAACAATTCCAATTAGGTTGAGCACCCTCGGGTTCTACAAACTAGTTGTTACCGGTTCGGAAGATTCCACCTTCGCATCGCTCGAGGGCGTTGATGGCTATTTGCCCTGTTCTTTTAGTGTTTTGTTGGCGGAAATTGTTTCGCTGGAGGAGGTGGTTTTATGTCCAGCCAAAAACTGGGCGTTTAAGATGCTGGCAGGACGGTAGACACTGATCGTACCCTGTCTACTCGTGGCCGTGGAGTGTAGGGGTAAGGGTATAGGGGTACTATAAGGTAGGGGTGCAGTTGTAGGGTAGGAGATTAGTATGGTAGAGTAGGGTATGATACCACTCGAACGAAGTTGCGCCGCCCGACCAGTAAAACCTAATAAATACAACCTAGTTTTTCCTAGTCTGTCTACCTGGTCAGGGTTGGGTAATTTGGTAATAACTGACAAAATTATTATTAAATTTGTAAAATCTAAATCATATTTTATATAAAAAAAGCACTAAAATTTTTAGCTAAAATATGTGCCTGTAGTTACCTAGTCTGAAGGTATTTTATTTAATTCAGCAATTACGATACCTGTGACTCCGGTAACCGCCCAGCTTCGCCCGCCTGCGCGTCGCCGCATTCGAAAACAAACTTGTTCGCTAGTTTTAATTAGTTACTTCACTGAAAAGACCACCTGAATTTGCTCGAGTAAACCGGGAGCTGAAACTCAATTTGCCGTGATGGAAAATATGAACGACGGGTAGGTACAACTTGGTTCTAGTGATGTAGATTCTACAAGATAACTGGAATCAGGAAATCTGGCCTGGCTGGTTTTGGACATCTGGCCAAGAAATTTCAGTTTCTGAGATTGTGAAAATAGTATTCCGTAACTAAGACGACGAACGAGTCCTCCCTACAAAGGCGACATCTGTGGCCCATATCATCTACGATGATAATGATTAGGATCTCCGATTTGGTCACAACCTACCCCTATTTGAGAAAGGCGTGACGAGATGTAAGTATGTTATTAAAAAAGCCCTAAGATATAGCTTCATCTTAGTATACGTACTCTACTCATCCAGGGGCACGAAGGCCCGGGGTCCACCTTGACTATGATCCAGGATTTGGCTGAATAGGTAATAACAGAGTAACGACTGCTATCCGACCTTCCTGATCCTGCTACAACGGGAACCTGACCAGATTGGATTATGGTTACACATTCAGTAGCCTGAAAGTCCAGGTTTCATGACAATGTTTACCTTCACCGTAAGAGCATCGGTTAGTATTCTACTAATGTACATAACTCAGAAAAGAGATATTGGTACATGGCCGCAGTGGGATTCGAACCCGGTACCTCTCGCTTGCGAGTCGGTATCTAAGTATAGGTACTATCTAATATTAAATGGTAAAGTTTTTAAAGAATCGAAAAACGAACGGTTTGGTCTCAAACTTATATCACCGGACAAAAGTTAGGGTATAGATGTACGTAGTCTGCAAAAAATATATATATTGATGCAGCTTTGCGCCCAAAACTCAACCGAGACCATTTCAGCCAAGCCTCCTTCCCCATTCTCCTCCACACACAAATACGAGCCCATCCAAGAATACGTTGAACAAACCCGGAGCACCGTGCCAACACACCGCCGCGATGCACGCATGCTCACGTATTGGCTCGCGTAGCAATACAGCGCAAACAGCCTCGGAACAACATTGCCTACGCTAAACATTACCTTTGCTCAGTCGGCCGGAATATCGGCGTTGGCAAACATGGATGGCATAGGAGCCAGGGGCAAATATTTGAGTGATTGCATGCACACACGGGTTCGGCGCGGTTCCGCGATTGCGAGTGTGAGCGATGCTTTAGGTGTCATTAATTTAGCAGCGGTGTGGTGGACTGTTTGTGACAGTTATGATGCAGTTATGATTATGCGGAACTGGCTTTTGTATGCGATTTCGTGTGCATGAGCTTGTATTAGCTACAATCTGTATGGGCTACCCCTTACTCTCATGGGTGTCGTAGAAGGCGACTAATGTTTTCGAGGCAAAAGATCAAGCGTCTCCGTAGTCTGGAAAATGGGCAGCAGCATTTTTCATTGTTATAGTTCAACACTGCGATCTCCAATCCGCCTGCCAAGCGTGGAGATTATGGCAATAACCTCCCTTTCGTGGGAGAGGCCCTAAGTCCTGCAGTGGACTGTTACTGGCTGTGATGATGATGTACGGGCTGACTTGTCTTATTTGGTAAACAAATATGGCGTAGCCAACGACAATAGATTTCCAAATGTTAATATGTCAATGTTTTTATTAAATCATTACATGGTGAAATTTTTTTACAGTGAAATTATATGTATAAATGGATAGTTTGCGGCACTCGTTTAAATTCACTCACTCTATGTGTTTCTTATTAATTTAAGACATCTATACATGGTGTACGCAGCGTGATTGATACGGCAAGTCGTGATTTTGTTACGAGTATTATTTGTTTACCAAAAATGACAACCGTTTGCAGGGCGTACCTTAGGGAGAGGATATCCTTGGCTATATACACCGTGGCAACGCGGTTTCAATTATGGGCACGTTTGAACGCGGTGCTATTTTTGTAGAGGTGTTTCAATAATTATTTAATAATTTCACAATGCCTTCTCAATAAGGGTTACTGGTTTTTTCCTGTCTACCCTCAATTTGTACGAAGCATTTTGTGAATTCATTTGTGGTACAATGACTAATCCTCTTTTTTTATATAAGTCATGCTCATGATTTAATTTGTATTGTATTAGTTTTAAATATTTTAGCTTTTGTTAATAAAAAAATTTATGAGTTAGGTATACATCAGCTTAAAATGAATAAATTTATTATTAGATAAGTCAGTCTGGACAGATTTTAGTAGCATTCACTTATTAATAAAGAGTTTTGCGATTTTAGATGGAGCTACTGAGAAGTAGGTCTGATGTCAAAATAAAGCCCTGTCTTTCATAAAAGTTTCGTTTTACAGCAGATCTTGTTTCTGTCCAATAGCACGTCAGTATTTTGACAACGGACCTTATAACATCAAACAAATATAAATACTAATATTTATTTTTTGTTGAAAAGAGTTGTGTATTCGCATATATGCAAAACTCTTTCCTAAGGTAGGGAGTTGTGTCAGGACAGAGCAAAGTGGCGGTCGACCGTTTCTGCCTACCCCCCCTGTGGGACACATGCGTGAGCTTTATGTATGTATGTGTATGTATTATGCGTAATTGCACAGGGATAAGCGAACACGTTGGCAACTGTGCTCGTCAAAGACTGTGTTACGTATGCCAGCGCCTTCTTTAGATTGTTTTACAGTTTTACCTTAAAAATAAACATTTTATGTTAATTTAACGAAAAGAATGAGAATATACCTTTAGTTTGTAGGTGTGTGTATATACTATACCTATACATATATATATATATATATATATATATATATATATATATATATATATATATATATATATATATGTGTATGTGTGTAGATAGAAGGCTGTGGATGTGCCATCTGTTGGACTTTGAAATCGCGAAAACTCTCATTTAAACTAATATTATAAACGCGAATCTATTCGTAACCCTTCCTTTGAGCTTTTTTAGTTGTATAAAAATACTCTCATAGCGGATTCGTAAACTCGCAATCTACTCTCCGTCCATTTGGTCTAGTTGTTTGAGCTTTTAGAAGTCGTTCTGTCAAATTAGCTTTTGTATTATTTGTACTATTATCCGCCCGTGATTACGCCCGCATAAAATTCGAAGTGATATCAGCACCACTTTAAATTTTGAGATTACAACATAAATGTTAAATAGTAAATGGCCGTGTGGTGTCCGGCAGAGTAGAATAGCACCAACCCCTTACACTCGTGGGTGTCGTACAAGGCGACTAATGTTTTCGAGGCAAAAGATCAAGAGTCTCCGTAGTCTGGAAAATGAGCAGCAGCATTTTCCATTGTTATATTTAAACACTGCGATCTCAAACCCGCCTGACAAGCGTGAAGATTATGGCAATAACCTCCTCTTTCGTGGGAGAGGCTCAGAGTCCTGCAATTGACTGTTAGGGGCTGTGATGATGATGATGAATATAAATGTTCATAAAATTCCGTACAAAAGTTTTAGCCAAAAAGTAACAACATATATCTATAACATTGATCTAAACATTCACCCTCGCAATGGTTTGCGTTTTTATATAACTAGCTTTTCCCGCGACTATGTACGCGTAACATTCGGTTACAAAGTACCGGACCCGTTCCCGCGGGAAGCATATTGAATTTCGGGATAAATTATAGCCTATGTGCTATTCGGGGCTATAGGTATAGGATAATGGGATCCTTTTCCGCACTTAAACACAAACGTGGTCCTTTGTACGTAATTAAGGCTTGCTAATTTAGCCAGCCCAGCTCCCCACAGAAGTCCAGCAGCCTCCTCGGACGCTCGCTGATCTGTCGGAAGGACCCCGTTCCTAATGCGACTTTTATCTTGTGGTCCTTTAGCCCCTTACACTCTAGGACTACAGGGCCGCTGTTTCTTCGTCTTCTAGGCATCCCTTGCACAAAGGGCTCCTATCGTTAACAGTAGTTTGTTCAGGGGGACCAACTGCTGTCCTGAGTTCCTTCCGTTTTAGATCTAGCAGTTTATTAGTTAGTCTTGGAGAGCGATCGGTCACCACCAACTTCGAATGTCCACATCCTGATGTATTTTGCCAACGGTTGTTGTGCTAGTCCTTCGTGTGTTTGTTCACCCATGCTCGCAGTGTATTAAAAGAGAAGGGTAGGGACGGAGAAGGACCAGCAGTTTCCATCTCAGATCCCTTTCTTGCCAGCTCATCTGCGGCATCGTTACCCATCGAATTGCTGTGACCCTTGATCCATTGTATCGTAACCCTGTTTGTCAGGGAGACTTCCTCCAGTGCCTGGTGGCACTGCAGGATTAAGGCAGAGTTTGTACTGTTTCTTTCCAATGCCTTCAATACCGACAAGCTGTTCGATAAAATTCGGATGCCTTGGTCGCTTATACCAAGTCGCATTACTCGCATGGCGGCCTGTGTTATTGCCACACACTCGCATTGGAATATGGTACTGTGTTCCCCTAGTGGTATGGAACTCTTTATGTTCAGATCCAGCGAGAAGATACCTGGTGCCTTGCTCGGTCTTAGATCCATCCGTGTAAATTCAGACTTCTCTTATCCCAGACCAGTCTGTCTCCGCTTCCGCTGTTTGTATCTGATATCTTTTGCCTAATGTGAACGTTTTCGTGATTCGCTCGCACTTGGCTCCAAACATATGTTTGCTCTGAACCATAGTTTCCCATAAGGTCTGATGGGAGCCAAGTTTATTGTTCAATTTTTTTTTTAATATTGTACAATTATTTATTGTGACATTTAAATTTTGACATTTCCATCATTTTATTATGACATTCTTAAATTTACTTTTTAATCCATGATTTATTAAGTTTAAATTTTGATTCTATAGGTACTTTTGTACAGATTATTAATATTATTATATATTTTAATTAATTATATTGTGTCACTAATTATTATTGACGAACCCTAAATGAAATAAAAATATATGAATCTGAATCTGAATCATTGTCTTGTTATCTTAAGTCTACGAATTGCCATCATTGCCTCTATTCGGGGCTATATAAACTATATTACTAACAAATTTCATCAACTTTTGAACGACAAGTAGAACACCATAACACTCCCAAACATCCATCAATCCTTATAAACCTGCGCATTTTTATATTACTAGGATAGGACTAGTAGAAAAGAATAATAAGTAGGTATTATTAAGAACGAAACTACCCCAATCCAATCTGATCAGGTTTCCCTGGTAGCAGGGTTACGGAGTTTGGATAGCAGTCTCTCCACTGTAATTACCTGATCTGCCAAATCCTGAATCATGGTCAAGACGGACCCCGGGCCAAAGATGAGATTACCGCATTAGAACGCAATTACCAGCATCGGTGTGCATTGCCAAAAATTCGGTCGGTCTCGCAAGCATCCTACCATTAGGCTAGGGATGCTTTACAAGCAGGTAGGCAATCTTAAATCCCCATGGAATAACCCCCCACGCACCTGTGACGCAAATACGCCAAAAGGATGTCACTAAACGTTATTCCCCCTCCCGAGTTCAGTAACGTCGATGCGTATAACGTCGACTCGCCGTTTGAGTATCAGTGTAATATCACCGAATACGGTTGAAAGCGAGCATCATAGTCGATTCCGGACCGTTCATGGTTGTGATTGTGACGTTACATGTTTTATTTATTTTGCAAGTATATAAATTTTCAAACAATTTCCTGGTTGCGCTTTCGCACGCGTGGGTCCAGGGTTCGCCTCGATGACGATCCAGGATCGAAGATTTCGTAGATTAGGTGATTACAGAGCAACTTCCATCTGACCTCTGTGACCCTTTTAAAAGGGGAAACTGACCACATTTTATCATTCAGTCACCCGAATGTGTAAGTTTCCTCACGATGTTTCTTTCACCGTAAGAGCATCGGTTAGTGTACAACTAATGTAGGTACGTAACTCTCAACTCTTACCCCGAGGTAACGGGATCAAACCCCATAGCCGCCATGTACCAATGACTCTTTTATAAGTTATGTATTTGTACATTAGTTGATCACTAACCGATGCTCTTACGGACCACGGGCCCTCGCGCAAAAGCACAACCGGAACATTAATGTCAAGATGACCATTGTATGTAGCTTTTATAAGATAAAGACAAATTGCGACGTCTAAGGACTGCGCAGCCCACATGTTGCAGGCAATCTACGTTATTGACTACGCGAGTGACGATCTGCGCCTGGGTTTTACTTTTTTTGCAGTTATATGGACGGAGATGAAAACGAAATGCTAGTGACAAACAGGATTTCACTTTAGTTCATTGTTGTCAACAGATATTGATAGTCAGTCTGCAAAAATAAGCAATAGATGATTCGTTCCTTTTTAGACTTAGAAGACAAGGCCGAAACGAAAGGGCAACAGTTTAAATCATGATCAATCTAAAT
Source organism: Blastobasis adustella (assembly GCA_907269095.1). Lineage (NCBI taxonomy): Eukaryota > Metazoa > Arthropoda > Insecta > Lepidoptera > Blastobasidae > Blastobasis > Blastobasis adustella. Next base: position 20,859,561 of record OU026118.1, on the reverse strand, counting down.
GATTGGGATTGTTCATTTTATCCGAAATATAATATCTATCCGACTTTTCGACAACATTTTTTTGTAGAAATATATCTAAAGATTTAGTTAGACAAATATTTAGTTAGATATAGGCTCCATGTTGTATGTGAGATAATTGTATCCTAATATGGATCCCTCGTTGGGCGCTAGATATCGGCCACACATTTGGCACCAGATATGGGCCCCACATTAGGTGGCAGATATGAATCCCATGTTGGGCGCCAGATATGGATCCCACGTTGGGTGCCAGATATGAATCCCACGTTGGGCACCAGATATGCATCCCACATTGGGTGGTAGATATTGGCCTCATATTGGGCGCCAGATATGAATCGCACGTTGGGCGCCAGATATACATTCCGTGTTGGGCGCTAGATATCAGCCCCACACTGAGCGTCAGATTTGAATTCTGTGTTAGGCACCAGATATGGATCCCACGTAGTGCGCCAGTTGTGAATTGAAATGGATTTGGAACCGCCAATCAAACTGTGACTCCACTTACAAGTTAACCGATCTACCCTCTTTCTAACAAGTTGAAAAAGGTAAGATGTATAATATCTTTCCTACCCCTATCTTTTACATTTGCGGGTTCTATGATATTATAGGCTTTATCTCAGGCGAGCCTAAGTGTCAAAACTCAGTACCTCTCTTTAGTTGCCGCAATAGATCCTGGCTACATAGGTGTTGCTAACAACATCCGCAGATCTTCAATCGTTCAATCACGATGCATACAACTGCGTTAAAATATCGGGCAATTTGTAAGCTAAGGAGTGCGATAAGAAACCTGGAGAATACTTTTAAAATATAAGTAGGAAGTCGCAAGTGTATGTACACCTACTCTAAGTGGATGTGCTAAATGCGGCACTCCACTGAAACATCGAAGCATCCTATTCCATCCCTAAAAAGACGGTCAAGTGCGAGTCGGACTTGCGAACCAAGGGGTTTCGTACGAACTTGTAACTATGTTATCGGAAATAGTTCGGTCATCACGGGAATCGAGTCTCGGAGATTTTTCATTTTCTCCAATTAAAATTTAAAAAAATTGTTTTTATAATGTAACTACAAAACGGTTTTCGTATTTTTTCCTTTACTTAACCTTTCCTTGTGCTACATGGCATTACTTCTTGTTAATAATTTCATGATTCAACGGAAACTACCGCTACTGGTTCTGATTCTGGTCTAAATATGTTGAAGACACACGGACAACAAACTCTTGTAAAGGTTCCGTTTTTTATTTTTCGAGGTACGGAACCCTAAAAATTAGTCACCACTGTTATAAATACTCGCCATATTCTCACGATATTGGGTTATAATACGGATGTAACCAGAACCGCTTTTCACGTTCAGCGCGGTCTCAAAAGGTCCCGCGCAAATTGCACTGCAACTCGACTGGGTGCAAATATTTGAATTGTAGAGTGGAATTGGTTTGCCTTCACCGTATTCAGATGCACTGTTTACACGTGGGAATAAAATTTTTACAGCCATCCCGCCACGTCTTTCCCTCTCTCGCTCTGTCAGTCTAGTCAAAGGCATTTATTGCAGCGGATTATTGAAAATGCGTTGTACTGAAAATATTAATATTAATAATAATATATAATTTTATGACGTGTAATGAAAAGTTACCAATAAACAATGTCTAAGTCTATGTTTATGTCTATTTTCTTTAAAATATGTCCAGACTGACTTGTCTTATTTGGTAAATAAATATGGCGTACTTGCAATCAAAGACAATTTATGGGGTTGGGGTAAGCCTGAAAAAAAATCATAGACAAAATAGATTTTCGAATGTCAATATGTCAATGTTTTTCTTTTAAATCTGTAAGTGTTAGTGAAATTGATATTTTTAGTTAAATTATGCATTTAAATGGATAATTATTATCAGTATCCGTTGAACTTCATATTCTACGTGTTTCTGAAATTCAAGACACAAGTACACACACAGTGTGCTGATACCGCAAGTCGTGATTTTGTTACGAATATTGTTTGTTTATAAAATAAGTCAAGTCAGTCTGGACAGATTTTACAACTTACTAAAGCATCGATCAACTTACCTAATGCATTGTGTCCGTTTTGAAGGGTAATAATGTAACATTAGTGTTCACAGTGACAACGTGTCTGTGGTATTATTACTAGTCGGTTTTCGATTACTCTTTGTGATAAACGACCGAGGCTGATGTCTAGACAGATACTATGTATTAAACTGCAGGACCAAAAACAACCTTATAATCATTTGTTTTTATTAACAGTGACGTTGACTGATAGCTATTTGTTTTCTTCGCATCAAGATGATCAGTGATTAATCTTATAGGAGATATATTTTTATGTATTTATTTATTACATTGAAACGCAATTATCTATAATTATACCTGGTGGAAAATGATAGTGCTGACTTTGATGGTGCATTTTTTACTTTTAGCTGCCTGAGCGACAAAATTCAATATCAAACAAGCTTAGGGCCCGTCCGATCATTAACATCCGTAGCTATATCCTACGGATTTTCATGACGGAACGGGCTATTTCTTTGACGGGACGTTTCTGCTTCCAGGGGTTCACCAGTATTTCCAATCCTGTGAAATACTTTTCACGGCATTTTTGAAGAACTGCATGTTGCGCTCATTTGGGAAAACCACTGCGAAGAACTCGTTCTACAACACAAATGTGCGTGGAAAAAAGTGTCTCCGAAACCGTAAACTACTGAAATATTTCGGACTAGCAGTGTGATGATAGAATCTTCAAATGAAGAAGAAAAACCTTTAAATAATGCCTACTGGTCCAAACTCATAATATAACCTTCAAGTTCATCCAACGCAACGAGATATGCCGTCGTCACATATGCTGAGACCTTAAGGCAGCAAAACTACGTACAAATATGTGGAGAGAAGCTGCAATTTATGATACTTGGATTTAAAGTACAGCATAAAAAATAAGTCTAAGTTTGAAGACCAATAAAACATTAAACCTGCAGCTGTGGCAAATGATCAAATATGACGTTCAGATTGAAGGTTATTACCTATAAAAATCGTCCTAGCAATCACAATATCTGCTGCGATTGTTGGTACAACATAATTGTCAAATTATAGAGTTTTTTTAACGTGTCTATGACAAACACTATAATTTTGTGGTCCACAACTTGGCCACGTTAACAGCACTATCGGTGGTTGCCATGAAATCTTCCTATGTGCAGATGTTTAAACAAGTAGGGCACGATAAGGGGTGGACCGTAGTTTCGACAGCACCTCAGGCACTGTTGGAAGTCGAGCGTGTAAAGCATCCGAAACGCCCCAGCATAATTGTTCTCGAATATATGCGTTCAAATTCGACGTTCAGAAACAACGTAACGTACTAGTCCCATACATAAAATATGAACATGTTCATCGAGTTTCAGACAATAAACAACCTAATCTAAAAGTGCTAGGCCTACCTGCCGAGTCCCTGGTGCCGAGTACGGACGCGATCTGCGGCCGCTCCTCGTTGATGACGAGCTCGGCGCGCTCCGCGTACACAGCGTGCACCGTCGACACGCACGTCAGCCGCAGCTGCCCGCGCTCGAAGCTGTCCGGCCGCACCATGAATGAGAGCTGGCTTATTGACGCCACCTGACAAAAAAAAACAATTTTTTTTAAAGTTATGCTTTATTATATGGCCGTGTGGTGTCCGGCAGAGAAGAATAACATCAACCCCTTAAACTCGTGGGTGTCGTACAAGGCGACTAATGTTTTCGAGACTAGAGTCTCCGTAGTCTGGAAAATGAGCAGCAGCTTTTTCCATAGTTATATTTATAACACTGCGATCTACAACCTGCCGCCAAGCGTTGAGATTATGGCAATAATCTCCCATTAAAAAAGAGGCCTTAAGTCCTGTAGTGGATTATTAAGGGCTGTGGAAATGTGGTCGTTTTGGTGCAGCACTGGTCTAGTGGCAGCGTGCTTGCGAGAGAGCGAAATTGCGTTAATCAAGTTTAAGCAACGCTCGCAGTGTCCGGGAACTTAATGGGTGACCGTTTCATACTTTGAGGCTAGTCGGTGTGCCTCCTAACAGCGTTGGCGGAGCGAGGTTAACCAAGGTCTTCCGCTGGGCACCCTAAGACTGGTTGAACAGTCTCGGGAGCCATTGTCACCCCGTGACGGTGTAATATTATTATTATTATAATTAATTGTTATGGATTTGGTGTAGTCGGATTCAAGTGCGACCAATTATGAATGTAATTGTGTTTTCCATTCTACTTGACATGTGTAGCTTATACTTATAGTACCTAACATAACTATAACCTCTATTCCTGTTACAAAGTCAGCATGAGTTGTACATTAAGCCGTGAAAAAAAACTAAAATCTAAATTCGCATTTGTGGTAGCCGTAAGTGAAATAGGGCGTAGGATAAAATGCACAAGCTGAGTGCCTACTGACAGGATTCCTAGAACTCTGATTGAGATGTTCCGCAATATGCCTCTATTGCGAAACGGAAATTACTTACAGCAGTCTCTACCCGCACAATTTCACGGAAAATACAAAATGGATTGTAGGTCTTCAAAGCAATATGATATTGGGGCAATTTGATCCAAAATTTGATGAAAACGTAACTAAATTCGAGGGAACTACGCTACCTGATGAAAGAAATACAGTAACTTTATAGTCAAAATAAAACACTTATAAAATGTCACTTTGGCGTTAATGTCCCGGTTGTGCCCCCGCGCGCAAGGGCCCGGGGTCCGCCTTGATCATGATCAAGGATTTGGCAGGTCAGGTAATGTAACTTCTCAGTCACCCTAATACGTATTTATCTGTATAAATACACACATACGAGTATCTACCTATAAAGAGTAGACATAATAAACATCATTTCACATAATGTGATTTGGCCGTAAGCGAGTGATCGTCTAGTTATCGAGTTAAATTTTCGGACGCATTACGTTGTGTATACATTTTGAAAAACGTCACAAGGAATATGTAAGTTTATAGCAATACTCTGTAAATCAACCGCATGAATATTCGGAAATACAAATGAATAAGATTCAGTTCACATAAATAAAAGTAAAATCAAATATCAAAATCCGCACAAAAGAAACATAAATCCGCGTAGATAAGTTGGTTAAAATGTAATCCACGCAAATCGAAATAGTCATACAATTTATAAATTCCACATAAGAAATCAAACAAGGAATAAAGTAAACATGCGACTTAGCTTTGGCAGCTCTCGAAACGGTAAACGGATTCTTCTTTCTTTTGTGACCACCCTAACACTATTTTTGCGAAACCCTAAAATTTCTTAAATAATATGGAATTAGGAACTTTAGGTCTCGGTAACCTACCTAATCGACAGGATATACTGAGACTCCCATCCAACCTAGCATCTCAGTATTCAGCATCGTGGCTGGACTACATTTCCAGCCTACGTGCCGTTCCAGCGAAACCTTTGACATCGATCGGCCCAATAATCTAGCTTTTAATCCTTTCAAACCATCACACCTATACCGATCGTCTCGTCAAGCTTAAATACTCCTGCCTATCGACTCACGAGTCAAGAAGAGCCTATTACTTAATTAGTATTTTTGTTTTTCGCGCGTGTAACGACTTAGACCAGGTTTCGATCCAAACTCGAGATTCATGTCCGTAGGAAAATATGATTAAAGCTTTAAAAGCACAAAGGTTGTTAAACGGAACATGGGTCTAAATCGTACCAAAATTCGGCGGCAAACTTAGACGTAGACTTAGTTAGAGCGCCTAGGCCATCGAAGACAAAGTCGGGTTCGTGCGCCAACTCAGTCTCTTAGAGTGTATTCGATGTCACAACCGAAACTGAATCCCAGGTTAGTTTCTAAAAATTTTATTCAGTGAGGGTGAGTACTGATGATATGTAATTTGGTAATATTTTTCTTTTAAATTTGTGTTTTAATCACCTTTCACACTTACATTGAAATCTCTAGGAGCCCTAATAAATACTCTAACTATCACAAAAGTAATGAGAATGTAACTTACTGTTACATTTCGAAACTTAGAAACAAATATAAAACCAAATCACTGACACTACGGAGATAAAGACATAGATAGAGCACGAAATAAACGTTACAAGCTCAAAATAACATAAAGTAATAAAGCACAAATTAATTTAACAAATCACACGCGAGTTGTAATGAATTTTTCCGTGGAAATTTGCAAAACCTGGGGTTTCTTAGTTACGGAAATGGATACAATGATATTCACGCGACGTACCCGAGGGGCTGACTGTCTCGTTTCTACTACCCTGGCCACCTTGCTTGGATTCCTTATCTTCAAAATTCCCACAGTCCAATATTTTAAACAAACAAAAAATGTAATATTTGATAATGATAAAATTTTGTGACGATCAATAAGTGTATTTTGAGTGTACCTATGTTGAATAAAATTTTTTAATTTGAATTTGAATTTGAATATGGCGGCACTGGGGTTCGATTTCGTACCTCAGGGTACGAGTCGGACCCCTTAACCATAGAGACGCTCCGCACTCTTCTGTACTTTGTGCAAATTGCTATTTAGTAAAAATCTAATTTTTTTACTGCAATGTGGTTTTTATATTTACACAATGAAAACATTAGACTAGTTAAACAGTGTCACAAGCCGATTTGCAATCCATGCTTTAATTATTATTAAAACATTTTACTCTACCTTGTTAGACGTCTCTGTCGCTGGCAGAGAGTCCGTGACGTCATCGTCGTCGACCTGACGCGGCGTGGGCAGGATCACAGTGTCCGGACTCAGAGCCACGTCCGCTTCCTGTAACAATGGGCATTTTGTGCAACCTTTTATAATATGCGTTCTGAATTTTTGTATAATTGAACCTGAGTGTGTGAATCCGCTTCGGCCGCGTACGAAACTGCGGTTTCATTCTCATTATTATGTGTACTTCTTTACCGATCTATCGATTGTAACCACTTTCCATCAGATGGCTCGCTTGTCTTTTTATCTGACGTGTAACATAACAAAAATTATGAAGAGCAAACGTTTATGTTTATCAGTTTGGATGTTGGGGATAAATTTCTAAAATACTGAATCGATTTAGAACAAAGACCAAAATATGTTAAAATTTTCGAGTGCCACAGGGTGCTTTTGGTAATGTAAAAATAATAGTATCCCGTAGAATAGGCCTGAATGTTCGAGAGATTTGTTTGCAAATGAAAACCGCGCACCGCTAGTTTCAGTATAGCAATTATGGTTAAACTACAACTCGATTTCTCGAAAGCCAGATATTGTATGCTTAATACGCACACGTTTTCCTGGAAATACAATTTATATTCAATTCAAAATAATTCAAAAATAATCAGAGCGTCGGTGGCCGAGCGGTTACAGTACGCGACTCGTAAGCCAGAGGTCCCGGGTTCGAATCCCGCTCCGGCCATGTACCAATGACTGTTTTCTAAGTTATGTACATTAGTTGAATACTAACCGATGCTCTTACGGTGAGGGAAAACATCGTGATGAAACCTGCACATTCAGGCGACTGGATGTGTAACCGTGATCCAATCTGGTCAGGTTCCCCTGGTAGCAGTGTCATGGAGGTCAGATGGCAGTCGCTCCACTGTAATTACCTGACCTGCCAAATCCTGCATCATGGTCAAGGCGAACCCCGGGCCCTCATGCGCGAGAGCACAACCGGGACATTAACGCCAAGATAATTATTTATTTTATTCAATTTAATAAAAGTACGCAGAAAATCAAAGTTGTTTCATGAAAATTACACGTTTGTGTTTCATATGACGTCTGTTTTATGGATTTAATGTATTTTATTGTTCATCATATTTGTTGGAAGAAATTCTAGATAATAGATGTGTTCCTAAGGTAAAGGAAAGGCCTTTAAAATGTAAAGGGAAGGATAATGAATGATTTAGTACCAGGAGGCCTACCGCCACACTAACTTCGCTTGTTTAATAGCAATCGTTTATGACTAACATCCGTTTTCACTTAACTCGAGTTTATTTTATTTTATTTGCCAACAGATTTACATTAAGCATTACCGGAATAAGCCCATAAACAGTTTTTCCTTCGGACTATGACATGGGATCGTTGAAGACGTATATTAGAGGTTTCTTTAGAGGTGGGCAACGCATTGGTAGCGCCCCTGGCGATACTGATGTCCACAGGCGGCGGTGACCACTTTCCATCAGGTGGCCCGCTTGCCTATTTGTCTGCCGTATAACATAAATATTAAAATAGGAAACTCTTATCTTTAGGAATGGACTCGGCGTATTGGTGTATTTCTCCAAACCTATACTTTTAGGCAAGATTTATTTATGGATTCGCGTTGTAATTTTGGTAAACTGTATAGTGCAACAAATGTATCTGACCTGGTGATGGCGTCGGTATTGTTGACAACAAAGTGACATTGCAAAATGGCGACACTAAGTTCCTGTTTTGGACACCGGGTCAGATAAATTTGCCTTGGGAATCAGAACGCAAATGTCATTTTAGGTGATGCCTAGCGCCCACAATCCACTTCCTAACTTTAAGCTTTATGCCTAACGGCGATAGTTATTTCCTAGCGGTTAGTGAAACGTATTTTTGTATTTAATAGTTCCGAAGCATTTGGGCATCGTATTTAGGTGACTCCTATATTTAGTAAAAACGGGCATTAATCTGCTTTTCCGGGCGACCAGTATGAGCTATAGCTGAAGGGCCCCCTGAATTGTCGAAAATGGGGAATATATTCATTTTTAACCCCGACAAAAAACGAGGTGTTATAAGCTTGACGTGTATTTCTGTGTGTCTGTCTGTGGCATCGTAGCTCCCTAACGGATTGACCAATTTGGATGCGGTTTTCTCTATTTGAAAGCTTTGTTAAAAAAGCTTGTTTCTTTGTTTTGTTAAAAATATGTTTATTTATTTATTTATTATTATTATTTATTTACTTGGTCGGGGGTTATCTGACTTCTGCCGGTTAGGTTATTAGCAGTAGAGTTAAGCTGAGCCCATATTTACTCCAAAGGATACAAGACACCGATCTTCAGCAACTTCTATAATTTACTTCTACATTTCATTACATTATTTCAATTATAAAGTTTCCAACAGAAACTGTTCTTGAAATTAATTCTTAAAATTTTAATTGGAATGTCTAAACGTTAGGTTAGTTTAATGTTGGAAGCGGAAACCTGTGAATAAATTATGCTTCACTTTACATTGAGTACTTACTTATTTAAATAGGAAAATTGCGTTAAACGTGAACGTTCAAAGAAATCTCATTTCATAAAAATCTACTTTTGTATTGCTCTCTTTCCCCGAAATTAGATTAACATTTAAAAGACAGAGAATATAATAATTAATTGCAATTTTTTTTATCTATTTTATGTGATACGGCAGACCACACCGCGGCCACCTGATGGAAAGTGGTCACCGCCGCCTATGGAAATTTATTGAAGTATAATTTTAAAATAATTTGTTCAGTTCTTAATAATATACAGGGTGACCTTAGCCTTTGGACAAACACTGAAATCCTGTTTAAGACTGGTACTCAGAAACATAATAAAATAGGTATTTCTTTAATTAGACAAAAAAACATAAAACCATTTATTTAACAAATTAAATCGTAACTTAATCGGAATGAATTGGTCTATAATTAATTATTGACATTCATGCATGACACTTGAAAAGCGAGTGATGTTATGCCACACTTCAAATTACAATACAATTTTTTAAATTTAATTTAAGCTGTCTACTGACGTGGAGTTCTAATGCAATTCAAAAGAGTTTGCAATGTTTAGGGTACTTTCGAAACCATGCAACTACATACAGGCTGCTCCTGAGTAATATATTTAAAATCGTTGATTTTTCTGTAAATATTTGACTGATTGTTATAATACTTTGCAGTTATGTTTTAAATACCCTACTTAAATAGTAGTATTCGGCTTTGTCCAGAGCGTTAGGACACCCTATATACATAAACCTAAATAGTACGATTGTCGAACTAGCTTTTATCAAAAATCCAGGTGAGCTAGATTAGAGTGCATGAATAGGCTGTTCCTAGACAGGCAGGCTCCATCATCGGCCGCATCGTCACTTACCACCAGGTGAGATGGCGGTCAAATTCTAGTCCAATTAATTAAAAAAAATCCAAATTACCTGCAACGTATCAACGAAAGGCCCGAAAGCCTTCCAGGGGCTGAAGATGATGTTGGTGTTCTCATCACCGGAGCCCACGCGCGGCGAATCGATCGCCACCACCGGGCTCGGCAGGATGCGCTGCTGGATCACCGGCTTGCCTTGGATCTGGGGGAAGAAATACAGAAACATTTATCACATTTGAGCGATCCGTCCTTGCTTCCTACGGATTTTCTTAGCTTTGCTTGATCATCACATAATAACAGACCATAACAGTCCACTGCAGGACTTAGGGCCTCTCACACTAAAGGATAAGTTATTGCCATAATCTCCACGCTTGGTAGGCGGGTTAGAGATCGCAGTGTTACAAAGGTATCAATAGAAAACGCTGCCACCCATGTTCCAGTCTACGCAGACTAGATCTTTTGCCTCGAAAACATTAGTCGCCTTGTACGACACCCACGAGTGTAAGGGGTTGATGCTATTCTACTCTGCCGGACACCACACGGCTTTACTTCACTTCTCCGTAAATTTTAATATACCCAGTACCAAGAAGAATGCAACCATATCCTATATTAATATGTTAAAATCCAATGAGACATACACTCATACATCCATACTCTCGAACATCATAACCCTTATGCTAACGCGGATAAAAACAGAATATGTCTTAATGTGTACTTATTATACTGCCTTCTACCGAATAATTTCCATAAATATATGCCATTTAGCACCTGGCAGTAATAAAATAGGCTGCAGAGGCAGATCTACAAAATGTGTGTAACATTGCGGTTACTAAACCTCACTTTGTAAAATTGCGGTATCGAAACCGCAAAATATTTCGGGATCAAATTAGGTTCAATCCACTGGTAATATGTATATACAACAGAAACAAATAGGACGCCTAGATGCGGCCTTCTTGCAAGCGCTTAACAGCAGCTTTAGAGTTGGACGCAATGTTTTTTAAATATAAATAAATAAATAAAATAAATAAATAAATAATTTACGTTTCTATATTAATAAGTAAATTATAACACTAATATAAATAGAAAAAGAAAAATGGAAGTTAGACGTATAAATAGAGAATTTCCGGTTAGGATTCGAACGTGCATGAAAAGTGGGGGGGGCATTCTATTCTTGGATCTGGTGTTGACTCCTCTTTTCTGAGTTATGTTCAATAATGGAACACTAACAGATGCTCTGACGGTGAGAAAAAATATTGTGATGAAACCTGCACATACAGGCGACTCAATGTGTAACCATGATCCAATCTAGTCAAGTTCTCCTGTTAACAGGGATCGGAGGACAGATGACAATAGCTCTATTGTAATTACCTGATCTGCCATATCCTGGATCATGATCAAGGCGAACCCCGGGCCCTCGTGCGCATGATCACAACCCGGACATCAACGCCAAGATTATTATTTTTATGTTTTCTGTTAATCAAATTTTTATGTTAATCAAAGCTGAAGGAGCACAACGAGCCTCAATAAAAGTTATGACGTTCAAACCATTTCAACATCCCATGCATGAATTGTACTCTCAGTGTGGATTGATGACCGTTAGACAGATGTTTATACAAGCTACTATCCTAGTACAATACAGGAATATTACATTTAACCAAAAAACTTCACAATCAAGAAGGAACAATAATGTATGTCCTCGGCCTCAAATGCGCACTAGAACTTTCTTCTAGAAGAAATTTCAATTTTTCCTGGCTTCTTATCTTTACAACAAGATCAACAATGTGATTGACATCTATCCTCTTAACTATTTTAAATGTAAAAATAAGTTGACAGTTTGGCTAAAATCTCAGTCCTATGAGGATGTGGAGAAGTTGTTTGTTATTGTTAGATAACGGACTATTTTCTACATCACCAACGAGTTCAATCATCCATGAGTTATTAAATCACGGTGTGTTTTATTATTTTATTTTATTTTATTATTTCTAAGAATAACTTATTTAATTTATTTTTACGTATTGAAGAAACTAGTTAGTATATGCGTCTTAACTATACTTATTTTGTAACATGAAGGAGGGGACCAGCATCCAAGTTACAGGCTCTGCCTAGTTTGGAGGCTAGTAAACACAGCACAGGCAGTAGTTATTTAAGAAGACTTATGTATGTAACGCTATTGTAACTTTCTTATGGAGACAATAAATGATTTATTATTATTATGTTTTAATAGAAAACGTCAAATCAAACACTGAACCGCCTCTTCTGCAAATTACAACAATGTTGCCGGCAACCAGACAACCAAGAGCGATACTTTTATACCTAACAACACAACAATTTGTCTGTACAGCGGTAGAAACAAAGCCAAAGGTGGCTGTAAACTGGAAAGTTTTATTTGAAAGCAAACTCGGTGAAAAGGTGCTATTTAAAGATAACAAAGTTTCGAGATTTCACGTCTCTCGTGCATTGGTCCAGGGGGGGAGGGGAGGGGAGTTTCTCTGTTATTCCCTCCGACACGCCAGCACAGAAAATGTAATCAAGCTTGTAATATATGCTCCTATTGTATGCTTAATCCTGTATCTCATGCGTTTCGTTCACATGGTCTAACGTAATACTCTCATTAAACTATTGTGCTTAGAATAGAATTAGTCACTCAAGCGCTTGCGTTATTCAGTCATGTTTTTGGATTATCATAACGCGAATATACCGACTGCAAATATCGGGATAAGTCTTCATGTGAGAGACACGGGAACAAGATTGAGCAGGCTTGCCTGCGACCTGCGTTGGTCATATGTGGCGTAAGCTATTTGTTTACGTGGCATATAGATGCGTGAAATATCAGGAAAGTGATAGTTTGATTGCTACTCTGCGGAAAATGGAATTAACAGTAATAAAAATTTAGAAAAAGACCTCGTGGGAGGACCAATGGAAGAGACGGTGTACATCCAAATCTCAGGGACGCGCACCGAATGCGCATAAGTTGGTCGATGGCTCCGAGGGACGTGGTGAATGTAACAGAATCATAGGTGCGCTAACATCACTTATTTAATACCTTATACATATACTCCTATGTACCCTGAGACTCTGCTATCTTTGAGCTCAAACTACGGCGCCCAACTATTGATTATAATTTTGTGATATGTCTACATATTAATGATAATTAATTGAAGTCCATCCTGAGTTAAGCGAGCCCATTCCTTTACTAAACCCTCTCCCCAAGGAGTAGAAATCATAAAAGGTTACAGAGGCATAAAAGGGTACAAAGCAATTTCTACCAATCACAGCAAAACCTTGCTTAGCTATCCTATTGCTTAAAGATGGCCAGTTCCAGTTCAATTCCAGTTAGACGGTCAAGCGGGTCGGGGTCGCTGGTGCATAAAAACATGCACCCGGGTCCACTCCCTATAGATTTTCTTTTGTAATGAAAAAGTTCGCCGCCAAGTATTGTGTGTTCGACAAAGCTGCCCCTGTTGGTTGGGACACAATTTAACTTCGTCCGGAAGCGAAAGAGTTCAGTTTTGAGTCGGGTCGCGTTGACAAGGATCACTATGAATGCTTTCCGTGTTCTGTGAGTGTTGGCAACAGAGGCTCAGGTCATTAGGCTTCCGGTGGCCTAATGGCTTGCTTGTCGGACTCGCACGTCGAGAGATACAGAGAGTTCGATCCCCAGCGCGGTCATGTACTAATTAACTTTTTCTGAGTTATGTACATCAGTTGAACACTAACCGATGCTCTTACGGTGAGCGAAAACAACGTGATGAAACCTGCACATTCAGGCGACTGCGATCCAGCAGCTGTTGACCGAGAGATTAAGACACGTTAGTGTCAATCCATTTGGCACGAACTATACCATAGACATTTTTCTGATCGCTAATAAGATGAATTAGTGTATAACAGTAAAGTTGATCTACGAGAATATGGCTAAATGCAACTTAAAAGCCTGTAGACGAAAAGTTTCGACGACTTAAGAAGTTACTTAGTCGGAGTTTAGAATACAAAGTTAGTCGGTGGTTTAAAAGCGAAGTCGTTAAAACGACCATTATATAGATTTAGATGATATTGTAGGTACTTATGTGCTTTTTGATATAAAATAACAACTTACCACAGAGGTGAAATAGAGGCAGCAGCAATTTACTTTATATTACTATATAATAACACTTTACTAAGTATTATTGTACTAATCGAAGCAAACAGTGTCAAACTTTGCTTTACCCCATTACCGCTTCTCGTGAGTATTGTTTATTCTACGCAGTGACAAACGAACAGACAGCCCATCTGATGGTAAACGGTAAATGTCGCCCACAAGTGTGTTGTAATTGTAACTGTGAGGCCTAAAATGAAAATGAAAAAAGTATTTATTGAATTAGGATTACGTTCATTAATCTCTTTTCAAAAGGGCGGATTTTTTTCCGAAGGGCTCTTTATAAAACATGTCACTTCACCTATATTGTCATTCTCCATAAAGACAAATGCGCTCACAATCGAGTCAATTATCAAAGTGCCGAAACACACCGAAGACAAGCAAAACAAATTCGACGTTGACACCAAATTAACACAATCAAATACCGAAAGTGAAAGGCAATAAACATTTGGCGCGTAAAAAAAGAAACATGGTGGCACCTCGATTTTACACCCTTCGCCCGACACGTTTGCAAAAAAGCGTGACTCGTGACAACGTGTCACGGCGGCGCGACGACGGCGTGACGTCACGGGACATCTGTCAACGGCAGCCGCGGTAAAAAGGGCGGGAAGCCGCGAACGTTCCGTCATTACGTGAGCCAAATCGCTATGTGTGACACGAAATGTAAGTACCTACTTACTTAGGTATACTCGTACAACAATACGTGAAAACGCCTAACACGTTGACGTGAAATATCAAATCACAATGTCCGGACCCGGCTTTAGGAGCGCCTCAAAGCTGCAGGGCAGTAGCGTAGCCTTACTTGACAGTGAAAATATTCAAGTAAATAATGTTTTCGTTACTTCATCACTGACGTATTTAATTTTACCGTAGGTACTTACATCCTTACGCAGTAGAAAATAGTGTCGCTTTTGGTGTCTATTTTTATTTTTTAAGTTTCAGTTTCTGTCTGTCTCTATATATCGGCATAGTCCTCCTAAATGATATAACGGACTTTGATGCGGTTTTCACTATCATTTAATGTATAATATATGCGCAATGTAATAGGGAATGGCACTGTATTACATCATCTCAACAATCGCTATTTGTTAAATTGTCTTTGTGAAGTAATCCTTCTGTTATCGTTAGTGTTTAGTATTCTGTGGTACAGCGTAAATAGTTGGAAACCAACGATTTCGCTCATTTCCACCCAATGTAGGTCAAAACTCATACGTGACAGCATGGCATCATACTTGTGTGTATGGTTTGTTGGTGATTCGATACAATAATTTAATAATATTTTTGGATGATATTTCATTGGAAAGCGCGAAGCTCTCGCTTTGACCATATTGTCCGATAAATATTGGAATGGATTGTTATTTTTTTTTCTTTTATGTAACTTTTACTTTTGTGTGTGCAATAAAGAGATTTTTACTTTACTTTAACAGTTGAGGCGGAGAATATGGAGTTTTTGGAACAAAAATCATGGTTATAAGGTTACGTTGATTCATTAAATCGTTCAGTCGAAACATTTCGAAGTAAATCGAACATTTGATAGGAAATCGAAGCAACATCTCGCTGAAAACAAGAGGTATTGGGCACGGACTGATACTGACTTCACATGATTCCTTTGGCATTTCCCGACTAACGGCCCTCCCTGGCCTGTACTAATCACATCCACTCGATTTTAGTCTACGGGTTTACTTTCAAAACTCTTCGAAACAATTTTCTAAGGTACACTTCAAAAACATTATTCAACGTCGTTGATAAAGTCAAATTGCAGCTTCATTTTAGTTTACCAACAAGAGGAAGGGGCCCGTATCTCAATAACGTAAAGGATATTATCTAAAATTTACGAGGCATCGCCACATAATAGGCGTCCAATGACAGTTCCGTTCATAATAAACCAGACAAGGAAGCTCGTTTACGTTCAGTGTGGGACTCGGTTTATCGATAGAAAGCAGTTTATGACGCCATTCCGTTTGAGCACTTGTTGAATGGCACTCGAAGACTTGCGAATGTATTGTTTATAGGTGAAATCGTGAATGGTGCTAAATCTGTTGAGTCTCAAGGGGGTTACCTATAAATCACAATAGGAATAAAACTGTTTGTTCTTCTGAATTCATTCAATGGTGTTCTACGCATTTTACCATTTAAATATTGTTTCTTTAGTGACTTCAATCAATTAAATATCGGAAACTTAAAAATTAAAATTATAATCAATAATTGTTCAAAGGCATTTAATGATTTTCATTTAAAAACACTCTGTGGTAATCTAAAAGGTGCAATTAAAAAGATCCAAATGAACCCGTACATTTTACGGAGGTTTCCCTAGTTATTTGTATCTATCTGCAGGATTTCTGTTTAGCATATGTACTCCCACCGCAAATGAAAACCCGAAAACTATCGACACTAACCGACTAAATAAATATCGATAACGAACAACCAAACTCGATATTTTCCCCTCACTAGTGCACCGTCTTCACTATGAGCGATGACAACGCTCAATCATCGTGGCCTCCACCGGCGACTAATTCTGTCAGTGATGTACCGGGCTAATAACTGTCATAGTTGGTGGTCAAGAAACCGCCATCTTGGCCTTAACGGATAGTGGATCCTCGCTATTTATAGAGGATAATGTGTTTTCTGACTTCAGTTAATTTGAGGTTCGAATCCGTTAGGGGTTGCGGTTTTTTATTTAGCTTTAGCGTTTGTCATTGATGCATTGATTTCGATTTGTTTCCTGGTTAATAACTAGTTTAATTTTTTATGCTTTTGGACGGTATTAAATTCTATATTATAATAATATAAAAGCGAAAGTTTGTAAAGATGTTTGTTACTCTTCCACGCAAAAACTACTGAACGAATTTGAATTAAGGAAATAACGTAGCTTATAGCTCAAATAACACATAGACTATAATTTATCTCGAAATTCAATATGGTTACCGTGGGAATGGGTCCTGAACGTAATGCGGATGACTCGCGAGCAAAAACTAGTGTAATTGATCAATGGAAAGCAGTAGCCAAACTGTGATCTGGAGTGCAATGAGCCCTGCCCTCAGCCTGCCGCCTCCAGCATCCACCAGCATTTCACAAATCGCCAGTACATCTTGCGGGTGACTGTCTAAGGCGCTGTCGTAATTGGCAACGGTCGTGCGACCATGGTCGTACGACGGGCGGTTTTGAGGTTCATATTGTTTGGGCGACATCCGTCGTGCGATCATGGTAGCACGACCATTGCTAATTAGGACAGCGCCTTACACTACACTTGCCGAGTCGCGGCCTCAGTTGAAGAAAGGAATAGTCTTTATTTAGCACCACATAATAACTCGTTTACCCCAGTGAAAAAGGGAAAAAAAATTATAAGCGGTTTGTAAATGGGTCATAGCTAAGCTATTTCGAAAATGTATTACAGTATTACAGCTGTAAACCATACGAATAAAATAAAGTAAAGAGTCATTACAATGCCACAAAGATATCTCAGCCGGTGGCCAAAACTGGAACTAAGTGTCGCCATATTGAAATGTAACTTTGTTGTCAACAACATCAACGCCCGTCACCGGGTCAGATAAGTTTGTGGCTCTGTAATGACCGTGAGGTGGACCTCTGGCGTCAGTATAGGTCAATACTGAAGAAGGGAGAAGTAGGAAAGGGAGGAGTAGGAAAGCGTACCCAGCCTCGCTTGCGAGAGAGTATAACCGAAATTGACACCAAGTCAAGATGATGATTATTCTTTTTCACTCTACGTTTAGTGTTGTATGTATGTATGTGTGTAATCTCTTTATCGCATCAATTTATAACATTACAGGAAATAAAAATACAGTTTATAATGCAAAGGCGAGCTTATCTTTTGTTGAGATTGTTGTCGTTATCAAGGTCAATTGTCATATTTTTAACGAGGAAAAAATATGGATGTTATTATTTTGTATCTGTGGCTCAGTGTGTCTGTCTGTGATGTTGACTCAGTTTCCTCTATTTGGGAGCCAATTTAATCGAGAAGGTTCCTAGCTTTGGTTCATTAAAATTGGTTCAGTAGTTTAGAAAATATTTGAGTAAATGTGAACTTGGTCGGGGGTTATCCGACTTTTTCGACATGCCGGTCTGCCATGCAGAGAATTTATATAAATAATTTTAATTTTTGTTATTATTCTGGGTATTATATGTATAATAAGTATGTATTAAATAATTATATAAGTGGTTTATCATTTTTCAGGCACCCATAAACCAAGCTTTGCTTACTTTGGAGCTAGATGGTGCTGTGCGAATTATCCAAGCATATTTATTTCTGTCGTTCAGCATATTCTGTTGGAACATTCCTTAATCCCTTACCAAATTGGGCGCAATTGAGACACAAATTGGGCGGCGACAATCGCGCCGACAAGACCTGCCGACAGTCGATTAGCGGCCGGAATCGTCGTGGCCCGATAATTATTTGAAACGACCAATTAGGGGTGTTAAACTCGCAATTATTGCGCCAGACTATGTGCCGGCCCTAATTTGTAATGCGGGGGCGTGGCGGCTACGTGCGCCGCTGGGGGGCTGGGGCGACCATGCCGACGAAAATGAGGAGGTTTACAAGCAGCGTTTTTTTTTAAATTTACACATATATAGTTTAAAACAAAGTTGGTTTGAATAAATAAAGTGATTCAAGAGGAAGGTTTATAAGCAAGAAAAAGGGGGTAGTAGGGAGTAAAGTGCGTGTATCTATGTACGCTTAGATATTTTAAACTACACAACGGACAATATTAATTTATTATTAATTTTATAAGGTTTTGTACAATATAAATAGAGTGATTTAAGAGGCAGGTTTATAAGCAAGAAAAAGAGGGTAGTCCCTGTAAAGTAGTCTTACTATATGTAGTAACAAAAATGTGTTTCTAGAACTCAGTCATGTAGAACTCATAGAGAGTATCATTAACGGCAGCTTTCACTTGGTCGGTCCAACGCATTGGTGATCTTCAAATAACTATAAAATTGATTTTACTGAAAGGCAGTAATATAGCTTGGAGCCTAGAATAACACAATATAGGCCATAATTTACCCCGAAATTCAAAGTGGTTTCTCCGAGAACACTGAACCTGTAAAAGAATTATACGTAGATGGCACCGCGGCCAAAAGCTACTAAGTAATATAAATATTATATGGATAAATTTAATTATTAGTATCATTAAATTTGTCCTTTTCTTGTCGGAATATTTCATAAAAATTCGTTCTGTAACTTCTACTTGGAAGTGTATTACCGACTTAAAAACTTTCGCAATTATATTATTCGTCGGATTTATCAATTAGTCGTTGCTCAGTGACTTTATCACTTGTGACTAAGCTTTAAAATATAAATTTTGTTAGGTAAATACTTGAAGACATCGTATATATTTTTATTTGAGTACTTTTAGCGTGGTCACCCTATACTTCGGGGATTTTCAACATAATGGAATTTTGTAACCTTTCCATTTCGTTACTATTTATTTGTTCCTTTAGTATCCGCCGCTCTTAGGCAATCGATGTAATTTTCAGTTGATCACGTACCAAATTCGAAATGGCCAAATTGGCTGTTGAATAGAAAGGGTCTGTGTCAAAACATAACGCTAATGACTGGCGGATCTGGAACCACCGACTCGATTCCGAAATCCATTTATGTACTAACTAACTTCGCATGAGATTTCATCCGCGTGAGCTTCGGAGTTTGTAAATATAGGTTATAAACTATCTGTGTGCCAAATTTCATCGAAATCCATTGAGCGGTTTTTGCGTGATTGACTAACAAACATACAAACTTTGACATTTATAATATTATAGTAGGATTCAGTTTCAATAGGCTAAGTAGTGTATTTTATTTTGATAAAAATCAGTTTGGTTTCGCAAATCAGAGAAGCGTTACACATGTTACAAAAGCCTATTTATAGCCACGTAAAAGTCATACGAAAAAAGAAAATAACGATATCTTCCATGCATTCGTAATTTTTATACGTCTACAACTGCAACAAAATAAAACCCATCAACGACCTTACAACCCTACCACACAAGTACAGCATATCGATCTTCGATTAACCAGTATAAGATGAGCTAACGTCTCTATGGACGCCCATAGCACCGTTAGCTCCTTTTAGACTGGTTTTTGGTAGCTCGATATAGTGTCTTCAATATCACGAATATACTGTCTTCTATACCACATAATCACGAAGCGTTCACGAAGTCAACTCCATTATATATTATAAACCAACTTTCTATATTTCTCTATCTTTCCCAAAGTCCGTTGCGAACTGCGAATACCTTCCTTAAAGTTACACGAAACCCGCTGTTTCGGAATACCCTTATTCAAGTTACAAGCAACTGTATCCCAAATGGAAACATTTGCGAGCGCCGAGATCCGAAACATGAGGATGACAATGATACGGCGTAGGCTGCCGACCAAAGCGATGTTCATTTACCGGCCGAGCGTTACAAAGGTGACTTTGATCAGCCTTACAAAAGGTTGTCATATCGCCCCGCTGAGACCCGCAATCAATTAACGTCAACGTCCCCGGCCCAGCTAGTTTATGGACCCACTGAAGGAAGCAAACGAAGGAAATTCGTGAGGGACGCGGATAGAGGACGCCTTGGAGGTTTCGGGTTGGGTTCGCTGTCGACAACAAATTATATAATTTTGTTATAAAACTTGACGAAATTAAAGGCAGTTAAATATACTCTGATTTATAATTATTCGAAATGGACCAGATTGTAAACATAGTATAGATTTAGTCGACTGAATGCAGGTTTCATCGCGATATTTGCCCTCACCGTAAGAGCATCGGTTAGTATTCAACAAAAGTATATAACTTAGTAAAAGACTCTTGGTTCATGGCGGCGCTGGGAATCGTACTCGGTATGAGTCGGATCCCTTATTCATTAGTTAGATAGATACATTGAAATACCTATTATTCAGCAAGACCCCGCGGTTTTCATCCGCTTGTAGATCGAAAGCTATAACCTAAATATGTTTGAAATAAAATAGGTTCTCCGGAATGGATAAAATAGATCGAAACCACACTACCTTCTTTGTAATTTGAAATAATCTGACTACATTGGGGTACATTGAAAAGCAAATTGTATCAAGTTTGCAGTGGATAGGCTAATATGACAAAGCGTAGGCTCAAAGGGTAGTGCCCTTTATTCTAAAGTAGGTAGGTCTGTAATAAGAACAAATCCTTCACTAATGTTCGCTCAATTTGTGGCGAGGCTTATAAGGTAAATTATTTCAAAATTGAACTTTTATCTCAAAGTAATTTGAACATAGAATGAACTCATAAAACAGGATTATCTGCAAGTTAATTTACATGATTACTCAATATTATAAATAGATAATGAATTGTGAGTATTTTTAGCTGTGTGGTGTTCTGCCGAGGAGAATATAGCAACAAACCCTTCTGTTCCTAGATGTCGCACAGTCTAGCAAGAAAATCGTGTAAAATAGAGAGCGCCACTTGACAACAGAAGTACTTAGTTTGACAGAAATTTGTTGTTGCAAGTACAGTGCCACAAACTCAACTGACCCGGTGACAGGTGGCTTTGCGGGCTGCGCTGTTTTTGGCATTGACCTATAAGTTCAAATTCATTTCAAAATGAATAGCCGCCATTTTTCCAGTTCCAGTTTTGGCCACCAAGGACCAACAATACCGGGTCTGATAAGTTTGTGGAACTGTTGTTCCTTTTCACGACTTTCTGGCCAGACTGTACAAAGTACTGACCCTTCTAAACCAGAAAATAGGTGGCAGAGTTTCTACAATGTTTTTTAATAACCAACTACTGCGATCTACTACTAGTCTACCAAGCCTGAATATTGTAGCAAAACCCCATACAATTAATGTGTATGAGTTCCAGATTTAATGGTATTACGGTAGTAATCCCTTATATGCATATCATCGAGATACAGCCTACATATATATACAGCGGAATATTAAATTTCTTGAGTAAAAAGCCCGTCAACAAGGACGATAAAGAAAATGACACAAAAGCAACATTACGACAAGATGCGACATATTAAGCTAACAAACAAAATCAGTCCCTCGTTGCAATTCAAATAAACATATTTCCATTAGTATGCTCCGTGCGTAATGTAATTTCTGTCATCGTGTCCCTATTTCCCTGTCGCGCTAGGTAAGATTCTACAATATGCCACATATTATGCTTTCTGCAAGGCGGAAAATAAATACATGAGCCGTTGTTTTCCATCCCCGAGTTAGTAAAGAAATAACCATACTCGTACATGCTCACAAGAATATCAATTATTTGATTCCGTGTATTCTATTTTCGGATGCCTATCGCTGGAGAAATGGGCACGTCAATGTCTCTTGGCTTGCCTTAACATAATGAGCTGTTTGTTTGTTTGTTTGTTCAGACACGTAATTTGTATTTTTCTTCTCATTTTACTCTTTTTTATGCTAGATTAGCCACGCATTTGACCGCTATCTCACCTGTTGGTAAATGACGATGCGGCCGAATGGAGCATGCCTGTTTAGGAACAGCTAATTCGCTCTGGCTTTGAAGGCGTGCAGATTATAATGATCAGGGAACACACTCGCAGGCAACGTGTTCCAACTCTTTCTCTAATGAGTTAGAAAGAGGACTTTATAAGACACAGATTTGGCCCCACTTGAATTGCTACCATCTATGGGCGGGAGCACCTGCATACGAGCTTGGTTCTATTGATCCAGTCCAAAAACGTACTGTCAGAATTGTCGATGACATCAAGCTAAAAATTGATATCGAGCCAGAGGAGAGAATTTGCCTCCCTATACGTGTTTACTGCTTACAATAATGGTGATTGTTCTGAGAAGTTGTCGCCCGCCATTGACAGGGAGTTCAGTCTCGTAGTTTTGAACAAAAATGGTCCCGTACTAGACGGTTTCAGAGGGACATTCTTCCGCGCACACTCAGTTTGTGGAACGCGCTGCCTTCTGAGGTTTTCCCAAGAGAGTAGAACATGGAGTTCTTCAAGTAGGATACGGAAAGGTTTTTACGAGATCGATAATTATTACGTCAGTGATACTCCTGGTATTGAAAACGTCTATAGGTTACGGTAACTGCTTACGATGGTAAGCAGACGGGCCGTCGCTTGTTTATCACCTTAACCTTCTGTACTAATATAACAGAGGAAGCTTGTATTTTCTTAGGTTTGTATGTTGGGTGTAATCTCAAAATCTAAACCGATTTTGAACACTCTTACAATAGGAAGCTACTTCATTCCCGAGTGTCATTGTACTATTGAACAAGGAAAACTAATAGGATTTCGCGAGAAAGTTGCAGATTTACAGAGATCCGAACTGCGCGCTGGTGAAAATGGCTGGAAATGATTAGTGGCATAAAAAAAGTCGTTGACCTCCATTGATTTATATAGAAGTCTATGTATATATAAAATATATATATAGAAGTCTTTGTTGACCTTTAGAATAATAGAACTCACAAAAGAACGTCAAAAAAATTATAATTAACATGCAATGTTTATGTTAATGTTTTAACATTCAAAAACATTTTATTTATTATTATTATTTAACCATTTATTGTACACAAGATTTTTACAAAACTATATGACAGAATATATCAGACACAACAGGCCAACTTATTTCTATAAAGAAATTTCTTCCAGCAGGCCTACAGCAAAAAGTTGTGTAGTAGTCCAACTATAAAAAAAATACGTTTTGCCGTTAATTTCCCGGTTGTGCTCTCGAGCACAAGGGCCCGAGGTCCGCCTTGACCATGATCCAGGATTTGGTGATAAGGTAATTACAGTGGACCGACTACCATCTGACCTCCGTGACCTACCAGGGGAACCTGACCAGATTGGATCATGGTTGCAAATTGAGTTGCCTGAAATTACAGGTTTCATCACGATGTTTTCCCTCACCGTAAGAGCATTGGTTAGAATTCAACTAATGTACATAACTCAGAAAAGAGTCATTGGTACATGGCCACGGCGGGATTCGAGCCAAGTACCTCTCGCTTACGAGTCAGATACTCAACCGCTCGGCCACCGACTCTCCTAGTCCAAAAATTCAACTAATGAATAATAATAGATACGATCACTTAAACATCATAACAGTGGTGTGCCAGCGCGCCATTAAAGCCCCCAATGAAACAATTCCAGCAAATTTCCATCGCGCAGCGCAATAATTTCGTCAATAAATTTCGCATGCAATGGAAATGTAATAAAATTCCCTCCATGGAATACCAAAAAACACTAAAAGTGGCGGCGCAAAAGTCATGCACGGTGAAATTTATTCCAACCACGTCCGCTGGCTTCTTTGTGTTGCTAATTCTGTTGCGCTCTCCCTCCGACGTATCCCGCTCCCTGAGTGTGTAAGTGGTACAGAGCTAGTTTCTTAAATTAAATTTTGACTCCAACGGTAGTGAGGTTCGTGTGTTTCCTTTACGGCTTATAGTATTTATTATTCGCGCGCCTTTTCAGTATTGTGTGGGTTGGAGGAAGAGGAAATTTAATAAATTGACATCAAAGATTTTCCTGCCTGTACGAGTAAGTGTATATTTAAAACGTTTTACCTGTTGTGCTTAAATTGAATTTATAATATAATTTGCATGTTTATTCTTAAAAGCTGAAGCTGCAAAGGTTTCCTGTAGAGAGCGCAGTGTGGAGTCCTTTTTCTACAAAAACGTTATGAAAGTCATATGTTTGTGTGCCACCGTGCAAAATTCGTGTCAGCAAAATTAATATTAAAGATAATTGCACGCATAGTAGGAATTCTATACCCATGCCGAACAGATATAACAAGTTGAAGATGAATAGCCATTATCTATCTATGACTCCAGTTTTCGATGACTTGCGTCGCCTTACTGATAGCAATGGAAAAAAATGATTACCGTGTACAAAAATATACTCTGCCGTACGAAATTATACTATGAATATTGATATTGAATAGCCTGGTATATTTCAATCGCCTAGTTTTAAAAATGCATAACATAAAATGAACGAGCTTGTTGCGGTGCTGAAGTTCTAGTAGCTTCAAAATACAAAACGGTCATTCATCCAGTTACCGGACGTTACGAGCACTGGAGATTGGGCACAAGTGGTCTATATCCAGCATATAATATTATAACCAGCAGCATTACGGTCATGACCAATTTGTTAGGGTGCCACAGCTACATTCTTGCATCTACAAGAGAGCATCAAAACCGGCAGATTTAAGAAAAAAAAACACAAATTTGTCGTATTTGTACGAAAAGTGTTTCATTGTTTGAACCAGCAGGGACATGGTATCCGAGTACATCTCGAGCATCGTCTAGTACAATCTTCTGGTGCTTGACATCAAAATCGGTTCGGGCAGTTTCGAGAAAAATGCATTTATTTTGCCCATTAGTATTAAATATTAATTTATCTTTATCTTTATTGTCCACAAACATGACATAATTATACAGTACAGTAATAGAGATGTATAAATATTAATTTATTCTTGAAATTATCAGTACCAATTTTGATGTCGTGCA
Organism: Blastobasis adustella; assembly: GCA_907269095.1. Classification (NCBI taxonomy): domain Eukaryota; kingdom Metazoa; phylum Arthropoda; class Insecta; order Lepidoptera; family Blastobasidae; genus Blastobasis; species Blastobasis adustella. Next base: position 20,833,927 of record OU026118.1, on the reverse strand, counting down.
ACTATATTCTATATCCCATATCGCTGTAAGAATTAAGGAAACGACACTTGTCATAAAAATGTGCAAAAGACTGCACTTTTCTCGAATTTGTCGGGACCAATTTTAATGTCTGTCTGCCTACTGTAAGTATACCGCCATTAGGCCAGTATAGGGCACTTCCCATTCAAAAAATATGTTAATCAAATTAATTTTTTTCTCTTGTCGGTGGAGCAATCGCCATTCTATCGTCCGCTCTGTCGTCTATCATACGCATTTGATTTTTATTTTCGATACGACACGGCACCCACTTCCTCCATCACTTGCTATACCTAACTTCTTCTAGGTGTTCCCCTCCCTCTCCTTCCCTCAATTACCCTTCCAGTATTGTTGTAAAGACGTAGTGTTATATCATGTGTCCCATAATTTCTCCCCTCCTGTTCTTGGAGGTATATAATAAGGTTATTTTCTCATTTGCAATCTCCAAAACATTCTTATGTACATCATGCAAATAGTGAAAATGAAAATGAAAATAAAAAATGAAAAAATTATTTATTGAATTAGGATTACGTTAATTAATCTCTTTTCAAATGTTCAAAAATCTAACGGAACACGGAAAGTTAAGCGAGCTCATACAGGTAGAGGACGACGCATGCAGACCGATCAGCGCGCACGAGGGCTTACTCCGGAAAATTATAAATTGTTACCTAATTCACTTTACCAGATGTATAAATCTCGTATACAACTTTAATAACTCTTAACTACCTACAGCATCTAATATCACTCATCCAAAAAGTCCAAAGCGCATCCAGTTAATCAAAATCCCCGATATAGTGCAGCGCATTATCAATTAACTAGCACCGCCGCGCCGCCGCGGTGCCTTCGGCGTGACGCGACGTTGGCGTCGCGACGCTCCATGATAAATGAGCCGAGCCTTCGCTAGAGATAATGCCTCTTTATTCGAGTGTAATTACGGGTCTACGGAGTGGAGTGTACCCATTGTGTAGCTTGGGGTACGTATGACGTAATGCCTTGAAGGAGACAAGATTTGTTTTTAATGATTTTGCGGCTCGGAAAGCTGGACCACATGCTCCACGCTTCGCAAGTTTTGATTCTTTTCAGACACGTTGTTGGGTTGTAGTAGACCATATTGTTGGATAGAAGAATTTTGCAATATTGTTTTTTCGTCTCATGAAATTCGCAAAAAGCAACTTGGCTGTAATAATAATTATATGCAAATATATCGTCACGGGCTCGGGCAATCGACTCCTAAGACTGCTTAACCTATCTCAGGATCCTCAGCGGAAGACCTTGCTCAACCTCGCTTAGATAACGGTATTAGGAGGCAAAACTAACGGGGTTTAGACACACGGAGAGGATGAATGAAAGACGGCTTACGAAAGGCATCATCGTGCGAAGGGTCGATATAGGGCGCCCGACAAAGACATATACTCATGAAATAAACGACCATATCCAAAAAGAGCAGATCAGGATTACTTTCAACTTAGGTAAATGATGATCATGATGAATGAGGAAGAGGCAAAAGAGGTGTGTCAGTATCGTAGCTTGTGGCACTCGATAATCTCTGCCTACCCCTATGGGAGTATGTGTGTATGCTACGTACGTCTCTGCCGTTGAGCAGCCAAGTGAGGTTGGCAGGCGGGTCTGCCGGCGGCGAGCTGCACTGCGCCCGCAGCGAGTCTCCGGACGCGTACCAGCCCTTCTCGGCCTTTATCGTGGGCTTCTCTGAAGGCAGCTCTGTGGACAAGGGAATGAAGATATTAGGATGTGGTTTTGTCATCTTGTAGGTCTATAAACTCTGGAGCAGAAGTTCGAGATCATACCAACGTACAACAAACAAACGAATAGACAGCCCACCCGAATTAAGGAACTGTCGTAAAGGACAGGTCAGATGGCAGTCGCTCCACTGTGATTTTCCGATCTGCCAAATCCTGGAGCATGGTCAAAGTGGACCCCGCCTTGACCATACGCCAAGAATATTATTTTATTATTTAAAATGCGAAAGACATTTACGACAATGAAAATGCAGAATCGCAGATGCGTTTTCACTGCGAGGACTAAAATAATGTGTCTATGTATATATCTACGGTAGTCCCGGTGATCTGATGTCGAGTGTTGCGTTTATCTTTCCGGAAATTTGTTAACCTAATATTTTTGTTTCCATTCGCAGCGCTTCTCTCGAAATAAATGCGTAAATAGATAATAACTGAGATGAAAAACATGAAGGTTACCATCGAGGGGTCGCAGATATTTGCCCCACATTCCCATGGGGAGAAAATCGAAGGTTATTATGTAATTGCTCATAGCTCATAACGAGGCAATAAGGCCGAGGGGCGCCTCCAAAATAACAACTCCCTGACGTTAATAAAAAAAGGTAAGGGAAACGATGTAACCGTCTCCCGAATACTTGGCAGGAAAATCGCCCGGAATCATCGAAATTCTCTTTGAAGTCTTGAATTAATATTTTTTTGATTTACCAAATTGATTTGCGCGAGAGTTTCGCCTCTTGCTCTTTTATTTCTAAGCGAGAGAAAGAAAAAAATAAACACTTATTAAATTTTCACAAATCTTAATAACAACCGGCTTCATTTTTTTTCGCTCCTTTGAGCGTCTGTTGCAGGGAGATGTTTCAACTTTAATCAAAGTGGAAATACTTTCGCTGTTGCTGATTTCTGATTTCAATATTCGACCCTGAAATGTACAATAGAACCTTTGGTGAAACGAAAAACGTCTCAGCTTACCGTCAAAGCGTCTCAGCTGCCGCGTTTCAATTAGTTACTTTGTTAATGTAACTGCGATAAAAGAGTGGAAACACAAAGTGGCAGATCTTATAATAAAGTCTCTTCAGAAGAAAGATTTTTCTCAATAGCCAAGCTTCAGACAGTAATCTAAATAACCAGTATAAAATGATCTAGAAGAGATACAACAGAGGGTAGATTGGTTGAAGACCAAAAGAAGGTAGATCGTACTGTACCCTTGTGCCGTGTGTACCTAAAACGGCTCGGAAAAAGATCGAAACAACTTGGAGCCAACGAACTGGCAAATCAAACAGCTTCACGACGCCAGGACTAACGAGCCCATCCACGACTGCGGCGCAAATATTATTTCGACGAGGCATGTCGTCGACGTGACGTCACATGAGGAGGGAGGAAACCTTAAATTGTTCCGGATGTATGTTGGGTAGGCAAACAGGGAAGTGGGCTACCTGATGGAAAGTGGTCAAAGCTGCCTATAGATATTAGGAACACCAGGGGGATTGCAAATGCGGACCACAATTACAATCTAATACAAAAATATTACTTAAGTATTTAATTAAAAATATCGCTTAATACTTAAAAAAAAGTCTCCTGAGCTGACATAATCAATCCTTTCTTGGCATCTACAGCGATGACTACTATTTATTTAATAGACTAAAAAACTAGTTGTTTTTCACCCGCAGGCAGTTCGGTTTTCTATAAAAATTCATCTATTACCCAGGATGATATGAGCTTTTCCAAATCAGAAGTACCCAGGATAATGTAGCTTGCTATTAGTGTATAGGTATCGAATTGTAGAACTTATTTTACATATAATTTTTGTGTACATATTCGGGGCCGTAATACAGCGAATAATGAAGAAATTATCACATATCTCTTTTGTAGGCCTACTGGAAGAGATTTCTTTTAGAGATAAGTAGTGCCTGTTGTGTCGTAACTAATCTGTACTTTCTGTATTTGTTATCTTGTGTACAATAAACTGTTAAATAAATAAATAAATAAAATAAGAAAGCCCTCAGAGTAAAAGGTTCAATTCAATCAAGAGTTATCGATATGATTCCTGTGGGATCGACTCGAAGGTTCGGAAGCGTCTTATGGCATAGCTACCTGTAAGTACAACGTGTAATATCTCGCGAGCGCTCGCGCTATGAACATTTTGATCTATTGGTAATATTAAAGTATTAATATAAAATTAATAAAAGATCCAGGTACGGTAGTTGACAGCCACTCTTCCAAGTGGACTATAATTTGTGACGGGTGACAGTGGCCTAATGGTTAAAGGTTCGAAACCGTTACCTCGGGATACGAGTCGGAACTCGTACCCCTGTGCCGTCATGTACCAATGACTCTTTTCGAAAGTTTGTACATTAGTTGATAGTTAACCGATGCTCTTAAGGTGACGGAAAATATCGTTATGAAATCTACACATTCAGGCGACTGAATGTATAACCATGATCCAATCTGGTTAGGTTCTCCTGGTAGCAGGGTCACCGAGGCCTGATGACAGTCGCTCCACTGTAATCTGATCTGCCAAATCCAGAATCATGATCACAGCGGACCCCGGGCCCTAGTGAGCGAGAGCACAACCGAGACATTAACGTCAAGATGATTATTATTGTTATTTATATGATTATAATTAATAAATCCATAGGTACTTTTTTACAAAAAGAAAAAAAAACAGAAACAAAAATCCAATAAAGGCGCAGAGGTAGGTACTCAACCTTCTGACATTTAAATATTAGTGACATCGCATTATCCCGAGCCTACACTTAAAGTTGCTTTAAATATTCATTTGCTAAATTAAACACCGAAGTGCCATTACGCTGCTAAAACTTTTCAGACGATGTTTAGAAAAGTGAAAGTTTGAGTACCTAATCAAATAAATTGTGTTTATTATTTTAATAGGTGCTGTGTTGTACATCAGAGTTTTTACTATCATCATTATTTATATTTTTAATATAGTGCCAACCATTTCCATTGCCGGCTTTCGTACAAAGCCAACCAACTCCAACATTTGTATAATATATTGAAAAATTCAAAACTTGCGGATTTTTCCTTTGTTTGCTGTAAGTCATCGCTTCTTGCCTTTCTAAATTTACTCATCTAATGGCGTGACCAAGTTTTCATGTGTTTGCGATATAAAAGTATAACACGTATATGGCCATATCTTCTTAATGCGTTGACGTAGACGAGATTCCCGACCTTGGTGTTAGATATAATTTCAACTTGACAAGCTTGTTTGAGAATAATCATCGTGAATTTCTAAAGGAGAAACAGACAGGCGGACAACAAAGTGATTCTGCAAGGGTTCCTTCAGATGATATTCTTAGGTTTAGCTTTAGATGTTCGGAACTCAAAAAGAAAATTTAAGTTTAAGTACAACGTACAACCGATTGTATCATGTATCTGCACGTAATTACTCTCCAACCGCATATTTTTCATTGTTTTCTTTGAGGCGCCTGGCCACAGGGCTCTACAAGATTGACGGCAGGATGCCATTTTTATCATTAGCACATCCTGAATTGTAGTTCTGCAAAGTTGTCCTGCATAAATTCCCTTATTTTTTGGTGTATTAATACTTGAATAATGTAATAGTGTTTATTTGTCACTGGCAGTTCTTTTTCTATTAATAAAAAAATTATGTAAATAAAAAAATCTACGATCAGGCTTACACGGGGACACATTTTAAGGGGGGGGGGGTCCTTTTAGTCGGCTGATCGCAGGGTTCTTGAGGAAAATCTTAGTCAGTACGCAAATGGCCAATTTATGATTCTTGACGAAAGAAAATCTCGATTTTGTATACTTACTTACTTACTTCGCTGGCTTAGCGACCCAAAGTGGATCTTAGCCTCCGACACAAGAATTTGCCAACGATTTTGATAGGTTTTAAGTATTAACGAGACTTTGTCCACGCCGATAAAAGGGGGCCTATGTAGTCCTTAATTCGAAATTGGTGATAATTGATAGAGATCTCAATCTCATGATTAAATATGTCTGACACTACATAAGTTGAAATTAGTTCTCGCCCCTGTTCTATTCGAATTGTATGCAATCGTAAGCTACAAGTTTACCAACAAATGTCGACCTACATTTACAAACCACTTCTAAACAATCCGATTCCTAAACAACAACCTACCAACAAAAATATAACAGTATGTCACAATACCGCTCAAGGATAAGAAGAACAATCCAGAAACGGGGAAAAATGTATTTGTAAAATGTAAAGATGGTATTAAAGGGCTTACACAAAACCCTTAGGACCTACAAGAGTCTTTGGGAATAAATTCGACAGGATAAGGGGCTTGAGATGTATATATTATAGAGCAGATCTGTAACTGGTTAGCTGTTGGAGGACCACAGAGAATATGTGGCCCAAGTGATAGAATAAAGTGGATACAAAAAATGCATTTCTTTTGTGCCACAACGTCTCGATGAAACGAGCCGTCGATGAAACTTCTACAAGTTAGTTGTGTTTCATTGTATTTTCGATACTGGTTTATCACCATCATCTTAACGTCTATCCCGACTTATGCCAAGGTCCGCTTTCCTACTTCCTTCCTCCACTTCGCCTGGTCCTCTGCATCGTAGGCCATTGGCTCTCGCATTCGCAGGTAACCAGCGCAGCCGAGCCACCTCAATCTTATCCGCAATGTCTCTCACGCCAAGGCTGCGACGGATGTACTCGTTACGGAGTCGGTCGATTCGTGTACGCTGCACATCCACCGCAGCATTTTCGTTTCATTAGCGTAAAGTTCGCGGAACTTATGCTAATTAACGTTAGTTTATATTAACCATAGACTAGACAACAATGAAACGACATTCGATGAAAAGGGTTGTGAAATAATGTAGGAAATCCACGTAATATGGCACCGATAGTGTGTCGGTCATTCCTTCTAATTTACTTGTTTCAGACCCTGATCTTTCCTATAGTCGACGATTTCTTCTCGTCCATTTAGGGCGGGTGGCTGTGACGGGGCAGTTGCAATTTTAGGGGTTTCGAACACAATCAACTACTGATTAGATGCTTTTCCACAGGATCATCATCATTGTCGCCATCCAAGCCGTCAATCCCGCCCACTGCCATGGTCCGCTTTAAAGGGTCAGTCTCCTCCAGTTCTTCCGTCTTCGGCACCGCTGCGCCGAAATCAGTTCATGCTCGGCGTGTCGTAAAACTTGTACCATAGAGGACTTGTTCGAGGCCAATTCTAACGCTGTATGCCTAGCCCAGTATTACTTTACAGTAATACTGGGCGAATAAAGTGTTAGTCAGAGTTTAATCTAACTTCGCAATGAATAAATGTACACAAAGCATCTGGCGTAGAACGCAGGCGTAGGGTGTGTAAAACTACTTACTGAGCTACACGCCAACCTCTCATCTCTCGGCCGTATTTTGTGAATTCAAATATCGCGGGCAGCGGGCGCGGTCCTTCTATTAGCTTTGATATGCAGCCCGCACGGGCGTACATTTTAAGTGGCCTGGCCGGTGGTTTTGAGTGGTCCAAAACGCGTCGTGCAAATTGGGATACTTGCTGTGGTGTTTACGTCCTGCGACGGTCGTTAAGTGGTTTCGGATATGGCTGTGGAGAGTTTTCTAGTACAAGTTTAGTACAGAGCTTCGTTAAAGTACCGGGCTAGTGGCGAGCTAGACCCCGATGGCAGTACTTTAGGGCTATTTTACTTTGAGGCTATCCAAACTCAGCACCGTAATGAGCTCGCTGTGTCGCCGCAGTGTGGGGTCCCTAGCGACAATATACGTGGATTGATAATTAATGGCACACAAAAACCGGCCAAGACGTGACGTGCGACGTGTAGTGTAGGATTGCGTAGTTGCCTGTCATAATATGTGCTTTAAAGTAGGCTTTCTGATTATTATATTACAAAGTTATAAATGCAGCTTCCTAATTTTTTTTTTATAGAAATTGCATGAAATGTTTAATATTTTTAATGTTATAGATACCTGCGACTTTCTTTTGTAGTAACACAAAAGAAAGTCGGAGATAGGGTAGGTACCTAATTTGAATGAACCAATGAGCATGTTGTATTCAGCTTCAGTAACATAAAAAAGTCATCTTGGCGTTAATATCCCGGTTGTGCAATCACGCACGAGGGCCCGGGTTCCGCCTTGACCAAGATTCAGGATTTGGCAGGTCAGGTAATTACAGTGGAGCGACTGCCATCTGACCTCCATGACCCTGCTACCAGGGGAATCTGACCACATTGGACCATGGTTACACATTCAGTCACCTGAATGTGTAGGTTTCATCACGATGTTTTCAGAAAATAGTCAATGGTATATGGCGGCACTGGGGTTTGACGGTTCGGGCGTCCACGACGCTCCGCTCGAGGAAGGTAGTATGCACAACTAAACTTACCTAAGTACCAAGTGAATGTATGTGTCATTTAATTAAATCTTTCAATTGAATAGCATTTATGTACAGTTCATAAAGATAATAAAAGACATTAATAATATAAAAAAAGGCTTACTTTAACGAAATAAAAACCTTAATTCTAACTAAACTAGAGATAAAACATGCTATCGATAAAAATGTATTTAGTTAGTTATGTAATATTTATTAATTCTTATGGGACTACAAAAACCAACATATATATTAGGTTATATATGGTTAGGTTTAATTAAATTAGCACTTGGGGAGAACTATTGAAATAGTTTCCGTCGTTTTTGACGATGTCTTATCACAGATTATAATTATATTGCTGGTTTTATTTTTCTCCATTTCTTTTATGTTCATTGATTACCCTCATTATGGACGAAGCATGATTGTGAATTACTTTGTGTTGACAGGTGTATTATTGTCATTATTTTAACGTAACATGTATTTAAATTGCTTAGTGAATGTATTGTCTTCTAATTATAGTTGGATCGCGTTGGCGCGATTTACGTCACCCAGATGTTCCATGAGTTAAATATGTTGCAGGGTTGATTAACATCTAAATTTAGAATATCATCTAAAAAGCAGTGGGCGTTAATGGGCCTCAAAGGCCTCAGTGCGGCTTGAACACTTTCCTCTTTGAGATCGTCAGCAGAATAGTATTAGTGGAAGTAATCCTTCGTTTTCTTCAACAATAGCTCTTTTTACACCTGTTTTATTACAGATAATATTTTTTTATTTAAACTATTGGTGTTCCAAATAAACATAAAATATTTTTCGAAGATTTAAAATTAAGGTTCTAACGTTGTATGGTTTACAGTTTCTAAAATTAAAATGATTTAAAAATATATTTAATAATATTAAATTCAAAAACTATTAACCATACCATTCCACTGCTGGGCAAAGGCCTCCCCCTATTCTTCCATACTTCGCGATCGTTTATCATGTTAGAACCATAACATTAAAACTTTCGCAAAGTATATTTAATTTGTTTGGAATACCAATAAATGAAATAACAATTGTTACAGGTTTACGGTCGCACCTATTCAGAATTTGGTCACTGTATCTGTCGCGGTTAGGACTTAAAACCTTGCGTTTCACGCCGGAACTGGCATAGCAGTATACCCAAATGTGTAAAATATTTACTAAAACACAACCCGAAGTAGTTCATAATAAATTCGGAACGCAGAAATGTTTACGACACGGCCAAACGCGAATGTTTCCGCGCAAGTTTTAATCGGTTTTTGTTTGTGCCTCGCTCTACTCCATGTAGAGGCATACCCGGGTTCGTTATACTTATGCGTTATACCTAAAATAGTAAACAGACTGAGATGCAACTCGCTTGATTTCCGAGTAACGCGCGTAGTGATGCGCGGCTCAGGCGGCGCTGCGTCACTACCGACGCGTCAAAGCCCATATATAGGTATCAATATTATCCAACGCGTCCGAGCCAATATTATAAAGAGGAATGATTTGATTATTTGAAGGTTATTTGTTTGTTTGTAATGGATAAACTTAAAATCTACTTAACCGATTTTAAAAATTCTTTGACCTAGTAACATAGGCTATATTTTATCTTCAAAAAATTAGAGTTCTATAGAAAAATTGCAACAATATAACTCGAAGTATCCATGTTCGCGTATAATTTCAGAACGGCTGCGCCGATTTAACTACTTAATTCTTTTTTTTATTGTGTTATACTTATACGTTGTACGTAAAATAATATACTGACTAAGATGCAACTAACGCGTTCATTTCCGAGTAACGCGCGTAGTCATGCGCGTCTGAGGCACTAGCACTGCGTCACTACCGACGCGTCAAAACCCATACTAAATATAAACAAGCGTACTAAATCGTAAACAGTTTCAGCAACCAAGTAATACATTTTCTATTAGGCACACACACATTCTCTGTAACTTATTACATTACTCGAACACTGTTTGTCCTTATTTAAACCTGTTGTCATCAAATTAAGAAAATAATACTGGCGTCCCAAACAAGGACCAGTATTTGCTGAACCTCTGATTAGTAATCCGAAAAACTATTCTTCAATGAAAAACGTGACCGAGGAACGTGTTAGCAGCAATAGAATCTAGGGCGATTATTTTCTTACAACAAATTGATTTTTCATCGTACATAATGTCATAATTATATGATAATATTATTGTAATACATTTTATCCATACAACCGATTGTCATACAATGCTCCTCTATTAAGTTCTCCATGCATTATACATACAAACAGTTAAAAATCACTGGCCATCCTACCAGCAACGGGGTTTCCAACACTGGCCAGTCAAAACCGCAAATCAACCCTCCCGCAAAGTGAAGTGGTGTAAACCAAGCAAAAACACATTTGCGGGTCAAAGTTTGCATTTTATTAGAGGCTCTTTCAATTTTTCATAGATCCAGCGAATTATGCTAACGTTCGCAGGTTTTATGACTACGGGATCGGAGGGAAGTTTTAACGAGGTGATCTGGTTTAAGTGGATAGTGGAGATTCTTCCACGTTGACGTAACATTCACTCGTTTGCTGATCAATTGTTTGTGTTGTTTGGGACTTGGTTATTTTGTTTGTTGAAACTAGATTTTGCTGCGGTTGCAGATTTTGCATTACCTTTACAACTATACGATAATTGAGTTGACCATCGAATTTAATGTTTACCGTCGAAGGGTAAATCATTTAGGAATAGAGAAATATATTTTTAATTTCTATAATATTTTTTATACTACTGATTGATTGATTGATTGATGTATTGTATCAAAATAAAATACACATTTTACAAAAATATTACAGCACTTATCCCGCAGGGTAATTTCTTCAAATAAATCATTGAAAGATTGTTAGGAAAAGTTGTAAGGCAGAAGAAGTGAGCGTACAATAATTTAAAGCAAATATAATTACCACAACAATAATCAATAACGTAAGTAAGTAGATAAATACGTAAGAATAATAATTATAATAGCTGACGGGTTTTATCATAATAAGATTAAAATAGATAAAGAAAGAAATTGCTCAAATATCTTCGTTAGGAGCGAATTGTTACCGAAGATTTCTCCTAAAAGCAGCCTACGAAACAGATTTCCTTATAGTGACAGGAAGACAGTTCAGTAAAGCACATTCATAAATAGTAAGATTTGTTTAAAAAAATTAAGAACCGCTGGTGCATTGCCACTATGAGAACTAAGATTATTAAATGTATGCTAGCTACCTTATAGTTGTTGCCTGACGACAAAAATATATAGGGTGGTGTCCTAGATGAAGGACTTTCTCACTTATGTATTTACCATTATCCATGTCATGGAACAGTTGTTTATCAAATATCCGCTTTTTACGGTCGCTTTCACAACTGCATAAAAACTACTGTACAGCTACTAACTGCTATAAAATTAATAGCAAAGAGCTTTATAGCTTGATGCATACTGTTCGAAAGGTTATGAAGTAGAAACCATTTTAAAAATAAAATAGTTTGAAAATCGCTTGCAGTGCTTTTATTACAATTCAAAATCACTTCGTCAGTTTTCCTTTAAAAAGTCCCAAAGCCGTTGACTACAAAAAAAGTTAAAATAAACTGCAAATATTTTTAATATTGTTGTAGCTATACATTTATACTTACTAAATTAAAATACTATTTTAAGGCTGTATTATCAAAAAATATTTTAATTTTGAATTTTTATGACAAACTAAGGACTTCTTAAGAAATTTTCATTGATTAAATTTAAAAAAGAAACTACAGTTTAAGAATGAGTTATTGATGCCTAACGGGCAGCTAATTAGCCCTTCTTTTAGCCAGTTCCATGTGTTTAAAAACGCACCTAATATCCCATGGCAGTAGCTACAAAATATTTTTTGTAAAATTGGTCATACACTTAGGAACGTGACTGTACGCATTAAATTTGTAGTCAAAACGCTCCGAGATTCGTCGCAGAAAGGCCTCTCAATGCAATACTCAACAATGGCTTGGTGCAAGAGTCAACTCGGCTTTTATAAAGCGGGCACACCTTATATTTCGTATTTCACAGGCAGACATCTGCACAGTGCAGGGTTGTCAAAAGACTGTGTTCATTTGATTTACCTATTTGCGATGTGCGATGATGTTTTAGACACAACAACTGCTCAGGAAACCGTGAGAATCATAACTGCTGCTGTTATTACGATTCTTACAGTAATAATGCGTTATACTTTTCACTTTATTGTACTTATGAGAACACAATTGAAGGGTACAAAAACTAAAAATTCTGACTGCTATTATAAAACTGAAAAGTCAAAAACAAGCCCAATGTTTTAAGTAAATACTAACTTACCGTGTATAGGTAATGTAAATGTTAGTATGTGTACTTCTCACTGACAAGTGGGAGAGGTGATTGACACTCTTATACAGAGTGATTTTAATACTAAAGGATACCATATGCGCTCGTGATAACATACAACTTTAACTATGGCACCAACTCCGATATAGCAAAAAAAAATAAGTTGTTTCATACATTTTGGCAAACTCCGTTTTAAATTTTGTGTGAAACTGCTGATATTTACACGATTTCTGAGTTAGTGCCATAGTAAAAGTCATTTGATATCCGAGCACATGCATAGGGTACCAACCCTTTGGTATCATCAATTTGAAATCACCCCCAATCACCAATTTGGTTCCATAAGATAACTAGAAAATAACAAGTGTCCGCATTCTTTTATTCTTTTTTTTATAATAGTGTTAGGCAAACAACGAATCAGCTCACCGGATCAATCGGATTCATTTACATTATTTACATAAATTACAATTTCCTTTCCATGTTACATTATGGCGAATTCATAGCTAAGTACCTAATATATCTGGAGTGAAGACTCAATGATACTCAAGGGGAAACGGGGAGTGCAACGCTCGATTTCACTGAGTGATTGAATCAGGATCTTGGAAAGCCGGAGCACTGCCGTAGCTCACCGTATCTTTAATAACGTGAAACCTTTTTTAACCCTTTAGTTTGATGTGTATATCTGTCACTTGTGTTCACAAACAATACTTGGCTGAGTAAGCGTTAGAGCCCATACAGGCGTACACGATTTCTGCACGATTTGTTCCCAATGTGTATGCGATTTTGGTTTCTACACTATTGACAGAAAGTTTATTTTATTATTTGTAAACGCACGCGCAACGGCCATATACGAGTAGTCACAGCTCAGCAATCGTGTCGCACCCGTATATGTTGCAAAAATATTTGGGGCTGATATTTTTATCTTATTTATAATTTGCTTGGCCGTAATTGGCAGACACATAATTAACAATGTAATGATTTGTAATCATGTTTTATTGCTGTGATCTGTGAATAAAAGAATAAAATAAATTAAAACGATACGATAGTATCGTTTCTGAATTCCTGTCTCAATTTCTGTAAAGGTTGCCTGGAAGAGATTGCTTGTAACAAGCGCCGCCTTAGCTCCTTGTTCCTTGTTATCGTAAGTGATTGGTATTGTTATGTTTTATGAGCAATAAAGTGTTTATCTATCTATCTACGGGCGTGTGTGTCTGTCTGTGGCATCGCACCTCCACATTTGAAAACCTGTTTAATCGAGATGGTTAGCTTTGCTTCCTTAAGTTTGGTTCAGTAGTTTGAAAAGTATTAGAGTATGTCTTTGTTAAGGGGTTTCCGACATCTACGGTGGTCGCATGCCTATGTGTGACTTTGAAGATCTACACAACCTATGTCAAAGTACAAAAAGGTCACCCTACCGGTTGCCACACGATACTGGGCCCGCTATAACCCCAATCGCAACAACCCCTATTTACATTGCGTGGTATTCTTTTCAGCCCTAGTAGTACGTAATATACGTAGCCGAAGTCGACAACCCTACCAGTACCATCGCAGGTGTCGGCCAGCGGAAGGCAAGGGCCACTTTGTAATTCAAATCCGACCCTGGGCCCACAGGTATGCCGTTAAGGCGATACCGCGATATTTAAATTCCGAATATTAGATTTAGGGAAAATGTAGCGCTTTAATATCTGAGGGGTGACACGGGAACTGCTATTCCGATTGTGGGGCGGTTGGTGCGATAGTGTTTTTAGGGGTCGCGTTTTCTTTTCAGAGGTTCCTTGTAAGCAGAAAGTAAAAAATCTGGTCTATCGCTGTATCTTATTAATTTTCGTATGTTCAATATTGTTTTAATGACCGTAAATAAATATGACATAGACGGGATATGGCGCAGTAAAAGCCATTCAGCACATATCAGTGCTGACACGTTCCGATCAGTAACACATCCATCAGTGATCATGAAAATTCAAATTGTAGCATACAATTAGGTGAAATTTAAATACCTGTTTCATGCTCCGAGATAGCACCACATCTGAGAACATTTAGGAGATACAATCATACGCAACTATCGACTTAGGTATATGGTGTTCTGAATAGCCCTCTGTAAAACGTCTTAATCCTATAAAATATTAAATCACATTAACAAGCAATTACCTACTTAGAACGAATACGAGACAAGACAAGAAAAATTTAACGGAAAATTTCAATCAGAGTAGACGCCTAAGTTACATGTTATTGGTTTAGAAGTTTATATTAAAGCCTTACGCCTTTAACCCCAACCACTCAATACGGTTCACAATGCCTTAACTGCCAACTGCGACGTTACACAGTCAGCTTTCCTTGAATGTAAAATAGGTGAAATATCAAACTTAGAGGTTACAAGAAAAACACATTTGTGGGGGTTGAAAACTTTTGCATTTCACCGCCGGTGAATAGCTGAATGGGCCCCCGTTTTATGTTCCGAGTTTGATGGCCGCGGCCGCTTATTGAATCCGGCCCTGGATTAATTGGATTTGTAACGCGACCAAGTGTCGACGGGTGGAGGTTTATTAAAATAGTTCCAGAAGAAAGACAGCAATGGAGGTTGAGGTAAGAAAGGTTGAAATGAAAGTCTATTTATATAGTTGTACGAGGGGGATTGCGGTATTATTCTCTACGGGATGTGTGTTTGGCAAAATTGCAGGAAGGTTCTAAGACCAATGTATAGGAACGGTAACAGTAAGATGTGGACAAAATAATTGATTTTACAATTATATTGTAAGAGGACCTACGTTTAACAGTCGAAATGGTTGGAAACTTCTGCCTTTTTGGAATAAGGTAATTAAGATCAAGACTTACAGCTATATCTTAAGATACAACGGAACACGTGTATAGTGTAGTGGCTCTCCAGACGTTTTGGTTACAATTCAACTGTAAGTCTGGAAGCATTTGGATGATAATAAATAAAATAAATAAATAAATAAATAAATAAACACACATTACACTATGCAAATGTATAGTGGAACTTACAGGAGTAGTTTAAGATAATGTTTCTTTCTTCCTTTTAAATACAAAATGTATGTAAAGTAATCGCAAAGTACTAGCCTGGTATTTGACCGCCATCTCACCTGGTGGTAAGTGACGATGCGGTCGATAATGGAGCATGCCTATCTAGGAACAGCACTCTAGCTTAGAAGGCGCCCTGAATATTATGATCAACTTGTTAAAAAAAGGTTGACAAAAGTAGTTTGTGTAGATATCTGGAAGATCCACGACATAAGTATAAAACGTCCGAACGAATCGCTTTCCCGATGGCGACACGGGGCCGGCGGAATGAGGTCGTGGAACTGTTTCGCACACTCCCCGAAATGCAACCTGACTAACCTTAACTTAAAAACTAACCTGACTGACAGACGCGCAACCCTATGCCAATGCTAGAGTCTCTACCGATTAGCATCGATCAACTGCAGATCACAAATCGTTCTCTATGCACGTTTTTCTACCGAATCCAAAGCTGCCAGTTGGTTTATGACAGATCCATCTAAGTAGTTTATCAGTTCATCTGTGTGAATTTTTCAAAGCATATTAATTTATTTATTTATTCTGATAAAGTGTAAAACTCCATAAATTTACAAATTATAACACAGCCAAGAAGAGTAAATAAATCCACCCCACTGCCTCGTTGAGGCGTGTCACCATCAAACAGAATCGATTCAGTTTCAATCGCCCCTTGACACGTCAGTGCAAGCCACACGATGGCACACGGAGCAATCGCACGGAATCGCGGCCCAATCGAGTTATATCGAGTGATTTATCGATGCGACTGCAATCGCCCTGCTCCGCTGGCTCCGATAATCGATAACTGCCACGTCACTCTCATTGCGTCTAGTGATTGAAATGAATTTACGAGTATTACTTGCTTTATTGGCGATGGTTTCATGGGGTATTGCTGGTAAAAACTCTGTCGTTATTGCTTGTAGTTGGTTTGAAGTTCAGATTATCTTTTTCTAATGAGCAATGGCATTACAATTTTGAAACATTTCGAAACGATTATGCCATATTTTGGACGGTGCAGTCATTCAACTATGAAGTTGACCAAATGACCGTACGACAATAATTATGGACTAAGTGGCCAGTTAACTGGATGTATCTGTACTATTCTTATGATAGTATACACAAGTGTTATACCAGCTTGCTAGTTTATCAGTTATCTAACACCCATAACACAAGCTTTGCTTACTTTAGGGCTAGATGGTGCTGTGTGAATTTGTTCAAACATGTTATATTGCTTATATTATATATATTATTAGTTACGTATGTGCATGCTAAAACCAAAAGGCCAAGATTGTATTTCGTAGGAAGTATTTTGTAGCAGGTTGGAACACCTACTTCAACTTGACGAATTAAACTTATCTATATTTTCATAAACGCAAGCGCTCTAAGTGTAGTACAGTCAGGCCGATCTACTGACTTATTTATAAAAAATATTAAGTAGACGATCATGATATCTTCTGGTTCCTTCAAACAAATCTCAGCGACGAACAACCCCTTTGCATCGACATTCCTTTTTGTATCCGTCTGTTTCAGGAGTGAAACAGGTAACAAATGTAACGAAGAAGACACCACATGCTTCGGTATCACTCAGTGTGAAACCAGTGTAGGGTTGTCAAAGCCTACATTTGTCTGTTACGGATATTATTTAAGAGGAGTGTCCTTCGAGCGCGCTCCATACAAATGAAGTTTGATCATAATTTCAATAAAAACCAATCAAAGCTAATCAAATTTTGTAAACTCGATTAAGAAACCAATAGGTATATATGTCTGTGGTTTGTCAAATTTTCGTTAAAATATATCGATTTTTTATTGCTTAGGGAGGGTACGGAGGGACGGTCCACCTGATGGAAAGTGGCCACTGTCGTCCAGGAAATCTGCAATTTATGGGGAGCGGATGCGGTGCCGGCCTTTACACGGGATTTAAATATTAACCAACCTCGGGGAACTTTGAAACGATACAAACCACAAATATTCATATTGGTTTCTAACTCTCGTCTACAAAATTTCATTGGCTTTGATAGTTTAATATTGAAATTATGATCAAACTTCGTTTGTATGGAGCGCGCGCGGGGGATGGCCCCCTTAACAACTTTAGCTGGTCGTAGTGACTGACAATATCCATCATTGCTTGGCTGAGTGATTTGCATGGTAACTCTCTAACGGCCGGTTCCAATATTCAATTAAACTTTATGGGAAAAAAATACAAAGAGCGACAATGCCACAGACATACACACAGATACACACGTCAAACTGAAAACACCCCTCTTGCGTGGCCTTAAATATGACGTAAGACTTTCTCTGCCATCTCTACGTCTGTAATTACTACTTAGATCTGTACACTGCGATCAACTTATCTGTGAAATTACGAAATACGGCCGCCAATTGAGATGCCATTCGATATATCGGTTTCTATGGTGTTTACTATAAATAATTTCAGAATGAAATACCTATTTCGATAAATTGGCAGACCTGTAGGCTTATTACATAACTCTGTTGCTAATAACTCTCTGATTTTAATGATTGAAATTGTTACTTTTGCGATTACGTATCATCGATTTCATGTGTTCAGTATACATTGGTATTTGATGTTGAAACAAATTACTTACGTACTCTAACGTATACTACGTTCGAGCACGACAGTGGCGATAAAAAGTCATTTCAGATATATTTTTGTTGATCTTTAGGTAGCGCGACAAACTTATCTGACCAGGTAATACGTGTGTTGCATCTTACATATACGGCACATAGGCGCACTATGACATATCTATTACAAATTATAGACCACATTTGAACAAGGTTGCGGACGAAACTAGCGAGCAAAAGCTAGTATCGAACAGTACTGCCCAGGGACAACCCGAAACCCGGTTCCGTTTTCAAGCTTCTAAACTCGATCTGTTCCGAAATGCACACTGCGAAACACGACCAATGCTAAGGTCTATTTTCCATTTACGAATGAGATACTCCGTTGCAAATCGTATTGCATTGCCGTGTAGTACCTCTACAAGTCTTGACCAGTAAATGTACGAAATGGTAAGGAATTTGTGCGACATGGTTTGTCGTTTATTATCCAGTAGTGGATTAATGGACAGACAGACACTGTCGCCTATAATATTTACGATTCACACCTTCATATATTATATTGATCCTTTATTGCCAGTAAAAGTATTCAGCCAATAGAGACATTGTTCAATTACATATAATAATATTGCACAATAAAAATTAAAAAAATAAAATAAAATAAAAATTAATTTATTATAATTTGGGTTATGTATGCATGAAGCTACATGTGTGTGCTACACAACCTTTTATCAAAAAAAAAATTCAGTTGTACCCCGTAAACAACTCGATCCAAACCAAATAATTCGATAATCATATTTTTAAACACCTCACCACCACTACCACCTGACTATTAAGTTCCGGCAACACTTGTATAACAATTGCAATTTATGTATACAACTACAGTCAGTCTAATCCCACGGTGGGTATGCATTTCGCGGCCTTCACTTGCTCTAACCCAATCTGCTAGCTGGTCCCATCGCACGTTACGACACCTCTGGCTATCGCGGAGGCTCCGTTACTCAGTGTTCGGATTGCACGCCGGCAACACTTGCTCTAAGTCCGCGTAGGGCTGGCAAGATTGCAATCTCTGTTGCAAGTTGAGTTAAATAAATAAATAAATAAAGTACTTTTTTTTCAGGTGCTTCGAATTCATTACAAATTAACTATCCCACTGTTGGGCAAAATCCTCTCCCCTATTGTTCCATATTTCTCGATTTTTTTATTATGGTTTTCCAGTCCCTGTCGAACGAAACAACTCATCACTCCGTCGTTTTTTGGGTCCATTCGTCAGCAGTGGGATGATTCAGGCTGATATATAATAAATAAAAAATAACTTATCTGTGCTTTTTGAACTTATACTCATTAAAATCTATAAATATTTAATGGTACTTTTGTGGTCCCTTATGACAATACGAGTACAATGAAACATAAACCATTAAACTTGCTCATCAACTTAATGATAGTTGGACCTGTTAATGTCCCATGATTGACCCAGTTGGAGAAAACATGTGAAACACGGCCCCGGTCACCTAATTCTATACTTATATTGTAAATGAAGAAGTTTGTTAGGATTCATGTGTGGGTGGGATGAATGTTTGGTTTTTCACGTGAAAACTATCGAAGATTTTGATGTACATTTGCATGAATACTAATATTTTATTCAAAACAAGTATTTACATGTCAGATATAAATTAAATAATATCTACTAATACTAATTAGGGGAAATAAATCTGAATTATAAAATAATATTTACAAATAAAAAACTTCCCCCAAGACTTTTGTATAAGGAATTGTTGCCAAAAGACTTTGAAGATTAAGTTTGGAAAGAAGAGAAAGGTGGCGTCGCTGTATCGCGAGGCTGATTCTTTGACCTATGCATGGATTTCATATTAATTGGCATATTTATAGTGAGTTTGTGGTCAGGGGCTATGACTCAGAAATACCAATTAACGTAGAATGAGGAGACGATGGTCACCACGACGTGACATGACGACCGTGACGACCTGAGTGGCTCAATGGTCAACATGCCACGCAAGAGGTCCAGAAATTGAAATGATGAATTTTAATTTCTGTTACGGGTCTGGGTGTTCTATGTATAATAAGTATGTATTTAAAAAAAAAAGTATTTAAGTAGTATATCAGTAATCTAGCACCCATAGCACAAGCTTTACTTAGTTTGGGGCTACATGGCGCTGTGTGAATTTGTTTATAAAAAAATTAGTATTTTTTATCTACTTATGCAATTATAATAAGTACCTTCATTCAAAAAAATTGTACAAAAAGAACGATATTAAGAGTTTGATCATCGAATTTCGCGCGATGTACATTTATGATTTATGATATATGTATAGATATAATGTTACTTTAATACTAACTATTTTTGGATTACCTTAGCGAACTCACTCGTGGACGCGGCCATAAAGCACACTGTCTCAGCATAGTGTCTAAAAGAGATAGAATCAGTTATGAGCAGTTAGCAGCTAGTCTACACGCATACGTCTAGTCGCACGCACACAAACACCGTGCCGAAGTCTGCCGAACTGAAACGCCGTTAGACGATGCACGGCTTTCAACGCCGCACCGCTGTGCCGGTCGGAGTGGGGGGTGTTAGGTTTTTTTCGTTACGGAATTTCTTGATTCGGTCGCCGCGCTCAAAGCCTGCGATAAAAGCTATGCAATAGCTTAAAAAAAAACACTTTTCATCATGTGGACCGTCTAACGCAGTATTGTTTTTCTCTATACCTCTCTACCCAGTGCCTCTCTAGGCAATAAATAAAAAAGACACATTTCAGTTAGAATATAGATAACATAAAAGAGATCTGAATTAGACACAAATTAAAATCATATTAACCGTTATAGGTACACACCCACACACATTACATTATATTATACATATTACATTACATTTTTTATCAAATGCAGAATTAGTCACACAATATAACGTTAATTCTTATGAAAATACCTTCAAGAGAGTCAACCCTAACATGACAGCGAGGTAAGGATTAAGTGAATTGCTTGCATTTGAGATACCGCTTTGTTTTCTTTGTAACAGTATCCCACACTTGCCACACCACGTGCGATGTAGTTCTACCAGAAGCTGGAAGTTTGTCTTGCTATGTGAGTATATAATTTCACTGCTCGTCCCCGGGTGAACTACGATACTCATGAAAACTCTCTACATTGAACTTCGGAGTAATAGGTAACATGTGTGTGATTCGTTACAACATTGCAAAATTCCACCAAAATTCATTCGGTGGTTTTGTATGAAAAAGAAACAATCATAAAAATAAATAATAAAATAAAGTAAGCTAAATTTTTTTACTTTCATCTAAATTTACTACACATTGACAACCGATCGCTCTTCTATATCAGCTTTTCCCTCGACAAATGCCTCCTCCTTTGTCATTTACCTATAGTATTAAAGTATGCGAAGTGCATATAATATCTATTTACGATTCAAATACGATATATTTATGTTATAACATTCTCAAACACGAACAACCTAAAATATTTTAGATGGATTAGCTAGTAACACACATCTTGTATTAATTTAACCGCAAAACTTTAACATTTATAATATTAAAGTATGCAAAGCAACAAACACGGACAAACATTTAAGGTTCCAACGATAAAATACTCAAAGACGAACACTTTAGTAATACAAACGCCAATCTAACTGGCAGTGTTTATCAGCATCGCTCTCCAGAAGCCAACTAAAGAACTGCCTGTCTCCCTGGAAGCAATCTGTGGTTATCTGCCGTTCATCCATCACAGCTTGGGTGCTTATCAAATGGGGATCGCGTCCGTCAACAGTTGTCGCGTGCCAGTATAAGAAAGGGATTTGCCATCGAGTGACAAATGTATGGATAACGCAATTTGTTGGGTTGCCCCGGCTGGGAGGGTATTTTTCTTCGTACTGGCCAGGTAGAATGCGTAATGGTGCGTAATGCTGCGTAATAGTGCGTTAAAATCTCGAATGTGTCACGGCGTGGCTCGCCCGCAACGTAGTGCAATTTCATCGTACGAAACAATTGAAGATTTGCACGTGCGCAACCGTTGCATCCAACGATGCATTTGCGAGATTTAGACTTAGTCTTAGCCCAAACCAAAGAAAACTTAATATACTTAAACTTAATTGTAAATAGAAAATTCACACTTCTATCCCCAAAGTAAGCAAAGCTTGTGCTATGGATGTCAGAAGACTGATTAACTACTATTAAAATTCATCATTTCAATTTCTGCACGACTTGAAATCGAACCCGGGACCTCTGGCGGCGTGTTAACAAACTGAACCACCTCAGGTCGTTTTGGTGATTCAAAACATTGCACTAAAAAATTTGCTACCTCCAATATTGTCACAGACAAACAAAATTTCCATTTAAACCAAAGTTCTCGCTACAATATACTATAAAAGTTTAACTACATAAATGTAGAAGCTTTTTCCTTCACGAAAGTTATTTTTAGAAAAGGTCTACGTATTTTGAAACTGATACTCTGTAACTCCGTATTAACTACACGTCCGTCGCGCGTCGCTCAGATGCCGGAAAAACATCCTATAAGGAGGATTACGGAGGATCTACCTGATCTGTGAGACTTAGAATGGAGCTGCCGGGGGCTGACTGCTCGCTGTAATGTAATGTCATATATATTTTCTAGATGTTCTGCGGAAGTCGATGTAGCTGAAGTACGTTTCAATAGAAATAAGATGAACGTAGAACATCATTGCGACAAGTATTACATACAGAAATTTATATTAATAAATCTAAATAAATTGACTAATATAACAGTACGTAATATAGATCCAGGATTTGGCAGAGCAGATAATTATAGTATTGCGACTGCCCTCTGACTTCCGTGACCCTGCTACCAGAGGAACACATGGTTACACATTCAGTCGCCTGAATGATATAGATAGTTAGTTATAAGCCGCTAACTTTACAAAGCCTAACTCTAAAAACCGTACGTTTTTAGTGGTTCAGTTAGTCAATATCCGGTCTGCTGTGTAGATGTCCCGGGTTCTATTTCCGGCCGAGCAGAAATTTAAATGATGAATTTTAATTTGTTACGGGTCTGGGTGTAGTATATATTCAGTCGCCTGAATGTACAATTTTCGATGTTTTCCCTCACCGTAAGAGCATCAGTTAGTATTCAACGAATGTACAAAAGTAAAACAAATCATACATGGCTGCATGTATGGGGATTCGAACCCGGTACCTCTCGCTTACAAGTCGGATACTTTAACCACAGCCATCTCCTCTATAGATCCTCTAACACAATAATACCTCAAGCCTGTATTACACCACTGTACTATATAATATAGTTAAGTACCAGATGGGAGAAATTTTCCCGTTCTCCCACACCAAAGCGTTTCCAATTTAAATGCAAACGTTCAAAATTCTGTGAGTTTTGTGGGGATTTCTTCAACCGGCGGCGGCGGGAGGATCTTTCCCGGTCACATGTGTTTCAGATCTGCAATGCTAATTAGCCACTTGCCACCGGCCCGTGTTTTGCGGTGGCATTCGGCGCTTTCGAGTCGCCAGTTCACACGATTCGAGAGAGGATTTGGAGTGTTTAGGCTCCAAGTTAAAGGCCCCCCAAAAGCATTTCAGGCTAGAATTTGCATACTAATGACAAGTTATTAAGATTTTTTTGACTTTTAGCCTCACAATGTGGGATTCTGTATAAAAAATTAAATCTGATGGACACTTCCCTAAGTGCTAGAAAGCTGAAATTTTTTCTACAAGCTAGGATTTGTACAAAAACAACAAAAAAATTAGAATATCTTTGATTTTTAGTCTCAAACCTCCAAAAAAGAGGTGCAAGTCCTCATAAAAAATTATATCTAAATGGCACTTTCCGATGTGTTAGGAAGCTGAAATTCAGTATGAAGCTGGACAGAAGTATCCATTCATAAACCATTCCATACTTACTACAAAAAGATAACAAAGTTTCGAAGAGTCATCTTTCTAGCATGAAAAATTCAATCAATAGGAATTGCCCTATTGATTGAATTTTTCATGCAGACTTGCATCCTACATTGTGACGGTTGGAGGCTAAAAGTCAAAGATTTCTTAATTTACTTGTCACTTGTGTGCAAATTTGAGCTTTCTATAATTTCGGGATGCCCAATAAAATTTGATATACAGAACTGCACCTTCTAGGGGGGTTTAAAAAATGTTTGCTATTCCTGACCTAACCCGCTACCGATTAAGCTTCGGAATAATTCAAATGAACCCACGGAAAATCATTTTGAAATATAGGTATTATATTTTCTAGCCACCTACTCGTATCGGAACATTCCCTGGACCGAGTCACATGTGTCCTAGCTCTGCAATGCTAATTAGGTGGTTCGCCGGGCCTTCCTGCGATACTGCTTTTGTTGTGTCCGTGGCACTACTTAGTATAATATAGTGTAGGTTTTTATTGTTTAGCTTTCGACCGCGATATCGTTGAAATTAGATTATCAAAAGGTTTTAATAAAATTGAAAAGTAATAGATGACAACGTGAAAAAGAACATAGGCCATTTATATCTTCAAATATAACTAAAATTTACAGACAGTTGCGGCCTAAAACAGTTACGTCAAATATACACCCATCAGCAAAAATAACTAGACGATATTCATAATCAAACCATTGTAGTTCTATGTAGTCAAACGATCATAAATGTATTTAATTCTAACCTAACTTACCTTTAAACTCGTACCTACCTACTGTTATTATGTGATTGTAAGCCTGTTAGGTTGCCCGCTCCTTATTCGCAGAAAGCCCTGTATTTTGTCGTCACTTACCAACAGGTGAGATGGCGGTCAAATGCCTTTCTTGTATAATATAAAAAAAAAAAACAAAAAAAAAATTTGCCTTGTAACATTTTCATACTCACAGTGTAATATAAATTTGAATTTATTTTAGACATTTCCTTGCCAATCTACTATTTGTTACATACTGTATTCTCACATTAACGTTAGATAACATAGTTTTCAACACACCTTGCTTATAATTTTTTGGCTTACTATTTAGCCTATTAAACACGCGTGCTTTTTGTTTGAGAACGGTATTTTTTTTTTACTTTACAAAAGAGCTGTAAATTCCTTTGCGTGCGCAACCATCTAAGAAACAAATCCTTTTCTTTCATATTTTCATAAATGGTTATCAAATATTTTCTATTTTTTCTTTATTAAGGGAAACATACAGCTTTACAATTTTACATTCATAATATTACAACGCTAGTCCGTACATTTAGCCAATTAAGATTCCATTAAGAAAAAAAAAATTTAACATTGATACCACGTTCATAACTGTTCTTCGTACGAAGCAATACTTTTTGTGTGAATAAAAAAACACTACAACATAATCGACAGCATTAGGTACGTCCTCGTTTTCGACTCGGATTACACTCGACTAGCACTCGAATCACGAATGAAAGATTCCCTTTAGATATTAAGAGGAATGAAAATTCTCCGAAGCATTCTCAAGCCTATTAATTTGAGCAGTTAACGATAATTTAAAATCAGTTTCGATGGCTATCTAGAGTTTCAGACGGATAATCCGGCCTTCAAAATTTCAATGGCTGTTCAAATTAACTCGATGTAAAATATCTACTTTGCTAAGGGTCTTGTTTACGTTATATAGATTCGAGCACGCTAAGGATTCTTAACAGGATTTACTAAAAATAATTAATCAATTCTTTAAACTTTTTGAATCTTGAAAATAAAGCTTGTTTCTTTTTTTAGAAGGTAGATTAGATTACTGGGTATTTCAGGTAAGCATCAGTGGCAGCCTTGGTGTGTGGTACCGTGGATATGATTAAAGAGGCTCACCTGCGCCATATATGTGCTAGGACACATAAGACCCGCGGCAGGGCCAGGAAGCGATAGATTGGCATCACCGAGTCGGATGCGAGAGCCAACGGCAGTTGCTGAAGACCTAGTGAAGTAGAGCAGAAAGAGTAAAGCTGGACCCTGGCAAAGCCGGGATTAACCGCTAGGTTAACAAGGTTTCGGAGGTCAGATGGCAGGCGTTCCACTGTAATTAACTGATCTACCAAATCTTGGATCATGGTCAAGGCATACCCTGGGATGACGACAAGCATTGTACGCAGAGTCCGGGAGAGTGACGGTATATTATTAAGAAAAATGTACTGGAAATATAAAATATGTAAACGTTAAATGATGTTTTTTTAATATTATACAAACAGGCGTTTGTCTGCCCGCTTGCCTAAAGAGGCCACCTGATGGAAATTAGTCACCGCCGCCTACGAACAACAGCAACACCAAGGACGCTACTAATGCGTTGCCCGCCTCTAAGGAGACCTCTTATATACCTCTTGAACGATCCCATGTCATAGTCCAAAGGAAACACTGGTTGGGAGCTCATTGCACATCCGAATCGTGCGAGCGAGAAACGTTCCTTCGAATCTTGGAAGTTGATTATGAAAAAAAAACATATTTTCCGGCCCGGATACTCCTTGTAGAGACAGAGAAAGAAGCCAATAAAAAAGGCAACATGTCGCCGAAAAAAAATACATATTCGACCAGCATTAGGCCCCCAAAGCCACGGCCCCATAACGTGAGCGAAATTATTATAAATCTCCATGATATTACCATAGAGCAAGTTAGGAACTTTGCTCTCTCCAGAATTCGCTCGGTAAGTGGGCTGTAACTCATCGCGGCCCATACTGAGGCCCTGCTGAGTACCATCGGTCCTCGATCGATCTAATGAAAAAAAAAGTATGTGTTTTTTTTTTTTGCTATTTCTATTACAGCAGTCTCATGGTAAATATTAAAAGGCAACATTATATTTAACTGAGAGTCAATTACTATTCTAATACTACGCTATTCTATTGTAATCAGCAATGAGTAGGTTAGAATGCGCCGCGCGCGGTACATCGCGCCGACAACGGCTTTTTTGGCATGGCGAAAACCACTAAGCAAAGACTGTGCATGATCAGTCATGGCCCATATGCGCTTAAATGCAAAACCGTAAATCATTTTTTAATATTAAAAAAGAAAAAAATAAACCGATTAAAATCCTCAAACCTTTCTCCAGTTAAACTATTACTTCTTAAAAAGAATAACGAAAAACTACCGATTAAAATGCTCAAACATTTCTCCTGAAAAACTCTCTTCTGAAAATTAAAAATAAACTATACGGATTAAAAGAAGAACCTCTTCCGAGAAACAACAAACGTATAATTCATCGTGAACCACAAGTAAGGGATTTGATGAATGCATGTCGCCAACTATTTTCTATGAAGACGAAGGGGAGAATATAAGCTGGAAACCATAGCTAAGACGGCTACGCCAAAAGAAAACATATTAAGTGTTTTTCTTCCACGTGTGGTAACAATATTTTGCGGCCGTAAACTCGTGAGACATGAAAGGGAAATCCTACTTACCTACTTTTACAGTATTTCTTTAGAGTTCCGTACACAAAGAGTGAAAAAGGAAGCCTATTTAAACTTTGCTCTCGGTCCGTAGGGTTTTCGATCTATCTTTGGAACCTAGTCGCTATTGTAAAAACAATATTCTTCAAACGTTGTTTTACCACAAGAAACAACCGAGAGCGTGTAGCGCGTAAATAAGAATTAGAGAAATTGTAGAAAGATTTAAGTAAATAGTAAAGTAAACGTAAAATATGTTTCTTTCATTTACTTCACAGGCACAAAAGAACAAAACATGCAAGACAAAAACAAAAAGAGAAAAACAAAAAGTAACAAAATTATTATATTTTGTTTTTGTTGTTATGGGCTTTGATTTAATAATGGACAATTTTTCCGTACGACGTACTGTTTTCGAGATAACATCGACATAACGGAAAAAAACGTGTAACATATTTTCCGTATATTTTCTCTCAGAATAGAAAGGTTTAGGTATGAGCTTTTCAAATAACATATTTTACGATTAAGCACGTACCAAAATAGTAGGTATAACATTGCAAGTTTAGCTGTAATCCTACTGTATATTGAAACATTTTCTCGCATATATTTTAGACGAAAAGCCTGCCAAACATTATTATCTAAATAGAAACAGCCGACCCGTCGTTAATTTAGTACATTCAACTGCAAAGTCGACGGACCCCCGACAGTATACATTAAATAGTCGTTTGTAATGAATAAACTCGGAATATACTGGACTGATTTTAAAAATTATTTTATTAATAGAATGCCACATTATCACTGACAACATAGGCTTTTATAGGTTCCGCGGGAAAGTTGTTTGTTTACATCCGAACTGCGGCCGGGTGAAAACCGCTAAGAACGGCAAAATCTAACATTAGTGAGATTTTATCATCTACCACAACCTAAAACAACTCTGCTAATAAACTAACAACTTCTAGCGATAGCTCGCTACGAATTGCGTAACTGCAGGCTACAATTGGGCGGCAAACACGACAGAAATTCGCCCGTTGAAAGGCAGAAAACGCCCAAAACACCCCCGATATTTCCATACATGTGTCAGATCAAAAGAATCACGTACAATATTTTCGTAGCTTTGTCAACGCGAGGCGTTTTATTTAAGTTATATCTTTTTTTATTTGGTTTTTCTTACTCTCTTTTTGTTCGCAGCCGGCAGATGATGTTCTACGTCTGTTAGATTTGGTTAAGGTGTTTTAGAGACACGAAACTTTATAATTTGGGTGTTTGGCCACAGGGGGAAATGGCCGCGATCGTGGATCATGTTCAAGTTCTAGAATGTTTAGCAAAAGACGCCTGAGGAGGTTTCAGGTGGTGGTTCAGGGTTTTTTAAGAAATAATTTCCCGTCAAAGTAATGGACCAATCTGGAGCAATTTCAATAAAATGTGGCAATATCGTTACGCCAGTATAATAAATAAATAATATCATAAATATGCTTAGACCATTCACACGGCGCCATTTAGCCCCAAAGTAAGTAAAGCTTGTGTCGTGGGTGCTGGGCAATTGATAAACTACTTATATACTTTTAAATATATGCGTACAGATAAATATAGGTAACACCTAGACTACACATGATTTGCCTAACAAATGAATCGATAATTTATTTTGGTTATTTTTATTAGATAATATTTATTACTCTTACACAAGGCAATGCATTTAAAATACCTATAAATACATTTTCGTGTAAATATATTGGAATGTATAAAAAAAAGAATAACAAAAATAAAGTAGTCATAAATAAAATGATTACAAGATATATATTTATTTTAGGAAGAAGTTAGAAAAGGTCCAATCAGAAGTAGTTTGAAATCTAGATTTAACTTATAGATTAAAACTGGTTGCGGACATTGTATTCTAGCTAGAAAACGGTAGCAATTAATTAGGTTAAAAATATAAATATATCTGGTGGAACTAGTGTACAAAAGTGATTTAATATATAATATAATGGAGTTCCATCAAGAATACCCAACACAAAGCGACAACTATTTAAAATCTACTTCCCATCTTTTACAGTCACATACGAGTACTCGTACAGTCAATATCAAAGCGTGTAAAGAGAGGAATGTTACCTGCAATCACATAGTTCCCTTCACCGCGCAACACATTGGCCAGAGCCTCGCGAACAAAATGCCTGGAATTGTTCCCGAATTCCCAATCGGCCCGAGCTCCTCTTCAATACTTTTACCTCTTTTCGCACGTCCGGAGCGGCAAGTTTTTTACATTGCCTAAATACCTCGCTTCGGATGTGTTCAGGCGAAGTTGTTTAGGGAACACCCTTGGCTAGTTGGCTTGGCGATTTGGAGAAGATGTTTTATATCTTTCGATTCGATTCCATCAATCTACATTGATGTTATTGATAGGTATGTCAAGAGACTTGATAGATTTATACTGTTTTTGTGTTTAAGCTAAAATAATGTAAAAAAAATTATTTTTATTTTTTTTTCGAATGTAAATACCCTTTCTTCTTGTCTTGTCTGTTGACAAAAAAAATTGAACAATAAAATAAACAAATAAGGCACTCTGTGTATATGTATAATAATTATTACATACTTATGTATTTAAAAGTGAACTAAATAAATATGAAAACATAATACCTAATTGAGTATCTAAATAAATTAAATTAACCTACAAACGCTCCTGGGTACCGATTCTGGTGTGCAATGCAGTTGTTATGATATTGCAATGTTACTGTAATGTTACTATAACTACGTCGAGGTATAAACTCAGTCGCAGTAACATCGCAGCATCATCCCAGCATCATCCCAGTTAAATTGCAGTTAAATCGTTAGTTGCATTTTCTCTCTCTATGATTCAAAATCATGCAACCATGCAAAGAGAATATTTTAAATTTTTTTATTCCTCAAATATTAAGTATTTTTGACAAATTAATTGTTTGTGATTCTTAAGGCGCGTTTTCACTACGGAATCCTTACATATTATAAAATAAAGTTGCCTTTCGCGTCTGTCTGTTTGTATCCGCTAACTCCTCGTAAATCACGTCATGAATTTTTCACTACGATTTGGATAATTTATTCTGGAAGGTTTATAAGGTATCACCATCATCATCTTGGCGATATGTGCTTTCGCACATGAGAGCCCGGGGTCCGTCTTGGGCCAGGATTTGGCGGATCAGGTAATTACACTGGAGCGACATCTAACCTCCATGACTCTGTTAGTAGGGGAACCTGACCAGATTCTTTTACGCGGTATTCGGCAGGTTTGGAATAAAGCAGAAACAGGATTAAGCAGAATCTTATTTACGGCAGAAGTACAGATGAGTTTAAATATTGATTGGTTCATGATTTCTCAGTCAGTCGTCTGAATATGCAGGTTTCAACACGATATTTTCCCTTACAGTAAGAGCAGGTCAAGCGGACTTTCTTCTGGGCTAAAGTCTTTAACCGAGTCCGCTCTCGACCCGGTAGACCAAACCCATTTAGCGTAACCATATTAATATTCTGAGGCTTATCGCAGGAGTAGGGTGATCTTCCTGCGCGTCATCCTATCCGTGTCTTCTTTCATTGCTTTTGATGTAAAATTAACTTGATGTTGTGGCTTTCTACATACGACGAGTACCGCCTACACTACCAGTTCACAAGAATGGAAAAGTCTACTGCTATAAATACATATAGGTCATGCTAGGGTGTCGCCATGTGATATCCGGCAGAGTAGAATACCACCAACCTCTTACTCTCGTGGGTATCGTACAAGGCGACTAATGTTTTTGAGGCAAACGTTCTAGAGTCTCCGTAGGCTGGGAAATGGGTAGTACGTTTTCTATTTCTATATTGTCGGGATAAAACCGCATGAAAATCCGTTTAGGAGTTTTTAAGTTTATTGCGAACAGGCAGACAGACACACAGACGCGTTGTAGGACTTTTGTTTTATGATATGTAGTGATGATGAAACAAATTACAGTGAAAGCCCGGCTTTATCTCATTCGTTTTCATTTTGTAAACATAAATCATACGAAAGAGGTCAAGTGACGGAAAAGTTGACAATAAATCTATGGTTAGCTGTCATAGTAACCAATCAAACAATATTGTATTGTACTAAAATAATTGTACTACTTAATGTATTTATTCTAGTCATTGATTACATGTGTAAAAAGTACACAGCGATCACAATAATACATAATTCCTAGTGCGCCTTTAGACAGAGCACAAAGGAAATGGTAACGTACCCTGCTTCATCAATAAAGCTCATCATCTTGCCATTAATGTCCCGGTTGTGCTCTCGCGCACAAGGGCCCGAGGTCCGCCGTGACCATGATACAGGAGTGGAACAACTGCCATTGCCATAGGAACCCGGCCAGATTGGATCATGATTACATATTCAGTCGCCTGAAAGTGCAGGTTGTTCGCGATGTTTTTCATTACCGTAAGATGATCGATTAGTATTCAAGTAATTTACATTCAGAAAAAAGTCATTGGTACATGGCCGCGGTGGGATTCGGACCCTCGGTACCTAGCGCTTACGATTCCGATACTTTAACCACTTGGCCACCGCTTCTAGGGTGTGCATTTTATTTTATAGGTTTAAAATGGATAGGGCTATTGTCCAAGTCAGACAACTCCAAAGAAGTCAGATATTGGCAAATTATATTTTTCCATAAAAATCCTATCCTTTCTATTCTAAACTTCAAAAGAAGCGCTTTGTGCCAGACCCGGTCGAAGATTTTTGTAAT
Source organism: Blastobasis adustella (assembly GCA_907269095.1). NCBI lineage: Eukaryota > Metazoa > Arthropoda > Insecta > Lepidoptera > Blastobasidae > Blastobasis > Blastobasis adustella. The sequence goes on along the minus strand of OU026118.1, from coordinate 20,801,789 downwards.
GTCTAAGCTGCCCGCTAAGGCTATCCCCATGCATTCAATGGCTGCTGCCCATTTGTGGGTCAGATATACCAACAGATCACCAGTAAATCGGCCCGATGGAGTCCTCACTGGTGATCGCTGATGAGCTGTTGCTCTAGGTGACGTAGGAGTTATTGGTTAATAATGAATTTCATTATTTTGGAGGTCACCAACCAGCCCCAAGGATTGCCAGCCTTAAGTGGGCAGGGCAAATAGCCGACAGAAGATGAAAGAAGAACATATGACCGATAGGACAGTAAAGTTCTTGAGTGGCGACCAAGTACCGGAAGACGCAGCGTGTCAACTAATCATAACAATTACAAATTTGTATGTCTTCCCTCTATCTATTTACAATGTTTATTTTTATTTGACTAGCCAGGAACTTGACCGCCATCTCACCTGGTAGTATGTGACGATGCGGCCGAAGATGGAGCATGTCTGTCTAGGAACAGCCTATTCACTCTAGCCTTAAAGGCGTCTAGACTATAATGATCAACTCGCAGATAACGTATTCCATTCCTTAACCATACGCATTATAAAGGTTGAACCAACGCGTCTCGTGCGGATAGCTAGAAGATCCACGACAAAAAAATGAAGCGTTCGCCTGAATCGCATTTCCCGATGGTGGAAAGGGGCCAGCGGAATGAGGTCGTGCAAGTGCATCGCAAACTCTACGAAATGCAACTAGTACCGACCGACTGTGCAGACCGACAGACGTGCAACCCTACCCTGATGATCTATTAATCAATTGCGAAACACAAATTATCTTCTTTGCACATTTTTCCATCGAATCCGAAGCCAGTTGGTATTTGGTTGATCCATTAGCGTAGAATATTTATTTTATTTTTAAATATATCGTAAAATGATGATCCACAATTCTGTATTACATTTTCAGAACTACATTTATGTTATAGCTACTTTAATATTGAAGCTAATTATACAGTTGCATCTGATGCGTCAACGTCTCCATCGCCCAGATCCGATTCCCAGGGGTAAACACATGGTACGTTATAAAATTATTAAATACTGACGATTATTGTCCGTCAATCTAACTAATATAAAGAACTGCAGTAAAAGGACTTGTCGTCTATAGGTATCTACTTACTAACTGCAATCTCTTCACGCATCTGTCTGTCACACACGTGTTGTGTCAGCTTTTCTTTTGTCAATCAATTACAAATATACTGGCGGAAATGTCCCGGTTGTGTTCTCGCGCACGAGAGCCCAGGATCTGCCTTGATTATGATTCAGGATTTGTCAATTTGATCTCATCATCATCATCTTGGCGTTAATGTCCCGGTTGTGCTCTAGCGCACGAGGGCCCAGGGTCCGCCTTGACCATGATCCAGGATATTGCAGGTCAGATAATTACAGTGGAGCGACTGCCATCTGACCTCCATGACCCTGCTACCAGGGGAACCTGACCGAGGATTTGGCAATTTGATATATTTGAAGGAAAACGACGACTTGTGACATCCTGGATGGTGGTGACATTTGCAAAGATTGTAATTTTAGGCTGAGAAAGGAAATGACAACCCCTTTTTTCCAGAGCAATTTTTTGCCAATGCTTTATTTAGAGTCAGCGTGGATTCCAACCACGTTTTCTCCAACTCCTGAATTTTGCCGATAGCTTCATTTCCATTCGCTTTTTTCTTAATTAAAGTATTTTTGAACTGTTCGAATTGAATTAGTATACGAATTAGCTACATGTCTCTTTTAACCTTGTGGTAAATTGCGACGAGTGTGAAAGAGATAGGCAGCAAATTCGCATACGAATCTAATTCGAACGGTTAAAAATGCGGGTACTGGTCCTTATTCTGGACGTTTTTCTTGTTCTGGTCCTGGTCCTTGATCTTGTCCTTGCACCGTATATTTGAACCTTTCATATTGAATTCGTGTGCGAATTAGCTACCTGTCTCTTACAAACTTGTGGTAAATTGCACCGAGTGTGAAAGAGATAGGTAGCAAATTCGCATACGAATCTAGTCAGAAAGGGTTAAAAATGCGGCTTCTGGATCTGAGCCTGGAGCTGGAACTGGACCTGGACTTTGTTCTGGTCCTGATCCTTGATCTTGTCCTTGCGCCGTATATTTAAACTGTTTGAATTGAATTCGTATGCGAATTAGCTACCTATATCTTTCACACTTGTGATAAATTGCAACGAGTGTGAAAAACATAGGTAGCTAAATCGCATACAAATGTAATCAGAACGGGTTAAAAATGCGGCTCCTGGACCTGCGCCTGGACCTGGACCTGGACTTTGTTCTGATCCTGCCACCGTAATTCTGAACCGTTCGAATTGAATTCGGATGCGAATTAGCTACTTATCTCTTACACACTTGTGGTCAATTGCGACGGGTGTGAAAAATATAGGTAGCTAATTCACATACGAATGTAATCAGAACGGTTCAAAAATACGACCCGTGACCAGCATCCTTATTCTGGTCCACGTTTCTGATAATTAAAACTGGGGAAATCTGTTAAAGATAAATTTGTAGAGAGGAGAAATTTATTGATACAAAAGTCAGGAACGGGGAAAAATGGGATTGGAAATTACGCTACTAGCAAAATTAAGGAATGGGGAAAAACGGGAGTACAAATTACGTTACTGGTAAAGCATTGGAAAAAGAGGCCCTGGGAAAATAATGGGAATGGAACAAATGTCACCAAGATGTCACACTCCCCCCACTGGGCTATTCTGACACATAGATTTTTATGGAGAACACAAAAAATGTTCTGGGGTAATCTTGAAGATTTCACAGAAAATTTCACCAACCGGCTAGTCAATGGTTGCGGTTAGACAATGTTAAATACTAATGGTACGTGATTACCTTCCAAGTGTTTTAATGAACACCCAAATAATTGCGCGGCTCGATCTAGTACGTAATGAGTACATCCGTAGCAGCATTGGTGTGAGGGATATCGCAGACAAGATCGAGGAGGCTCGCCTGCGCTGGTTTGGTCAAGTGTTGCGTAAGCCTCAGGGATACGTGGGAAATAGGTGCCTGAACCTGCCGGTATCAGGAAAGAGGCCCCGCGGGCGACCCAAGAAGCGATGGATTGACATCGCTGAGTCGAATGCGAGAGCCAACGGCTTACGATGCGAGAATGCCGAAGACCGGGCGAAATGGAGAAGAATGGGTAGGAAAGCTATCCTGATAGAGGCCGGGATAAACGCTAGGACGATGATGATGACATTCCAAAACATGAAATTATTAAAATTTGGAAGCAAATAAAAATTATATAGCTATGAATTACATAATATGGGTTGTTCCTAGATAATTCTTAAAGTTGTTAATCTCGAATTTAATAAGTTAGCTGACCGTAAGACAATGATTACCGCAATGATTACAGTGAATCAGCTGAAACCACTTTTCACTACTCGAAAACGTACATTTTTTTCTTCTTTCATCACATGTCTCGCCTTAGACGTATAGCGGATTTACGCAGTGGTTGGTGTGGGTGCCAATCATAGTGTTTAGGGCTATTTATAGCTATCATTCGTTCTAGCGCTGGTAATTACGGATTCTCGAGACCAACACTTACATAGCTAAAACATGATTTATGAATGCTTCAGGCGAATCATTTTAAAGTAATGTTATAACATCATTTGTTTACTGGATTATTCATCCATCCATTTCTTTATTTTGGTCGAAGGGACACAGGAACCACAGGGTTCTGTGTCCAGCTATGTCCCTGTGGTTCCTGTGTCCAGCTATGTGAACATTCTATACACGCCGGCGCGGCGGCCTAGACGACAACGTAAGAAAATATCGTATTAAACAATTTTAAGACCCTGTACTAGTGACAAATGAGCATAGGTACAGGATAACTATCACATACAATTTATATTTAGTAAGATTTGGGACAAACAGATGTCGCTACAAGGATCAGTTGGACTATAAGTTGGAGATAAATCATAGTAAAAACTGAGCTCTGTTACATCAAAACAAACATTTTTGATTCATCGTCACAGCCCATAACAGTTCACTGCAGGTCTTAGTGCTTTTCCCATTTATGGGTAGGTAATCTCCACGCTTGGCAGTCAGGTTGGAGATCGCAGTGTTATAAATGTAACAATGAAAAATGCTGCTGCCCATTGTCCAGTCTACAGAGGCTCTAAATCTTTTAATTCTTAAATATTAGTCATCTTGTACGACATCCACGTTTGTAAGGGGTTAGTGCTATTCTGCTCTGCCAGACACCACACGGCTATGTTTTAGATTAATTTTTTCAGAATTTGGCGTTTATGTCCCGATTGTACTGTATGATGCAGAATTTGGCGGATTAGATAATTTCAGTTTAGCGACTACCATCTGATCTTGAACCTGCCTAGTTACACATTCAGTCGCCTTAATGTACAGGTTTCATCAAGATGTTTTCCCTCGCTGTAAGAGCACCGGTTACTGTTTAACTCCTACACTACTACTAACTCGGATAAGAGTCATCATTCGTACATGGCGGCAACCGACGCTCCGAGGCTATAATTTAAATAAGTACACTTTAATAAAAATTAATGTTGGTTGTATCCTATTTATTGCAGCTGTTTTACAAATTATGAAGAAAATACGTCTTTTCTAACATCTACTACAATATAAAAAGTAACTGATTATCGTTATGCAGCTCGAACTTCAGTACCTCGCCGTCCTATTCGTCGTCGCCCACGGCAGCAAGCAAACGAGTGTAACACGGAAGAATTAGCAAATAATTTAATTACAATTTATTCTTTAAATGAACATGTTGGCATATTATGAAGGTATTTGACTCAAAACAATATGTCTAACATACGGTAATTAGTATAGTATTATTAAAGTCCTGCATGATAGGAACCACATAGTTCAATGCCATGCAACAAGCGTCGCAAAACTAGTACGGCGCAGGCGCACCGGTGAACGACACTGGCCGTCCTCCCCAACACGAGTCTGTAAGAGGTTATCTATCATGTATAGATAGTACTAGTAGGCCCAGCGCGACTTCGTTCGCGTGGCGTCCTATCGACCTTACTCTACAGTTACCCTACCCTACAACTACCGAACGCCTACCCTACACCTATCTTACGCCTACCATACATCTACCCTACACATACTATATGCGCTTATTACATTTGACTAATGAAACTAATGAATGAAAACGGATGCAAGGGTGACAGATGATGAGGTCAGAAAAGTTGAAAGTATATATAAAAGTGTTAAGAAGATTACAAAAGAAAGAGTTGCACAAAAGAAGAGATTTATGGAAGAAGAGTATATGAAGAAACTTTCACACAGTTTCCGGGACAATCAGAAACTGTTCTGGAAACAGGTTCGTTTGTCACGGGGAGTGTCTGAAAGTTCGGGAATAAATGGCTTAAGGGATGAACATGGTATTTTGGTGACAGATGAGGAAAGTATGTTGCAAAGTTTACGTGGCTAGTGGATGGGGTCTTCGATTCCGAGGTGAGTGATACGCGCTACGACGTGCATCGCCGGGACCGGGCGTGCGCTGCGCGCGGTGGCGGCGTGCGTGGCGCGGGGCGGCTGCTCGGCGGTGGAGTGATGCTACTCACTCGCAGGTCGCTCGCCGCGCGCCGCGCAATGCAGCCCGACACAATGGGGCTGGAGTTAGTACACGTTGTTATAGGCGCGCGCGCTTTGAATTCCGAGTTGGACTTACATATTATATGTGCCTACTTACCTGGTGCTGGGTTTCGTCATGATGATCAGCTGCGCCGACTTATTATTTATTTACAAGCCGAGTGTACAACGAAGGCGGGGATTGGTGGGGGATTTTAATTTGTCTAATATTATTTGGAATCCACGCTCAGGTGGTTTTTATGATCCCGGTGGAGTATCGGGCGAATGTCAGGAGATGTTTCTCGAGCACATTCACTCTAGTGGCCTATGTCAGTACTGTGGGGTGATTAATGGCAATGAACGAATTTTAGATATTGCCTTTTCCAACACGGAGATAGAGGTTAGGCGCGTTAGGGACCCTATTATTCGGGAAGACTGGCCTCACCACCCGGCGCTTGAATTGAGTCTTATCAATATTGGTCTTACACATTTTAAGATACCCCCTAAACAAATTTTTAATTATAAAAAGGCTAATTACGATAACATTCACAGGGATTTAAGCGCCATCGATTGGCAACGGACTCTTAATAACGTGCCGCTGGATGAAGCCGTGCTTTTTCTAAACACCGCATTGAATACTGTTATTGATAAGCATGTCCCCCACTTTTATAGCACACCGGATGGTTATCCAATTTGGTACTCTAGAGCGTTGATACAGGTCATCAAAGAAAAATATAAATACCACTCACTCTGGAAGAGAACTGGCAATAGTTGCGACCGCGAAACATTTTCATTATTACGATCACGGCACAAAAAGTTACAGCGTCAGTGCTGGAATAAATATGCACAACAATGCAGCAAATCTATTGCCAAAAATCCAAAAACGTTCTGGAATTATACGAAAAGCCTGCGGCGTGATCGTGGCCTTCCGGCTGTAATTAACTATGGCAATCGCACTGGTGCTGACGGTCCCGAGATATGTGACGTTTTTCTGGAATATTTTTTGTCCGTTTACACAATCACTCACACAAATTCTACTTCTTCATCCGGAAACACACACGTTAATTCGTTAGGTTATATGAGCTCACTGACGGTTACGGTGGACTTGGTTGAAAGGTATCTTCTCAAACTAAATATTAATAAGGGTGCGGGTAGTGATGGTTTTCCGCCTATTTTCATCCGCAACTGCGCTCGTTGTTTGGCGTCACCTTTGGCTATTTTGTTCCAAAGATCGCTGGCAGAGGGCTTTTTTCCAACTGTATGGAAACAGGCTTTTATAGTACCGATACATAAAAGTGGATCTAAGGTGCTCGCCGAACAATACCGCCCAGTTTCTATACTAAATATCTTTAGTAAAACTTTTGAGAAGATGGTGTATGACCAGGTCTATCCGATAGTCGCGCGTAGTATTCCACCCACTCAACACGGCTTTATGCGTAAGCGTTCAACTGTAACTAACCTGACGGAATTCGTGGACTCTATTGCCGGCTTTATGGATGAGGGCCATCAGGTTGACGTCGTGTACACCGACTACTCTAAATGTTTCGACCGTTTAAACCATAACACCATTTTATATAAACTGGAGCAGGTCGGTGTGCACGGTGATCTTCTTCGTTGGTTCGAGTCATACCTTCGGAACAGGAGCCAGGCTGTTCGGGTGGGATGTTATCAATCACGTTTTGCACCCATCCCTTCTGGGGTACCACAGGGCTCCCATCTGGGTCCTCTTCTTTTTAATATTTGTTTATTCGATTATGTATCTTGTTTCCGTTATGCGTATGTCCTCATGTATGCTGACGACACTAAGATCTATATGCCGATAAAATGTACGACAGACTGCTTCAGATTGCAAGAGGATCTGGACAGGGTGTCGGCATATTGCGAGCGAAACAGCCTGGATCTAAACGTAAATAAATGTTTGACAATCACTTTTACAAGAAAGAGAAGCGTTATACCCATTTCGTATAGGCTCAACAATACCAAAATTGAACGCACTGAGCAGGTTAAAGATCTCGGCATAATTATAGATTCAAAGTTAACTTTCTGTGCCCACTATGAATCGATTGTCGCGAAAGCGATAAGAATGTTGGGCTTCATTTTCAGAACAGTTAAGCCTCTGAACTCGGCGCCTGCTTTTAAAATACTTTATTTTGCATACGTCAGGAGTGTTCTGGAGTATGCATCCCCTGTATGGTCACCGATCTACGCTATCCACCGTGCTGGACTGGAGTCCATACAGAAATCCTTCGTTAACAAACTTAACATCATATCGCACACGATAACCACAGATTATACAGCTGGTCTAAGTTCACACAAAATCTGTTCATTGAAGGACAGGCGCCTAGTGGCAGACTTGAAACTCCTATATGACATAGTTCATTGCGGAGTTGATAGTCCACAACTATTGTCACGGGTTTTGCTGTGCGCTGGAGACCCGCGCGCGCGCCGCGGGGGCCGGTGGCCGCGGCTACTCGACCACCGTCGTGCGCGCAGCGGCTATGCCTTAGGTTCCCCAATCAATAGGGCCATAGACCTGTACGAGAAGCACGTCTCCGGTTCTCTCGATATTTTCCATCTCAGTCGTGTGCAATTTTCAAATGGGGTTCTCAAGTTTTTCCAGTCACAGTGAGGGATCCTACACATATACACACACACACACACACACACACACACACACTCTCTCTCTCACACATACACAAACACACACACATATACATATACATACAGAGTCAGTGGGAGAAGGACAAATATATTGGCGCATGAATCTATCTATGTATATGTAAGCTTTTTTTTTGTCATTAGGTTATAATACTGTTAGACGGTTTGATACTCAAAATTTTAAACCGCGGTTTTGTTATTGGCATTGCAACTTTGAATTGTACAAGTTATAATTAAATTTCATTGCTGTAAAACTGTATGGAAATAAATAAATAAGATGGAAGGATTATTTTGAAAGTCTATTTGAATGTAGTGACTCTTCGTCTCAGGGTTAGGACCGCAACCAGGAACCTGAGATGGAAAGTTGTGAGAGAGAAATTAGTATGGAAGAAGTGATTAATGCTATTAAGAGTTTGAAAAAAGGAAAAGCAGCAGGGTATGATAGAGTGAGTGTTGAGATGCTAAGGGCTGGAAAAGGGCTGGTAGCTTCCTGGTTGTGTATGTTCTTTTATAAGTGTTGGGCAAAAGGCTTAGTACCTACAGACTGGTGCAAAGCCGTTATTGTACCACTGTATAAAGGTAAAGGATCACACCAGGAAGCAAAAAATTATCGCGGTATCAGCCTACTTAGCATCGTAGGCAAATTGTATGCAAAGGTTCTTGTAGAGAGAGTGATAGCGAAGACGAATGAGAGAATATGGGATGTTTAAGCGGGATTTAGAAAGGGAATGGGTTGTATGGACCAAGTCTTCTCTTTAAGGTGCATAACTGAGAAGTTCCTGGCTAACCACCAGAGAGTGTTTTGCGCCTTCGTAGATCTGGAGAAGGCTTACGATCGAGTGGAGAGGGGTATATTATGGGATGTGCTGCCCAAGTTCGGATTGGAGGGCCGCCTTATACGTGCACTACAATCACTATATGAGGGTTTTAGTGCATGTGTTAGGGTCAATGGTAGTTGCTCAGACTGGTTTGGCATCTCTAAAGGTGTCAGACAGGGATGTGTGGCATCGCCATGGCTCTTCAATTTGTTTATGGATAGTTGTCTTGGTGAACTGCGAGAGAGTGATTGTGGACTGCGAATGGGAATGTCCAACATTAAATGCCTTTTGTACGCCGATGATCAAGTATTACTTGCATCGTCGGAAAGCGAACTGCAGAGGATGTTGAATATTGTTAGTGAATCGTTGGAAAGAAAAGGCATGAAAGTAAATGTGGAGAAGTCGAAAGTAATGGTGTTTGAAAGAAATGAGGGCATGACAGTCACTTCGATTGAAATAAAAGGGAAGAGTTTTGAGCAAGTGAAAGAGTTCGTGTATCTGGGAAGTATGTTCACAAGTGATGGAAAGTATGAGAAGGATATTGAAAGAAGAGTATACAAGGGTAATGCAGTGAATGGAGCCATTAATCGTGTGATGGGAAGTAAAAGTTTGCTACAAAAAGCACGCCTTGCTTTGCATAACGCAGTTTTGCTTTCCACACTAACATACGGTAGTGAATGTTGGGTATGGCAGAAGAGGAATGAAAGTAGAATAAATGCGGTTGAAATGAGGTCCCTAAGGAAAGTATGTGAAGTAAAATTGAGTGATAGAGTGAAAAATATAGTGATCCGTGAAAGGTGTGACATGAAAGATGATGTAGTATCAAAAATAGAAAGAGGGATGTTAAGATGGTTCGGGCATGTAGAGAGAACGGATGATAGACGATTGACAAAAGATATATATAGCGCGAATCTGGAAAACCAGCCCTTAAGGGGACGACCCAGGAAAACATTCACTGATCAGATCAGTAATGTTCTCAAAAAAGCTGGGGTCCGAAGTGGTAAGAATAAAAGGAGATGTATGAAAAGAGTTGTGGATATATGGCGAGGCTAGGGAGTTGTGTCAGGACAGAGCAAAGTGGCAGTCCATAGTCTCTGCCTACCCCACCTGTGGGACACAGGCGTGAGCTTTATGTATGTATATACATTTGACTAAATTCAGAAGCAAAAAGCGTGAGAGCAAATCAAAATCACTTATATTATGTTACGTGTCGCTCCGCTTTTCAAAAGCCGTGATAAAACGCTTTTTGCTTCTGAATTTAGTCTAATGTAATCAGCGCATCACCTACCCCACACCTACCCTACTCTTTTTTTTCTTGCATACAAACTGTACTGAAAATTAGAAAACCAACAGAAACAAGTTTTAGTTAAATAGCAGAAGTCCTACTGAAATTAAACGCGAACATGCAACTTTTTGATACCTTGGGATATATTATTGCAATTTTCCTATATGGGAATATATTTTTTTTTGAAGATATTCCTGTGAAATAAAAAATGGACCTTATTTTATGGACAAAACATTCCAGTTTGATTTGCTCTCACGCTTTTTGCTTTTGAACTTAGAGGACTGTATTTAATTACGATTAACATTATTGTATTTCGTTATTTCTATTGCCTTCCACATTAGACGTGGAACATAGAGTGGCATTCCGTCGACAGTACTTGGGTTATCAGTGGTTTCGCTCTAAGTCAGGTGTTGTGCTGTGGCTGACTTCTGTACGTATTTTGTTTTTTACATCTCATATGTGCGGTCATGCGGTCGACGATCATTCCTTTGGTTTAACCGATTCATTTTGTAGACACAAGGAGTTTGACACCTGACTCTGAGCGAAACCAATAATTGGATCGATTTATACACTGCTAGAACATTTTGTGAATTGAAGAATCTGCAGATCTTAGATGTTCTGCTAAAGTTTGAGCCCAAATTTGATGATTTAAATGGTCTACCTTGAGCTTAGAGTATATGTATAGATATTTAAACTAAATAGATTCAAATTCATGTTTAAAGTACCTCTGTCAAAACTTAAAACTTAAATTTTAGATACCTAATTTTATTTCCTATTTTTTTACATCTAATTTGTTGTTGCTTGTTGTATACATATTAAAGAATGCTGTACTAATGTACAATGCTGTAATCAGTGCTGAATTGTATAACTATACCTACGCATAACATGTATTTTGTTATCTAAGGTAGTGTCTTTAAGAATAACTAAATAAATAACTTCTAAATCAAAATAAATAATAGTTTGGATTTTGCAATTTTTCAAATCATTTTCCTTTGGGTCGTATGGTGTTAGGGAAACCTTGGATAGCATATGAAGCGACTAATATCTTAGCCATATTGTCCACTGCGCCTTTTAAACCGAAATAAAAAAAGTATTTTTTTTGTTTTTGAAGTCTGATCGATATTTTCGGCAATACTTAGTCAAATGAGCAATTTAGAGCTGACAAAACACATAATTTGTTTGTAAATAAACCTCCAGACGCAAGTTCTTTAATTCTTAACTTTGTGTTTCTAATGTTTTTACAGTTAATTTACACATAGGAAAAAATCGTATTGTGACCCGAATTACTTTTGGAAAGGGTTGTAACAGTCAGATCCGTAACAGAAATTAAAATTCATAATTTCAATTTCTACCCGGCCGGGAATCGAACCCGGGGTTTCTTATTGCTGATGACTTAAGCCTTATGTCTCCCACATAGTATTTCCTTTACCATAGGTTTTAACCCCAAATCTCATACACAACACGTTTTCTAAAACCAATAATATTTATATATATAATTTTTAGATATTTATATTTGGATATACAAATGTAACTTGCTCAATGAGTTTTGTATTATGAGTATTGTGATGTCAAAATAAATAATGTCTATGTCTATGTCTATGTCTATGTATATATATAGGTATTTTTTTTTTAGTCATATTAATTATAATAATTAATACATTCAGGAGCGCGGGCCGCACGACTCAGACCCACTCCCTCATCTTACGATGAAAAACAACGTATTTTTCCACACTTCACACGATAGAACACCTAGTCTAAAGGAACATAATATTTGAATTTTGTTAATAACATTTGGCAAATTATTCAATTTAAACTCAAAACTACACTACGAAAAGTAGGTATATTACTAATTACAAAGCTAATACTTACTTATGTAGAATATTTATTTTCAATAGAAATATTACACATTATTAACATTAAAAAGATAATTACAGTTTTAAACAAAATACAAAAATAGATAGTACTAAGTGCTTAGCTGGTGGCTAACTCCAGCAGAGGGCTGTTATGAGCTGCTTAGGAATCCTCCCTCTAAAGCTTTTCAACAAGTCTCTGCTGTCGCTCCCGGCCTAATTGCAGGTCCACCATTCTTCGCACAGCGCCTCTCTCCTCGCTGGTCAACCGCCTATCCTCTACCCACTCCTGTCTTGACATGGCAGTACGGCATCATCGCCGCATGAGCCACATTATGGAGGTAGCCGCAAGTTTACAATTTCACCAGTGGTTTCGGGTTCATAATGCAGCATATGATGAACTACTAGACAATACAATAGATGACTTGGGTTGGCTGACACTGTCGTTCTTGGCATCACCTACTACAGTTTGGTAGCTGCCGATGGCCAAAAACCACCTGTGTCACTGTGTCACGAGCACCTAACACATATAAGAAATTAATTAGCAATGATTTTTAATTAAATATATAATCATTGGTATTAGTTTAGTCTATAAAACCTGTTCCAGTTTACTGTAGATGTTCAACAGGTTTCTGTTCTGAGTCCTTAGTTGTTCTGTGTTGTACTTAATGCCCTCTCGATGCCCGCTGGTCATCGTACTGACAGACTGGATTTTGAGTTCACGTTCACGTTCTACTCAAATACGTGGAAAGGAGTGGTAGAAAACAGTGCAACTAGGGCCAAACGGCGGGATTGTGATTATAATCCACATCAAACTCAAGGAACTTGTCTTTATACATGAGCATCATTATCTCTGTGGTGCTCCATGGCTGCGCGACTTGACCGGCGCTGACGAACTACGTCCGTTTACTTCACGCCAACGAAATGAAAATGCTGCGGTGGGTGTGTAGCGTTACGCGACTCGACCGAGGCCGTAATGGTTACATCCATGAGAACCTTGGCGCGAAAGACATCGCTAATAACATTAAGGAGGCTCGGCATCGCTGGTTTGGATATATAGGAAATAGAGACCTAAACCTGACTATACCTAAAGAGCGTCGGTGACCGAGTGACCAATGACTCTTTTCTGAGTTATGTAGATAGTTGAATGCTAACCGATGCTCTTACGGCGAGGGAAAACATCGTGATGAAACCTGCACATTCAGGCGACTGAATGTGTAACCATGATCCAATCTTCCCTTGACATGGTCACGGAGGTCAGATGGCACTCGCTTCACTGCAATCTGCCAAATCCTGGATCATGGTGAAGGCGGACCCCGGGCCCTCGTGAGCGAGAGCATAGCCGGGACATTAACGCCAAGGTGATTATTACATTATTTTAAGGACCTAAACCTACCCGTATTAGGAAGAAGCGATAGACTACGACGATGCGAGGGTGTTTAAGACCGCGCAAATTTGAGAATAAGGAGCCTATATAGCCTTTAAGATTATTAGTGATTTTTTAAACATAAAAGAGCTACGTACCTCCCTTTGGCATAAAACACTAGTTACATACCTTTGTCTCTACGTCCTACCGATCCTGTCTTCTTGGCGAAGGAAAGTATAAAGCGGCTGTATCAATAAGGTCCATGGTTTGTTCTCTATTGAGGCGGTAGCTCTTGACAAAAGCAGATTCTTATTAGGAGAAAGCCCTATTTAGGGACCGAGTTCCTTTTCCATCACCTCGGTCTGATTAGCACCGAGCGCCACCGCCGCTTCATCTATCCACTGGATTCCTAGCACTTTATTCTTCTTATTGAATGATGTAATTATAAATAAGCAACAATTCAGTGCCTTGCGTTGTCAAAATCGTATTGAATATTACGTTTGATGAAATACTTTCATCTGACAGTAGTAAAGTAGCAACTTTAGTTTAACTCCAACTCCAAGAGTTCCGAGCTCGATCACAGTAACATCAGAGTAACATCAGAGTAACATTGCAGTTAAATCATTGTTCGATCACACCTTTGACACATTTTCGTTGACAGAACTGAAGGCGATTTGACAACTAAGAAAGATGCAACTTAAGTATGCAACCATAATGCAACTAAAGTACCAGAAAACGTATTGTGGAAAAGTTCTAACTCAAGTAAAGTTGCAACTCAACATCTGTCATTTGAATAACAATCGCACGTTTGACATGCGATGCAATGTGTATGCTGATGCAAAAATCATTTTTTCATTTCAATTCTCATAATATGAAATACAAACCCGAAACTACAACTTCGCAAAGAAAATAAACGTATTTAAAATATGAAGGCTCCAGACTTCAGTTTTCATACCAGCAGACCCGTCACTCGCGAGCCAACATTGCATTTATTTACTATTCTCTAAGATTGCTCGCAAGTCGCAATTAATCCTGCTCGCAGCGGTGCACCCCCGCTGCGTTATATTCTTGGTACGCGGAACAAAGCGTGTAATGGATGCTTGAGTTCGCTACTTTAATAAGCTACTTCTATACGAGCTGCTTGGACTGGAATCTCCTTGAACAATTGGATACTGGGGTGTCCGTGTGAGTTCGACCGAATCGAGTTCTTTGTTCGCGCATACTTTCTGAACAATATTCCTGTTGCACCCGTCCTTCTGGGATTCTCCGCGATTGATATATTTAGGATTAGTATAATTCTCTGTCTGGAAAAGAGTTTCTGAAATCCGATCAAGCAGTTTTAGAAAAGGGTGTACGAAATAATCATTCTTCTCAAAAATTACTTGAGCTTGGTTAAGATTGCATATTGAACTCTCAATTTCCAAAAATGACGATTATTTTAAACGCTTTGTACCAGTGTCCACGATTGAAGAATGCATCTAAACTGGAAGTGCATATTCCGATTTATAATATGAGTCACTAAACTGGCAAAATACGAGTTGCTAGCTTTTTCCCGGAACTTCGTCCGCGTAAAATTCGGTTATACCGTTACGTTACTCGGGAACCGCATTGAAGTTCGGGATAAGTTATAGTCTATGTGCTATTCTGGGCTATATTGCTGCCAAGTTTTATCAAAATCCGTTTTATAGTTCTTCCGTGAAAGAGTAACAAACATCCAAATATACATTTTGAATTTTTTGCATTTATAATATTTAGTTAGATTATTATGGTACAGTATTACTCAAAAGAAACAGTTTCAGTTGTCATTATACCCTCCATTGCATTCATCCCTAACTCATGATCTTTCCATGAATTATACAAGTGCAATAATCGCATTGTCCAGGCTAGACCTGAACAACCCTTCCAAATTCGCTATTTTTTTTTTTTTTTTTTTTTGAAAGATAGGCTCTTCAAGGCTTTCCAGACCCAGTATCACTGCGACCATTCCTGATCTATTGTGATCGCCTCTTTCTACAATTCAGTACTAATTCCTATAGCTTCTATGAACTGTAATAGCTTCTTAGTACTGATTTCGTGCACCTCATCGGGTAGTAGTTGGTGTTTACCCAGATGGATGCTGCGTTTGCGCACCAGGGCCTCACATTTGCAGATCAGGTGGAGAGGCGTTTCGTCCTCCTCCTTGCAGAATCTACAGTCCTTGGTTCTGCTGATCTTCAAATTATACATGTGTTTGTTCAGCCCACAGTGGCCAGTCAGTGCCCTTGTTAGGATACGCAAGTTATTCCTACTAAGTAGTAACAGTTCTTTGGCATGCCGCCTATTATAGGGTTTGACTAATGCCTTAGAATGTGTTAGGCCTGGCTGATTTTTCCAGTGCTCTAATGATTGTTCTTTGAAATTTATATAAAGGGTCAATTTTGCAAGGCTATTTGGTATGCCACAGAATGGTTCTGGACCATATGTCGCAATTGTGCTACCAGCCTTCGCGAGTTCGTCCGCAATTTCATTGCCTTCGATCCCTTCATGCCCTGGGACCCAGCGCAAGATCACTTGGTTTTTCTCACCCAAGGAATTGAGGACCTTCACGCAGTTTAGCACCAATCTTGAACTCACAGAGTCTGATGAGAGGGCCAATAGAGCTGCTTGACTGTCTGAGTGTATATAAATACAATGGTTCATGTATCTCTTTTTGAGGTTTATGTCCGCACATTCTAAAATAGCGTACACCTCGGCCTGAAATATGGAGGTGTATTTGCCCAAGTTTAGGAATTTCTTGACCTTGGGCCGCTCTCCGTATATTCCACACCCTACATGAGCACCTGATTTGGACCCATCGGTGTACCATATCAGGCTTCCATTTTTCTAGTATACTTGGCTTTTAAGCCAGTCATCTCTGGATAAAAGTTCCACAGAGTATCGTTTCGGGAAGCTGCTCTGTTTTGTCATAGAGTCAGTGTACATACTCAGTATGTTGCTGCCCATAACAGTGTCCTGGAACGATCTCAGTGACTTTGAGAGCCAGTTTCCTTCTCCCTGGGTGGTTAGCCTGTATATGCTGTTTACCGCCACCATCTCTACATGCAGGTGTAGGGGCGGGATATCCAGCATTGCATTCAGGGCCTCACCAGGTGAGGTTGACATAGCTCCTGTGACCAAGAGACACGCAATTCTTTGCATGCCGCTTAGTTTAATTGTAGCAGTTTCCTGGCTGGCTTTCCTGTGCCACACTGCGGCGGCATATGTTCACGGCAAATTCGCTATCAAAGCCATCGTAACCTGTAGCAGGATTCGTCAGGGCTATTTATTTTATTAGGGTAACTTGGTAACAGCATCCCGAGCTATCCTGTTTCGCCTAGCCTGAGAGATGGTGGGCGTCAACACGGCCAGACCACAAGGAATATTAATTTTGGAACATAAATTCCACAACTCCCAGACTTTTACGAGATAGTGGGGCCGAAATGAACGCAGTTAAATTTCATTTCGAGACCGAGATACGACTTTTATTCCTTTAGCGATAAAGAGAATTGTATCGTAAACTATATTGTTTTTGGGTGATTTAAATAATTCGTTACATTGTCCTGTCGCGCCGGGAATCGCGGTAAAGATTCATGGGATGCTTGTAGTTGTTTCTAGATAAGCTTTAAATTCAATATTATTTATTTATAAACACAAGTTAAAAAACTGCCTAAAACTGTCATCAGTATTATTACTAAGTATTATTTATTGATTTAACAGTTTATTGTGCACAGCGAGTAACAGACAAAGTATTTTTTTTTTTTATCTAATAAATGGCACAACAGGCGCTACTTATTTCTAAAAGAAATCTCTACTTATTTCTAGAAGAAGTATACAAAGCCTTACTCTATAATCTCTATGTGGATTTAAATAATCTACATAATACACAAACAAACAAAATGGTAGTCTTACAGACACCGTATAATAGAAAAAACGCACGCTGTGATGGTAAGAGGCAACTGTGAGTCTAGGCACGAGGGCCGTTTTTTACTTTGTTTTAGGTAGGATCAAGTAATATTCGTATATGAAAAAAGGCCTTCTTAGTATTTAACATAAGTTGTGATATATCCCTATTACGCAGTACGGATACTGACGCGGAAGACCAAGGCCACCCACACTGAATCCGCCCTAGCACGGGATTTTGCTTGTCAGATTAGCGGCGTAGGCGTTCGATTTTTCACGCCTAGTACAAAAAAGCATATAGTATTTTTAAAGCCTACCCTGTAATACGGACTGGGGTGGGGAGCAAAGTGAGAGAAGTGTAAGTAGGAATAATGAGAAAAGAGGATAACATTGTCGATAACGAATAATTTCAGGTCGGCATAATATATTATTAGGGACACATCTCGAACTGATCTACTACCCATAATTTTGTAACTTTACCTTTCTTAATGTTTATACCTATTGAACCGGACCGATTTCAAAAGATATTAACACTGATAAAAATCTATCTAATCTACATTATCGCTTACTAACATAGCTGCAACCAGTCCTGCCCCTTTCATTTGTTTAATAAAATTCGATTCGAACAAAATCACCGAACGAATGAATATGTCGCAAAAGTCTGCTACTCCAACTCATGCCTATTGCATAAAGAGATTTAAGGCAATAGGTAGTCCGGAAGTATGCGCACGTCATGGTTTAAAAACCTTAGGCGTACCAGCCTGAGTAGCAAGACTTGACATTGTCGCTCAAGATCACACTTTGTGTCTCGCTTACTTTACGATTCAAATCGAATGAGTTAGCTAAAATTATAAGACAAGGTCCGACATGCTATGCATGCAGATACTTATCCGGGTGTCAGACACTAAAATAAAATAAAAATTTTTATCCAACCTGTTAGGAGATAACACTTCAAGAAGAAGAAAAAAGCTAGTCTAATAAAAATGGTACTTCCAGGAGTACTCGCAACCGGTGCAAATGTGTGAAAATATTATATAATTGTAATAGTGGAAGAGACAAAACATGGGTGTTACAATCGTATGCAGCTATGAGAGTGAACGGTGTGTACTGCTTGCGACTATTTATTTAAAAAATAATTAACTAAAGTACTAGTAAGTAAAGATGACATACACGAATAGATGTATTAACCTCCACCGCTTACAGAAAACATACATCGATGTCGCTATAATAGGGGCGGCTATTCCCACTAATAGATTTCACTTCGCTCCTAACACTTCAGCCCTAAAAGGGTCATTACACTGAACGTGTAGTACCTAGAAATGTAAGATGTCGTGACACGAGAAACTTACAGATGCTCCGGGATTTCTCCTGCATTGTTCGTTTCTCATCATTTATTCGCCTAACGGCTTGATGCCGTTGTCGTTTTTAATGATAGGCACCAATTCAGTACTATGTGTCTCCTAGCAGTTATGCGTGGATCGCCCCACATGATTTTTTTTTATAGCACTATGGTGGCAAACAAGTTTACGGCCTGCCTGATGGTAAGCAGTCACCGCTGCCTATGGACGTTTACAATACCAGGGGCATCAACCATGACTGTCCTACAATTTGGTTGATCAATCGTGCTCTTCACTGTCCACTCAAGTTTTTTTATTGCCTATGAAGGCACACGGTTCGTCACGGTCTGATGGAGAGCAGCCACTATCGACAAGTCCATTAAGAAATAGAAAACTTAAAAAATATATCCATCCTATCTTAGCTATTCAGTGAGCACAAAATCTTGCCGAGATGGCTTAAATATTTCAGCGAACGTCTCAGTTGAAACAAAGTACGTAAATAAATGGCTCGCTCTACGTAAAAGTTTTGCGTTTAGAGCCGCCATACATTATTGTATGGCCCGTCGACATTGTGAGCCTCAGTAATATATCGAGTTAAGTTTTCTTTCCTAAAACAGCCGATACTAATCCTTAAAGCGTACAAAATAAAGTC
This sequence comes from Blastobasis adustella, assembly GCA_907269095.1. Taxonomy (NCBI): domain Eukaryota; kingdom Metazoa; phylum Arthropoda; class Insecta; order Lepidoptera; family Blastobasidae; genus Blastobasis; species Blastobasis adustella. The sequence goes on along the minus strand of OU026118.1, from coordinate 20,782,335 downwards.
GCTTTTTGGATTAATTCGGATGCGCAGGCGAGCCGACCTTGGTCGGACGTCCGACCACGTACCCCTCACCGAAAATCGACTTTATTTTATACAGCGTAAGGATTAGTATCAACTGTACCTGACGGTTGGTGGGCTCCAGCCAAAACGGAACGTCTGTTACTAGTTTAAGACTTACTTATGTCCTCTTACAAGGAATTTACAAACACAGCTACCATATATTATTTTATTAACTAGCGTCCTACCTCCTACACCTACCCTCCCCCTACTTTACCCCAACACATAGCTAGCACATTAATTTTTCAAAGATTTTTGAGGCTGAACGCAAAAGTGCAATGGGGCGGTAGTTGTTAGGGTTTTGTAATTTTTCTTATAAATAGGTTTTATTAAAGCTACCTTTCATTACATACGATTGCAGTGCCATCTTTATAAAACCAATTCGTTGAATAGAAACTTAAGTAAGACTTACGCTATGAAGCGGAAAATTTAACTTGAGAACTTTAAAAAGAAGAATAACTATAGACTTTCATATTAATATCAGGCTAGATTTAAATATTTGCAGTCCAATCAAGTCCAGACTTTGAAAGTTTCGAATTTTAAGGTTGTTTGTTTTCCAATCCAAAAGTATAACAGCGTTGTACTCCACTACGTTATTGAATAAACCTTTGTCAAAGTCTAATTCGATTTGGGTATAATGTACAACGCTTTTGGTAAGCCAACATAAATTGGTTTCCATTTGTAAAGAGTTTTTGGAGTATCATTGTCTTTCGTGCAGAAAGGAATCTTTGGGTAATGCGGCTGGTGGATAGCGGATTTTTTCCATCGCTTTTTTAGCTTTTGTTTTGTGATATTATTACCAACGTTGACGTTGTTATTTTATTCCATTTTTTATGAAATAGTAGTAATTTTTTTGCCTACATTTTTATTAAGTAATTCTAATACTAATTTTTATAATTATAGTTACTAACACAATCGATTTTTATTAACTACATTCATCTAAAAATTGCAAAAATGTGAAAAGTTTTATCTTAATTAAAACAAAAAACTTGGCTCAGCAAAATAATAAATATAAAAACAAATTCATTACTAAGTGGGCCAATATGAATGGGGAAACTTTAACTGTAAATTTGGTAGTCAAAAACTTGTTTTACTTTGAAATGTTTTACAGCAAGTACTGCAACTTCAAATAAGTATACCTCACTCAGATCTCGAAACTTCTATTGTTAAGTTAAAGATAAATAACAAAAATAAATTTTACTCATTTTTTACGCTATAATATATATTTTATTTATTTATTTATTTAAAACTTCATGCACTGTTACTTACAACCGCGGATTTAAAGCTTCATAGCTACCTTTATATATATATGCCGTTTTTAAGGAACCAGCAGTGAAGATCATCCAAGGACCAAGGCAAAAACGACTTCCGGAGACAACAAAGTATTTTAATCCCCCAAATCCGATTGGAGATAACGACTTGGAGTTGACAAAAGATGGAAATGCGATCAGCGAGGTCCGACATTAAGAACCGGCTGAGTAAGAGGGGGGTATGTAAAACATTATGAATTTCTCTCCTCATTTTGAAATAAATTGCGTTATTCTTCCCAAATGAAGACGCTGCCTTTTCGGAGTTATGAGTGCTGGCTATTGCAATAGCCTATAGATTAAACACCATATTTAATAAAATGCAGTTCAATTTTAAGCCGTAATTAGTCAAGACTGGATCATAGATACATGGTCAGAAAATTCCCATTGAAGCAAAGTCTGGATTTGTATGAACCGACAGATTGGATTTGATTGAGATATAGATACAATGTAGATTTACATTAAGTATAATTTAGATTAAGATAAGACTTAAAACGAGAGTGACTTTTTTTTAAATTTAATGAACAACATAATAGTATTTTGAAATTTGGTATAAGAAAATGTAGTAACTCTTGTGCGGGACAATAACATGATAACAATATTAAAAGTAGAAAAATAACGATTTTTGTCAACAGAACCAGCTCGAGCTCATAGACTACAGAAAATCCATTTTGTGAAATATACATACATACATAAAGCTCATGCCTGTGTTCCGTAGGTGGGGTAGACAGAGACTATGGACCGCCACTCATCATGATTAATAATGGAGTTACAAAGTAATGATGATTGTTAGGACAAAGATTATGTAAATCCCGTAACAAGTGACCATGAAATAAAATAAAATCAAAGTATTTATTTACAACACACGTTGCAAGTCTATACTTAGATATTACCGTGACTTAGTTTCCATACCAAAAGAATATCAAGCCGCGAATAATAGTCAATTAGGCGCAGTAGATTGGATCGTCAAAAAACGTTAAGTCCTTACGACATCACAGCGTTAACGTTTTGACATAACCCCCGGTGGTACCTCTTGAATTACGTCCGGGAACTCGACGCCGCATTAGTAAACCCGCGGGACTACCTTTTCAGGAAATTTCTTTTTGTCGACTCGCTAAAGAAATTTGAAATTCGTTCGCAAAATGACGCACCGCTGACGTCTTCGTTCGTTATTATATTCTTGTTGACGTACCTTTTACGTCGATATCCACAATGGGTGTACGTACAATGTATACTTTACGTCGCAGTTAAAAGTGTTTGAGATAATTTGTTTGATGCGGTTTTGTTTACAATTGATTGAGATAAAGAAATTATTAGTTCTGTCTTCTACCGTCAACCAATAATGCTAGCATTTTCGTGATCCTGTTTTAGTTTTAGGGGTGGACAACGCTTTAATCAGCATAGTGTTGCTTTCGTGTAGGTACCTACTAGTACTAAACATTTCAATATACTAGACTTCTTTAAAGTCAAATTGTGAAATTAATCTGTGGTGTCTCGTAAATGGCTGATAGAAGTTATGCTGTTGTACTTATCTTATGGTTGTAAGCTGTGAGACATCCAAATACAATAAAATAAAATTAGGTAGGCCGCTTGCCTGTTTGTCGAACAATTGACTAATTAAGTACACAATTTAGTTTCCACATTGACTTCAATATTAGAGATCGTTGCTATAAATCTATAATAACTGTATAAAATATACGATCATTGCCACCCACATCTGAGAGCAAGAGAACTAAGAAGCAAAGGATTTGTGATGGTACTGTATGTCATTCAGGTGAAGTCTTGCGTTTGTAAGTGGCGCCGCCATTAAAACGCCAACGTAAACTAAACAGACTATACAAAAATGTAAATGGAGACTACATGATACAAAGCAACGATCCCGGCACACCTCGCAGCTATATTATCGAAGGCAACGAAATCTTCAAATGAAGCTAGTGAGAAAAGGTTCGGGAAGTCAATGAACATTGTTGTTCGCTTATGAATATTAATGCTGGCGGAAATTTTTCCATTATCCATAGACCCGACTCGGGATGCTGCGGTGAATATATTATAGCGAAACTTTTCGCCTTCCAGCTAAGTGATTTAGCACTTATTAGCATTTCTCAGTGGGAACGATGCCCGGCTCTTTTATGGGCCAACTTTTGGTCTGTAGCCACCAAAGCGGCACTTTTGGTAGCTGGAACACTTTTTTGTGCTTAAATACCGGAGGGTGTCAGGAAGGTTGGGTGTAGGGATTATGGCTGACAGACTTGTGTCCGAGGGCTTGAGGTGGTGCTTATTAAGAATTTGTGGACCAGGTGCCTTTTCTCTTCACGCAGATGATCAATTTCGTCTAGCTTCAGCAGCTTCTGAACAAAATTCGGTATCAGATCGGTCCTGTAGACACTATTAAAAATTTCTACGGGCAATTCTTCTGAAATAAGCATTGTGGTACTCCGCTCAGTTACTACACTGCAAAGTTTTATCACAATCTGTCGTGTGGTTTTCGTGAAAATTATCGCTTATCGACAGCGAGTAATTTAAAAATTCCATAATCTACTATAAACGCCTAATTTATTTTCTCTTTGAAACTGTTATGAAATAGCTTCAAAGGCATAAAAAAACTCATTACGTTCCGGAATAAGAAATTAATTATCTGATTTTGTATTTCAACTTTTATGTCACTTTCACGTTTACCAATAAACATGTTTATTAAAAATAAGTACCTTACCTAACTACCTCTTACTCTTAATATCTTATTATTTTAGATCAAATATTTTAGACTTATTAAAAAAATTATGCAGTGAAATACAGCTAGTTGATAATAAAACAAAAAATATATTTGAAAAAATTCACTGAACCCATATATCCAGTTACCACCGGTACAATGGCCTGCAAGGAACCGTATGCAGCGAAAGAATTATTCGTCCACTGTATTAGTTTTTTTTTATTGGCATGAGTTATGTGAAGCCCATGAATTATGCCCTCGACTACAATACGGCTCGGCGTCCTGTTTATTTTGGATCAAACGCAAAAAACGTATTCGCATAAAATATCGGCAAAATTGTTTTGAGACGACTCTCTGTACATGATAAAGTGCCGTGAATTGGACCAGCTTTTGAAGCGATAAACTGGCAATAGGTCTCTTCAGATCAAAGAAGAGTGTTGTTATACACCTGGATTTTAAGTAAAATGCTGCAAATGGTGTCAAAGGCTTGAAAATCGGAAGAAATGTTCTTTAGACCATATGAGTCAATTGACCAAAAAATTCATTGAAATCGAGTTATGAAATCATATATTTTTTGTACGGGAAAAGTTATGAATATCACGTATCATTTGAGGAATATTTTACAAAAAAATATTCAATCGTATTGTATATATATGGAGGAGCCCAAACTTGGCATGTAGTGAGAATGATTTTTATTTATTTAAAACAAGTAACGGAAATGTAATGATATATTTTTAGAATTACCTCAAAAAGTAATAAATCACACGGATAGGTTACAGGACAAAATATCTAATAAATAACTCTTCTTCGTTTTTTCATGCTCTTAAAACCATTTGTAGCATTTTTGGCATGCATGGTAGCATGAGATATGACTGTTGAAAATGTAATTTTTCATGTAATATGGCAGACAAACAGGCAAGCGGGTCACCTAATGGAAAGTGGTCACCGCCGCCAATGGACGTCAGCAACACCGATGTTAGTTTTCTTAATCATTTATAATTGACTCAGCATAGATTGAGACAATCATTTAAATGGTCATGGTAAAAGATGGTGGAGTAAAACTATCATTCTGTTAAGTACTCATACCATCATCACTAATTATTTCTAAAAATAGAAACAGTTCTAGTACTGTGAACCTATTGGCATACTGCAATGCTAATATGCAAAATATTATTTACGCAATTTACTAATAATGCACAATAATAATATATCCAAGAACGACAACAAATTTACAAGCGAAGAAGCCAAACCCATGTACCATCGTTTCAAGCCATTTCAACACATTTCAAGGCGAAGCGCATCAACAGCGCCCCCTACAAAGATTTCCGCTAGAATAACTCCTGATTGGACATATCTCGCTCGGTTATTTGCAATAACTTTAAGGCGCCCTCCTTAAAAAGTAAGTTAAGGCGCCGGGGCGCTAGTGGAATGATCACAAGATTAGGTAGTCGACGAAGATTCGGGATCGCTGGAAAGGTTCATTATCGTTATCTTTCGACTGCAGATTACGTTGATTATAATTTGGTATTCAGTTGGCCGGAATTATTATTTGGGCCATGCTTCAAGTACGTGATTTGAAATATCGATGACGAGCGTTTTGGTCTTTACAGGTTAAATCGTGGGTACATACTTCGGTTATTTTGGTGTGGTACTGATGTAGTAGGTACATACCTGAAACAAAAGTAAGAGATTGATTAAATAACTAATTTCAGTTAAAAATAGGTATATTACATATAATTCGCCATCCCGTGAGATTCTAAATAACAAGTCGGGAAAATCGTTAAAGCGTGTACTTCTTATTTATAGATGGCGATTTCTCCACCGACAAGAGTCATAATCTTAAATATTTGATGATAATGAGATTTTACGTGTGTTTCTTGCTTTACCGTATACTCTAGCAATCATCGACATAAACAAACAAAATTATTTTATTTCAGTTTAGTTAATTTACATTGTCAATCGAGCCATAGCCCTCCTCCTAGTAATACTAAACATTATAGTTTAGGAAACTATAATGTTTAGTATTTTTTACTAGTGTCTCAACTCGAACACATCATTCTGAAAAATATTTGACTGTTAGTGTGTAATTTATTTTATTTATCATAGAAAATTTGACTGAAACCTATATTCATTTATAAATTAATTAATAAGAATCCTTAAGGATGGTGGCCGCTTTCAGTTAAAAAACAATACTTCTACGTCATGCGCAAAACATTCGCCAAGCCGTGAGATTCCAAATAAAAAATAAGCAAAATCAAGTGGACCATTCGTCCATGGGCCTCCCTACTCAATAGAAATAAATCATTGTGATATAATAGGGAAACATCTCATACTCATCTTCATTTAATTATTTACACTTATTAAGTACTTTACAATACAAATTACAAACCAAAACAACTATATAAATAATCACGTCACGCATTTCCAGCGTCGCTATACTCCGCGAATCCAAAGCCATCCTCTATCGAGTTTTATTGAAATTTCTTACATCGTCGCTTGGTAATGGGCAATCGCGCTCTGAAATGTACGCGGCACGCATGCGGGGGCGCCAAATTGTGCGAATAGCGCCCCCGGGGCCGCGCCGCCGTTTAGTGCGCGACTGTACCGTACATTAATATTGTTGTTCGGATTGTACGCAGCGTTATTGCGATGTTCTTTTTTAATATCTAAATGCCGAATGAGCGCTGCAAGGCAAGTCAATTTCTATGGCTAACTTTATTTTATTTGTTTGGAACACAAACAACTTCTATCCCACCAAAAATAATTTTATGTATAAATTCGTCCTGTCTCCCGACTCTCCCGTAAAAATATATGAGATAGTGGTGGAGCCAAGTCTGACAGTACTTTTTTAAATTATTATTTAGCGCAATTCTATTTTAAACATACTGATTCATAATAATACTTAAACTTATGATCAATATATTTTATGCATCTTTGTTGGCTAGAACTTTATTAGATCTCATTTATAAAGACATTTTTCTGACTTGGCAGTTTCTTCTGTCCCTAACAATGATATAAAAAGCTCGAAAATGCGTTGAGTTGCTTCGAAAAAACTGTAGGTTTTTTGTAATTTTTTGTGCAATAAAGAGTGTATCTATCTATCTATCTCGACTTGGCGGGGGGTACTACCATGCCCCCTGATAACACAATTAAGTTTTAAATAAAGACTTAATATAAACAATAATTCGTTCCGCCGGTGACCATAGGGCTGGCTCATTGCTCGGACAACGTTTAGGGATTGCCATTCAGCGGGAGAAGGCAGACAGTCTTATATGCTCTCTCCACAGTGGCATCGAAATTGGGGAAATAATATATATTATGTAGATTTGGGTTTAGTTTTCTTAGTTTCAGTGCTAAGCATCAAGACAAAATTAGACAAGAATGAACACAAAAGCTGCACGACCGCTTTTAAAAATTCTTTCACTATTCGAATGCAACACTATCACTGAGTAACGTAGGCTACATTTATCTCGCAAAAATAACGAGTTCCTAACTGCGCGCGGGTAAACGCCACTGAGAACGGCTAGTATATAGTAAGACGCAAAGAAAAATCTAGATCTAAGATACATAATATCACGGGCAACACCAGAAGGGTCGCGAATAAGGCCTCATATCGTACTGGCTCGGGAATACCGGTACTGGAAAATTATTCGCTTTGGTGGATTCCGGGCTTAATCCCATCGCAAATACGAGTTTTAATCCCTTTCTTTAAACAGACAACCGGTATTTATTCACGAGAACTTCTTCATTCGTTGACATCTGTTATTTGCGAGAGGCTAGCCATGTTTGGCTCAAACTAGCTCAGTCCGGTTAGAACTGCCATTTCGACTGCGCCATTGCGAGCGACGACATTGTAACGATAAATGAGATTTTTGTTTAGTTCTAGCTTCCGTCGAAGTTTTGTTTGCAAGGAGTTTTTAGGTGTTCCCGATGAGATTCGGATCGGGAACGGAACTCGAAGGTTTTTGGAGGTTGAGTGCTTTTTGTTATATCGGGGGGCGGGATACGTGCAGCTAGCATTGGATCTGTATCAAAATTGAGAAAGTAGATAGATAGCTAAATTATTTGTTGCTTACACAAGAATAATTACATTAAAATTACCGACAAGAACCATAACTAGTTGTGGGCAAAGGCGGCCTTATCGCTGCAAATTATCATCATCATCATCATCATCATATCAGCCAGAAGACGGCCACTGCTGGGCATAGGCCTCCCCCAGAGATCTCCACAAAGGCCGGTCCTGTGCTTTTCGCATCCAGCTGGTACCTGCGATCCTTACCAGGTCGTCAGTCCACCTTATGGATTATATGCAAATTATACATACCTTAATATGTATAAATACTTTAGGCATACAATATATAAATTGAGTAGGTACACTTATGTACCTACTCAATTATGTAATTATCTAAGTTATGTAATGTATAACCGTGTATCACAATAAACATCTTTGATTAATGGATTGATTGGTATAAAGTGCTAGCGGAATTATTTTAAAATAGGATGTTTCTGTTTTATTAAAACACACTATAAATGCAGTAATTTTTTAGTATTCTGTTGACACCAAGACAAGAAGATTTTTTAATAATGAATGTGAACCACACCATTAATAAACCAATTCCTGTTGAATAAAGTGATCACTTTCATATCGTTATAACATCATTAAGCTTAGAAATAGGTCTCGCGTGATAGGTAGGTATATCTAGCACGCATACCCATTCGGGTTTATTCAGAAGACGTGCTCCAGTTCTGGATTTAGTGGTCAATTTGATACCTGGATTTTGGCCTGCAAATGCTGAGATTTGTACATGCCATGCCTTGTTGCAATTTCGCTGCTTTCTGGGCTGAAATTGCATCTTTCTATAGTGCTATTATCATAAACGTGATACTGTACTAGTGGATGTATTTTGTATACCTTTTCACACTATAGTCTAAGTGACAGGCAGGAGTAAAAAATGTGTTGCAATCTTCAGAAAATTCGAATCCAAACGTTCTTAACTACGGTTTTTGTATAAAATAACCAGCTAGGCATTTGACCGACACCTCACCTGGTGGTAAGTGACGATGCGGCCGAAGATGAGAGCATGCGCCGCCTGTCTAGGAACAGCCTATTCGCTCCAGACTTAAAGGCGTCCAGATTATAACGATCAGGAAACACACTCGCATGTTCCATTCCTTATATTCACAAATAAATGCCTTTGACTTTGACTTAGCTATAAGCAATATGAAGGTTGAATCAAAACGTTTCTAAAATCCCTTACAGAGTAGAAAATGAGCAGAAATCTGCATAAGTTTCTAACCAAAGGTACTTGATAAGTACATTTCGCGACAGGTCGAATTTTCCTTTATTTTTATTTGCGCCGTATATACTGGCTCAACTGCAGCAGAAATTAACACAAGTAAAATCCCGTCTAATGCCTCACCTCATCACCACCATTCCATCAGCATTATCCATAAACCAATCTAGAATATGCTCAGCCACGCCAACGGTCCGTCCAAGGAAGGCGCCCGTGACACTTATAAACAACCAAGTAACTCGGCCGCAGAGCGAGCAAATTGTTGGCATACCAAGCCGGGCGCTTACGTCCGTAAGCACGTATAATACCACGGTGTACTGTGTCATAGGGGGACGCTTTATTTCTTTTGTATACAGGGCCGTATTCTACCGACGAGTTTGTTTTGAACTTTTGTTATGGTCTGTGTTTTCGGTTGAAGCCTGCGATACGTAAATACAGATTCATTCGATGTGGGTAGAATAGGGTGGTGGTAATTGTAATATTTTAACTAAGGAGCGTGCCGCTCATTAGGTGTGCTTCCTAATACTGTTAGCGAAGCGAGGTTGACCAAGTTCTTACGCCGGGGACCCTAAGTCTGGTTGAATGGTCGATGGGCACGCCGTGTCGGTATATTATACGTATGTACGCATCGGGGAACACAGCCACCTAGCACAAAGCACGAAATCAATAAAGCAAAATGTTAGACCGTTTCCGGTCAAATAGTATGACAGTCTTTATTGGAATTAGCTCTGCGCCCGCGGCTGCGCCCACGTGGACTATTCGTTAAACCGTGAGAGTAGAGGGGAGAAAAATATAGCCTTTGTCTATCCTCAGGTGCTAAACTATCTATACGCTGAATTTAATCAAAATCCGTGCAGTGATTTAACCGTGAAAGCGTAAAAGACAGATATAGTCACATTATCATTTATAATATTTGCAGTTATTTCATAGTATTTACGCTATGTTATAAAGTAAAACCCTATATAAAGAAATAAGCTGGATATCACAACATATTAGAACTACTATATTCGACCCTGTTTTCAAGGGAACGCGGGTATTCCAGGCAGACAATGTCTCTTGTGTGACTTTATACGGCGGAGCGGATGGCAGGGCGTCTAGCGGTGCCTTAGCGTCTAAATAAATGTATCAACGTAACTCGACATAGCAAGAGATGTAGCCTTCTATTATTGTAACATTGTCTTGAGTCTGAGAGATGGAGGTATGAGTTGGTCCTGTGAGAGAATGGAGCTCATAGACAGTGAGATGCGACGGTAAAACAGCAAGGTACACTGGTCATCTTGTCGTTCATGTCCAGGGCCCGTGGTCCGCCTTGACCATGGTCCGGGATTTGGCAGGTAATTACAGTGGAGCGACTGCCATCTGATCTCAGTGACTATGTTACTGTTAACCATTTAGCAGTAACAATTTGGGAACCTGCCCAAATTGGATCATTGTTACACATTCAATCGCCTGAACGTGCAGGTTTCATGATGTTTTTCGTAAGAGCTTCAGATTCAGATTCTTTATTGATAACAATAGTTACAGGTCATTTAGGTACATTATCGAATCATTTGCAGTAAAACTTATGTCGTTCAAAATAATTAAATTATAGTACGTAAAACCAAGTTAGCACAAATTAGAATATAATAAAAATTACAAAAGTAATTTATAATTTATGTCATACCTACCGATAATTGTAGGCCAAATAAAACAATGTCAATTACGATTAAATTAATAAAAATATAATTGTCATAACAATAAAATGTTTAAAAATTTATAACAATACAATAATGTCAAGTATTTCATAATTGAATAGTAGGCATCGGTTTGTGTTAAGCGCTAATTACACCTGGCTAAATTTAGTCGACTAAACACAGAAATAAAAAGGGAATGTATTGCACAGAGAATAATATCCATTTTTGTATCACGTCTTTTGGAAAGCAGATCGACGTGTAACAATTTATTAAATTGTACGTTTGTAAGTGGTACAAAAATGGGCCTTATTCTATGAGCAATGCATTTCACTTTGGCTTGCTCTCAAGCTTTTGTTTCTGAATTTAGTCGACTGAATTTAGCCAAATGTAATAAGTGTCCGATGTCTTATCTAACAAATCTGTACCTATACAATGATAGTCGTAGCGATATGCTACAGTTCTACGACGTAGCAAAAGTACTGCTCAACACCGTAGCAATTTGCTACGGCGCTATTACTGATAGAACAGTTCTACCTACACTAGTCAGCCGTAAATAATTCCAATCGGCTAGTGAAGGCTTTTTTGTGGTTTCACGGCCGACTTACAAGAAAATTGGGAAATTGTGAAAGGACGATTTCGATGAATCGGAATTATGGTACATCCATCGAATTTTTGTACCTAAGATATGTTCTACACAGTCGCTTTTCTACCTCCGCCCTTCCGACTCCGCACAAATCTCGATTACCTTGGGATACGGGCGTGAGTGTGTGTGTATGCTTATTAACTTTAAAAAAGTAACATCATCTAAATCAGTCCATGGAAGTTTAAGTACCATAGAACATTTATGATAGGTATACATTTTGTTTCATTTGTTACTTATACCTATATCATCTTGCCGTTAATGTACCAGTTGTGCTCTCGGGCACGAGGACCCGGGGTCCGCCTTGACCATGATCCAGGATTTGGCAGATCAGGTAGTTACAGTGGAGCGACTGTCATCTGACCTCCGTGACCCTGCTACAAGGGGAACCCGACCATATTGGATCATGGTTACAGATTCAGTCGCCTGAATGTGCAGGTTTCATCACGATGTTTTCCCTCACCGTAAGAGCATCGACTAGCATTCAACTAATGTACATAACTCAGAAAGGAGTCATTGGTACATGGCGGCAGTGGGATTCGAACCCGGTATCTCTCGCATTGCGGGTCGGATACCGTTACGACTAAGGCACCGACGCTCCAACTTGCAACTTATACCTAGACCGGTACGTATTGGAATCGCGATCAAACCAACATGGCGATAGGAAAACCGCTCGCCCGCTCACGTCCGCAATTCTTACATCAAAGTGAAACTATTCTCCGAACCACACACTATGTACTCTAAGTCTAACTTTCCCTATGAAAACTTTACACTGTGTTCGGAAAAGAATTCCAGTTGGAAAGTGATTTTCCAGAATTTCCAACCACCCAGAGCGTTTGGAATTTGGTGAAGTTTCAATTTTTAGTTTACATAGTTTCTATGCGGGCGAGACGTTGGGTGGAAGTTACGAGTTGTTCGCGTGATCAATACTCGATTAGTGGGTATGCTACCACACATGCCTTTGTAGATAGAGCAATGTACAACGATGTTGCAGAAGTAGCGTCCGTAATAGAATTAGCCCCTATAAAACTGGGTCAAAATACAAAGCCGCAATTTTAAGTTCAGCCGTTTTGGCTCACCTCCTCTTTATATTTCTTTCTATACAAAATACAGTCTCATAACAACGTGTAACAAAACTGAATTGTGGAAATAGACATTCAAGTTTGGAACTACCACGATTCCATTTTTAACTTTGGAACTTTTAACGCTCTAAATGCGTATTTTTTGGCCAGAACTCTTACTGTTTACACTATTTCCCGGTAGGGGGCGCCTGGCGCGGGTCTAGTGCGGTCCCGGCCGCCCGCCAAGTTTTCCCTCATGGCACTTTTGAGGGTAGTTAGTCCCGAATGAGAGTTTTACGAGTGATTTCCTCCCAAGACCCGCTCGCGACTGTTGCCAAAGTCAAGAGCTTAACCGACCACAATTTGTTCGCCTTAACTCCAGGAACAGCTCAGCCGGAAAGGAATACCGCCTCTATCGAGCATGTTACTTTATTGATAAATAAAACAGTGCGAGGGTATTTATTTTACGCGGCAAGTTTAAAGGGCCAGTAAACGCCTCCGAAGCGACCTATCAAACGAAGTTAAAAGCGAATTGGCGCGTCTCGGCGCGACTCAACTCCGAATTTTATTCCGTCTCGGAGGCGCTAATGGCGTCCGCCCGAACAAAAACTCGCTTGATTAAAATCGTTTGTCGTAATAAAAGGAGCACTAAAAAGTTACAACCGTACCGAACTGGAGACTAGGCCCGTAAAATCGATCACTGCGATACCGATCGCGGAGGACAAAAATTTAACGGCGAATTCGAGATTAGGGACCGGTTTAATTTAGTGTCCGGAATTAAAGGCGAAATATCGGAGTGACGGCTCCTCGCCGGCGCGGGCGACGCGGCCAAATGAGCCGTGAACGCCGCCGCGTATATTTTATTAGCCCCGCCCCGCCCCCCCGCCGCCTTCAGCACGCACACCCGCGCCTACCCTATTTACATTCGCGAGTGAGCCAACGGCGTGTGAAATTTTATTTCTTCGACAATCTGAGATGAGATTAGCTCTAAATTGAGTTTATGACGGAATCAAATATGCATGTCGGCGGCAACGCGCGGGCGCCGCGTTCACGCTCCATTGGATTCATAAATTCAGTGTTCGCTCCTTTATTCCTGACTTCTTCGACGTCGCAAAGTACCCGATGATCGTCGGGTGAAATATTATTTCTCGGCGGGGCGCCCGCGCGTGTTTACGTCGGCGGGTGTTTTGACTTGTTTTCCACTCGGGGCTGCGCTTCCGCTTCAGAGAGCATTTTCTCCGCAGACAATTGAGGGTGCCCCGCGCGGGGAGCGGGGGGCGACTGCAGCAGCGGGTTTATGCGTTCCGGTGTTCTGCTTGTGGTGGCCTGCACCAGCAACGCCTTTGACTTACGGATTTGCGAGGCCGCCAGAAGAAAATAGGCGACGGCGTTTTCTGTTAAATATTTTCAACACACTTTCACACACACACACATATTTTCTAATGCGTACAGCTAAGGAATGCAATGCTTTGCCTGTAGTGTGTTTCCTGCCTGCACAGAATCCTTCAATGCCAGAGTGAGTAGGATGTTTCTAGACAGGCATGCTGCACCTTCGGCGTGACGAGTGATTCCTACTTACTTAGGGTACTTTTACTTAACACTAAAACTCATCTTGGCATTGATGTTCCGGCTGTGCTCTCGCGCACGAATGCGCGGGCCCCACCTTGACCATGATCCCATGATTACAGTGGAACGACGGCGATCTCCGACCACATCTACCAACTCTGTGACCTTGCTCCTAATGGAATCTGGCTAGATTGGATCATGGTTACACATTACAGGTTTCTTTACGATATTTTTCCTCACCATAAGAGCATCCGGTTAGCATCCGACTAATGTACATGACACAAAAACAGAAAAAAGTCATTGGTGTCAGTGGCCGGTAGGAACCCGGTACCTCTCGCTTACGAGTCGAATACCTTAACCACTCGGCCACCAACGCTCCTACTTTTACTAAACACTCCCGGTTGCCAATTGGACGTCGATAATCCTTGACATCGGGGGCGCTGTTCTTGTATCAGAATGTTAAAAATGCTGATAATAAAAATTGAAAACCGATCCACTCAAGGCGAGCGGTTCACAAATACGGGTCCTGGCAGGCGTGCGGTGGCGTATCGCTGTCACCGCCACCCGGCCCACCGCGGCACGTAAGTAATTGTATCGCGCGTGACTCGCCGATTTCAGGGCTTCTTTCGTTAAGTTCCGCGGTGCGTGAACCGGCACGCACCTTGTTCCCGGCGTGTGAAATCCGTTCCGAAATTAGCCTTTTTCCGATCTCGCCAAAGCCGCGGTAATGGTGTCCCGTGAGATTGGTATTCGCGGGTGAGCATTTGCGTAATAAAAGATTTGGCTCGGTACCGCTCCGTTCCCGGTGCTGGCTAGGTCGTGTCGTTACATTTGGCTTAGGAAGAGACCTTAACCTAAATTGTGATTTAGTTATCCTATTTTTTTATATTCCTATAAACCAGGTCACTTGTTGATTCGTGGTCCGTCGCCAATGGACAACACCAGAGGGGTTGTGAATACATTGCCGGCCTATGAGACAGGTTCTAATGTTGTACTGGCTTGGAAACACCGCTGCAGGAAATAACTACGCCGGTCGTACGACCCACGTATTCCTGGATAGATGAAGTTTTGAAAGTCCTGCACGCACTACGCCTCGACTGGCGGCAGAAGGCCCAGGATAGGAAGACGTGGCAATCTCGTATGTCGAAAGCCAAGATCTACTGTGAGTTTCTGGGTCAGCGCAGAAGAAAGCAACTTGGCCGTGGTTTCCGAGTGGATAGTGTGATCGTATCCCTCGTATCCCGTATATACGATCTTACTTAAAATATTGAAGAAATACTTGACAAAACTCTGCTGCTCACTCTCTAGTCTACAAAGGTCCTGCTTATCTACCTCGTTAGACATTAGTAGTCTGTGAGTGTGTTCCTTGATCATTATAATCTAGACGCCTTTAAGGCTAAAGTGAATAGACTGTTCCTAGACAGGCATGCTCCATCTTCGGCCACATCGTTATTTACTACTAGGTGAGATGGTGGTCAATTGCCTGGCTGCCTAATTTAGAAGAAAAAATTGCATTTTAGGACAAACAAGAGCAGAAAGTGTTTGTGTTACATTCTACTATAACACACTACATCTTGCCCTCAACAAACAGCAGTCCTTCTGCTAAAAAAAGATAAAAACAAGTCTAACAGTAGTCCTTTTGGAAACATGTTAACTTTTTCAATAAAGGCGATAATTGCACAGCTCGCGGCCGCGGCGGCGGGGAAACATAAACAATACGCCTGAGCAATAAAACAGTGCGATGGGCAATAACAGTTAACCGAGTGCCAACCGGACAGAAGCGGTTATTACCGGGTATAGTTGGATGTAACCGGTTATTACCTCGGCCAATTAACGCGTTTAAGTTCATGATGGATGGCGCGGTGGCGCTGTGCTCTGTGACTGTGACCTAGATAAGAACTTGAATAGAAAGTATTATAGAACTTTTTGTGTGAAGAACTTATGTAAATAGATTTATATGGAGTCTAATTTAAATTAATTTTTTTCCCATATTCATATTCGTTTACTGGTAAATTACATGTCATATTCATTATAATTACAGAATTCCAAATAAATATTATAGTAGATATCAGGTTTTAAAATAACACAATAGTATAAAATCAGTCCAGATTTTTCAATCCACAGATACAATTTATCTGCCGGGTAAAGTAATACTCACTCACTGTGGGCCTTATAAGAAAGCTCACTGTTACCCAAAGGGCAATGGAAAGAGCTATGCTCGGAGTCTTTTTGCGCAATAGAATAAAAAATGAGAAGATCCGCAAGCGAACCAAGGTCACCGACATAGCCCTAAGGATTGCCAGACTGAAGTGGCAGTGGGCAGGGCACATAGCTCGAAGAACAGATGGCCGATAGGGCAGTAAAGTTCTCGAGTGGCGACCACGTGCCGGTAGTCGCAGCGTGGGTAGGCCTCTCACAAGGTGGACCGACAACCTGGTAAGGATCGCAGGTACCAGCTGGATGCGGAAAGCACAGGACCGGCCTTTGTGGAGATCTCTGGGGGAGGCCTATGCCCAGCAGTGGGCGTCTTCTGGCTGATATGATGAAAGTAATATAATAATATGTACCTTCAAATTAAATTAAACTGTAATCCTTCACTTTTACGATTTTATTTTAGCTACAAAATAACTTACCAGACTGATAATTACGTTTCATCTGAGGATTGAAAAAGAGCCCTAAATTGAAAAGGTTCAAACCGAATTCACTTAAAATTCGTTTTTGCGGGTAATTGGTTTATGAAGCTGAATGCTCACGACCATACACTTCGAAACAACTCAAAACTGAAATTAATTTAATATTTCAGCGAAACACTAAAACCATCGATTCACTAATGGACTTCAACACATGCGAGTGCTGTATTTTCCAATAAGCTATTGATTGTTATTAGGATAGTGGTGGCCAACTATTCAAATCAAATCAAATCATTTATTTGTAGACATAGGTACAATAAGATCTTACTGAATACTGATTGAGGTTCGCAATTGGAAAATTTAACGTTGCTTACTTTATTATTTTCACGTGGTTGTTAATATAACCCAGCAAAATCGTACAATTTACATTGTGTTGCTCGTAAACCGCTGCGAATTTGAAAAAGTGTGACAGGCAAAAGTTGTAGAGAATTTTATAGGGTTTTATTTAGTAGCAAGTAACTTTTCTCTACGACGCACCGTTTTGGAGATATGAGTGAGTGACCTTTTGCGAGGCAGGTACCCTTTGAACCCTTTCAAACTAATTTATTGGGCTAATTATGACAGCACAAGAACACAAGACTTAAAATTCATTTAAAAAATCCACGATGGCTGTAATCAGTAGAGTAATTGTTTCTTTTACCAACATTTACGTATTTCTAAATCATATGTAGTTATTGCTTCTAATCATCTCTTTCTCTTTGCTAGTAGGCCTGCCAATGCGTTGCCCACCTCTATAACACGTTGCTCTGGCAGCAAAAAGGCAAATTTCCCTCCACTGCTAAAGCCAAGGTTCCCCTAATCCCCACCCCATGGATCACTGGAGATCTTACTTATCGGCAGAAACCAATACTATTTACATGAGTATTATTCAGCGCGGTATTTTGTAAGGTGGAGGTACTCCCCAAGTCGGGCGGCTCCATTCGAACGGGATACCGCGCTATGCCCTACCTCTCCTCTAGTTGCCACATGAAAAAATTACTTAAAACTTTCTGTTTCAATCTTTCCAAGTTAAACAACCTAAACTAATATGTACAACCTAATCAAATCTTCCATACAAGCATGCTATGACTTCGACCTCATCTTTCATGTGGTGAGTGGAGGTAAAATGAAGCCAATCCAAGCTAATGAAAAAGAAATACTCGCATTCGCAATCAATTGCAGCCCGCAGTACGGCAGCCCTGACATAATCAATGCTGTCTAAATTCTGAATAGTAATCGTTATTTGGAAACAAAGGTTTCGGTTAAATACGCTTTTCAATTAACGAGTAGCATATTGCCAATGCTGACTAGAGTGGTTAGCGGTTAGAACCCGGCTGTGTTGGCTGGTTTGTTCAATGATTACTGATAGAATCATCACTTGTATAATGTGTTTGTGGTTTCATTGTGTATAAATAAATGTTTTCTATTTCTTTTTCTATATTATAAAACAAAGTCCCACACCGTGTCTATCTGTCTGTCTCGATAAACTCAAAAACTAGTGATCGGATTTAAATGCGGTTTATACTAACAGAGTGATTCGTGAGGAAGGTTTAGGTGTATTATTTGTTAAGGTTCAACAACTCGCTAGTATGTACTAATTAAGTCAAAAAATCAAGAACTATATAAATATATATATATAGTTCTATATAGTTCGTGCCAAATGGATTGACAATAGCGTATCTTGACCTCTATTTAACTGTTCTATTTCATTAAATTGTAACGAATACGACTATTTAAATCCTTACACACATCGCTAAGATCATTAACAAATAAGTTGAATGAATGAATGATTAAATACTTTATTGCATAAATATAAGATACAGTCGGTCAGGTAGTTCTGGTGGAGAAATCAATGTCCGCTATTGCCAATCCATTTGGCACGGTGTGCTAATAATACCCCTTGGTATCAAGAATTAATTTAGAGTCACTCTATATACCCGTAATCAAGACTTCGGCATTTTTACAAACGGAAAATAGGAAGGGCGATGCGTTTTTACGCCTAAACCGCTGAACAGATTAAGATAAAATTTTGCAAGCAGATAGTTTGCAACCGAGAATGAAAAGTGTTGTTTCGTAGTAGTTGCGAACGTGGATAAAACGGATACTTCTTATCTGCAAAAATAAAGGATTTTACGCGGCGGAAGTCGCGAGCAAAACCGAGTACTGCCAAATGGTACACCAATATGCATACAAAAATTACACGGAACAAAGTATTTTTTTATTTTATAAGGGCAATAAAACAAATTACAGCCATACAACAATATTGTGCATAATTTTTTAAGTGTAAGTACTAGACTATAATTCATTCACATTATGTGCTCTGCATGGTATACAGTGTTTTTAGAACAGTATTAGTAGTATTGGTTAATTAGAACAAAAATGAAAATCCAAATTACAGTCAAACATTCTATTTTATTTATTAAAAGAAGAATGCAACACATTATTCTTAAATGTTGTCAAACTCGGATGAAACATGTCAAGTGACGAGTGTTTCTGGACCGCTTCATTATATTGGCGACAAATACGGACAGGATTATAACATGACGTATTATTCGAGTAAACTTAAGGGGCAAATACTCTCTGACTTACAAAACAGATCTACAACCTATTATAACCAATTTACATATTATAAACCATTATAACCTATGAAAGGAAAGCTAATACACCTCCAATCATTCAGAGCCGACCCGGAATCCCAGCTCCTGCGACCCAAATTACCCACTTCGTAATTAGTACAATAGGCCACAGTGTGCGTTGGAACTATTTCAAAGTGCTGAGCCGAGCAAATGGTACAATTATGCAGGAGATGAACTAATCTCATTATGCAAACGCTGCTTTACTGGCGGACGGCTTATAATGGCCTGACGCGCGTCACTGCCGTCGGGAACTCTCCAGACCGAATTACCTAAATCGGAAACTCATACGATAAGGTAATTCCGTTGTCCATTGCATTGGCCGCGTTTCGGTAGAGGAAAAGTTTAGAAATGCTCGTTCTTTATCCGTATTGTGATGATATTGTCAAATAGGAAGCGTCGGTGGACTAGTGACGGCCTGAGTGGTTCAGTGGTCAACGTGCCGGCCGGTCGATAGAGATTCCGGGTTCGATTCCCGGTTGGGCAGAAATTGAATTGACGAAATATTTAATTTGTGTTGTGAATATGGGTTTGGGTATTTAAAAGTATTTAAGTTGTACATCGATTATCTTGCATCCATAGTGTGATGGTACACTACTAATTCAAATTCATAAAACATAACCCTCCTTCTGTTGCAGTCGGATAAAAACATTGGCGCCGTTCGAACGCTACAGGTTGCTAACCTAAGAGGCTAAACTCGAACATGTGGCACCTACTTAAAATTCCGAAAACCAAAAGCAATAAATTCCCCAAAACGCAACGAACTTAATCACAAGGGTCACACTTTTGAAGCGCAAAAAAAATAAAAGTTCGTATTTCAAAATGTCAAATAAATTTACGCTGGGATATCTATGTAAAACCAATACCAAGAAAGCGAACAAGCTAGCCTAAGAATAAAAAACTCTCATAAAAACAAAGGTTTCAGATACATTTAAATCAATCTGTATCCTAGGTCTTACGACTTAGGGATGCTTATCAAATATGATATTACGCGGCAAACCGTTGAACAATTTCAGGGACGAGCAAGCGAGACAAAATCAGTCGGTGGTGAAGCGGCGCAGGAAGCGACAGGATTGGTAGATTGCATTCCCCACCACAAGGGATGATGCGCAGACGTCGGTTGCCATCCGTAACAACCAAAGGACACCAAGCAACACAAGCAAAGAAGAACCTTATGTTAATTAGAGTAGATACTAAAATTGTTATTAGTAATTTATAATGGTCAACGAGATGAATCGAGGGGTAGAGGGTTGACACTTCTTATTTCGGAGCGGAGCGAGGCGGCTGGGCGAGCAGCATTGCAAATATTAAGATCTTGAAGTCTTATAATATAAAATTATGTAATATTTAAATTTACTAATAAATTAAAGTCAGTGTCGGTGACAAAAGTTAAGTTGATACCTTCTATATTTATGTAAATGGTTTAGGTATTAATTGAATCGATCTGATTAATTATAATTATAAATTTCATCAATTTCTATTAGAATCCTCATTATTAGAGATTCCTATAGCATAGTTTAACTTAATCAAGATGGAAAGTGAAAGTTACCCAATCGATTGACATTGACATTTAATTTAAACGTACTTATAAACTATGAATTATCTGTGCGTGAGATAATTAGAGCATGGTATTATTTGAACAAAATATACCGAAGCCTATGTCTTCCATCATCCAATCAAGTAATTAATGTGTTTGATATATCTGTATGAGATCATTATCTGCTATTGTTTGATTAAATTTAACCAAAGCCTATGTATATGTATTGCGTAATTCACGTTAACGTTAATCATCACGTTAACTCATCCCTGCATGATATAGTCGTAATGTGGCATTATTTGAATAAAATGATATCAAACCTACCTATGTCTAAAATGCGACGCTTGGGAGTTCGTAATGTACTTATATTGAAATCATCATCAATGACGAATACTCCAAAATATATATTGTTCGATTGTATTCTACATAAATGTTTGATAATAAATACATGTAACAGCTTAACCCAACGGTTTATTCATAGTGTTATTAGACCAAAAGGCGTATGGACTGTCCCAGCTTATACGACTAGTCTAATTAACGAATATACCTATAATCTATATTATTATTACGCCAAAAGACATGTGAGTTGATCAGTCTCCACAAGACTAGCCTAATATTTGTAAGTAACGCGCAGCATTAATGAGTCGAATCCTTCATTAATAAGTTATAATTTATATTGATTAATTGTCTCACATTAATTTACTTAATTAATAAACCAATAACTTTATTGTTGGTTCACTCTAGTTGGTTCTATATTCAGTAAGATTGAGACACCGCCGTTGTTGCGATCCTTCATCTCGTAAAACGTAGGGAAAAGCTGTCTAAAGGGTCCTAAATTGGAAAAAAAAGGGAGAACAGAAAATATATAGGGGCCCCATTCTCAGATGAAAAGTGGATGTGTTTTAAATATATGGATATGACAACCCTACGGGGTTATACTGATTGACAGCGGTATATCAAAGGATATACCTAGTTATCTTGCCAGGCCAAGGCAAGCTTACGGAACCTTGGGGATCAGAAAGCTTCGACACCTTCCATCGTGTTACTCCTTGGAGCACATGGAAGGAAGCAGGTACACGTTAAAAGGTCCAAGTGGCGGAATAATATCGGCTGGGAGACTGGCTCCTTTGTGACCCACTTTAGGGGGCTCAACTTGCTGTCTTATTACTAAAACTATATTTACATATCACTCGAATTATTGCCATTGACGTAGTAGAGTTTTATTGCAAGTTTCTGTCATTTCATTTTACATAGACACTAGAAAGGAAAAAATTACAGTTTTAAGGCATTTATAAACCAATCATCAAATCCTAATCTCATAAAGTTAAATGGACTGTCGTTGACGGCCTATGTACAACCCATTTTATATTGGACTCACACACAACGATGAGACCGCTTCATGTTACGAGTGAGGCGCACAACCACGCTAGGTTTCATTACACGTAATGAGTGACTAGTTGGACCCTAGGATGAAGGGCGGGACCACGACAATAGTACAAGCTTAAGTTGGGGCTTAATAGCGGTGTGCGAATTGTTTAAAAAGTCCATTACATTGGCCGTGTTTTGATTGAGAAAATGTTAAAAATGCTCTTTCCGTCATCCTTATTGCGATGATATTATGAATAGAAAGCGTCGGTGGACCAGTCCACCTAAGTCCAAAGTAAGCGATTGATACCAACCAACATCTATCCCAAGTACAGCCACATTAATAGCACACTGTAACCTAAAGAAAGAAAGTGGTCCAGGCCAACTCCGTACATTAATACCAAAATAATTTACTGTACGCGTACAATAATATCATTCACATTAATTAGATACGCTGTCAAGATTCGTGAGGCTACTTGGCCACGATATAATTATAATGAATATAATTCAATTCGGAATCATTATTTCTTTTCGATTAATTCGGGATAAGTGTATATTTCGGGTAGTAGGACTTTATTCATCATATCATCTACGACTGTCCAAAGCGGAAATACAATGGAGACTCTTTGGACTTGTTCTCTCCTGATGAAAACGCAGCCCAATGGGTGAAGATATTTATTTGTAGTTTTAGTATTCATTAATAATACCTAGGTTACCTATAATTAGCGACTCGGCTATTAATGCCATACGAAGAAATAAATAAGTAGGACTCTGTCAAGCCTGGAGCCTAATTCTTGCGCTGTGACATTCCGAATTCAATATTTTTTTAGCCACATTCTTCCGTTAATAACGATATTGAAATGTCTATTGCAGCCTAAAAATATTTTCTCAACTATCTTTGACAGTCGTATATTGTCGAAGGTCAACTTCAGTGATATTTTAATACAAAAATGTTGCTAGAGAAAATGTCGAATTTGAGATGTCACAGCGCGAGAATAGGCTTCCTGAGGAGTCCGCCTGGGTGAGTGACACCGCCTTATCTACTTTTGTCGCCAAGCAATAATGTTTGCATTGTTGTGTTTTGGTTTGAAGGCTAGGCCAGCGTAATTACAGGCATGAGGCATTTGATCTTAGTTCTCACAGTGTCAACGCACCTAAGGTTCTACATTTTTGTTGACTGCAACCTAAATGCATTATTCGTAGATGCTAGGGGTAACTCTGCAGCTTGGGCCAAATGGAGGGAACTCACAGCAGTCACCTGTGATCCTAAAATCCCTGTGAAGCAATGAATACATCCGTGGTAGTCTTGGCGTGAGGGATAACGCAGACAAGATGGAGGAGGCTTGCCTGCGCTGGTTTGGTCACGTGTTGCGTAAGCCTTAGGACTACGTGGGAAATAGGTGCTGGAACCTGCTGGTATCAGGAAAGAGGTCCCGTGGGCGACCCAAGAAGTGATGGATTGACATCGCTGAGTCGGATGCGAGAGCCAACGGCCTACGACGCGAGGATGCCGAAAACCGGGCGAAGTGGAGAAGAATGAGCAGGAAAGCGGACCCTGACAGAGGCTAAGATAAACGCTAGGACGATGATGATGATGCTAGGTGTAACAGTTACCGCATACCATCAGGTGGGCTGTCTGCTCGTTGGTCACTAAGTAGCAGCTAAATAGTATTATATATAACCCAATTGACACAAATCTCGGTTACCCCCGACCAAGTTAACTTAAACTTAAATATTGTCTAAACTACAAAACCGATATGAATGAAAAGTTAAGAACCAACTTCATTAAACTGGCTTTCAAATAGAGAAAACCGCATCCAAATCGGTCCATCCGTTCGGGAGCTACGATGCCATAGACAGATACGCAAAGCCACAGATACACACGTCAAACTTATAACACCCCTCTTTTTTCGTCTCGACTCGGCAAAATGAGACTCGACGTCGCGGGAATACTTCGTTAAGCATTATTCCTAAAATAATGTTACTATAATATCACTCAATATAATAGTCGAGAGGACTAAAAGGGAAGAATAGAAGAAATTCACTAGAAGAAATTTTCCTTAACATGTACAAAGCTGCCCCATTTCGATTCAAAGATAATAGAGATAATATTAAAGTAAGTATATTTTCAAAACACATGATACAGTATGACATAATAAAAATAACTTTCATATAGGCTTCTTATCGAGTCGATGGACTTAGCTCCCCTTTATATATAAAGATATGATATGTGTTAATTTTATTCTATTGATAACTGAAATGACGATGTATATTTAATACTATAAATAAATGAATATGAATATGAATATGATTATACTTTGTTCGCCCAATATTCGGCGACGCATTTGGACTGGCCTTGAACAAGTCCTCCATTGTGCAAGTTTTTGGACGCGCCGAGCTTGAGACGAGGTGGTCCATGGTTTGCGGAGATACACCACAGTCACAAACAGAATTTTCTTTTAAGTACCCCCTCATAAAGAGATATAATAGAGTCATGTGTTTCGAAAATATGTACCTACTTTTAATTAAAATGGGGAAGTTGTGTGCAACTATCAGAAATGTTCTTCTATCGACTATGATCTTTCTCCCCCTTAGTCTTCTCAGCATCATAAAACCTCACAGTTTTATTATAATTTGTATTATATGGGCAAATCTTTGCAACCAAGCTTTATCAAATTGGTCTACCTAATAGCTGCGACTAATTCATTATCCGATTATGTGCTTCGTAATTTATGCATCGCAGCGACCGCAAGTCAAGCGCATCGCATGTGATATTACTGAGGACCGACGCGATTGCAGGGCGCTGCGCCGGCCGCACTGGTGCAATCTCCTAATGCCGTCGCCAATGGAAAGGAATCGTTTCGTGAACCGGTCGTGGTCTTATTTGATGACATATTTAGTAACGAATACTAAGAATAATAGACGCGCCATGGCTAGACGTTGTTAATGCCGAAGACTGCGAAGTGGACCAAGAGGAGTGGGACAGCGGACCCATACGGGCCCTCGCGTGACGCGCGGGAGCGCAAGCGGGTTTTAATGCCAAGATGATGATGATGTTTGCTAACGAAAAGTTATTGTATATGGCAACGGCATAAGAAACAGAGATAACGAAATACTAGTTGGATATAGTTATGCGCCGCTCACCTTTATACCACTTGAGTGGCATGACAAAAATAGGCTTGTCAAGCCAATTTGGCCGTGTGTTGGGAGATTTCTGTGAAGGACGTAATGCAGCTTGACAGTATGTAGGGTAAAATGGGCCAGATCAAGTCTATTTTAACACAACACTGGATCAAGCCGCATGATAGTGAGTTGCTGTCATTAGGCGTTTATCGTAATACCGTAGCGAAGCGCTGTTGACCAAGATCTTTCATTGAAGTATTTTCAGAGAAAACGGGGGCCAACCGTGATGGTAAATTTAAGACACAGACGCTTATTATGAAAGATAATAACGTAAACCAAATAGTAGTTCATATTCGACCATGTTGTTGTTCGTGGTCGTAAAGAGTGATCCCGTTCCGTGGACGATCCGTGGACGACCAGTATTACGTAATCGCTCTGCAGTTAATACTGCGGGTTATTGTCAAACACAGCCTGTGCCCGCTCGGGTTTGCTATTGACTATTCCTAGGTAGGATACCATGTGGTTGCAAAATGTGGTTTATCGTTATAATTGGCGTACTAGTCACCTTTACTTCATAATACTGTAACTGTTATTGTGTGGTGTGCTATGTACAATAATTGTCTTTTCTGACTTTTTAATTGTATTATGAGGTCTTAAACTACTAATATTACTACATAAGGATGAACGTTTAGCGGCAGGACACCGTATTGCGAGACCGATAACCAAGGTAGATAAACAATGTTCACAAAATCCGGAAACTTGATGGGTGACCGTTTCGTGCTAGCCACACTCTACGCTACGCAAACGCTGGCCACGCTGAACTACGTTGGAAAACCCCTAAACCTAGATAAAGCACACCCAGCCAGTCTAAACATAGGTGACTGACAATTGGCAAGACATGAGCAGCCTCGCTGGCGCGGTGCCACGGTGGCTGACTTCCCCATTGAGTTTTATGGCTGAACGTAGCGACCCCAATCGCGGGACGCATTCTGCATCAGAATACGGGTTAAGCGTCGCACTGTAGGGCAACTTGGTGAGCTCCTAAGGGTATTATTATACGGATTATCTTGTGCATCGACTCAAATTGGAACGGGGACATTGGTGGGTCGCGGAATGGAGCGGCTGAGTTGGACGGTGGCGAAGGGCGATTTATGGAACGAATATTGAGGTCATATGTAAGAAATTGAGTCGGGATTTAGTTGTTTCAGATCCGTTTTTTTTCTAGTATTACTCATGACTTGTTTTAATGAAAACGAAATGGAGGTGTCGTGTGGTGTCCGGCAGAGTAGAATAGCACCAACCCCTTACATTCATGGGTGTCGTACAAGGCGACTAATGTTTTCGAGGCAAAAGATCAAGAGTCTCCGTAGTCTGGAAAATGGGCAGCAGCATTTTCCATTATTATATTTAAACACTGCGATCTCCAAGCCGCCTGCCAAGCGTGGAGATTATGGCAATAACCTCCCCTTTCGTGGGAGAGGCCCTAAGTCCTGCAGTGGACTGTTACGGGCTGAGATTATGGAATGGAGGAAACTGATACTAACGTCTGTATCTATAAACAAACTTGAATACGAAAAGTAGCTTTATACTATCTCTGTTTCTGAGTTCACACAGTGCTCGTCTGTTAAGTGAATGCACTGTTTTCAGCACGGCTCTGTGTTTGATAATTTTTTCTCGGTGCCTTTATGCATACATTCATATTGTCAGTTGGAACCCTGTGCGTTAGCGGACACTGTGTCACCTTACGTTACCGGTTTTTAATATGGGTTATCTTTGCAAAGGTAGAACCCTTATGTTTGTATCCTATCAGATTCCAAGAAAATTGAGATCAATAGTCCGTCAATTTAAAATTGGAATCCCCATGGCGGTGCCTCTTGCATATATCTACTATCAAAAGCAGTCCGTTTTCTTACCAATCGACAGCTTAAACTTGTCGGATTATAGGTTTTCTTGTCAAGCGACAACTTTACGAATTATTGAAAACTCTGGCAAGGAACACCTATTGAGTAAGCTGAAAGAAATAGTACTATGGCTACTTCAGCAACATTTTCTCGGGCTCGGATCAGATACAGTACGATAGCGCGTTTAATGAGCTACACATCCACAATTAAAAACATCTGAACACCAAACTTGAAACAGCACAGGGCCGGACTAACTGCGGAACTATCCACACCAAAGGCCAACAAATCAGGCCGCGGCAAGCACAGAGCCGTATCCAGTAAACAACGGCAGGTGCCACCGGCAGGCAATCTCGTTTGTCTCGCGGCAAACTGCTACAACGACCCAGCGAAACACTAATTGGGCCATTTGCCCTGGTAATCCAAGACGCCAATTTAATTTGTATTGCGTTTTCGACTCGTTTCCCCTACCAGACGCCATCTTTGTCTGGTTAGTGTTATGTGCATGCGTCGGCCATCTGAGCTCCGGTAATGCCGGGGTTCCACGGTCTTGGGTAGGTAATTCTGTTTGGACGTTAAACTAAACTGGGCAAGGTTTGGTGGAAATGTTCAACTATTGTTGGTGTGTCAAAATAAATGAATAAAAGCTTGGTGTGCGAGAGACTAAGTGGGTATGTTTAGTGTAAGAAACAAATAAACTAAGTAAATTTATACGTTTTTTGCACTTGCAGGCAACGTGTTTCTCAATATAATTTTTGTCAAAAAAGTTTCCAATAATGACGTTCTGTCACAGACGGTTGGGTTGCGTGGAGAGAAGCGAGTTGAGTAGTTGCTATGAACTACCGTTCCAAATCTAATATTTTTCGGAAATTTTAGAAACTGGCGCAGCATACTCAGCAATTTGGAGTACAACCAGATCATTTTGTTGTCTAATGCATCTAAATTATCAGTTTGCATAAACAGTTACGTAGCAGTATCCATGAATTATATGGTAAAGAATGAACTGGAATTAATAAGTACTAATTCATTGCCCGATTTGATTTGTAAAATTTATTAGTTATTCATATTGCCCGGATTAATCACTTGGCCCATAACAGATACAACAGAATCTAATCCAAAACGAAAAATTTGACTCCCTCACCACTTAAGCACGAGTATGTCGCCAATTCGCCATCAGTCCTATAGAGGAAGTCCCACGCAAATATGTGACCGAGGCCTCTACGAGGATGGGGGCTCAATTCCTCGTCTCGAATAGAAATAAAGCCCCTCAATCAATGCGGGAACAACGCACCGTCTCGTTTAACAATCTCCCAACATGTTCACTTGTCGGAAACATCCATTTACTCCCGTCGGGTGTTCATTGAAAGAAAATCGGAGGAAATATCTTTACGTAACTAAATAAATTAGGTAAAAGCATTTCGCCGCTCTCCCCCTCCGTCCCGCCTATGTTATTTCTCTCAAGAGAGGGACAAAAAGCGAGGTATTTAGGTTAATATCCCCCGCAGAGAATGTATCCTCTAATTACTGAAAACGCCCTTCGTTTTTACCGCGGTTCTCTTATAAGGAAACAGGGCTGTGGTCAGGGCGTGAGAAATAAGGTTTCATTGTGTGGCCGCTATAGAGTTTG
This sequence comes from Blastobasis adustella, assembly GCA_907269095.1. Taxonomy (NCBI): domain Eukaryota; kingdom Metazoa; phylum Arthropoda; class Insecta; order Lepidoptera; family Blastobasidae; genus Blastobasis; species Blastobasis adustella. The sequence goes on along the minus strand of OU026118.1, from coordinate 20,753,181 downwards.
CCGGATACGTGTGCTGCCCGCAGCAAGTGTTAATTCTTATTAAGGAATTGGGGCGAAATGGTTTTGTCGTACCGTGTTTGAGCGTAAATATTTTTGCTTCAAACAGAAAAAAATATTATAGTAATTTGTTTAAGTGCGAGACCAGGGCCCGTATTTTTGAACCGTTTGAATTGGATACGTATGCGAATTACCTACATATCTCTTCCACACTCGTCACAACTTACAAGGGTGAAAGATAGTTAGCTAATTCGCACAGCTAGTACATTGCAAAACACTATATGGACAATTTTGAATATTGGCAAAGAGCCCCGGAAAGAAGTAAGTATATTAGGACTCAAAATTCAAGACAAAATAAAATAAATAAATTCGAATTAAAACAATGAACAATTGTGGACTGTACATCTAATATGGCCAGGCCACATGATCCACAGTTGCCATGAAATATGGAGCAAAATCGTCACAAATAGGCTTCAGTGATGGACGTGCAGACATTCCGCTTGATGCGAAGGAGTAACTATCGCCCAAATCATTATCTCATTAGATGGGAAAAAGGAAGGCAGAGTTGATTACCCCAGGGTTAGAAATAAGCTAGAGGAAGACAACAGAAGAGATGGAAAGACGACAGTATACACTACGGGACACTGGGAGAGAGTTGTTACAGAACATAAGAGAGATTGGGGAGTGTCGGTGGAGTCATTTGCCAATAAGCACATTATTATCTGTGAGCCCTTATCCCACTATAAAGTGGGGTCAGCTGACAGGCACGTAATTATTGTAGTATAATACTGAAAGGTGCTCGCACAACGATGTTTTGTTGGAAGCAGTTCCAAACTGTTTACAATTGTTCTGTTGGACACAGATTTTAATATTCCCAGAGTGATGTACAAAGTCGAAACTACTTCTTCAAATTGAATAGCCATTTTTGTATTTACTCGTACCATGTTTACAAATGATGCAAAAAGTTTAATTTTGTTTATAAAAATGCAGGATGTCTCTTAAAGTTTACAAATGTATCTCAACCCCCGTATTGGGAGCTTGAGTGTGTGTATATTTGTTCATTCTTCACGTATAAACGAATGATCGGATTTGGATAAAATTTGATAGTTAGCTAGAATAGAACATTAGCTATTTTTACCCATTAGCGCGATATAAGGTGTAGTCCACGTGGGCGGAGCCGCGGGCGGAAAGCAAGTAGTAATATAAAATTAAGTCTCCATCTCTTAGCAGAAGAGTTGGAGATTGCGTTGTTGACAAAACACAACAAAAACGTTACTGCCCATTTTCTGAGCTATAGAGGTCCAAACTGATCTACCTCTATAAAGAAATAAGTGCCTTGTACGACACCAATAACTACATTTTCTAACATTTTGGCACTCCATTGTAAAAAATAATCCACAATTTTAACCCCTTTATGTCCCTAAATGCATCCCTGGAGCACATTTACGGCAATATGGCTTCTGTAAGTCAGACGTGCGATGTGTATTAATGTTCTTGTGATGGTTCTTTCTGCAATGCCTTTATGAATGGAATAATGCGAGAAAGAAAATAACCATCACTTATTGTGCCCCGTTTTTGCGGTGCTGACACCTAGGTGTCAAGTGTGAATGCGAAATGGCAATGGTGGAAGTACCTAGAATTATTATTAATATTATTACTTGAAATATTCTTTGCAATGAGGTTAATGTTAGCGCAATTATATTAGATGGTTAACACACATTGCTCGTCCATAACGCAGATAAGATGCAAGAGTGCCATCTTCGAAGGTATAATTACAACTAGTAACAACGTTCCGTTGTGGATGGAGCCGTCCAAAACTCAGTTGCAGTTGATACTAATCCTTACATGGTATAAAATAAAGTCGCTTTTGGGTGCGGGGGACGTGGTCGGACGTCCAGCCAAGGTCGGTTCCGCGCATCCGAATTAATCCAAAAGCGACTTTATTTTGTACAATATAAGGATTAGCATCGACTGCAACTGACGGTTGGTCAGCTCCAGCCAAATCGGTCTGTTACTAGTTTACGTCTCGCGCAGACCGGAAAAATATGTAGGAAACAAAAGTCTGGCCATGCCAACTCCGCGAGGCATGGCAAAAACAGGCCGACCCAGGAAGTGATTGCTTGACGTCACTAAGGATAAATCGCACACCAATAAACTCACCCAGAAAACCAAAGACCGAGCGAAGTGGACAAGGTGAAGCGCAACAGGGATTGACTCCAGGATAAAAAATGAAATGATTGGGGGATGATTAGTGTTAGTGTAACAAAAATAAGACAAACATTAACAAATAATTTCACTGATATTTGACGACGAACTGTAATATTTTTTTATTTTTTATTTATTTAATTGTTTTACAGCTGTATTTAATTTGATGAAATCTTGAATCTAAGGCTGCGTCCCCAGTAGGCAAACTGTTTGCCGCTGACTAAGTTAGCGGCGTATCGGTTTAGTATGCCCTTCCATATACTTTAAATGGAGTGTTCACTGTTTGCTAGTTTTGCGCTCAATCTACGCAATTTGCAGCGTTACACGCGCCGACTATCTCAGTAGGCGGCTGACTCAAAGAAAAACCGGTTCCAGCCGGTACGCCGCTAAGTCGAATTTTAGTTGGCTACAAATTTGCGGCTCACTCAGTCGGCGGCGAACAGTTTGCCTACTGGGGACGCGGCCTAAGGTTGAAGATGAAATTAAAGATAAAAAATGTAAACACACAACTGTCAATGTCAAAGAGACTATCCAGGGGTATAAAATCTTTTTATTTACCAAATGGATATGCATCACTTTTCAGTTGCTTTATAATAGCTAGTAAACTTTCGAAAACCTAACAAATCGATTTACACCATTTATTCAATTTATCAAAAACGTAATAAGTAACTCGGTAACTATTAGTCCTAGAACACTAGTAAGAAAACTCTAATATTAGAAAGAAGTGCCATTTTGAATCTTGTATTATTTTATGTATGTATTATTTAAGAAAAGCAGTATATATGTCTCGGCGTCGGTCAATCCCTCACTTTCCGAGCTATTGCAATAATGTACAGTAACAACGAACTAAATGTTTAGAATTTCTCACCATTACCAGTGGCATAAATGAAAACTACACATATTTTAATTGAAAAAGCACAAATGCTTAACAAAAAAAACATTGTTCCCTATTTAATTCAACAAAATATTTTTAAATATTCATATGTTTTATTTCATTTTGAATGTAATACTTTTAATCAATATTTCAATGACTTTAAACATTCTACCATTTGGGTTATTGTTTTTTATAGAGGCAACCCATTTGTTTACATTTTTTATCTTTGTTTTGATCTCATACTTTACTAGATTGTTAATAAATAAACAATAAACTGTCAAACTTGGCATTTGTGATTGGTGTTGCCATTTATAAAGCGCATTCTATTCTAATGAAAATTAATGGATAGATCTATTCGGAGGCTCTCAAAATGGCATCACTAAGGATGCGCTTATACAAGCGCGTGAATGCGCTTATTACCTATATTTGACTAAATTCAGTAGCCTGAATTCAAAAGCAAAAAGCAAAGTGAAATGTATTACTCATAAAGTAAGGTCCTTTTTTGGTATCACGGATTTTGAAAAGCGTTGTGACTGTTCTATAAGTTAATTATGTTTTTATTCAATACACAAAGTATAATACCATACTTTACGTTCTTACACTAGACTTAGCGGAGATGTCTTTAAAACACCCCATTCTGACAACATCCATCACGTCAGGTAAATACACGCAATACTCATCTCCGCCCACCACAATCGCTTTATGCCGCAAATCGACATACTAAATCGATTTCAGTGCCGATTTTCCGTACAAAATCGATAAGCCACCGATTAAAGCAGCTTAGCGGTTGCCGTTAAAACCTGGAATGGAATGCCAATTAACAGTGATTGCTGGTTCATTGAGAATTTGTGGATTGACTGTGTTAGTACATTACGATACGAATGGGTAATGTTGCTTATTACATTATGCACGAGGGCGTAATGGTATCGAATGCAAATAAGTAGTTGTTTTACAACGTAGTTGGGCAGGAAAACAATTAATCACAAGACACAATTTATTTCGCTTCTTCGATAAATCTTTTCTTGTCAGGTAAAGACAGGGAGTTCCTCACACCTTGGAGCCAAATTGGTCGCGAACTGTGCGGTTCCAAAGGAAATTTCTCCCACGCATAATAAGGTTGTGGAATTATCTACCTGGTGAGGTTTTCCCTTTTTTCAAGAAAGGGGTGATAAGTTTTTATGGTGGATTCCCCTGATATTGCAAACGTCCATAGGCAGCGGCGACTGCTTACCATCAGGCAGGCCTTAAGCTTGTTTTGCCACTTTACAGGTATAAAAAAGGTATCTGACGTAGTGCAACAGTGCTAGACATACGTAAAACCCTGCACTGAATCTGATGAATATGTTCAGTCACGGGGTACTGTAACTTCTCAGTCACCCTAATACGTATTTATCTGTATAAATACACACATACGAATATCTACCTACAAAGAGTAGATATAATAAATATCATTTCACATATTGTGATTTGGCCGTGAGTATGTGATCGTCTAGTTGTCGATTTAAATTTTCAGACCCATTACGTTGTGTATAAATTTTGAAAAACGTCACAATTAATATGTAAGTTTATAGCAATACTCTGTAAAACAACAGCCTCAATATTCGAAAAATATTTATAAATGAATAAGATTCAGTTCACATAAATAAAAGTAAGATCCAATCAAAATCCGCACTAATGAAGCTTAAATCCGCATAAATAAGTTGATTAAAATGAATACACGCAAATCGAAATAGTCATACAATTTATAAATTCCGCACAAGAAATCAAACAAGGTATAAAGTAAACATGCGACTTAGCTTTGACAGCTCTCGAAACGGCAAACAGGATCCTTCTTTCTTCTGTGGCCACCCTAACCCTATTTTTGCGAAACCCTAAAGTTACCTAAATAATATGAAATTAGGACCTTTAGGTCTCGGAAACCTACCTAATCGAATAGGATAAAACTGAGACTCCCATCCAACCTAACATCCTACAGCATCGTGACTGGACTACATTTCCAGCCTACGTGCCGTTCCGGCGAAACCTTTGACATCAATCGACCCAATAACTTATTTTTAATCCATCACAAACCATCACACATATTCCGATCGTCTCGTCAAGCCTTACTATGGTCATACCTATCGACTCACAAGTCATGGAGAGACAATTTTATTTTATTTTATTTAATTTGCGCGCGTTTGTTGTGTGCCTACTGTGAGGGACGCTAACGACTCAGACCAGGTTTCGATCCAAACTCGAGATTCATGTCCGTAGGCAAATGTCACTAAAGCTTTAAAAGCACAAAGGTACTTAAACGGAACATGGGTCTAAACCAGAATTCGGCGGCAAACCTAGACGTAGACTTAGTTAGAGCGCCTAGGCCATCGAAGACAAAGTCGGGTTCGTGCGCCAACTCAATCTCTTAGAGTGTATTCGATGTCACATCCGAACCTGTGTCCCAGGTTAGTTTCTAAGTTTTTTGTTCAGTGAGGGTGAGTACTGATGATATGTAATTTGGTTATCTTTTTCTTTTAAATTTGTGTTTTAATCACCTTTCACACTTACATTGAAATCTCTAAGAGCCCTACTAAATACTCTAACTACCATAAAAGTAATGAGAATGTAACTTACTGTTAGCTTTCGAAACTTAGAAACAAATATAAAACCAAAAACAAACCAAATCACTGACACTACGGAGATAAAGGCATAGATAGAGAACGAAATAAACGTCACAAGCTGAAAATAACACAAAGTAATAAAGCACAAATTAATTTAACAAATCACACGCGAGTTGTAATGAACTTTCCCGTGGACATTTGCAAAACCTGGGGTTTCTTAGTTACGGAAATGGATAAAATGATGTTCACGCGACGCGCCCCAGGGGTTGACTGTCTCGTTTCTACTACCCTGGCCACCTTGCTTCGAATCCTTATCTTCAACATTCCCACAGTTCAAAATTTCAAACAAACAATAAATCAAATATTTCTAATTTTATGCGACTGCTCTTATAACGTTCGCACATCCATAAATTTCACAAACTGTTCCTGATAAACCGAAAATAGTTTAATGTTACAACAGCTAGGGATGTATTACACACGACGTTTTATTTATTCAACGTGTCGATTAAATTTAAATAACGCAAAGAAAAATACGCAAGCAAATGAATTCGATGTGAAATTCCTTTAGACCAAAAGTTACAGTGTAGGGAAGTATAAGTAACCAATATAATGACATTTTAGGTACTATAAACTCGACGTAATGTTAAATTAGACCGAGTATAGATTAATACCGAGGTTTAATTTCCATGAAGCAATTAAATTTGAGTCATCAAACAAGTAGATTAAAATTAAGTCCTAGGCTCGTTTAATATTTGGTTGTACTTTAATTCAATTATTAATTTCGATATTTCGTTGAAACGTATCTATATATTCACATCACTATCACTTGTGGGTATTTTTTCATGGGTCCCAAGACTTGTCGCCCAACATTTAAAATATTCCCGATATTCTGCCTGTCGTTCAGCTAATTGTTTAAGTTTATTACAAAACCAAGTTTTGTGTTAAGTATTTGAGAGTATTAGTTGAAAGAAATCATGATAAGCAAACATATTTTAACCACACACTGCTCTGTGTATGATATGCCTATTCATTTTTAAGACTATCAACTATAAACATACGATATATAAATAAATTGTACGGTGACGAGCTCATGGCACATAGTGATCGTTACAGTACCAATCGGCTCCCAAAGTCAACCGGTCTCAGGATCCCCAGGGAAAAACCTTGGCCAATCTTGCTTCACCGATGGTATTATGAGGTAAACCAATCGTGTCGAAAGCTCGACCAGTACAAACGGTCACCCATCCAGTTCTCGGACTCTGCGAACGTTGCTTGGTTATTGATCTCGCATGCGCACTGCCGCTTGACCAGTGCCAATAGTTTAAACTGAACGTGTGTTTAATAAACCGTAACCGTAATAAATCTAACGTTATCACTATTATAAAATAAATTAATATTCTTGGACAATTCACACAGCGTTTCTAGCCCCAAAGTAAGCAAATATTGTCTTATGTATGTCAGAGAACTGACAAACTACTTTTAGACATTTTTAAATACATATTTATTTAACACATAACACCTAGACCCGTAACCGAAATTAAAATTCATCAAATCAATATCTGCCCGGCCGGGAATCGAACCAGGGACCGCTTCGTGGCAGACTGGTATGTTAACCAACCGAACCACTCAGGTCGTCAAAGAAAGAAAGTCCTACGCCGCGGCTGTGTCTGTCTATCTGTTCGCGATAAACTCAAAAACTTCTGAACTATTTTCACCGATAGACAGAGTGATTCATGAGGAAAGTTTAGGAGTATAATTTGTTAAGGATAGTTCTACTGATAATATTATGTTACGCCGATTTACATAGTAGGTACAGGAGGCACCAACATCAATCTACCCAATACAGTATGAGCTAGCATCTTTATAGACGCACAAAGTAATGTTAGCCTTTTATACTAGCTTAAGATAAGTTGAAGCTAACACAATGGGTGCTCCTTATTTTTCACAAGAAATTTCTTCCAGCAGGCCTAACATTATTAATATTTTATTCAACTAAATGTAATATACTAACGGTCTTATTCATATAAAGTTATGGAAGGTTTATAGAAGCTTGCTAAAATATAGTTGTTGAAATTGGAGGAATTGTTCAAGGCCAGTTCAAACGCTGTATGCGTCGCCGAATACTGGGCGAATAAAGTATAAGTCAGAGTTTAGTCCATCGACTCGATAAGAAGAAGAAGAAGTTGTTGAAAAACATTCATAAACGCATAAAATCGCTAAAACGCTCATTATCGGATTCAAAACTTATAACGCTTTAAAGGCCTAATGAGTATTTTAGCTAACGACCGCGTTAAATTTTATAAATAAATATAAAAGTTAATATAATGCATATTTACTCATATCTAACAATATATTATACCTATAGCTATTGATATGCAGCTGTCTGTACGTACGTAGATACTTATAATCGATGCGACGGACGGACGGAACGGTGGAATGAATTCGAATTCCGTTCAATAACAGACCCAGAGATCCGTGTTCAATTGAGTTTCCGCGTCGCCGGACTGGCTACCTATAATGTGGGCAATTACTCCGAAATAGTGTATGCATAATATTTTATAAGGGACGTTGACTGTGGCTTGTACAGGCTTTTTATTAACTTGTTTTGTAATAGCGCGGAATGGTCTCACGTGAAGGGATTCCGTTACTCTATAAGTTGGGATTCTTAAAAGAGCCTACAGGTAACTCAAAAGATTGGCATCCGCTCTCTTAACGATGCGGATGTCCTGCTATGTTATTCTCTGAGACAACATCCGTTGTCGTGGCGTAACGATGAAACGTGACAACTGGTGGCCAGGATGCCAAGCAAATTTCTATTAAAGTATTGTCATCCGACCGAACATCCTACATTTCATCGTTGCCATCAAGGATGTTTCTTAGAGAATCGCACCCCGACTTTGAGCGCTTTTTGTTAGGACCATGCGAAAATAAAAAATAAATCTACCGCTTTCTGTCAGCCGAACGGTATTCAATTTTGATTTTCGCCAATAAAAATTCAATATCTTTTAAATTAGGTATGTTGACAACACCGAAAGCATCTTGAAAATTGAAATCCGTTCGACTCGACGCGAGCGTATCGAAAATAGAGCTCCTGTCCGTTGCTATCCTCATAAACTAAATAAAAATAATAAGTCCATAAACTTTTCAATAGACAAGTCGAAACTCCTTTTAATGGAATACCATTTCACTGCTAAAATTAGAATTGAAAATGTCGCATAAAAATATCCATTTACTTCATCGCGTATTTAGTAAAAACTTTGGACGGATGGCCCTCCAGAGACAGGGGCCTTGGCTTTGTAAGATTCGAATAAACTTTGACTAGTAGGTGTGCAAAGGTCAGATGTTCAATTCATTGTTGGTTTCATGTTTTTTTTTGTAATTGTACTATCCAGGCATTTGACCGCCACCTCCCCTGGTGGTAAGTGATGATGCGGCCGATTATGGAGCATGCCTGTCTAGAAACAGCCATTCACTCTAGCCTTTATTAAAGCAGAAAAGATAATTATTGTTTACCTGCACTCTATATCAGACCCGGGCTTGAGAAAACTAAATAGTCACGAGTACCTACGCAATAACACGGTATATAGGGAGACTTTAAACTAGTTATTGATACCCAGAGCTATACCACTCTTACTATGGCTCCAATAGTCTGAAATCGCGAAAATAAAATCAGCTGTTTCATATAAAATTAAAAACGACTTCTGCCAAAATGTATAAATCAGCTGACTTTTATTACGATCACATGCATCATGCTTGCCCCTAAGTATTTATACACACCTATCAACACACGTCAAGCTTATACACACGTCAAGTACCTTTGTTGTTTAAATATTTTACTACTTTCGATGCTCCTACGGTAGTCAGTTAATGTTTCCTATTGTAAATATCGCTTAATCCGCACTTAATTCGTCACAGTCGAATATCGAAAAAGCAGCATCAGCATATTGGCATTTCGCGGAGCACTTCAAATAGTTTCATATTGAAATTGCCATTGGGGACTGGAACAGCGGCCGTTTCATGCATTTTATATGGCCCCGGGCGTACTACGGTACCCTCGGGCTCGATGATTTGACGCCGCATCATTCATCGAATACCCTCAAATTATCGATCTACCCGCAAAACACATTTTCGACCTACCCGCGAATATACTTTTTAATTTCCCAACTGCCAACCGAATCTCATTTGAATAATGTTTATTTATGAATCGTGTTTTAATATTGCCGATGTTTACGTTGATTATTTACCGTTGCGGAAAAATGTTGCATGGCTTTATTACAGCGGTTGACGTGTTTTGTTTTGGTAAATTGTTGAAATGTTGGCAGGGCGATGAGTTTATTGAAATAAATAGTATATGATATGGATCATTTGACGATTTTACACTACATATTACATTATTAAATGCGTCGAACGCACGGCGCATTGTATTGATGTAACAAAAGAATACAATTGCAAATTGGGAAACTCTACTTTATATTTTTATATTTTATAATAATACATCGATTCGACGCATTGGTTTGATTGATTTGAGGAGTCTTTGGATTCGACTTGTACCATTTCACCAATGGTCCAAAAAAACCAAATGTCACAAAGCAAGGGCATCTACCTCTAACAGACAGTTATTAAAATCGCCGTTAAGCAACAGCGGTTGCAATTAAGAAAATTAAATCACCTCCCATTCCGAAGGTAAACAGTAACCTAAAAGCCTTTACAAGCTAATGGAAGATTTAATAGGCTATTACTCGACTTTTATTTTACTCCACGGACGCGTTTAAGACAGCTAGATCGCTATACTGCCGATAAGGAAAAATATCAATGGTGTCGCGCATCGCAGCTGAAGGTATGTTAGTATTCTGTTATCTATTTCAGCCGCCAAGCAACAATCTTGTTGTTTTCCGGTTTGAAGGATAAGGTAGCCAGCACAACTACAAAATCCTTGTTTGTGAAAAATAAAAATAGTTATTTCTTGCTAAATTTTAATCACGAACTGACGAAATAGGCTAATTATCAGTGAATATGTAATTTCAAAAGCACGAGACAAAAAATAAATTTTGTCTGGTGTCAAACTTAAAATTGTTCATCTCTCTAAAACGAAAATTTGTTGCGTATAAACAATCGGAAGGACTTCGTTCACTTTCCTTTTTCGTCGTCTTTCTGCTCCGCTTTGTCCATTGTTTTTCCTACCTCGTCCACTCTCCCATGTCATCCCCTATCTCACCACGTCCACTTCCCTATGTTATTTAATATATCACCTCGTCTACTCTCTCTTCATTATCATTATGTGAAAGGGACTGTTTGTAAAAGGGACCGTTTATGAAAGGGACCGTTTTCGAAATGGGCTTAAATGCATCCAAAGCGAACATGATTTCAAATCACCTTCAACGAAGTCGCTTTTTCCTACGAGAAGTGCCCAACATTATACGGCTAAAATTTTCATTTAATGATAGGTTACTCTTAAATGGCAAAAACCTGAACGAAAACAATACCGGTAACCCGCCAATTCAGGAAAGCACCGGCACCCCATAAAACTGGAGTAAGAGAGATACAATTCGCGGCGGTCGGGTTTTCATTAGAAGCACCTGTGTTTTTCCACATGTTATTATTCGGCGGTTAAAACGTAAGCTGGAACTCGTAAAGTCCGCACAGACCTCGCCCCGGAACACTGCGGGCTTAGGCTGGGGACACAACAATTCTTTTTTTAACCTCTGACGAAAAAAGAGGGGTTTTGTAAGTCTGACTTGTGTTAACTGCAGTTTCTATGTGTTTGTATGTGGCATCGTAGGTCCCAAACGGATGGACCGATTTCGATGTGGTTTTCGTTATTAGATAGGCAGTTTAGTCGAGACGGGTTAATGTACTTAATAACGCAAGATTTGCTGCTTTCCGTCACTAGCTTGTAAATGTCGTAAAGTGGAAGACGTGGGGGAAGCCCTTAGGCTTATGCCGCCTTATGCCGGCCACCTTAATGTAGCTTGTCAAAAATAGGCGGACGTCATACTGCTTGTGCTGTGTGGTGTAAATTAGGCGGGATCAAGTCTATTTTTGTCATGCCACTTGACAAGCTTCATAATGGTGAGTGGCAGGCATTACGGTGATGACCACAGAGCAAAAAAAAATGGCCACTCTATAGAGAGGGCTGTGACAGCTTTTTCATACAAAAAATGCGTGCCAGGTCAGAGACAAAAAATAATGAAATCTCCTTCATTTTCTGTCAGCAGCAAATAAAAAGGGTTGTCCACTCTGTCGATATATTGTAATAAGTGATATTATCGATATCGATATAATAATAATTTTTCTTAATCGCTTTTATTAATAGGAAGCTACATTATTTCCGAGTGACGTTGGTCACTTTTATATCGGGAAAGTTATATGTTCCTGTGGGAAAGTTGAATGTTTACAGAAATGCGAACTGCGCGTTTGTGAAAGCCGCTGCCGGTTACTTACCCGTAGTAGGATACACCGCAGTTGTGGTCTTCGCCCATTATGCTGTAATTATAGTAAATAATACGATGCATTTTTTCATAGTATAACAGCGCTTTTCGTCATTAAGTAGCATTCGACAAAACTAAAAGAATAAAAATCAGGTCAATTTACTTACAAAGGAGGACCGGCAGAAATGTATGGACCCCAGCCTATATGTCATTGGAAAGGATTTTTCATTTTCCACAACTTTTACTATGGCAATAACTCTCGAATCGCTGTGAGTAAAAAGTTATGGTCAATTAAAGTAAACATCATTCTGACCATAACTTTTTTCCCACAGCGATTCGATAGTTATCCTTTCTAATGTCATATAGGCTGGGTTGCCGAAGCTCCTTTTAAAGCTCAACTATTATTATTTGCCTACATCGTTCCAATGCTGAACGATCTCCCCCAATTGTTTCACTCCTCGTGATCAATAGATATTTTTTGCTTACATCGACATTGGGAAAAAGCAACGAATACATAACCATGAAGCTAACTTTCCAATCTCTTTGGTGATGACTGACTACCGATTCAATTTTATTTAATATCTAAATTAAATCCATACAATTTTCTATTGAAAACCATCTCAAAACATCTCGGTGTGCCACAGGGCGGCCGCATAATATTTTACTCGGATATTTGGTCCGTCGTGAAGTAAAAAAAATTACGGACGCTTTTTTTATACGCATACAGTTCAACGTTACGGCTGGGTGTATAGGTTATGTAAAATTCCCCCGAATTCCAGTTTCCACGAGAAATATTACCGCGAATAAATGTGTATCCCCGGATTATTTACAAACCTTTTCCGGGATCCGGATGTAACTGTAGTAAGCTATTCTCTGACTATTTCGGACATTTTTGCCTTTGTTGATGATGATGTTTGTGATTCCAGGAAATCGCCATTTTAATAATCCATCTGATGGAAAGAGAAATTTTCGATGTGTTTTTAAAAAAGACTAAAGACTCTTTTGTTGAATATTTTATGATGGGCATGTTAAAATTTAGCGTCCATTTTCAGTGTATGTCATCCATCAATGCTAATAATATGACGACAGTAACATTTCGAACGTTTCAAACAGTTTCGAATATTCCCACGCGATGTACGGAGTCGTAAACCGAGATATTCCTGCGAATTGCGCCTTTTGTATTGGCTAGTACACGTAATGCTTACAATTTTTGTAAAATGTTACCATTTCTTTCTAATGCTCCCACACCGGTTGTTTCATAAAGTTTACAAAATCCTCATCACCGGTGTGTGACATTAAAGATCAAATAAACAAGTGTAATACACACTCGACTTCATAATATCCGTCGGAGTCAGATGAACAGACGCTGTGATGTTCAAATTCTGTCAAAGGGTTCAAACTTGTTTACGGAAACGGAAATTATTTCTGTTTATCTTATCTTGTGCATTTTCTGCCGGCCGCGGGCGGGCAATGAGCAGTGAAGAGTTAAAGTTTTGATCATACTTTAATTTAGATAATGAAGAATAAAATTGTAGCACTTTAAACAGCTCTGTCTTTTTTTTTAATCATTTTTTTTTGTACCACTATTATTGTCTGAGTGTAGATTAAATCGGTTAATTCCACGGTGATTCGGTAAGTGTTGTTGCATAATACCATAGCATTTAAAATTACTTGCAAGTACCGTCGACTTTTTTAAATTCACTCATCAACAAAATCATTGTTATTTTTTAAAAGGAAACTTGTAAATGTCACAACTGCATGGTACCACTTAAGGTGATAATGGACTTATGCTCTTGTATTGTGTCTATCAATAATAGTAGATCGTAGCGATATGCTACAGCTCTACGACGTAGCAAAAGTAATGCTGAACACCGTAGCAACATGCTACAGCGCTATTACTGACAGAAAGTCTATTTATATTTTACATGTTAGAGCAGAGGTGATAAATATTGACCATCTTTGTTAATTGCAATTAGAATAAATTGTTAAGCAGTTCATTATTTGTTTTACAGTACGACAAACGACGACGAGAATACCTGGTGGAAAGTGGTAACTGGAGTCCCCCACAGGTAACATGTACTAACAAAAATGCAGAACCGTAGATGCGTTAATGCCTCTAAAGTCCGATTTTCAAATTAATGGTGTTTGATTAAACCTGCCAGCGTAGGTGGCCTAGTAGTGGTTAAGAGGTCCAACTCGTGAGAGTTACAGGGTTCGAACCCCAACACCGCCATGTACCAATCCTGGATCATGGTCAAGACGGACCCCGGACTCTCGTTTTCGAGAGCACATCCGGGACATTAATGCTAAGATGATTATTTTTTTTTGTTTTACTAATGAACCCGAGACCTCGCGCGCAAGAGCACAACCAGGACATTAACGCCAAGATGATTAGCTGCTCACTTTTAACGAATTCTCCGTTAAACACCTTGAATTACAATGACATTTTCCGTAATTTTCGTCACTCAATCGGCAATTAGGTAAACTAAAAACTTATTATCATTAGATATATTCTCCAGGGAGAACAATTATACAGTTCAACTGTGGACCTCTGATAATGTCGATGAAGTCAGATCGCGAGCTTGTTTACCACCTCCAGTAGTATGAAAAAACGCCCTACTAACCTTACAAAATAACAAAACCACTGTCCAGTAACCGTCAAGGCGCCATGTTACGTCATCAGAGGACGCATACGAAACAAGCCCGCGACCCCATAATGAGGGGAATTTATACCGGCTTGTTGGTCAGCTTTTTTACGCGGCGTAGGGATGGCCAATAACCAATACCGAGACCAGGGATAAAACCGTATTTGTGTTAAAATCGATTTTGGATTGGTGAAGTTTTATAGGAGAGAAGTCATTATAGAATAAAAATTATTTTTCATGTCAGTATATTTCAATCATCGCTTTTAATGCATGTATCTATCTAAACTAATATTATAAAAGAAGTGAAAGTAACTCTGTCTTGTTTTCATGACATACGGTAGTGAAACAGGCAGGAATAGATATGGATAAATGTCGAATAAATAGAAAGCAACTTCAGAAAGAATTTTCCGCGGACAAAGTCACGGGCAACAGCTAGTTTCTCTCTAACAGTTTGAACCTTGCGGTAAATGCTCGGAAAAAGTTATAAACTAGTCTATTATTTATAGTATGGTATATGGTCTTATTTATTTGACGTTTATTAAACATATTTTAGCTAAAATATGGTTTGTCATTTCCTTTTAAATTCAATTACGTCAGTGACAGAGAATAACAAAACAGATATTTTCTAAAATAGGATTATAGAACGTCATATAACTTTTATGAATAAGTCGGCTAGAGCACACTAATTATTCTCCAAAATGATTATTCTAGTCCTATAGAAAATTCTCTATTCTTATACCACTAAGGTGTCAAATAGCCTTCCTGACGGTAAGCAGTCTCTTAGTTTAAGAACAACATCATTCTTTTTATTGCCAGCCGTCCCAAAAACCGGAACCAGAAGAGGCTAGTCTCTCTACTTCTCTCATTTTTTATGGGCAAACTTATTGCGGATGCCGAATTGAAACATCCCATTCCTTTGAATATAGCTAATTTAGTGGCGAGGCGACCCTTGCGATCACTTATTCGCTGAGTCTGCAAAGCCAAGGCTTTCAATAGTTCTGTACTGATATCGGTGATAAATAATGCACTTCGGCCATTTCGGCGTCGTAGAGCGTAGTCTTTGTCGCACGCGTGTGAGGAAATACGAAGCCGAAACTAGATGATGTGCGTTTTACAGCCGAAAAGGTGTCTTGGCGTTAATGTCACGAACTTGAACTCAAACCTGTTTTTACGAAATAGAATAAAGTTGATTAGGTATGCCAAAGCAATAACATAATAAACCCTTACTACTGCGTGGTCAATTGAAAAAGTAAATGACGAATCGCTTTATTTGATGTGCAAATCATTATCATCATAAGCTACGGATCTTTAAAAAAACTAAATTGAGCAACCCTAACTTCTTTGATCTACTGACGTATCGATCTCCAAACAAGCACGACTACGACCCGAATTTCTTTCCCATCCCCGGAGAGAGCAAAGATGAAACTCCTCTGATTTATACCTTTTGTATTTCCCAGTAGTGCTATATCCCTAAACCCTGGAACCCTCAACATTTTACGTGGCGGTGGGTTTTTGGCAACGACTAGGCAAGGCCAAGAGTCCTGTGTACCGCCCCCGAATACGAATGTTCTGATTAAATCACGTGCCACAGTGGAATTAGGTGTTCCGATTTGGTGTACCGCCCAAATATACAGAGTTTTAACGACTGTTTTTTGGGATCTGAAAGAATATGACATTGCTCTTTGTCGGGAGCGTTGTTTTCTGGGTGGTTTTCGAAACTTCGCTAAAAAGTAGTCCATTTCTTTAAACAAACACGAGATGTGCTACTTCTTTGTTAAGTTTTAACTCGTTCTGATTTATAATATTAGAGAAGATTTTTAAGTACAACATAATATTTGGAGTAATTTTAGAGAAATTGAGAGATATGATTGTTGATTATAGTAAATAGTAAAAGTAAATTATTGTAATAGTGTGCAATCCCTCAAACAGTCAAATATTCTGATACATGCAGAACGAAAATTCTGATACAGTGGTTATTCTGACATTGAAGACATTCTGATTCATGTCAGATAAAGTGGACATTCTGATAAAATTTTGATATAGTCGAACATATGAACATAAAGGCTGAGTGTGTGAAACTTCAATAAAACTGCAAGAGGCATGTTACAGGTACCTCAAAGGCCGGTACCGCATCCGCTCCCCTTTGGTTGCCTTACTTGGCGATTAAAAGCAAACAAAAAATGTATAAAAAACACAATTTACTCACCCACGACGTGTATGAAGGACGAGCGCACTCGCGTGTGGAAGCTGGGCGCGTCGGCGGACACCTCGCAGCGGTACCGGCCGGCGAGCGCGCGCGACGCGTGCCTCAGCACCACCTGGTTTTGATTCGATTTGGAGAGCTGGAAAGAAGGACGGCCGTTAGATTTCTATATACACATCATACACAATTATGCCTGTTTCCACAAAGCCCACAAGTTGCGATCTTGACACACCACTTATTTTACTTTACTTAAGAGAAAGAGCTTTATAGAGATGAAGACGTTATGACAAAACCATATTTATGTTGTATTTCCCAAGAATTTCATTCCTGCATTAATGGCCAATGAATAAATCAACCATAATCATCACTCTGAATAAATAAACTTCCATACGACGAGTAAATTATGTCTGATAAATAATACAGAAGCTTAGTTGGTGGATATTGCAAAAAATATGATATAAGCGGCGCTTATCCGGCAGGCATACAAATAACATTTTATATGTTTATAAAAGTATGTTTATGTTTGTTGATCGGGATGAGATTAACTACATACGAATAAGGTTATCATAAATATCGAAAGAATATGTAGTCTTAGAAAGTTTGGATACAATAATGAAAGATGGCTGGGTATAGCGGGATATGTCGTTCGATTTGGAGAAGCCCGACTGAGGAAGTACACTCCACCTTACAGAATACGCAGTCTAATAGTATTTAAACAGTATTGTATTCCTGCCGGTGAGTAAGGTCTCCAACACTTTATGGGCGGGGAACCATGGCTTTGGTAGTTCTTTTATTTTATTTACAATTTACCAATTACAGACTTCTATTATATTACTTAAGCTAGTAAACAAATAAGGGTAGGAGTAGAATTACACTACAATTTGATGTTAATCTACCCGAACACAATCATAAATAATATTGTTTGCATGGAGCACAGTGTGTGATGATGTGATCTGTGGATGTGATTGTATTGTGTTAATTTATGGTGTAGTGAGTGTGCGTGTAAAATCCTTTCGAGAGTAAACAAAGGTAGTTTAGGATTGGTTTACATGTCGGCATTATGTTTCAAAAAATTATAGTAATTTTTAATTAGAAAAATTCTTCTGGTTACTTATGTAGGTAACTGAAACAATGTACCCACATAATTCGTGTCTCCTACCCAACAGTACCTGCCAAGTAATTCACATTCAAGTAGCTTCATCATAAAACATGTAAGTACTTACCCATTGAATCACTTTTAATTTTTGAGTTTGTAAGTTACTTGATTCAAAAAGCTTTTCTTAGAAAATCTATAAAGGTCAGTCTGAAAATAATTTGTTATACAGCAGACAAACAGGCAAGCGAGCCACCTAATGGAAAGTGATCACCGCCGTCTATGGACATCAACTACACGACGGGCGCTACCAACTCGTTGCCCGCCTCTAAAGAGTCAGATTTACCATCCTATATCATATTCCAAAGGAAACACTGTGGCTGGGAGCTCATTCCACATCCGAATCGTACGAGCGAGAAACATTAGTGAAAGTGTCTGGAATTTGCGTGTTGGCTGCCAAAGTAACGTGTCCCGGTGTTTTAGAAGTAGGCAACCCTTGGTGTTGTTAGTGTCAATAGGCAGTGGTGACTATACTTCTTTTTATTTTATTTTATATTCTTTGTAATTTTATAATTAGCTATTGTTCTAATAGCCTGAAATAAAGATATTATGTATTATTATTATTATTTTCATCGGTTGCCTGTTTGCATGTTTGACTACAGCATGACATACAAAGTTAAGTAGGTATCCATCCCTCTGAGAAAAAGCGTAACCTTCTGACTGATGAGTAAGCTTACCATAGCCTATGGTTCTGGATACCACAAGCAAAGTCTTGATTGCTTTTCACAATCTACATAATACGAAAAGTGATTGACGCCTCCTTTTAAACAACGGGTATGAGTCATCGCCCTTCCTCTTGCTCATCCATAATTAATGTGACAAGTTCCTAACTACCTTCTACACAAAACTATAAAACAAAATTTTATGACGTAATAAAAAGATAACGTAACTTGCCACGCTGTACCATAAAGAAGGCAATCTGAAGTTTCTAAGTGTGTATTGGTTGATGTGTTCATTCAGAATGTAGAGTGGTGTGATGTTTGTCATTATCTAGTAAAAATCCGGGAAAGTACGAGCAGGACTCCAGGAGCCATACAACTCCCACAAGAATATTAAAGTTTATATTTATAAACTCTAACTTTTCTATACCTAGGTAGTAAGTACAAATGTTAGTGATTTTATGGTTTAGAGTAGCTAGTAATCATTCCCTAGGCATAGCCTTTAATGGAAACTATCAGATAAGAAACTTTTTTGCGAAAGAAAAACAAGCTATTATCGTCTTACAAAAGGAGGGTGGCGAACTGAAAATTGACTTCAAGAAAAAATTAACTTGTTTACATCATCCACCCCGAACTGGGGAAAAAGTATAGAGTCCTAGCGATATTTTCAGAGCAGCAACCTAAGTTGGTTACAATAATATCCTGTGTGGTAACACAAAGATGTGAAAACGCAATAAAAATTTCCGAAAAATCTTTACTCAAATTTTTCCTAAACTACTTTACTCAAATTTTTCCTAAATCTTTCCTAAATTAAACTGACTTTCAAATAACGAAAACCGCATCGAAATGCCAGATCGAAATCCACAGATACACAGAAACACACGACAAACATATGTCACTGTTTTGGTAGGGATTAAAGTACGAAAGCGGCTACAGCGGCCGAGCGGCTACAGTATCCGACTCGTAAGCCAGAAGTCCCGGGTTCGAATCCCGCTCCGGCCATGTACCAATGACTGTTTTCTGAGTTATGTACATTAGTTGAATACTAACCGATGCTCTTACGGTGAGGGAAAACATCGTGATGAAACCTGCACATTCAGGCGACTGAATGTGTAACCATGATCCAATCTGGTCAGGTTCACCTGGTAGCAGGGTCATGGAGGTCAGATGGCAGTCGCTCCACTGTAATTACTTGACCTGCCAAATCTTGGATCATGGCGGCGGACCCCGGGCTCTCGTTCTCGAGAGCACAACCGGGACATTAACGCCAAGATGATTATTTTTGTAATGGTAAGAATCTCGAAAAACGGGTTTCTAAATAAAGAAAACCGCCACGAAGGCAATCCATCCGTTCGGGAGCTACGACGCCACAGATAGACACATAGATCCATAGATACACAGAAAAACCGCATCCAAATTGGTTCATCTGTTCGAGAACTACGATGCCACAGACAGATTTATACATCCACAGGCACACAGAAACAAAAGTTACAAAACTCCTCTTTTCGTGGGGGGTTATTAAAGTACGGAACCACCGTTTGTCAGTGGCACTGCCGCTAGTATAAACGGTTGAATGGCGACAAAACAAGTTTCAACACTTCAGTTTCCAAAGCGACTGGCTGTAATTAAAACTCGTTTTAGCAGGCCCCCACAGCGGGAGGGAAACTAGACATTTTTTGTTATTCTACCCTCCTGTGATGTGGGAGACTGGGGCTTTTTGAATGGGACTATGCTTCAGTGAGGTTGAGGTTATTGGTGTAAAAGAGTTTGTTGACGTTGAGTTTTATAATTGCAATGCCACTGGGAATCGAATAATTGTCTCAGTGTTTTATAAACAAATTTTTTAGGTTATTGTATGGCAAAATTACTGTGTCGTGGCGTCCATGTTTATTTCTTTCTTTCTTTCCGTCAATTGCATAATAGTGATTTTAATGAACATGTTTTATTTAAGTGAATTGACGGTCAACATGTTAAAGATTTTTTGGCTTCGCGTGTTTGTAGTCCTAATAGAGATGCAGGATAAAAATCAGGTAATTTTAAATAATATAAAATTATTTCTCTAGTAAGTATTCATCAAAATGTTCAAGACGTTTGATAAAAATTCAAAGTAAAAAGCAAAACAAAAACGTAGAAGACATATACATACACATAGACGTATCTTTATTTGGTCCAATAACACATTAAAAAGAACTTAGAACAAACATAATAAGGAAGCAGGGCGATGCATCATCGGACCAAATTGGACCAGCCTCAGCTTAATGCTATGAATGGCAGCAGCCAAACACAGCGCTGGTTTTCAGACTGACCCATAATAGAGCTCGATGCGCGCACGACGCGAAATTTGTATTAATATCATTTCTGCTAATGCAGAAATGATATTAATACAAATATATATAATACAAAATAAAAGAAAAGAAATATATATTTATAGATGTAGAACCTGTAACTTAATATGGGATAAATAATTATATATACCTTATTTTTTATGAAAACCAATAAATAATATATGACTATAATTTATTACAAAACGCTGTTTCTAACTGGACAAAAAAATGGCTAAAAAGACAAATAAATAAAAATAATAAACAAGCGATAAACGCAATCACATTCGAATAATATCTTAGCCTCAATATCCCGGTTGTGCCCTCGTGCGCGAGAGCCCGAGGTCTGCCTTTGACAATGACCCAGAGTTTGGCAGATCAGGTAGCTAACCTAACCTGACCTCCATGTTGAGGAACCTGACCAGATTGGATCATGGTTACATATTCAATCGCCTGAATGTACAGGTTTCATCATGAAGTTTTCCCTCGCCGTAAGAGCATCGGTTGGCAAAAAAATGTATGTACGTAACCCAAGAAAATTAAACCATTTTAACATGGCGGCGTCGGCGATCGAATTCGGCGCCTCTCACTTAGGAGTCTACCCATTGCGCCACCGACGCTCCGAAAATGTAAAAGAATATAAGCCCGAAAAATCTTAAATACCTACTTTAATAGATACTAAAGCACTTAGCAGAAATCGCTTATTCTAAAACTTTAATAACCTTCAAACTACTTAAACAGTTCGAGGACTATTTCAGAACGAAAATATTGTTTGAAATCAGGTGCAGTTCTAGACGTAAACAAAGCCGAATGCTTGTTTACCACTTCTGCGGTACAAAAACAAGATTTAATTACTGCGTCGATTGTAAGCTATTATAAATAAATAATCATCTTGGCGTTGTGCTTTCGCGCACGAGGGCCCGGGGTCTGCGTTGATCATGATCCAGGATTTGGCAGGGAAGATATTACAGTGGAGCGATTGCCATCTTTTTTTTTTATATTTCGACTAGCCAGGCATTTGACCGCCATCTCACCTGGTGGTAAGTGACGATGCGGCCGATGATGAAGCATGCCTGTCTAGGAACAGCCTATTCACTCTGGCCTTGAAGACGTCTAGATTATAATGATCAGGGAACACACTCGCGGGTAATGCGTTCCATTCCTTGACCGTACGCATTATAAAGGTTGAACTAAAGCGGCTCGTGCGGATAGCTGGAAGATCCACTACATAAGAATGAAGCGCTCGCTCGGACCGCGTCTCCCGATGGCGGAAAGGGGCCGGCGGAGTAAGGTCGTGCAACTGCTTCGCACACTCTCCGAAATGCAACTTGTAGAAAACCGACAAACGCGCAACCGTACGCCGATGCTCGAGGTCTGACCTGGCTATTAGGGGAACTTGGCCGATCATGGTTACACATTCAGTCGCCTGAATGTGCAGATTTCATCACGATGTTTTCCCTCACCGTAAGAGCATCGCTTAGCTCAACTAATGTACATAACTCAGAAAAGGGTCATTGGTACATGGCCGCAGTGGGATTCTAGCCTGGTATCTCTCGCTTACGAGTCCAATATCTTAACCACTTGGCCACCGACTCTCCTAAGCTATAATATTTGAAAAAAAAGTAACTTTTTCCAAGATCATTTCCTGAAAGATCTCACAAAGAGATTCTTTGTCATCGAAGAGATAGCACCAATCACGAAGATATCGGACGGGAGTCGTTCATTGAAATGCCCAGTAATATCCTGCGTCCCGTTAGCCCCTATTGACCCCGCATTGGAAAATAAAACTGCCACCCCCGGGGTCGGCCACCCCACTTGTTTACACTGACCACGTTGCCGCCTCATTTTAATTTCTCCAGATCGCCCTTCATCTTCATTTTATTATCGATAATGACAGGGAGTTCAACGTCCTATTACTGCTTTGCCTTTTGTGATTCAGCTCTCTCGCTTTCGCCCTTTTTCGGTGGGAAAAATATCCATTGTAAGTCATGGACCTGAAAAGAATACGGACGGATACTCTTTAAAAATAAAGATTAAAAATGGCCGCTGATTTATGTGTGTGTGCTTTGACACTACCACTGCCGTGACAGTACGGTACAAAATCAAAGAAAATGGCTGATTGTAAGACCAGAGACCTATCAATATTGAAAATCAAAATTGAAAACCCTTTGACTCGAGGCTCTATTCAAAAATAGAGTTTTTGTTGTATTTATGTGAGTAGATCATTTACAACCAAATAAATTGTCAAGAAATGGTCATACCTTGCAAGCTTCATTTCTCTTTCGTGTTGAATGGCGTTTTTCCGTTTGTGTTGTAGGTATCGAAAAATTATTTTGCCTTCCGAGGTTCTCTCGCACTTTGATTGTTCGAGTTATTAGAGCTATTACGTATTCTTTGTTGTGAGGTCTTTAAATTTCCCTCCCTGTTCTTTGGAGTATATTTGACGTATTTGGTAAATCAATACCACTAGTCTCGGGGTTAAACCAACAAATGGAGACCGGTGACCGGAGACCTACGGTCAGCAACTACTAACTAAGGGTACAATAACAAAGGTACAATTTTATTATGGAGGTAGGACTCTATCGAGCCTAAGGAGTCCGTCTGCGTACTTGCATTGTTGTGTTCCGTTTTGAAAGATAAGGTAGCCAGCGCCATTACAGGTCTATCTTATTCTTCGCATTGACAACGTAGCTGCGGTTCTGCATTTTTGTTGCCTGAAAACTAATGCATGAATCGTAGATGTTGTGGGTACAGTTACCGCTTATTATCAGGTAGGCTGTCTGCTCGTTTGGCACTGGGTAGAATAAAAAAAATCTTAGCCACGCGACATATCAATAAAGTGTCACAGATTATTTTGTCACCGATACTGGAAGTTATTGCCTTAGGTGTTTCGAAAGTGCTACTTGAATAGTTATATTACTAGCAATTAACTATTTCTAATTACAAATAGCTTTGGCTGTCAGCTCGTTTATCACTGAGTGGTATAAATGTAAATTTTAAAATTGGGTAATAATTACAATTGAGATCTATACCTCGCTACACGATGTAAGATTGATAACAGAAAAGCAATTACGCTACATAATAGAATTTAATTTACTAAATTAATTTAAAATAAAAGCATTTTATAAAAGTTCGTTGGCTGTTTTGTTGATTTTTAAAGCAATTACATTTTAGTTAGTCAACTTAATGGAGTATTATAATTTAAAAAAAGTAAATAGTAACGCAGGCCTGGTAGTTATTTTTTTTATAAAAAACTACGTTACTGCGTATAAAAGGATTAAGTTTGAACTTTATTGGAGTTATTTTGTCAGAAGCTTTAGTGATTTACCATACTGTAAAAGTTAATTGTATACCTAGTACTGAAATACTATTTGTTATTTGTGCACACCAAAGTCTCGGTTTAAATGCATTTCAATTAACGTAAAGTAAAAATACTGCTGCTGACTGGAGTGCGGTGAGGAAGTACCTCTGCACTTCCTCTTCCACTTCCTTATTTGCTGATGGAATATTTACTAATATCAAAATAATAATTCCTATCCAGCAAGTTACACAAACACAATTCGATATTAAATTTTGGAGCACTTATTGGATAGTTGTTTAATATTGTGCTGTAAGAAAGTAATAATTATACAAATAAATGATCATAATTTATCTTTTGCATTCATAAAAGCCCATTAAATACATGATATTTTAAAATATTAGTGACAGTCTGCTGGAGTTGAACGGATTGAATTGTTAAAAGTAACAATAGACATAATAATCAACATATTTGTGTATTTATTTCACGAAATGGTAATTCAATAGATTTTAGCGACGTAGTTATTCATTGTACCTACCTATATCTATGTATCAAGCGGCAGTCGCCACTCTTACCCCTCGCCCCTTTCCTCAGTCCCCTCGGATCCCAGCGCACCGCTCGTCCCCACCACTACCACCAGTTAGGCGAATGCTGAACGTTATAAAGATTGTAATTTCCAAATTCGTAAAATAAAGCGCAGTCAAAGTTTAATAGTATTTTCTTTCACCACGCATCACCCCATCACCAACAATAACCAATACAATAAAATAAAACAAACATTTGCATATTTCATAAACCACTCTTCCCAGCCAAAAAACATTACCACAGAAGTGTTATGCCTCTACTGCAGTATCTACATTTACTGGAACGTTGTGTACAATAAAGCAGATTACCGCGAATTCAGAGGATTGTGCTTTTCTAACTAAATCCGCTCTGCCAGTTATTAATATTATGGAGCTTTAATTATTTCCGTCATATAACCTGGTACATTTGTTACTTAAATACCGAACATACATACATACATACAGGGAGACATATTGAATAGGTATAGGTTTAAAGACTTTCGTGGTTATTCACTACACTTTCATCGCACATGCTATCGGGTTAGTAATATAATCATGTCTATGTCTATGTCTATGTCTAATATCGTGGTAAAAACAATACTAACCGTGGTAATAAACCCGGTCACAAGTGCGATGAAAGTGTACCATATTAAATTTTGGGCTGAATCGTAGCCTATGCTTTATTCTGGGATAACCACCATACTTCAGAATTTTACCAAAATCAATTTTGTAGTTTTTGCATGAAGAGTGAAGTGGCGTGATTCAGTGACACCAAGTGATATAAGAATTTAGCTTACAACATGCTATTAGACATAGACAGAGATTTTTTTTGGCAATTACTACAATTATATCAAACAAGTTCTATCAATAGGTATGCAGTCAAGAGTATGCCGGGTCCACAAGACATTTGTACAACAAGATGTACCCACTAGTGGTACATCTTATATGGTGGGATCACTAGTCCGCAGTGCATGGACATCCAAACAGCCATCCAACATCCTTACAAATCTTTGGGTTTCAATATGATACCTAGTAGAATCGCTGGTAGTTTGTGCATACCTGATGACGCGATGGTTTTCTCAAAACCTCTTGTATTTTCGAGGTTCAAGGTAGAGCGTCATGTGACGTCGATATTCTTCCAAACTTAGGCATGATCATCGGAAGATTGATGAAGAAGCATTTTTTTATTGTATTGTATGTATCATCGGGAACGTTAGTATAAATTAATTTGTAATGGTAACAAGCATTTACTTATGGACTAGTTACAGAATTATAATCATAAAATTATTTGTATTTATGGCAAATGTATGGCACTTCTTATTCGTTCAAACATTTGGTGAGTGACGCACGCACTATAGGGCTCGGCTGAAAATCAGCGCTGTAGTTTTTCTATCTACAGCATATGCTGAGCTGAGTTCTAATTCGGCATGACACTACAATATTCACCATAAATTTTAATTGAATGTACCCTAGTCTTAACATGTTATACCTATAATTGTTGATATTATTACAACTTGTCATATAGGTATATTTGTAGTTATTGCCAAATAAAAGCTATGTCTATCTATTCTTTTTAATAATCATTTAAACACACTGTTTCTACTTTATCAACGACGAAAGAAACTATTCGCATCAAACTTCATATAAAATAGCAGAGTAGTTGAAAATAATTTGCGTGGATCGAAGTGAGTGTTCAGTTCACTCAACTCAGGGTTTTTCCAGTATTTTCATGAATATTTATCACGTTAATAGAGTTGCCGAACCCCGGCGCCAGGGCTGGTCTGGCGATTGGGATGGCGAACAATTGGACGACGAACCTTTTTTTTTTACTAAAAGAACTAGCCAGGCATTTGACTAACATCTTGCCTGATGGTAAGTTACGATGCGGCCGAAATATTTGCAGTATCATCATCATATCAGCAAGAAGACGCCCACTGCTGGGCATAGGCCTCCCCCAGAGATCTCCACAAAGGCCGGTCCTGTGCTTTTCGCATCCAGCTGGTACCTGCGATCCTTACCAGGTCGTCAGTCCACCTTGTGGAAGGCCTACCCACGCTGCGTCTTCCGTAATTAGTAATTTGCAGTATAGTAATGTACATAACTCAGAAAATAGTCATTGGTATATGGCGGCACTGGGGTTCGAACCTGGTACTTCAGGATACCTACGAGTCGGACTTCTTAACCATTAGGCTCCCGACTCTGTTTGATAAGGATAAATGGAAGGTGCGAGTCTTCTTACCGCGTCCGTGCAGGATGTGGAATGAGCTCCTTCCGGAAGTGTTTACTTTGCACTATAATATAGGGTTCTTCAAAGGGCATATCTATAGGCACCTCAAAGGGCAGCACCACGTCCTTTCTCCTTAGGTTGCAAACCACCAGGAAGACGGCAGCCGCTTTCCATCAGGTGGACCGTCCATTCGTGTACTTGATCAGGCAATAAAAAAAAGTGAGAGTGTCAAATGTGTTAACTGAAAGAGGATGAAGATGGTGATGACCAAGGTTCCCGATAGCATTGTACCTGTAGCCCGTCCTTAAAAGGTCAAGCCTGGGCTTCGAGTCCGCTAATTTACTTCGATCAAATTGTAATTTGATCGCTATAGCGGCTCAACGGCAGTTTTAATTGTAGCAGAATACAATTGAAAAAACTGCCCTTGAGTTGCGATTGATATCCAATTACAATTCAATCGAGTCATTAGTAATAGTAGCAGAATACCAAAAGCCTTACAATTGCTATTGAGCTGCGATTCTATCGACTCATTAGTGAATTAGCGGAATCGAGGCCCGGCTAACTGGCTTCCCTTGCCTAAGTTATCTTTAAATTTTGCCAGCTGTTATACAGGGTCTTCTTAGTTAGTGGCCCTGAAGTGATAAATATTACTCGAGAGAACATTTCGCTGGTTTGTTATTTGTTGGTTTTGAGTAACTTGAATTGCTATTAGCATTATTTGAAATTTACAGAAAATATTGCCTTTAGAAGAAAAGGTTTTGTAAACAGTTAAAGAACTTTAAAATAAGATTACTACAAAAGAAGACTAATGTAAGAACATAATAAGAGCAAATTATTTGTTAATTCGAATTGTAATCGCCACGTCGAGTCGAATCTACTAATATCATAAATGCCAAACTATGTACCGATATTTGTTTCTCTTTAACATAAAAACTACTGGTCGAATTCTGATAAAATGTAGCAGATTAGTAGCTTATATCCCAGCAAAAAACAACACCGTGGACCCGTTTATACCTCGCCGCTTATAAACCGCGTACGCGTCGCGTCCGCCTAGTCATCGCGTAGCGCCCGGAAGAAACACGCAGCCTACCTTATTAGCGTGGACGCATCACCCGATTCTCATGGCGTAGCGTATCCGACGAAACCTGAAAAGGCTTCCCGGCTACAGGTAGTCGCAAGGGGGTATTTAGTCCGTTAAGCGCTTTGGTCTTTTATAGCAAGTCGTGCATAACCAGTGCGGCCGGCCGGCTGGTACTCATGAGAGTTCACGTCCTCCCTCCCCTGTTGGCCCGGAGGGTTCCCCTTTGGGGGTGTGTGGTTAGGGCACGGTGACTGTACGGGTACGATGCGGGCGCTGCGCGTTTGTTTACAAATAATAAAATGAGCTTTCAGTCATTAACATAGAAACCAAAATGGCATTAACATTTGGGACAAATCGTACAGAAATGCGTGGACTCGTATGTCTATGTAAGACGAAATCGTAAACTATGTGTGGACTCTAAACACTCGCCTCAAATACTAAACCAAGAGGACGAAGGTCCATCCGATCAGAAACGAACTTAATGACCCTGTACCTAAGATTGAAGTTCAATTGATTCGTCTTAAAGCAACAAGGTCAGTTTTCCCTTGCAATGATTCTTGTCGTTCTTATAGTTCACACTTGACGAATTTTGGCGACACGGGATGTTGTATTTCAATTAGAATACAAAATTCTAGAATACGAGTACATTACGTACCATTCACGTCCTTGTAAAGTTGACAAACCTTTTCCTATAGCTACATAACTCATCGTATCACGGGACCATTCAAGCCCCCCATGTCCATTTTCCCTTAGAATTCCCACGCTAGCCCAAGGATAAAGCTATTGTTGGACAACTGACCGTCCTAAAGCCGGGATTCCAGTCGAAGGAGAGAGTGCATCTGAATAACTGTATCAAGTACACTATAGAAGTATATTATACACTTAATAAAAATCATGTTGCTAACCAAAAATTATTTGTCAATGGCACAGAACCATGAGTGATTGGATAGGAATTCGACACACTTTGTCGGTGTTTTTCTTATTCCCGTATATATCTATTCTTATTTCCGAATATACGTTATGCCACGTGTTTCTTTTTATAAATACAACATCTTTTATCAGACTCGCAAGGCATACGTACCTACTCTTCTAACAGAGGAGTCACTGGCGCAAAAATACCAAGTTTATAGTAACTTTTTTGCCACATTAGGATGCGTCCAATTGTTCCGTTGCTTCAACAGTTTAGACGCACCCTAATGTGCATAATCGCTATTATCAATTTCATCTGAATTATAACTCGTATATTTTGATTGGATATGCCAATGATTGCTATTTGTAATTTAATTTCTCAATTGTATTTTGATTGTTTAAATGAACTATTGTTAATTTCATACCTTTTATTATGACGATGTATGTATAAGGCGCGCCGCGCGGCGCCACGTCACGGTGACAGCCAAAGAAACGGTGGTTTTTCAAATTAGGCAATGTTCGCACGTGAGATTTGCGAGAGATTTTAAGTTAGGCATGTCTTCTCGACTATGTGTTCATCGCAGGCGTAAAAAGAGACTGGAGATTTTTTAAATCTGCCGACTCAAATGCAACCAAGAGAAACGTACGAAAAGGATATCATTTATTTTTGATTAAAACGCTGAAAGTGCCGGCCAGAAAAATATTACGTAATTTTCAGGTACAGCATACAGTTTCTATCATTTATATATGGTGCCAAAACGGTACGCCCACCACCACCACTATGTACCTACCACTGGGTGTACAGTAGGTTATATGTATTGCTATTCTAAAAGCCTATAACAATTGAACCGTCGGACTTGCAGATTTGACGTCATAATAAACAATTTTAAGAACTGTTTTCTCTATTGTAAACTAATAATTTTGTTCTGGCCGACACTTCGATTTTTGATCCAAAAATGTTTGAAACGCGAATGTTGCTTTTTTAAACTAAAAAGTATAACATCATAAATATGTAAAGAAATTGGACCACTTCGATTAGTCTTCCTCGAATACTATGATAACTGATACTTTTTACCCGACTACTAGGGAACCAAGGATGGGTAATGAATTTAACAATCTATGTATGTATGAAGAAGCCACAGAGATTTGTCAGGACCGTAGCAAGTTGAACAATGTGGTATCTGCCTACCCCTACGGGAGAAAGGCGTAACGGAATGAATGTATGTCATTCAGATAATTTCTTTGAAACAATGTTGATATCTACAAGCACTATCATTTCTCTCTAGGAACTAGTGTTTTATAGCCAATCGTTTCAGAGTTATTACAGTTTTAGGTTTGACAGCTGTCATCCGAAATGTAGATCTCATCGAGCACTATCATTTATCTTTACAAACTTGTGTTCTAGAACAAAACATGCTTTATTTATAATTCGGAATGAACTGAGAAGAAAATTACGAAAGGATCACGAAAGCGAAACAACTACGATAATGTTGCAGAATCACAAAAAGGGGAGGGGCTTACGCTTCAGCGGTCTAAATTTCTTTGACAAGGTCGAATTCCTATTTCATTCATACGCGTTGAATCTATACTAAAAAAGGAAGACAGATATATGTGTGTGAACTGTGTCACATAAGGAGGAAACATTCGAACTGTTTGTAAAAAGAAACAGTCAAGTGTGACGTCTCATGCTGACATTTGCTGACATCGCGCCGCACACTGCACGATGGGGCCAAATGGAAAAATGTGGACAAAATTCATACAGAACTGACATTTCGGGCTTGGGTTGCGGGTTTTGCCCCATCATGCAGTACGCCGCGCGGCGCGCTGCACAGGGGGACATTTCGCCACCTATCAATATACTTGCATACAAACTGCTCGGCGTGCAACAAGTTTTGCCACATCGTGCAGTACGCCGCGCGGCGCACCTCTTCAATGCGTCTCAGCGCTAATCATCATCATCATCATCATCATGTGTGTTAATCTATCAGCTTAGTAATTAAAATTAGCGGTATAATGTAAATATTTTGTCATTCTTTCGACTTCGGAAGGATCCGAAGTTTCCAATCACGTGCTTGGAAAGTAGTCCCCGTAGACCAGTTTGCACCTGTCTCCCTTACGGGTGATTCACTAACCGTACCGCCATGACGGTTTAAGCCTTTAAATTGGCAGTGGCACCGTGGAAGGCGACCTTCCCGGGATGAAGCTATAGTCCCGCCTTAATGGGCTCATGAACCCTGTGCACACCTGAATACAGACATAGAGCCAGATTAACTATGAATATGGCTTTACCAAGCAAAGCTTTAGGGCCTTGCGTATTAAGTTATACAAATTAGTATGCCAAGGAACATGGTACGGGATGAATGTAGCTGCTTTCACGTAATCTAGGGAAGTTCAATTTGTTAGATGAATCTATTGTGTTGACGTGGGCGCGTTTGTGGCACGAAACTGGATTTTTAAGTTACACGGGATTTAAGACCTCCATACTTGTATTCGTATGTGATTTAGAAACCAATATCTATGCTTGTGGTTTGTCAGATTTTCGTTAAAATATTTGTTTCAGAGTTTGTGTAACCACAAGCATAGATATTGGTTTCCAGATCACGTACACAAAATTTCATTGGCTTTGATAGCGTAATATTGAAAATATTATCAAACTACGTTTGTACAGAACGTGCTGGTGCGTGCTCGGGGGAACCTGCCGAAGATGTATTTTAATCGGTTCAGCATCAACGAATATAACAAAAGAGAAAATATTTTATTTGTGTGTCCAAAGGCTCACAGTATCATTAAAAAGTTTAACTTATTCTATTCAAATTATTGTCCGATTGCTCGGATATAAATCAATATTTAGAAACGGTGTAATATTGGTAGGTATTAATATTATGTCCATTTTTTTTTTTAAATATGTGTGGCACTTGGAGATTGCCGCGGTAAAGCTATTGCATAGCATTTTTTATCAACTTATGCAAATATAATTATTTATTCATTTTATTTATGCAGTATTTTTTTTTTTTCATATTAATTCAAGTTACACTTTTTGAGCGTGGTGACCGATAAGAAAACCATTTTTTTTTCTTTTATTGAATAAATGAGAAGTTAATATTACACGTTAAGGTTCAACTAGTCGCGGCCCCACACTCACTCGTGGACGCGGCCAAAAAGCACGCTGTCTCACCTAGCATTGTGTCTAAAAGAGATAGAATTTGTTATGAGCAGTTAACAGCTAGTCTACACGCATACGTCTAGTCGCACGCACACAAACACCGTGCCGAAGTCTGCCGAACTGAAACGACGGTAGACGATGCACGGCTTTCAACGCCGCACCGCTGTGCCGGTCGGAGTGGGGGGTGTTAGGTTTATTTTCGTTACGGAATTTCTTGATTCGGTCGCCGCGCTCAAAGCCCGCGATAAAAGCTATGCAATAGCTTAATAATTTTTTATGTGATGCAGCAAAAATAGGAAAGCCGGCGATCTGAAGTGGTCATTCCTGTGGCCTATGGACATCAGCAACATCAGGGGCGCTACCAATGCGTTGCCCGCCTCTAAGAAGAATACCTCTTGATCGATCCCATGTCATAGTCCAAAGGAAACACATCCGAATTGTACAAGCTTAAATCTATCAATTTAATCAAGTAACTACTAAATACAAATGTCTCTTTCTGTACTCTAATATAAAATGAATAGGTTGGTTAAGATATAACAACTGTCTACACATAAATATAGATACAAATCGACACACATTCCTCATCGCCATGCAACGGTAGCAACGAGCAGTTTCCATACAAAAACTGCAAATGGATTTTTCTGTTGGCCGCCAGTTTGTAGTAAATAAAAATAAACTATTGCAATAGCAGCGTAATAGAGGGTGATTTGGCAAGCGCAGGGCGTACAGAACAAGAGTAGGTTCCCAAATATAAACCAGACCGTTTTCGTTCACGAGCTTGTGAGTAGAGGGTGCTTGTTCTCAGTGAGCTCGATATTGTATCGGCTGTAGTTTTAAGTTTGTACGTGGTTGGATGTTCTGGTATTACCAAACATATATTTTTTTTAATACTAGGTAGTCAGTGACACACGAAGGAGCGAATGGTTCGAATCCCACCGCGGCCATGTAGCAATGGCTCTTTTCTGAGTTATGTACATTAGTTGAATGCTAACCGATACTCTTGGTGGGGGAAAATATCGTGATGAAACATGCACATTCAGTCAGTTGAATCCCTTAGGTTGCAGATGTCCTGGACGACGGTCGCCACTTTCCATCAGGTATACCGTCCGTCCGTGTGCTACACTGGGAAATAAAAAATCGTTTGGACAAAGCTCTCAAGGCAGTTTCTGATTGGGGCGAAGCCAATTTGGTGGCGTTCAACGCAACCAAAACTCAGGTGTGTTTGTTTTCCGCCAAAAGGAGTCCATTCCAACTAACTCCAACTTTTCGGGATGTTCCTGTGGAAATTACCGACAACCTTCTTGGTGTTGAGCTATCTTCAAATCTCAACTTCGGTCAGTACATCGAATCCAAAGCAAAGACTGCAGCAAAAACAGTTGGTATCCCCTCGAAGGTTAGGCGGTACTTCACCTTAAAGAAGTTGCTTCAATTATATCAAGCACAAGTGCGATCCTGCATGGAGTACTGCTGCCACCTCTGGGATGGATCAACCAAATATCAACTTTGCTGCGGCGACTTTGGATTCAGTGGAAAAACGTGCAAAGAAGATAATTTGTAACCCGCGGTTGATTGAAGCTAGGCTGCAGAGCCTCGAATATAGCCGGAGGGTTGCGCGTCTGTCGGTCTTCTACAGGTTACATTTCAGCGAGTGTGCGAAGCAGCTGCACGACCTCATTCCGCCGGCCCCTTTCCGAAATCGGGAGACGCGATCCGGGCGAGCGCTTCATCCTTATGTCGTGGATCTTCCAGCTATCCGCACGGGCCGCTTTGGCTCGACCTTTATAATGCGTACGGTTAAGGATTGGAACGCGTTGCCTGCGAGTGTGTTCCCTTGTCAATACAATCTGGATGCCTTCAAGGCTAGAGTGAATATGCTGTACGAAGTCGGGCATGCTTCATCTTCGACCGCATCGTCACTTACCAACAGGTTAGATGGCGGTCAAATACCTGTCTTGTCTAAATATAAAAAAAAAAAATTAAGATAAGGTAGAAATAACAACTTGATATTATTTTATACTTTTTAGTATTATACAGAAGCGTATTTTTATTTTTTATAGTATAATAAATTAATTGTACCTTTGTCTGTGCATCTGACATGACCGTTTTATAACAACACAAGTATATTTATAATTCATTTATAAATTATATGGTCTAGATGATACTGGTTTTGCGATAGTTCCTGGAGATACACCGTACGAATTATTTACAACAGAAACAATATAATTATCGTTACAATAAAAAATAATAGGAACGAACCCCATTTGCTCCGTTGATACTATGAGAATATTTCGTAAAATAGGCACTAAAGCGTAGCATATTATGATATTACCAGTTTATTGAGTACATTATTACCTAATTAATCCATTTATTACCCAGCCAATATGTCGTCATTTAACAGTTAATTATTTGGTAATACATTAATGACGTCGTTCTGTATTACATGTTTTGCTTCGCAGCATTTTCTATGCAAAAACATTGTGTAGTAACAAATGCTTGTCTTGTTTAACGGCACTAATGCCCTACACAAAATATGGACAAGGCCAAGAAGATCAGGGGCAATCTGAAAAACAGTGCTGCAGGGCTTCAGCCCTCAGCGTATACTGGGATTGTGCCCTTCCACACTTATATAACATTTTTTTTTTGGGGACTTGTGGGACTACAAAAACCAACATATATATTAGGTTATTTACAAAATATACAGACTCATCTAACTTAAAGCTATACTAAAACAAAAAAAAACAAAAAAATTACAAATGTCTGTCGATAAATAGCCCGCCTCTGACAGTACCTGGGACAAAGGTGCCCATCACGCTCGCGGCATTGCCACGTTGAATGGCTATGGCTAACCTTTGCACCAGGTACGAGCCAGAGCGGGAATCACCCGACTTCTCCCTCAATCTTCGCCCTAACTCGCTCGCCATCGCATTGCCTCAGAGCCCTAACAGCCCATGGTCTCCACAGCGATGGGCACAAAATAATATTGTGCATCCAACGCTGCATATTTTTGGTGTTTTTTATGCGCAGCGTCCTCCGCAGCAGCCGACTATTTTTATTAGTTAAATAAGTTATAGAATTAAGTACATATTTGTTGTTCATATAATTATGTTATCATGTATGTATCATGTATGTATGTATTATGTTTGTGTGGAAAAAATGAATTTGAATTTTAATAAATGATTTGATTGTGAACTAAACCGCTGCTAGTTTGACTTGCGTCCCCTCCACATGTGAGGTTTTTAGCGCAAAATGTTGAACTTATACTTTAGAAGCATTTGACGCATTTTCTACGCTTATGGGATGGGAGGGATGGCGATATAGAACTAATACTATAGATAACGCTGTCATACGCAGACTCTAGCTTGTTTTGGATAAGACATTACTCGGCAATTTTAGGTCCTCACGCTTTTACATCCATTACTATACCTACTTAATTATATTGACATCCAAAATACATGCGTTTCATATCGATACGATAACTGCAACTATATTAAAGTAATATTTCTAGTTGTGATTACATGTTACGTTACAAACTTAATAAAAGCGTGTTCAAAAAGCCCTCATCCAAGAGCTTTATTATGACAACTGTTTTTGTTAAGCCTTAATAGACCCTAAAACAGCACGTATTCAATAAAAATATGAATACCTGTCACTTTTCAAATAACGATATTTCTAAATTGCGGTCTTAGAAACAAATACCTGTAGACTGAATCAAAATTAATAACTAGACAAGAGTTCGTAGAAACACATGCTGAAATCTGACAATTCTGGAGCATATAGCTAGCTCAGAATATGTGCTCGAATACTATAGAAAAGGAGAAGCCTAAACCTAAGCTCATCTATTCGAACCAAAAACAAGCAATCCCTTTTTACCTGCAACACAATCAGTGTAAGTACAAAAACCACTGAGCACGAACCGGAACGCCATTAAAAGGGTCCTATTGTCCTATTACCTCTAAAGGCGTATCAAATAAACAGGCAATAACGCCGCATCAGAATGAAGGTGTTACTGTAATCGCTCCAATCTCGTTTATCGATCGGCAATCGGAATGGACCGCCATTATCATGGGCACTTATTATGTTTGCAGTAATCTGCGGCGGGGATGAGATTCGACTGGTTGCGGTGCGACCTCGTTTCGGATGTTTTGACTTGGAATCGTGTTGCGGGACAGGATTCTGACGCTTCTTTTGCGTGTGAGTTTCTCACATTGGGTCCGTTCACTCTGCAGCTGGCTATTTAAGAGCAAAAAGAGTCACCACAAAAACGTACTAATATTGTAAATGCAAATGTTCGTAAGGCAGGATGGATTTCACGCTAATTCGCTTTCTGTGTGTTCTACCGGCTGTACAATGGGGAGTGTTCTGAGTTACTATTTGATCTGGTGCCACACAGCACAATTCCGTCATCGCACCACCCGCCGCCGGGTACTCATCCCCATTTCGTAGAATCTCTAGTGCCCTCTACGCAAAGATTCGAAATAACGTTTCTCGCTCGTACGATTCGGATGTGGAATAAGCTCCCAGCCACAGTGTTTCCTTTGGACTATGACATAGGATTATTTAAGAGGTATATTAGACGTCCCCTAAGAGGCGGGCAACGTATTGGTAGCGCCCCTGATGTTGTTGATGTCCATCGGCGGCGGTGACCACTTTCCATCAGGTGGCTCGCTTGCCTGTTTGTCTGCCGTGTTACATAAAAAAGAAAGAAACAAAATATCACTAACCAATTTTATTTTAAAATTTTCGCAATATTAAAGTGCCGTAGGCTTACACACAAAAGGCTATAATGTATCCCAAACACGGCGTACCCAAATTTCACCCTAACGAAGTTGCAGCCAAAACAACAACAGGCTAGTCATAACAAAAGATCAAAAAATACGATATCGAAATCAAAGTAAACCCAACAAGCATCCAACACAAGCAAGGGCGTACTTGTAACTAGTTAGGCCACGGACGTCGATAACTAAATTTACACAGATTACGCAGTAGGCGTAGCGAAGGCTACTTCCCGAGGGCTACTTGCCAAAGCTAATATTTGGACAGCCACCGCCCATAGGATTATCCGACGCCTGTCGTGGAATTAAATAGCCATCGGTAGTTTACCCTCGCCCTCTATATGTCGCAGGTTTTGTAGAAATCGGGGATTTTATCAAAAGCTTTTGATCAAGAACTGGAAGGAGACATTAGTTAATCTTGTCATGCGCATGCGATCTTTAATTTTTATCAGAAATTTAATCTTCTGCTTAAAATGTGAAGCTAAGTGTGATCTGTGAAGTGATCTAAGGTAATAATTTTGTCTTCTTCAGGTTTTTGATCAGAAACTCAATTTCATAAACCTGCGTCAATATAAGATCAAAAGGTTCGAAGGGTTGTGTTAGTTGAGTGTAAGGGCTCTTTGAAGCTTTCCTGTATGCAAGAGAAAATATGTACAAGACGATTTTAAATTCGTGTATTTTATTGGATTGATTTACAGAGTGTAATTCTAAATCTAGAAGTTCAAAATAGTGAGGTACTAATATTGAGAATGTTAATCATTATGATATCCGGAACTTCGAAATTCTCAATATTACTACATCGTTACTACGCTCTGTTTTACCATTTTGGGTCAGCTGAAGATATGGAAGTGACAACACAGTAGCTACTTGACGTCCATACTTGGATGAGCTGGTTAAACGATCCCTTTGTTTGCCCATAGGATTTTTACGTTTGATACGCTTAGTTCATCCTATTTCAGCAATTTTTGAGTTTGTTTTAACATCTAAGATTGACGCACGTCGGTGCGTACTTTGTTTTCAAGTCCTTTACCTAAAGTGTAGACCTGTACGCTTCCTGCGAACTTTGTAAGATCGTCCGTCCATCTCGTGGGGGCCGTCCCACATTGTGATTGCCCCAACGCGATCGCCACTCAAGAACCTTACCGGCTCATCGACCACCAGTTCT
Source organism: Blastobasis adustella (assembly GCA_907269095.1). Classification (NCBI taxonomy): domain Eukaryota; kingdom Metazoa; phylum Arthropoda; class Insecta; order Lepidoptera; family Blastobasidae; genus Blastobasis; species Blastobasis adustella. The sequence continues at coordinate 20,714,921 of OU026118.1, read as the reverse complement.
GCGAGCTATGTGGCCCATCGCTACTTCAGCTTTGCGACTCTTAAGTACCTATCAGTAACTTAGTTCTGCTATAGATATCTTCATTGCTGATGCTATCAAACCTCCGAGCCCTTTCCAGCGCTCTCTCAGTGACTTTGTGTTTTTCAATATCATCAATGAAGGTATCGAACAGAGTTATGTACATTAGTTGAATACTAAGCTATGCTCTTACAGTGAGGGAAAACATCGTAATGAAACCTGCATATTCAGGCGACTGAACGTGTAATGATCCAATCTGGTCAGATTTATCTGTTAACGGGATCACAGAGGTCAAATGACTTGATCTGCTAAATCCTGTATCATGGTTTTTAAAAGGTGTGTTCCGGATTTCCTAATAATCATGGTGTATCATGGTCAAGCCGGACCCCGAGCCCTCGCGTGCGAGAGCACAACCGGGACATTAAGGCCAAGATAACCAATGAAGATAGCAAACAAGCACATCCAGCAGGAGAACCATTAAACCAATTGAAAGTACGCTACGTTGGACCACCTAATGCCTACACCCCATGTGCACAAGGTCCGAAACTGCCAGGAAAGTTTCCCAAATTTAATACAAGTGCGCTGACCCGTAAAACGGCTTGCGGCCAGCGGCTACTTTCCCACTTTGATCCGAGACACACAAACTTGGCAAACAACCTCTTGTTATTAGTTTATGCTGTATTCATAACTATATTTTTGTATCGCAACAATCCTTTGGCGAGATTTTATTGGTTGTGCACAAGCTCCTTGGTAATGCTTGTAGCTGGAAATGTGTAGATGATGCTGCTTCTTTTAGAGGCGGTGTGAGACAGGGTGTTGAAATTACTGCACCTGGGTATTTTTTAGTATATCGTTTATTGATCGCGCACAATATGGATATTATTCTGTCCATTAGCTATTTCTACTTATAAGTACGAAAAGTCTATAGGTGCACGGCGGTGCGGCACACGTAGCTAGCGAGAGCTTTCATTGAAGACTGTTTAAATAAATATTTTCGCTCTACGTCGCTATAGCATACGTCAGCACCAACTATACTCTGTGTCCCTATAGTTGTAATATTTTGGTTCATCGTTTTCAACACAGCGTATAACAGTCCTCAAATCAAATCAAAACCAATCGAACCAAACACCTTTCCAAATCTACATGTTAAATTGTAAATAAATTTTTATCCGCTAGAGGAGTATAGATGTCGATTTTCAATTTCCGTCAAATGGTATCGTTTCCGTTTAATGAAAGGTCTATCGAATGATGCTGAACTCCGGTTCATAGAGTTGGCTAACAAATGGATGGTAACTATCAATATCCAAGTTATCTCTACTTGACCTTTTTGTTAAAAATGTATTACTAACGTGTCTGAAGTATCGACTTTCATAAATACGACATAATATAAATAAGTACGAGTATTCAGAAACAACATTTCTTAATACTGTTTCCTATTAGATTAAATTAAAAACTAATACTAAAAAGCCAACTCTGAGATTCTGTTGATAAAAAACACGCTCAAATACAGAGTGAAGTTTCACAATGTAAATTCAGTCTAGTCAAGTTAGTTATTAAATATAAACTGAGGGGGATGGTCGGGTACGAGTTTAACACGATTTTGAAAAATGATTACTCGCAGCCCGTACGCCCCACTTCCCTCTTAAACTGCTTAAAACTTCCAACGTAAATGCCTCAAAGCTTGTTTTTCGCGTACGTTAATTCCGTTTTAGACTCGGAAAAGCAATGCATTTCTAGACGTTCACTGTTTACTTTGGCTTCTTGTTTTTTAAGGCTGTGCCAGTGTGTTTTGTAAAAAACAGTTCTACGACGTTCGTTCATTTTATTTTTTGTAATACGTCGAGGAGTGTAGGTGGCCTATTTGTTAAGGCCGACTCGTACTCGCTTCAAACCCCAGTGCCGCCATGTATCAATGATTCTTTTATGAGTTATGTATATTAGTTGAACAGTAATTGATGCTCCTACGGTGAGGGAAAACGTCGTGGTGAAACCCACACGTTCAGGCGACTGAATAACCAACTGAATCTGAATGACTGAATCGTGGTGGAACAATGATCCTATTTGGTCAGGTTCCCCTGTTTACAGGGTCACGGACGTCAGATGGTAGTCGCTCCACTGTAATTATCTGGTCTGAAAAATCCATGACAGCGCGAAAAAAATACCTAACCCCAAATAAGCTAAGAGCAGCGAGCTCGAAATTGTTACAATTTGAAAATTAGGCGTGGTCTTATAAAAATGGATCTGCAAAGTGATCGAAATAGACACATTGAGAATTAGAAAGAATGCGAAATAGTCGGTTTGCTAAGTGGGCCGATAGGGAAGTAGTCACCTATAGAAGTAGGCAAAGAGAAATGGGCTATTTGATAAGTAGACCTCGAGCGCCTGTGGGATAAATTCCTAGTCAGACTTTACTTACAATTTCAAAGCTAGTTAAGCAATAGAAAAGAAAAAGGCACGCAATAACAATCAAACCTGTGCAGGCGATTATGACATAACCGTAAAAGCCAACTTTTCAGAACGAAAAATATTATAAAGAGCACTTATAGGGAAAAAATACCGGGGCGTTATCATAACATAAAATATTATGTGTTTGTACAGTTGTCGTGACTCAGGGAACCTTTCTCTATCTACACATACTTTTATGTGCAATATAGGTACTAGATAGATACACTTTAGATAGTTAGGCACAGGCTTTTCTGTGCGGTATGGGTCGAGCAGGATTCGATATTTAAGCGCTGTCTTATTTGGCAACAGTCGTGCGACCATGGTCGTACGATGGGCAGTTTAGAGGTCTCCTATTAGTCGGGCGACATCTGTCTGCTGCCAATTAGGACAGCGCCTTAGTCGTATACTATCTAGGGGCGTAGAAAGTAGCAGCCCCTCCCATTTATGAGTCACCTTATAAACAAGTTGATAACAACTTTTTACGAAGTATTTTCCGGGTTTCCTACTTCTTCTTAGCGAGTCGATGGCAAATACATTATATTTTAGAGCCCAAAATTTGGGTGGTTGTCAGATCTCTCATGATGAGTCAAGCCCCTAAATCTTCAAAGACCAACTCTAATAACCCTACATTTCGGTCAGAAAATAGACGGCCGTTTCATAGATTCAAACGAAGCTATATCAGTGACAATGAGAGATTATAATGCAGACCTGACGTTAGCGGCGCGCTAGCTTCAGCCAGTCCTAACCGTCGCGTCGGTCAAACACAATTTTTTTTATGTTATACGGCAGACAAATAGGCAAGCGGGCCACCTAATGGAAAGTAGTCACCGCCGCCTATGGACATCAGCAGCACCAGGAGCGCTACCAATGCGTTGCTCGCCTCTAAAGATACCTCTATATGCCTCTTGAACGATCCCATGTAATAGTCCAAAGAAAACACTGTTGCTGACAGCTCATCCAGCCCAATGTTTCATGTAATATTTCTATGAGCCAAGTCATATTTTCTGACCAAAATGTTTAAACTGTTAGGCCTTGTACAGTAATGTAGGCTCTTCATGAGATCCTATAACTTTGAACGATCCAGTTTTACATACAATTATTTTCATGGGATTATTTTAATTTTAATGCAGTATTTTATGGCTTGGTTATAATGGCATGCGAGCGCTCTAGTGCACTACCTATCTCGTTCACACACCATTTTATGTTTGACACCTTGCTATAGGTAGAAAAGGCGCTTAATAAATAAACACGTAGGTGCTACAGACATAACAAGTTAAGCCTGTAAAGAAGAAACGGGATACACCAACGGTTTCTGTTGAGAGTCGCGTATTTTTCTTTCATTAAATCTGTTGATACTGAAATAAAAATATGACCGTAAAAGTATACGGCCGCAGTTACTTATTTATTATGTTACACGAATGTTTTAGTCGTGCTCGTAAAAGGAATCTTCCTAACAATGGTCAGTGCAGGGACGCTACCAGGGGACCGGCTGCTGACCGGTACTATAAAAAAATTATAATCATCTTGGCCTAATGGCCTTGGACCACCTTGGTTAATGGCCCAGTTGTGCCCTTGAGCACAAGGGGCCGGGGTCCGCCGTGTCCATGATCCAGGATTTGGCGATCAGGTAATTACAGTGGAGCGAGTACCACCTGATCTCCGTGACGCTGCTACCAGGGGAACCTGACCAGATTGGAACATGGTTACAAATTCAAGAAACTGAACCAATCTGTTCATCACTCCAGTTTCATCACGATGTTTTCCCTCATCGTAAGAGCAACGGTTAGAATTAAACGAATGTACATAACTCAGAAAAGAGTCATTGCTACATGGCCGCAGTGGCTGCTTGACCGTTACTACCTTTCCTAGTTTAACCGTTAATATTTGACGACCTGAGTAGTTCAGTTCACATTTACAACATTAACAACAACATCAATCAGGTAGCCCGCATGCTTGTGTGTCTGCCGTACCGTAAATAAAAGAAAAATATTTATTTACCGAGCAGAAATTTTGTGATGAATTTTTATTTCTGTTACGCGTCTGGATGTAGTAAGTATTTATTGAAAAAAAAGTATACGAGTAGTTTATCAGTTGCCTAACACCCATAACACAAGCTTTTTTTTATAGTTAAGGCTCTAGCTGGAAATAGACAAATCTATCAATTCAATCTTACTCACCGGCAGGAACACAATGGTATTTGAAATAGTAATAACCGTTTGGCTGAGGTATTCTATATTTCTGTATTTCTATGTGTTTGTGACTTATTTAGACAACTATAAGGTGGTAAACAAGCGATTAGTCCTGTCTAATGGTAAGCACTTACCCTAGACTATGGCCTTTTGTAATACCAGAGATATTACTAGCTATGATCTCTAATGAGTTTTAAAGCCCCACCGAAAAAAGAGAAGTGTTATAAGTTGGACGTGTGTATCGGTGTATATGTGACTCTTTGTATGCGTGTAGGTGTGTGTCTGTCGGTGGCATCGTAGCTCTCGAACGGATTATCCTATTTCGATGAGGTTTGCTTAAAAGCCAATTAATAGAAATTGTTCTTAGCTTTGTTTTATTAAAATCAGTTTAGTAGTTTAGGAAATATTGATACTTGGTCGAGGTTATCCGATGTTTTCCGTCGGTTAGGCTGTTATGGATATTTTTATTTCTGATCCTGTCACATAGAGAAACTCCGAGCATAGCTCTTTCTATTGCCTTGTTGTACGATTTTATACTAAGATTGAATTTAAATTTCCGTCCCACGTTTATCTAGCGGGCTGCACCTTACCTTCAGCCTACGTTATAGTAGGACTAGCTATGGGCAGCAAACTTATCGTTCTTTGTTCAGAATGTGTACCAATTATAACAGATTGATACCATTGTTTGATATTTCTGGTGCATTAATTAGATAATTATAGAAAACATTGAACTCGTGATTGTATACTTTTAAACGAAAAATTAAAGTCTCAAAATTCTAAATTCTTAGATTTCGTTTGTTATTTTTATAATGTAACGAAATTTATAAATTAGATACCTCATAAGTAGTGATATGTATGCATGCTGTTTAAGAAGGATGTCCACTGTTTTCAACCATACGAACTGTGTTAATGAAGTGTTCTATCTTGTGTAACATTAACCATACCTCCTCTATTGTTTCCTGTGGGACAAAAGCGTGAGTGACGTAAAAAAATCTAATTTAAATTTTACTCCATATAAAGCTATAATGCCACCCCCGCCAGGTACGGGTAGGAGAGGTCGGCCCAAGAAGTGATAGCTTGACGTCGTCAAGAGTGATATGTGTGCCAAGCTCACCACCAAGGATGTCGAAGAAGATGTGGGCCAGGAAGAGTAGGAAGGCGGACCCCAGGCTCTCGTGTACCGAGCTGGAGCGTAAGCGCCAAGATGATGATGATGATCTTGTGTGTAACATTTAGTTAAGTGGACCTAATAAAAAATATATGGATATGTCTAATGTAGAAAGACGCGTCTCCATGCGGCAACCCTGAGTCCATCCCCACGTGGACAGTAAAACATGAAAAGTGCGTTGACGACCGATAAAGCCGCGTTTACTGTGCGTCGTTAAACGAATCGTGTACAGAATAGCGCAGCTTTGTTTTGCGATCGGATACACTCGTGGCCGGCGGTGATGGCGGGCTGGGTGACTGATTGACCCGCGGATTTAGGTTTCTCTAACGGGAGCACTGGGATTCAGATTCGAGGTTTACTCGTATATCTGTGAGTAGGGGAAACCTAGCGTTACTTTGCGCAAACTATAAATACCCCATTTATAGTTTGCGCAAAGTAACGCTATGTTTCCCCTACTTGGCATTAAATATCGGTTGTGCTCTCGAGCGTCAGGGTTCGATTTGGCAGATCAGGTAATTACAGTGAGCGACTATACAGCGACTGACGTTTTGATCTCCGTGACCCTGTTAAAAGGAGAACCTAACTACCAGTGTAGTGTAAGACCCAGTGGTCTTGGTTATACATTCAACCGCCTGACTGTGCAGGTTTCATTACGATCAGGTTTCAACTGTTACAGCATCGGTTAGTGTTCAACTAATGTAAAATACATAACTCAGAAAAATATCATTGGTACAAGGCCGCACCGGGTACCCAGTAGCTATTAGACCACCGGAACTTCCATATAATAGTCAGGAGTAACACCTTCAACTAAGTATGGAAAGATGTGTGAATGTGGAAGAGGCAAAATCTATCAGGCTTGTGGCACTCGATAGTCTACGCTTACCCCTGTGGGATACCTACGAGATGAGTATATATGTACTTACGTAAGAGGCAATGTATTTGGTAACGTACAAAGAATGAATGTTTCTTAGTGCAATACTCGGTTTTGTGCGAAGAATATATTTCCTTGTCCATAGCCGGTAATTAAACTCAGTAATGCACGAGTAACAAGGGGCATGCTTCTACATAGTATATATCCTAATACCATGACGGCACACCATATATCAACTACTCACATCGACGTCAATCCCGGGCTGCGCGAAGATCCTCGTGAAAGGGAACTCCTTCGGCAGGAAACTGTAGAACTCCTGCCGGCCCCGGTACCACTTCACACTGTACAATGTCTCGTTATCGTCCAGTTTCCAGTTGCAGGACAACGTCACTGTGTCCCCGAGCCTGACGGCGGAGGGCGCGATCATCTGCACCTCCTGGAGGGCCAGTATGTCTGGAACAAAGAAAGGGTGAGGTTAGTACTTGTAGGTATTCCATTTTGAACCCAGATGAAAAAATAAGGGTCTTAAGTTAAGTTGAAATTTAGTTAAATATGGACTACTATACCTGTCTGAAATAAAATAATTTTATTTGATGATTATTTTAATTTTAATTATATATTTGTGGCTATGGTGTTATGTGTTTAACTCGTGTATCTGTGTATATGTGGTTCTACCACTCTGTATACCTGTGTGTCTGTCTGTGGTATCGTAGCTCATCGTAAGTATATTTAAACTTGGTTGGTGGTTTGATTAATAACTAGAAAAGAGATGGAAGCATCACACAGCACAAAATTAAATGAGCCACTTGGTAGAAAGTGATCACTGCCGCCGTAGACAGTGACACCAAAACGGTACTAGCGAACGCACAGAGTTCCAACTGACAACACTTAAGTGGCAATCAGTATAATGCGTCCGTCAAAACGAACGCATAGCTAAGATAACGAAGACAATTTGCTCGCTTATCAAAAAGTCGCTAAAAAACACTGTGACAACGCATAATAACGGTACTCCACTTAGAAAAGTACAGTTTCTGAATACCGATGTTACTCGCAGTCAGTCCCCAAATGCCAACACTCCTCATGCAGAGTGCCTACAAGATTTGTGGGTCTGCCTCTCGCACGCCGCAGAGTGCTCATCCGAGGCCGCTAAATAACTCACTAAATCAATTTCGTAACGTGGCCCGGGAAAACATTTGTCCGGGCACTCCCCGGGCGTATTTTTCCCTCTCCCACTTACCGCCATCAAGCGGCATATTGGCTGGATTGCGAGTCCCCACTGGCGGCGGGTGGGTTTCATTAATCTGCAATTGTTTCATGCAATGCAATGTTGATTCTTATTCAATTTAGTTGTAAGTTGTAATATCGTAGCATATCGTATTGTTGCCCTCAAAGAGTAGTAGATTTCGTGCGTTCTACTTCTGCTACAGTGTTCCTCGATTTTCATTACTTCGGACATAATCTCCGTAATAACGAAGACATACCCCATAATGCTACAGTTCTGGTTATGCTACCAGACTGCCTTGTACTCGTATTCTCTGTTTACACAATGAACTTATCACCCACGTGTTCTACGTGTTCAAATGAAACCTTTAAACGGATTAACCATGGTTTTATATTTATCATTTTATACTGACGTTTACAGTCATCACAAGGGAACATATGTCTTTAAATTGTGTTAAACTAACCCACAGTCTATGAATGTGACTCCACGGGATGTGTGCTGACTATAGATAAACTCCTGTGCCCTTTCTGTAAACACATGCTGGTGGTATTATAATCTGTCCGTATCATCACGAGTATGATCCTAAAAACGCTAATAAAACCGCTATCACTCGCCCCCGCCCCTCGCCCGAACGCCGTGACCGCAAACAATTACATTCCACCGGCGGCGCCTGCGCTCACGCAATTAGCAGCGGCGACGCTCTCCCGATTTATTCGCCATTACGTACACGGTAGGTTTACGTAACGTAATACCGCGTTTATAAGTTAGGCTGATGTCCGGAGGTGTTGTTTCTAAATAACGCGAAAGTTCTCGTCCGCTATTAAAACATCTTGGCGTTAATATCCCGGTTATGCTCTCGCGCACGAGGGCCGGGGTCCGCCTTGACCATGATCCAAAATTTTGCAGATCAGGTAATTACAGCGGAGCGACTGCCATCTGACCTCAGTCACCCTGCTACTACGGAAGCCTGATCAGATTGGATCATGGTTTTAATAAAACGCTTTTAAATAAATAAAATAATAAATAACGTTCCACCCCAACCAAAAAACTCGTCCTAAAGGTTGTCTTGAAAATATCGCTTAAAGCGCCGCCTTTGCGTGCATGTATATTATGCTGATTCTTGTATAGGTATTATCATATCTGAGTGCAATAAAGAGTTTTTACTTACTTACCTAATTAATTTCCTCATGGAAAGCCAAAAAATTCATCGTACATACAGGTAACATGTACATGTATAGACTCATCAGGTGGTAGGACTCTGTCAAGGCTGAGGAGTCCGTCTGGGTGAGTACCACCGCCTTATCTATTGCTGCACCAAACAACAATTCCAGCCAACATTGTAACCCAGTTTGAAATATGAGGTACGCCAGTGTAATTATTTATTTTATTTTATTTTATTTTTATATATTTATTTTATTATAGGTCCTGTCACGTAAAAAACGCTGGCCGTTTTTTTTTGAGACCAAAAATATAACAAATTTTTTTTACGAAAGAGCGTCGGTGGCCTAGTGGTTAAGGTAACCGACTCGCAAGCGAGAGGTATCAGGTTCGAATTCCACCGCCTCTTACAAATGACTCTTTTCTGAGTATGTACATTAGTTGGATACTAACTGATCGTTTGACGGTGAGGGAAACCTGCATATTCAGGCAACTGAAAGCAACCATGACCCAATCTGGTTATTATCCCCTGGTAGCAAGGTCACGGAGGTCAGATGGCGGTCGCTCTACTGTAATTACCCAATCTGCCAAATCCTGGATTGAGATGCGAGAACACAACTGAGACATTAACGTCAAGATGATCGATAGGTTGTACGAAAGAGGAAAACATATCTTAGTTCACTGTAGAGTTCATCCGTGACGGGAAGTATGAGCAATTTTTATCTTAGTTCTCACATTCACCATGCATCTCTATCTGCATTATTGTTATGGAAACTTGATTGCATTTTTTTTATATTAGACTAGACAGGCATTGGACGGTGCGATTGTTGGACGTTATACCAATAATTATAATATATGAAAGAAGTGTAACGATTATCATATCTTAGTACGCCGAACGGGTACCTACGCGTATAACGTATTTTTTTATGAAATTTTCAGTAATTTATGAAATTACCCCCTACGTCCAAACTTACAATCATAGCTACAAAGTTATGAACTTCACAACTATATAATATAAGTAGGTATAGTATACAATATATCTCCCAACGGTTACACATGAAACAAGCCGCATTTAAAGTCGACTTACCTCAAACTTTTCAGGTATCGACTTAAGTTTAACTCGATTTGTCGCGTTTGGTCGACCCTTTCTCGTTATTGACGTAAACTTGTTACGTGGAAAATCCGCTGTGCACGATAAACCGTAGGTTAACCCAATCAATGCGGACAGACGGACAAACCAACTAGATTTATAGAAAACATAATTGGCTCAGTCCGGGGCCTATTTCAGTAATGGACGAGATAGTGGTTTGATCTCGGGCTCGCTCGCGGGCCCAATGCTCGACAATTTGTCCGAATTTAGCAAAATAGTTGTAAAGACGAAAATATCTACTCCATTTTCGAGCTTAATTCTTTAGAATTGCTCTAGAACGTGTCGTAGACAAGCGCCGCTGGCATTTTCGACGTATTTTTCCAGCTTCATAAGTCCACAAAAGATTAAGATGAGTAAATAGGTTTTGTTCATTCAGAAAACACAGATTTTCTTTAATTACTGTGCTCTCGAGAACGAGGGCCCGGGGTCCGCCTTAACCATGATCCGGGATTTGGCAGGTCAGGTAATTACAGTGAAGCGACTGCCATCTGACCTCCATGACCCTGCTACCAGGGGAATCTGACCAGATTGGATCATGGTTACACATCCAGTCGCCTGAATGTGCAGGTTTCATCACGTTGTTTTCCCTCGCCGTAAGAGCATCGGTTAGTATTTAACTAATGTACATAACTCAGAACAGTCATTGGTACATGGCCGCAGCGGGATTCGAACCCAGTATCTCTCGTTTACGAGTTGGATACTCAATCGCCCGGCTACCGACGCTCTCACGGAGGTACATCTTAAATTTACGCTTACATTGAAATAGAATGCAATAGTTCGAATTCTACCACATAATTAAAATAGTAACGGTCAAACAAAAAGACCTACATACCAAAATGGAGACCACAGCCGCGCGGTCGGTATCGTTGACACCACAGCTATGTAATTGGTGCAATCATTTTTGCTTGTAATTAAAATTAATAGCAATAACGCCTGCGGTCGTTTAAATTCCGACCAAAATTATTTTGTTGTTATTGTTTTGTATGAAAATGTTAAAATCAAATGGCACACTCTCTATCATTTCTATCAACATTTCAAATAAATAAATAGTATGATTTTTAGTTAAATGTCAGCTATAATAAGAACTAGCTACGTAGATAGCTTCAGTAAGAAATTATTAACAAACAAAGTATCAGAAATCATCTAAAAAGTGTCCTAGAATTTGTTCTTCATGATATTAAATATTTTGTCGAATGAATATTAATAAACCTTACTAGATTAAAATCTTTCAAGAATTTACGCAATATTGACACTGTATTAACCCTGCTTAAGGGTTACTCGTGGGTGTCGTACGAGGCGACTAATGTTTTCGAGGCAAAAGATCTAGTCCCCGTAGGCTGGAAAATGGGCAGCAGCGTTTTGAATTGTTAAATGTATAACACTGCGATCTCCAACCAGCCGACCAAGCATGGAGATTATGGTAATAACCTCCCTTTTCGTGGGAGAGGCCCTTAGTGCTGCAGTGGGCTGTGATGATGAACTCTGCAGGGTTTAAAAAAAAAGGTAGGTCTTTGGCCACCGTCAAATATTGAGACGACAAATAAAAATACGTCTCAATTTGAGACATACAATTTAATTTCCTCGGTGCCATACATTCAAATTATAAAAACAGTACCTAACAGTCTATCTTCGTCTCTTTTAGAAGCACGGCAGTAAAGAGTCGTGAAGCCGAGACAGGGCTACGGAGTGATAGTCAAAGTCGCAATTAAAACGCAATAACGGGACTGCGTCACACACTGGCGTTCGCAAGTCCCTAGTAATAAAGAGAACCAATTCGGCCGGACTTCTACTATGGAAACTCGCCAAGATCACCATCATATTATTTTTTTATACTATTCAGTGACAACTGAGCAGACATCCCACCTGGTAAGTGGTAATTGTCGTCCATACCTGATCAATTGATGGCCTTTGAGCCCATTCGTTGCGAGTGACGTTATTAAACTCGTAAGGAAGAGCATTATTATTGCTACCAATCGTAGATGTTATGGGCGACAGTTACCGCTTACTATAAGGTGGACTGACTAGTCGTTGACCACATTCATATTTATTTATTTCACATTACTCATTATCATCATCAGCCTATATTAGTCACAGCTAAACGTAAGCCTTCCCCAATGAGCACCCTGTTCTCGGCTTTTCGCATCAGGCATCCACCACCACATTCGCAATTAGTCACTCCACCTGGCTGGAGGGCGTCCATCACAACGATTTTATTTCTCAATAGATACAATTTCATATTTAAGTTTTGCATTATATATTCCGTACGACCATGGAAGAGAAAGAGCAAGAAAGCGGACCCTGATAGAAGTCGGGATTGACCGCTCAGATCATAATGATGATCCCGATGACGTATCGTAGCGCCTCCTTCATCTTCAAAGCGATCAAGTTCAGCTTCTGCCAGTGTTAGCGCTTTCTTCTGTTGCCCCCATTTCGCATAATTTTGAACGTCTTTGGCCCATTAGGTCGATGGCTATCACGTCCGGCTCCTTACGTCGTAGTAGACATACACGATAGCAGGATCCCAACCAATCATCTCCTCGAGATAGTTTAAGGAGTAACACTTTGGTGAGCCACACTGAAAATTATAATAAAGTGGACATTCGGTGGACTTCAGAAAATAATAATTCGTGTCTTATGAAAGTATAAATTTAATCTATTTCTATATATAACAAAATATATGTTTTGATAGATGTTATTCTTCTGCAAACAAAAATGACAAATTTGCTACTAAACTCTATATTTTATAACACCAATCGATTGACTTAACGATGGAAGTAAAATTTTTGAAGCACCTATTTATCAAGCTACGGATGTAACTTACTTTCATTTCCCTTAAAGCTGAATGAGCTTTATGAGAAGGATTAAGTAGATTGAATTTTGGAGAAGATCTTAGAATTTTAGGATATTTAGATCTGACTTAATTATTTAAATCAATTAGAACTTATCGACAATTCAATACCTTTCCTGAAAGCAATAAAAGTTTCATAGAATCGTTTTGAAAAAACAAATATAAAAGAATGATATTGTATGTTGGAATATTGTAGCAATAATATAATAACTCAATAAACCGGTTTGCTTCGAGGAAGTATGCTTTATCGATATGATATTTCCATTCCAGTAAACACTACTGTTTACTGGAATGCTACCATTCACGTGACAAATCAATAGCACAAGCTTAGTAGCATTCAATAATACTAGACTGGCAAGCCTCTTATGTCTAAACAGTTACCTACCTCACAACCGAATTTTATAGTTTAATTATATAACTAAATAGTGCTCTAAATAGTGACAAATGGTACCTATTTCATGTAAATAGTGCTACTGTATTGTAAAATATATTTAAGCTAGTTATTGAGGCTTAACTTGACGTTTAGTCAACTTGACGTCATATCTATTCAAAGTTAAAAACATACCACATAACACACTAAAAGTAGTACGCTCCTGACCGCTCATAAATATTTGAAATTCAAATGTTATATTTTTTTAAACATAAGAAACTGAATTCGTGTCAATTGTTTTTTATCGCGTGTGGAGTTCATTCCACAAACATGATGTACATACATCTAGCTAGTGAATAGTAGCAAAACTGTCGATGAAATATTCTGTTAGTGCGATGTAGGTTTAACGGCGTTTGTTCTAATAACCTTCGTAGGTAAGCTGGCTTGTAGAGATTGAAATCATTAAGTAGCATTTTAAATTACCTTCGAGAGTTAGAATTCGTAATAAGTGAGTAAGAATCGAGTCTCCATAGTAATAGGAATATCGGCCGCTCGAAATGACGCCCCGTTTTAATTGCACTTTCATTACAATTTCCGCTTTTAAGTTTATTTGTAACCGGAATTTCGTAATATCTCAGTTTTATATTCGGATTTTACTGCCTATAAATTTTACTGGGCTGGGCGTCGATTGGATTCTTCATGATTGCCTCGTTTTCCCCTACTGGGAGGTATTATAAAAATCATAAAGTGCGCCCGAATGTGTGTTCGCTGAACGATTGTTTATTAGGCTGGTCGGTTAAAACTCGCATTTTATGTCAGGTTAGGGTCACCTGTGGGACGGATTCGTGAGCTTTATATATTATGTATGTATGTTAGGGCAAATCGTCCTAATCACTTTGTCCCAGGGACAAGTTGCATCTTTACACTTTTTTGGGCAACTTTTGGCGCACTTTTGAGTAGGCACGATGGTCACAAAGTTGATGTCGATTGAAGTTGCAGGATTGTAGAATCCTGAAGGTTTAGGGCCTCAATTTAAGGTGTCTCTACAGTGACTGCGACGCTTCGCAAGATAAATATCATTGGCTTTCTCGCAAATCATCTCGACGCAACCTCGATGTTTACAAGGTAACCAAAGGAACGCAAGACTCGACCAAAATTATCATTATCATCATCGTCTTGGCGCTATGTCCCGGTTGCGCTCCCGCGCGGTACGCGTGGGCCCGGGGTCCGCCTTTCTACTCTTCCTGGCCCACTTCGGTCTTCAGCATCTTTAGTGGCGAGCTTGTTGCCACGCATATCACTCTTGACGACGTCAAGCCATCGCTGCTTGGGCCGACCTCTCCTTCCCATGACTGGCGGGGGTATGTCATGGCCAGACATTTGTTTCGGCATTTGCCTCTTTGGCATTGGCCATACTATCGGCTCAAATAAATTAAGACCTTTCACTACATAATATATCGGGATAATATTATCGGGTTTGTTACCACGGTATTTGTAGTGAAAGTATAGTGAATAACCACGAAAGTCTTAAAACCTATAAAATAAGACCTTCCAAAATTTTGTTAAATTTTTAATATGACTCCACATGATTCCTCTACATGATAAAGGTGACAACCGACCCAACCCTGGATTAGTAATCCAAGTTAACATTCCCACTGAATTAATTCGTGTAAACACAGGATCTGCTAATTACTCAATCTCCCGGGCATAGTGCGTGAGGATCGTTTAATATGGCACTAATTAAAGGTCGCCGGTGTAAATAAACAAGAAATTAGCCGGGGAATTTAGGGGCTGTGTTTGAATGAATGAATGTTAATTTATGTTTGAAGGTTTTGTGGAGTAGGTACTGAATACATTGTTACTGGTACATTTTTTTGACGTAAAACGTGTAGAATCACAGTCTACAAATGACATGTAATAAAGAAACGTTCCTGTCACAGTCAAACACAAGGCATGAATACAACATTTTTATATGCAATTGTATTTTGGTATCTGGATAAAAGGAACACCAGCCAGTATTGTAAGACCCGCCTGTTTTGTAAACATGACGCAGTCACGTCAATGTTTTATTTTAAATTGAATTTTTGGAGCTCAAAATATAATGGCCAGGCTATGACCATCCGGTGCTTTGATTTAGAAAATAATATATTATTATATTGAATACTCAAAGGATAGCATCACATGCAAGCGATACTTCAGTACGTTTCAGCTATGCTGATGCTATGAGTTTAATCCATAGAATTCCAAACAATGTATGAATACATCTGTACATATGGATATCATACATATACAGTTGGAATTCCATCAGAATTGGCAATATTATAGAGTGGATTGAGGCAAATAATTAGTATGTGCTCTGGTTGTGAAGTGTTTGATTTCTAAATTGGATAACAGGATCGAGTAATACACCAGTTTCGTAATGCCATGATGATACTAAAATACACAGACACTAACGCCCGTATATCATAAGGGTAGGCAGAGCTATCACACACACCTCTTATGCGTCTTCCACATTCATACATCTTCTCATCTTCCAGATTCAACATGCCGTTTCTAGAGAAGCTTATTGCCGGCCTGCTACCGACCCGATAGACGAATTTCATAAGCCGTCTTTCAATGATGTCATAAATATCACAATTAAATAGTCTAAGATACGGCCATACTATTAACAAAAATAATCCAACAAAAAGATGGCCTTAATGCCAACATGTACTCTCTCGATGTACTTTCGAGCACTAGGGCCCGGGATTAGCCTTGACTATGATCTGGGATTTAGCAGGTCAGAACATATGTGATAATCCGGCCATAGTGATATCTTCCCTCATCTGTTATTCAGAAAAAATCATGCATAATGTTAAATATATCAAGTACAGACAAAATATTTACAATTAGAAATAAAATTAAACACTAATACCAAAATATTATATTTTAAAAATATCATCCACACCGTTGTCCCGCGGAATGGTGCCCAGAAAGCTAACTGCGTTGCCTCGTTGGATAGCAATAGTTATCCTCTGTCCGATAAACGAGCCGATGAGCTTTTTGCTTAAAACTTTAAAAAGCTTTAAAGCATCAGGGTCAGGAAATATGAAGTCCTGGGCTAGGCTTTCATATTTCCTCCGTTTGAGGTTCTCAGCAGCAGAGGCCGCAGCTTCAGCGCTGCGGGAGGTAGAAGTTATATGGGACGGCGCCAGAGTGTCCACGCAAGTAGCGTCCCACACCAGTGCCCTCCCACGTTTTCAAGCAGTGAGCGTCATGCCGTCAGGCATCATGCATTATACGAGAGAAATTGGCTCAAATAAGAAAAAAAAATGGGTTACCTATTCTCAGCCTGGTCCAACTACGGGGTTGCCATAGAAATAATCTACCCTCATATGTTATTTAATAGTTACCCATCAGTCAAATGAAATGTTCTTTTTCCTCTATCCAATAATATATGGTGGCCAGGTCTGAACGGAAAATCGAGGAACATTCATAGAATAAATGGATGAATTTTTTAATCTGGCCAGGTTACCCTGTTAACAAGGTAACGGAAGTTAGCTGGCAGCCGGTCCACTGTAATTAACTTATCTGTTAAATCCTGTATCATGGTCAAGACCGACCCCGGGCCCTCGCGCGCGGGATCACAACCGGATCATTAACGCCAAGATGACCAAAAGGATAATAATACATATGTAGAGGTTTAATTCAAAATATTATTGGACTATGACTTAAACATAGTCTGTGGAATACAGTATCAAAGTTTTGGCGCAGAGGTAGATCTCTTGAAATCTTAATAGTCTTCCGGACCGACGACAGTCCGGAACTACATCCCTAGATAGGCGTTCCTTCTCTTTGAGTTCTAAAGATCGTAAAGGGCCATGAATATATGAATTTGGAAGCGATCTCCGTTCGTGCCACTTTAGAACGTTTGTTGAGTAACTATGAGTAGGTAAGCAATTAAGTTGTTAAATCTTTGTCTAAAATCTATTGTATTTTTATGAAAATCTATAGACAAAAACCTGATGGAAAGTGGTCACCGCTGCCTGTACGGCTATGACTGGCAAATTGAAACCATGTCCGAAAATACCAGGCAAAGCCGGACCGCGGCCGACATTGCTAGACAAAGTTGGACTGCATCCGACAATGCCAGCCTGTGTCGGACCACGTCCGACAATACCAAACACACCGCAGCCGATAGAGAACATGCGCCTCAGCAACATCAGAGGTACGTGTATAATCACCAATGCGTTCAACCCTAAAACATTGTGGTATATTGCTCTGGCAGTAAAATAGACAAAACAAGTACAAATTAGCTGGTGAGTAAGGTCTCCAGTGCTCCATGGGGTGGGTTTGGCAGAGGAGGGGAATTTGCCTTTTTGCTTTCAGAGCAACGTGTTATAGAGGTGGGCAACGCATTGGCGATACTCTTGGTATCGCTAATGTCTATAGGCAGTAGTGACCACTTTCCATCAGGTGGCCCGCTTGCCTGTTTGCCTATCGTAAGACATAAAAAAAATATTTTTTGTTATAAAAAGCTTTTATCACGCGTTCTTTATGATTGGTCAGAATATTTGTCAACACTAATCAAACGAGCCCATAGTCGAAGGGTTTACCATGCATAATTATTCCTACGGCTACCTTCCTTCTCCATCATCAGATAACCTCGATGGTATAATAACATTGCATTGTCACCGAACTTACAAAAATGGGCACAATTTCAGCTCAATCGGAAACCGGGAAATATATCGAATTTAACTTGCAAGATTTTATTACCAACAGACATGTAGACATTTGAAACTATATTAAAGCTTCTAAAATTGTAAGTCATTAGTGCAACTGCAGGGTAAATGTGTTCTCACAATAATGCAAAAATTCATATAATTTATTTAAAAAAGAGATTGAGTTTTATTAATTAAGTTATTAATGGATAAAAATGAACTTAATTGTCTAAAATTTAAAACTGTTTATTCCAACCGGGGCGAGGTAACTATTTTTATTATTTTCTGCCGACAACTGGCAGTGACCACAGTGGTGAACTTGGCTATCTAATTTGTTACGATCCGTTTGGTCGAGGGGCGGGGTTAGGCTGGCGGACAGTGATGATGTTAGCATTCAACTAACATATATAACTCCGAGTCATTGTTACATGGCCGTAGTGGGATTCGAACCCGATACTTTTCCCACTTGGCCACCTCCTCCTCCTAGGGGCATTTAATGACCCTGTCGTAGGGCCATCAAAACCGTAGTAAAACAAATTAACGAATTCACCTACACGAATCTAGCAGTCACAAGGCTCATCCCGTACGCATCGCAGTCATGCTGTAAGTACAATTGCGGGATCGCAATCCGCACACTAGCGGCTGTGGACCCGAAAGTTTCATTTAAATATTCGGCTTTAGTGGCCATTCGGGGGCCCTAAACTAACCGCGGCGACCTCTCTGTCCTTTCGGATAATCTTTATAAACACCCGGACCCATGCCGGGCGTGTTATGGTATAAAATCAAAGAGTAATGAGATTACCGAACTTTGTGGGGTTCTTTTTGTACTCTTTAGTTTGGGCGGGTGTCTTGTTTTGGGGTCTTTGTCTCGATTGAAAGTTGTGAAGCGAAGAAAGGGGTGTTACAAATTTGACGTGTGTGTCTGTGTGTCAGGCTGTTTGTATCTGTCTGTGGCATCACATCTCCGAACGGGTAGACCGATTTGGATACGGTTTACTTTATTTGATAGTCAGTTTAATCGAGATGGTTCTTAGCTTTGTTTTTGATTAAAATCGGTTCTGTAGTCTAAAAAATATTTGAGTTAAGTAAACTTGGTCGAGGTTATCCAAATTTTTTATCGGTTAAGTTACTAAACTTGATTAGAATATATTAAATATCACTTTCAAACGTCATACAGAACAGAGATAGGAAAGTAGGAAGAAAACACACAATAGCAATAACGGTTGCCACAGAGCCAAACCACGCCCCTTTAGTACTATTTCTTTGTTATTTTGCTTCACTGGTGACGAATAGGAAATTTTATTTTGATAATATAATAAGAACTGGATATTATTGGGGACTCATACCCAATTCACGCCGACAACGGCAATGGCTGGCAAAATCAGACCACTGCCGATAATGTCCAGTAGAGTTGGATTGCATCCGACAATGCCAGACAGAGCGGGCAGCGTCCGACAATGCCAGTAGCAGAAAATGCCAGGTAATGCTGGACCTCAGACGACAATACCAGGCAAATTAGGGGGCCAACACTCAGTTGCGACTCCATCATGATTGAGACAAATTGGGTATTCTGCATAAACAGTCGTAAAATGCGTGCAGATGGTGTATGTACTTACCTTTTTTATATATATTTCTTTTTCTTTTTTGTAATATTTTTATCTTTATTTTTTTGTGCCGTGTCGGGGTGTCTTGTGGCAATAAATGTTCTTATTCTTATTCTTAATTCAATCATAATTAGCTCTCAGTTCAGTTGGCGTTCCCTTGTATTGGTATAAAAATGATGTTTATATAAATATGTCTATTCTATTCTATTCAGATGTATATTGTAACATTTATTACCCTGCAAACCATCCCCTGCATTCGCAAAGCTACGCGAGTGAGTAGAAATTATGGTATGATTCAATATTCAAATGTAAGCTTATTAGCATAGGTAATATGGTAATACGATGTATTAGGTTACCTAACGGTCTAGGCTAATAAAATTACTCCATACATTATAGTGAAATGCAAATAGCTATACTTTCTGGTTGGTTAACTAGTAAAGCACACAAAGAAAAACTTGTGTAGAGCTAATTTTAATAGTAACTTTAGTTGTTGTAGGTGTTCAGATTGGCTCTAATTTTTTTGTTAATCCCTGTTAAATGTTAATTAAGAGGGGTGCTATAAGTTTGACGTGTGTGTCTGTGTATCTGTGGCTCTATGTATATATGCTTGTACAAATCACACAGCGCCATCTAGTCCCAAATGAAGCAAAGCTTATGTTAAAGTACGGATACCAGAAAACTTTTAACGTTTAGAATAGCCATCCAGCGGGGGAATGCAGAGAGCCTTATGGGCACCATACCCAACAGTGCCAGCGATCTAGAGAATATTTAGTCCATATACATTTTTAGATTAGGATTGCAGATTAATTTAATTGTAGTTAGATTGTTAAGTTTTCATATTTATTTAGTTTATTAATTTTGTATGTTGTTTTTTTATTAATTGGATCTTTGCTCATTTAATAATATTAAATATACTCTCATCTCTGCTCACTGTCAGCCAAAAGGCAACGGAAAGGGTTTATAATTAGATTAGATTTATGCTCGGAATCTCGTTGCGCGATTAAATCAGAAATGAGGAGATCCGCAAGCAAACCAAGGTCCGTACCGACATAGACTGAAGGATTGACAGGCCAGGTACGGGTACATAGCTCGAAGAACAGGTGCCCGATGGGGCAGTAAAGTTCGCGAGTGGCGACCACGTACCGAAAGACGCAGCGTGGGTAGGCCTCCCACAAGGTGGACCGACGACCTGGTAAAGATCGCAGGTACCAGCTGGATACGTAAGGCACAGGACTGGCCTTTGTGTAGATCTCTGGGGGAGGCCAATGCCCGGCAGTGGGCGTCTTTCGGCTGATATGATGATGATAACCTACTATATATAGGTACATGCATACCTACCTACTATTTTAGGTGTGAAATAATAATGTGCAGTGTCGTGTTGGCGATGCATCGTATGTGTATTGGACTCCTCCCAGATAAAGGGACCGTACGTATATACGTGCAGTGCGGTACGTAAGGAACAATACGGCTTATTAACCGCATTGTAGCGGTTCGCCACAAATTGAATATTGCTCTGGAGCTGACATCAAGCGAGATTGTCTCATTTGCGCTGGCCACGATGTAGGGAAATATGAGTCTTGTGATTATGATAGAAGAGTTTACACTTTAGTGCGCATATTTATTTCTGAAATGAGACAAACTGTTTTTAATGTACGGAAGAGAAAAAATTTACTACCGTGTCGATAGTACATATCCCTTAAGTACAAGTGATATTTACTTAAGTGCAAAAAAAATTATTGAGACCTAATGAAATAGACCTAATTTACTAACTTAATAAACACATGATATCTTTAAAATGTAAACATTGCCAGAAGATGATGTTTTAGTTGAAGTTTATTAATATAATATATTTAGTGGAACTAGTATATAAAAGTGTTTTAATCTATAACTAATACTAACACATAAAAATCAACACTAATACTAAAACATCAAACCTAACCGACAGAAAAAGTCGGAATACCTTCGACCAAACTCAATCTCAAATATTTTCTAAACTACAGAACCGATTTTATTAAAAAAAGCTTAGTATTATCTCGATGAAATTGGTTTTCAAATAGAGAAAACCGCATTCAAATTGGCCCATAGTTTCGGAAGCTACATTGCCACAGACAGATATAAAAACCAAAGACACAGACACACAGATACACACGCATGAGCAGATCAATGTTTTGTGGGTCGCTTAAACCTCTATTATCGTTATAAAGTGCGACTTTTCTAGAACTCGAATAAATAGGATAACCTACGACGCCCCCACAGTCTAACAGGTAATCGAGTTCTAAACCTCTCCGAACCCAAGTACGCGATTCCTTTTACACAAAAACGTCGGTAAACAACAGGAGTTTACCGAGGAATTTATCGAAACACCCACCCTTATGCTCTTGTGGGGTAAACAGTTTATTCCGATTCCAAAAGAAAGAGCCGAGAGGACCGCGAGAACCTCTTTTCCTTACCGCCATATTGCGAGGTACGTCGGCAACATTTGAACAGGGCTAACAAGGGTTTACTTGGACGTTGCGACGCTCATATTTTCTTTGGTTAATCCATATTTATACGGGACCCACAAGCCTACCGGCTGCCGGCGGACGATAAGGCTTATTGGGGACTTTTTTATATTAATAGTGTTAATATTTTTCTAACAGGGACAGGGTGCAACCATTCGACCGGGACGATGGAAGCCTGAAGTAATCTTAGGTCAGAGCTGTCGTTTTACCGATATTTACGGGGAGGTTTTGACATTACTATTTTGTTAGAATATCTTGGCGTGTGTTATCCAGTATTTAAGGATTTTTGAAGGTATTATTAGGTATTTTTTTAGATCTATTTGTGTTTTTTTTTATATTAGACTAGCTGGATATTTCACCGCCATCTCACTTGGTGATAAGTAACGAAGCGGCCGAAGATGGAGCATGTCTGTCTAGGAATAGCCTATTTACTCTAGCCTTGGAGGCGTCCAAGTTATAATGATCTGGGAACACACTCGCACGCAACGTGTTCTATTTCTTGGCCGTACGCGTTATAAAGGTTGATTCAGAGCGGCTTCTGTAATGTAATCCTTTTAAGAATATACCTTTAAAGGAAATGCCCCCGTGTTTTATTTTGTCTAATAAAATGTGAACGTTACAAGCGACAACACCACCTTTCACCACCAAGCTTTTCACACCACCGCGCCTTACTGTGCAACAAACTTCTCTGACCCGGTGACAGCGTCGCTGTTGTTGTTGGTTCCAACTTTGGCCACAGGGTCAGATAAGTTTGTGGCACTCTATTTGTTTGAAGATCTCACGTCTCGTTGTATTGATGTTGTGTTGTGGAAATTACATTAAAAACAACGCAATTTTTATCTAAGCTTCTGGTAGAACAACGCTTTGAGATTTGCTAGAAGAGCGGACGCTGGCAGGATTCACTATTTATGTTTATATACTCTGAAAAAATACTTATTTTATTTCATTTTTAGGTGACTCGTATACCTAAGTGCCCTTTTCCGATCCGGTAATTTTTCAGTATTTTTCAGTTCTGTACCCTAAGGGTGGAACCCTGTTACTATGCCTTCGCTGGCTCCGCTGGCTGGTTCCGTCTGTAAAAAAGTACAAAATCGCAAATTTGTACAAAAGTACAAAATAAAAATATTTGCGAGAAAACATGTATGGGACAATACTTGGATTTTTTTAAATAATTCATTTAATAACATAAGTTTGCATTTATGATGGGAAAAGTAGACTGTCCTAACTGCAGTGAGTATAACTCGATTAAGATGTTTATCATATTATAATGGAATGTGTGCGGAACGAACAACTTACAGTAAACATGCAATTTTAAACTAAATTTTTTTGGACAGTCGGTTGACTATAATAGTTTTTAATACTGTCGAGGGAGACCCGAGAACTATATAAATTGGTTAGGGTGGGTTTGAAGCGTAGGTTACTTTGCTCAAACCCATTTTTATAAAAGTGTAACAATATGCTATATCAAGCTCCCTAAATAAAGATTAAAAGAAAAGAAAACAATATTACATTTCCACGTTCTATAAGCTCCTTAGGTAAGTATCCAATACGTTGTCCTCTTTGTTCTCAAATAATAGATTCAGTCCGAAACCAGTACAGGGAAACCTTAAACCAGCAATCCATAATTAGATCCGTGCTTGACTCCACAGGACCACACCGAACACCTGTGCCGATATTCCGTCTGCATTCTCGAAGCCTATGGTAGAACCAATAGCTCCAAATTCACTTACGCAATACACTGAGACCTGACTGTAAATCAAAGGCTGTTTGTAGAGACACGCTTGTTAAATCAAACAGGCTATCGAGATAGTTTAGACGCTTCGCAGAGGCTCGTCTGACAACAGAGTGTTTGGAGAATTCAGCTCGATACAAGGGACCCGATTGGCACTTGCTTTGCGAATGAAGGCTCTGTTGTAATTGTTTGTAGTAGCAATTGGTTAATGACACCGATAGAGTTTCTATAAGTAGTCTCGTTTTGTTTATGATGCGTAGTGACAAATACGCAAATAGTCCACCTGATGGTAAGCGATGTATGTCGCATGATTCATGAATTTGGATGCAGGCAACAATAATGCAGAACCGCGGGTGCATTTTTACTGTGAGGACTAAGATGAAATCCATGTAATTACGTCCTGCAACCTAAATGCATGAAAATCTCGTTTAATTTTTAATTCGGTTTGAAGGATTAGATAGCCAGCGCAATTGCGTGGATCCATGTAATTATATGGATTTCATCGTAGTCCTTAATTTGAATTAGAATTAATTAGAATTGAAGGATAATAGCGCAATTGCGCTGGCTACCTTTTCTTTCAAATCGGAATACAACAACGCAAGCATTGTTGCTTGGCGGCAGAAATAGATAAGGCGGTAATACTCACCCAGGAGGGATTATATTAAATAGCTTTATCGGGAAAGCCCGATAAAGATCGGAGTTACTCTGCGTAATCTCTGATCTAAGCCGTACTAGAAATAAGAGAATCTGAAATCTAGTAATGGGCAGGCTATGTATACCTCGCAGTGTCGCAGCCCTCTGGCGACAAATGTCAAAATCGTTTGGCTACGGTATTTACGATATTCTGTAAGGAGATACTTCTTCAATCGTAAAATTATAATGATTGTAAATAAGTTCCACGTAGCATTCGGACCATGCTACTTCTAAATCGGCATATTTGTGCTAATAACTTATTTTTTCAGTACTGCACAGTATTGCATACCCATTTTGCACCATACATATTATTTTTCAGATTCTGCAAAAAAGCTTAGTGATGCCGTTATTAGGTTAGGATTGAACGCCTGGCCTGTGACGTTCATTGGGCTTACGTTATGCTATTACGTCCCTGGACGATGCGTCCGTACTCAGCTAGGGATTTGTCCAGCCGTATTTAGCATACTCCAATGCCGCCATGTACCAATCACTCTTTTCTGATTTATGTTATGAAACCTGCACATTCAGGCGACTGAATGATTGTGTAACGCACCATGCCAACACCACGTTCCAATCTGGTCACGTTTATCAAGTAGCAATACATGGTCACGGAGGTCAGATGGCAGTCGCTCCATTGTAATTACCTCATCTGCCAAAACTTGGATCATGGTTAAGCCGGACCCAGGGCTCTCGTATGCGGTACAGGGGAATACGTGGAACAACTGGCATCTGACCTCCGGGACCCTGTTAACAGGGCAACCTGACCAGATTCGATCATGGTTACACATTCAGTCGCCTGAATGCGCAGGTTCCCTCACGATGCTTTCCCTCACCGTAAGAGCATCGGTTAGTGTTCAACTAATGTACATAACTCAGAAAAAGTCATTGGTCAAAGCGGCGAGTCGGACCCCTTAACCATTAGTTCACCGACGCTCCTTGCGGATGTCTATGGGCGTCGGTGACGACTTATCATCAGGTGATACCTACGTTACACCTACTCTACAACTGGGTGTGAATGGGAATTTTCCAGTACATTTGATTCCCAGCCATACCCAATGCGTATGATCGGGCATAAATGGGGAGGGTGGCACTTGTTCACATAAAAATAGTTTACAAATAACAATTATTACAGCGGCCTTATCCACGTCATGCCGCTTTCTACCTTCGGGATCGTGTCCCATTCTTGTCGCGTCTGTCCGTTGTCTGAATATCAAACGACAATCCTGAATCAACATGATATCGCATACATTAAATTGGCGAAGATCAGTACAATTATTCTAATGGTCCGTGCATTAGATAATTGTTAATTATTATTAATGTAGCATATATGTGTGACGCTGTCAAATCTAATATCGGTTAATTATTAAACGCTCTTAGGTGATAACCCTAAGCAAGGATGCTACCAGTCACATCGTGACTGTCAAGGATGTAGGTAAACAAATATTAATATTATAATTGTGTTATCTATCCATCGTAATTTTAGCATTACGGACAGCTGGGTCGTTGAGTACCGAAAAAAGAAGACAAAGAACTCGCAGATTGCGACGGTGTCTAATAGGAAGCCATTTAAGCTGAGCACGAAAGGTGGAAACGTGGTCGAATTTACGTAGTCCATATATAAATCCTTATAGTCCATACTTAAACTCGTAATAGTAGCTTATGCAACTGTCATATAATACCTAATTATATGCAATGCATACACTACTTTATCTACACTCATATTTTCATGTTAAAATTTTGTACCTAAAATTTTTTCAACTTTGCTGGAAGTAACTGCGAGTCAGTTCTATTGTATCTACGCGTCGAGGATATCAAGCGGCGGGAAATTCACTTCTACTTTCACATTTATCTATTTATTTGCTTCAAACAAGAAAAAACATTTACAAACACAAATTACAACAATTAGAAAAAATATTCTGTTTATCGGGAAAATAATTCCAAATGTACACAATCACAACCACAGACTATGAACTGATCACAAATATAAACAGGAATTTTGAATTTGTTGAAGACATTTAGGTATTCAGCCTACATTTAGCCGTGCCCAACAAATATTTTAAAAAGTAAAGTGTTGCATAATGATTAAAAAGTTATTTTTCGATACAGCTGTAATGAAAATAGTATGGGAAATGCTGTATCGAAAAGTAATTTTTTTAAATTTTATAGACTAGCGTGAAAAAAGTGTACCTTTAAACCACTGTTTTCGAATATGTAATTGGAAAATTACGCTATGAGTGTAGATAAAGTTCATTATTACTCATTATCATCATCTCGGTAATGATTACGATGCAAATATTCAGTTTTGTCACGCTTTTATTCAGATATTTATTTATTTAACAGATATATCTCCAGAGATGAATTCGCAATTGGTGTGTAATCAAACGTAACGAAGACAACATATCATAATAATCTCAAACAAACGATACGTGCTTTATAAGTTACCGAAACGACCGAATTAGATTTAGCCAATATCTGTGCCACAACGGCGGGTAGAGAAAAATACTGAGACTGGAGTCACTCTATTTTGAGCCTTGAGCTTGTAGCACGAGAGTGTATTCCATTGGGGGATTCGGAGACCAGAATGGAAAACTAGCATTGACCATCGGTGTACAGTGATTTATAGAAAACATAATTGGTTTTGTTGCGGTCAAGGACGGTATTAATAATGGTCCAGGATGTCTAATGACCGCAATAAGAAGAACAACGTTCCAATTATGGCCGCTTCGATAAAGCTTGCTCGCTGCGAACAAATGACAGAGTAGCAAGTTTGATATTTAGCTCGACTGAACTTCGATGGATTTAGATTTAGGAAATGTTGAGACGGTTTGTTTCAGAAGTTTTTTTAGTGATGAGACAGCTGCCTACATCCTGCAGACATGTGAGGGGGTGGCATCATACTGGCTTGAGCATCTCAAACAACCATAAACTCTTACGGAGACGTGTGTAAAACTGAAAGGATTGATACGTTTCCTGGAAGAGTTGGGATGGCAAGGTACAAACAATAGGGTATCTAGGAGTACATCATCTTTACACAGAATAGGCGCGAATTCGTCGGACTGCGCAAGCGGCCCGGATACATCAAAACTAATCTACGTGAACTAATAAAATTCCAACCATAAAGTCACCGCCCTTACGTGTTCTTGAACCTAAATACTCCAATAATCCTTATCTAAAATAAAAAAATCTTAGCGTCAATAGTCAATATTCCGGTTGTGCTCTCGCGCGCGACAGCCCGGGGTCCGCCCTTGCCCATGACCCAGGATTTGGCAGATCAGATAGTTACAGTGGAGCGACTGCCATCTGACCTCCGGGCCCCTGTTAAAAAGGGAAGCTGACCAGATTGGACCATGGTTTCACATTTGTAATGTGTAAGTTTTCCCTCACCGCAGCAACATCGGTTAGTCCTAATCCTTAAACACAATTCCTAGCTTAAATCATAACAACCGTAATCCACAAGTCAATTACACTACCAAAATACCACAACAAGAGATTTAAAGGGTGGCACACTTATTAAGAGGGCTTACTCATTCAGATGTTTACTTTGTCATAACACCTCATTTGCCCCGAGTCCAGCCACCAACGAGTTGGGTCAACACAGCCTCTCATTAGGGCCATTTGGCCAGCGAATGGTGTGATGGGCATGCTGAATCTATGTATATATAGTATAAAACAAAGTCGCTTCCCGCCGTCTGTCCCTATGTATCTGTGTATGGATTTTAAACTACGCAACGGATTTTAATGCGGTTTTCAACAATAGATAGAGTGATTTAAGAGGATGGTTTGTAAGCAAGAAAAGAAGGGTAGTTAGGGTAAGTAAGTAATAAAACAAGGCACCATAGATAGACAACGAGATTGGTTTTTTATGCTACTCCGTGACAAACAAACATTGGTGGCCTATTGGTTGTCCGACTTGTACACCAAGGTACCAGCTTTGTACCCCTATGCCGCTATGTATGACTCTTTTCTGAGTTATGTACATTAGTTGAACACTAACTGATACTTTGACGATGCGGAAAAGAGTGATGTACATTCAGGCGACTAAATTTGTAACCATGATCCAATCTGGTCAGGTCACTGTTGACAGGGTCGCGGAGTTAGTGATCTGACAAATCCTGGATCATGGGCATCACCCGCCCCAGGCCCTCGCGATGATTGATGATTTATGATGATGATGTGGCCTCCCTTCACCTCAACGCAAATGAAGCCACCGATTCAATTATAAAAAGATCATTTCCCCACGTACACGAATACAATTAGCGAACTGAATACACCTACATCGCGATAATGACGCCCATAATGACTGTCGCGTCTCCGTAATGAATAGAGCGGGAATCAAACCCGAATGTACTCATATTTACAGCTCTGAATGGCTCAAGGGGCCACCGAAGCAACGGCGTGAATGGCGGCTTCATTCCGCTGTGTTTATATCACACACCCTTTAGACCGCTCGTTATATCAAGCTACATCATTGAAATATGCCAAGGGCGCCGCAAAAAGGGTTCGCGTCTCCGTAATATTATCAACACATCCTGTGTTTGCGAGAAAATTTGCGCGAAATCTGCGTCCTGGCGGTGTTTTCGTTGCGAACGGCTCGAAACTTGGCGGGGAGAATTGCTTCTTGCATATTGCTAGGGTAGTCTGCTATATTTTTAAACTAGTGGACCCGGCGCGGCTTAGTTCGCGTGGTGTTCTATCCCTACCCTGACCTGCCCCACCCCTACCACGACCCCTTCCCTTCACCTATCCTTCACTTACCCTACACCTACCTCTATACCTACTTTACCTTCCTCTCGAATCATTCTATCTAATCCCATACATCCCATTCTATTTGTGGAAATACGTATTAAAATCCGTTGTGTAGTTTAAACGATCTACGCGTACGTAGATACATAAAGAGATGCACAGGGACAGACGGTAGGAAGATAGAACGTAGCAGTGGCATAATGTCAATTTGGTCCTCAAAACAACTACCGTAACAAATACACAAACATTGAAAAAGCCACAAGAAATAAAAAAGGTATAAAATAATGATATAAAGCTAGAAGCTTTTGGTTTTATTTAATTTCGATTTAGGTATTACTTATTAAGCTTATCCATAAATTTTCCGAATACAACAGTGGTTAATTTTTTGTTCAATAAGTTGTTCAGCAGAGCTGTTCAGCGGGCGCCTGCCTACTTAATTATTTAAATATTACAACCAACTTAGAAGGCTGTTTCGTTTAGCAGCTTATTTAGGATTATTGTAAACTTTAAGGAAGAATTCGAAACGAAATAAAGAATACTAAATATTCATAAAGATTTACAGAATAATACATCTCTACATATTATTCAATCTTATAATTTCATTTCAATATTCTTAACATTTACAAAATACTATAAAAGGTTTGTAATACTTCTTCATTAAAAATAACGATTGTGATTACCATATTATGGTATCCAATATTATAATGGGACGAAAATACCCACGTGAATCGAGTACACTACAGGCCAAACTTCACAGGTTCACTCACGGAGCTAATCTGAAGATTGTGTACCGATGTATTCAAAATGGGTTAAGCCGTTCTGGAGTTCGTACCTAACAAACACATTTTCATTTTTATGTCATCATCATCATCCTGGCGTCATGTCCCGGCTTCGTCCCCGCGCAGCACGCGAGGGCCCAGGGTCCGCCTTCCTGCTATTTCTGGCCCACCTCGCTCGGTCTTCGGCATCTCTCGTGGTGAGCTTATTGGCACGCATATCGTTCTTGACAACGTCAAGCCATCGCTTCTTGGGCCGGCCTCTCCTTCCCGTGCCCGGCGGGGGCGGCATAGCCAGACACTTGTTCCCCACATAACTTGCCGATCTGCGCAAGACGTGGCCATACCATCGAAGGCGGCACTCTTGCAGCTTATCTGCGATGTCACGGACGCCAAGGCTACCCCGAATGTGGGCGTTTCGAACCCGATCCTTCCGTGAAACTCCACACATCCACCGCAGCATCTTCATTTTTATGTATATGTGATCAATCCAAATGATTAATCCGGGAATTATTTATAATGCCCAGGCAATGTAAATACTTAAATAAATTTCATTATTTATCACATTGCTTGGTCATTATGAATACTGCTACATGACTGTAGGGCAAACTGATAATTTAGATACATTAGGCAACAAATTGACCCGGTTGCACTCCAGATTGCTGAGAGTGCGGCGCCAGTTTTTAAAATTCCACTCCACAATATTATAGATTTGATTCTGGCCCTAACCGGCCGCTCCCGCGGCACGCACGCTTCGCACGCTCTGTTCGCACGTCTTTGCCCATTAAGTGACGGGCATTATTTACAATCCTGGTAAACTCAATTATTTCAACAGATTTTATCACATTGTCTATTGATATTGGTCATTATTCATATTGCCACTGCATTATAAACAATGCCCTATTAATCACATTATCCACAACATACATAGATAGATTCACAACACAATCACAAACCTTAAGATTCTGTTCGATTTAACTGGCTTTCAAAACGACCATTTCCTTCGCAAAGCCAAGACAGAAGTAGCAAGTTCCTTCGAGGAAACTCCCGAGTTTAAAAATGCAGGAACTTGCTAAGCAGCCAGCCACTTTGTTGTTTGTTCATTCAATTAAAGTCTTGAATCCCAAGAAGACCGAGTGCGGCGCTGTTTACTTATTTAATAATAGGTGTGGAAGTAGCTATTTCGTTGAGAAAAGCGATGTGGTGTGTGACAAGTAAATACTGGGATCGAGAGAATGTTTGTACTGTTGCAATTTGCATTGCAAAATTGTGTATCGGTGTATTTGGAGTGGTCGTGTGTTGACGTTGACGAAGTCAACTAAAAAATATAAATCCAAAGTGTTTTTAAGTGTTAAATTGCAACAAAAGTGTGTCACATCTACTTGCAGATCGCCTTTCTTTGTGCTTTCGCTATTCTGAATTTTAATGATGTGTTAGTATTGCCTTAAATGGTTTTATAAGTTAAAAAACGAAAACAACCGTGTGATTTAAACATATTGCGATATGAATCAGAATAAATGCAAGTTTGTCTGCTAATATATTCTCTGTTAAAATTATTTTGTCATTTATTACGTTTTTATTTAATGTTTAATTCAAACCATAAAAGTGTTTTTTTTAATGATTACAAAATAAAACTATTTTCAAGCATTAAATTTCAAAAAAGTATGTGATGGTTAATCACATTAACATGAAATGAACTAACTAAAATCGTTTTCTAAAATAAAAGTGTAATTAAAACTTGTAAAATCGTAAATGTACCACTAATCTGAACACTCCATTACTTATCTGATGAAAAGCACTGCTTTACTGATGTAAAGCACTTCAAACAGGTAAATTGTTCTGTTTTCTTCAATCATTGCGCTGGCTAGTAAATAATCACAGCTTAGAAATGGCCGCTTTAACATATTCGCTACCTGCCTCTCTTTCTCTTTGTCTCGTTTATCGTTATAAAAAGCATGCTTTGTTATTCAGTTTTCTCAACTTGGCTGTCGAGTAAAGACGTCCATGTGCACATCAACTAGACAAATAGACATATACGCGAAATGCCACATACGCGAAACGCTTAAGCAATTTTTTCAAATCCACGCATAATGACATATCTATCTACGCAATTTGACATATACGCGAAACGCCACATAAGCGAAACGTCACATACAAGAAGATATGAGCAATAAAACAAAACGATGTTTATTACTGCCTTGAACATTCTTCTACATCGCTTACCCGAATAATCAACATTTTGTACTCATTAGACGCAAAATTTAGAAATCGAAAAACTCTCGGCAAAGTCTACGTTTTATCAAATATTTCCTGGACTACCGAAACGATTGTAAAAAATTGTAAAAAATTACTTGAAAAATGTACTGCGATTCAATAATATATATGACAAAATATATAGACAAAAGTGCACCTAACTAAAACATATTAAAATATTACGGTTAACAACAGTTTCGTTGCTACTCTTACTCTTCATACAAACGCCTGACATCGAGCATCTTCAGGATACTGATTGAGGACACAAGACACTCACGCCTTAAACTCCCGCGTCTAACTCCTTTGCTTGACAAATTAGCTCTTTAACCATACTATTAAAAGTGGCACCACTTTCGCTCTTGCCTTAAAACAACTTCAAAGCCAGTAGGCCCGAGCCTCGACCATGGCACGATACTATTTTCAGACAACCACTAACGAAACAAAAACAACGGTTCTTCGCCGGTACAATAGTTTATAGCTCGTCACCACTGCCGTGCATCTTTCGCCCCTCTCGGTGGGGCTACTAAACCAGCGAAAACAAAGGCTAGAAGCGTTCCGCTTCATAATGTTCATCACATCAGCAGAAAGACGCCCTGCTGGGCATAGGCCTTCACAAAGGCCGGTCTTCCGCATCCAGCTGGTACCTGCGATCCAGCGCCCTAAAGTAACCAAAACCCAACGTGAAATTTATTTAATTAAAACTTTATTGGCGGATTTAAAGCCATCAAGGCTTTATCTACCAGTCAACCAGTGGTGGAATCACCACCACCAGTGATTCTGGTATATCAATTGTAAAGCAAATTAATAAATAGATCATTATACTTATAGATTGATTATAGGTCCAGATTAGTTAGTCTCTGTTCTGTGGATCAGTGATCCCTATCACAAGTTTACTTTGCTTAAGGATTAGGAGAACCTATTTCTAGATTTATAACACTCTTGCGAAGTTATGGCTAGGTTTAATTTTAGGCGTAAGTTGTTATTAGTTTCTATTGGAGTAAATGTATTTTGACTAACGGGATTGCAAATATCTGCTATCCATTTTCGAATCTAATATTCCCGGTCTCATTTCCTTTTGAAATATAGTAAAACGCTTCCGCTCATGAATTCGCTGTTTTCGCGGCGTTTACCTTCGTGTTTGGTGAGACAACACCGCACACCGCCGCCGCTGGGTTTATGAAATCACTCTTTGCATGTAAATGTTGTTCTGTTGTGACGGAGTTCCCTCGCCGTATGTTTTTCTAAGTAACGTTACTGTTTACTTGGTGTTACTTTATTTGCGTTATGTAGATGCCGTTTGTGAGACTCCATTTCTTCGGTTGAAACTTTGTTACTTGTTATTTAAGTGGGTCTGTGTATATTAATTTATTGTTTGTGTATTTTTTATGTAATGATAACAGTAACTGTCTCATATCAAGCCAGATAGGAGACAGTTACCGTTAACCCGGCGTCTGTCAGGTTGGGTCATAATGACCCGCAACATTTTTAAACGCGCGTATTTTTTTAAGTTATAGTTTGAAGTTGCCGTGCTTTTCAGTAGCTGCAGTTAATACCCGTCCCCTTTCGGTTCTAGTATCAGCTCAGTCGATGTGCGCCTGTACAAGGAGTTACAAGCAGTCAAAGGTCAAACGGGGTAAATATGACCCATCATACATTCGATGTAACCATTTTGTGCCAATTACGTTTATACATTTATTTATTTGATAATTTATTAACCTTCTCAAGGAGCATAATTTGACAAGTGTGGGTACTATTCGAAAGAATAAAAGTAAAAAATACTGTATTTTTACTGGTTTACTCGGCTTAGAAGAGAATTCTGAACAATCACTTGGACGCCTGCGAAGATGTGTTTCGTTCGCCTAGAGAGATGCGCAAGACAATAAGATAATTTACTGGAGAATCTTCAGAGGGGTCACCTACTCAAATTTACGGAGTTATAAAATTCAAAAATGGTGCCAAATATATCCTGCCTGTCTAAATTGTAAGAAGATTGTCTCTCTAGACTACATAATTTCTTACTATGGTGGATATGCAAATGTAGATGTTGACTGTGATTAGTTTTAAAATTTCCGTTAAATTTAGCATAAAGATTCTTAAAGACCTCACATTAGGTATTTCTAAAAGCTAAAAAAAAATGACAAAAAGTTATAATTTTGTTCATTTATTAGTAACATTACAGGTGTTAAATATTTTGTTATAGATTTTATAGAGCTTTCGTAAATACATGACAAGTTCCTTATATTGTATGATTTTTTATTGATTTTTAACAAAATATAGTAATTTGAACATCACTTTTAATATATCACTGATTTAATATATCAATCCCAAAAAATACCAGTCCCCAATATAAACAGTTACACCATTTTCAAAATCCGGGTCATATTGACCCACCATACAGTCCTTGTACTGATTTTCTACCATACAGACGCCGGGTTAAGGTGTCTGTCAACAAGTTGTGTGTATAAAATCACTTACGTAATTTATGTGATTGTTTGTATCACACTCTTCATTGCATTCTATAATGTAAATCAGCACTTACCTGAAAAGAAACATCAAGTTAAAATAAAATAATTAATAGACGAATACATAATATTATATTATTCTAAGTATGTCGGAAGATCTGATGCTGGTAACTCGACTGTAATTACCTGATCTTCTAAATCCTGGATCATGATCAAGGCGGACCCCGCGCTCCTGCACGTGAGAACACAACCGGGATATCGACTCCAACATGATTACGATAATGATGATGATGAAACGTGAGAATTAATTAATTGTGAATGAGTGTTTTCTATGTCTGTTTGAGCCTTCTTTATAAGGTATTTGACAAATATTCTAGGCGATTCACGCTTGGCAGCAACTGGGTTGGAAATTTCATGTTTTAACTATATTTTCCACAACGATTAAATAACAGTCGCGAACCATCCTTCAGAATCTTTTTCACATTTCTTTAACCTCTTACACAACAAGAGTTCGCAAGAAATACACTTTAATTTTGTATTCCAAAGGAGTGTTGGCCGGAAGGTCCCTTGAGTCCGCGCTGTCAGTGGATATGAACTGTTATTTGACACACGCAGCGTGGCAGCCTCCTTATGAACTGTGACGTGTCGGTTCCTTTGTGCTGAGAATTGGAAACTTTGTTGGTGGAAAGGAAGGAAGGAATTGGTTAGGAGAATTCATTTTACTGAAGGCAACGTTTTAATTTCAATTCGTGATGAGTTATTGAGTGACTTGGTGTTTGTATAGATTCATCCAGGTGACATAAGTTAAGAAATATACTGTACAAATATATTTTTGTCAGTCAAATGCTTCAAGGCTTGTTCCAAGGCAACTGGTGTTATTCGAGCCTGTCTATCAAAACCAAAGATATTGAACAATTTGGACATTGAGCATAGATGGACATTGAGTCTCGGCCAATAGAGAATATACACTGCCAATCTGTCACAACTCCATGCAAATGACTCAACGTCATACAAAAATCTAGTACATAAATATAACCAAGGCTACAAAATTTGAGAATAGCAGTGGCTATGGAGGGGTTTCTGACAACTTATAGCCGTACCTATTGGACACGTAATATGTACCATTAAAAAAAGAAACAAAATAGTAGATTGTTCCTTCCTTCTCCTTCTGTGCCTCTATGTCCAATGAATGTGATCAAAACAAATGTTGACAAATACCAAATTGACACATTGACAGAAGTTACAAACAGTTTCCAATCGATTTAGTGTGTTTAAAAAAGTCTCCGTTCCTATGTGAAACATTTCGAAACATTTTATTTACTACACCCACACCTGATATAGCTATCATAATGTTGCAAAATATATACAAATGAACCTGAACGCCGGTGAGGGAGCACCGAGAGAGACAGAAATTAAGACATTGTCTTCACATTTGCCAAAGGATGTATAAACTCCATTGTAATTTGATTAGGGAGGCGTATCTGTCAGCGGTCCTTGTGAAGCTGAAGGGTGTCAAGAGCAGTTCATATCCAGTGACAGGGGGGCCCCGGGGGCCTTGTTGGTCCGTTATTGTCCGCAGGCCGACGGAATACAAAGCGGGGCCTCGTCGAGACTACGCGGAGGCCACACGGGGGCCACGCGGGATTCTCACTGCCAGACGTCCGCTTTCAAAAATTATATACATTTAGTGTAGTGGGTAGAAAAGTTTTTGTAAAATTAAGACAGTGTATGGTACTGATATTATGATGGTACGTATTCTTATAAATTATGTGTAGAGGCAACTTATTAGAGCTATAGTAGGCTATGACGCATACCTCATACAGCTGTTCAATTATTTTTTCTATAATTGGACTGTGGCGTCTCACCTGGTGGTAAGTGACCATACGGCTTATGATGGAGCTTGCCTGTCTAGCCTATTCACTGTAGCCTTGAAGGCGTCTAGATGATAATGCACAGTAAGGTCCATTATGTGAGCAAGAGACCAACCGTATTGAGAGACGTACTATGAGGTATCATAGTGCACGCGACCGCACAGGTTGACAATACTTCAGTGGCGATCGGCACTCATCCTTCCGTCAAAATTAACAAAATTGATCAATCACAGAGCCGTATTCAACGCAGTGCGTTCACTTAGCAGACGAGCACTGGGACAACGTATGGTAAAGTAACGCCATTTTACTTTATTTTTAATTTAATTTAAGTAACAATGCCGCTAAAGACGGAGCAGCCTAGGAACAGCCTATTCACTCTAGCCTTGCAGGCGTCCAGATTGTAATGATCAGGGTACACACTCGCAGGCAACGTGGCCATTCCTTAGCCGCACGCATTATAAAGGAGTAGTATTGTTTGTGAATACGGATCCATTAACTCTTTTGTATTGTATTACTATTAATTAAAGATTTTTTATGAGTATTTAATTATTGAGTTTATAGGTTACGAACAAAAATACAAATATTTTTGCTTTGTGTAGTTAGTATACCTATATAGTGATTTTTATCATATTTTTTTTTCTTTTACCTTTATGTTAAACGAAAACAAGAACAAATTCCCAAACAAAAACAAAGCTAGCTGCACCCGTTCGTTTCAACACGTAGCCACATAATTCAATTATGGAAACAAATATTCGAACAAAGTCGAACAGCCAACAGAAAAACTGTGTAACTGAACTAGCGAGCCAATGACAGTGACAGACCCAATCGCGTGTGGCAATTTAATTTCCTGTATGTAACGCGAATTCACGCATCGCAAAAAATGTTGCGGGAATCCGAAATGGGATACAGAATGCGATTAGTTCACGAGTATTCACATAGGCGCTAGTAGTTGTATTTAACGCTGAAGATGAAGCAATTATGGGTTCCTAATAAATCTCTCGCCTCGATTCGAACGAATTTTGATTTGTCGGTATGAAAAATTCGATATTTTGATGTATGATACCAATTTTCCCTATTTTTTAGCAATACTCTATCGGTGTAGCCAATTAAGATATATAGAACTTTTCACGCCGAAAATCAAAATTGAAACCCGTCCGAATCGAGTCGAGCGGTTTTAAAATAGAGCCACAGGTCTTGATTTTCCTGGATTTAAAACCGCTCGCAACCATGCAAGCGCTCGCCTTCTAATGCTTGTCTTTTCTGTCTCTAGCAACTTACCACGAGTGTGAAAGAGATAGGTAGCGCACGCGAGCGCTCGCGTGAATGCGAGCGGTTTCAAAAATTAGGCCCGAGGTAATTCAAGACCAGTTTCCTATTTGTGAAAAAGCGTGAAATAGCTGTTTCTGGACGTCATGCTTCATCTTCGGCCGCATAGTCACTTACCATCAGGTAAAATGGTCAGTAAGTTGTAAATGTTTTTAAAGTAAATTGAATTTATTATTTTCATATATTTTGAATAACTTACATGTCCATAATAATGTTGTTAGTATATATGATGCTTTTCAACTGTAAGTTTTTTTTATATCATACCGTAAGCAAGCAGGCAAGCGAACACCTGATGGGAGTGGTCACCACTGCCTATAGACATTAGCAACACCAAGAATATCGCCAATGCGTTGCCTACCTCTATAACACGTATAACATAATTCTGCGAGAATTTAAAATTATGATAGAAACGACCGCACTAGCTTTTATCACATTATTGACATATAGATTAACCCTCTGCAAAGTGGAGGCAGTTCGTTTAGGTATGCAGAATGGCAGGAAAGCCACCTGTGTTTGCCTCGGCGAACATTCCCGCATTCCCGCCACATCCTAAATATATTATTATATTGGACACGTAGAGCTCTGAGTGTCCCCTGGGTGAAACTGACCCACAAGTTGCACGTATGAAATGACTGTCAGTAGGCCTTGAACAGCGATTTATAACTGCATCAGTGCAAATCTTCGCGCCAACATATTTCACCGGACAGCTAGCTCTGTGCTCCCGCTTTAAGTCAAGTTCATCGGATTATTTATTACTAGTGGACCCGGCGCGACTCCGTTCGTGTACACTTTACCCTTGCCTACCTGTTTCTTTTTCTTGAATCACCTTATAAATCTTCCTCTTGAATCACTCTATCTAATACCGAAAACCGCATCAAAATCCGTTGCGTGGTTAAAAAGAACTAAGTGTATATAGATACATAGGGACAGACAGCGCGCAGCGACTTGGTTTTACACAATGTATAGGTAATAAAAAATATTCGAGGGTCAAAAACGAGTTGTTTGGGCCTAAGGGAGACCTAATGCCTCATCAATAGACATCTTTGGCAAACTCATTTAGGCTAAATATACACCAAATGCATGTTGCTGTAGCTGCAAATAAAAAAATGCATGAAGTGGTAAGGTAATTTTGCTCTTGTACTGTACATAGCGCTATGTACGAATGGTTGGTGCCCAGTGACGATGTCATTATTATTATTAGAGTTGGGTGAATACCACCGCCTAACTATTTCTACCGCCAAGCAACAATGCTTGCATTTTTGTGTTCCGGATTGAAGGATATGGTAGCCAGTGCAATTACAGGCATGAGGCATTTCTTATTAGTCCTCATATTAACAACGCACCTGCGGTCCTTCATTTTGGTTGCCTGCAACCTAAATGCATGAGCTGTAGATGTTATGGGCAACAGTTAACGCTTGCGATCATTTGGGTTGTCTGTATCTGCGTAGACAATTTTTTTCTGCTAAAGTAAACAAAACGACATCAAATAAAAAAGCTAGCAATACCCCTAAAAGCCTAATCCAAATTTCACCCCGTTGTGTGTTTTATGGCAGTGCGAACAGGGAAATTTATCCGGGAACGATACTGCCATAAATCGTTATATTAGCAATTTACATGCAATATTCGCGGCTCTCGCGTGATAAATACGCTTTATTTGCGCCAGTGTTACGCCAAAACGCATTTTGGTACCGCTGTGTAACAATAAGTGTAATATTTCAAGTGGTAGCTCGATAGGTGCGAAGTTCTGAGAACGCTAGAGCTCCATCTGTTCGGGAGTTTCTATACGCGGTTTATCGCGTTCATGGCTGAAACTCGCCTAAAAACGGGTCACGTGTTACGTAAGCCTAGGGATACGTGGGAAATTACAGGTGTCTTTACCTGCCGGTATCAGGAAAGTGGCCCCGTGCGCGACCTAAGAAGCGATGGATTGACATCGCTGAGTCGGATGCGAGAACCAACGGCTTACGACGAGAAGATGTCGAAGGCCGGACAAAGTAGAGAAGAATGGGTGGGAAGGCGGATCCTGCCAGAATCGGGTATGGGCGCTAGGACGATGATGATGATTCGCGGTTCTCGCGTGATAAATACGCTTTATTTGCGCCAGTGTTACGATTTTGGTGCCGCTGTGTAACAATAAGTATAATATTTCAAGTGATAGCTCGATAGGTACGAAATTCCGAGGAGACGCTAGAGCTCTATCTGTTTGGGAGTTTCGATACGGAATGTGGGCGTATCAGGTATATCGCAAGTGTTCATGGCTCAGTCTTGCCTAAAAAATATACATACACATCAACGACCGTTTAACTACAGCGAGCGTGTATTGTATAGCGTGTTCTAACAAGGATGTCCACAGCATTTCCTATATCACTAAGATGGCAAACAAACTTACGGTCAGCCTGATGGTAAACGCTACTGAAGCCTAAACATTTTTTGAAAGATTTGAAACTAATATATGCAGTGACGTTAAATAAAATCGTTTAGCGTTCGTTCGTTAAAACAGATTTTTGAAATTTTAATAATTAATCGGACTGCAATCCCTATCCAGGCGAATATACATGATACGTACATGAATTAAATATTAATTATTAATGTTAATTTGCTTTCCACGATGAAAGTAAATGTAGGTACGCTTGTTCTGATTAAATACATATTGTAAATGTTTTTATAACAAAAATTAACGATCTCTTTTACAGATTTATATAAATTACTATACTAGTGATAATTAAAAATAGGATGTAAAATGAGATAATAAATAAATCTAAATCTAAATCTAAATCATGGTATGGCGAAATTGGAGTATGACGAATCTGGAGTGTGTCGGATTTAAAGAGACCGGATTGGATGGTGACCAGTTTTGAATATTAAGAATTAGGAACAATTTCTATGAACGCGTTGTAATGTAGGTAAACTGTAGAGTGCCACAAACTTATCTGAACTGGTGACGGTGTCGCTGTTGTTGAGAACAAAGTAACATTTCAAAATGTTAACACTCAGTTCTAGTTTTGGCCCCAGGGTCAGATAAGTTTACTGTGGGATACAAAACGCAACTGTCATTCTAGGCGATGCCTAGGGACTGAGCACCCAATCCGCTTCCTAACTATAACGCATATAGTTATTTCCTAGCGGTTGGTGAATCCTAGTTTCATCTTGTGCTATTCCTAAGTAGTTTGGCATCTTATTTAGGCGATTCCTATGTTTAGTCAAAACGGGTATTGGTGTCCTTAAGAAAGTCTTTTTAAAACTTTTCTTTTATTTGGCAATCGACTTCACATTTCACACTCTCACAAAACTGATTCACATTCCACAATGCGTTTAATTAACGGACCCATCGGAGCGGACAACTCAATTCCAGCAACTAAGAGGCACGGAGGTACGTCGAACGCCTTAGCACAATCCCTATGTAGGTCGCGCTCTGAAATCCTTACATAAAGGGTCCCGTCCATTGATCGACCGAGTCAAGTGATAAATCACTCGCGCATTACGCTTACACGTCTCTGCTGGCGCCGAGCTGGTGCGCCCAATGGGCACGGACCTGAAATAGATACGCCATTCTACACTAAAGAGAAGTGAAGCATATCAGGTACGACAATTTATTTTGTTGTACATGACCTACACAGTCACACAAAGACACTAGGTCTGACGATCCGTGGCCATTTTGTTTGATTTTGTACCGCGCTATCATGCCAGTGTCAAAGCACTCACACACGTCAATGGGCGGCCCTTTTTATGCTTCACTCATGATTTTAAAGAGTATAAGTCTGTGTTTATTTCAAGTCCGTGCCAATGGGGGAGAGATGGGTAGAGAACGCCTTCTTCACTATCAACTGGCGACCAATTTGATGATATTCTTTTTCATCTCAAAATTCATATTCTTAATTTAGTCGTAGTAATACACATATATAGAGAGGATTGTTGAGTTAATGGCTAGCGGTTCGGACTCGTAAGAGAGAGGTACCGGGTATGATCCCTCTTTGGAAACTTGAAAGTTGGTGGGACTGATATTCGTAGGGGATCCGGCTTGATATTATAGAAATATAGAAAGCAGGGGGGGCCTGCAAGTTTTAATAAAATAAAATGTGCAATATACACCTACATCATCATCGTCCTAGCGCTTATCCCGGCCTCTCCTGGCTCTGCCAGGGTCCGCTGTCCTAGCCATTCTTCTCCATTGCAATATAGACCATGCATGTTTTTGTTTGTTACTTTTTAATAGCAGTCGGGGTTTTTAGTTTTTATACGTAATAGATATTATTTAGAATCACTTATATCTGATAACCGACTTGGGCATCCTGTTTGGCTTCACCGTAGTCGGGTCAAAATTAGAACAATGTGGTCTCTATCCACCTGTCTAGGAAATATACGTGTCATTATGTAAATACATATCAAAAATACTATGTAGATTGACATGTTCTGCTGTCGAATTACAATTCCAATGCCACTAAGCCCCGACACACAACACAACAACAGGCAATAAAAGGCCAAAATTGCAAACAAAAATTATCCAAACGCAACGCTGCGCACCAAAAACGCGTACAGCACTGCACAAAGCTTTCGGACAGAGCTAAAGGCGAACAAATACGTAGAAAATTTCCCACTACAGTATTCTGAACAAGCAGCCGGATAATACAGCTTTGTCATATATTCGTTGGCATGTACAAACTAGTCCGGGTACTGGGTACCCGGGCACCCGGGCCGGTATTGTGATGGTAAACGCCATGTGATTGCTTCTGCAGCTGGCCTGGCGCTTTGTGCCCACTTTAGATGCTAGTAGTTGTGGTAGATGGAGTCTCGGTGCTGCAGGCTGTTCCCATTTGCCCTAATGGGCCAGTTTCAGAAACTTTACACTAAGAGATAACCATAGATCTAATCTTGTAGGTTAAACATTTTGTTTGTTAATAGTGCATGTAAAAGGGGCATGGTGACCTGTGATACAGGTTTCCAACCTATACAGGCACGAGTCTATTACGTGACGTTGACTATCACATGATTGTGAATGTTATTGCTGGTCAGAAAAATAAATAAATATTGTATAATTTTTAGTTATAAGATTGTCTGAGCTAAATGTTAAATAAATACCTTTTTATTTATTTAAATCCTTATGTGTTGATATCGGGAAATTTAAGATTTACCAGGCAGTAATACCTGTGTTATTGTGTTCCAATTTGAAAGATAAGGTAGGCACCGTGATAAACGGTTTGAGGCTTATCGACTTAGATATCATAGTGACAATACATTTTCGATTCTATATTTCTGTTATATGAAACCTAAATTCGTCAATCGTAGGTGTTATGAGTGATAGTCACCTCATTCCAGCAGGTGGGCTCTTTGCT
Source organism: Blastobasis adustella (assembly GCA_907269095.1). NCBI lineage: Eukaryota > Metazoa > Arthropoda > Insecta > Lepidoptera > Blastobasidae > Blastobasis > Blastobasis adustella. The sequence continues at coordinate 20,671,491 of OU026118.1, read as the reverse complement.
TGTTTCTCACCAGGTTCTATATCACTTTAACACTTAGAAAGGAAAACAATCGACAAGGTCGAAATATGACCAGTAGACCCCCGTGTCGACGAGACCATAAGTCCAACAAAAGTAACAGAAACCCTCACTTAACTTTAAAAAATGGTTATCAGTTACAAATAACAACTGTTCACAAACACTCGCAACAGATAACCCATAAAATATCCATTCCCAATCCGTAGCTAACGCGAATAGCCCGAGAACTTGCATCAGAATTATCATGCGGCTACAATACACACAGTGAAGAACGCATCGCGAGTCACTGTCCCCAATTCGATTGTGTGCCAATCAGATTGGCTTCAACGCGCTGCGCAAATCTACATACGCCATCCCTTGATTGCCAAACAAGTGTGTGTAATGAACGCCTACGTAGGCTTTATTTTGCGAGAACCGACCTATTTGTGATGTACGCTTACGTCTGTATGTTATTGTAAGATATATCGTTTGTGTTACTGCTCTAGAATCGTTTCAATCATTATATTATAAAGGGATTTTTAAAATGGAGATGTGCCTCACAGAAAAACAAGACTCTAAAAATATAGTAATCATTATACAAAAGACACGCTGCTTCAAATATTATCGGATTTACTCATCAAGTTGACAGGAACTTTGGCTTCGTAGAAACACAATATTTTTGTTAATGTCATACGGTAGACAATCAGGCGAGCGGTTACTGCTTTCCATAAGGTGACCACCTTATGGAAAGCAGTTACCGCTGCCTCTAGACTAACAACACCAAGGGTGTTGCCTAACCTAACCTAACCAGAGACGTTGCTCAAGCAACAGACGCAATAACAAGTACAGCGATATCATAATTGAGCTGAGATAAATTTAAATTGAACTTCCACACTTCAACTCCAGTTATTTATACTTAAATCAATTGCCTAAAATATTTCCATAACAAAGGCATTCCAATCAAAAGTGAATCTTAATCGAATCCGGAATGAGTTTGGAATCCATACTCGGCATTCCACGAAACCACTCCGAAATTCCATTGATGGTGATTCATTCAGTCGAACGCCTTCGTGTTGGGATAAAATGTTCATTACGATGGCCTACATTTCCAAGAAAGGAAGTCCAGGTTTATGTTAAGTAACAGATTTTGATTGCGACAAAATCTTTTAAATTTACACAAAATTATGAAAAGATTATTTATTTGTCTAGATATTATAATTAAAGGTAGACGGGCCTGCTTTACCTGTATTTTATTTAAGAGACTGGATGCGGGAGGCTCAGGACCGTTTATTGTAAAGGAACATAGAGGAGACCGATACTCAGCATTGGGTAGTAGAAGATTGCAAAGAAGTAGAAGATTTAAGATTTTCTTCCTGGCGATGAGTAGTCTCCAGTATTCCATAGGGAACCGTGCCTTTGGCGGTGGATGTGACAAGCATTTTCCTATTTTTTTTTATCCTACGCTGTGGCAAACGAGTAGACAGCCCATCTGATATTAAGCGGTAATTTGTTGCAAAAAGTTTTTAGAGGTGCCAAAGCATTTGTGATACCCCGGTATTGCTAAGCTCCATAGGCCGCGGCCACTTTCCATTAGGTGGCCGGATAAACTGTCTTTCTACAGGTTGATATAAAAATAAAATAAACATTACATATAATACCAGCACCACTCTCGGCTTCTTGTATTAAACATGTAAACCTTTCGGTCGAAATTGTCTAAATTATAGTGAAAACCGCATCAAAATCCGTTGCTTAGTTTAGAAGAAGTAAGCAGACACAGTACTGACAGACAGAAGTAGAATATGAAGAGATTCTTAAGATTCGATAAACTTGTTTTCAATTGTATTTTAGTATAAGAAACTATTCTCTTGATCCTATCAAACCAAGGCTTTTAATCTGAAGAGCGTCTCCTATCCAAATATAAACTTGATATTAATTAACGCAGCCGAAGTCATTATTTAAAGTCTTCTGGCGCTAAGCTAGGTTTCAATTTGGAGCTGCGGGTGGTCTTGTATATATTATTAAAATGGCGGCTTTAAAACAATTTCTGTCTCGACTTTGTATTAATTACGTTCAAGGATTTTAATGAATCACCGTCGGAGACATTGTGGCTTTCTGCCGCGACACGCTTCTGCTTGAGGTACTGAAACACCTTACTCAGGTACCGGTTGGTGAATAATAAATATATTAGCAATTACTTTGATGAGCAAATTATATTAAATGAATAATGCCTACCTAGCCAGTGCTATGTGTGCTCACCGAGGCAGCCTACAGACGTTCCGAATCCCCAGCATTACCAAATCAAACCGAAGCGCACTCACACCAGATGAGCGCGGGACTCAGGAGCCGATACCTATGTCCTATCTAAAGCTACCCGAATTCTGGCTGACCTAATTTCAACTAATGCTTACATCTAACGACCTAACCTGCTTAAGCTACAAAAGACCAGGCCACACTATCGGAACGCCAACCTAACCAGAAAGCCTACCGACCCTAGAGCCCGACCTAACCTAAGCTTTGCCAGAGAACACATGCTACAGTACATACCATAGAGAGAAAAATATACTATATACAATACACACCTACAAACTTTTATGCAATTGGAACTTTCTGGATGTAATCTGATTAAGCATATCCAGAGCTTGGATGGATACGATATACTTTTTATAAATTTTTAGTATAGTGGTTTAATTTTTCATTTATATCCTAAACTCTACGATAAAATAGGATTGGCAGAATTAGTTAAATTACCAGTTTTTTCCAAGGGGCTATTCTTCCCGGACAACACCTCAGTTTTCTAATTGGAATGCTTAATAGTCAGGCTTTCCTAGTAGAAGATCGGACTCTGTTTGTCAGATTTCCCGCTAGCCACTTAACCGGGATTTTCTGTTAAGAAGAATATTTTCTACAGACGTATATATGATATGAGTGGTTCAGTTGGTTAACATGCCGGTCTGCCTCGTAGAGGTCCCCGGTTCGATTCCTGGCCGGGCAAAAATTGAAATGATGAATTTTAATTTCTGTAAGCGTCTGGGTGTTAGATATATAACAAGAATATATTTAAAAATATATATTAGTTTGTCAGATAACACAAGCTTTGCTTACTTTGGGGCTAGATGGCGCTGTGTGAATTGTCCATGCATATTTATTTAAAATATACATATAAACTGTACTTCGATTGCCTTGTAAAATAAATAAATTTTAACAGTAAAATACCCCTAGTATCTTCACAAAATACCCCCGTTTTCCCAAACAAAACAAATAACCTCACGCCCAAAGTCTATATACTTTTATGTTGTATATAATCCCATAATTTAGAAAATACGTAACCTCACCGCTCTCTATCAGACCGCAAAACATAAATACCGGCAATACACAGTCCACTCGATTGCTCCGAGCATTGGCTGCATTTTCATTGCAGTCACGTGACCACCACGTGAGTCATCGCACAACTCATTGCCACCTAACCATTGCTGGACTCGTTCGCATTCTACTGAATTGCCAGCTTACTAACTTTATCGGGCTACTCGTGCATTGGGAAATAGTCGAGAAACTTGTTGTGTTGTATGGATATAAGTTGTATGTAATCCTGAAATAAATATTTATAGTCGCGCAAGTCTATGAGGACGGATGTTTTATCTACACTTTCAAATAAAAACTATAAGGGATTTAAATACATCTTAGCAGTGGTTAGGAATACTTTAATTCAGATGGAACTGCAATAATAATTTATATTTCAGTTTATTCGCAGAGCTAGTGATAACCTTAGCCCTACTACTGAAGTCGTCATTTTTGGTCCAATCACGAAGATAAAATCCTAGTATAGTTCTTTAAACAAAACACAAGAATAACACACAACATAAAACTAATAATCAAACATAATAATAGCCTCGTGACAAAATATAGAACAGAAAATTTAAACCATATCCGCTACGTCGTAGGACATGCTACGATATGTAGCGTGTGCTACGAGTATTATATAAGAAAACAATTTCATTCTGTTACAATTATATTGTCTAATAAGACCAAGACGTAATAGAAGGACTGATCAAATAGAAAAGTAGACTGAATTAGTGTGCTAGATAGGCGTTTCCTTTTTAATAATACTATGAAATATCACAACTATTAAAACATGCATATCGTAGGTCTGTCAAGTCTGAAGAGCCGGCTAGAATATGTACCACACCCATACACATCCATTTCTCCTTATGGGAGAAAAGCATTCTCCCATAAAGCAAGTCAGGTAAACAGCACAATTACAAGCAAGAGGCCTGTCATCTTAGCCCTCACACATGACGTACTTGAGGCTCTGCATTTTTGTTGCATGAAATCTAAATGCATGAATCGTATGTTATGGGCGTATGTTATCCGCTCTTTCTACACGTAACATAAAAATACAGTTTTAGTCAGTTGGTAGCGACCAATGCATATCTCGACCGCTTCGTATAGAATCGACGCCAAACGTTAAACCAATTTTGATGGAGTTGTTTTAATAAATTGAAGGCACTTAAGCAGTGTCGATCGGCGTAAACGTTCGCTGGGGGACGCGTTTCCTTCAGAGCGTCAATGGCGTTATCTTGCGAAGGATTGAACGATGTTTAACATATAAATTGCGTATTGCCGAGTGTAAAACACGGGTGTAGCTATCGCCCGCTTGGGAGCCTTCCCGGACCTTCCCTGGCTGGACCTTACTCGGCAGAATTGACAAAATGTTACGACCTTAGGCCTTCGCGAGTCGTGATGACGAGCTTTGAATCTTTGTTACTTAAATAAAGCTAAAGTCTTTGGCACGGAATGGGAAAGTTTTTGTCTGTTCATGTACGCAATAAATATTTCGTTACTCATTATCGCTGACATATGAGATCGATTGCAGTAACTAGAGAGCGACACATGTGAAAATTTAACTATCACGAAAATATTCGCACCACTACGGGCGTCGCCAACTGCCGGGCTATAAGAAATTTCTTCATAGAAATAAGTAGTGCCTTTTGTGTCATGTTTACATTTGCTTTGTATTTGTTTCCATTTTTGTGTACAATAAACGATTAAATAAATAAATAAAATAAAGGTGGAGACTCGTTTCTTGAAGGCTCCAATATCGTAACAGCTCAGAAACACCGCTGCACAACACCTTTTTTGGAGAAGTATATACACATAAATATACCCGATTATTAACTCGTCCACAAATCCACCCCACAAGTGACACAGTCACTCGTCAACGTTGAAAAAGCGAATAATAAATCTTCCCACATCAAAACTCCGGAACAGTCACAACGTCAGAATAACACGAAAAAAGAATTTAAAAAACGGGAGAGGCCCAAAGAACAATCGCGATGACAAATCGTCCCCTCTCACAATCGCCGGAATGCACCAGAAAATAAAAAATTGCCGCTCAATGAACAATAAAAAAATATATTTTTTTATCAAGCGTCCGGCTGGGTGGTTGTATAGCGTCCGGGAAGTCAGCTGGTACGCGGGCGGACAGCGATGAGTCTATTTCAGACTCACGGCCGCTAGTAAAGAAAAATATAGCAGAGGGAGAATTATCTTGTCATGGCTAATAAAGGATTTTCTGTTAAGGTTTCTAATTAAACCCTAATTTAATACAATATTATAATAATATAATCATTTGGTTATTACTAGACCCTATTCAGAATCCCGTGAGATAAAGTGTAAACAAAGAACTGAAGTTATAATGAAAAAGTAACACCTAAATTAATCTGTTTTATGTTTTGTTAACAAGGGCGTAGGAGCCTAGTTAAAATAGCAATTATTTGATGATTAGAATGTTCTGTTATTGATGAAAATATGGCATCTTTTTCGTGGTTACCAAAATGTAAACAACATTTTGTCTCACGGGAAAGTGAACAAAATTTAGTACAAATTAATAATGTTATAGATTTTGAATTTTAACTTTGTCACCTCGTATCTTTGCCGCTCGCGCCTCCATATAGAAAAAATGGCGCCTAATAGCAAAGTGCGAAAATCGTAATTTATTGTTTCATCACAAAAAACTAGTCAACCAACTTATAAAGTGTTGTTGGACTAGCAAATATTTCATCCAAGCTATTTGCATTTGTAACTTTGTAATGTGTTTATAACATCAAAAAGCCCTCTTTTAAGCAAGCATCGTAATCATCATCTTGGCGTAAATGTCCCGGTTGTACTCTTGTGCACCAGGGCATATTGAGAGAGAAGTCAATGGAGTTGGAGCGTTGGTTTCCGAGCGGTTACAGAATCCGACTTGTAAGCCAAAGGTCCCGGGTTCGAATCCTGCTCCGACCATATACCAATGACTGTTTTTTGAGTTATGTTCATTAGTTGAATACTAACCGATGCTCTTACGGTAAGGATAAACATCGTAATGAAACCTGCACATTCAGGCGACTGTATGTGTAACCATGATCCAATCTGGTCAGGTTCCCCTTGTAGCTTGTGCCTTGTAGTGGGCCATAGAGGTCAGATGGCAGTCGCTCCACTGTAATTACCTGAGCTGCCAAATCCTGGATCATGGTCAAGGCGAACCCCGGGCCCTCGTTCTCGAGAGCACAACCGGGACATTGACGCCAAGATGATGATGATTGAGAGACAAGTCAATCTAGTCAAGTAGTGTCTTGGATGGGCTATACGGCAGTACAGTTACTCGAGTACTTGTCGCTAGTGGCCACTTCGGTGCTGGCAATCGTTGTTTTAAACGTCGCCTACCGGAAATGTCACCGATTCCCAATGAGAATATTTTTAGGCACCGACACCCCGGCAGCGGAGGCACCCTTTTTTTAGGGTTCCGTACCGGAAGGCCTAACGGAGCCTTATTGCTAGCGTTTATAAACCCGTGTGTACGTCTGTCCATTTATCATCTATCACAGGCCTGTAGAGTACCACAATTTCATTAACAGCGATGCTGTCACTGGGTCAGATAAATTTGTTGCACTATATATTTGGAACGATGACCACCGTAACTTTGGCAGATGGGTTGGAGTTCGCAGTGTTGTAAATATAACAATGGAAAACGCTGCTGTCCATTTTCCAGTCTACGGAGACTCTAAATATTTTGCCTCGATAACATTAGTCGCCTCTTACGACACTCACGAGTATAAGGGGTTGGTGCTATTCTACTCTGCCGGACACCACACGGCCACAAGATATATTTAACATTACAAAAAAAATCTAATAGAATTTGCCGAATTACGCATGTTGCTCTGGCATCCAAAACATGTTATTGGTAATGGCACGGAACCATTAATAGGCGAGTCCGACTCGTTCTTGGCCAGTTTTTTTTTATCAAAAGTTTTGCTCAATGGTTCAGGCAGCGGTCAGATGTCACTGAGTCCACCTCGTTCATTATCAAGGTGGCAGTTAATGAATTGTATTGTAACGTAAGGTAGGCAGAGTTGTCATAAAGTGACTCAGTGGAAGTTTTAACGGAAGCACTGATGCTCATAAGGTTTTTTCTCAATTAAGAATTGTTGGAGACAAGGATTGGAATAGGTATGCTCAGATGGTTTGTACACATGGAGAGGATGGACGAAAAAGAGGCAGGTCAGGAGTACCCTCAGCCGGCGTGAATGCATGAAAAGATGAATGAATGTAGAAGAGGCGAGAGAGGTGTGCCAGGACAGAGTGTGTATGTATGTATGTAAGAATTGTATTTAAGCTTTTCATCTTACCTACTACATTTTTTATATCATTAAGTTGACAAACAAGCGATCTACCACCTAATAGTAATTACGCAGTCACTGGAGCCTATGAATCTTTCAATTCCAGGGGTATCACCAACATGTTGCCGACCCTTCAAAACCTTTTCAAACCCTTCTTGAAGAACTCCTTGTTGTACTTACTTGGGTAAGCCTCAGCAGGGAGTTTACAATATATTATTTGTAGGTATTTTGGTACACAATAGACATAATGGGACTGTAGGACAAAACAAAATTAAATTAACCTTTCTGTGGTTATTATATTCTAATGCTCTAACCCAGCTCTCTAATTCATGCTGTAAGTCCTGCACGCCCTTCAAAATCAGGGTCACATCATCAGTATAAAGAATATTCCAGGGTACTGCTTGTTGAGTCTTTTTTGTAAGACAGTCCATGGTAATATTAAATAATAGAGGACCAAGAGTAGACCCTTGATGCACCCCCATATATAGTTCAAAGCTTCTGCTTGTTTCTGCTGGGCACAGTACTTCGGTAGTGACGTTACTGTAGATGACTCATCAGGGCTACATATGATCCCAGAAAAGATTGCACTCGCACAGCCTCCCAGATAAGATCACCTGATACGTGTTCGAAGGCTTTCTTCAAGTCTATAAATACCATATGCAGATTTGTGTTACTTATTGTAGCGTTTTCTACTGGAATTGTTATTGCTTGTTTGCCATCGGATGTACCCTTCCCTTTCACAAACCAACACTGGTTTTGTGTAAGCTTCATTACGCTATTTAGTCTATTATTTAAAACCCTCTCCCATAATTTAAATGTCTGACTCATTAGCTTAATTGCTCTGTAGTTTTCGCAGCTTCGGACATCGCCTTTACCCATGTAAAAGGGAATCAAGTAGCTAGTACGACGAGCTTCGGGTATCTTGTCTCTAGCCATTAGTTTATTAAACAGGGTTCGGAGACAGTCTATTCCGTGCTCTCCAGTATGCTCCCATACTTCCACCGGGATTTCTTTGGCTTTGTTGTTCTTCATTTCACCGATCGCTTTTACATCGCTATTACATGACATACAAAAACTTATATTAGATATTGATTGTAAATTATATAAACTTTTATTTCATTTCCGATTTTATTAAATAGCGTCAACTTTGTTGAAACAGCGTAGGCTTTGGTTGCGTGTTTATACAAAGTCGATGTGCGTGTCTCGTGCTTCTTGGAAATATATCTTTACTCTTTCAAATAAACCTCTGTTACATTTAACAAAATAGCTTACCTCATACAGAACATAATAAAAGTAATATCATGAACACCGTGAAAAGTTAGTTTGAAACACTCATTTTATACCATATTTTCAGGAAAAACGTGACATGAAAATGAAAAATACAAATATAGCTGTTTACATGACACGTACGGCGCTACATTGTAACTGTCCCACTTCTTTTGCGATAAAAATGTCTTTTGAACGTCTGTGCTATTTCCCTAGACAATTAATCCGTAGCGATTGACTCCACACAACTGTAGTATGCGACTTTACACGTCTCTATACTAGAAATTTGCTTTGATTCAGGCCAGATGCGAAATTACAGGCACGAGGCATTTCATCTTAGTCCTCGCAGTGACAACGTATCTGCGGTTCTGCATTTTTGTTACCTGCAACCTAAATGTAGGAATTGTAGATGTAATGGGCGACAGTTCCCACTTACCATCAAGTGGGCTGCTCGTTTGTCACTGAGTAGCATAAAAAAAGATGGCATTCGCTCTGCTTATTCTTATCGTGTCAATGATAAATGGGTTAAGCATATAATTTTTAAATATTAGGATTACTTATATTTTACCAGTCCAAAACTGATTACATGCAATTACATGATCTACCAAATCTTGGATCATGATCAAGGCGGACCCCAGGCCCACCTGGGACATCTACATTGTCATTTTTTTTATTAAGGCCCTCTCCATCTCTTTTCCCTCACCCCACCCTAAAACTGGTGGCGGTCGTCGGGCCCTCACATCGTATCTGGAATTTTAATAGAGCACGGCCTCCCCTTTATTGTTCGCAGATTTTGTTTTCCATTCGACTGGCACGGAAATTAGGAATCAGGGCGTTGTCGTTTTCGATCTACGAGCTCTGGGACGAGTTGTTGTTGTTTGGCAATAATATATCTAGGAATCTTACTAATTCCTACTAATAATATAAGTGCGGAAGTTTGTAAGGATTTATGTTTGGATTTTCGTTACTCCTTCACAGGAAAAGTACTCAACGTATTTTGATGAAATTTGGTAAGAGAATAGTTTATGGCCCAGACTAGCACATAGACTAAAAAAACGCACAGTTAATACTGAAAGTGTGTAACAAACAGTATAAAGTAAGAATATATTATTAGCTTTCTGTTATTTACAATATAGCTGATGTATTAGTTTGTTTACTATTAGTTTTACGAGCTATTGATTCAATGCATAATAAAAAAATACCCTCTAGGAATCCTGCTACAATAAAAGAAAGAAGGAACTAAAACTCGAGCTTCGTTTAACTTTGCTAGCTACGTGACGAACGTAATTACTGTAGTTTATGAAGTTCTAATAAATATTTTGTCGCTGCTGACTCTGGGAAAGGTCAACGTTTATCCTCCGACTCAATATACAATTACATACAAGATTATTTATTTATGTAAGTTGGATATTTATTAAATAATAACATTAGTTATTTATCTATACTAAACAAAAAAGAAAACCTTACTTAACCTAACTAATATTAAAGGTGAAAAATTTGCCTCAGTCCCTAGATTTAAATACTTAATATACATGCCTAAAGATGAGTAATTCGAAAACGGTTCAAATTAATAAAATTTGTATTATAAAGGGGAACTAGTGTACAAAAAGAGATTTAATTCACTCAATAAACTACAAATATATAATGTCAAAATTACGAAATGAAATCTTATTTTCGACGGTATGGCGAAGTAATAACAAACAAATCACAAACTTGAAGTAATAAAGAAACAATGTCAAACTAACCTAAGTATCCGTAAGAATCGGAATGTAGTCTAAACGGTTCTTGATTCCATACGTAGGTACTTGATTCGATACTACTCATATCACACTTCATATTTAACCCTTTGTTTCCTGGTATTTATCTACATATCATGCATCTTCGTTCGTACCTCACTCAGCAGAGCCCACAGAATCGCCGGGGCATAATCCTGAGTGGTCCATTTCACGCACGCATCACCACAGACACCACAACATCCCACAACACACTTACCTAACATTCGCAACGACAATGTGAACTGTGTAACTTATTATGTGTTGTATTGTTGTGTCTTAAATTTGTTTTTTGTGATTGTTGTTTTGTTTAGTTTCTTCTTTCCCATTTTTATCATTTAAAATTATTGTTGTGTTGTTGTTTGTGAATAAATATTCATCATTATCATGATCATATCAGCCAAAAGACGCCCACGGCTGGGCATAGGCCTATCCCAGTGGTCTCCACAAAGGCCGGTCCTTTGTCTTCCACATCCAGCTGGTACCTGCGATCTTTACCAGATCGTCGGTCATACACTGCGCCTTCCGGTACGTGGTCGCCATTCGAGAACTTTACTGCCCCGTCGGCCATCTGTTCTTCAAGCTACGTCCCACTGCCACTTTAGCCTGGCAATCTTTAGGGCTATGTCGGTGACTTTGGTTCGTTTGCGGATCTCCTCATTTCTTATTCTATCGCGCAACTATAATCCGGCCATAAATATTATTCTATCCTATTATAGTTTTCGTCGTCCAAAGTAATATCGCCCCACTCTGGATTAGAGAAAGCATTTTTAGAATCAACTACACAGTTTAAAAAGATAACATACCTACTCTCTACAAGCAAACAAAACGTTTCCTCTCCGTAGAGAAAATCGCACGAGGATCTACATGAAAGTGGTGTAAGGGAAAGTAATTTTACACGTTCACAAAACACTTTGTTCTATTTCTATCGCAATGCAAAGTCACCATTCGCTCATTTTCCTTATGTTCCCAGGAGTGACTGAGAACAGGGACAGGGACCGGGTTAGAGACACAAATACAACCTTCCAGAAATATAATCTGCTCTATAATAAGTTGTATCGCCACGATTTGGAGACTTTGGAAGCAATCTCGCGGGATATTTTTCTTTTACTGGATAATGTAGCTTTCTATTCGTAATTTTGTTTTGTAATACGTTTCTGGTCACAAACACACAAGCAGGCCTGGTTTAGTGGCAGTGGTAGTGACCGATAACAAAACCCAGCAGCTGTATGGGTGACCGTTTCGTACGTTAAGGCTTTTTTATGCTATATGACAGGCACACAGGCAAGCGGGCTACTTGATGGAAAGTAGTCACCGCCGCCTACGGACATCAGCAACACCAGGGGCGCTACCAAGGCGTTGTCATCCTCTAGAGAGACCTCTAATGTACCTCTTGAACGATCTCATGTCATAGTCCAAAGGAAACACTGTGGCTGGGAGCTCATTCCACATCCGAATCGTATGAGGGAGAAACGTTCTTTCGAACCTTCGTGAAAGCGTGGATACCACTAGAGGGTCTATGTAATCGTACTTCAGCACCGCAACAAGTTGAAGGAGGTTGGAGGCACACACACACACACACACACACACACACACACACACACACACACACACACACACACACAAAATCTTAATTTAAGTAATTATTTATATTTCTTCTTTTATTTTTAGTTTTTAATTACTTGAATTTAATCCACAAATAAATTGTTATGTTGCCCACAGTATAGTTTTACCTAAGCATAGATTAATCCTTATATACAATCTGGCCCCACGATACAGGCATGTCCTAGTGTGGAGGCCATAATGACCTTTCCATTTATCTGTAACACCAGCTGATGTACTGCAAACGTGTAACAACATAATATGTATAACTTGATTTTTTCAATAAACTTATTTGTATTTGTATTTGTAGGTTGACCAAGGTCTTTCTGAGACTGGTTGTACAGTTTTGAAGGACGATTCGGATCACGTGAAACATCGTGTAATACATAATTGGCATCTACATAAAATCTCATGCTCGAACAGCTGGAGTAGACAAAGACTCTCGATGATCAATAATGTGTGGATAAATACGTATGTTTACGTAACATTTTACGTTGTTTGATGAAACAATGAACCTTATCAAAACCTTAATTAAGATGAAATAACACAAAGGGGCGAATAACTAATCTCTTTGTACTGTAGGGTAGGTCCCCAAATAAAATTTGGTTTGCAGCCTAAATTTCAATATTCGGTTAGAAAAAAAAGAAAAGGAATAAAAGCAGTTGCAGGAGTTTGCATCTAGCGGTGACTATTTTTATCAGGTGACCTTTACCCATCCATTATAAAAAATACGGGTTTCCACGGGAATATTACGATTAAGAGGCAGCTTTAATCATCTGGCGTAAATACCCCGGTTGTTCTAATGCGCTAGGGCCCAGAATCTCATCCTTGACTATCTAGGATTTGGCAAATCAGATAATTTCAGTAAAGCTACTGCCACCTGACCTCCGTGACCCTAACTACCACGTGACCAGATTGGATCATGGTTACATATTCCATTGCTCCTTACGATGTTATCCATCACCGTAAGAGCATCCGTTAGTGTTCACCTAATAAACACTAACTCAGAAAAAGTCGTAGGTACATGGCGGCACTGGGGACCGAACTCGGATCCCCTCGCTTACGAGTCGGACCCGCTTGCCAGGCCACCGACTTAAGTATGAGGCTAGATTGTCTAGACATAAACCACTCGCACAGCCTGACTCCGTCCCCTTTTATCGCGTTACAGCGCGATACTTCGTATTTATCGTTCTCAAGTCGCAGACTGGGTGATGAATGAGCCCAGGAATTGGTTCCGTCGCCTTACAATCGCTGGATCCACTGTTTCCCGCGGCGGGGGGCGTTCATTGCGGGGTATCCGCCGCTACTCGAATACAGTTTAGGGTCCGGTAGGTGTTGTGGGGAAGGCTGTACTTTTAACCACAGTCAAGAATGGTCACAAGAGAGTGTTTATTTTATTTCATTAAATAATTTATTGCACACAAAAATGGTAACAAAGAGATGGCAAATATATACATGACACAAAAGGCACTACTTATTTCTAAAAAGATATTTCTTCCAGCAGGCCTACAGCAAAGAGAACGTGATGAGTGGAAGCAGTTTAAGACGTGCACAATAATAACAAATAATTACTTATATAAATATTTAGTGTTGTGACAGGAGTGTGTGTTGTGACGTCAGCCCGCTAAGGGAACGCATATGGAACAACTGGATTTGTAGGTGTCAAGAAATGCGCACGCCCAAAGAGCCACCCGCAAGTAAGCGTGCGCTTCACCCATGATTAGGTCTGACGTGGCCAAGATGGCAAAGGTGATCGAAATGTCGGGATAAAATGACAAAAATAACACCGTGATCTAAATAACATTAATAATAATGTCTCGGATCGCGAAATAAAAATAAAAGTGTTCTAATGTGGCGTTAGGTACCTGACCCTATCTGACTCTGAAATATAGATTCTAAATGGATCAGTTATCATCTACAACTGTGTATATTATCCTATAGATTTTATTGCTTGAAATAATAAACTTTATTTTATTTAAATTACAATGAAGGAATATTTTATTTCAAGCTTGCTGTTTCGAATATCACGCGCGTGTAGGCCGCGGGCGTGGGCGTAGTACCTCTTTATCGATAATAGACTTCATGAACTGTTCAAACAGACAATTCGTTTTACCATACACGTCAGTATTAAAATATTGACATATTATACACATAAATAACCTATTTGACTGATATTCTCCATAAATACTAATATTATAAAGAGAAAATATTTGTATTTTTGTTGGTAATGAAACTGGACCGATTTTAAAAACCATATACTAACAGAATGCTACATTATTACTAAGTAAAAGTAAAGTAAAGGCTACCTTTATCCCAGGAAAATAATAGGTTTCCGCGAAAAAGTTGATTGTATACAGAGATCCGAACTGCGCGCGAGAGAAATACCTACGCTGAGAACGGCTAGTAGTTTAATAAAGGTTCTTTAAGAGTTCTAGTTTACGCTAAAATAAATATAATGTAATAAAAATATTTTATTTGGTTTAATAATAATAATAATAATAATAATCATTTATTTCAAGTATCTTAAAACTCATACAATTTGTTAGTAGGTAGATACAATAACTTAATCTAATGTTAGTATTAAAGTAAAGTCTTCACTGCTGTGACGTGCAAGTTACAGCAGTGTCTTATATATGGGCAGTCTAGCCTGCCGGCAATCATCGCCAGGACGGTGCTGTTTAAGCGACAGGCGAACAGTCTGTTCACTAGATTAAAAGTGCTCACCATGGTCAAGGAAATCTGAGGAAAGGACTTGCAGTGCCAGCATTTACATGTATTTGAAGAAAATCGATGCTAAAGGCAGGTTGCTGCAGGTTAGCGTTCGGTAGGTAGGTTGTGCAAGGGAAGTATCAACATTCAGTATCTGTGTATACGTATATAGACAGATACTGAAGGAACCACTACCGCTTAAGACAACTCGCTCTTGTCTTTGTATTCTCTCTATAAATGGTGAAATAGTGCAAAGGTGCTCCCACTCAAATGGACCGAGACGATTTATTTTCTTTGTGAAACACCACAGCGACGCTGTTGATGTGTTCAAGGCTTATACCGGGAGAGCTAGATGGAATACTTAATGGGTATTTGTAGATTTTAAGTGTCGTTTTTATAAAGCAACGTAGAGTGTTTTAAACCTTTGGTTTTCAAATTGAAATACAACAAGGGAAAATATTTTTAAAATGAGTAAAACTACTTTTATTGGAAAGACACTTTACTACTACCTTTATTGGAAAGACAATGAAATACCATTTATGTATGAATATGATTTCGGCCATATGGTTTTTTCGACTGGCGCGTAGATGGCCCATTCTCGATGTCCAAGAAGGCTAAAGCTAAGAACCATCTCGATTACACTTGCCTTTCAAATACAGAAGAGCCAATGAGCCACAGATACTCTCTTTTTTCGTAGGGGTTGTTATAAAAATATTACATTTAAAAAAAGGTGAAACCCAAATCACAATAACAACTAAACACCACCACTACACACACACCAAACAAATATCAGATAGGTATTTACATCGGCACTGTGTAATTTATGTTCTGCTTATAATTGTATTATTTTTATGTCTTTATGTTTTCTTGTATCTTTTTCAATGTTGTGGTGTTGTTGTTTGCGTTAATAAATGCTCTTTCTTTCTTTCTTTCTTTCTTTAAACCGAACAAAGCGAGACGACAACGTTTTAAATAAAATAGCTAGCGTTTGATTTAAATCTTACGCCTCAAAAGCCTTCATTTTGATATCTTAGTACTCGTAGGTACACTCGTATAACCCAGTTCCGAGCTAACAAGATCCGCTCACAACCGAATTACTAGTAATAATAATATTATACGGCAAGTTGGGATACCAAGGCCTCAGGAAGGTTGGGAGGGATAAGACGGTCCCAAACGGAGTTCAAAAGGGAATGGGGCTAAATAGTGAACTTTAAACTTTCTCACTTCACGCGGGCAATTACACCCGTACAAGGAAGACACTGCCTAAACGTGTTTTGGTTCCACTTAGCAAGGATTACTTAATAGTTAGGGTAGATAACTTTCCACTAACGTGAGGTTCATGCTAGATGAGAGCTGGTATAAGGGACCAATTTTTGAAGCCCGACGAGAGAAAAGGAGTGTTACATGGTTGTATGTATGTAAACTCTTTATTACATAATAAATAAGTACAGGAATAACAGAAGTATAATCTTACAAAGCAAAGGCAGGCTTACCGCTAACCCGATTTATTCCAGCCAACCATAGACCCTCTGAAAGGAGATCTGATCAATTTTAATAATTTACAATTAAATTTACATTTATTTCTACAGGTATTACTAACCCTGAACAACAGAAATTCAATTATGTTTAATTTAGAACATGGTAGTCTTCTAAATATTTAATATTTAAGTATCGTTGTTATTGTCGTTGTGTTGTTGGTTGTCGTATGTAGTTGAATCTGTATCTGCCATAGACAGATTTTACGGCCACATTATTATCATATTGGCGTTAATATCCCGGTTGTGATCTCACGCGAGAGGGCCCAGGGTCCGCCTTGATCATGATCCAGGGTTAGGCAAATCAGGTAATTACAGTGGAGCGACTGCCGTCTGACCTCCTTGACCCTGTCAACAGGGGAGCCTGATCAGATTGTATCATGGTTACACATTCAGTCTTTGGCGGTGAAGGGTTAAGAAGTCGCCAATTTTGGCAAGCGAAGATGGAGAAGGTGGAAAATGGTAAGGCCAGATACCCTGGTCGGGTGTCGTGACCTGGGAACCAGGGGTCTAATGTCCCTGTTTTTAAAGCCCGATGCAAGATAAGGCGTGCCAAATGGTTGTCGTATGTAACTGAATATGTCTATGCTATGGCATGTCTATGTCTATGGACAGACGGTATCATCATCATCATCTTAGCGTTAAATATACACGAAGTATTTTCACAACGTAATAGATTATTACACAATGGGTATTGGGATTGGATTATGCTTCAATAGAGTAAATTTTTAATATAATTCAATAATGAAATACAAAGCCCGATCACAATGCTCTAGTTCTCAGTATCACACAACATTAAAACACACAATACAAATTACAAAAGCTCCTATTGGATAAATTTATTTAAATAAAAGTCAAGCTCCATTTTCGGCGGCCAGGGTAGTTTTATTAAAAAAAACACGCTACATATTTATAATTTACCTCAATATAAAACAGAAACCCAATTATGAAATTCTAGCGAAACAAGATTAGCAGCGGTGGGAATAGGTGGTGAAGCCTACATTGTTTTAAAAAACGAATTATGAATATTAGAAAATAAAACATTGAAAAGTGATAAGGTAGTATGATAGATAAACCGTTAGCTGGTTAGACGTAATAGATCACTAAAAATGGAAGTTATGAAATTACTATGTTATTGTATCAAAAGCATTATAAATTTCAAAGTCACTCTTCAAAATGAAAACCTACCTACCTACACGGTCCTTTTTCAGGTCCATACCTACCGAATGCAATATTTTTTCTTTAAAAACAAAAAATAGTATTAATACAATAATAATTGCTTAAATTCCATCTCAAGGAAAATGGTAAAAGTCCTTTATTTCATTCCAAAACTGATTCCAAACAAAGACCTTTATACTTTTTGCAACGCGAAATGGTTGCTGAAAGAAGAAAATATAACAGGCACATTCATCCCTAGTCGATTGAATTATTAATTTGTTTAGAGTTGTAAGGGGATTGTTTTAAATTCAATGAATTTGTTTGTGCGGCGAAGAGAACGAGTTGCCGAAATAAAATTGCAAACTGTTGATACAGGTTCTTTTTATTAATTTTTTTTTGTTTTTAACATCTTTTTTCTCGCTGTCCTGTGTCCTGCAAGCTGAAGGAGTAATTCATCTTGACGTTAATGTCCCGGTTGTGCTCTCGCGAACGAAGGCCCGGGGTCCTGCTTGACCATTATCCAGGACTTAGCAGATCAGATAATTACAATGGAGTGACTGCCATCTGACCTCCGTGACCCTGCTACTAGGGGAACCTGATCAGACTGGATCATGGTTACATATTCAGTCGCCTGAATGTGCAGGTTTTATCACGATGTTTTCACACATCGTAAGAACGTTGGTTAGTATTCAACTAATGTATATAACTTAGAAAATAATCATTGTAAAATAAGTCAATAATTACTATAGATATATCTCTACAGATTGAGTGAGATTACTGCGTCAAGGTATCTCTAATTAAGAAACCTTTTTCATAATAGCAAGTTTATAATCTAATTACTTTTACGTCCGAGTACTGGAATATTTCTTAACTTCATGGGCCCCTTAAATATCATGCTGTCACTTTCAAAGGTTTGACAACTCAATGGATACCATAATATTTAATGAGCCCTTAAAATTTAGAAACATTCGAGTATTCGGGCGTTAATTACTCACATTACAGATTTCGATATAAGCGTCCTTACAAAAACCTCCGTCTACCCTCAAAATGTCTAATTAATAAATCTCTTAACAATCGCAACGCGATGGGCAAGCAAAATAAAACGGCAACCCCTTTATTTTCCCAGAAAACCTCCCCTCGGAATTAGCCCTTATTATTACAGAATAACCCTCACGAGACGCTTAGTATGAAAAATATACCTATAAACGGAGCGGTAAATAAGACTGGGGTTATTCTCATACATTGCTGTGGTTCCCGGGGCCTGGAATTACTCTTACTTTGTTTGTTTCCTGAACTTTTGCCAGATAAAGATAGATGACAACATCGCTCAGACGATCTAGCGGACTTTACTGCTCTATTTGGTGAGTTTGACCAACATTATGAAGATATTTGGTTCCAATATTATTCAAAAATCTCTGTAGCTCTTTTAGAATGGAATGGAATCTTTTGTGCGAGATATGTCTATAACTTTGTTAGACTTATAGTAAATAAGTGGTTTACAAAAACCACTTCGTAGGTATTATGTCAGTTTGTATGTTACTTTTTTACGTCTAAACCGCTGAACAGATTTAATTTTGCAAGGAAATATATGGCAACAACATGGAGTTCTTCAAGAAAGAGGTGAAAAGGTTTCTGCGGGGTCGGCAACGCGTGGGTGATGCCTGGTATTGCAAACATCCATAGGCTACTGTGGCCGCTTACCATCAGGCACGCGGTAGGCATGTTTGCCACCTCAGTGGTAAAAAAATTACAACCTGAGATATTGGCTCCGATGTGAAGTTCCGCATCATACAGCTTGGCTTGTGAATAAATGGCAAGCTGGGAAAGGTCACCGGTATACGTAAAAAAACTTTTTCGCGAACCAGTCGCAGTTCTAGGCTAATCTTCTATATTTACACTTTTTTCTCTAGTTAAACCCTAATTTTCGCAACTCCCAGTAGTTATCATTCGCGAACTTTTCACAAACGAAAAATGAGGGTAGTCGGAAACGGCGGGGTGACGTGCCAAGCTCCCCCGCGTTCCCCGGGGCCGGGAGGCTCGCCATACATATTCATGTATGGAGCTAATCGAATGTGTGCGATTGGCCCACCAAAGAGGGAGGAATAGAATATTTGGCGTAAAGTATACCGCCAGTAGATCTCTGGGGCGGGCAAAAGTGTGACGTTGTCCTGAGCAGATTTTCATGTGGAGTTTCGTTAGGAAATTACGTGGAGTGCCTTAGGGCACACCAATCATTTTTTATATTATGTACATATATTCACTATTCCTTCAATTAGCTTACTGGCTGAACGGTACAGAAATTTAACAGTCAAAAATTAAAGTACCTGAATTGTGATGAAACCAAACTACTTATAATGTACCTGTACTCACTATTCCTCCAACTTACTGACTGAATAATACCCTTAAATTTAACAGTCAATAAACGAAACAGCATGAATTATGGTGCAACCAAACAACATTACCTATATTCACTGGATATTGACTAACGCTAACTTTGGAAGACCTATCAGCAGCAGAGTTTAAGCTAAAATAGGCCTAGGCCATTACGGCGTCAATCAACTCACTATGTTGAGCTTACCTGTTACTGATACGCTATAATTATGAGGTTATCTAGTTTGATAACTAATTATTAGTAACCGATATAGAAGTTGTAAGTAGCTTTGACTTTGTTGATTTACTGATATATTTTCGATTGTACGTTATGTGATATTTAGATTTAGGTGTGTGGTTATTATTCTCTGTCTCTTTGACATTTATAACAGTTAATAACTGGAAGCTAGGAGCGTTGGTGGTCTAATTTCACGGTCCGAATCGTGGGCGAGAGGTACTGAGTTCGATCCCCATTGCCAACGATCCCCAGTGTACCAATGATCTTAAGTTATGTACATCTTAGAGCCAAATTGGTCGCGAGCTATGCGGTTCCAAAGGAACTCTTTCTCTCCCACACAATGAGCCCCTGGGAGAGGTTTTATGGAGAGTAGAGCATTCTTCAAGAAAGAGGTGAAAAAGTTCGGCAAGGAAAGAGGGTGATGCCCCTGATATAGCAAACGTCCATTGGCTTACCAGTAAGTGAACGCTTATCATCAAGCAGACCCTAAGCTTGTTTGCCACTTTAGTAGTATGTAAAAATTGTGGTACATTACTGGGAACATTGACCGATGCTTTACGGTAAGGGAAAACATCGTAATGGAATTGTCACGTCTATGGAAGTCTTAACAGGACATTAGTCGTATGATACCCGTAAATGGTAAAGGTTGGTTGGTGCTATATATACCATTCTGCTGGACAGCATATTATGGCGAACTGCTCCGCATAGTTTCTCCGCATACTTCTAAACTACGCAACTAATTTTCATGTGGTTTCCGCATAATGGTTAGACTCGTTAACAAGAAAAGTTTATAATAAGCACTGTGCAAAACTGGGTCAAGTACTGGTATAAACTATACCCAAAACTTCACCAGTGCAGACAGTTATTTCTTTCCCCAGAATTCAACGATATCACGCAAATTTTATAAACAGCGTAGGTACTGCCACAGCATGCTTTTTATAAGCATACATATAGCCCCGAAGTGGGATAGTAACTTATCCCACTGATGTTCTTCAGAATTTATAACATTATTACAAACATTAACAAGAATTATCGCAAAATATTATTTTTGAAAGCGACCCGCTCCGGCTTCATACGGGTGTTCTCAGTTTTAAAGCATATAATATGCTTGAATTAAGTAAGACAAAATTATCCGCAAGAAATTATCTAAATGACCGTAAAAACTACATAAAAATCCGTTGCGTGATTTTGAAGGACTTACCTGACGCGGAAAGTGAGTTATTATAGTGATAATATATGGTAACATATTATAAAACAAAGTTTCACGCCTCGTCTGTTTATCTGTCTGTCTGTTCACTATAAACTCAAAAACAACTGAAAAGATGATCAGATCAGAATCAGAAAACCATTCTAAGAATACATTGCCACGCAGCGAATGTATGGAACAAAACGAGGAGAGCCTCGAAATTACACTCGAATTTACAGTCGAAATTACAAAGACTAATCGCGCAAACCACTTGCTTCTACATTTTATTGTGCGAACCACGACGGAACTCTCTACCTGACTTACTGACTATTGATAAACACAACCTATAATAGGAGTTGTCAAAACCAAAGTAAAAATCTCCTTTTTCGATAAGAGTGCTTCACCGCCATAGAGAAAAAAAAAAATTATACAGAAGTTCACCGCAGACTACAGTATTGCTAAATATGAGACTCCACGCGAACGAACACTTACACCATACATATTATCGAGTTTGTTACCATGGTTAGTATTGTTTTTAAAAAAAAGATTGGAAAGTTAGCTACCTTAAATTTTTTGCTCTGTGATTTTTACCTACGAAGTCGCGGGCACTGCCAATTTATAATATTAGTAGGATAGGGGACTTATTTTTATTACCCTACAAAACAACACCGTCACAACATCTTTCCAGACAACACACAACAACCAACAAGCACCTAGCCACGTAGCGGAAGGCCAGCGCCGTCACGTCCCCTCGAAATTGTTTCGCAAACCGCCGGCCTCGACGAGGAATATCAAGCAGCCTGTTTGTATGGCCGCGTGATTTTTCAACCCCTTTTTTATAACTTGACCGACAGTAAAATGGCGGAAAAACTCAACCAAGTTTAAATACTTTTACTCCTACTAATATTATAAATGTGAAAGTTTGTATGTTTGTTTGTTACTCAATTACGGGAAAACGGCTCAATGGATTTGGATGAAATTTCCTACTAATATTATGAAGGTGAAAATTCTGGATCATAGTCAAGATGGACCCCGGGCCCACGTGTGCGAGAGCACAACTGGGACATTAACGCCAAGATGATGATTATGAAATGGTGAAATTCTAAAAAAAGGGTTAAAAAGTGGCGGGGCGGGTTACTCTCAGCCCATATCCGCGAAAAAAGAAGGGTGTTAGACGTGTGTGTCGGTGGATCTGTAGCTGTGTGGCATAGTAACTCCCAAACGTATAGACCGACTTCTAGTTAAGGCCGTCATTCGTAACTACGGAAGTAAACTTTTGCTAATCCGTTCGTAATTAAAACTTTATAAGAAACTAGCTTTATAGCTACATAGGTAGAGAGGGTCTGTGCTCTGTGGGTACAGATCTTGCGAGTTTGAGAGTGTAGGGAAATAAAAATAGCCACTGTCCATCTTAAGGTTTTTTTTATTAATTTTGTAATCTAATTTAGACTTACGCCACTCCCGAATTACACAAATAGACCGTAGCTTTAACCGTGACTTCGTCCGCATGCAATGCAGTTCTTACGTTCCAACCCGTTCCCGCGGAAACCACATTAAGATTCGGGATACATTAAACCCTATATGCTATTATAAGCTAACTGCAAAATTTCATCAAAATCCGTTTACCAAGTTTTTGCGTAAAGAAGCAACACACATCCATCTATCCTTACATACTTTCGCATTTATAATATTAGTAGCATATGAAGGCCATAGGGTAAAATATAAAAAACTACACTTCTTTTTATAAATAACTACACTGTCTTCTTATTTTTAATGCAAGCCTACTCGTAAAGTGCGGGAATCCCCTCATTCTCATTCATGTAGTGAGCCGCCCTAATGCTGGTATGCAAAATAATTTCGTCCGCAATTTGTCAAGGCATTTTCTAGCTTAATTTGATATTAAATGTCATGTTTTCATAGCAGTTGCATTGGGAAATAGTTGTATTTAAACCGTATTAAGGCTATGTTGCGAACATGTTTATACTAATAGCCTCTTACAGTGTAAGTACAGGTTTCAATCCAGTCTATAAAGATCTATATTGATCTCAGTCACAAATATAGCATAGCAAAAGTAGCGGCAACTATATTGCCACCATAATTTCCAAAAAACGGTGAGAAAGAAGACAATGATAAAAACTGCACATTCAGGCGCTGAATATGTTACCATGATCCTATGTGGTCAGGTTCCCCTGGTAACAGGATCACGGAGGGCAGACGGCAGTCGCTTCACTGTAATTAGGTACCTGATCTGAAAAATACTGGATCATGGTCAAGGCGGACTTCGGGCAGCATACACACACGTAAGGATCATACACGAAACAGAGCCTTCATTTTGAACCCGATTTCGTCAACGCAACTGAAAACGGACCTGAAAAAAATACAGACGACAGACTTTCTAAAATATTGACGCATAAGTGAAACTTAAAAATGGCCGCCCAATTAAGTGTGTGCGTACTTTGAAACTGTCACTGGCATGATAGTGGGGTACAAAATCAAACAAAACAGAACGCAACTAAAATATTCCCATTTCTTACAAAATCACAGCTATATCTCGCTCTTTAAAGATAAAAATACAATTCCCATTATTTAATATTATTCTATTATTCCAAGAAGTGATGAGAATGTCTGTGTTATTTTGGCAATGTAAATATTCTGGAGAGAAATGAGCTCGCTCGCTTTTCTATACTCATGCTCATAAAGCCTTTCTCAGACAGGCGCGATATTAACGCGGGTTTCACGGTTCCTGATTATGCTGATTCTTACTGCAGAAAGCCCACCTGTAAGCGGTAACTGTCGCCCATAATATCTACGATTATTGCATTTAGATCGCAGGCCGCAAAAATGCAGAGCCGCAATCGCGTTGTCACTGTGGACTACGATGAAATGCTTCATGTCTGTAATTGCGCTGGATACTTTATCCTTCAAATCGAAACACAATAATGCAAGCATAGTTTGTTGGCGGCAGAAATTGATAAGGCGATGGTCCATAGCAACCACGCCAATCGCCATTTAAAATGTATGCTTTGGTTGTAAATTTCAGGCATTGTAAATATTGGAAGATGCAAGAACGCAAGCGCCCTACTTCAGTGACGGCATTTTCATCGCATCGGTGTGTAAGATCGCTTGCGTACCCTGAACGAATATCGCATACTCGTATAACGCGCGCGTTATTATCGCGCCTGTGTGGGAGAGCCTTAATAAGGGCATGTAAATAGTAATTTTGTGAGTTATATGTCGGTCGTTGGCTGTCTATTCAATGGTACGTATGTATATGTCGGCCCCAAGGCCCCGTCTTAGCTATGGTCTACGCGATCGTGTTGACGTCGGCGGGTATTGTTTCCGCCCTGTGGACTCGCAGAGATGTCAGTTCGCTGGATTCTCTCCTTTTTAATAGTTAATTTTTGCAAAAGTTTTATAGATATCGTACACAAAGATTATTTCAAAACGTGGTTTCTGTGTAACGCGAAATAGGAATGTTATAGAAGGAAGTATGTCAATTTACTAGGAAGGTGATGATTATGGATGTGGATGGCTGCCGAGTAGAGATCGACTAAAGAACTTAATTCGATTTCGTATTCCACTGTCATTGTCAATTCGCCAGGTAGAACTATGCTACTGACTTTGCACATAAATCTTTCACTTTTGTAGGAAAATAATATTTTTCACAAAAAAAAAGGTAATGTTAAAGTGCCCTGCGCAGTTTAGAAACAGTCGCACTCGAAACAGTGTTTTTGTTTTATATTATATAGAGATTATTCACAAAGGTACGTACATGGATAAAATGTAGACCACGTGACAATACATTGGCTTTTACATAAAGCAATTCAAGTAGCATTAAAACCGGTAGCCTGCAACGCGTTAGCCAAAGCACTATACTTACGACACAGCGGCAGGGCAGTTGATATTAATTTCTACGCAGTATAAAATAAATTCGTTCTTCGGATGCGGGGTACGTAGTCGGACGTCGGCTCGCCTGCTCATTCGAGAGCGACTTTATTTGTTACCACGTAAGGAGTAATCCTTTATACCACGTAATAATATCAACTGGCTAACTGCTTCCTAGAGCACCCCAGCGGCAGTATCGTGATTAAGACCCGTAGATTAAGATTAAGTAACAACATATGGACATTTTATGTAAATTAATTTATGGATTAATATTCGTCTGAAATAAAAATTTAATTATCATTATTATTGTGGAAGAGGTTGAAGTCCGGGAGGCAACTCTCTCAAAAATCGAAAATTGTTAGTAGCTAGAATAGACTTGTCTTTGGCAACTGGTTGCGAAACTCAGTTATTATGCGGCCGCAGGAGAATCAGAGTACGTTTAAGTTTCACAATATACAAGCAGCACTCGACGTGTGAGTCGATGTTTTAATTTTATCGATGCCTTTTACAATTCGTATGCGAAACATTTTCACTAGTGAATTTAATATCGAATTATTCGAAACCGGGGTTGCCATCCATCGATGACGTGCAATCGAAGCGATTGTGTTCCATTGACTTACTATATTGTGTTCATGTCACGCCAAAATGTTGTGAATCGGTATAAAATAAAAAGCCGTTCATGGACCGCGCCTAATGTAACGTGTAACGTAGTGTCAAGTGTTTAATCTGTGGTTGTGAATTTGACATTTGGGCGCTGCGTTTTAAAAGTTCCTGCGCTTACCACTCGTTAAATAAGTCGTAAGGAGCATTCGTTAAATAAGTAATCGATATGAATTTGAAAAATAGGAGAAATTATGATACAGGTACCTATGAAATTAAAAAATCGAATATTTCATGAATCTGTAGCATTTCCAAATGTCTCTTCTAGTCAGTTCTAAACCCGCGCTCCCCTCAGAAGTGGTTATTATCCTGTTGACGTGTTTTGACCAACGTCGTGATGCATGGGAATTGCCTTCGCATTATTTGCCGACCGTTCCTGCTCCACGGAATAACTGTGTAGGTAGGAACTACCTACTTTGTAGGAGCTGTTGCTTTGTTAGAGGAGAGTTGTTGCTGTTATACCTATCATTGTTGATATTATTACAACTTGTCATATATATTTGTAGTTACTGCCAAATAAAAGCTATGTCTATGTCTATAGTTAAAATAAAGAAGCTCTCGGCGATTGTCTGTCTGATTTTGATGCCGTTTCCACCATCGGGTAGAGAATTTCTTCCGGAAGGTTTATATGTATGATACATATGATAATAAAAAAAAGTCGAAAAACCCCGTAAGAAGCCGAGGCGAGTCGCTAGTAATATTATACAGAGAAGAAGTTTAAGTACCCTCAACCGGCGTAAATGCATGAAAAGATGTATGAATGTGGAACAGGCGAGAGAGGTGTGTCAGGATCGTAGGTAGGATAGTCTCTGTCTATCTCTATGGGATCTGGGCATCAGTGTGTATGTATGCATGTAATTTTTAGTTATTAAGTTCGTAAATTTAGATGTTCTTTCACTAATACGAAGCTACACCTATTCCCAAGTGTCATGGGATGCATTTTGTCTATCAAATATATTATTATAATCGTGATAGTTGAATGTCTACAGAGATCCGAATTGCGCACAGCTGATAACTGCGGCGAATCGCTGGCACTTTATATTTAATTTCGTAAAAGATCACATAAACGTTACCAGTTACATCGTAGGGCTTGAGGTATTAAAGCTAATGCCTGAATAATTTATTGTGCATTCAGAAACGTCGTCCAAATTACACGTATTCCAAGAATAGACAAAGAGAAAGTATGCGCATTTGACGATAAAAAAGAAAAACATATCCACTCACATAAAGCTCCCAGTGAGTATTAAAACGTAACACAAATAAACCTTTAGATGGGCGAACTGAAAGTCATGTAAGCAATATTTTTACTTCACGGCTTACTGAGACATAAAAATGGCTTTGTCGCGAAATAACGGCAATTCTTCACCCATTTCTCTCTCGGCTAAACATAGCTATTGGCTGGTAACAATATTTCCATAAATTGGTATTGTTTTATATTAGAAAGTTCGTGTCTACTGCTTTTTCATTGTAACAGAATTTAAGCTTTCTGTATGTTATCAGTGATGTTATTTATTTCATTGGGAAAAAAGCTTAATGATCTCTCAAAAAACATCGCAGTTAATTAAAAATAGGTATCATCAACATCATATATTTAAGAGTATCACTCTTGTCGGTGGAGCGTCGGTGCAGGGTCACGGAGGTCAGATGGCAATCGCTCCACTGTAATTACCTGATCGCAAAATCCTGGATCATGGTCAAGGCGGACCCCGGGCCCTCGTGCGCGAGAGCATAACGGAACATTAACGCCAAGATGACTTTACTCTTGTCGGTGGAGAATTCGCCACACTTCTCTCCTGTCTGCCAACCTGTTCATCTCTTGACAATCCCTGGCGCTCACTTTTTCCTTCACGTCCTTTAATATTCAAAACTTGGCCTAGGTATATCAAAGAAAATTCAATTAATCTCTCCAAGAGACCTACTTATCTAGTTATGCGTTGAATGACAGAATGACAAATTGGAGATGCTATTGGGCATCTACCTAGCAAGTCCACCCTTTCACTCTTAACTAACTGATAAATGTCGAAAGGAAAAAAAAAGACAGATGGCAGTTCATAAAATTAAATAAAAAAAAAAAAAAAAATTAATCGTGTTTTTTGATTATACGAACATTTTATAGAGGGTTCCAAAAAACAAATATTGAAATTTCTTGTCTAAGGATCTTAAAACTCCCTTTAAACCAATTACTAAGAACGTCCCTTTCGTAAGCAACGTTTTGAGCTCAAAGTTAGGGAAAACTAAACACAAATTTAATTTGCTAAAAATGGGACTTTTTTAAAACTGATCCACACGAAGGTTTCTGGTCGTCCCGCCGAAAGCTATTTCTAAAAAACTATTTCCTTGATGCAGTTCAAAACTCTTTCAGGTTTACAGACTCTCTTATTACGTCACGTAATACATAGTACCTAGGCATATATTTTAGTACCATTCATTCCGTGATATTATTTACTTTGAAAACTCTTGCTGTTGTTTTGATATGACAAAGAATGTTCTCGTGGCACAGTCCCAAAAAAATATTAATACAATATCTGTATTAGAGACACTGACAATATTAAAATAATCACCTTGGCGTTAATGTCCCGGTTGTGCTCTCGAACATGAGGGCCCGTGGTCCGTCTTGACCATGATCCAGGATTTGGCGATCAGGTAATTACAGTGGAGCGATTGCCATCTGACCTCCGTGACCCTGCTACCAGGGGAACCTTACCAGTTTGGATCATGATTACAAATTCAATTGCCTGAATTTGCAGGTTTCATCACGATGTTTTCCCTCACCGTAAGAGCATCGGTTAGAATACAACTAATGTACATAACTCAGAAAAGAGTCATTGGTACATGTTTGCAGCGGGATTCGAACCCGGTACCTCTCGCTTACGAATCGGATACTCAACCCGGCCACCGACGCTTAGACACTTACAATTTTATTGGGAGATAATTGATCATTAAAATTACTTAAGGAAAACCAACAGCAATATTTACAATATAAAATAATACTGGCAACACCAAGCAATGAGTCGGAAAGCGGACCCTGGCAGAAGCCGGGACTGACCGCTCGGATTTCACAGCCAATTATAGGTTTCCATATTCACATTTCAAGTAACATGAGAGTAAGTACTCGGCAATTATCATAAAGACTAGTCAATAATTACTAATAAATAGTAATCTATACATAGTATAGAACAAAGTCGCTTACCGCCATATGTGCCTATGTATCTTATGTACCATTAGATCTTTTAAACTACGCTACGGATTTTAATGCGGTTTTTAGCAATAGATAGAATGATTCAAGAAGGTTTTTAATGAAAAATAGGGAAGGTAGGAGTAAAGTAGGTGTACGCGAACGAAGTCGCGCCGGGTCCTCCAGTACTATATAAATAAAAGTAAAAATAACCTTTCATGCTCGGTAAGGTTCTGTTACCCACAATACTTCTTGCACGACTCTATCTCAAGCCATTTGTATTGGCATAATAAAAGCCATTCCTGTTTAAAGCTTTTCACTCAATAAATACCGGACGAAGTCGATTTATATTCAAAAATTCCTGTTTTTTCCCCTCTTTACAAAATATAAAGAGTAATACTCGGCCATTTTAGCAGAACAGCTTTTATATAGCCCGCGAATGGTGGGCACAATAGCAGGGCTATAGGAAACAATTGGCTTGGTAATTTATATTGTACGCTCGGTTCGAGAGTACTTCAGTTAGCGAGCGGTAAAGTGATTCAGGACCTCGCTTTTTAGTTTTAAAGAACATCCAGCTAGGCCACTCTGGAGAATTACGGCTGGAGACTGGAAGTTAAGTAGATTGCTGCATAATATTGATGCAGCACCCATTTATTATGGTGAAAGACAAGGTACCAGATAGCCGTAATTTGGTTGTAATACCCATAACATAAGTTTGTGGCTAGATGACGCTGTGTGAATTTGTTCAAGCATTTTTATTTGTTATTATTATTTTTCGAAGGTGCCATGTTTCATACTTTCCAGGGGAAACCTCTCCAGGGAGCTCATTCCACAATCTTCACAATATACTTCCCAGTGTGCGTGGGAGAAAGTTCCTTTGCAACCGCTCAGTTCGCAACCAATGTGGTTCCAAGGCCTGGGAATGACCTCCTGTCGATGTCGAGAGGTAGTGTCGGTGGTGTCCGAAGTAGTACAATAAACTCGTTCCATGCAGTCTCTCTGAATTATATAATTTGTAACAAAGTAATACAACAGAGTAGTAAAGTATACTTATACATATGACAAACTTCCTTATACCGGTTACTTCGTCCGCGTAAAATTCAGTTTTTCGTCTCTTCTGTCGTTTGTCGTCTTTACATTCTGAACCTTTCCCGCGGGAACCACATTGACTTTAGGCAACTTTGTATTTTTTAAACTATTTGTATTGTATTACTTTAAGGTGTTGTTCAATAAATATACTATTTCGGGATAAATCACAGCGTCTGAGCTATAAGCTACATTACAGCAAAAATAAACCAAATGCATTCAGTAGTTTCAGCGTAAAGGAGTAACGAACATCCATCCAAACATCCTTACAAACTTTCGCATTTATAATATTAGTAGGATAGGCTTATAAAGCGATACACAAAGCGACGACATTTCGTATAATGCATATATTATGTAAACGTTTACATATAGAGCGCGCCCAATAAATCTGCGGGTAGCAATAGGTCGCCACGCGAATAGCCCGTTATGGCGTAGGAAACAATCGGAACCATAATTTATATGAACCGCAATGGAGCTGCGTTTGTAAACCAACATTGTAATGCTACATACAGACACACACTGCGGAAAAAAGCGGCACTAGTCTATACAGTGGCAGCGTGCTTGCGAGACCCATAATCAAGGTTAAACAACGTTCGTAGAGTCCCGGAACTGGATGTGTAGCCGTTTCGACTTTGTGCCTAGTTGAACTTTATACACCGCAATGAGCTCGCTACACATTAGTGTGCCTTTAAATGTCCCGTTAGTTAAGTAGTAATGTTAACTGTGCTGCCGCACGCGAGGGCCCGGGGTCCGTCTTTACCAGGGTACAGGATTTGACAGATCAGATAATTATAGTGGACCAATTGCCATCTGACTTCCGTGACCTCGTTGAGGGGGAATCTGACCAGATTGGATTATGATTACACGTTAAGTCACCAGAAGTTGCAGATTTTCTTACGATGTTTTCCCTCACTATAAGAGTATTAGTTAGTGTTCCACTAATGTACATGACTCAGAAAAAGTCATTGGTATGTGGCGGCGCTGGGGTTAGAAGTCAGTGAATTTGCGAGGATACATTAATCACTTAGGTACTTTTCTCCACTAACCAAATTATTTTCATGCAAAGAAAATATGTATTGTCATACATGCGACAACACTGTTAAGTAAATATACCGAAAATCACAGAACTTAACAGAGAAAAGTAAATGATCAATGTCTCCTTGCAAATCAAAGTAAGCCAAATCTGCGTACCTTTTGCTTACTAATCGGACCCACCAGCCATTAGGCCGCCGACGCTCCAGAGACTACAGAGATTATCGACAATCACTTTTGCTAGCGGACATACCGAAAATCAGTAATCTTTCCCTTACAACTTCTGGACTTCTATGCTCTACGTTGCCTACGTTGCCTCGATAGGTTGTTCCTAGACAGGCATGCTCCATCATCGGTCGCATCGTCAATTACCACCAGGTGAGATGGCGGTCAACATCAACAACAACATAAAAAACAAAACGCTCTACAGTATATACTCATATAATTTAGAAACAATACCGAATTATTTATTCCGCCCGGATTATTGAGATACAAGACCGATATCAACTGCAATAACAACCCTTGTTTTGTTATGACTTGATGAGTATTGATTGCCCTGTTTTGTCTACTAACCTTCGTAAACATTGTTTTTAAAAAATAAAACAATTCAGTGTTAAAGAGAATTACAACATCTTTTTAAACAGAAAATACCACTCGTTCGGGGCAGTGTTGAATTGTTTAAGATTTTAATCATGTTAAATTACTATAGAATGAAGTCGATTTCATTTTTCACTAAGCCATTAGGGAAATCCATGTCCACTTCCTGTTATTTCTTTTTTGAAGAAGCTATTTATTATTTGTAAATAATGTTCCCTTGCAAAATTAACGAGCCTTTGGCCATTGTTATTTCTTTTATCGGTAGTAAAGGGTCCCATGTTATTATCCTGGTGGAGTTTTCTGCCTATACATGATATTGAAAAATAATAATTTTATAATAAAATTACTTAATATGTAGGTCGTAATGATTATTAGACGCTGAATTAAATGGCTATTTTTCTTTTATTAAATTACTTTTACTTCTTTATGAATTGCATAGTTTAGGACAACTACCAGTCATCGACGAAAGGTGATGTTATTTAAGTAGACTATGCAGTAAAAACATCGTTTTTAGCCGATCTTCCTTCCCCATTAGTCTTCATTTGTGTTTCTTGTTTTTCAACATAACATATATTCAAATGTACGTAAACTAATTGGTTGGCGATAATTGATACATATCAGTTAATTTCGGTCTTATATTTACTCGACTCAGACGCCAGAGTCGACGCTCTACGATGCCTATGCTGATGTTTTACCACAGACTTCCGCATGTTCAGATATAGATCTGCGTATATTATAGTACGCCGAATCAGCCCACTATCCTAAATGCCCACTTATACGCTTACACGAAAGCCAATGTCCCCATCTCGTCCAGGCGATCGGCTATTAGCATGTATCATTTCCAGTACAGTCAGCACCGGAATATTCGAACGCACGTCGCGTATATTTTCATTTTCGTAGCCTTATTTATGGCCGAATTCGGACATGCGAGCTTTGGGAGCATTCGTAATTTTCGGTCGAACGTGTTTTTGGATGGAAATTGAATGCGTACATTGACGATTCTATAGTAAAATGCATACAATACCTACAATCTAAAGTCGCGATAGTTTATCTCAAAGATCGGCAACGTATTTGTGAGCCCATTGGTGTTGCGGATGTCGATGGGCGGCGGTGGTCACTTATCAGCAGGTGACCCGCATTGTTATTTGCCTCCCTTTATTTTATACTAGTCTTTCTCAGCGGCTTTCACCCACGCGTTGTACGGATCTCTGTAAACAATAAACTTTTCCGCGGGACCTATTGTTTTTCCGAAATGAAAAGTGGCCTATGTTACACAGTGATAATGTGGCATTCTATTAGTAAAATAATTTTTAAAATCGGACCAGAAGTATTTGAGGTTATTCGTTATAAATAAAAATACAAATCTTTTCACTTTATAATAATTAGTACAGAAAAAAAATGTTTGTAAGATACTTTCCAGTTTCCAGTTAACGCAAGGCTATAAATCGGATTTTGATTGCAAATTATAACTAACTAGTTTCAAATAAAGACAAATTATAGGACCATCTAAATTTTACCTTTTACTTCCTTATTTTGAACAGTGACATAACTTTCCCTTCCCTGCACAGCTAGCACAGGTGTGTGCGCGATAGCGACGAGCGAGAGAAGGAGCGACGTAGATCCTGCTATCTCTTTCATCTACGTATTGAGAGTAGGAAATAAAGGCTTTCTCGTGGCGCGAGCTATATGTAAACAGGAAAGAGGGCCTCATTAAAAGGCGATGGATTACTAAGGGAGCTGTGCTCGGAGTTTCTTCACGTGATAGGATAAGAAATTAAGATTTCCGAGCAGAACTAACGGCAACGAAATAGGCACCAGAGTCATGAAACTGGGCCTCATATCTGCAAATTTACTAATGGCTTGATCGAATTGTAACTGAATCGCAACCTCAGCTCAATCGCAGTTTGACACGAAACAAAAAAATGCTAAAACTGTCCCACAACGTCACAGACTGACTGCTGAACAATGCCGCAGACAAAAACTAGTTTTACAATATTAGTACGATGTACCCGACCTTTGACCTTTGTTAGGCCATGAGCAAGACGGAATGATGGATGGACTAAGTTGCGGCTCCGCGGAGCTTTTACAGAATGTCCATTTGCTACTACTCCATTTGTAATTCGCTATCTTATTTATATATAATTCGAGGTATTGATGCTCTGATCCGGCTTCAGTCGACGTGAATCACTAGGGCTTAGTGGTTCGGTGGATCACGGATGAGATATTGGCCGGTCTATTCTGAGAAAATAATTATTGAACCGTGAACGACGTCGGGGACTGCGCCATTTTGGAGTTTTCTGAGAAGGACTTTTTATATAGGTTTAGAAATGTTACGTAGCTGAATAATGATACATTTTTAATGAGTTACTCATACATACTTATTGATCCATACTTATACTTGTACTTCCTAATGGTTGTTACATCGTAATTTCTTACACAATTACTGAGGTGCAGTAGGTTAGTTGAGTATGGGTATTATATGTATATGCGTAACACATGTTCAACAAAGGTGACTATTACGGATAACAAGTTAAATGGAATCAAGAGACTACCCTACCTGTAGGGTAATCCTAATTCGCTCCTCCTAAGAATAACCCAAAATAAGACCTAAACATCAATGTAGAAAACTAGACCAAATAACACCATGCTCATTCCACGCTCTGGCAACCGTGCGATCTCTTTTTGAATTCAAACGGACGTTTGAACTCTATAAAGGGCTCTATATCAGCCAGAGTCGTCTCTACATCAGATAGAGAAGCTCTCGCAAACACGTCTATCGCGCTATCAGCGTCCAGATGCTATAAATCTGTGGAGAATTGCTTGCCCGGCTCTGAAATACAGCCAAATAGACATGTGCGGACGTAATACGGACATATGCGGACATTACAGGGATATATCCGAGGCTCCACTGGCATGTATCGACGTTATGTGGACATGATAATGGTGATCTAGCTACGTAATAATTGGAATTTTATGAGTGTTCATTGTTATGAAAAATTTTTGCGGAATTATACGTCCAAAAATAAAAAAAATTAACCTTCGTCATACAAGGTGGGGTATTTTTAACCCCAGCCGGGGCAAAATATGTCAATTTTTTAGTAACAATGGAGCAATTACATTGAAATTCACAGTAGCTAGGCGTTTAATATCACTGAGTCGATCCGTGATTATGAATCAGTGATGCAAGGACCGCGGTCGTGTGTGCACGCACATAAAGCCCTGTTAGACACCCCGGGGTTTCTAACCCCACGTGACAAAATCTCTAGGATAAACGACCCGTAGCACTGGCTACATGCAATGTCCAGTCAATACGGATCGATGAAAAATTCGTGCAACTGGAGGGAGTTGTGATCAGATACAGAACTCAACAACATAACTGCTAATAACACATGAAATAACTGTTACTGTATAGTTGCAAATCCTCAAGACGCCGCAGTTGACACAACCGGCATCTACGTTACAAATAATATCTACCCTGAGGCCTTTGAAGCGAAAATATTATTCACGATCGTCGATTCAAAGGAGCTCTAGCGAGGATATAGAAAATCTTATTCTTAATCTGTCTTTTAGTCTGCTTACATCAGAATACACTGCAGGGTTTAAGGCATATGGATGCTGGTACGTGGTTTAATATACGACGTACGTAGGTACAACTTTTTGTGTGGATTAAATGATTTCGAATTATGTCGAAATAATAAATGATCTATAAGAAAGAGGGCGTTTGTACGAATATATGGTACTTCTTTCCAAAGTTTTTATAAATTTCCTGTAATACCATAAAATAAACAATAAAAAACAGAAAATGAGAAACAGGTTTTTGCGATTCCAAAATTCACTAGATGGTGCTAATAACACTTGCGATCTGATTTCAAGATAAAGCCCTGTGATTGGCTGGAATCGACCCGTCATTTTGCAGTAGTTGTTTTTGTCCAATAGCACGGCAGTATTTTGCTACGATGCCACAGACAGACACACATAGGCACAAATACACAGAGACACACGTCAAACTTATAATACCCCTCTTTTTTCGTCGGGGGTTAAAAAGCTTAGTAGCTTGAGAAAAACTCTCGACAACTCTATCCAACGCAAAACCCCGCGGAAGCAACGCAATGCAGCTAATGTAGTAATCTCATTTTGGCGTCTGTTGTGTTGGTTGTGCTCACGCGCACGAGGGCCCGGTGTCCGCCTTGAGCATTAATGGAGCGACTGCCATCTGACCTCCGTCACCCTGCTACCAAGGGAACCCGACCAGATTGGATAACGGTAACATCAGTGCAGCTTTCATCACGATGTTTTCCCTCACCGTAAGACGCAACTCGGCCAATCAAATAACGAAAACAGATCCCCGAAACAAATAACTTTCGCTCGCGAAAGATATCATTCTTAAACGTCCGATAAGGAATTCTTTGGCGTCTGCAAATCCAATAATTCGTTATATTGAAGGAAACTTTGGCCCGTAGAAAGTTGCTGGCGCCGGGTGATTTCCTTTTGACCCGACTCCCACTGTTATTAGTATTATTCGTTGCCAATATCGGACTCGCGAGGCATGCGTCCATAGTCCAGAGCTGTACGAATTATCTACGAGGAATGGGTCAAACGGATTGATGAAATTAGCTCAGATTCAGAAGCCCGGTAATCATGAGTATAGGCTGATACGCAAAACGAACGCATATGTGACGAACTGCATCTGGGTAATTCACGATTTGTAATATATGGACTCTTATCCTGACCCCCAGAGCTCTATGAAACCTCACAAACTAAGTGCTCATATTCATGAAAGGTACACTATCAAAAGCAGCCGTTGGTACCCCACGGCGGCTGACGCGTGAACGGCATCCGTCCACTTGCAATTCTAGAATCTAAAGTCTTTAGTGATGACTAGCCAGGCATTTGACTGCCATTTCACCTGGTGGTAAGTGACATTACGGCCGAAGATGGTACATGCCAGTCTGGGAACAGCCCTTTCGCTCTAGCCTTGTAGGCGTCCAGATTATAATGATTAGGGAACTCACTTGCATGCAACGTATTTCATTCCTTAGCCGTACGCATTAAAAAGGTTGACCCGAAGCTGCTCTTGCGGATAACTGGAATATACACGACATAGGATGAAGCGGCGTACCGTCGGCTTCCGGCAACGTGTCGACAGATATCGAAAGCAACGTGATATTCGTGTATGAGCATGTAACGACCACCATAGTCCAACCAAGGAAATCGCACAAAAATCTTAACCGCCAGCACTAATACGTAGTCAATCGCAACGCACGAAATGAACGAAACGTACGAATACACATTCAAAGTGCGATCAGTTTCAATTTGTTGGTTAGAACACAATTAAAACTGGTATGTTAGTAGTCCTTGTACGACTTCCTATACAACGTACAATGAAATCCATTATATTGATTTGTGTGACTGTGGGCGCCTAAACTGAACTCTGTGTTGGTGCAGATGAATTTCAGTTTATTGCAGGTTTTGATTGATTTATTTATGAGGAGGCCGGCCTTACGCCAGCCACCGCCAGCAAAGCCTTTGAATGGACCTATTGTAATAAAATCAATTTTTCTAACCAATAAAAGGGAGTTATTGAAAATCTTAAATGGCTCCCGTATTGGCTCTGACCTTCGGAAAGTTCGGAATACCGCTTGGGAGTTTCTGTACCTGAAATGAATTTCTTTGTGACTTACAAAAAACGTAATACTCAGGTATCACCGAAGGTAGGTTTTTTCAAGGAATAGTAAAGAAGGTGTCCGTCGAAAGAGTTTTTTATTTATTTCAAACTTGTTTTTTCCTGCTACTTCGTTTCCGTAAAATTTGGTTATTATGTTCTGAACAGGTCCCGGGGGAGTCATATTGGAGTTCGGTACAGTACTGCAATAATCATCTAAATCTATTCAGTTGTTTTTGCGTGAAGAAGTAACATCCGAGTAGACATCCGAACATCATTCTCACAAACCTACGCATTTACATTCGCATTCGCAGGCGCATTTATTCTCGCATTTCATCAAAATTCATTTAGTAATTTTTGCGTATAGAAACACCAAACATCCTTTCAAACATTAAAATATTAGTAGGAAAGGATAGGATCAGAGCAACAACGTTTTAATAGGCATACAATAAAATGCCACGTCGTATTCCTTCAGAAATCTATCATACATTGTCCATTCCTCCAGCATACACAGTACACACACATAGCTACACATCCCACCCCGTCCACCACACGTAACCCAGCTACTTTAAAA
This sequence comes from Blastobasis adustella, assembly GCA_907269095.1. NCBI lineage: Eukaryota > Metazoa > Arthropoda > Insecta > Lepidoptera > Blastobasidae > Blastobasis > Blastobasis adustella. Next base: position 20,633,335 of record OU026118.1, on the reverse strand, counting down.
CGTATAACCGTATAGGTAGGGTTTCTTTGGCACGATATCCCTCGCCCTATTCCCCGTAACGACCTCCCGCCCTTGCAAATCGCCGATCAAACTGTCGCTTACACCTACCGCTAGAATTATTATAACAAGAACCGCTAGAGAATAGATCAAAGGTTGGGTAAAGATAGACCAATGTTTCATATCGCTTTTTTGTTTACCTTACTACCTTAATGTCCCGGTTGTGCTCTCGTGCACGGGGGCCCGGGTCCCGCCTTGACCATGATCCAGGATTTGTCAGATTAGGTAATGACAGTGGAGCGACTGCCATCTGACCTCCGAGAACCTGACCACATCGTCAGCATTCAGTCGCCTGAATCTGCAGGATTCATCACGATGTTTTTCCTCACCGTAAGAGCATTCAACTAATGTACATTACTCAGAAAAGAGTCATTGGTACATGGCCACAGTGGGGCTCGAACTCGGTGCCTCTCACTTACGAGTCGGATACCTTAACCACTCGGCCACCGACCTTCCAATCAATATAGGTAATAATAGTACCATTTCATTCATTAGAAAGGAATATTCAGTCGTCCGATTCGTCTATTTCCGTATATTGGTTAGCTTATATTGATTAAGTATCGAAAATAACATCAATGAACTTAATTGAATGGTAGAAACATTACTCCACTGTTTTTATCTGATTTGCCAAATCCTGCATCGTGGTCAAGGCGGACCCTAAGCTCTCGCACGCGAGAGCACCAACGGGATATTGGCGCCGTGATGTTTTTTTTATTATAAATTGAATCGTTTAAACATTTTGATTATAACACATTAGTGGTTTGTCGGAATTAACTCTTTAATTTATAATACTACTAGTGGACTCGGCGGGACTTCGTTCGCGTTCACCTACTTTACCCCTTTACTTACTCTTTTTTCGTGCTTATAAACCCTTCTGAATCACTCTATCCATTGTTGAAAACCGCTTTAAAATGCGTTGCGTAGTTTAAAAGATCTAAGTGTATATAAAAACATTCATAGTCACATAGAGACAGGTGGCGGGAAGCGACTTTGTTTTATATTATGTATAGAAGTACAATACTTGCAGCATATTTAGGTACTCCTCAAATATTAATAAACACATATACCTACGATATGATAACTCATAGTTGCTAAAGCACGTCTGAAGATTCATCATTAGTGCGAAGTTAGAATGGGCATTAGACGTTGCAGCCCAACTTGCTACGCCCAACTCTCTAACTCATTACGTAATTTATGGTCACAAGTATTGTATAGAGAAGTTATCGACACAAGCTTAGTTCAACAACTGTGGTCATATTGTGCAGTATGGCAGATTATAGGACTAAACCACTCCACTGTTCTGCTTAGCATACTTATGTCTATTTATTTATTTGTTTCACAGTTTTACAGCATGTAAATTATGTTTAAAAAGGTTATATTATGAAGTGGTAATACCAATTACAAAACTGCAATTATGTGGTTATTAATATGCAATTAACAGAATGCAAAATATCAATATAAGTTTCGGCGTTTGACTTCGACGTAAGTCTTACTGTCTGCCGACTGCACGTCGACGGCATTTAGATGGCTACAGACAACAATGCGGCAAGGCCGATCTAGGAGGCAAGGGTGCAGTTGATAACTAATCCTTACGCAGTATATAAGAAGTCGATTTGTGAAGTGAGGACTAGCATCAACTGCTTAGCTGCCTCCTACCTCGCCCCTGCCGCAGTGGCGTATATGTAACCAGCTATCGACGGCATGCGAGCGGCCAGGCGACAGCAGCAGACAACATGCCGTCCGTGAACAAGCACAATTAATTTTGATCACTATGAAGAGATAAACATTGAATGTCTCATGAAATCATCATTGCAATCGCCATTTCACTCGTCATATCACCTTCTTAACTATGCTGGAAGGGAAAATTGAGGGAGAAACTCTACGACTAGGTCTAGGTAGGGTCTAGGTAGAGGACGACCTAGAATAAATCGTTTTGACGTATTTGTCGGTTTACAGAATACCAGATCAACAGAATCTCGGATTAGCAGAAGGCCAGATTAGCGAAAGCAAGGTTTTTTTAGTAATTTTAGGGTTCCGTGTCCAAAGGGTGGAAAGCTCGCGTCGTCTGTCTATATAACATGGCTATATATTTAGAAAACCGTAACATTAGACACTCGAACAGAACAAAAAGTAAAAAATTAAGGAAATTTTCAAGCACAATAATTATTTAACTTTAAAAATTGTTTCTTTTACTATCGTCAAACCTGTTACATGTACAAGCATATCGGTGCCCACAGTTAGCCTTACACGATAGTCGTAGACTGTTACGTCTCGACTAGATTATGTTTACACGACGCGGTAGCCCCACAAATCTTGCCAACAGCCGAGTGGACGATGCAGGTGCAATATCTCAGCTGGGTACAGACAGCCAGTGACGTATTGCCGCATTCTGTCGGCTTACTATGGTGTTGCTTCGGTCAGGCGAATGGAGTCGATCGGCCATAAATATCAAGTACAGGTGTACAATTCTAGTCAGGTGACTAGATAGTCACGACATTGTAGTTGTGTCATGGACATGATGGGTTTATGTGGTCTGTTTTCTTCGATTTTTGTCGATAATAAACGCTACTGACATTTGGCGACATCGACAGGCGTTGGAAAATCCCCCGACAAAGCCTAAATATTTTTGCGTTTTTGTCTGTTTTTGTCTGTTTGAATAATGTGCACGTCCAGAGACGCCCACAGACATACCAGTGCACTAGCACAGTGACAGACCAGGGGCGAAGTTCAAAGAGGGCGCTAAGCTCTTCTTTTTAAAATAAATTGGCTAAGGATCTCTATCAATGTCTGATCTTTGTTTACTTGTGCTTTGGATACTTATGTGCATAGATCTATGTCGAATATATAAAATAAAATATTGGTACCTACTGAAATCTGACTCTGAAAAGAACCTAAAAACCATCAACATTAAACTCGTTTTAAAATAAAGAAAACTGTATCGAAAACAGCCCATCCGGTCGAGAACTACGACGCTACAGACCCCTGATCAAGAACTACTACAGACATACACACAGATACACAAAGACGTCAAACTTATTACACCCGTCATTTGAAAAAAGAAAAAATATATTTATAAAAAATGATTAGACAAACGTCGTAAACAAATTAATGCTTTGTGAGAACGTTCTAATCATCGCAGAACCCGGTCCCAAAAACAAAGTGGCGAAAACATCCCCGCCCCCCTTTACCCCCTCTCTCAAATAGATGGATGTTTTCCCATTCGCTAATTCGTAAATAGCATTAGTTCGATTGCCATAAATAACGGAACTTCCACAACAGCGTTTGCCCTGACCTCCTCTTCGTGATTTAAACTAAAAAGAGTGAAGATGTGCTAATGGCTCGCGGGGCAACGGGCACTCTAAATCTGAGAGGAAGATTGTTGAAGGGCCGAAAGTACCAATTTTTATGTTGTTTTTTTTATTATATCTACAAAATAGGTATAAAATTATAAAAACAGCTGTTTTTACTTAGATTGTAGCATATTATTACAATACTATAGGTAGGTACTAATAAATCTCATAACAAAAACAAACGAGCAATTGGCTCCCCCTAGGAACTTTCTGGGTGCAATATGATTATGCATATCTAGAGCATGGATTGGGAGGTCTAGACATCCTAAGGTACCTAACTGATTGAAAACGCCGTTCACGCCACAACGGAAAAGTGTGCGTGGGAATTTTGATTTCATACAACCGGTGTATGAAATGTCTTTTTCCATGAACTAGTTTTTTTGCAACAGGACTTATAATATTACTGACTATGTCATAATAACATTTTCTCTCGAAATCACCGTCGTTATTTAGCAATCTCGTATGTTTTAAAAATGAAGGCAAAAACGTAAATGCAGCGTTATAATCCGTAACAAAGGCAATTGAAGCCTTGCTGCCAAAGTTACAATTCCGCATGCAGCTCACCGAGGCCCGAGCTCGCAAACTTGGCACAGCACTAAACGGCGTATTTAATCAAAGATTAACTCTAATTGTGTTATTCATGATTTACGCGAAGAGCTCCAACGAGGCCCCGGTTGAAAAGTTAATCAGCTAAAAGCCTTAGCAGGAGCAGTGGAAGAGTTAATTTATGGCGCATTGAAGACTTTTTCATAATTTTTGTTGCTTAATTAGTATCTTATTGGAACGAGGAGGCGGACTTTTGAGATTTTTTAATCTTTACGTCGGACGAAATGACGGTAGACGTAAAATATTATGACGGAACCCTTTCAAATAGGGTTTCTCTGTTGGATGTTTTACGGTGGCTTCGAAATGATTTTTCTCTATGAATTGCAGGCTTGGCCAAGTCTAGAATTTACTCCGTTCTGAGAATTTGGCTCAACTCTATGAAAATATTTAAGACCCTCAACGCTATGTTGCGAATATTCCACTTCAAGTTAATCTTTCTACTTAGTTCATTTTATTTCGTCTCGAATAAAATTTACTAGATTAAAATATATCTTCATCTTTTTATTCTTACCCTGTTTTCGAAATAATGTACTGTATATTTTCTTTGACGTTGTGGAAGTACTCAAGTATCTACCCCCACAATCCGCTTTTATATTTGTCATTTCTAAAGATGAAATAAGATAATATAGCTTTTATGTTTTCATTATTTCTATGTAGCCAAGGTTGACAATTTAACGAAGATTATCCAGGTTCAGCCAACACGTGTCTTGCAAACTTAATTTACGAGGTACTCGGGTCGCTTCGGGCGGCCTCGGGAAAAGCCGAATATGACAATTATTCTTGAAGCGCTGTTGTAGTAATCGGATAAATTGAATAATCTCTTTGTTTGTCGTCGTCTTTTTTCTTTAAGTAAGTGTTTATTTTCATACCGAATTACACGTGTTGATGGTTAGCGTTGGTAGTCAATCATTTAATACTATATAGCCTCTCCCTAACAGGTGCGACATCACGCGCGAGCGTTCTTTCTATAAAACGTTCTGCATTCTGGTGTGTAAGATCGCTTGCACCCTAATACAAAACTTAATCTAAATAGATATCGCTAAAACGGAACGCATTACGGAACCTGTTTGGGAGAGGCTTTATTCTAACGGCCACTCGGGGCTGTTCGGGCGCCTTCGGACGACTTCGGCAAATTCCGACGGTCGGTAGTTCGAAAAGCCGCATTGTATTTAAATACTAATAAACTCACCAGATATCCACAACAGCAGAATGCATCCTAGGGATCTCTTGGCACCACGAGTGGCACCCATGGTGCAGCTGTCCTTCATTCTGGTCGCGTGAAGGTTCATTGCGCGACACACCTCACTAGGACATTCCACGGTTGGCACTACGCATCACTCCACTGAACAAGCACTGACCAGTTAGGTGTCAACGATGACGTCGTCCGCGGTCATCGTCAACGCGAACTCGTTCTGGCATCTGAAACAATAGCAAAAATAAATAAATAAATAAAATATGCATGGACAAATTCACACTGCACCATCTGTCCCCAAAGTAAGCAAAGGTTATGTTATTGGTTATGGATAACTGATAAATGACTTATATACTTTTTTAAATAATACATACTTATTACACATACTACACCTAGACCCGTAACAGAAATTAAAATTAATCATTTCAATTTCTGCTCTGCCGGGAATCAAACCCGGGACCTTTGCGTGGCAGACCGTCATATTGAACCAACTGAACCACCCAAGTCGACATATTTGGTTAGATTGTTACGTTCTATGGAAAGCAGCGACGACCCTCCATGTGACGGACAACGACATCGTGAAGCTCGTAGGGAGCCGATGGATGCAACAGGCACAGAGTCGGTCGATGTGGAAGACGTGTGGGAGCCTTGTTCAGCAGTGGACGTGCTGCGGCTGGGATGATGAGGATGAAAATCATCTAAAACAATATCAACATAAGAAAACCGATATTTTATTAAATTCTAGCCGACTTCGTCTGCGTAAGATTTAGTCTGTGTGCTCCGGACTCGTTCCCATCGAACCACATTGAATTTCGGGAAAAACTATAGCGTATGTTACTTGCTGATAATGTAGCTTACTGCAGGTGAAAGAATTTTTAAAATCGGTTTAGTAGTGTTTCAGTATATCCATTACAAACAAACAATCAAATATTTTCTCTTTACAATATTAGTTTAGAAATCCGTTTCAAAATTACAACCTCAGAACACAGAAATAATATAACAAAAAATTATTACAGCACAGGGATCAATAGTACGGGTAGCTGTAGTAAAAAAGCACGTACGACTGAGCCCACGTCTCAGCCAGACAAGCTTCTAAGAAGGGATAGGCCTTGTCAGTCAATTTACAGCCTTCAACGCTATGTCTTGGCTTTATCTCCTCCAAATTGAATTGACCTTTGCGTCAGTCGAAATAGGCTAAAACAGACTAGCTAGACTACGCATATTTCAGTAGGATATATTTTCTAATTCGTATCGCTGCAGTCGATCTATACTAATATTAAAAAGAGGAAAGATTTCCATATTTGTATCTTTGTTTGTAATAAATAAACTCAGAAACTGAAGACCGATCTTTCAGTTACAAGCTCATAGTCGTAAGCGATAGGTCCTACACTGGTTTCGTACACTTTTACCACCATGTACCAACGACTCTTTTCTGGTTTACATTCATTACTTGAACACTAACCGATGTTCTTACGGTGAGGGAAAACTACGTGATGAAACCTGCCTTTCAGGCGACTGAATGTATAACCATAAACCAAACAAGTCTGGTACCTCTGTTAACAGGGTCACGGAGGTCAATTGGCAGACACTCCGCTAGAATTACCTGATCTGCCAAATCCTGGATCATGGTCCAATGATATTTTTTTATGACGCTGCAGTCAATTGATTTATTTGTACGAATCACTCAGTTCGCTTGTAATGAGATCGCTAGTGTTCAGATGAAATATGGTCGGAGGGAAACCCCGATTTACACGTAAAAAACTGTGGGTAGCATGAGGTAGCCTCTGTACAGGGTGTTAAAATAATACGGGCGTTCAAATATAAATTAAATAATTATTTATTATCATAACTGGCTAGTGTAGTCCAAATAATAATAATACAGTGGTAATTACAGTGGAGCGACTACTATCTGACTTCCGTGACCCTGCTACCAGGGGAACCTGGCCAGATTGGATCCTGGTTATAAATTCAGTTGACTGAATTTGCAGGTTTCATCACGACGTTTTCCTTCAAGAAAGGAGTCATTGGTACATGGCTGCAGTGGAATTCGAACCCGGAACCTCTAGCTTGCGAGTCTACTACCCGGCCTCTTATCACTCAGCCACCGACGCTCTTTATTAAAGCTCTTTTGAAAGCTACAAAACAATATAATTTTTTATTCTCGACAAATTTTACAAAGCTACAGAATACGTTAGCAGCCATGCCAGTTACTGAAACTGTGTTAAGGCTGTATAGAAAATCAACAATAATAATGTTACTATTTTCAGTAGAGCCTAGATGGGTTACTTATGTTGCTTATTTTAGCCATACCATGGACACTGTACTGTATGTGTGGTAGTTATCCGTATTGCATTCAATGCTTCATTATTATTATTAAGTAGTATACAGGTTATCTAGTAAACATAGTACAAACTTTGCATAATTTGGGGCTAAATAGCGCTGTGTGAATTTGCCCATAATTAATTATTGTATATTTAGTGGATTAATAGAAACCTCTGCTACTCATAGAAGTCCTGGCTGCTCTTATAATACTAAGACGAACCCTGCTTTTTCAACTTGTATGATACCCTCAAACTAGCGTTATGTGGTGATTTTAACCTCCGACGAAAAAAGAGGGGTGTTATAATTTCGACGTGTGTATCTGTGGCTCTGTGAATTTGTAGCTCTTTGGCTCTGTGTGTCTGTCTGTGGTATCGTAGCTCCCGATGAACCGATTGTTTCAATTCAATTCATTTCAATTTCATTTATTCATCAATATAGGTAAAATATAAAGCTGTTATGAAATTATTCGAAGTCCTCTATGTTGCGCCGGTTGGCACATGAATGTAGCAGGTAAGAATAACAAAGTTACAAAAATTCAATTAATTAAAATTACAATTAAACCAGTCCAATAATAAACAATCGTAATAAATAGCAAAAACAAAAAAATCAAAAGAAAATAATTAAAATGTCGTGTAAAAGAAATGTCAAATTATAAACATTAAATTTCAAAAATCCAATTCATAAACATTTAAATAATTTAATTCAGTCAGTCAGCCCATCTGGTCTCTTCCTGTCTGACCTGCACAGGCTCGGCGGCTCCAGCACACAAGGGACATTGGCTGACACAAAGGCTCTGCGGAGTATGTCATTTAGGGAGTGGTGGCGCGGAAACCTACCTGCGCAGCGACGACAACTCAACCCATGATGGCCATCGGCCTCCACCACAGAGCCGCAGGTGCATTCGTGGGATTCACACACCTTGCAGCCCAGGCGGAGGGCCACTGCCACCCGAAGGGAGTTGTCGTCAAGAAAAGTACCCAGGTGAGGTGACGGAAGGGCATGCAACCACGCTCCGGATTCCGACTGCGACACGGCTCTGAGCCTTGCCAAGTTTGTCCCTGTGGCATTGTCAAGAAGTTGCTTGTTGACCCACTTTGCACTGAGGTCATCCCAATGGCGTTGGATATGAGGGGCTGATGGGGGCAGCGCGGTAGGATTGCGAGCTGACCACGCTATCAAAGCATCTGACGCATAGGGTATGCTTGCCTTATCATCGTCGCAACAAAGAATGCTAGCGACAAGGTTTGCAACTCCATGCGCCGACGCTAAGAAAGCTGCCAAGCCTACGTCCTGCATGCACCGCACACCGAGGCCTCCATACCGGATTGGTTGAGACGCCAGGCTCCACTGCGAGTCGTCGAGAAACACGTTAAGAATCGACTAAACGGTAGACTTCAGCGTTGTGTCAAAGGAAGAGACATTATCGGCACTTAACCAGGTAGGGGTAGTTCTCAACAAGTACGTAACCTTAGGCAGAGCGAAACACATACGCAACAAGGTTAAAGCGACGTGGGCGGAAAGCTTGCTTAAACGTTCTTGAGCGACCAGGAGAAGCTTTTTACGAATATCAATGGCCTCAGGAATAGCGTCTGGAAAAAGAGGGGACCCTAAAAGGTAGAATGTGCAGGATGATAGTTCTCTGATACCAGGAAGAAGGGAATTAAATCTGGAAAAGTGAATGCGTGCCGCACTACTGCAGGGGTAAAACTCGCATTTGGAGGTATTTGCCTCTAGGCCGAGCTCTTGAAGACGAGGAACCAGTACATCCAGGTCCTGAAGTACGTCCTCAGGATTTCCTCCTATGACGCCGTCATGTAGGTACTAAATGTTCAGGGTGGATTTAATTTCCTTAACGGCAGTATGGATTGCTAGGCTGAAAATGAGCGGCCCCAACGGATCGCCCTGCTGCGCTCCTACTTGGGAAGAAATTAGTTCGTTATTGAAGAAGAGGTTAGATGGGAAACGATACACCTGGTGGAGAAAATGAAAGAGTGAAGGCAGCTTCTCCTTGATCTCGTTTAGCAGAACATCCCGCTCTAACGCATTAAACGCGTTGCAAATATCCAGTTTTATAACAACGCTATTTGAGTTGGCTGGGTTAGTCACGTACGCACGGGTTGCGTGGATCGCTGCCTCGCACCCCATTCGGGAACCAAACCCTAACTGGTGTGGCTGCAAGTACCCTGCAATCTCTTCCTTAACGAATTGGCAGGCCAGCTTGGCCGCTAAACGTCTGAAGTCACTACCGATGGCGATAGGTCTCACTCCACCGTCCTTTTTAGTCAAAGCGCAAAGTGACGCTCCATATAGGTACGGGCACACCTCCGGGTTAACCCGACCACTGAGTAAAAAATTGCAAAGTTTAGTTAGACATTCCAATAGACGGGGACCGTTTTCCCCTGCCGACACGGACGTGAGCTCTTTGAGGTGATTGGGGCGAAGTCCATCGAGACCCGCCGCTGAACCATTATAGAAAGTGCTCGAGATACCTCCTCCACCGAGACCGTAACCGGTTCTATTGAAAGGTCTGGAGGAGAAGGAAAGTCCAGTGGCCGCGAAGGCTCCGGATCCTTACGCTTAAGTGCTGCCAAGGTATCCGGTCCATGTTGTGCGAAGGAGTCCTCAGATATCAGTAAACGGACGGCTCCCCTGAGGTCCCCTTCGAACACCTTATTTTCCTTTTTTTTTTGGACTGTACTATACCGGTGCTTTAGTTCTGACACGAAATCATCGTGAATCACCGAAGATTCAATGTTTGCCCTCACCTTCGCCGTCATATTTGTTTAACAGTTTAGGAAATTTTGAAGTATGTTTAGCCGGGGGTTGTTCTACGTTTTTCCTGTTCGATTATGACAAAGGCATTTGGCGAGAGTTACGGCTTACCAGCACGTGGGCTGTTCTGCTTGTTTGTCACAATAGTACAAGATACGTAAAAAAAAGAAAATCCTCTTTCTCTAGAGACAATTCGCACCCTGTATACGCAGGCGCAAGACCGTGAATGATTGATAGTAGCGACAAGGCTGCGGGCCGCGGTAAAAAATGAAACTTTACCAGTCTTGATACGCGGCGGGTCACTCGCAGGGTAAGGCCCTGGTTTTTGGTGTAATAAGGGCGGTAGTGCTAAAAAAGTGTGTCGGAAGGTGGCTCAATTCTAGACTAACACGGGTTTCGAACATTCGCGAACGAACATTGCTAGTGTTCCCGTTTTATGTTGATTTTTTTTTGTAAATGTTAGGCATGTTACGACGTAATTTACATATTGATGAATTCGCGTAAGCGTGTGCTTGTGTATGGGTACGGTATGGGGCCCAATCATCCCCTGCACCCCTGTGGTCCCCCTGCTAACAGACCGGTTTTACCCTAACGGGGTGTGCGGGACGAATCGTAGTCGCCGCACGTAAAAAGCCAAAACACCTCTTGTTGAAAAAAGGTGCCTGAACCTGCCGGTATCAGGAAAGAGGCCCCGTGGGCGCCCAAGAAGCGATAGATTGATGTCGCGAAGTCGGATGCGAGAGCCAACGGCTTGCAATGCAAGGATGCCAAAGACCGGGCGAAGTGGAGAAAAATGAGGAGGGAAGTGGACTCTGGAAGAGACCGAATAGGCGCGCTAGGACGATAATGTTGACGAGAAAACGTGAGCGTGTAATTTCAATCAATGTTATAGACAAAAAAACATATATTAAACGTTGTTTGATCGTCCTGAAATTTAATAGTATTTAAACTACGTAGAATGTCTGTAAATAGATAATATCTAACAAAGGTACGCGGTAGGAAACCCGGAACATACCCTTAAAATGTGTGATAATAACCGCGATAGTTTAAAACATAATGTCTAACAAATTGTCAATATAATATTGGGATGTAAATATAGGTGCTGTGATCATAAATTTCGTGTGGGGTCATAACATTTTAATTTCAATTTATTGCTTCTGTTGCAGCTGCCACCACCAATTCACGGATTTTTTTTTTCAGTTTAATAGTCTCAATCACAGTCTACAACCATCACGCGTAATAAAGCGTGTCTTTCTATCGCTCTGAATAAGTATAAATTTACTATTTCGATTCACGTGAAAAATTTAACCTATAGAAAGCTCCATAATTATTTACGTGAAACGATACAAACATTATATTTTTTAATATAAAATATATCCCCGATTACGCGAATACTTATCCACTTTACTCGTTTAGTGCGTATTTATTGCAAAAATCCACCGAAAACCTACTCCCACAGGACGAACCCAGAAAACGCCAGAACGTTGCCAATAATCCCTTAATCAGGGTCTAGTCCTCGAATAAGCCATCAATCTAAAAAACCTTGCCGCTTACCGACCCATTTAATTAACTCCGTCGATGCATAATGCCCGGTTTAGAGTCATTTTACCCGGATCTGCCATTGTGCGGGCCCAATATACCCACCCGGGTACGACACGGCCATTGTCGATCGGGGCAAGGATTCTTTGTCGAGTGGACGGATTGGGCCCACATCGGGTACATGTTACATTATGCCGAGTTGAATTGCTGTAAGCCCGTTTTATGGATGGAAAAATGTAAAATGTTGGCTGGTCAAGGATCGTTGTAGCCGTGGTGCCCGAGGGTTTTAATGGCCGGTTTTTGGAGACTTTAATGCATAATCAAGCCGTTTGAAGCTGTTTATGAAGCCCATAAGAATGGAATGTTCTTTTCAAATTCATTCCGCTAAGTTAAGCCGGCACCGAAATGTAATCGGTTGACATGTTTTTACACACTGTATTAGGTATGGAATAAGTATCTTCATAAGGATTTATACTGTTTTACTAAGCTTGTAATATTATATATTATTGCCTTGTTGAGAGAAATAAACGAATTTTTGTATTGTATTCAGAAAATGCACTGTATTCTGCCTATTTTTCTTATGCGCACTGCAAAGGACTGAAACTCTCTGCCTGAGTCACTGTTCCCCGATACGTATAACCTTGGGGTCTTAAAATCAAGATTAACTACGTATCTTCTAGGCACGCATGCTACATCTTCGACCTTTTCGTCGCTTTCCATCAGGTGAGTTGTGGTCAAATGCAATACTATTGATAATAAAAATAAAAATAAATGTAGGATTTCATTATAAATGTATCAAAGTATTTTCCTAATACGCACCAAAAGCTTAACAAACAATCGAAAAAAATACGAAACTTGACAGTAAGCTGCACTGCCTCATTAGGAACAAAGATAATTTGCACTTCTTTTTTACATAATACTTTAAAAGGACGAGAGTTGTCCAAGATAACGAATGAACTTCCCAACTTATAATGATAGGGGAGGCTGAAGAGACAAGGGTCGGCGCTAGCTCCCTTTAGAGGTCAGCGCTCCTAGTAGATCTCTGAATAGCAATGCTAATAAGTTGGCTGGAGAGACAATTAATTGTGTAAGCTGACTGTTTTATGCGAGTTAGGATGTTTGCTAACTTAATTTTGTTAAAGTTGGTTTTTATGTCGTAAGGAAGAAGAACTGTTTTGTACATGAACAGGTTTACGATAAAAACAGATTTTTATCGATAAACTAATTGTTTCCCTTTAATTAGATCTGATCTTTTAATAAAAATCTATAACGCTCGTAAATCGAATAGTGTAGTCATAGCAAAATGTCGAAATAACCTCTTGTTTATGAGTAATAAAGTATTAGTAGATCACTAGTGGACCCGGCGCGACTTCGTTCGCGTACCCCTACCCACCATTGATATATACATCTCTTTGATACCCCCCCTTTCTTTTTCTTACTTATAAACGTTCTTCTTGAATGTTATAGTTTAAAAGATATATAGATACATAGGGACAGACGGCGAAAAGCGACTTTGTTTTATACTATGTATATCGATGATCTAAAATGTAGTCAGGAGGACAGATTATTCTTCCTTCAATTGATTCATTTTAATTTTATTATAACGCTAAATTTTACTATACACTTCTTTAGTAGGTTTCATTTACATTTACAAGTTTCATTGCTTAATTTAAAAAAAAAATTACTTAGTCTGTAATACACATAAATGCATTTACTAGAATAAGAATTACTAACAATTGGAAGAATTAAGAAGCATCCTGCAAAAGTCAAAGCTAAAAAGGTCTACACAATAGAACAATGCTGCGAATTTTTAGCTTTGAAGATTGAGGCTAATAAGAAAAAAGATTTGACTGAAATAATTTTTTTAAAGATGATTTAATAAATTGCCCTCGTATTGTACGTGAATCATTATCTTATCGACTATTAATAAGCCTTTTAAAGGGTCTTGCGGCAGATATGAAGTGATTTGGGGACCCTATGAAATATGAGGCGGGTAATATTTTTTACCCTGCGTCAACCCTATATTTTATTGGACAGATTAAAAGTCTTGGGGATCGACATTGGAGTTCAACGCGTGATGTAGACTTTTTGCGCATTGGAATCAGTTATTTGATGTACAGCTTTGGTACAAACCGATTTTATTGAAGCATTGGAATCAATTATTTTATGTACGGCTTAGGTACAACCCAATTTTACTAGAAGAAAATAATATTGTTCACCATCTCGAAATTGTTTTTATTATTGAGTAATGATAAACATTGTCCAAAAATTTAATTATTTCTTTATTATAAAGAGTTGCCAACTGAGTCAGCAATGTTACATGATAAACATTGCATTCATAGGTATTGTTTCTAATTGCCACCCTGATAACAGGCAACCACAATTAGCACAATTATGAACCTATTAGGTATAATCGTTAGTTATGTTATGTTAATATAATACAAACGTTTAGCAGGAGCAATAAATATTATAGCGATATGGCCACAAAATTGTCTATAAGTGCCTTGGCTCGGATTTTTCTATACCAAAAAATAAACGAATTTTACGCAAACGAAGTCAAGCAAAAGCTAATTTCATTTATCGCTTTTTGTTTAAAACTTAAATCCCCAAAACGCCTGCCAAACACCTAGTAGACATGTAGATTAGGAAGCGTGACATTACTTTTCCATCTAACGTTCTTTAATAAATATCTCTTCGTATACAAAATAAAAGATGTAAGAATAGGAAATGGTTAATATTGTCTCGTATATAATAATCCTGCCTGAGGCATACACCGATCACATTAGGCTGTGCGTCTCGATAGAATACCTACAACTGTGTATAGGGGAAGAAAATATAACCACTGGTTTGGCCACGTATTATGTAAGCCTCAGGGATACTTGGCAAGTTATATATAGTACGTTTAATAATGTACATCAGCTAGTTCGACATCGTAGAGTGTAGCTCAGCTCCGCTCTCGCTCTATAGTCAGTACTCATCCCTCAGTCTCCGCACAGCTTCTGTGGATATATCCTCTAGATGTAAAGCATGTCCTCGTCTTTTTGCTTTGCACATCTCCGCTTTGGTGGTTTTAATCTGCCAGAACCAAGAAAGAAATCCCGCGGGGACCGACTCAGTAGAAGTGCGAAAATTAATATAAGTAAGATAAAAGTTATGGTGATAGAAAGAGAAAATAATGTTACTGAATGGAGTATAATGATAGATGACAATAGAGCGGAGCAAGTGAAGGCTTTCGTCGATGAGGTATGAGGGATGGAAAGTGTGACGGGGATATTAAAAGAGAGTGTCAGCAGAGAATAAAGTCAACGGTGCTGTGCATGCGGTAGTGAGTGGCACCAAGACCAAGCGGTCTCACAAAAGGCACGAATGGCTATTCACAATGGCGTGTTGATACTAGCGCTTATGTGTGGAAGTGACTGTTGGGTATGGCAGAAGAAACATGAAAGTCGAATTAATGCGATGGAATTGCTCTCCCTACGAAATGTGTGGGGTCATGACGTGGTGATAGAATGAGGGATAGGGTGTTAATAATTCTTTGTACGCTGAAGGATAATGGGGTGACTAGGATTGAAAGAGGTACGCTGTGATGGTTTGGCCACGTAAGTAAAGTAAAACACTTTTACTCACACGTGAAGAGGATGGATGAAAGACGGCTTTCAAAAAGTATCTATCGTGCGAATGTGAAGGTCGGCACCTGAGAAAGAAAAATTACTGACATCTTCCAAAAAGGGAGGTCATGATGTGTATGAAAAGATGTATGAATATGGAAGAGGAAAAAGAGGTGAAAAAGCATAGCATGTACTCAATAACCTTCACCTATGGGATAGTCTCGTGAACGTGTATGTAGGTATTCATTCAGCGTAGTAGATACCAACCAAACAGCTCGAAGTCTGCATTCTATATGACTAGCAGTAAAACCGAATTCTTCACCGATTTGCTATTCATGAAATGCAATGACCCCTCGGCCCGAATAGTACAAGGGGGAATAAGTCAAAATAGTTGAACGCGACTGTCGCGACATTAGCACATCGCGGGCTACAATAGCAAGCTTTGTGCAGTGGCCATAACTCAAGCCGGCTCCTAACGCCCATTTTTCATGTTACACCATTTTTATCTGAAACGTCGTCTGGCGCCATCTTAAGTGGACTTTTGACTTCTGCTCCACGCTGTTTTAAGTGCTCCGCTTTATAATAATAATACTTAACTCGTTTATTTACGGCCTCGCTGTTTTGATGGTGCCGGAGATATGGGGCACGGTGGCTTTGCGGTGTGCCACCAGTCACTCGTGTCTTACTTGTGGTGAGTGGAGATTCCACTTAAACCATTTATATTCCATACACAAAACTACAGGTGAATAATAATAGCCACTTCGGTTCAACCTTTGTAATGCCTAAGGAATGAAACACGTTGCCTGCGAGTGTGTTCCCTGATCATTATAATCTGGACGCCTTCAAGGCTAGAGTGAATAGGATGTTCCTAGACAGGCATGGTATATCTTTGGCCGCATCGTCATTTACCACCAAGTCGGATGGCGGTCAATTGTCTGGCTAGCCAATATAAAAAAAGTTACGTAAAACTAATAAATATTCTCTCAAGAATTATTGAAAAAATATTCAATGTTTAGGTTGTAGTTGTTTTGTTAAATGTCACGTCAGGCCATATTTCTGAACTTAAGCAGACTTATGTGGGTTTTTTAGTTCAGCTCGTGTATTTGTTGTTGTTGCAGGCCCCAGCACCGATCACATTTCTGAACTTAAGCGAACTTAAGTGAGTTTTTTTCTTTCGCTCATGTAGTTGTTGTCGTTGAAGGGCACGAGCTCAGTTCACATTTCCGAACTTAAGCGGACATACTGAGATTTTAAAGTTCTGCTCATCGCCTTCTAAAACGTTACCCTTTATAACAATAAATGCTAACCTAACATACCTACTTGTTTCGATGTCCCCAGAGATATGGGTCTCTGTAACTTTGCGGATCCAGCCCGAGATTCCGAGTTTGGCTAAGCGCTTAGTTCGCGACATGGCCCAGTAATTACATGTTGGTTGTCGTTCATAAGTTTCTTAGCACACAGTTTGCTACCCAGTTGCTTTTGGCTATTTGCGTACTTTAGACCAATGACCATTGACATTTAAGCATTTATTTATATCTTTCTGAAATTGTTTGCGATGCGATATTATAGTCTTATTAGTGTAACAGTTATTCATTTTCAAATCCGTTATTCTATACTAAGTCTAAATATTATTAAAAGTTTTCATAAATGAGGAGGAGGTGACTGCTTACCATCAGACGGGCCGTAAGCTTGTTAATATAAAAAAAAAGGAAGAGGCTCGCGTAGACTGTAAAGTGTTGTCTTAATTGGCGACCATTGTCGTGCGACGGACGGTTTTGAGGTCTACTATTGGTCGGGCGACGTCCGTCGTACGACCATCGCACGACCGTTTTGCCAATTGGACAGCGCCCAACACGCTGATACAACTTTTTAACTATGGTGAACATCCTTCAGAATAAACACGAACGTCTTACCTTACACCATACCTTCAAGAAAGCATTGATAAACCAGTCTTTAACTCTCATAACTTAATGAGCAAGTACAAAAATTGTATCTGTATGACTAATAGCCTGTCTCCGTAGCTAGGTAACAGATCACGTGTCGAGAGTGGAGATCGCATCTCGGATTGCCGACTAGATTTATCGTCCCCCTGTATGGAGTTTTGATTTGTTCTTGCCCTGACACTTGGCTTTGGTGCCAAATGATATACAGTCCTATCCCGCTACGTACGCCCGTAGGGATGACAACGACGTCCGCGTCTGTGTCCGTGCGGATGAGCCACGAGACGTTCAATTTTAGTACGCTTGTGATGATGGGATGGTAAGAGAGCGAGTTGCAATAATAACTTGGGTGATAGTGGTATGACAGGAGAGCGAGTTGCAAAAACAACTTGGGATTTGTTCAATTAGAATAGGATTTTGTCGAAGTCACGCTAGGTTGGCCTTCTTTTAATTTTATTTTGACGTAACATCTGAACAGCTGTTAATTTTACACGAGTAAAAAATAGGAATAGGATAGGAAGAGGTGGCAATCTCTGGTTTCGGAGGCCAAGGTTCACTTTGGGTCACTGAGCAAGCGCAATTAGTAACAAAAAAGCAATATTTCAAAATAAGTTTTGATATTGATGATGATTGATTCATTCAGGGGCGTAATCGACTACTCGTTTCCACCACTTCAACAATTGCGCAAAGTTAAATTACAGCCATTATAAGTGAATTTTTTGACGTCCTCAAAAATCTTTAATCCTCGACAGTAACATCACTAGTTCGAATTGGTGTTTTTGTACTGTGTTGCGGATAAATTGCTATTTTATACGGACAATGGGAGGAAAATCTCGGTTTTGGTTTATCATTGTATGGATATATTGGGTCGTTATTGTACCCACGAAACTGGCATTTTGTATGACGAAAATGAAGGAGATGATAATTTGGGTATGTCCAGCAAAGTATTCTCTGTAAGTGGAAACATTGATGTGATCAAAGACACTTAATGACTCTTGATTAACTAAGGCAGTTAATATAAATTAGAAATTGATTCCTGTGAAAGGCCCAATTCAACCCGCCCAATTCATATTAATATTATTTGGAATTTATTATTACTTAATATTGTCATTGGAGCGTCGGTGGCCGAGCGGTTACAGTATCCGACTCGTAAGCCAGAGGTCCCGGGTTCGAATCCCGCTCCGGCCATGTACCAATGACTGTTTTCTGAGTTATGTACATTAGTTGAATACTAACCGATGCTCTTACGGTGAGGGAAAACATCGTGATGAAACCTGCACATTCAGGCGACTGGATGTGTAACCATGATCAAATCTGGTCAGGTTCCCCTGGTAGCAGGGTCATGGAGGTCAGATGGCAGTCGCTCCACTGTAATTACCTGACCTGCCAAATCCTGGATCATGGTCAAGGCGGACCCCGGGCCCTCGTTCTCGAGAGCACAACCGGGACATTAACGCCAAGATGATTTTTTTTTTTTTATTGTCACTAAAATAGCCCTAAAAACACATAGAACTTGAATAATTTATAGCAATGAACGTTTTGTGGCTCCTACTGTACAGTCGTTGAATTGAGCAAAGTGCCTTCCCACTCGACTGTACTTGGATTATTATAAAATTACGCTCCAATTTTCCCGAACAAACATTACGGTATCCGCGGGAAAGTAATGGCGTCCATTTTTAATATTGAAAGCAGAATATAATAAATGAATGAAATCAATACAGAGACATGTTGTGCCTACACCATCCAGGACAGCGAAATGATTATGATGAATTATCTTTAGGTACAAATACTCACAAAAAGAAATGCCTAAATCTGCTGGTATCAGGAAAGAAGGCACGCGGGACGCCCAAAAAGCACTGAATTGATATAGCTAAGATGGATGCGAGAGCCAACTGCTAATGACGCAAAGATGCCGAAAATCGGGCGAAGTGGAGGAGGAAAGGAAAGGAAGAGGTAAGGTCACGGAAGTCAGATGGCAGTCGCTCCACTCTAATTGCCTGATCTGCCAAATTACTGCATCATTATAAAGCCAATCACAATCAAGAGATAACCATGGTCGAGGCAGACACCGGGCTCTCACGTGCGAGAGTACAACCGGTACATTCATGTCAAGATGATGACGATGATGATAAGTCGTCTTAATTATTTGTGCCTCAAGTGATTGTCAATTTACGGCACGGTTTATTTGGCGTGGTTTAGTTTAAATTCCCGACCGAGCAAAAATTTAAATGATGAATTTTAATTTCTGTTACGGGTTAAGGTGTAATATGTATAATAAGTATGTATTTAAAATAAGTGGTTTATCAGTTATCTAACATCCATAAAACAAGTTTTCTTACTTTGGGGCTAGTTGCTATCTGAATCTGTATAAGCGAATTAAAAAAATATATTGTTTCACTTCGTGCCCGCTCGTCGGCCGAAGAAAAATCATTCGTAAACCGCAGCTAAAAATAATGTCGGAAGTAAAAAATCTCGGCATGCCCTAAAAGGGTAGGGGGATGAATGGATTAATTTAATTTTCCCAAGGGGCGCCAGTGACTGATGGCTGGGGGTTGCCGAATTTAGAAATAATACGCCTTTAGCAGATCACAAACGAAATTTGACACAAAAACAAGATATCTCGAGCATTTTCAATGTAATAAGCAGAGTTTTTTTAAGACAAGAATGTTTTAATTTACCAGTATATTCCTGACTAGTGGACACGGCGCGACTTCGTTCGCGTGAAATCCTATCGCTATACTACCCTACCCTACCCTACAACGTGTGGAAGGCGTAGGGGGGAGTATAGTCGTATGCTCAGTTTATACTATCAAAAAGCCCTCTTATAGGCATGCATATTGACAGGCAAGGCAACTACAAAACTCTACACTTCACGTAGCCCGTCACGTCTTGGCCGGCTTTTTTTCATTGTTTTATTGCCTAAAGCGGTACACGGACGGACGGTCCATGACCATGATCCAGGATTTGGTTACAGTGGAGCGACTGCCGTCTGACTTTTGTGACCCTGCTATCAGGGGAACCTGACCAGACTGGATCATGGTTACCCATTAAGTCACCTGAATGATATAGATAGTTATAAGCCGCTAATTCTACAAAGATTAACTCTAAAAACCTTACATTTTGTTGAGAAAGTAAAGCTTGCCCTTCTCATCGATTTAGCACTCAACCGAGCGACAGCGTTAAAACCAGCTACCGACACTGCGATTTGGCTGGAGCCAACCAACCGTCAGTTGCAGTCGATACTAATACTTAGAATGTACAAAATAAAGCCGCTTTTGGATTAATTCTGATGCGCAGATGAGCCGACCTTAGGCGGACGTCCAACCACGTCTACCGCGCCAAAAACGACCTTATTTTATACTGCGTAGCAAGAATTAGTATCAACTGCGCCTGACTGTTGGTCGGCTTCAGCGAAAACGGAACGTCTGTTACACTAGTAACGTCGGTCAAACCTACCTATCAATTTACTTATACTCTAAGTAGTTGCCGTTTTCCCTAGACATCCATACTGGCTACGTAAGCACAGCACCCGTCTCCATGCGTTCTAATGAACGCCGTTGTCGTCTAATTAGAAATTATGAGTGTCTCTTAGCCCTCGGAGTAAACACACTTGATTCATGGAAGCATTCCGATAATTATCTTCGAAACTTTGCCTTGGGACTCCCCTCTTCACGGACGAATCTAATTGAATTTATATTGGAACGCACATTGGATTGGAACAGTGTTGGATTGTGTCTACGAAAGTTCTACAAGAGCAGTTTTAGTTAGAAATGCAAGTTTTTAAATTAGCACTAGGGTTGTGGTAACTTTACGTGATTGATGGTGGTAACCACCACATAACAAACAGTAACTCTTCACACTTTACAGAGCCCCACCACCAAATAGAGGTATATTATAAATTAGCCGCTATACATATTATGTACCC
Organism: Blastobasis adustella; assembly: GCA_907269095.1. Taxonomy (NCBI): domain Eukaryota; kingdom Metazoa; phylum Arthropoda; class Insecta; order Lepidoptera; family Blastobasidae; genus Blastobasis; species Blastobasis adustella. The sequence continues at coordinate 20,612,024 of OU026118.1, read as the reverse complement.
ACTATTACATAAAACTACCCGCACGGGTGTTCTCGGAGTTTGTCTATAGTAACATATAAACCTTCAGCAAGAAATTCTGTAACTGATAGTGAAACCGCATAAAATACGTTGCGTGGTTAAGAAGGAGTTAGCGGATAAATAGACAGAAGCGGAAAGCAACTTTATCTTGCATAAGCGACCGGCCCCGGCCTCGCACGGGTTTCCTCGGCTTTTCTTTACAAAAATATGAATGTACATGGCGCGTCGAGTTATTGGTCATTGGATACGAGTATAAGTTTGATACTCTTTAGCTAGTCTTCGTTATTTTTAACAGTCTTTGTTTTGTTCATAAAGCAAGCGGATGCGTAGTTGTGTGCTGCGATGTTTTTGTTTGATATAAAACGATATGGGATACCAAGCGTCCACGAGGAATTGCTATACAAGCCGCGCGTCGAGTTATCTGTCATTGGATAAGAGTATAAGTTCGACACCCTTTAGCTAGTCCTCGTTGTTTTTGGTAGTCTGTGTTTTATTGACTTGCTTTGTCACGCGGACGCGTAGTCGTGTGCTGCGATGTTTTTGTTTGATATAACGATATCGGATACCAAGCACCCACGAGAAATTGCTATACAAGCCACTGATATCAATAATATTGAAGGGATCTTAGGCGGACCACGCGTCCTCATGCAGTTGCGCTGTGCTAGAAACAGTCGGGACTAATGTTAAAATAATAATGATAGATCCGGTTATAATGATTTACATATAAACTGCATCAAAATCGTTTACGTGGTTTATAAGGAGTGAATATAGGTACAAACAGACGCAGAAAGCGACTTTATCTTGTATAACGTAATGAGGAAGCTTATCTCGTTCCGTACACAGTATTATGCAAAATAAACATTCAATTAAAAACAAAACAAGCGCAGCTTAAGCGTTAAGTGCGAATATTTCGCCTCAAAGCCTTCAATGGAGCAAATGCTGCAATCTCGTTTTTTCAGTCCATTACCCTTTTTTCATCCGAGGCGAGTTAAGCAGATTATAGCGGGGCGGCGATGGAAAGCGTATGGGCTACGTGTAACTGGGAATCATCCGGGAATATACAGCCTATTTTTTTAAAACAAAGCCGGGTAAGTACACGGTTTCGTAGATTTTTCAGCTTCCTGTATTTTCGTTTGAATAATAAAAATGGTTAATATATTATTTTCTGAGTATATTGTGTATAGTTGTACCCATGACTTCGTTCGCGTGGACTACAGTATGTTTGGTATGTCTTATATTAAGCAACACTGTGGTGTACGGCGAAGAACTATTATCTAAAAACGTTCTTTTTACTTTTAGTTTGATAACTCCCAGGTTGTATTTATCAAAAGACAGTCAGGCAGAGAGTGCCGTCGCGGTTAGCACAATAAATGTTGGACTAAAAAAGTTTGTGCGAGTAGTTTTTATAATTTCGACTGATAACAGTGTCATTTCGCCGAGCCGAAAAAGACAACTAATTACGAAGATATTCCATCAAGGTTTTAGATTTAGAGTGTTATCTTAGCAAAGCAAGCTTTACCCTTTTGAACCTCTTGCCTCGTTGCCGAGAGTTATGACTATGGATTCAACTGAGAAGTTGAATCCATAGTCTTTAGCTGGTTTCATTGTGGTATAAATCTCAAAATACTAAAATAGTTTAAGGTTGGTCTCGTAGATGCCTGTGAATAAATTAACCATATAAACTCAAACTCAAACTCATAACAGTCCACTGCAGGACTTAGGGCCTCACCAGCGAGAGGGGAAATTATTGCCATAATCTCCACGCTTAGCAGACGGGTTGACAAAAATAAAAAACGCTGCCCATTTTCTAACCATCTAAAACATTAGTCGCCTTGTACGACACCCACGAGTGTAAAGGGTTGATGCTATTCTACTCTGCCAGACACCACACGGCCAACTCAAATCATTGTTTAGTTTATCATTAGTCATAGTTTCGGAGTGATGTGCAGCAAAGACTATTGTGGTCTGTCGTGTTTGTGGTTTCATGGTCGGGGTGTGGTGGTTATAACAGTGGTAACAAGCTTGATGTATGTGATTGATGTTTCCTTAATGTTCCTGCTACACCCAGTAATGTCAATCTCTCGTTTCCTTATTACTAATTAATTAAGAAACCAATGTATTTTACCAAATCTAACTCAAAATGGAAAAAGAACCGCAGCGTAAAAGAAATCTGATTACAAAAGCAATAAGTATCATTTTATCGTGGCAACATCTTAAAGCAATCTAGATTACTCCGGGCTTTGTGTAAGTAGTAAAATCTGACCGTCGAAAAGTGAGAAGGTCAAATGTGATAAGGCCAGAGGCTTCTATTAAAATAGGAAAACGCAAGTCATATATAATTGGGTTTGCTCTGGTGTGAGGGCTCTTTATGTTTGATATTTTGAAATAATAAACTGGTATTCATACTTTTCTATGCCTCTTAAATACGCAGTCTTATTTTTATTTTTTAATGAGGGATATACAACAGCACAATTTACATTTCATGTACCTGTAACAGCAATTCATGTCTATATTATACGAGTGTAAGCCAATAATAAGATATCACAGCGAGTTTAAATGAAAAACAAAATTAACAAGTCAGACGTATGCCATAAAATAGTATGAGCTGATAATTATAGCATTAAATATACATTTTTAGAAATAAGCAGCGACTTTTGTGTCTTTTTTATGTTTATTATTTTTCTCTGTATATCATTATTGCGTACAATAAACAGTTAAATAAATAAAATAATTTTAAAATAAGTTTATCTGGTTGACTGTTAGACAAAGCCTCAATGGCTTTAAGTCCGCCAATTGCTGTAATTTGTGCAATAAAGTTTTTAAATAAAATAAATAAATAAATAAATTACAAAAATAAAACCAAATGGTGCTCATGTGTAGTTTTATTTGTTAATTTAGATATTAACTATTATTGCGCCGATTTTGTAATCATAATGTGACGAGTTCGGATTCATCATTCATCCCGACTCCTGCCAGGATTCACGTTCCTACTCTATAAGCTCTCGTATCCGAATTTTGTTTTATGCTATGCAGTGACAAACGACGCCGATTGGTTAAGGTATCCTACTCGTAAGCGAGGGTTCAAATCCCAGTGCGGCCATTTTTTTTATTATCAATAGCCTTGCATTTGACTGAGGTCAAATGCGTGAGTTGAGACTCACCATGTACCAATGACTCTTTTCTAAGTTATGTAGGTACATTAGTTGAACACCAACCGATGCTCTATCTAACCGATAGCTCTATTATGTAGGTACATTAGTTGAACACCAACCGATGCTCTATCTAACCGATAGCTCTATTATGTAGGTACATTAGTTGAACACCAACCGATGCTCTATCTAACCGATAGCTCTATTATGTAGGTACATTAGTTGAACACCAACCGATGCTCTATCTAACCGATAGCTCTATTATGTAGGTACATTAGTTGAACACCAACCGATGCTCTATCTAACCGATAGCTCTATTATGTAGGTACATTAGTTGAACACCAACCGATGCTCTATCTAACCGATAGCTCTATTATGTAGGTACATTAGTTGAACACCAACCGATGCTCTATCTAACCGATAGCTCTATTATGTAGGTACATTAGTTGAACACCAACCGATGCTCTATCTAACCGATAGCTCTATTATGTAGGTACATTAGTTGAACACCAACCGATGCTCTATCTAACCGATAGCTCTATTATGTAGGTACATTAGTTGAACACCAACCGATGCTCTATCTAACCGATAGCTCTATTATGTAGGTACATTAGTTGAACACCAACCGATGAGGTGGTATCCTTCGATGGTTAGGGAAAATATCGCGATGAAACCTGCACATTCAGGTGACTACACATTTAGTAACCATGATCCAATTTTGTCAAGTTCCTCTATTAACTGGGTCATGAAGGATAGATGGCAGTCGCTCCACTGTAATTACCTGATCTGCCAAATTATGGATCACGGTTAAGGCGGACCCGGGCTTCCCGCGCGAGAGCACTACCGGGACAAACGATCCCGACTTCTTTCATGATAAAGTCTGATTTACGTACCTATCTCCACATATCTCTGGGTCTTACGCAACACGTGACTACACCGCATGCGAGCCTCTCCAATCTTTTCCGCGACATCTCTCACACCAAGGCTGCCACTGATGTACTCGGTACGATCTCAGCCGAGTAGTGTAACGGCATTCGGCCGATACCGAGACCGGAATCTTTCATATCCTTTTAAAAATACTTTTATCTAGAATACTAAGCCAATTTGGTACGCGAAGTAGTTTCATCAACTACCTTCGTTGGCAGAAATTGACCTATCTCCGTTACAGCGACGGCGCGCCGTGCAAAAAGTAGTTTTCAATAAATAACCCATCTTCCTGGGAACTATCAGCTTACGGTAGAGCAATATTGTTCGCTGCGATATAGAAGACGACTAGCGTGGCTGCAGTAAACTAAACTATGTGTTTTTTTAGAGTTCTTGAAAACCCTATGGCCAAACGGAACAATTGCTTGGTCATGAATCCGTCTGTCTATCTGTCGTCGGTTAAAGGCCTAATGAAACGTGCCTTTAGTACCGTAGATATTTAGAAATGTTACTATAAGGCCTTACAGTGCGCACACAGGGTTCCAACTAATAATAGGTACTTGTTTTGCAATCGGCAATATCCGGCCGTCAAAATGAACGAAATTGATCAAGCTGTATTGAACGCCGTGAGTTCCCCTAGCAGACGTGCACGAACGTATTCACACGTCTATGGTAAGTAGCTTTACTATGGTAAAGCCACCAAACGGGTGTTATTCCCAGAAAATTTGGATTCAACGGAAGGTTCCAAATTCACAAAGTTTTCCTGCGTATTGGCGCCCCACGAGCCTATCCAGCCCTGTCACAGTGAAGCCAGTCTGCGGGACGGGAAACAAAACAGGATCACCGATCGTATCGCAACTCACCAGATATTGAGCGAACGAAACTAGCGTACTGTCGTAGGGTGACCGTGAGCGTGCTTGTACACGGACGGCACGTTATTGCCGGTATGTCGATGGATGTCGTCGCTTTGCCATCCGCGTACAGTCGCCGACGGCAGCCGTTGCTATAGTAACGCTTGCAGTTGTTGCGTTGTAGCACGGACAAATTTTAATGTCCAACCCAGGAATCTGTCTTAGCGGATCGCATTAGCAACCGCTGAAAGGGACAACAGTCCCGCCGCAACAACCCCCTCGCCTTTCTGAAGAGGCGAGAAGAAATCCTCGACATTGGACAGACTATTAATCTACAAGCCTTTGAAAGTGTGCTGTCCATGTATAAAGATGTTAACAGATCTTGCGGTAAATAATGCGCATCGGCTATCGTGTGTATCGCTATCACACTTTGCGAAAATAAAAATAAAATGCAAACATTAATAGTTTGTACTAAATAAAACAAGAAAATCCAAGAGACAACTTCCAACTTCTGGCCACCCTACTCGATCTAGACTATTTACGGACTGTGCACTCTTAAAAGGAACTTTATCTCGGAAGGTTAGGGTTTAGTGTCGACCGATGGAATCTTATGGTTCCTTTGCATCGTTTACATCGAAGATAAGACCGATAGAGAGTTTCAGGTCAAAGGAGGTCTGTGAGCTCTCGTATATTACGTATTGGCGGGACGCCCGCTGTGGAAATTGCCTATACCTACTTATATAGTGGATAATGTATAGCGGATAATATTGGAACGAATACTCCATAATCTGAAAACAGATTCCATGATTCCGTGGCTACGCAGCTAAATGAAGTAGTGGGTATTGCTTTGTGTAACAACGGATGGAGCGAAACTTTTATCTGTACTAATAATAATAATATTAAAAAGAGAAAAGATTTGGTTGTTTGTCGTCCCGTAGAGTGAATATTCCTTGTCTGATAGAGTGGAGTTATACGAGGCTGATGTCCAGTTATGTACACGTCACCACACTCATCTGACCAGGTGACCAAAATTGGTGCGCCTATTCACTCTAGCCTTGAAGGCATCTTATAATGATCAGGGAACACAGTCGCAAGCAACGCTTTCCATTCCTTAGCCGTATTTCCTTAGACTTTGTTCTCCGTTAAAAAAATACACATAAAATTATTTCCTACAGCCTCTGCATGAGAAAGTTTCAAGGTATAAAGCTCGTCTAACACGAACTTTTACGAGTTTGTGTCATGAAAGTGCATTTTATTTCACAATAAACTTCACATTTTGCCGTGTAAACTGGGCTTAAATCTCTCTCGCAATATTTGTTGTTTATTAGGGAAAAGCCTGGCTGTTAACATATATTAAAAACAAACATGAACAAAATGTTTTAAACTATCGCGGTATGGTATGAAATATCAGGCTACTCGTAAACAAAGGTACGGGATAGGAACTCCGGAACAAACCGTTAAAATGTGAAACACAAACAACATATTAACATATTATACAAATATACACATTACATTATTATACAAAAAATGTTTGTTTAAAAAATAAATAAAAAAAAACAAATCAGAATCAACTAGATCTAGGTCTCGACCAATGAGAAGGTTAGGATTTAACTTGCGACTTCAGTCTTTTTAACGTCCGACAAAAAGGAGGGGTGTTATAATTTTTACGTGTGTACATATCTGTGGCTCTGTGTATGTGTGTGTGTCTGTATGTGGCATTGTAGCTCCCAAACGAGTGGACCGATTTTCCCTCACCGTAAGAGCATTGGTTAGGATTCATCTAATGTACATAACTCAGAAAACAGTCATTGGTACATGGCCAGAGCGGGATTCGAACCCGGGACCTCTGGCTTAGCAGACGGATACTGTAACCGTTCGGCCACCGACGCTCGTTTGTCAATAGGTGTCATTTCGATTCAATTAAGCCCACAGAGGATATATATAAACAAATATAGTCCTAAACATACAGGGCGGTCTGAGCGCAGCGAACTCGGAAACATCTAAACCCTCATTTCGGTGGATCGCTGGTTAAAAGTTCGCCCCTTAAGTTCATCTTGTTATCTGGAAGAAAGTTTTTCCGGCGCTCGACACTTTTCCCGCTCGCCTCTTAGAATATTCTTACAAACGTCGTGTTCGTATTTTGAGCGGAATTCCTATAGGTAGGCGCCCGAGTGTGCTTCAAAAACTTTCAACTAACGAGATACGTGCGTCCTGCTGGAAATTTGACGATTACGGCATTATTTAAAAATATAGATATATTCTTTACTCGCGTTTGCCCGCGACTTTCCATTTTAAATGAAACGCAACGGAGTGGAACGCGTTGCCTGCGAGTGTGTTTCCTGATCAATATAATCTGGACGCCTTCAAGGCTGGAGTGAATAGGCTGTTCCAAGACGGGCATGCTCCATCTTCGGCCGCATCGTCACTTACCAACAGGTGAGATGGTGGTCAAATGCCTGTCTTGTATAATATAAAAAATAAAAAAAATAAAAATGACCTCCCTAATGTATGAAATCTTGTACTACATAGAGGTCAAGCTGTATCTCTTGTTGTACCCAGCCGAATTAGATGCAACATCATCATCATCATCGTCCTAGCGCTTATCCCCGCCCCTGCCAAGGTCTGCTTTCCTACACATTCTTCTCCACTTCGCCCGGTCTTCGGCAAATAGATGACAGACAGACACAATTTTTATGACTGTTTTATTATATGTATATAGATACTTCTGGCTCAGGTACGTTTCGGTAAAAAGAACGGGTTTTGTAAGTTATATGTGTGTACCTCTTTGTCGGTTTGCGGCATCGTAGATTTGCGGTTGTGTTTATTTGAAATTAATTTAATCGATATGGTTCTTCATTGGTTCATGGCGGCACTGGAGATTGAACTCTTTACTTCTAGCATACGATTCAGACCCGTTAGCCATGATCCCCAAACTGTATGAAAATGATAACCCAAATAAATACGAGTGTTTTGAACACAGAGAACAACCAAAGAAAGTTATACGGCATTGCCGTCATTAACACTAAGTGCCGTAAGAATGCAGTCGAACATGCCACGTTGTAAAAATGCGATGCGATCCAGTTTAGGAACAATTATCGATTGTACTAAAGGGGACTAGTTAGGTGACGCTTAAGTTGACGCCATAAGATCTTACTAAGCATTTAGAAGTCACGAAATCGGTGTCATGAAGTAAAGAGTGACGTCACTTAGGTGTAGCCGAAATTTTGAGAAATCGGGCAGGAATAACACTATGATAAAATAAAGGCAGATAACTACTCGAAGACAACCTGAGTGGATCAGTTGGTTAACATGCCGGTCGCCACGCAGAGGTCCCGGGTTTGATTCCCGGCAGAACAGAAATTGAAATGACAAATTTTAATTTCTATTACGGGTCTGGGTGTATAGTAAGTATGTATTTAAAAAAAAAGTTTATAAGCAGTTTGTCAGACATTGCGTATTGATCACGAAGAGTGGAAAAATCGGGGGAGGGGCGAGGGAAGTCCAAGTAAACTCTTATTTTTATTTATGAATCTGTAGTAAGTTGACGACGCTTCTCTAGTGCCTAGTGCTATTTACTAGGTACCTAAACACAAAGGTTGCTTTTGATACGAGAATTTAGAAAAGCAAGAGGATCCCACGGTATTATTGAGAGAGCACAGAGTTCCGCACTCGGCCGCACATCACAAAAGCCTTAGCCGTTTATAGACTAGTCGCGACAAAGAACGCGTTAGTTGGCGACGATGAGTATTTGTTGGGCAGTTCTATTTTGCGTCTATTGGATTTTACTATTTTCAAATGGATTTAGCGATATTGCTAAAATACTTACTTACTTCGCTGGCTCAGCGACCCGATGTAGATCTTGGCCTCCGACACAAGAATAATATACCTATGGTTATTGTTATCGCTGAAAATTATGTTTATTGCAAGATTATTAAGAATAGAACGATGTGATTTGTGCACTTAATTTGAATTTTTGTTAAGAATAGGTATTTCATCCAAATTAAGTTCTGTCGCTTTGCGCTTCGCTTATGGTAAAAGTGACAGAAACAGCAATTTTGTTGAAAGCAGTATTTAAATTTCTTAGATATTGCCTATTACATTAAACTTGGTAAGTAGACAACATTAAGCTAACTTGTGCATGAAATAGAGGCAAAACTGGTAAATGAAAAGGTATATTTTCAAACATTGTAAAAACATAAATCTTTAACAAAAATATTTTATTTTATTTTAGGGACTTACTGGCGTATCTAAAGATATTCTATTTTGAAAAAATCATGTTATAATACCAATCATGTAATAATAATACTCATTTACTGTTAAAGCGGCGCGACTCTGGAATAACTTGCCAGCTAATATTAGGGACAGTCAAACATTAACTACTTTCAAGTCAAGACTAAAAGAGCATCTTTTATCTTCTCTTGATTAGTTGTATAGAAAATTCATAATATATATTTATATAGTAGATGTTATATATTATTATAGGTATTTATGTATAATAGGCAAGTCCATATATAACGAAGTTTATTTAGAAATATAGTGCACTTTTTCCACTGCTTCCCCGTTTATTGCTTTTCTCTACACCCAGTAGGGTTGGCTGGAAGAGATCTCTTACAGAGATAAGCCCACCTTTGTAAACAACATTTTGTAATAATTGTTTTTAACTTGTTTCGTGTGCAATAAAGTATATAATAATAATAATAATGTTAATCATACAACATACAATTGAAATCAATTGCGCATATAAATACCTACCAAACCCACCAATTACATAAAACATAAGAACCCAATACGCCCAAGCTATACCCAAGAGCAACAAGCAGGACAAACTGTGATAGATCCCGCCACTGCCTCCCCAACCGCCGCGAGATCAAACAACCGCAGAGACGGAGCAGTTTCCCAAATGATATTAAGAACAGATTTGCGGACACGTGTATCGAATCTCTATGCGATATTGGCTTACCGTATCTTTCGTTAGACACTTATCTGTCTTCGGATAAGTAATTAACGACTCGGGCTTCTACTTCTTAGTTGGATGTGATAGCTAAGTCTTATGTTGTCTATAAATAATGATTCCTTAGAAGTTTAGTGAGGTCTTTGTTCTTAAATGATAATAGTGATTCCATGCTGCTCTCACCCACGTACATTTTGAAATCTCAACTAACATACCTGCATGTACCTGTTGTGTTGTTATCTTAATAACAATATTGTATACCTGTGATTGTAAACCTTATAGTGCACAACAAACTGTTAAATAAATAAATAACATTCGCCTTTTTTTTTAATTTGAGTAAGTGTGTTGTCCATGTACTTCTTTTCTGAGTTATGTACATTACTTGAACGCGAACCGATACTCTTACAGTGAGTAAAACAAACAACCAGCACATACAGGCAACTGATGATCCAAACTAGTAAGGTTCTCTAGTTAACAGGCTCACGGAGATCAGATGGCAGTCGCTTCACTGTAATTACCTGATCTGCCAAATCCTGGATCATGGTCAGGGCGGAATCATCGCTCGCGAGAACACAACCGAGACATTCATACCAAGATGACAGTTTCTGTAATAGTATTAAAAGAGGCCCATTCCAACGCTCGGTCAAAACAAAGTGGTTTGTCTTTTTCTCGTGGAGTCGACTCGATGGTTCCATTGTCCGAGCTCAGCATCATTACTCATGTAGTGGATCGGTTCCTTACTTGGAGATACTTTTATGGATGCTAGATACTCGATAGGGTAGCTGTAGATAAGCAGGATGTACATCTTGCGCCTATGAACCTTTCCGGAAAAAAAATGTCTTTGAAAAGAAAAATTATGGCGTCTCTTGACACTTATATCCTACTATAATTACTCTGAAATCTGAGATACGTTTCCTTTGCACCGGCCTGGGTCAATTTTGGTGGATCGCCTTTCGCGATCATCCTTCCTAGAAAAATCTTTACAAAAATCTAACTCACTTCAGCATCATTGCGAATAACGAGCTCACATTTCGTAAGCTATGGGCGCTGATATAAACGTGGCCCTTTTACGTTTTTGTTGTTGCTGTTGCTATGCTTAGTGTTTCTAGAGTTTCAGTGTTATTTTATTGGAAAAGAGAACCACGGAATTTTTATCAGACAAAACCACTGGCTGGACGTAAATACAAGTGCCTAGTCCCTTAAATTATCTTTCGACAAAAGCGTGTGTTGATAAATCACTAGTAAAAAATCAACAACAAATTCATATTTCCATGTTTTTAGAGATCCATAAATACACACGCACATACATAAAGCTCACGTCATTGTCCCACAGGAAGGACACAGCGAGACTAAACCATTTGCTTTGTGCTGACACAACTCCCTAGCCTCGCATACAAGCACAATTCTTTTCATACTTACCCGTGTATGTGACTCGGAATTTGCCTCCAAAATCCTCCAAAACCCTCCCAAAGTCTATCATCAAAGCTCTCCAAGAAAATAAAACAAATAAATGTAGTAAACAATCAAAAGGCTGCATGGAACAAAGCCCTCAATCGTGGCGAAACAATAAGAAAGTCAAGGATGAAGAGAATTCTAGAGCGCGATTTTCTCCAAGCGCTCTAGTTCCGCTCTACCAGCGGCTCTTTTTAAGGTTTGATCTTGGTCTCGTAATTTCAGTTTTGTTTGGTTTATACTGTAATTTCATTTTATGGATAGCGGAATACTAAATTGGCAAGTGCTGGATTTAGGAATAGTGGACCAATATGACGACCTGAGTGGTTCAGTGGTCAACATGCCGGTCTGCCACGCAAGGGTTCCGTAACAAACTCGTTTTTAACTTGTGTGTATTGTTTGTATTGATTGTATATTATGTCTCTCCTTAAATGCAAAAGGGACACAAATCGAAATATTATGAAATTTTGTTTATTGCAAAAATTTGCTTAAGTTTGTCAAATTTTAACTGTAAAATTAGGATTTCTGTGATTTTAACGTTTTTTTTTTTTGTAAAATACGTTGCAACCGTTTTCTTTTAACAGCTACTTTTTAAATTAATAATAATATTTTAGCTGGAATAAAAGCTATCCACTGTGCATCGCTATCCCGACCTTTTGTGACATTTCATGCCTCACATACGTACCGCAGCACAGTTTTTACGTTGGACAGTAATATTTCGAGTTGTTTTTATACCACTAAGCTTGTAAACAATCCTGTGGCCTGTTTGATGGTTAGCAGTCGCCGCAGCTTACGAACTTTACAACACCAGGGTTTGCCAATCCTGTAAAAACTTACACGAACATTGTATAAAGTTGTATACGTTTCAATAAATTAATTTTTCATAGACAAATGTCCAATATTTTAAATACAAAAGGGACTTATGTGTTAGTTCACGCTTCTTGTCACAGGTAATTTACATAAACTATCAAAACTATAATGATAGATATTTATAAGGTGCCTCTAATTATCCTAAATAGTGCAGTAGAAATAGTTGTGGAGGTGGAACTAATTGTAACAAAAATGATAATTGCGGCAAATGGACCTACTATTGGAAATTCGCAAAAGGTTGTGTAGCAAAATTTGTAGATAATTTTCTAGGCTGTAATTTACCACGTTATTTGGACCATATTCCCGTAGGACGCACTATATTCGAGATATTTACGAAAAACCAAAACAGAGATCTTTCATACAAAAAGCATCAAAGGTGTAGATTTTTAGTATGCTACCACTTTCCCCAATATTCCTTTCTGCTACAATTAGTTAGTGTTTGGGCTCTTTTTTTTATGATTTTTATATGAAAGGTGATGAAAGCGAAATTGCCAGTGAGATTTCAATTCCACCGGCGGTCGGGCTCCTGATTTTCAGACCAGTGTTTCGAAACACACTTTTTATTGCTGAGTACGTTAGCCACTAAATAAAAACCCTAGCAGAATCACTATAACCAAACACTATGATATTCATAAAAGGCAACTAAAATCAAGAACGCGCAATTGTATGGACAATTGTGGCCTCTGAATAACCCATTACCATCATAATCCTCCACAAAGGCCCACTGCAATCACAAATAAAAGAAACAAGGGGGACTCTCAACATTCTGCCAGCGTTTTGCCCACAAAGGCAAAGATATTTCATTATCTATGAACCAGGGATGTTACGGAATTATCCGTAAGCGCATACGGAGTAAAAGTTTCGAATAACTTTAGATAGGGGGAGCCTGACTTTGAATTTATACTTATAACCTAACCGAGAGAAGCAGTCGGATAACTGCTGACAAGTTTACTAATCCTCAAATATTTTCGAAACAATGCTAAGAACTAACTCGACTAAACTGGTTTTCAAATTGATGAAACCGCATCCAAATCGGTTGATTCGTTCGGAAGCTATGATGCCATAGACAGACACATATCCAGAGCTACAGAGAGATGAACGCAGTGTGGGTAGACCTTCCAAAAGGTGAACTGACGACCTTTTAGAAGTCGCATGTACCAGCTGGAGGCAAAAGTAACAAGAATGACATTTGTAAATGTCTCTGGGGGAGGGCTATACCCAGCATTAGCCGTCTTTCGGCAGATATGAGAGAAAAAATATTCAAAGATAATCGAAATCCTTTTTCCGACATTAAAATTACACATTCTTTGACATCCCTATCATGAACCGTGGCCTTTTTTCAGTGGCACAACGAAAAGGATACCGAGATTGTACCCCTACTAGTCTCTAAAGCATTTTATGACAGTAAAATTAAAATGTCGACCTCTCAAACGTTAATTAGAGACCACTATTTCCCCAGTAAAGCGACTTTAATCGCAGACACTGAATTGCTAATGAGTTTCTTTGAACAACTCGTACAATGTTTGATGAATAACGAGTGGAGTCGGTATTGGAATACAATGTAAAAATAGACATCTTAGCGGTAATGACCCGGTTGTGCTCTCGCGCACGAGGGCCCGGGGTCCGCCTTGACCATGATCCAGGATTTTCCAGGAAATTGCGACGTAACGTATGTATGTATCAAAATACAACAGTGAATGGACTGTCTAGTTAGGCACATCCCTGCATCGTTACTGAGTTCGTTAAGGACAGTGGCATATAGAGAAACTACGATACTGAAATATTATAGGTACTATTATTAAAATATTTACTACAATTACTAACCTATTCGAGGTATTATGTCGCTAATTCACATATTTTCGCTATTTGGAATGGATCATGATGATGTATTGTATCACGCTACAAAGCATAAACGGCAATCCTAGTCTAAACCTCCACGGAATTACTTACAACATGCTAACAATATTACTACAGAGAATCTTGTCAAGCGCATCGCCTCGCGCCGCACCCACGAAGCATTCTTGCAACATAACAACGTTTGCGACTAGCATACTGGGGCGATATTCCATCAGTTGTTCTCTAGGATCGCGGCGTGAGCATTCCGTGACGGTCCAATAAACACGGAGCTATGTTGGCTGTGCTGTGAGCTGGGACCGACACTTCGGAGTAAGTCTACGCACTGACACGTTTTCGGTTCGTATTCGATACGTGAATTCTCAGTACGAGTCGGTTTTTACGGATCAAAACCGATTTGAAGTGGTCGCTATGCAAATGGAGCAAATTGTTCGGAATATATGAATATATGAATGAATATGAATGAAGAAATTTGGTGGCCGACTACACGACACGACTACTAAAATTTTACATATAACACAATAATGATCCCTTTAAGGATTACAACAATCGCTCTGACCACATACGAATTAGCTTCGTCCGAGACACCAACGACCGCTACTGCCAATCTACTTCGCACCTGCTACGTATAGACCTTTCCAATCTCCATAGCCGCACATCACTTACAAACAGCACGATCGCCAAGCGGTGCGAACCGGTTCGCCTCTAACCGGTTCGCACCGGATCGAAGCGGAGGCACCATAATCCGACACAAGTAACACAAATCTGAAGCGAGCCGTCTCGACAGATGGAAAGCTTAAACCGTACTTACCTCGGGCGGGCGCCGAATTGAATTAAACCGGCACTAACTTGGCCCTAATCTAGAATTAACTAAGTTTCTGTGTTGCGCTCAATATTGTTGCGTTCCACATTGTACGTCTTCAAGGCGTTGTGCGACGTTGTTTATGGGGGGACGGGTTGTGTGAGACGTTTGGCAGATAATGTGAAGCTTGTTTCTGCTCGATGCATCAAATGAGACTCAGCATGTTCTGCTAAGCAGTGGTAACCAACGACTGTAACTGTCACAACACAAACCAACACGTTTCATACTTTTAAGGGAGGTGTCTTCGATATTTTGTAACTGTGAGGACTCATGATGCCAGAAGGGGCTTCTAGATTGCAGCAAGTTTAAGGTGTATAATTTGTTAAGGTTACTAGCCGAGCAAAGCCGGGGCGGTTCGCTAGTCATAACTAAACCTTGGTATCTCGCAGAGTTTTAATTACAACTATCCCCGAAATGAATTTGCCATATAATTTCAAGCAAGCGCCCATCTCATTTCTCTTTGTGAAGCGTTTGTCGTGGAAATATGACACGATTTCGCTTTACATTTAAAATGGTGGCTATCCAGCAAATGCCTTACAGGTAAGCTTTGTCAGCTCTAGCGCTGTACAATCCACAATAGAAAGATCCGTCTTATATGACCCGCTGGTGGTCGTTGTAATTCTTTTTAGATTTAGAAGATATTCGTTTCATCGTCTGTCTGATGACTTCTTTACTTATTTTTACAGGTGGCAAACAAGCTGTCGTCCTATGGTAAACGCAAAAAGGCAAACTTTCTGAATAGCTAAAAGTAGCTGTGAAAAATCTGATGAATTTGAGACTTTATCTTTTCGTGTTACTATAATGGTTATTCTAAATGTTAGGATCGTAAAACTTTCATTTGGAATTTCAGGCCATCTCATAAACAGAAATGCTAAGGGAAATGTGTACTTTTCACCGCAATTTCCACGAAGCAATGTACCTCTATTACTCGATATAGTAATAAAATAATAAAAGTCTTGGCATTGATAGTCACGTTGTGTTCTCACGCGCCCGGGCTCCGCCTTGACTTGATCCACAGATCACGTAATTAGAGTAGAGCGACTACCGTCTGACAAATTGACCAGATTGGATCCTCTGGCTGTGCCAGACAAATTGACCAGATTGGATCAATGTGCTGGCTTCCTCATGACGTTATCTCTCTCAGTAAGAGCATCGGTTAGTATTCAACTAATGTAAAGAACTCACAAAAATGTACACAGGAGCACTAAGAATCGAACCCGACATCTCTCGATTACGAGTCGAACTCGTTAGCCATTAGGCCACAGTACTTTTCTCGCCCTGATACAACATTAAAGCATCACATTTTTCACACTACGCCTTCGTAAGCGCTATTACGAAAATATTTGTCGCACAAAGTCGCACAGCATTTTGCAACTTGCTTTGTAGCGAGGCACCCGTTTGTTGGACACTGCTCTCTGTCAGCCAGTTAGGACGCTTCAACGATTCCGAACTATTCGGATCCTCATTCGAATACGACTGGCCTTTTTTATACTGCGCGATTGCGTTGACATCGCCCCTTGGATGAAGGTTGAATTTTAGTTTGAGCCTGAAATTAAATTCGTGTATAGGATTAGGTTTTATAGGTGGTTGTTTTAGGAATAATGATTACTATTCAGTAATCTTTATAGATATAAAATCGTAAACGCACTGCGGTAAATATGGCTGTATGATTGGTCATATTCGTTCATTTCGACCGACGCGTAGTGCTGATCGCCACTCAAGTATTGTTATTTGGAACCCTGTGCATTCGCGGAGACTGTGAGATCTTATACAAACGGTTAGGAATACGGGTGTGGCTGCTGGCGAGAGAGAAGGCAAAACGCAAAAAATTAAGGTAGGAAATCCACGAGTCTTTTATAGACTACCGATAGATATACGCGAAAGCAAACTGAGTACGGCTTCCTCAAACGATTAAAAACTATGTTAACTAAAAAAGCATATTATTCTGTAAAGAGTTCAATGATGAGTGATGCCCTTCATTCCCCTCCGCTGTAATGACTTTGTGGTTGTGTTGACATCGATTGAAATCAAATATTTTATTTTACATTTTTTATGTATTTTCACATTTGATTGTAAATGATTGCATATTTTTAAAATTTGACACTTGATTTCTGTTATTTATATATTGTTTACATAAGCATATACATTTTTAAATTGACATGATTGTTTACCCTATTATCATTTTAACATTGCTATTATCTATTTAATCCGAATTATAATTCGCATTTGCAATTGTACATTTATTGTTGAATTTAACTATTGTTAATTTTACACTACTTTACTATAAATAAACACGAAATAAATATTAATATGAATAAGACAGACCCGATTCTCACATAGTTAAATTTAATCCGAATCCACATCTACCTTTACGGTCTCCTCTCCCAACGAATAGAGGCTATTATCGCGTAACACCATCGCCTATACGGGGCGGCTGTTAAATAAGACGTCTTGAGAAACAATGGACCGTAGATGGTCGATAGAGCACGCGGCGGGTTATCGGCTATCAAACATCTTCGATATTAGTTATTGGGAGCAGTTATCGCTCCAGTTTGCCAGCAGAGGAACTGGGTTGCGGTTTCGGGTTTCCTGGGTATCTTTTCTAGAGGTTTTTGGGTTTTTTTAATTTTTTATTGGGAATCACTGGCACTGGCTTCGCCGTGTCTGTCTGTCTATCTGTTCGCGATAAATCACTACATATTACAAAACAAAGTTCCACGCCGCGTGTAACTAGACACGATAATATGCCCAGGTGACCAAAACTGAAGCTGTCACCAATTGAAATATCATTTGATGGCAATACTAAATTTAACAACAGCTACGCCATCATTGGGCCAGATAGGTTTGTAGCAGTACACACGTTGTGCAGCTATCAGCGTTCAATGCATGATAGATTACTTCTTTATTAGTAAGACAGGTAGTAAGCAGTCTATTACTTAATTTGTAAGTTTGTATGTCACGTACCTTATATAGGTATCATAATTTAATTTTCATATATTTTTGATAACATTGATATTTATACATTTATCGTATTCATTTATGTTGTTGTTGACAATGTTTATGTCATTGTAAATTGACTTACAATTAATGCAATATTATGTACAATTAATTTTCAATGACAGATAAATAAACTAAACAAGTATCTGTTTGGCTTTCCTGCGACTCAACTTATAAGGAAACTGGTGTTAACTTACTCACGTGATATAATTATAAGAACTTATTCGAAACTGACCGAGCGTTACAAGACAATTAATACTTGTATAAGTAAAGTAGCTTTACTATGCCTCATAGTAAGGTTTAATAAATACGGATGTGATTCACCTTTCAATAATTGAATTTGTTCCTTTTACCTTTTGTCGTCGCTCCATCTTTCGTTAGAAGGTACGTTTAGTCATTTATAATCTCAGCTTTAGTATTCTAGTCCCAAGGGGCTGTACAAACTTGGTCTGCTATTGAATTGATGAGCGTATTCTTGGTACCGGAAGTATAGGATAAGACTGCCCTGTACGAGGTGGACTATCGACCTTCAAGACCATTGCAACTGTGAATTGTATTGTTATAACTAAATTTCGTTGCTATAAACTGTATCTCTCTCTTCTTAGTCGGAACCTCTTGTCAGAGGGTCGTGGTTGCGTACCACGGAGAAATGTTCATTATGTCGCAGACTTTCCCAAGGCTTGCTTTCTCAGCAATTTGCTTCCATTTCTGCCGGTAAACTGTATGGGAATAAACAAATGAAAGTCGTATGGAGTGCGATAGTCATAAATCCGAGCGATATAGTCCCACCGTCTCGTACCTACTCAACAACCTGCGTCACTTTTTGGAACCCTCAACTTGGCTTGCAAGCTGCCTTGCAAGTAGATCCAAATTGAATCGCTTTCTATATTTTGTGGCAAGTGCACCCCTCGCACGCCCGCTTAATCCCCTGCGCAGCACTTGACACTTGCTTGAATATGAAGATAACTATGCGCAAAATTGCATGTATTGCAGGATGGCCTGAGTGGTTCAGTTGGATAACATGCTATGTAGAGGTTCCGGGCTCGATTCCCGGCCGGGCAGAAATTGTGTGATCTTCTTTGCGTGTCAACTAGTGGCGAATCAAATTTGCAAGGACCAGTTCTCCGCCACTGATACAGCGTTATTCATTATTGTGTGATGTGAATGCAGTATTTTAGTTTCTGTTATGGGTCTGGGTGTTGTATGTATAATATGTAAGTATTTAAAAATATTTACATATAACAAGTTTATCAGTTTCCTGGCACCCATAACACAAGCTTTGCTTACTTTGGGGTTAGATGGCGCTGTGTGAATTGTCCAAGCATATTTACATTTGACACACTGTAGTGTAAACAACTCACCACTGCCCTTGACCAAACCGGGCACAAAACAATCACTTGACAGACAATCACTACATTCATTTCTAAATAAACCAACACCACGTCTGCGCGCCCTTAACTGCGTTAACGACGGCTTAGTCCACAGCAAACTCCTTGATAAATTATTAATCTACTTAACTCCCGGGTCCAGTCTTCCCGTCTCTAAACTTGCTCCCGCAGCAGCATCGTTGTTGTGTAATTTATTTGCCCAGCTTTCAATACAGTTATCTTAAGGACACAATGGAGGCCCAGGTATAAAGGAAAGGGTCGCGAAAGGACGCTATCGGGTCTACTTTAGTATTTTGTCGAAGCAGTATTGTGCTTCCGAATAGTGAGACGATGGCATTGGATACGCGGTTGTGCTTCGCTATTGTTGGTTGGTAAATACTATTGTTATGACTACGTACTTGTAGCAATGTGTTTCAGTGTGGTTCGGAATAACTAGCTGTTATTTTAGCCGTGTGGTGTCCGGCAGAGTAGAATAGCAGCAAACCCTTACACTCGTTGGTGTTGTACAAGGCGACTAGTGTTTTAAACTTCTAAAGTGTCCGTAAGCTGGAAAATGGGCAACAGCGTTGTCCATTGTTATATTTATAACACTGCGATCTCCAACCCAAGTGTAGAGATAATGGTAATAACCATCCCTCTCGTGAGAGACGCCTTAACTCCTGCTGTGGACTGTTATGGGCTGTGATGATGATGATGAATGTTATTTTTAACTCCCGACGAAAAAAGAGGGGCTGTGTATTTGTGGATCTGTGTATGTGTATATCTGTTTGTAGCATCGTAGTTCCTGCATGCAAGGACCGATTTCGGTGCGATTTACTTTATTTGAAATCCAGTTTAGGCGAGATGGTTCGTAACTATTTATATTTAAGTATGTGTATACTTGGTCAGGATTTTTCGACGTTTTTCTGTCAGGTTATTAAAGACTGATTGTTCATTCGTCCGGCAATAAACGGAATAATATGACGAAGTCGTCAGTACGCTATAGTTTTTCCCGAAATTCAGTGTGATTCCCGCGGTAACGGGTGCGGAACGTGCTAACCGAATTTAAGTAGGCAAAAAGCTAGCTTTTTAATAAGTAGTTAGTGAATTTGCTGGTAGAATAAATGTATGGATTAATTCAAGCTTTTCGACGCTTCCATTATTTTAAAAATTAAATGCTCGAATATGAATGAGCTTGCCTGAATATCCGAAAAGTATGGTTCCATAATGAGTTTCAGTAACATACCAATTTTCAGCTTCATATAAAGTGAGATAAATTGGATTACAACATTTTCATTGTTAGGCGATAAACCGTAGCTTTAATCTAAATACAATAACTTGATAATACAAAATCCGTCCATTTTAAGAGCTTTTATGTAACTTTGATGAAAATGCATTAATATGGTATCATGGAACTGGTCAGATAATGGGGTCGGAAGGTGATCATATTATATGAACGCAACAAGATAACCTCATCATGTTTGGGCTCTTTGGTCTTGATGAGTACTATACCCTGGGTCTGTTATGAGAACATATTTTTTATTTGAGAACTTATTATTTGTTGTGACAATGCATTTGCCCATATTGCCTCATTACCAACTAGCCAGATTACTCTCGTTCACGTCAAACTGAGTGGCATATGAGACGTACATTGTCATCTGCAGTGCAATAGCCCGGGGATATGACGTTGGTGAAACATGAAGCTGTTAATTATGTATGATCATGCTGATGTCAATGTGATGCCCGATTCGGTTGCGAATTTTAATGTTATAGGAATAATCTATAACGTCCCGTATCAACACTAGATTGATGACTCCATTCAGTATATTAGAACACCAAATTAAGGCATCTAAATAAAAGTTAAGTGGTAAATGATAGTACTTATAACAAAAACGCTCACATAAGGAAGACCTTCCAAGGCCGATTTAAGTTGATTTAATTGAATTTAATTATTTGACGTTGCATGTAGGTATACTAATATGCGTGTAGCTAATACTGGCAATCTTTAAAATTTCGACAAAAGCAATAAAACCGAAGTACACGTTTAAACAATAAAAGTAGTTAACAATAAAGACAATTTTGCCCGTTTTCTGGACATAGGATTCGCCTAAATCCGATGACCAAATACTTAGGAATTGCTTAAGACGAAAATACGTTTCACCAACCTCTAGGAAACAACTATTGCCGTTAGGTAACGCTTAAAGTTAGAAAGTGGATTAGGATGTGCGTAATCCCTAGGCATCCATTGTTCAAGTGTTGCTATTTTGAAATGCCACTTTGTCGTCTCTTGCCTCCTTCTAGGCGTGCTTTCTACGATATTTTAATAACGTCTGGAAGAAAACGTTCTAGCTTTTCTGGCCAACTCTAACTTACTCTTCAAACAAACTCTATATAATATGTATAACGATTCCTATATTATACTCTCTGAGGAAGGAGGCCAGACCAAGGCCAATTCAAACACGACTTCATGCCAATTGCAATCCATTCGTTTAAAATACGCCGTTTTTCTGCGCCTCTGTGAGCGAGCCCGCCATAATGTTTCCTGTTATACACAGCCAGTTTCTACCGGAAAGGGATCTCTAATTAGATTCTTTCTCACATTTAAATTTGTGAATGGCGGGTAGCTGGCTACCGCAATATCCAGAGGTTGAGACTCATAAAAACAAAAAATGCTTGCCTTGTTAAGGTGAAACTTTGCTAATACAAGCCGGTTTGTCAGATCTGTGTCGTAAGCGTATAAGTGTACTAGAGAAAAAATAATTGTAAGTTATTTCTATCAACTTAAGTATCAATTTTTTTACAAGTTTTTGTACTTCTCACAGTGAGAAAGTCACTGAATGTAGTTTACATTACTCGCCTGGGTCTATTAACCTAGATACATTAACTATAAGTACTGTTCATCAACTTGAACTACACTAAAAGTAAACTTAATTCACCTAATTCACCTGGGTACATCAGGTGCACTTACAGTAAGCTATATTCGTCCATCCAAAAATAAACTAAACTAAAAATGTCCACCGTTATTTTCTTAAATGGATGTGTTAAAACTGTTTAGTTCCATGCCACCCTTCAACGTAATTATTCATTCGGTGGCACTCGCCAAAAATACACAGTTTTGTGAGGTTTTTCTTTAAGGTGTTTCGTAACCCATACAAAATTTATTTATCCATTCTTTCATTGTAATTCCTTGAGTCCCGGTTCACTGAAAAATGTCTTCAAGTCAAAAGTGAATAGGTATCTTCTAGGCTACTACATCTTCGACCTCATTGCTGAGACCAACAACTAATCTGCTGCTTAAAAAATAAATTTAAAAATCAAATTTTCTGTCGTTACGCTAATAAGTCATCAAACTAAATTTCCTTTCACAAAATCACTTAAGAAACCGAACTGGACGTAGTGCGTTACCTCTCTAAGTGTATTACACCCATATAGTGTACCACGACTTCCCAATAACGAGTATACCGCCCCAAAACAACGACCTGCGCTAAGTGAATCCATATAATGTGGCCCTAACATTAATAATTCACGCAGCAGGCGACTTATGTGCGTCCGCTTTAAGTGATAAGCAACAATTTGGTCGGCTAAGTGCGATATAAAGTTAGTCGGCTTTACAATTTGCAGTCGCCCACTTAGTAGGGGTTTGGGTCAGTGTAAAATTCGACGTGTTGCCCGACTGAATAGTATAGCAGATACCTTCCACTGATGAAGGTACGAGACGCCTGTCTTAAATGTACTGGTTAGGCTCAAAGTGGATCACGAAATGGTCGAATTCCCTGAATTGCCTACCAAGCGTGGAGAGCAAAATGTTGTTGCGAATTATAAAGCACTGGAGTAATAATACCTTTTTCATTATTAGGCAAACGAGTGATAGCACACCTGATGGTAAGTGGTAACTGTCACCCATAATATATACGATTCATTCATTTAGGTTGCAGATAACAAAAATGCAGAACCGTAGGTGCGTTGTCGCTGTGAGGTCTAAGATGAAATGCCTCATGCCTATAATTGCGCTGGCTACCTTATCGTTTAAACCGAAACACAACTAAGCAAGCATTACTGCTTGGTGGCAGAACTAGTGGTACTTACCCAGGCGGACTCCTCAGGCTTGATATAACCCTACTGATTGACAGAAAACCAGCTTCTAAGATTAACAATACTAATAGCAAACTTAACACACACAGTGACCTGAATAGTATCAATACTGACATATAGAATGCACCCGAAGTCTATCAGTGTCACTAGTATTGGGCTGATCCGAACCGTATGTACCTAGGTATGGTATGCGTAGGCACTGGCCATCAAAGCTATTGTGCTAGCTGCTATCGCTGTCCTTGTCCGCAGCTATTGTTCGCAGATAGCACCCACAGCGACTGACAGTGCTCATTCTGTGGTGTTTGTCAACTGTATCTGAAAGTGGTTCGACGGATTATCGGGTGGACGACATAGTGAGTTGTCGGCGGTAAATATTGCGCGGGTATGGTACGCGTCAAATTGGTTGTCAATAGCGTTTGTTGAGCTCTCGGTTTGAACTGATTTGGTTTTTTGGTTTGATGGTCACGGCAGTTGCTGTAATAATTTAAAAAATCGTATTCGTTAAAATTTGATGTAAGTAGAACAGGTTTCATATGGTTCTCATTGATGTCATGACGTACAGTGTGGTTCAGTGGTGGGCCGGCCTGACACGCAAGAGGTCCCGGGTTTGATTCCCGGTCGGGCAGAAATTGAGACGATGAATGACGATGACGAGGATTTAAATTTCTGTTATGGGTCTGGGTGTCTCGTATTTATAAGTATATAAGTGGTTTATAAGTTTTTTAGCAGCCATAAAACAAGATTTGCTTACTTTTGGCTAGATGGCGCTGTGTGAATTATCCAAGCACATTTATTATTTATTTATTTATAAAGATCCAAGGCAAGAAAAACATAACAAGAACAAAATCGTGGATAAGAGGTTTAAAAAAAGAACTCGGTTACGATTCAGAGCTGCCGAGATTCTTTCACATTTAATTAAAAATAACACATTAAAAACACCACACGGCGGGAACAGCAGTCGAACAGCTCGAGGAGCTTTCGCAAAAAAATATTCTCACAGAAACTCGAGTTTGTTCTTTGAGCAACACGCGAGTGACACTTGGGAAGTTCACAACTTCGCCCGTAACCGTCGCGAATAACTTGGGGAAAAATTAAAGGGAGATTTACTGGCGCGCTCACCAGTTTGGAGGCGCGTAACTTTTTATCAAAGTGGGCGAAAATTAAAATTTATTAACGCAAGATCGACGCTTGGGTGCTCGTGTGGGAACGCTTGTGGTCTGTGGCTGATTAGGGCCCGTATATAGACAAGCACAAGGAAAAATCTTTATTTTATCCAAATAATCATAATCATTTATTGTTCCACACAGAGAGAAATAACACAAAGCTTTTCAAACTTGGTATGTACCCAAAAACTACGATATTTTGACGATTGAAAGAGATATTTTATGTCCTACTCAAAGAAATTTTGATTTGATACATAAACATAAAATTATTTGTGTACGAAGGGTAGCAATCTCAGTATACTCAGTATATCTAAGTAGGCACTAAGGACTACTGAGCACTGATTTTCAGATTGACCCTCCGCTTTGCTCTATCTTTCGTACTGGCACCAGGCCACAAGCAAACAATCATTGTTCTAGGTAAGAAATAAAATAAAATAATTAAAAAAAAAAGGAAAGAAAGTCTGTGTAAGTAATCGAATAAGCTTTCTTTCATTTGTATATAAACCAAAAATTTGCATAAACATCACATCCTGTAGAAATCGTGTACGGTCTTGAGATGAATGTCATTCTCCAATCGTGAACTTCGAACGATAAAAATGTTACAAAACAGACTGAACTACTCAGAGAGCATTTGCAGGGAACGCATTCCATTCCTTTTCCGAACGCATTGGGAATGTGGACTCGCGGCGCGAGCCAGACTACGATCTTGCCTGTTCCAGGCATAATTCTCAATAATGTTGCCATTAGTGGCGCACAGACACGCGCTATTAGGTATTGTTTGATGGCGAGGTTGTAGCTAATTATGTTGATATATGTTTCGGGAGATGTTTCGTAACACAGTAATCCTTAGGTATAGATAAGGAAGAAAATGTGGGGTACCAATGACGCGTGTGCTATGAGATGTTCTGGGTATAGTTGGTCATCTAACCTACAAAAAATGTGCTTGGACAAATTCACACACTGTCATCTAGCCCCAAAGTAAGCAAAGCTTGTGTTATGGGTGTTAGATAATTGATAAACTAAAAGTTTTAAAAGTTGAATGGAGGTTATGCCAGCATTATCGCATACTGTGAAGTTCTAAATGATATTTATTTGTGGAAATTTTACAGTGATATACCTCTGGTTATATCGTATAGTGAATACACAAGAATATTTAACATATAGCCTATAAATCATCACCAATTTAGTAGTTCCCATGGCTATAGACAAATTTTTGGGCGCCGCAGACCGCAGAAAAACATAATTCCCTCCTCTTCATAACTACCAAATTAATATACGCCCAAATAAATATGAAAAGCAATTACACGCCATATGCATGCATGCTGCTGTTAAATAATTAAATGTAAGATCTTATGCAGCTTTAATTGTGCTATTTTGTAAATATACGGGAGAGAAATAAATAATATTAAAATTTTAATACGTTGTCTACTCCAAATTTAATTTAAATTACTTCATGATCAGGAGCGTCGGTGGCCGAGTGGTTAAGGTATCTGACTCGTAAGCGAGAGGTACCGGTTTTGAATCCCACTGCGGAATTGTTCTAATGACTCTTTTCTGAGTTGAGCTGTTGAGTTGAGATGAAATCTAACGGTGATGTAAAACATCTTGATGAAACCTGCATTTTCAGGCAACTGAATGTATAACCATGATCGAATTTCCCCTGGTAGCAGTGTCACGGAGGTCAGATGGCAGTCGTTCCACTGTAATTATCGGATTTGTCAAATCCTGAATCATGGTCAAGGTGGCCCCCGGGCCCTCGTGCGCGAGAGCACAACCGGGACATTAACGGGAATATAAAATAATATGGGGTTGATTAAACTGACCGTAATGGTTCATACACAGTTACGCTGCGTTTCGCGGCGCGAAGCGGCACATCAAATCCATACAAAATCCATTACATCCAAACGTACGTAAAAGGACAAAGAATTTCCGTTTTATGGTGTACCATGACACGAACCCACAAGATGTCGAACGCACCACCGTCAACGGCGATGCCTGGCCAACACAGTCCCAGCGTCGCAGCCCCGACACCGCCACCACGGATCCCAGTAATTACTATTCCACCGGGATATTACTGGGACAGTAAAAAGGGGAAAATCAAAAAGTTATAATAAGTTATAATGGGTCCCACCTAAAATAAAAAGACGTCGTGGTCGGTCTCGAAAAAGATGGCACTACGAATTAGCGGTGTATACGAAAGAGTGAAGAGACCTGGCAACAAAAAGGTCTAAGTGGAAAAATGAGAGACCCTGAAGTGGGATACCACGGCTCCTAAAAAAATTGTTATTTTATTATGATACTAACAAAATATAGGCTTTGTGTACCTACTACAAATACTTTGTATATTAACGCGCCGTGTCGCGCAGTGCAGCGCAGCGAATGCGTTTGCGCCCAAACACTGAACTTCCAACATCAGACGCGTCTTTCGCTCCCTCTTTGTTGTGAACGCAAATTGAAGCAACTTTGTGAGTAAATACAGTGGAGCGGCACTGTCAAGTTCCGTAACTAGCTTGTAAAATTCAGCAGTTGCATTGTTGGTTCGCTTGTTTTGAAATATTTTCCATTCAATTTATAAAAAGCTTGAAACAACGTTTTGGTTGAATCCAAATAAAAGTTCTTCCGGTTTTAATATTTAGTTTGTTTTATTACTAGCCTCTGCCCGTGGGTAGACTCGTGGGACTTTGAGTTTCTGGATACATTTTAGTAAACTAGTGACCGTCCCCGATTTCGCACGGATTTTCTTAGCTTTTCTTTACTATAATATGCATATATTATACATATAAATGCCGCAGAATAAATTTTCTAACGGATGTTAAAACCTGCATTTAAATTGGTAGCGTGGTTTAGGAGGAGTTAGCGGAAATACAGACAGATAGACTGACGCGGAAAGCGATTTTAATTTATACTTATGTTTGGATACGTACTCTTGAATACAGGGTGATTTGTATACCTCCAGCAAACTTCATTCCTATTATTAAAACAAACAACTTTTGTACTATAACTTTGCTGAATTCGAAGATAAAATTAAACTTTCGTTTAGAAATCACACTGCTGAGACAGACAACTTTATAGGTACTCAGATTGGGCACTAACTCAGTGCTACGTTGGAGCTACGTTGGAGTATGATATCAAAGACTCAATAAGTCTCAAGGACCCGTTAATATGGCGCACTCACAAATCGCGTATGCGTCGTGTCCGCCTAGTCACCGCGTAGCGCCCGAACAGGAATCGCGCTTAAATCGCGCAGCCTACCACATTGGCGCGGACGATGACGCGGTGACTAGGCGGGTGCGACGCGACGACTTAGCGGGCCCGATGCGAGAAACCAAAATTACCCAATCATCTATACATAGTATAATACAAAGTCGTTTCCCGCCGTATGTCCCTATGTATGCTTAGATCTTTTAAACTACGCAACGGATTTTAATGCGGTTTCAACAATACGTAGAGCTATTCAAGAAGAAGGTTTATGAGCAAGTAAAAAGGGTAAGTAGGAGTAAAGTAGATATACGCGAACGAAGTCGCGCCGGATCTAGTGGTTTAGGACAAATCGCTCAGATATCGCGTACGTCTGGGCTCTTATTCATTTCTTTCTTAACACTTTTAAACACTGAAGAAATGAAAATGATTATCCAAGGGGATTAGTGGGGCGTATATTCAAGCATTAAGAGAGAATTTAGTGCTGATTTTACCAACAACGTGCTGCTACGAATAAACAACAAACTTAAACTGAAAATAGAGTAAAACTTGAGGTAATTCAAGTTTTTAACTGTGTTAATTTCCCACGTTTTCAGTGCTAGTTTGTATCTCTATTGAATGTGGTCGTGGATTAGTTTTTTAAATCATGTGCCTTGATTTTGTATAACATATATCTTGTCATCATCTGTCTGTCTGAATGTCTGTGAATGTCAGACGGTCGCTTCTGGACATAAGCCTAATGCCTACGCCTTCCACTGCTAATTATAATGAACTAGTGGATCCGGCGCGACTTCGTTCGCGTACACCTACTTTACCCCTACTAACCCTTTTTCTGGCTTATTAACCTTCTTTTTGAATAACTCTATTTATTGTTGAAAACCACAGATAAAAAAATTGCACCAACATCAACCTTAAATGAAATCTAAACTTGCTAAGTCACTCCGACACGGATTATTTGACGCTTAATCGGCAATTGGGCATTTGTCAAGCCTGAGTGGTCCACCGCAATGGACCACAGTATTATAGAGAGTCTATTAGATGAGCTATGGGTAGTAGAATAAACAAGTTCAAATTGAATATATTTTTTCATAGCAAGCTTGTATCGCGCGTTCTCTATGAGCAGTTAGAGTATTTGCCAAGACTGATCAAACGAGCCCAAACACGATGGGTTTACCATCGTAGTTTACGTGTTCCTATGGCCACTTTCCGTCTCGACCATCAGATCAGGTTACTAAATCAGCATAATATTGCATTGTTACCGAACTTACATGAGTGTGCAAAATTTCAGATCAATAAGAAACCGGGAACTGGGTCAAATTTAACTTGCAAGATTTTAGTACGAACATTACAAGCTTGTAAAAATCTGCATAAGAAGCTCAACATTAGAGCTGGTACTACTCGCATAAACCTGTATTATTACTGTCTTGTGAAATACCGAACCATTACACTATTGGAGGTTTTATTTTCTTGGATATTGCCTAAGCTTTTACTGTAGGAGAGTCGGTGGCCGAGTGGTTAGGGTATCTGAGTCGTAAGCGGGAGGTACCGGGTTCGAATGATTCTTTTCTAAAAGGCTTATCGATGCTCTTACGGTGAGGTATAACATCGTGATGAAACC
Source organism: Blastobasis adustella (assembly GCA_907269095.1). NCBI lineage: Eukaryota > Metazoa > Arthropoda > Insecta > Lepidoptera > Blastobasidae > Blastobasis > Blastobasis adustella. The sequence goes on along the minus strand of OU026118.1, from coordinate 20,582,658 downwards.
TGTGTCGTGAGACAACTGAATGTGTAACGATGATCCAATCTGGTCATGTTCCCCTTGTAGCAGGGTCACGGAGGTCAGATGGCAGTCGCTCCACTGTAACTACTGATCTGCTATATCCTGAATCATTGTGAAGGCAGACCCCGAGCTCTCGTACGCGAAAGCATACCCGCGACTTAACCACAAGATGATAATGAAATGGATAGCAAAAAGTAAAGGTACCCCAAGAAACAGCTCCGTCTACTATTATCACTTTATTCAGCCGCGCTCTTATTTACCCTGGCCTCTTCCCCATTTACTTAGGTCGAGATGACAACTGGGTGATTAATTGACCAGCATAATCTGTCACTGTCCCGCTCTAGCTAATGTTTGGGCTCTCCTCTCCCTGTCGCACTAAGGTGTGTGTTTACCCAATGTCGGTACCTGCCCATCGAAAGTGTACCATCAATCAAGACTTTAGACATCCCGAAATGTCTACACAGTTCACAGTTTAAAAACTTCGCTGGGCGCCAGATTTATAGCCTGTCGGTGCCAATGACGTTTTGATTTGGTGGGGTGTTTAATTATTTTGACTAGCTTTTGGTGGTGACTTTGCTTGTACAACAATTTTTTGTTGTAGTTAGAGGTAAATGAACGATGTACCTCGTTTACTGTAGGAAGACATGATAACATTTCTAAAAACAACAGAAGGTGGATGTTTTTAATTTGTTACATCACGAAAAAATTACCAAAAACGTAGCAAATAATGTAATTAAATTTAATAGAACGCTTCATTCTTAATATTTTTATTACCTCAGCCACGTTATACGACCATTACTAGAGTTGTATTGGAACAGGAAAATCTAGAATTTGATTTTTATAATAGAAAAGCTAGATTTTATGCGTCGAAGAACATCTCTAGTGATTGATTTGTAATGTGTGACTATCATGAGTTGTATCCTGCTGAATAAAAAAGTGGTTTCCGTGGAACAGATAGTGTTAAAACTGCTAGCGCTCTTTTTTAAATAAACAAAGCATAGCTATTCACGTGACGGTCAGTGATCGCAGCCGATCATGGTCTTTGATCAACTTTAGTGTATAGTTGATCGTAGTGGGTTGCAAATTCCATAAATCATGACGCTATACATACGTTCCTTTATGAACTAAGTTACGTAACTGCTCGGTTCCGTACATTTGAAGAGCTTCTTTAGCATACAATTACCTTATAGAACACTATTATGATTCATGCCAATATAGACTGTGAGGACTGTGAGTAAGTATAGACTGTAAGGGCCCCGTAGGTTATCCTACGTCAACAAAATTTCCACGTTGTAGTGATAGCTCAAACTGGCACAAATAAAAAAGAATTATGTTCCAAACTTCGACTTTTCGTAGCGAAATACTTACATATTCTTTTATGTAGGTTTTATAAGTAAAAGAACCGGGGGATTCATATCCTCTTGACAGTTGCGCTTTTCAGCCACATTATAGTCACAAAAGAGAAAAAGAAAGAAAGAAAGAAAACATTTATTGCAGTAGACACCACGACACGATAATTAGGTACAACAACATAAAAACAACGAACTAAGCATACCAACATAAAATACTAATAATTATATTTGAAAATAAAAATAAAAATAAAGGAATAACAATTATAACTGTACCTACCTACCTACACTGACTTTGGGGATGAGGATGTGTTTTTGTGCCAGTTTGTACACGAGCAGACCAATGTTTTGTGAGTCTTCTAAACGTCTACTATCACTGAAAACTAGATCTTTTCTTGTACTCCATAACGGAGGATAACCTGCGTAGCCCTCATAGTATATTATGGCATATAATCAATATGTATGACTATTATAGAGGTACATGCCATCAATTATGGCTGTGAAAAAGCAGTAAATTACATTCGGCAACGGTTTCCACATATCAATCACATCGCAGAAGGCAAACGTAATGGGATGAAGCCTGGATAATGCTGTAATATACGCGACTGAATTTAACAATGTGTGGAGAGAGGCAATGGTTCTGTTATACCTACTGACTTTACAAAAGGATTGGTAATGGCGTATTGGCTTGGAACGGGTACTTTGACTAAATTGGGAGCCTACCTGATACTGTATATGCCATATTTATGAACATAACCTCTTGTGAGGCAGAAAAATAAAAATGTTCCAAAATGTGAAAATAATATGATGACTATTGTATTATAAGGGACTCACACGCAATACAATAAAACGTGTAAAGAACGCGAGATTAGTTTGAAACAAATAATACAATGGCCGTGTGGTGTCCGGCAGAGTAGAATAGCACCAACCCCTTGCACTCGTGGGTGTCGTACGAGGCAACTAATGTTTTTGAGGCAAAAGATCTAGAGTCTCCGCAGGCTGGAAAATGGGCAGCAGCGTTTTCCATTGTATTTATAACACTGCCGATCGCCAACCCGCCTGCCAAGCGGGGATATTAGGGCAATAACCTCCATTTTCGTGGGAGAAGCCCTAAGTCCTGCAGTGGACTGTTATGGACTGTGTATGATATATTTCATCATTGACGAAATATGATTTTACTAAAATAATATTAGGTTGAACTTATTTTTTTACTAACGGCCATTTGAAAGAAAAATTCAAATTTTCTGTCACCCTGTGGAAACTGAATCCACTCAACCAATCACTCGACCATCCAACTAATACAACCCAGCAAAATGTATGTTTGTGAGTTTGTATGGAGGTTATCTCCGAAACTACTGAAACGATTTTAAAAATTATTTAACCTATTATTAAAATTCTTTAACTAATGGGAAACTACACTGTTCCCGCGAGTATGGAATGTTTACAGAGATCCAACGGCGCGAGAGTGGAAACCGTCGGAACGGCTAGTGTAAAAAAGCGGAATGAATATAAAGCATCCCGTTGATTGGATAATTAATTGAACAACGTGCTGGGAAATCTCCAATCGCAGTGAAGGGGTTTTTTTAATTTTTTTATTTAGGAAAACACACACACACACACACATTAATATACGTGTATTATCTTGTTTTATTCTTATTTTTGTTTGTCAATGAGGTATGTATCTGATTACCGGCTATTATAAAAATTTTAAAATTTAGTTTTGTCATTGGCATTTTAACCATAGTTCACTTTTCTTTTAATTGTTTTTAACTGCTGTAAAACTGTGAAATGAATGAATAAATAAACTAAACACGTATAAAATCTCGAAAATTAATTTAAACTTACTACAACATATCAGCATCCACAGTTAAATGTTTTAAGTTATTGTTCAAACAGGAAAAAAGCTCAAAGCTAATTTACTAAATGGAATTTCACAAATCATAAAAAATTCATTTATTCTTGATTATTGAAAAACCCGAGCTTTATTAAACTGGTGGCTTTAAAATAATAATCGGCCAAAATATAAATGTGAAAATGTGTGAAAAGAAACCAAGTTCCTACAAACGACATCCGGGGCTTCGCTTATAAAGGGTTGAGATCTACAGTCACTTAACTGGAATCAAAGACCGACAATTTTCTAAGCCCACAGTAAAAATCTAAAACACTTTCCATTGCTTTAAAAGAAAACTCTGTGTGTTACAGTTCGCAGTCTAAGCACTATTTACTAACAATAATAAGCATTCAAATAATTTCGTTATATTGAACGTAAGCCTTGTCCACATTAATAGGGAGTTTTGCCATGATCTCCACGCCTGGGCAATGTTATTTAGGTAAAGATGAAATACGGTGGCCTGCAGGAGTCCTTGCTCATCTGGCTCTGATATTATGACTGCTGGTACCATACAATGAGGAAGGAAACCTTTTAGCGTGGTAGAGAAATTTATGGACAAGTACTCCTACTCGAAAGAAATTCCTTAATCCGTAAGGACAGACTCTATGGTTCAATTTGTAGTCAGGCCAGGCCATGAGCGTGCCCGCCATATTATGCATCACTAGTGGACCCGGCGCGACTTAGTTCACGTACACATAATTTACCCCTACCTACACATTTTTTCTTGCTTTTAAACTTTATTCTTGAATCGCCCTATGTATTGTTGAAAATCGTACGTAGTTACAATTTAAATGTCAACATTCGAATCAAAGGTCAAGAAGAATATTAATCTCCATCAATTAAAACATATTGAGAGTAACAATGTCTCATAAATAAATATGGACATTGGCAAAATTGTAAAACCAGATGCCAAAATTGTAAAAACATATTGATATAAGTAATAAATAATAACATCACATTTAATTCAGATGCGAAATAATATAAATTAGTTAAGACCTCAATTTCCATTAATCATTAGATACATTTTCAAATATCCAAAATTCAACCAATTTATAAAATGCTTTATCGAGCAACCATTTTTTAAGTTTCATTTTGAATTTAATTACATCAATTTTGTCAATGGATTCTATAAAGCAATTAACGCCATCAGCGATACCTGTCGATGAGGTTCGTATTATTGTTTACACTAACCGACATCACGTGGTCAACGTATATTGTTTATGCCTGCTTAGAACATAATATGGAGCGCGCATGGTAATCTGATTTAGTAATTTATGATATGTATTTTTCTTTGATATGTATCATAAAAAGATTTCACTTACTTATACTTTCTGAATCTCTGTTAATTGCCTAATAATAAAACGCAATTGAAAGTACTAAACATATACCTAATATTACTGTCTATTTATAATTTATTTAACAAAATGTGATAGATAATAAAAGCACCGTATAATATTAAATGGTAGTGGTACCTTATAATACATTAAAATATTTACGGAATAATAAAGGACCGTGACATAATAATTAATATTTTACAGCCCAATTAGGTACTAATTTACTATTTTATACGAATTAATTACATACATGTAATCAAGTATCCAAACGATTCCTATCATCGCGAGATCAAAAGAGCCGTCAATCTAATTGTGTAATTAACAATACTCGTCCTGCCTCAGAATTATTTGGGCCAAGATTCCCGACATTAGCTGTAACGAGAGACAACAGAAAATTGTCCTTTAATCCCGTAACAAAGTACACAATACCGTGCCTAATATTTAATATTAATTGCGAAGTACAAGGGAATTAAACGTATCAAAAGTATTAGGGTCCCATCGCCGGCTGGGTCCCTCGTCAAAGTAAGCTGTCAAAGGGGACGAAATGTAAATTATGTTGTACGAAAACGTGCGAATAGCCCCTCGACTAATTGGTCGTAGTATAGACTCACCCGAGGATCAATCTCCGAGGCACTGTACACTGCACTGTCACACAATCACTGGTAAACTGACAACTGTCACCCACGAGTTCGCCACGCGCGGGAACCCGTAGCGGCGCGCCCGTAGCACCTCTACGGCGGTCTCGCGTAGACTGGGCCCTCGCCGGCGGACCACGGCGCGCGCATCGCTCCCGAAACTGGAAAACTGGTAATTTAAACACATTTATCAAGCTAATACTGCAAATTGGACTAAATAATGATGTTACCGAGCCAGTGTTCCGACTGTTTGCCGATGCGGTGCCATTGATAATAACGTCTTGGGGTGTTAATAAATTAGTTTGCGAGTTGATTCGCGGTAATTTATCGGGCGGCGCTGCCTGATTCAATTTGGGAAGAGTTAAGCGAGCCAGAGCCAGGCTGCGGCACGAAAATGTGTTGGGTATTTGTCACCCAATAGCGCCGGCACCGGGCTTAGCTTCTGATTGCTTCCCACTTTTAGGCGGTCGCTTGCTTGACTTCTCTTTAATTAGTAATTGTATCTAAATGTGAGAATATATGTTTTTGAGTATGGTGTCTGTTTCTGCCATGTCAGGGTCTGTTTTTTAATTTTTATTCTCCAGTTTACTCGGTTTTCGGCATCCTCGGCTCGTACGCCGTTGGCTATCGCATGTAAGTTAGCTTTTATCCTGATTTCGGCCGGTATAGGCACCAATTTTTCGAACAGTGACTTCTATATACAATTCTTTCGGTCAAGGATAATTCGGGCATAGACTCATCTTTCGCATATAACTGGAGGCTATACTTGGCATAACAGCTTTTCTTAACAGAGGTACGCATTAAAAAGGCAAATGTAACGCGTTACCTGCCGTATGTTCCCTAATCATTATACTGACGCCTTCAAAGCTAGAATGAAAATGATATGCCTAGACAAGCATGCTCTGTCTTCGGCCGTATTGTCACTTACCACCAGGTGAAATGCCGTCAAATTACTAGCTAACTCTTTTAAAATAAAAAGTTAATCATCTTGGCAACAATATCCAGGTTGTGGTCTTGCGTCTTGTCTCACGGACAGGTGTACGAGTATTCTAATACAGACTATATTTGTGTATCAAATTGAGTATAGTTTTTACAGTATCGGCAACACGTTCAAGAAGTATATTAGAGGTAGAGACCTAACTATTTAGAGGCGCGCAACGCATTTGTAGCGCCGCTGATGTTGCTGATGTCCATAAGCGGCGAGGACCTTTTCCCTGACTGCCTGCCTTACGATATAAAAAAAAAATAAAGAAAACGGGAGTAATTCTCTTGGTATTGCAAACATCCAAAGAGCAGTGACTGCTTACCATCAGACAGGCCACAAGCTTGCCACCTTAGTAGTGAAAAAAATGTAAAGAAAAACGTGCTTTATGTAGTCATATACTGATCACGTACGCGTTAACAACTCAGCAAGGATGGATTTACAGCCGAATAGCGGACCAATTTACAACATAACGAGGCGAGCAAATTTACAGCGATACATTACGGATTAATCACGTTTGGACAAAGTGGAATGAGCCTGTGACGTCACTACGGATATAGCACGTCAATTTGCACGTTTCGATTAAAACTGAGGCAGGGGAGCAGCGACGTCGAAGCGACAGATAAGGAGCGTCGGTAGCCGAGTGGTTACGGCTTCCGACTCGTAAGCGAGAGATACTGAGTTCAAATCCCACTGGGAACATGTACCAATTAATCTTTTCTGAATTATGTACATTGAATACTAACCGATGCTATTACGGTGAGGGAAAACGTCGTGATGAAAGCTGCACACTCAGGCGACTGGTGTAACTATGATCCAATCTGTTCCGGTCACCCTATTAGCACGTCACGTAGGTCAGTTGGCAGTTGCTCCACTGTAATTACCTGATCTGTCCGATCGGCCCTCGTGCCCGGGAACATATCCGGGACGAGTTGGAATAGATAGAATATAATTATGTATAACCTTACCTAACCAACAGAAAAACAAAGCACAGACCCATCTCTATTAAACTGGCTTTCAAAAAAAGAAAAAATTATCTTGACGTTAATGTCCCGGTTTTGCTGTCACACGAGAGAGCCCGGAGCCCGCTTTGACAATGATGCAAGATTTGACAGATCAGGTAAAGAAGCTACGATGCCACAGACAGACACACACCTCCACACTTACACAGTGCCACAGGTAATAAAACACGTCAAACTTATATATAACACTCCTCTTTTTTCGTCAGGGATTAAAAATGAACAAATATCCTGTTAGAGCCTTTAACACGTGTCTTTTTACGACACACATAAGTTGTAAGCAGACGTCACGGCTTAAGTAAGCATCCGCTCATAAGAATCAGCTGGTACACTCGAAGAACTTACAACTCACGAAGGCATCGCACGCATTTCTTCCACAATGTGCACAGGCTTTTCTAACCGGGAGGCACGGAGGCACGCCTTGCTAACTTGTCAAGGTTGGTGGGCAATAAATTCTTAACAGTGAATACCTTCGAACGGCTTTTGATACACAAAAGCTTTGCTTTTTATACAGACTTTTAAAAGTCGATTTCGTGGAATTTTATACTTTAGTTCGTGGAGTTTTCTTATCTAAAAATTGCGTTCAATGATTCTTAAAAGCAGTCAATCACATACAATATAATTTGCGGAACTGGTAAGTTGGGGTTAATAATAATAATAATATGGGCCGCCAATCGGCTCCAGAAACATTGGTTATCTATCTATACATATAATAAAACAGTAAAATAATGTGTGTCTGTACATTGAATAAACTACCAAAAAAAATTAATGGCAATTAAGAAATTACTATATTTTTAAATTTTGTCTATCTGTTTATATGTACACGCAGATCTCCGAAACTACTGGACGAATTTGCGTCTATGACGAATTTGAATGAATCTTTTTGTGTTGTGTAGCTATTATGTCTGTGTAACATATAGGGTATAATTGCTTATGGAAATTGGAACACCTGACGTAGAACCATAGTAGTAGATTTGAAACGTAAAATCTAGGCCATGTATCATCTAATTCGGTTAGGTAGAATAAGTTATACAGCTTGACCTCTCTTTTAAGTACTAGCTTTCATACATTACGGAGTTCATTTAAAATGGTCGCTCGGGCAATAGATCAACTGACATAAAAACGATTTTCACGCGGACGAAGTTGCGGGCAAAAGCTAGTTGAATATAAGAATAAAAAGCCAGCTAAAGAAATATGTAGTCCTACACCCCTGAGTTGGCAAATAAGCGCAACGCGTGATGGTAAGCAGTCACCGTTACCTTTGGACGTTTACAACTTCCAACCGACAATACTCGAGCGGCAAACGGGACTATGCGTCCATCAAAATGAAGGAAATTTATCAATCAGAGAGCCGTATTGAACGCAGTGCGTTCACTTAGAAGCACTTACTTAAAGCTACTTTACTTAGACAAGCATTGTGTATGAATACAGATGCCTAACAGTATTTCGAACGAGTTAGATCTAATCATCTTTAACGAGAATTACAAGAGTACATTACAAGGAAATGGAAAGTGTTTCCAATGATATATTGTATTTGTGTGTATTTGAGTACATGATATTTAGTCTGAAATGTCATGTAAAAATGTAGGAGCAGGTTAAGGTATTCGGCTCGTAAGCGAGAGGTACTTGGTTCGAATCCCACTACGGCCCAATGACCAATGATCATTTTTGGAGTTATGGACGTTAGTTGAATACTAACCGGTCTTCTTACGGTGAGGGAGAACATAATGATGAAACCTGCACATTCAAGCGACTGAATGTGTAACCATGATCCAATCTCGTAGCAAGGTCACGGAGGTCAGATGGCAGTCGCTTCACTGTAATGCCCTGAACTGCCAAATTCAGGATCATGGTCAAGACGGACTTCAGGCCCTCGCGCGCGAGTGTACAACCGGGATTAACGCCAATATTGATTTTATTTATAACATGTATAAATGGTAACTAATAAAACTATGCCATTCTTTCTCATTTACTTGTAAAATCAGATACACCTAAACAATGATGTCTTTCCCTGTTCCCTGGTTTCCTGTTCAGCTGGGATCAGACCAAACGAGCAAATTGTTTGTTCTATTTCTGTCCCCCAACCTTTCATTTTCTCTTTGTGAAAACTGAGGCAAACCATTCCATCGATATTGATCTTTGTTCTCGGATATTCGTATATTCTATATACTAATCATCACTATCACTACATACTATAAAACAAGTCCCACGCCGCGTCTGTTTGTCTGACTGTTCGCGATAAATTCAAAAACTGCTAAGCGGATTTTCATGCGGGTTTTACCAATAGACAGAGTGATTCATAAGGAAGGTATAGTTGTATAATTTTTAAAAGTGACTACCAGTGCAAAGCCGAAACAGGTCGCTAGTGTTCTAATAATAAAAAAACTAAGCAAGTAAAAAATAAATGAATAAATAAATATTCGTGGACAAATTCACACAGCGCCATCTAGCCCCAAACTAAGCAAAGCTTGTGCTATGGGTACTAGATAACTGATAAACTACTTAAATACTTTTAAATACATACTTATTATACATAGAACACCCAGACCCGTAACAAAAATTAAAATTCATCATTTCAATTTCTGCCCGGCCGGGAATTGAACCCGGGACCTCTTGCGTGGCAGAACGGCATTTTGACCACTGAACCACTGAGGTCGTCAAAGTGTTTCTCTCTTGTATATAATTTTTTTATTATAAGTATTTCTTTTGTGGGCACTGTAATAAGACTACGCTAAGTCCGAATCGCTTGTTAAAAAAATTAAAATCCCTGTATGGCAAGTTTTTAAACGTTGTAGGACGTCATTCATAAAAGTCATAACAAACAATTTGATTTCTGTAGGATGGTTTATTTTCGTGAGTTATGAAAAATATTATCAAATAAAGGGCAAAACAATTAAAAAGGAAGTGCAGGGGATAATTTTCAGCATGATTAATCATTTAGACAAACTAAAAGTACAAGTTCAAGCTAATAGTAAATTAAGAACTGAATGTTCACAAGAAGGACTCACATATAATTTTTACTACTGTCAGTCAATACGGACTTATCGTGGTCCTATTATACCTGTCTGCTGCTATAATCCTATGTTTCTTTCCATACCAAGGTTGTCTCGAAGAGATCACATTAGTGATAAGACCGCCCTTTGTACTGCTTACCACATTTTATTTTTCTGTATATGTGTCCTTTGGTGTGCAAATAAAGAGTTGTAGTCTATTATCTCATAACACTTGTTTTACAGGCTACAATACTTTCAAAATCAATTAAGAAGCCTCGAAATCGGCTCCAGAACTCCTATTCCTCTCCAGCCTTTAAGGCTCGCTTTACAACTGTCAGCTTCCAGTGAACTTGTTCAATAAAACACGCGACTACAAGCCCCGGACCGTCTAAGTTCCGCCACCATAAATTCAAAGGGGGACGCGCAAGAAATTAAATCACAAGAAAGGAAATTACTCGCTGTGTGTATCTGTCAAACGGCCGCGGAGCGGAAGCGGTGGCCTACGCACTTCGGATACAGTTTTCGGAGGTAACAACAGTTGGGGGCCTTGCGGGGGGACGACACGATACAATAAGATGTCGTGCTCCCTGGCAACCCCGTCGTCTGTTTTGCTAAAAAGTAGAAAAATCTTGCTATCTTACCCACTCACCACGTTTATTTATATTAATTCATTTTCAGTTATCTATCTATTTATCTGTACATTATCTCTGGTTTGGTTATAGTTGCATAAACGGTTCCCCTCCTAGTTTTTGTCTAGTAGCTTCTCTTGCACCGCCTACCTTTTTCTTTATCCATTATAGACTGTGGTTGACTGGTAGATAAGGCTATTTTAGCTTTAAGTCCGCCACTGTACTATTTTGTGCATGAAGATTTAATAAATAATAATAAATAATATAATAATGGGACTGGAATCTAGTGTTATCTGTGTTGCGACAGGTAACTTTGTAGAGCGCCAAATTTAAACCAGGGCCGCTGCCAGGGGTCCTAGAAGAACATTAATTTTCAACGCCAAGACTTTTCCTGCAGGATCCAGGGTCCAGGATTTGGCAGAATAGGTTATTAAAGTAGAGTGAGTGCCAGCTGACCTCCGTGACCCTGATACCAGGAGAGCCTGACTACATTGGATCATGGTTACAAATACAAATACTTTATTGGTAACAGTGTTACAAGTCAATTGATAATGAATGATATAAGTATTACACTTTCATAATATTTTCAAAATGTCACGAAATTATATTATCTATTACATAAAACAGTCGTTACTTATTACAATTATGACAAGAAATAATAATAGACCGGTTTTACGGCAACAAAAATAAATTAAAGTACACATTTTGGTGTGTACATTTTAAATTAACAAATTTGTCAAAGTCGTAAACGCATTGATCCAGTAACCACTTCTTTAGTTTAAATTTAAAACTATTGATGGTAGTTGCATTTTTAACGTGTTCCGGGAGTTTATTGAAGACAGTAGGCCCCAAAACATACACCGACCGTTCGAATTTTGTAAGCTTATGGAGCACTGGGAGAAGTTGGCCCTCGTCTTTGTTGCTTCTTAAGGCGCGCGACGATACATGCTTCCGATTGAACATTCTTCCGATTTTACATTCTGGTAAGTGAATATCGCAATCTGATATATACGAGTATACTCACATGGTAGTGTGAGTATGCCAAATTTTTTAAATAAAGATCTGCAGGATTCCTTCTGGTCAGTGATGCCGACAACGGCACGTACCGCCCGCTTTTGGGCCACAAAAGCGCGGTGCCACCCGGAGGCACGCGCCCATAATTCCGCCCCGTAAGACAGTACCGAGTGGACAGTGGCGACATAACTTGATCGCAGCACACCGCGCTCAGCGGTGCCTGCGAGGCGACGCAACACGAAAGAGGCACGGCCAAGCTTCCCGCATACCTCGTCAATATGGGACTCCCAAGTGAGGGCATTGTCTACGTGAAAATCCAACACATTCAGTCACCCGAATGTGCATTTTTCATCACGATATTTTCGCAGACCGTAATAGCATCGGTTAGTGTTCAACTAATGTATATAACTCAGAAAAGAGTCATTGGTACATGGCAGCAGTGGGATTTGAATCCGGTACATCTTGCTTGCGAGTCGGACACCGTAACCAGTCTAGGCCACCGACGCTCCAGCAATAAAATGATATTTATATGTAAATAATTGTGGCAGGTACTAACCCTCGACGCGTTGCCTAGTTTACACGAGTGTTTTAATACCAAATTTTATGAAGTTCCATACTCAATTTTATTTATACTCATATTTTCAGGTTAAAATGTTGCTGGAAGTAAGCTACGTGTCATTTCTATTGCCACGTCAACTTTCACATTCAAGAAAAAATCATTCTGAAATCAACTCAAACAGCAATAGTCAGAAAAAATATTCTGTTTCACGAAAAAAATAACTCCACATATCTGCGTAGTTCATGTCTTCATCCACAGATAATTTCATACTTTGGTATGCAGCCAATTAAACGCGCCCTGCCAAGAATTAAAAAATGAAGTGTAGGTAATGATAACAAATGTTATTTTATGAGACAGCTGTATGAAAATTTGTTTGCGGTGCTGAAGTTCGACTAGCTTCAAAGTACGAAACGGTCACCCATCCAGCTCCCGGATTCTGCAAGCTTTGCTTAACCTTGGTTATGGGTCTCGCAAGCACGCTGCCAGTCATCAGTGCTGCTTTTAATCGATGTATGAACTTGTGTATGTGAAAATCACGTAAAGTAAGCCACGACGACGCGACCGTCGTGCGTCGTGTCGTGTCGTAATCGTCTCCACTAAAGCCGCTCGAGCCTTCTCGAGGGGCGAGTTACGTTTACGCACGAGTTGGTTTTCCTGCTCGATGGTTTTTTTAAACGACACGCGCAACGAATTTGGGAAGAAAGTTCCGGCGAACGTCAGTGTCGGGTTTGTGTCGGGAGACGTTCGCGTCACTGCGTTTTCCCTGTTGCGGTGTGGACGGGAATTTCGAACTTTTTTTTGAACACATTTGTCCACAGAGGACTCGGTGATTTGACCGCCATCTTACCTGATGGTAAGTGTTGATGCGGCCGAACGTGGAGCATGCCTGTCTAGGAACAGCCTATTAATTGCCCATTTTTTGTATAAATGTTTTGTTAACCTTGAAGGCGTCTAGATTATAATTATAGATTAGATAGAAGATTACGTACGCATTATAAAGGAGTTAAAAGCGGCTGCGAATAGCTGGAAAATCAACGACATAAGAATCGACGAATGATTGTCTCGTGTGGACGGACAATCAGATTATCGATATACATATTTTCAATTCAATTTGCAAACTGATTGGATTCAAGTCGTGTGGAAGCCCCTTCAATTTTTCACTAAACTACTGAACCTGGTTTCGTAAAAACCTTTTCCGATTAAAAAAGGTAGGTGTAGGATAGGGGTAGGATGCCACGCGGACGAAGTCTTGCCGGGCCCACTAGTTAATACAAAAAAAAAATTTTTTGAGTAAACTTTCAACTTATTTTAGAAAAACTTACGTAAATATATTCAAACACAGAAACCTAACAATATCCCCGCGGATTTCCGTTACGTACTGTTGCCCTTAAGGAAAACTTTCCCTCTCTACCCACCTTGCCAAGGGCGCGATGACAGAAATATCGCCGGGCGCTCAGAAATAACGGCCCCGGATCGACAAAAGCTTTTAAGAGATGAGAAGATCAACCAGCAGCCCATTCTGTGCTAATACATACCAGACAAGATACAGGGCCCTTGCCCATAATTTCTTTGCGAGAACGCACGCTGGAGCACCGCGCCTTTCCCCTGTGGAAATGCCCGTAATTTCTTGATCTACAAATCTTTGTAGATTTGTTGCTCGATTTTGATTCGTGGCGCTTCGGCTTTAGGACGATGCACGACTGTGGGGTTACCCTCATAGATAGGTAAGAAATTTAGTACTATATCGGAATATCTTTGTTTGTCATTAAAGCAACATTTCAAAGGAATTAATATCGTTTTCTTCATTTTATGTGAACTTGTATTATTCATTTGACCTGGCACCTAGCGCGAAGAAATAAAAAACTGCGCACCATTTTTTGTATAAATGTTTTGTTAACGTTTTCGCTGTGTTAGTAATTATAATTATATACAGGTCTATTTTTTTTCTCGCATGTGTGATGAAAAACGTCGTTTGAAGCGTGCATCAGTGACAGACCGTACTAACGGAAAAACTAATGGCTATTTTCTGGTCACAGGAAAAAGGCCTTTTAAGAAAACACCGGTCTGTTAATAGTCTTCGCCCTCTACATTATCAATAAGTTAGGATTTGGTACTGTGTTACTCAGCACAAGCAAGCTAACATTGAAATATATAGGCAGAAACGAGTAAGGGTACCTAAAGAACCGATAAATATAGCCAATGAAATGAACAAACCCACTACTCATTGAACCTTGTTGTGGCCAACAAAATAATTTTAATTTTCACAGCGTACATTTAGTTTAAAACAAACCCAAACTAAAGGCCTGACGCTCAGTCCGTAGCTCCGTTCATCAGTAAAATAGGGACTCTGGGCGCTCTACACACGATGGAGCATCGGCATCAGAAAATTCAATTTCTTTACAACGTGCCGATCGAGTACACTTTGTTACTATTAAAAAGAGGCCACATTCTGTATTAGATCATGCCGAATATGGTGCTGTTTCTGTTTTAACACAATATACAGGGTGTCCCGTAAGTCGACGTCAAGCCGGATTCGGGTGATAGTCCAAATCATAATAGTTACTAGAAAAATAAAAAATAAAATCTAAGTCTTGAATTTTTTAAATTATAGGCATTTCTTTATTTTTCGAGAAAATATACACCCTGTGATGGTTTTTTAGCTCCTGTTGCTACAAATCTTAACTTTTTTTCAATTTTATTTTTCTTATGTAATCCCGAATAGTGCTAATCTAACCTATTACTTAGAATTCTAAGTCAACTGCTCCAGCTTGGAAGAAAGTGTCACATTATGCCGTACAATTAATAGACAATTAATATTTTGTACAACTTTAACGGACTGTACTGAAAAAAAAAAGTACTACGCCAGGTTGGCAAGTAGCACGAAAAGTTGACGCATTTAATAAGAATTCTAAAATGGAATAACGCTTGCTACTTTATTTCTTTGATTACGGGGGAAAAAAATTCCTTCAAGAAACCCAGTTTCGAAAAATTTTTCAGTCCGGAAATCCGGAAAGTCCGGAAATCTGCTTTACTTCCAGGAGGGCGACCAACTGTCTCTAGGTGGTATCGGGTTCCTAGTCCACAAATCCCTCGTGAACAACATCGTCAAGATCGAGAGTGTGTCGTCTAGGGTTGCGTACCTTATACTCAGAATTACCAAGCGGTATTCGTTGAAGGTCATACAGGTCTACGCACCGACTTCGACTCACTCCGACGATGAAGTGGAGGCTATGTATGAGGATATTTCTACAGCCATACATACGTCCAAAACACATTACACCGTTGTCATGGGGGATTTTAACGCGAAACTGGGCAAACAAAGCGGAGACGAGTCGAGAGTGGGGCAATTTGGAGTTGTAAGTCGGAACGCCCGTGGCCAGATGCTAGCTGGCTTTCTGGAGAAAGAGGGACTCTTTATGATGAACTCATTTTTCGGGAAGCCGGATCATCGCAGATGGACGTGGGTTAGTCCCAATGGTGTCACAAAAAATGAGATTAACTTCATCCTGTCTACGAAACGGCATATATTCAATGATGTCTCGGTGATCAAGCGTAAAAATTGGCAGTGATCACCGCTTGGTAAGAGGCACATTGAATATTAATTCATAGCTAGAAAGATCGAGATTGATGAGGTCCATGCTCCGGCCTATACCCATCCAAATCCAAAACCCCGAGAGCTTTCAACTCGAATTATAAAATCGCTTCGAGTGCCTAGGAGAGTGCGTCGACGTGGACGACTACAATAACAGGTTCGTGGAAACTGTCTATACAGTTGGGAATGGTTTGGGTTGAGAACAAGCAAACTCTCCGACGATACCCTCAAACTCATGGAAGAAAGACGTGCAATGACTCTGCAATCCCCTGATGATGTCTCTCAATTTAGGCGACTTAATCGACAGATCTCCAAGTCTCTGACTCGCGACATACACCGATTCAATACTATAAATATTGAGGCGGCGATCGAGCGGAACAACGGCTCTAAAGTCTTTGCGAGAGATCTGTCGATTGGACAGAGCCAGTTGACGAGACTAAAACGGATGACGGCAGAGTTGTTACGACCAAGTCCGAGGTTTTGAAAGAAGTCGAGAGGTTCTATGGACAGTTCAACACGACAACACGGGCACCTGTTACCAGTATGGCAAAAGACCCCAAAGCCAAGTTGACCCGACACTACACCGAAGATATCCTGGACATCAGCCTGTACGAGATTAGTATGGCTCTCAAACAGCTTAAGAACAACAAGGCGCCGGGTGATGATGGAATTACGGCTAAGCTTCTGAAAGCGGGTGGCAAACCTGTGCTTAAGACCCTTCAGTAACTGTTCAATTCCGTCATCCTCGAGGGAAATACGCCGGAAACATGGCACAGAAGTATAGTGATATTGTTCTTCAAGAAAGGTGACAAGGCTCTCTTGAAGAACTTCAGACCAATAGCGCTGCTGACCCATGTTTATATGCTGTTTTCGAGAGTCATTACAAATCGTCTCGCACGCAGGTTTGATGACTTCCAGCCTCCCGAACAAGCCGGATTCCGAAAAGGTTTAGTACCATAGACCACATACATACGCTGCGGCAGGTTAAACAGAAGACCAAAGAGTATAACCGGCCATTGTGCTTGACGTTTGTGGACTATGAGAAAGCCTTCGATTCGATCGAAACTTGGGCGGTGCTCCAGTCTCTACAGCGGTGCCAAATTGACTATCGATATATCGAAGCACTGAAGTGTTTGTACGAAAACGCCACTATGTCAGTTCGTCTCCAGGATAAGACCACAGAACCTATTCAGCTGCAGCGAGGTGTTAGACAAGGTGATGTCATATCACCGAAGTTATTCACCGCTGCACTGGAGTATATCTTTAGGCTTCTGGACTGGGACGGACTTGGCATCAATATTAACGGCAAGTACCTCACTCACCTTAGATTTGTTGACGATATCGTAGTCATGGCTGAAACCCTGGAAGACTTGGGCAAAATGCTCGATGACCTTTGTAGTGCCTCTCAACAAGTAGGTCTTAAAATGAACATGGACAAGACGAAAATTATGTCGAATGTCCACGTTGTGCCTACTCCAGTGACAGTTGGAGGTATTCCACTTGAAGTTGTTGACGACTATTCATACCTAGGACAAATAGTCCAGCTAGGTAGGTCCAACTTCAAGAAAGAGGTCAATCGACGAATCCAACTCGGTTGGGCAGCATTCGGGAAGCTACGCCATATATTTTCGTCCCAATTACCGCAGTGTCTCAAGACGAAGGTCTTTGACTAATGTGTGTTACCAGTGATGACTTACGGAACTGATACGTGGCCGCTCACTGGGGGCCTTATAAGAAAGCTCACTGTTACCCAAAGGGCAATGGAAAGAGCTATGCTCGGAGTCTCTTTGCGCGATCGAATCAGAAATGAGGAGATCCGCATACGAACCAAGGTCACCGACATAGCTCAAATGATTGCCAAACTAAAGTGGCAGTGGGCAGGGCACATAGTTCGAAGAACAGATGGCCGATGGGGCAGTATAGTTCTCGAGTGGCGACCACGTGCCGGAAGACGCAGCGTGGGTAGACCTTCCACAAGGTGGACCGACGACCTGGTAAGGATCGCAGGTACCAGCTGGATTCGGAAAGCACAGGACCGGCCATTGTGGAGATCTCTGGGGGAGGCCTATGCCCAGCAGTGGGCGTCTTCTGGCTGATATGATGATGATGATGATGATTTAGTATCAATGAAATGTAGCTTTAAATTAAATCACTTTTTTACACTAGTTCCACTATATTACACAAATTTTTAATATTTTTTTTTTAAAAGACAAGCCTCGACCTTTGCAGAACACCTTAATAAGGAAAACCATATTTTTAATTCAGATAATGGCATAAAATATCTTCATATAGCTGGGAAATGACGTAGACTGGATGGACTAGAAGCTATATAAGTGAACAGACTGAAGAAGGATAATATAATTAATGACCAAATTTCCTTATCGACATCACCTATTTTAAATTATTTTAATTGACATACCTTCGGTATAATTTATATTTTTTGCCATTTATTTAAATGTGTAACAATTGACGTACTTATAAAATTTTGACTTCTTGTAATTTGTATTATGTTGACATACTGTACATTTCTCTGCACTGTGACATCTTAACATTATTGTATACTGTCGGTACCCACATCAATTTAAATTATTATGTGTCTGTACCTACATATAGATTATAAACAAAATAAAAAATCATTGCCTGAAGATAAGTAATTCGTAACCGGTAGCAATTTAATAACAAATTGTATAATAAAGTGGAACTAGTGTAATAAAGTGATTTAATTCATAATAATGGAGTTCCATCATGAAGTGATAACACAAAGTGATAAAGAAATGTAGCTTTATTCTAAATATAATTTAATGGCAATTTGTGTTTGCAATGTGGCTGCCGCGGCTGGCGCGTATCGTCTCTGGTTTAGGTATTAGCCATAGGACTATCTATGTCAGTTTACACAGCACTGGTCTAGTGGCGAGACCGATAACCCACCCGGGAAACCCGGGAATCTATGAATTGGATGGGTGACCGTTTCATACACTGAGACTAGGCAAACTTCAGCACCGCAACGAGCTCGCTAAAGTGCGCCTCCTAAAATAGTTGGCGAAGCGAGGTAAACCGAGGTTGTCCGCTGTGAACCCGGAGACTGATCGATTGGCACCCCAAAATTCCAATACCGAATGAAGCTTGTGCAGAATATATCATTCAAAACATTTGCAGAAGCAAGTATAACCAAACCATAGACCGGTTAATTCAATATTGAACCAGCCGAAGTGTGTACGATAACACAGCCGTCTTTAATGAGAAATAGTTGCCAGTTGGAGCAGTTAAGTTGGGTGAGATATTTAGTCTGGAGAGTTCCACGACGATAACTGGACAGGCCCGTATCAGCTGATTTGTCGGACTATCTCTTTTATACTCGTAGACGGAGACAGGGACAGACGTATAAGTTGCAGGTAGATGAGCTACCTCAACTTTTGTTCTATAACTTCGGACATGTTCTTTAATTTTAATCATATCGAATTAACTAAGTAATAATATCACCGGGTACCTGATGAGAAGAATTATTTCGTCTACACTAAATAGGTACTATATATAATGGATAAACTTAAAAATTACTTAAACTATTTTAAAAATCCTTTCATCTATAGAAAGCTACATTATGAGCAAATAACTTACGCTAAATATGAAGCTTACGATAAAAACTTCTTTGCTGTCAAAGACAAAGCTGAGACATAGCTAAATATTAATTTAATAAAAAGTAATGGACATCTTGATCCTCTTACTAGGAATTTTACAGTCCATGAACATTACAGCTGAATATTGAAAAGAAGAAATTAAATTTAAATGAATTTGAAACTGCACTAAGAAAATGAAAATTGAAAATTACTCTTGTTTATGCAATTATTGAAACCTTACTTAATAAATATTATTTATCCATAAAAACAATATATTTATCGACTTTAATTGTATACGTATATCCGTCTGATGGACAGCGGCCACCATCGTCTAGAATATCTGCAACCTGTAGATTACCAGTATACAGAGAGAGGATGTGGTGCCTAAAGACTTCAGGAGAGAGATCAATCCATATCTTGCACGTGCGCGGTATAAAGGCGCGATGACTGTATATAGGTACAAACACACCAACAGTCTGATCCGAGAAAGGGAGAGATTCTAATAACTTCTAAAAGACTTTCTGAAATGTACTTACCGTTTGACTGATAACTTGCAGCTCATCAGTGGTGCTATCACTCTAAAGTTAAAACTGTGTAATTTAAAAGTGTCCTTCCATTATCATGATAACGGTGATTATCACGTCGCCTTCTTCTTCTAATTTGTTTAACATGATTATTCAAATTTATTGAGTTTTATACCAATACTGTTTTATTATGTACATTTTGTACTTGAAAATTATACAGGAATGAGATGGATCATATTTTGTTTTGAGTAGGTCAAAAAAAAAAGAAACCTGACCTTTAGGAAGCCAATTTCAAAAAGCAAACAGGTTGTTTCAAATTCTACAAAACGAACTACCTACATGACGATTATTTTGAAGTATTTGTTTAAAATAATGTAAATATTTTACGGTTTAATTGATAATTTCAGTAATTTTTATTGAACGTTTAAACGACCAGTAGAAGGATTTGGGTTATCTATTAGGTACCTACACGTTGCTAAATTACATAAAATTGCGTAACAAATATCTAGACACATGTCTTCAAAACCATTCGCGTTTATTCTTAATTATTATGTAATAGGCTTGTCAGTGAAACAAGATCCGGGTATAAAATTAGTAATGCCGGGTATCCGGACAATTATTACGCCCGTTATCCGGGTAATCGTCTGCCCGATTGTCGTTAAGTACTGTTGATGTCCCACTTAAATACAGATTTGTTTTAATTATCTGTGGCAATAGCCAGACTCGCAGGCCTTAAAATCATCCCGATGTTTTTACGAGGCGAGGAAAGTTATATTACATTTTTGCGGGTACTTATGAGAAGTTGTTTCCTTACTGGGATTATCGAGTTTTAAGGTGTTGCTGGGGAGTTTCTTTCGGTTTGGTATTCATCTGTATTATGCTAAGTTTATATAGCGTAAGTTTGTAATTACGGATGGATGATTGTTACTGAATAAACTGTTAGATGAAATTTGTGAATGAAACGCGCGAAAAGGTTCTCGCGGAACCGGGTCCGGAATGTAAAATCCGAATTTTACGAGGACGAAGTGGCAGGCAAAAGCTAGTCATAATATAAAATTGAGTTTATAATTATTTTACAATAATAATAATAATAATTAATAAATATTCGTGGACAAATTCACACAGCGCCATCTAGCCCCAAACTAAGCAAAGCTTGTACTATGGTTGCTAGATAACTGATATACTACTTAAATACTACAGTAGATGATTTAGTACAAGCCGATGGATGCAAAAGGCACAGTGCCTACTTCCTTCCTGGTAAACTTAGACCATGTATTTATTAACCGCCGACGAAAAAAAGAGGGGTGTTATAAGTTTCACGTGTGTATCTGCGGCTTTGTCTCTCTGTGTGTCTGTGTGTGGTATCGTAGCTTCCGATCGGATGGACTGATTTTGTTGCGGATTTATCTATTCCAAAGCCAGTTTAAGTTTAATCAAGATGGTTTTGAGGTTTCTCTCTTTAAACAGTAGTTCAGTAGTTTAGAAAATATTTAACTAAACAGGAACACAGGATTCACTGATCAGATCAGTAATGTTCTCAAAAAAGCTGGGGTCCGAAGTGGTAAGAATAAAAGGAGATGTATGAAAAGAGTTGTGGATATATGCGAGGCTTGGGAGTTGTGTCAGGACAGAGCAAAGTGGCGGTCCATAGTCTCTGCCTACCCCACATGTGGGATAGAGGCGTGAGCTTTATTTATGTATGTATGTAAACAGGAACTTGGTCGGGGGTTCTTCGACTTATTCTAGCGATTAGGTAATTCCGGTGTACGTCTGTTTTTCGTATTGATTTGTATTTAATTTGCACATATCTATATGAAAACGGCCCTGACGAAACACGTGTACCTATTAAACAAAGTAATACCAATATAAGCTGTATCTGTTGTGTTGTTTTCTTTATTTCAATATTGTATACTTGTTTTTGTGCACAATAAACTGTTAAATAAATAAATAAATAGAATAAATATAATAATAATCAGCTTGGCGTTAATGTCCCGGTTGTGCTCTCGCGCACGAGGGCCCGGGGACCGCCTTGACCATGATCCAGGATTTGGCAGGTCAAGTAATTACAGTGGAGCGACTGCCATCTGACCTCCATGACTCTGCTACCAGGGGAACCTGACCAGATTGGATCATGGTTACACATCCAGTCGCCTGAATGTGCAGGTTTCATCACGATGTTTTCCCTCATCGTAAGACCATCGGTTAGTATTCTACTAATGTACATAACTCAGAAAACAGTCATTGGTACATGGCCGGAGCGGGATTCGAACCCGGGACCTCTGGCTTACGAGTCGGATACTCTAACCGCTCGGCCACCGACGCTCTCTCCAATACCAATGTAAATATCTGAGCATATTACTAGAATTCTAGTTATCGAAGCGGACTTTCCATTTTTGTAGTTCCCATTTCCTACACATCAATAAACAAGCTGAGTATAAATGGAGGACAAACTTGACAAGAATGCGCTGTCCCATCCCCCGCCTTCGGAACACCCCAAGGTCAATACTAGGCACACAATATTCTCATAGCGATATTTTCCAGGGACATAATAGGCAAATAATTAAAATCCACCTTGCGAGAATATATATGTTACCTTGATATTTGAAACACGAATAGCAAAACCAAAACATTGATTTGAATCAAAATAAGGAAGATAGTGAAACTCCTACTACAGGTACTTTAGAGATTAATCATTTTTTCGGCTTGGTTACATTCCAATGGGCTGGGGGCCTGGTGATCTGTAAAACAGGTATTTATAACCTAGTACAGACACCAGTCTCTCACGCAGGTTATTCCTACTGTATAATTTTATATTTTTATTATAAAACATATTTTTGTATAGTTCATAAGAGCCTGTGAAGAGAAAATAAGCCTATTATTTATTATTTATTTATTTATTTAGGTAGGCCGTTAGTGGGCTGTGACGTCACAACCCCCTGAGAAACACACAGCTAATGTATTTTTTTTAAATAACTCAATTGTTTTGGACAGTTTTTAATTTTTTTTTTAATATTCTTTATAATATTATACCCATTTTTATATTGTGTTAAGAAGTATGGCAATTCAGTATTTATTTATTTGCTGCAAACATCTAATGCTAAATCACATGCTAATCATGAGTGCCTCTTATTTAGATGAAGATGTGTTTACGTCATCTAAATGGCTGCTGTGCGCACTTATCTATACATATTCTATATATACATTTAATAAAATCGTAAAGACAAAAAGTCGTTACATTGAAGTTAATCGAAATAAAATCAATCAGGGTGACTTAAAATGACTAACCAAACGAAAAAAGACACTCTTTAAAATATTTGCTTGTTTGTTTGTCTGTCTGAACGCACATCACATAACACGACTAAACGGAATAAGATGAAATTTTGTATAGTAACATACAGTTGTAAAAAGTTAAATCCCGGGCCAATATTTAGGCTACAAAACTTCTCAAAAATTGCCTGAGTAATAATAAACCAGCAACAAAAATTCTGGTGCGGTACAAAGATAGTATTTTTATACCATATTTACTTTCCCGTGAGACAAAATGTATACAAACCACAAAAAGGTAATTTATGATACCATATTTTCATCAATTACAAAAAATTAATCAAATAATTGCTATTTTAACTAGGGCTCTGTGCTAATAAACAATACTACAACAGATTTAGGTGTTATTTTTTCATCCAAAACTAACCATTTATGAAAAATGAAACATATAATATTTACCGGTTATTCTTAACATAATTGTTCGTATTATAAAACCTGAAAGCACGGTGAATATCAAACTATGAACGCATTTTAATACCAAATAAAGATAAACAGTTATTTCAAACAATTAATTACTCTTGATCAACTTGTTGCCGCGAGTGCGAATCCTTTCCGATTATTTTCATATTTTGTAGTTATTCTCTGTTAAAGTTATAGTTTATGTGCAGTTTTATTATTGAGTTATGTTATTACATTTTGTTATTGTTGAATATATGTTATCTGCACGTTAATTTGGTTCAAAATGAGTGAACCTGGTCCGAGCAATGCATGCAGTTTTATTCGCCGAAGAAAAAGTGTTCCAAGCATACTCCAATGCGTTCTACAGATAAGGAGACTGTTATTAACATATTCAAACATGTAGAAGAAAGTTGGACCAGGATTCGTATCCTTACAAACGTGATATTGTTGTAAGTTTGACAACCATTGTTTTCTTTGTTTACACTTTGTCTCACGGGAAAGTAAATAAGGTATAGAGATCCACTAAAGTGACAAAAGCCAAGCTGATCTAATTCCCAGTACATTTACAATAGCTAGAGAGCTCAGCGTATTTTTGACATGATGAGGCTATTGTAAAATATTTTCTATGTTGTTAATTCACAGGTTGGTCCCCCCCGCACTACGTAGACCCTCTGTTGGTCACCACGCGAAAGTTCGAAAGACCGTTGCTCGCTGTTTGTCTGCCGTTTAACATAACAAGGTACATTATTGGGAAAAGGTATGTACAGTACTGATCTTTAATTTATTATATTTAATGACCTACCTTTATTACCTACTTACTTTTATTTATTTACTAAATGACCCAGCGCGACTGCGTTCGCGTTGTGTTCTACTCATATGCTACTCTACTTCAAAAAACCTACCCTACACCTACATTGTATACTATAGTATAGTATATATAGGCACAATTTATTTATACTACGGCACAGTCAATTCATCATTTATTTACTCATTACTCATTACAAATTAATAGGTAGCAGACTCCGGCCCTGTGTAACAAACGGCTTTTCGAATGTCACAATATCACAGAAATAAAATATAAATTAAAAATCACAAACGAAACAAATAGATTTATTTATCTACTTTTAATACATACATCTCTTTGATATAAAAATAGATTATTCTAATCAAAAATGTTGATATACCTAGCCGATTGCACAAAAACTTTGATTTTATGAATTCGTAAATAGCATACTGAAAGCTAGCTCCCGGCCGATCATAAATGTTTGAATTTCGAATGTTATATTTTCTAAACATTTCTTATGTTTCACTCAATCATTGATTTAAAACAAATTGGCGGTGTATCGAAATTTTTATCATAAATTGAAGTTCGTTGTCCGTAGCAAAAATGGAATTAACGCGAAAATATTTTAGGGTGATGATTTTTATGATTTTAAAAGTTCAGTCTCCGCAAGACTTGACTGCTCATTCGCGAATCTTTCAAATTGAAACCAATGTCGATGTATCACCATAGCCAATTAGGCGACAGCTGGGTAATACTAACACAGCAACATTTCTTAATGACTTTATGAATTAAGTTTAACAGGAAGCTTTGAGACAAAGTTGGAATCAATGACCATTGTTGCACACTGGGCGCCTTGCTCTGGGACCTTTAAACTTACTACACCTTGTACTGAACTACATACCTATTTTACTACAGTTTTGTAACTTTAAAAGACTATACTGAGGTACTATAAAAGAGTAGGTAGTAGCGACAATATCGCTTTGTTACAGTACAATGATAACAAGAGCAATAATAATTTATCACAACAAAAGCTATTTTAGAAAGTTTTGAAGTAACGATTGTTGAGTTTTAGAAATTAAATCGACTCTTCTGTAGTTTTATTCCAATAATCTGGATGTAGTTCAAGTTCAAGCGTATTGAACTTGAACTACATCCGACATTGACGACCTGAGTGGTTCAGTGGTCAACATCTGCCACGCAATAGGTCCCGGGTTCGATTCCCGGCCGGGCAGAAATTGAAATGATGAATTTTAATTTCTGTTACGGGTCTGGGTGTTCTATGTATAATAAGTATGTATTTAAAAGTATTTAAGTAGTTTATCAGTTATCTAGCACCCATAGCACAAGCTTTGCTTAGTTTGAGGCTAGATGGCGCTGTGTGAATTTGTCCACGAAAATTTATTTATTTAATTTATTGAAGAATTCGATAAACAGCATTTTGGCCCTTCCATTCTCGATCAAATAAAAATAAATAAATGCCCTAATTGTTTAACCAGTCTCCGAGACCCCAGCGGAAGACCTTCGTCAACCTCGCTTTACCAAAGGTACATCTATAAAATATATTATACATTTATAAAACATCATTTCGAATTTTACAGCAGCCCTAACACCTGGTGGCGCAGATTACAACAGCGATCTAAGTTTTAGAAATTATCACAGTATGCGCATAAAGATGTATACCAAAAGATACGGGAACTCCACCAAAGACAGTTAAGACAATAGCTACATAAATCTATAACTGACCAATGTTTTTATAATGTGAAGGATTTTTTTACTTTTAATAATGACAAGTATTTACAAATGTTATTATTAAAATTCAAAATTGTGTCAAACTTATAGAAATTAAAATTTTGAATGCTGTTAGTTGGTCAAATGTGTTGTTCTAGTTTTAAATATTGTGACCTTACAAGACCTTATAAGTGACCTTACAATTCATACTATAATAAAATAGTCTAGGAGTCTATAAAAATCACATAAAAGGCTGTTTAGAAAGATTATCCGATTGAAAGGAACGGCTGAATAGAAAAACGCTTTGAAGCAACATTTTTGTCTTATCCAAACGCCAATAGTACTAAACCAGGTATTTACTAGGATTTATTAGAATCTGTTCAACCCTTTTGAGCCTGTAATGGTATTTAGGTCTCCTGGGATGTGAGAATTTATTTACAGGACCGTTTGTGAGTCTAGCTTTATAGTAAATTATCATCTTGGCTCCAATATCCCGGTTGTCGCGAGGGCCAGGTGTCCGGTTTGACCAATATCCAGGATTTGGGAAAACAGGTAAGTATAGTAGAGTGACTGCCATCTGACCTCCGTGACCCTGTTAGCCTGGTTACACATTCAGTCAGGTTCCCTAACGATATTTTCCCTCACTTTAAGAGCGTACGACGGACGTCGCCCGACCAATAGGAGACCTCAAAACCGCCCGTCGCACCACGCACCGTTGCCAATTAGGACAGCTCCTCAGTATTCAACTAATGTACACAACTTAGAAAAAGTCATTGGTACATGGCGGATTTGGGATCGAACGCGGTAACTCTGGCTTACGAAGATTAGCTCAGGTACTCGAATCCCTTAACCACTAGGCCACCGACGCTTACAACGCATCGACGCTGTAAACTATTACCGGTGTATGATATTTGGTTAGTTTAATGGTGGAGTACTTACATTTTAATCGTAATTATGTTATGTATAGTTTTAACGGTAAACACAAAAAGTGCGAAGTCGCCGGCGGGAGTGTATTCATAAATCTTGCGTGGCCCACATCAAAGGGCTTCCGGACCCTCGCCAGATCGCCAGTTCATCTTACCTGCATCTTCCGGGCCCAGCTCGATTAGCACAAATGTGCAAATGTCACGCCGCGAAAGAGCGTCTGTTTCCTTCTCTCAATACCAAGATGAAAGAGATAGCAATATCTGTGTCGCGTCTTTTCTCGGTTATCACACGCGAGAGCACACTTATGTTAGTCGTACAGGCTCGACACTGGACGATCTTTCGCTTCCCTTGATTCCCTAACTGGGCTTTGTAATTTGAGAAATTGTACAATCGAAATATAGGTATGACGATGGTAACCATCCAGGCACTCTTAAGGACCCGTTTATACGTCCCCGTTTAAAAGTCGGACAGAAAACGCGTACGCGCCGTGCCCGCATAATCACCACGTAGCAACCGGACACAAACGCGCACCCATCCCCATTGGCCCGGACGCGACGCGGTGACTAGGCGACCGCAACACGAGGTCTGTGCGGGTGCGACACGGTGACGGTGCTGTGACTATGCGGGCGCTACGCTTTTGTTTGCGAATAATTAAAAATGCTTTCTCTTTTAGTCATTAGTAAATAACCCAAAATGGCATAAGCAATGGGGGCAACGCGCGCAGAAATCGCGTAGGTACGTACTGACGAGCGCTTATGCTTTACAAAGACCTGTATAAATATTTGAGCTCAAGTTACTCTGGTCACAAGGCTGTGCCAAGGTGTGATAGTAAGTAACAATTGAAAAGTAATCGAAACATCGGGATAAAGTAAAACAGCAATTACTCCGCTAAAAGTTTTTTTTAATTTTGCTCCCTAGAAGCTGAGGTAGTTCGTATCAAAAATTTTAATCAACATAAAGATCCAGCGAAATCACGAGCAAATCCTTCTGACGCAGGGTAAAAACAACCCCCGCCCATCCCATCCCAATCACCAGCACTTAAACCACATCGAATACAAAACACAGATTCTATTAGAAATATACTTGTATACGCGTACAGCCGTCCCTCGAGTAATCCCGTCCACAAGTCACCCAAGGTGTGGCCGTAACACGGTAAGGCTTTTAAACCATCGGTCATGTAGGCCCTGCCGATGAAAAGTAGCCACTTAGCTCGTCAACTGCCAATCCATTTCGACCCAAGACGGCAGGGGAAGGGTTGCCTGCCGTGATGGGGTACGGATTAGGTGAGCGCAGATAGGGTACGAGAGGGTGTAGGTAGGATTTGATATTTTAAATAATAATAATAATAAAGTTATTTATTGTGCCAATAAAGCCATTGTACAATTAAAATCACGATGCAATACATAAAATGAAATACAAAAATCTTACTAACTACTATACCTATACAGATAAGCGAAATACTAGTAATAGTTTGTAAGGATGTACGGATTGGTTATTTATTCCTTCATGCAAAAACTACTTCACGGATTTTAATGAAATTTGGCAGCCTAACATAATTAAGACAATTAAAATATTGTGCCGACGATGGGCGGGACATATCATACAAACGGACGAGGAGAGAAATCGAAACGTTCGAAATGGCGTCGAACAAGACCTTAGAAATAGCAAGTTAGAGAGAAAAAGCCAGACACAGATTAGACTGGAGAGATTAATTGGACCAGGCTAAGACCCGCGTGATGATGATGATGATGATGATGTAATAATTGAATGTAAAAAGTGATGGCTCTTATCAATATCAAAAGTACCTAATGAAGTTACTGCTCTGTGATATTAATTTAGGTAACTAATCTATGGCATTAATATTATACTACTTCAGGAGAGGTCGGAATATGGCTCAGAATAATTCCTCGTGGCTTGTAATGCAGAAACGTGCCTCTTCAAGTAATAAGTGGTATTACAAGTTGATTGAATAAGTATAAAGTTTACGGAATCCTTACAAAATCTCGTATTTGCGGTGAGTGCATACCATCAGGCAGGCCGTAAGCTAGTTTGCCAAATTTTGGCAAAAAGCTTTTTTTATTCATAAATAAATTATATCGTTAATATTTAGTGTGTAAGTGTTCGTGGCAACTAAAACGCGAAATAATTAAGAACCGTTCAAAAATATTTGATTTTGTGCCTACACCTAAACAAGTGCAACACAATTCACTGTGACCTTAATATTACAGAAAACATCCACGGAAGCATAACTAAACCTTACAATTGATCAAATCATTTCAGAAACCGTGGGTTTCAAAGCAAAAGAAATGTATGTATGATTTGTAAGAACCAGGAAATCCCTAAGCATAGTCCCGATCACAATGAAATACGTTTTAACCCTGCTCCCGCTGTGGCTTCATTACGCCGCTGGTTTTTTCGACATACAAAACATAATATCCGGTACGGTCATGACCAGGCTCCCTAGAGACTTCTCGGTAGCCATTAAGGATATAGCTGACGGGTTACCCACAAAAACTATGACCGTAGTTACGGGAAGCTCCACAAATATCAGGTTAGCGCGTCCGTCTTCATATATGTTTTTCGATACTGTTTCCTTTTTTGCTTTGTTTTGTTTGGTCTTAAAAGCACGCTGCCATCAGACTGGGGCCGCTCAGTTGCGTTCACACATTGGATGCCATTTTTTAGAATCGTTCGCCTCGATTCGAACGGTTTTCAATTTGGATGAAAAAATCCATATTTTAATGCATTATGCTGATATCCCTATTATCGAATCAACTCTTTCGATGTTGTCCATGCGATTTAAAAAATATTGAACTTTTTATGCCGATAATCAAAATTGGAAATCGTTCAAATCGAGGCGAGCGATTCAAAAATAGAACCCCTGTAGCTAGTCACTTTTGCTTCTCAGTAGTATTGGTCTCAGGAGTCGTTATTAATACATCAACGTTTACATTTCTCAGATCTGAAGACATGTTTAAATTGCTGTGTGTGCTCAGTGAAAATCACATACCCGTTATCAACCTTGACTTACTGACTCAGGAAAACAAGGACAAGGTATATTTTCATGATATTAATTATATTCATTGTTAAAAATATATTAATAGATATATCTATTAATTTGACTTGGAAGGCATTTGACCGCCATCTCACGTGGTGGTAAGTGACGATGCGGCCGATGGTGGAGCATGCCTGTCTAGGAACAGCCCATTCGCTTAGCCTTGTACGCATCCAGATTAAAATGATTATAGTATTTTACCTCCTTTGTTTTATTTTTCCCTATTTTCTCATTATCATATTAGCATAAACTACTTTTGTATGTCGTGATAACTACCTCGCCCTAAACATTATGTGCAAGAGATCGCTAAAAGCGATAAGGCCTATGCGTACAATCCAGTCCTTCTAAATATTTGTATGGAAATTTTTATTGTGTGAAATAAAATTCCACTTACATAAAAATATGAATCAGAACTCACAAATCAGCATCTGTTTCAGTTCTTCAACTACATAAAAACTGCGCTGGATACGTCAGAAGAAAGAACCAGCCTCATACTCTGTGAACCTTATGAGTGCGAGACGATTCTTGAAGAGGTTAGCTAGAGCTATTTGATGATTTTTTACGTCATACGGTAAGTAACCAGGGATATCGCCACTGCGTTGCCTACCTCTGTAATATGTTGCTCTGGCAGTAAAAAGGCAAATTGGCTAAGGCCACGGTGCCTTAAATCGCAACCCCACTGCGCACTGAAAACCTTACTCATCAGCAGGCACCCAATATATTTTTTAAAGTATTGTTCCCCTGCGGCATTCTGTAAAGTGGAAGGTGCTTCAATACATCAGTGTAGTTTGATTTCAATTATTAAATTACTAGTGGACACCGCGCTACATCGTTTACTTACACCTACTTACCCATACCTACCCTCTTTTTGTTGCTCATAAACCTTCCTCTTGAATCACTCTATCTATTGTAGAAAACCGTATTAAAATCATGTATATTGCATGTGATACTGCTCGTTTTAGAAATTAGGTGACGAATTACGGTTTAAGAAACTTTATTTTCTCCAAAAACTTATGTGTCCTTTATTCATTTATTTGCATGCTACATGGTAATACAATGATAGTAAAACTTGAGACGAACAAGCATGTAGCACCCCGTAGGGGCACCGCAACATTTTGAGAGGGCTTACTTATAGATAACAGGTAATGGTGTTAGTTGTTTAGTTTATGTTTCTGGAATTACATTTTATTCTAAGTTAGTGGTTAGTTTGTTAAATACAATATTCTAATTATTCCATTTCCACAATATCACAAGCCCAGCATTAGAGTCCATCGAGCAATATTTTAAGCACTCTGAGGGAAATCAACCTTTAATACTATTTGTCGTATCTATTTATCTATCAGCAAGGAATTCTTTAATATATTTTTAATTGTTTTGTGAACGAACCTATTGTCTCCAATGTTTTAATTTCATTTGGGATACTGTTATAAATTTTTATAGCCATCATATCTGCGCTGGAGGAATCTATTTTTAACGTAGAGAACGGCTGAATTAATTTGTTTTGGTTGGTTTCTATTATTTCTGTTTATTTTTGTTTTGTCTGTCTCGGGTGTTTACAGGTTTATATTTTTTCTTACAAATTTACATGATTCCAGAATATAAAGAGATGTTAGTGTTAGTATGCCGTGTTTTATAAAGTATGGT
This sequence comes from Blastobasis adustella, assembly GCA_907269095.1. Classification (NCBI taxonomy): domain Eukaryota; kingdom Metazoa; phylum Arthropoda; class Insecta; order Lepidoptera; family Blastobasidae; genus Blastobasis; species Blastobasis adustella. The sequence continues at coordinate 20,550,647 of OU026118.1, read as the reverse complement.
CGGTATGATTCCATTTGATCTATGTTAGTTAAAATGTAATTCTTCTGTAAGATAAAAATACCATCAATATCTGTCAAATTTCCCCAAAAAATAATCCCGTAGGCAAGTCTTTTTTTTTTTTTTTTTATATTTTACAAGGCAAGCATTTGACCGCCATCTCACCTGTTGGTAAGTGACGATGCGGTCGAAGATGGAGCATGCCCGTCGTGGAACAGCCTATTCACTTCAGCCTTGAAGGCATCCAGATTATATTGATCAGGAAACACACTCGCAGGCAACGCGTTCCACTCCTTAGCCGTACGCATTATAAAGGTCGAGCCAAAGCGGCTCGTGCGGATAGCTGGAACATCCACGACATAAGGATGAAGCGCTCGCCCGGATCGCGTCTCCCGATGGCGGAAAGGGGCCGGCGGAATGAGGTCGTGCAGCTGCTTCGCACACTCTCCGAAATGTAACCTGTAGAAGACCGACAGACGCGCAACCCTACGCCGATGTTCGAGGCTCTGCAGCCTAGCCTCAACCAACTGCGGGTCACAAATTATCTTCTTAGCACGTTTTTCAACCGAATCCAAAGCCGCTAGTTGATATTTGGCTGATCCATCCCAGAGGTGGCAGCAGCAATAAAGTCTGAAATAAGCATAAGCGTAGTACGCAGACAAAGCTGTTTTTGAGTTCGTAACTCTTTTTAATTAGTTGAGTGCAAATATAAATGAAGACAGTTTGGCCGATAATTTTTCTAAGTGACCTTTCCAGTTTAAATTCAAGTCCAATTCTATACCTATCTATATATCAATTTCAATACCCTTATATTTATAATTAATTTCCAAAGAGGATTTTTGATAGGGCCAAAACCGAATTATTCGCGTTTTATTAAAATTTAGTTGTAATTTATGATATTCTAGCCATTCTATTGTTTTACTTAGTGCGTCGTTTAGTTTTTCCTCCAACTCTACCGTATTCGAACAAGGAAATACTATTGAGATATCATCCGCAAAAATGGTGCATTGATCATTCAAGAATGTAGGCAGGTTATTAATGTAAATCAGAAACAGCAGGCACCCCAACACACTGCCTTGTGGGATAGAGCCCTTTACCTGGTGTGGGTCCAACCTAACTTTTTACATACTGAAATCTGTGATCGAGATATGATTTAAACCACGCATAAGTCGCTCCTCTTATTCCAGAGTCATAGAGCTTATTTAACAGTATCCTGTAATCAACTCTATCATAGGCTTTGCTAAGATCTAACATTAATCCAACAGCGTGTTTTTTGTTGTTTATCGTTTCTAATACTTTATGTAAATATCTATATACTGCAAGTATGGTAGAGCGATTCTTGCGGAAGCCGTACTGGTTTTCATGGAACACTTGCAATTTCTCGAAGAATGAAAACAAACACGTTGCCATGGCCGTTTCAAAAATGTTCGACGATGTGTTAAGTAGAGAAATAGGGCGGTAATTATTTGAATCACGTTTGTCTCCCCTTTTGTGTAACCGGGAAAGTACCCTCCATGAATGACCGATTTATCAAATGAACATAAGGGGTAACTAATTCGTCAGCACATTTCTTTATTAATGTCGGAGGAATTTCGTATATTCCGCAGCTGGTTTTGTTTTTTAGATTTCTTATTATTTTATGTACCTCGGCAGGTTCTACTGGAGTAAGAAAGATTGAATTTTCTATAGTTTTAGAGAATTTATTCGTGTAACCATTGGTGGTTGCAACGTTTGGTGAGTTTGAAATGGAGGCGAAAAAATCATTGAAGTGGTTAGTTATTGCTTTTGGGACCGTTACTATGTTATTATTTATTTTTAGGGAAATATTGTTTTTTAATTTACCGGTTTGTTTATTCGTTTCATTTTTAATAACATTCCACATCACTTTCATTTTGTTTTCATTGCTATTTTGAAATTTACGTATGTTATTAATTTTTTAAGAGTGTTTTATTAATTTTTTTAGAGTTTTGCAGTAGTTTTTATAGCAGTTTCGTAAAACAAAATTATTAGTTTGTGTATTTAGTAATTTTAGTAATCTTTTATTCCGACAAGCTATCCTTAGACCTGTGGTGAGGTACGGGACCCTAGATTTTTAGTTTAATTTTATAATTTTTTAGGAAAACACTAATTTAATAAGGATTGCAAAATGGTACTGAAACTATTGTAATTTTCGTTTATAGATCTACCTAATTGGAATGTTCTATCCCAATCAATCTTTTTAAGTTCGTTTTTAAATTTAAATATGTTTGGCTCATTAAAAATTCTTTTGACAATCCAAAACAGCACTCCCATATGGTCGGATAACCCATACTCTACAACATTTAATTTATAATCTAAACTGCTGAAGTTAGTAAATATTAGGTCAAGACAGGTTGCACTCTTTGTGGTATTTCTCGTAGGTTTGTTTACTTTTTGGTGGAAATTGAATGATAGCATTCAATTATTTAGTCTTTGTTTACTTTTACTGTTAGAAAAGAAATCCATATTAAAGTCACCTCCTATCACGATATTTTTCCTAATTTATTTTATTGATTATAAAAGTTTATACAAATTGGCAAAGAAAATCTCTACCTCTCTATTGCTGTTTGGCCAGCACAGGTTTATAATTATAAGGCTATTTTGTCTTATTTCAACGGCACTTATTTCGAAAATTCGTTCTATAAACAATGTCAGGTCTTTCTTTACATTTTACCTTATTTTTAACCAGAATGAATACTCCTCCACCTTCATGGTTTTCCCGGCAGTTTGCAGATCTCACTGTGTAGTTTTGAATTTGGAGTAGGTCTAGCTTGTCCTGGTTTAGCCATGTCTCAGTTACGCACAATACTTGTACCGCATTTTCCTCGAGTAGCGCATCCAGCAGGTGGGTTTTGTTATAGATGCTTCTCATATTTTGGTACAAAACTTGAAAGCTATCGAAAGGACTGATTATTCTTGCGTCATGACTCGTGCTTTCCTGTTTGTAGCTCCTTCTCTTGGCCAGTGCAGCTGGAGTCATATGGCTCTCCCTGCCTTTCCTTTCCTTTCCTTCCTGACTCTCTTTTTAAAATGATATTTCCTTTCCTTCTGTATATAGAACGTTTTCTTTAATTACAGCATGCTTCCCGCTTTTCCGTGCTCTCAACTTAATTTAAGTAATTTGTTACGCTAAGACCCGTATCTTTGAAGTAAATAGAATTTCGCATAATGTACGTTTGCATCCCTTTACTTATAAGTTCTATTTTTATTGATCTTTTATTATAACCTTTATTTCCAGTGAATGTGATTTGCTATCCCGATATATCGATATTCAGAACTCCATAGAAAGCATTAGCTATCCTTACCGTTATCTCCTCTTCCGTCATCCAGTAATTTTCAATTGTTAGGCCATGAAGCACAAGGCATTTATCGTTTCCAGAGCTGATTATTTCAATACTGCTGCTTTCTTTCAGTGTTTGAATTTTAAATTTTCAGTTTCTAGCGCTTTACATAGTGACTGTAATAAATTTATTTTTTTATTAGTATTTTCTATATCTCGCTTGATATCCGTATGATTCAGTAGTACTTCTTTCTGTTTTTGTTCGAAACTTTCTCTAAAATTTCTTGCCATTTCTTCTATTTCATTTTGCATTGTTTTTCTTAACTCTTGAATGATATATACATTATTTTCTTGAATAAGGCATCTAATTTCATGTAGTGTTGCGGGTTGTCGCAATAACGTGGAGGGCTGAATGTTACATCTCCTATCAGTTTCTATGTTTTTTTCTTCCATACTGAGATATCCGTCAGGCGAGACGCCTTGGTGAATGGTATTTCCTTGTGGAGAAATAGTTTGATCTGATTTGTCTAAATTGTGAGAAGTTTCTTGGTATGAGGGCTGTGTAACTACTTTATGCAATATCGTTTGGTTTCTATCACATATGGTTCGTGATTATAGGTGTGCTATCGCCTCTTGTAGGTTTTCCAATTGCCCTAGTTCACAATCCGGACAGATCCAGGTTTACTCCAGTTCGTGAAAGTAACTTTTATATTGGTACTGGTACTTAGCTGTATATTTGGTATAAATATTTACATGTGCTTATACTACATTTAATGACATCTGATATGCCCACTTGTTCATTACGCATTTTGATAATTTGACTTCGATAATACAAGTTCAAGTTCACGTGTCGCTCTCTACCGAGCTTTTCAAAACTGCTTAAATAGAAGTTTAAGATCCTCTGAGGTATACTTTAATAAAATTTGTGTCATAACACCCTCTAGTAACTTTTCCAAAAACTGCTCAGAGCGACATCTATAATCCTCTCCGATATATTTCGGTAAATGTAACGCCCTCTAGTGATCTTTTGATAAATCACAAATTGATGATGATTATTGGTGAAAGTGACATCTATAAATTCTCGTGTTTGGTTCGACTTGTTCCGATGTGCAAGATTTAAAGCCAAACGATCTCAATTTACGCCGTATTTTTGTCGTAACAATGTTGGAGCGTTTTCGGAGTCTGAACAATATTCTTTTTTCCTACGAAGCCCATTTTCACTTAAATGGGCACGTCAACAAACAGAATTGCCGTTACTGGGCCCCAGAAACCCCACGTTCAAAACATCGAAAACCTCTGCATTCGCCGAAGGTAACCGTCTGGGCGGCCATTTCTGCACACGGAATCATCGGACCCTATTTCTTTGAGAATCAGCGAGGGCAATCTGTGACTGTAAATTCCGACCGATACACAGCCATGTTACCAGATTTTTTCTTTCCACAATTGCAAGAATTTGAAGGCTATACTCTTGCAACATGGTTTCAACAAGATGGCGCGATATGCCATACATCTGATACCTCAATAGCAGTCGTAAACGAGATGTTTGCAAAAAAAAACACATCGCGCCGAGGTGAGATTGCGTGGCCGCCCAGAAGTCCAGATTTGACACCATCAGACTTTTTTCTGTGGGGATACATGAAGAGTCAAGTTTACTGCAATAATCCAGCCACGATTGCCCAGTTGAAGATCAACATCCAAGAAAAAATGGCTGCTATTCCACGCGCAATGTGCCAGCGAGTTTAAAAAAATCTAAGGTCCAGATTTGAGGAGTGTTTGCAGCACGATGGTGCACATCTAGAAGATGTAATTTTTTTAAATAAATTTCCCAATTATCTGTTTTTATTTAAATAAAGATTCGTATTTTCTCCTTTTTTATAATGAATTTTTCAAATCCATCCAACTTTCTGGCCCACCTGTACATTGCTAATTTTTAATTAAATATCCAATAGTTTATAATTTTAAAATAATGATATATGGGAGCTCAATGTAAACAACGGCACAGTGGCGCCCTTAAGAGGCACAATTATAAACAATTCAATAATATAAAACAATTATAAATTAGTACAAATTCTAAATCAAAATCTTATTTGGTAATATAGACGTTAAACAGACTTTTTCCCTTTTTAGTTGGCTGACAACAATCTGATCCACCGCATGATCCTCTACATCTTCTTCTGGAGAAATGGTGCCGTGAGCAGTAAATTCCTTACCACTATCAAAGAGGCTATGAAGGTCGCTGTCATCACGCACCCTAGAAAAAGCGTGTAAGTACTTGATCGTTCAACTTTACTTTACTTAAATATTTTAGTTATTTATCATATTTTTTTAACTACCTTTTCCTGCAATCTGTCAATTATATTAATATATAATATATATAGGATGTTATGCAAGTGTCAAGGTAGCCTGAATGGTATGAGTCCACTGACTCATACACTTAATCATTTCATGTAAGCAAGTCCTTCTCTTCAGCCTTCTGAAGGTCCGATTTTGCATTAGTTTTAACGCCAATTTATTTGGATGATATTTAAATCGTTTCCAGTATCCCTCCAGGCTGCAACTGATTTCTTCATGTACCGTTGGTATATTCAGTTTCTTGAGGAGTCGGTCATTCGTCATATGCAATGGCGTATTTGAAAGAAAGAAAGAAAAGACATTTATTACATTTTACTTCACGACACAATATATTTGCAATTAGGCGTAATGTTTTCCACTGGACTCTTTGCAAAATATATAGGTTAAAGTTTGATACAGTTTCCCACAGCTCAATTCCATAGGTCCATGCAGTAGATAAGTAAAAGTAAAGCTATTATAAGCATTGTAATTTTTTTACATTGAACCTGGTAAGCATTTGACTGACATCTGGACATGCGGATTGTATTGTTTTTTTTTGATGAGACTGACTCTCTCTCTGCCTCTAAAACTGGCTCAAAATATTGAATGTAGTCGTTCGACGCTTATACACTAACTGGCAATAAAAGTGACCCAAGTGAAAAAGTTAAAAACAAATTAAGTGTTATGGATGAAGCTCCAAAAGATAGATGGACCAGGTTATCAGCGCAGAAAAGTCCCTGAAAACAGTACTCTGCACGGTTGTGCCCTGGGTGAAAAACGACTCCGTTAGACTGAAAACCGAAGCCGATGGAGAGGAAAATCTACCATCAAGAGAGTCACAAGACTGGTTTCCAAAAAAAAAGAATAGTTCGCGATAAGCGCTTGGACCACTTTTTCTGCCGCTCACTGCAGTTATTAGAAATAGAAAAAGTAATATTTATTTGTCTATAAATTAACAGATTTTTATAAATGTTTTTAAAATAAAAGCTTCTAATAGACAAAAAGGTCCACGACTCAGCGTTTGGGTGAAGGTGGAACCCACACCCGCTGGTATTCTGTCATGGCCAGACTTAAGACTAAAAAACTAAAATTAACAACGTTAAGTTTACATATACATACATGCACATCATCATCATCATCATCATCCATGTATGTATGTATATGTGTACACATACACAATTATACTCGTACAATTAATATGATAAACAAAAAAAAAAAAAAAAAAATATTATTAATTAATTATTTATTATTATATAATTTTATTATTAAATTACATGAATGAATGTATTTAAAAGCTATTTATTTCTGAAAATCCAGCGTAATATTACATTGTAATCTGGCAAGGACGTCTCTTTTCAAATTCCACTTAGAATTGTATGAGATAATTAATGAATAGTGGTTCTTATTACTTATACCGTGTGTACGTGGGCGTCTGGGTGTAAAATGGATAAATGTGAGATATAATTAGGTACGTCAAACAATGTTTAATTGGAGCATAAAGTCGGGGAAAATATTTAATTAAAATCGATTCAGCAGTATTGGGAAATATTATAACGTAATTTTTGTCGAAAATCCCTGTCTGTTCGGTGGGTTATTGACAAGAGTGAATAAGTACTATCCAGGGGCCAACCGCCCAACACGAATGCTATAGCTTATGACCATCTCGCTGGCTCTTGAAAGGCACCACAAATGGAGCGAGTGAGAAGAAATCCCAAGCTATTGCAAATGCTATCGTAAAGAGTTAGGCGGTTGGCCCCAGGTAAGCATCCTTTTTTTTCGCGGGCTATGCATTACTCACTTTACCCCCCGTCGAGGAACGAAGGGCCTGTGTAGGACACTCGGCGCTTGCTGGTCTACCCACTAAACCCCGGGGCGCTTCTAGACCACCTGAGTGGAGGTGCCATGAGACCAGCCGAAGCCTTGTCCTCCACGACACACCTACACCAACATCCACAACTTATGACCAGGTGCGATGGCGGACAAAATTAATGCCAGCCTATAACGTGTAAAAAAGTCGTGTTTCCATTGGCGCAGCGAAGGCCTCAAGCGTCTGTTTGATATTTCGGGCGGCCAATCTCTGGGCGTTGCGCGTCGGCCGATTCTTTTTCTTTTTTCCCAGAAGCCCAAGCAGCTGATTGCTCAGTACACTGAACGTCGACGACGACGTCCATGTACGACGTCGTCACTTTTATAATAATGAAAAATTGATATTTTGCGTACCGACGAATATGCAGGTAGATATAGAAGTAGCTTTCTGTTGTCAACATATTATGAGTTTGTACACAGAAACTACTGAACTGATTTCGAAAATTCTTTCACGAATAGGGAGCTACATTATTGCCAAGTGTCATAGACTACTTTTTGTCCCCGAAAAATATTAGTAAGAACTGTGCGCGGAAGAAAACCGCAAGGAACTGCTACAATATAAAATTATGGACAAAGCCGGTGACATGTTGAGCGATACAGACTTGTTGCTTGTTCCGTATCTACCTCAAAAGAAAAAAACGGAACCCTTATTGAACAACGGTTACCGTTGCCGCACAACAAATTGTCCCCTTTAAAACTAAAACTGTCCCCTTCCCAGCTTCGCGTGTTTTATGGGCGACCTCCTGACTAAAAATTACATCTCCCGTCCAAACTGTAGCTCAATAAGGCTCCGCGAACACAAAGCCCGGACAATCACGTAGCACGTAATTCGATTGGGCCGACGCCGACACGGGCTTGGCCGAAACATATTTTTACAAGTGCCAAAGAAAATACACGTGTATTCCCCTCTTTGTTTAAGTTATTAATGCTCCCGTGGAGTTCTATTGGCGGTGTCAATACATTATGCTTTGTGTTATATTTTTGGGTGGCGCTATGTTGGTTGGAATTGACATTTTGTTTTATGATTATCATTGTCATCGTATGAACTCCAATCCGGACCCAGTTAATAGAGTTACGTAGTTTACATGGCAGTCGCTCCACTGTAATTATTTGATCTTCCAAATTGTGGATCATGGTGAAGGCGGACCCCGGGCACGACCGAGACCATAACGCCAAGATGAATAACTTTTTATCATCGTATGAGCTGAAAAAATGCCCATTGCCACCAGATATACGCCTTGCTGGCAGGGGCAGGGCAGGAGTAGGGCAGGGGTAGGTCATGGGGGACAGGGCAGGGGTAAGGCGGAGGTAGGGCAGGGGTAGGGTATGGGGAAGGCACGCGTAGAGCAGAGGTAGGGTGGAAGTAGGACACCACTCCTCGTATTTAATAAAATGTAAAGTGAACCCAACCCACCAGGTTCCGCGTGTACTACAACCAGGCGACGCCGGACCGGCCGCACCACCTGTCGCTGGTGAACTGGTGGTCGGACGGGCTGTACAAGTCGCCGGTGCTGCCTCCCACAGACCGCGTCTACCACGACTTCAAGGGGAGGGTGTTCGACGTGCCGGTTCTGCATGTACGTATGTATCAGTGTAGATGTGTAACTGTGTGTATGTGTGTCGGTCGGTGTATCTAGGGCGAAAGGAATGTTGTCTAAATTGGTTAGATTTCCTATAATTCACAGAAAAATATAGAATAGACATTAGCAGCCATAAGTCGCTTATCAACTCAAACGGTATTCAACTTTATGCATTACACATAAAGTCGAATCGTTCATTGCGCACCGTTAGATCACGACCTCTTAATGTAGAAAAAACATTCCTATTTAAGAATACCTAAGAGCCGATTTTTCAATCCTCAGATAAAACATATCAGTCTGATAAGTTATTATGCGACTAAAATGAAATCGTATCATTAGTTCAAATGTAAGTGAAGGACTATAGTTTGTTTTAATTTGGCAGTATATTTCTTTACCTGGCAGATAAATTTTATCCGAGGATTGAGCGTCGGTGGCCGAGCGGTTACAGTATCCGACTCGTAAGCCAGAGGTCCCGGGTTCGAATCCCGCTCCGGCCATGTACCAATGACTGTTTTCTGAGTTATGTACATTAGTTGAATACTAACCGATGCTCTTACGGTGAGGGAAAACATCGTGATGAAACCTGCACATTCAGGCGACTGGATGTGTAACCATGGTCCAATCTGGTCAGGTTCCCCTGGTAGCAGGGTCATGGAGGTCAGATGGCAGTCGCTCCACTGTAATTACCTGACCTGCCAAATCCTGGATCATGGTCAAGGCGGACCCCGGGCCCTCGTTCTCGAGAGCACAACCGGGACATTAACGCCAAGATGATTTTTTTTTTTTTTTTATTGAGAAATCGGCCCTAAGTGATAGAATGAGGAGTGTGTTAAGAGTTCGTTGTAAGCTGAGGATGATGTGGTGGCTAGGATTAAAAGAGGTATGCTATGAAAGTTATCTATCATGCGATTGTGTATGGGAGGGTCGCTAGAGGGCGCCCGAGAAGGACATATACTGATCAGGTAAATGATCTGCTCCAAAAAGGGAAGGTCAGGAGTAACCTCCAGTACGAAAATATGTATGAATGTGGACGAGGCCAAATAGGTATGTCAGGATCGTAGCTTGTGGCACTCGATAGTCTCTGCCTAGCCCTAGGGGATACGGGAGTGAGTATATATGTATGTACATTCCTGTTTTCTCAGGCTCCACCATGGCACTTTCTGGAGAACGACACAGCCAGCAACATCCCCGCCGTAAGCGAGCCCACCGAGTCGCCCCTCAACGAAGCCGTCAACCGCACAGCCGTCACCACCTACGCCAACAAATCCGCCTCGAACAAATCTGAGGCGAGCAATATGACTGAGAGATTGGTGGTGAAGAACAAAGTGAAGGTGACCGGTGGAAGGGATGATAAGCTGCTCAAGTTGATAGCGAACACGTTGAATTTCAAGTAAGTGCCGGGGCGATACGGAGCGTTTTTAATCCCCGGGGAAAAAGAGGGACGAGGGGGCTATAAGTTTGACTTGTGCTATAAGCTTTTTGTATATGTCTGTGGCATCGTAGCTTTAGCTGTAGCTTTACCGTAGCTATAGCCCGACCGGCTTTCAAGCAGAGAAAACCGCATCGAAATCGGTCCATCCGTTCGGGCGCTACGATGCCTCAGACAGACACACAGATAGACAGAGCCACAGGATAGATACACACGTCAATTATAACACCCTTCTTTTTTTTCTTCGAGGATTAAATATGGGTTGCATTGGGACAATGATGCTTAAAAATCATGAAGTTATTAGCTTTGACCCGCGACTTCGTGCGCTTAGAAAGCAGCGTACGTCTTTCCCCAAGTTACATCTTACATAAATTTTTCAAAATCTCTTGATCGGTTTAGAAGTGAAAACGTAATAGACAGAGCACTTTCACATTTTTTGGATGAATGTCATACATATGAATCGAGCTGTTTGCAGCTCGATTCGTATTCTGCATAATATAGTTATTGTTAGCACCATCAGCATTGTTGGTATATAACCTATCGAATTAACAACGAAATGTAAAATAGCAGCGATAAGTATTTCTATTTATAGTATTTCTCAGAATGGCATTTTAAACAGGTTCAAATACTACGACCCGCCGGAAAGGAGCCAGGGCTCCAGCATTTCGGGCAACGGAACCTTCAGAGGCACCCTCGGACTGATTTGGAAGAGAGTAAGGCTGAATGCACACCTTATGCGCTTATTACATTTGGCTAAATTCTACTCAAAGTGGAACGTGAGTGAGAGCAAATCAAATTGCTTATTGCTTTGAAGTGCTCTCACGGTTTTTGCTACTGAATTTAGACGGTTTAATTCAGCCAAATGTTATAAGCGTATTACACCTAAAAATGTATACAGTATAACATAGGTTATAGGTCGCACACGAGTGCGACAGTAGAAAAGCATTATTTACTGCCGACAATACCCACCAGCATGGTAGGTGGCGTGGGGGCATAGTCGCTATTTTCTCTCAAATGTGGTTGAATTGGTCAATTGTGAACGAGTGCTGCCTTGGTGGACTGGCTTACTCTTGCTGTAGTTTTAGAAAGTTTTCTTAAGTATTATATACTTACATTTATAATGTGTTGGGCGCGATCCGGCTCTACCTGGCATTGTTGGGCGCTGCCCGACTCTGTCCGGTATTGTCCGGCACGGTCCGGCCGTTGTCAGCGTGGGGTGGGTGTGCTCCGGCCCTGGGACGGCGGGTATGTCACCGTGTGTTTATTTCCTACTTTCCTACCCCCTCCTTTTGACGATAAAGAAAGAGATATATAATGTACTACTCAATAAATAAATTTTGACTTGACTTTTTGAATTTAGTATGTGTCGGAACAGAATAAGATTTGGGTACCTAGTTACTACTATATATACTCACGTAGACATATTCTCTTTTGTAATCTTATTATCTTGTATGTTTCTAGTATTATAAGGGAGCGTGTCTTATTAGTTGTATTTATTAACGTCATCATAAAAAAGAAAGTTTCTGAATTATCTTGAATGTATTTCATTATTCATTTAATTTCACCACTTCAATTCTCAATCGAAATCTCTTTCTCAATAAAGACGACCAAATCACCGAATGCACTGACGATAATTTGGTCAATATTTTCGAGAGCCGCTCCGATTCCAATCTCTATTCAGTCGAGGCTTAGCCTAATCCTTTAAACTAAGTATTATCATCTCTCAAAATCACTATCTAACGTTCTATAGAGAGCCAGTCGGTTAGAAATACTCGATTGGGTAGGTTTTATGCTACCCCGATCACATCAAGCGCCCAAGGATAAATTCTTGTACAAAATTCTCGGCGCCATTCAAGACTTGTTGGACAATAAATGTTTCGAAATCGATTTAACTTTAATACGCAGATGTATAATTCGGACCCTCGCGCACGAGAGCACAACCGGCATTTTGGTGCCAAGATGATGATGATAATTTTAACGTAGGGATAAACGAGCATATATCCTGATGGTTAGCGATAACTGTCGCCCTTAACATCTATTCATGCATTTAGGTTGCAAGCAACAAAAATGCAGAACTACAGGTGTGTTGTCACTATGAGGACTAAGATGAAATACCTCATACTTGTAATTTCGCTGGCTACCTTTTCCTTCAAATCGGAACATAACAATACAAGCATGTTTGGTTGGCGGCAGAAAAGATAAGGCGGTGACTCTCACCCTGGTGGACTTTTTCTGAACAACGTATACCTACTTCGGGTAATAGAGCTATGATATATGACATTTTTAAAAACAGTGGAGTGGGGAAGTTGTTTAGGAAACTTTATTTATTAATCAAAATCCTTCACTATGATGGAGAAGGTTCAAGCGTAACAGTGGACTTTCACGATCTGTTGTTTTACGAGTTTAGTTAAATAGGCTGCGATGACTGCTTACCATCAGGCAGGCCGTAAGCTTGTTTGCCACCTAAGTAGTATAAAAATAATAAAATAATTGTATCTTATTATAAGGTTTTAGTTAAATCTGTTTTATATGTAGTCGTGTATGTATGTGATGTTATGTAATGTTCTGGTTTCCTCAGGAGGCGGAATTCTTCCTCGGCGACGTCACCATAACATGGGAGCGGCTGCAGGCTGTTGACTTCTCGTTCTTCACGCTGGCAGACTCCGGCGCGTTCATGACGCACGCGCCGGCGAAGCTGAGCGAGACACTCGCTATCATCAGACCTTTCCGTTGGGAGGTAGAGATAATCGTTCATCGAATTCACGTCACTATACAAATCTTTTCTCTTTATAATATTATTATAGACTTGTGGGCCCAGCGCGACTTCGTTCGCGTGGCGTCCTACCGCTACCCTATCCTACACCTACCTTACACCTACATGATACCTACACTACCCGTATCTACCTTTTTTTCTTGCATACAACCCTTGTCCTGAAAATTACAAACCTACAAAAAAAGAACTACTCAAATAGCTGCATCTGTTCTTGAATTACGCGCGAATATGCAACATTTCTTTTCTTAGGGATCTATAATTTTGTTTTAATATAAAAAAATTACTCGCTAATGTAGCTTTACATAGGTGAAATTTTTTTTTAAATCGGTTGATTCGTTTTTGAGTTCATCCATTACAAACAAACCAACAAACAATAAAGTATTTCCTCTTTACAACATTAATATAGACTTAAATTCAGAGTCCCTCCTAATCAACTCGAAACAGAGACCGAAGCGGACACGTCTAAATTAATTCCATCATTTCCCACACCCAATTAAGGGCCCAAACAGGCCCGCCGGTGTGCGAAAGCGATACGCCGGCCCCCATACACCGATTTCATACAATTAACCGGTGCATTGATTCACAGACGGGACGTACCTATCCTGTTTGTCTAACCATAAACGCCAATTAATTTGCACTTAAACAAGGCCTCGTAGGTTTATCGGGCTTGGTTGTCGTTCAAAGCGGATGTGTCGTCGTAACCTTCATTTTTTATTTATAGCCCCCGATGAAAGAGGGGTGTTATGTGGTTGACTTGTGTAGCTGTAGCTCTGTTGCTCTGTGACTCGTGTCCCGAATCGTTGGACCAATTTCCATGAGATTTTATTTATTTGAAAGCCTTTCAGCCATTCAGCTTAATCAGGGCGGTTCTTAGGTTTGATTTTTAAAATTAGTTCTGTCATTTGGAATTTTTTTAGTATAATATGTAGGTTTATCGGAGGTTTTCCAACGTTTGTCCTTTAGGTTACTAAACGAAGTTCTTATACCTATATGACGCGGGCTTAGAATTATTTTAGGAAATACATTCATACATACATACATACAAAGCTCACGCCTTTGTCCTGTAAGAGGGGTAGGCAGAGACTATGGACCGCCACTTTGCTCTGTCCCGACACAAGACCCTAGCCTCGCATTTCCACAATTCTTTTAAAACCTACATCTCCTTTTGTTTTTACCACTTCGGACACACGTTCGATGGTCTGCTCAGTGGATGATTTTCTGGGTCGTCATGTTAAGGGCCGGTTTTCCAAATTCGAAACTCTTTCGTCAATCTTCTTTCGCTATCTGCTTTATTTTGCTCGAACATTCATATTTTTATTGTTTTGTTACTCCATCATATTTCATGCTACGCCTTTCACTCATACTTTTAAAATATCCCAGGTATGGCCGCTGGTCTGCGCAACGCTGCTGGTGACTGGACCAGCGCTGTGGTTCGTGATCGCGGCGCCGTCGTTCTGGCGCCGCGACGGCGGGAAGCAGCTCAGCCTCCTCAACAACTGCTGCTGGTTCACCACCACACTCTTTCTGAGGCAGTGTACGTATTTTATTCAATATCAGTGTTAAATACAGTCAACAGTAAATGAGTAGTAGATTATCATCAGGTGGCAGGACCCTGTTCAACCTGAGGAGTTCGCCTGGGTGAGTACTACCGCCTTATCTATTTCTAATACTTGCATTGTTGTGTTCTGGTTTGAAAGATAAGCTAGCTAGCGTAATTACAGGCATAAGGCATTTCATCTTAGTCCTCACAGTGACAAAGCACCTGCGGTTCTGCATTTTTGTTGCCTGAAACCTAAATGCATTAAGGTTAGATGTTATGGGCGACAGTTACCGCTTACCATCAGGTGGGCTGACTGCTCGTTTGTCATTGCGTAGAATAAAAAAACATATCGTCAAACCAGAACACAAAAACACATCGTTGCTTAGCGGTAGAAATAGATAAGGTTGTGGTACTCTTCAGCCGGATTCCTCAGGCTTGACAGAGACCTACTACTTCAAAAAATTTACAGAACTTGCGAAATCTCTGAACTACATCGACCGACATAGCTCATACAGATTTGTATTTTTACGAACTCGTAGCGAATGCAGTGTTTAATGTAAAAGCTAACAGGCCAGTCTCTTGCCCCGGGCACTGCGATTGCACGGGACACTATCAGGGCTGTGCCATGCGTTGCACCGAATTACACTTGACACAAATGACGGCCCGTATCGTTTGCAGCCTGCTTTGTTAATATAAAGCGCCATGTTTTTGCCTATCCAGGTATAATTTATTCGTTAAATGGTCGCGGTTGTTTGTGAAATACGTCTGAGTTTAACTCGAAAGCCGATTAAGTAGAATATAAGAAAATAAACCCCAAGATCTCGCTAAATAATAAGTTTAGGTGCCAAAAACTATCCAGGAGTAAAAAAACATGCCAATTTTAATAGGGAAGATCCGTCCTGGAAAGCACCACATTCAACACCCAAGTTAGGGTGGACTGATTGTAGTATCTTGATAATGTTAGATAATGACGACTCGAATAAAATCATCACTAAGATCTACCGTTGTCTACGTAATGTATACGTATATATGTATTCACACTCACGCCCGGTATCCCAGAGAAGTAAGCACTAAGCAGACGCTTTCGAGTGCCACAAGCTATGATCCTGACACACCTCTTTGCCTCTTTCACATTCATATACATCTTGTCTACGAAACTATTTGAGGCTTTACTTAGTGGTATATTCAGGCCATTATAGCTACCAAAAACAACAAACATCGCTTTCCCCGACCTTTACAGCTTCACTCTATGCTAGACTTATCTTTGTTTAGCACTTGCATCTTAGTAAGTTAGCAACGAAGGTAAACTAATATGTCAAGAAAGTTCTGGTTAGAACGTGCGCTAAATGCAATGCAGCAACTTGCTCATCAAGAAATTGTGTTACACATTTTCAACTTCCAAGTTCTCTGAGTTAAACTTTGCATCATATTTAAATTGTCAGTTCATTCCACTGGTAAAGGAAACCGTTACATTTGTTTTTGCGGTACCTATAGGAAATAGATTAAATTTTTTAAGGCGTTGTTGCCACTAGCAGTAAAGTTCTCGAGTGGCGACCACGTGCCGGAAGACGTAGCGTGGGTAGGCCTTCCACAAGGTGGACTGACGACCTGGTAAGAATCGCAGGTACCAGCTGGATGCGAAAAGCACAGGCCTTTGTGGAGATCTCTGGGGGAGGCCTATGCCCAGCAGTGGGCGTCTTCTGGCTGATATGATGATGATGATGTTGCCACTAGAGCAATTATTTAAGGTTCTACCCGTACCACCTGGATGAGTGTCGGCCAACTACTGTACTTTCAAGAAACTTTCTGAAGCTTTTTTTATACCACTAAGGTGGTAAACAACCTTACGGCTTGCCTGATGGAAAGCAGTCACCGTAGCCTATGGATATTTGCAATTCCAGGGCCATCACCTACGCGTTGCCGACCCCGTAAAAACCATTTCACTCCTTTCCTGAAGAACTCCATGCTGCACTCTCCAGAGAAAACCATTCTTCACCGTGCGACAATTCTCTGTAAAGATCCTTTCTGGCCTCTGGATATCTGAGCCGGTACGACATTGGAGCCTTCAAGGAACAAGGCTACACCTTTTTCTCAGACGGCAACGCATTGGGGATACCCCTGGTGTTGTATGTGTTCATGGCCGGATATTAATCTTAATTTACTACCCATACATCTAACGTACATCTGAGGAAAGAGAACAATTAAAACAGCATCAAGCAAGGAGCCTTCGAAGACCCACAAAGCGCGTCTGGTGTCCATCCTCATATCTCTCGGAGCGACATACGTCATCGGTGACATGTACTCGGCGAACCTGACCAGTCTACTGGCTCGACCAGCTAGGGAGAAGCCCATAGGAACCCTGCAGGACTTGGAAGAAGCTATGAGAGAAGGCGGATACGAGCTGTTGGTAGAGAGACATAGCTCGTCTCTAACCATTTTGCAGGTATTTTTCTGTTACGATATTTTTTCTTAGGTTATGATCGATGGGCTGATGATGCAGCGTGGGCCGGCCTCCCGCAAAGTGGAGCGACAACCTGGTAAAGATCACAGGTACATGCTGGATGCTTTGTGAATCTTTGAGGAAGGCCTATACCCAGCAGTGGGCGTCTTTGGCTATTATGAGCTGGCTGGATGATAATGGCTACATAGTGTTATGACGAAAAAGAATTGACGACCTGAGTGGTTCAATGGTCATCATGCCGGTCTGCCACGCAAGAGGTCCCGGGTTCGATTCCCGGCCGGGCAGAAATTGAAATGATGAATTTTAATTTCTGTTACGGGTCTGGGTGTTCTATGTATAATAAGTATGTATTTAAAAAGTATTTAAGTAGTATATCAGTTATCTAGCACCCATAGTACAAGCTTTGCTTAGTTTGGGGCGAGATGGCGCTGTGTGAATTTGTCCACGAATATTTATTTATTATTTATTTATAATTTTTTTTTTTTACTGTCGAATGTAAGACATGGCGACTACAGCAGGTAGAACAACCGTAGATCGATAATTAGGCAACATTGTGGTCTATGATTTATGTTCACCGCTAAGCGTGGATGGTTATTAGATATTGGAATGTATTTTAAGTTTATACGACAGATAATTTTTCTAGTACGATAAATAATTCTTATGTATGATACTTATGTAATATAGGATGATTTTAAATTAATTTTTGATATCAAGGGATACGCGTGTGCTCTTGATAACAAACAACTATTACTATGGACCCCGAAAACGTAAAAAAACTATCTTTACTTGAACTTTGTATGGACTAGCTGATGTTTTCACGATTTCAGAAAAGTACAATAAAAAAAAATCATCTTGGCGTTAATGTCCCGGTTGTGCTCTCGAGAACGAGGGCCCGGGGTCCGCCTTGACCATGATCCAGGATTTGGCAGGTCAGGTTAGGTTAGATTTCAGAAAAGTACAATGATTTAGTCATTCATGAACACATATCCCTTGGTATTAATAAATAATTTAAAGCCACCCAATATCGTCGACTTTGTAAGTAGTACATAAATAGTATCATAAATAAGTAATTAGACTTCGTGACTTACTGGAAAGACAGGTATTATCTGCCATACTAAATTAGAACTTGAAAATTATGACATAAATCTACCTTGCATTAGGTAAAGGTCAAACCTCAGCGTGATAGGTTACTGGCAGCCGCCATCGCCTTTGAATGAGTAATGATAATAAGTACCAACGCGGTTTATTCCAAGAAAAGTGGTTATAATATCCCAAATCTTATGAAGTTGCCTATCCGGCCTGAAGAGTCTGTCTGGGTGAGTTCGACCACCTTATCTTTTCAGCCGCCAAACAATAATGTATGCGTTACATGTATTTTGTATACCTATTTACTTACAGCAATCTGTTTATATATTACTTTTCAATTTTTAATAGCAGTCGGAGTTTTTCGTTAACCACTCAAACGTCCACGGGAAGCGTAGTACCCGAAAAAAAATTCTCAACCGTCCAAGGGTACTAAAGGCCCCAAATCAGTTTATTATCCGTTCACAGTTTGACAGCTGTCATTTGTTCTACAAGAGGTCAAAAGATGGTTCTGTATTGAATTATTCATTCATAGTAGTACAGAGATCACTATATAGCTCTGTAAGAAAATTTACATCTCTGTTAATTTTTGATTTTTATTTTATTACTATAAACCAAAATTTTTTTACTCTAGAACGGAACAGGCGTGTACGGGCGTCTCGCTCGACTCATGCGCCGGCAGAAGCGCCAAATCGTAGCAAACGTCGAGGAGGGAGTGAAGCTGGTCCTGGAGAACAAGAACCACTACGCGTTGCTCGGCGGCCGGGAGACTTTGTACTACGACACTGAGAGATTCGGTATGTTTTACCTAAGACGTCAGCCATTCTCTCTTACCATTATTTCATTTGAAACTGCCATTGAGCTGCGATCGCGATCCAATTACAATTCAATCGACCCATTATGAACAGTAGCAGTATACCAAAACGTATCACACTGCCATTGAGCTACTATTGCGATCCAATTCCAATTCAATCCGTTAGTAAATTACAGGACTTGAAGCCCTGTTTGTCTACCCTATGATATAAAAAACACTTGATTTATTATCTGTACAGGATCTCATCATTTCCATTTGAGTGAGAAATTGTACACAAGATACTCCGCGATCGCCCTGCAAATCGGTTGTCCCTATTTGGAGACGTTTAATAAAGTGTAAGTACCTCCGTAATTTTGTATTCGGCGATATAGATTAGATTCTCAGGATGATAGATACTGAAGTCAGTTTCTTATTTAGTCATTCGAACTACGTCATACTCTAATTAGGTCAGGCATTTGTACAATAAGAGACGAGCCCGGGAAAAGATACTTTGATTTTATATTTTTCCAATCACCTAGCGCCCTCTATAATAATAATAATAATAATAATAAAGTTCTTTATTCAGCCAATAGAGCCATTGTACTATTACATATAATAATAATAGATCATAATAATTAAAATAATAATAAAATAAATTAAAAATATTTAAAGCAAATTTACATTATTTCTTGTTTGGGTCACGATGTATCGATAACCAATGTCTTATAATACGGCTTGTCAGGTCCCGCATAACTAATAATAAAATATTGTTACCGAAATGTAGATCTCGACGAGTGCTAGTTCTCACTATGACGAGAGATGATAGCGACTGAGTAGCAGCCACTTGTAATTATGTAACTGTCATCTTAGTTACATAATTTTTAATACAAATTTTTATTCAATGTAGGTAAATTTCAAGATACACTTATTGTTTTAATATACCATATTTCAGCTCAATTGAATCCCGGAAAGTGGTTCAAATTAGGCTTGCAAGATTCCAGGACATACACGTTAAGTTAAATATTATAAGCTTGCAAAACAAAGTCGCTTTTCGCGTCTGTCTGTATATGTGCTAACTTCCCCTAAACCACGCCACGGATTTTTATGTGGTTTTCATTTCCGTTAGAGATTTTTTTCAGGAAGGTTTATATGTATAAAACATGTATATTATAGTGAAGAAAAGTCAAGAAAACCCGTGCAAAGTTTACGGTTTACGGTTTGAGAAACTTTATTTTTCAAATGACATTAAAATCACTTACAGAGAAAACACTAACTAAATACAATATATCCGCCGATTGGCGTTTTAAATTTGAGTCTATCATAGAAAAACAAAAAATAATAGTACAGGGTAGACTTAAAGAAAGTGTTAGCATCACAGTTTCATTTGTCTGAGCAACGCGTAAAAGAACAGTATAAGAATATGTATTTCATAGCAGACAATATAATATACATATACATCTTCGCATATTATTTAATATTAGATAACAATCTAAACAATATCAAACGTGCGTCCCTAAGTAACTTCATTAACGTAAGTTGACGTTAGATAGTCAATATCGAAGTTTATTTGGTGGTTCTGTTTGTTTAATTATACTCTTGACTTATGCCTTTCGAATACAGCTTCGGTAAATCGAATATGTAAGTGTATCCAAGTGGCCCACATGTCTGTAACTGTTGTTGTGATCCTTTTTGAAAAGATTGATAAACAACACGGAAAAGACGGATTATATTATGATTATCACAAATACTTTTCAAAACATTGTTTACCATCGGAATTTCGAATAACATCTGAAACGTCACTTGTCAAATGAGAAATGTCAGTTGTCAAAGTCATCTGTCATACTGAGTAGTCTAGTTGATCGGTGGTCGAGTCGTTCGATGTTCCGTGATCGGGGAAACGGCTATATATATGGAAGCTGTCGCAAATATCAGGGACTTATTTTCCTGTGACTAGGAGGCAAAGTGAACGTGCTTACGTACATATGTACTGTGAATAATCTAGTTGATTGTAACAACTTAGTTGGTGAATAATATATTATTTGTTGAACTTTATTCTGGTTGGTTTTATTTCAATATCCTCATTTTATACTGTTATACCTTTTACAGTTTTAAATGAGAACATTAGTTAAGCAACGCAACCAGGCAGCGGTACCAATTTCCATCAGGAGGCCCGCTTGCTCGTCTACCGTACGACATTAAAAAAGGCATATATCTCAATCCGTCGACGTCAGTCATCGCCTGATCTCTCCTGTTCTTCTCTCAGGGTAATGACGCTCTTCGAAGCCGGTATACTGGCGAAGATGACCACGGACGAGTATAAGAACCTGCCGCAGCACTCGCGGCGGTCCACCCCCGTCACGGAGACCGACAGCGAGGGTGGAGTGGGCATTGGGGACTCTCCACCCGCGGTGATGGTAAGAGCCTTTTTAGACCCCGACGAACAAGAGAGGTGTTATAATCTGGACCTATTAAAAGTTCTATCTATCTATCTCTATTATTAGTAGAATGTGGCTTTGTGTATCTGTCTGTAGCATCGTAGCATCCGAACGGATGGACCGTTTCGATGCGGTTTACTCTGTTTGATAGCTAGTTTAATCGAGACAGTTCTTAGCTTTGTTTATTAAAATCGGTTCTGTAGTTTAGAACATATTTGAGTTTAAGTAAACTTGGTGGGGGGTTATCCGACTTTTTCGTTAGCTAAGATTATTTATGTCGAAATGTAATTTTTGTGTGTAATAAACTATAAAATAATTAAATAAATAAATAAAATAAATCATGAACATCATCATCATCATGTGTAAGACAAACAGGCAAGCGGGCTGATGGTGCGTGGTCACCGCTGCCTATAGACATTAGCATCACCACCTCTAAAACCCCGAAACATTGCCCCTCCACTGCCAAAGCCACGATCCCCAAATCACTACTCCATGGAGTATTGGAGACTTTACTCACCGACAGGAACACAAAACTATTTAAAATAGTGTCGCATCATCGAGTAAGCGCCGTGACTTATTCCATCGGTAATTATGCGACAAGCCAGAATTCACCTTACGTACTGGGACATAAGGTCTACACTTTGCTTAACACATCGTATATGGTTGACAGAGTCAAGCGGAGTCCACGAAGGGACTCGAACCCGTGTCTCTGCGGATGCTGCGCGGAGCGTTCTTGCTGCTTGGAATTGGTCACCTTTTTGCGGGTAAAGCACTACAACTAGTGTTAACAGAGATCATATTTCATTCGTATTTATGTAAGTAACTGTGTCCCGGCTTAGGATTGTCGGTGGCCTCATGGTTAAGGGGCCCGACTCGTAAGTCAGAGGTATCGAGTTCGGTCCCCAGTGTCGCCATGTACCAATGACTTTATGCTGAGAGTACCTGTATCATTGACTTTATACCTATGTATATTATAATAATAATCATCATCTTGGCGTTAATGTCCCGGTTGTGCTCTCACGCACGAGGGCCCGGTGTCCGCCTTGACCATGGTCCAGGATTTGGCAGATCAGAGCTACCTATGTACATTAGTTGCATACTAACCTGAGCTCTTAAGGTGAGGGAAAACATCATGATGTGATGATGATACACATTCATGCACTGACCATGATCTCAAACTGGTCAGATTCCACTGTAGACAAGGTCACGGGGCTCAGGTGGCAGTCGCTCCACTGTAATTACCTGATCTGCAAAATCCTGGATCATGGTCAAAGCGGGTTATCGCGCGCGCGATCGCAATCGGAATATTGACGTCATGATTATTGTTGTACTCTATCTCTCTCTTCCCTCCCTCTGCTTCGTATGCCTCATTACGAGACTCCCACCAGTGTACACCCTCTCTCGAGCGATGTTACGCTATTTAACTACATCATATCATTCAATTCTATTCATTCCACAGCCATAGTCCTCGCGACAGAGATACAGCTGCATCGTCGGATGAAGCGGCGAGAGAACAGGGTTAAGGATACTGACACCAAGTTGGCGCCAAAACGGCATGTGAAAATTAAAACTAAGTTCGCTCGTTTCGCTAGAAATGTAGCTAGAGCGTTTGGTGGATTCATTGATAGGGCGTTGGGGCCTGGCAATGGCTAAAGCACTCTACATACGGGTACTACCATTAGTAACAGACGTTCCGTTTTGGCTGGAGCCGACCAACCGTCAGTTGCAGTTGATACTGATCCTTACGCACTATAAAATAAAGTCGTTTTTGGCTACGGGGGACGTGGTCAGACTTCCGACCAAGGTCGAGTCGCCCGCGCATCCGAATCAATCCAAAATCGGCTTTATTGTGTACTCCATAAGCATTAGTATCGACTGTGGTCGGCTTCAGACAATTTGGAGCGTCTGTTACTTGTTTAAGGCAGCGCCGATCTAGGAGGCAGCTAGACAGTTGATACCTTATGCCTATATATATGCCTTCCGCAGCTTAAAATAAAATCGCTTTTCGCATGCGTGGGCGAGTCGACCTTAGTTGGACTTCCGACCACGTCCTCCGCATCCGAAAGTTACCATATTTTATACTGCGTACGTGTAGTAAGAAATCCGATGGTTCAATCTGGGGTCACTGGAAATATGTACATGTGCATCTCCCTGGTGTGGAATATAACCCAATTGTGTCAATCAACAGCAGGTTTTTTACAAGCGTACGGCCTACCTGATGGTAAGCAGCCACCGCAGCCATTCTACTCTCATGTCACAGTATTGTTACTAACACGTTGTTTACAAGCCCATTGTACTAATAGTAGGGGAGCTCAGAGGGCTAAATGCGTTTTTACCCGAGCGCTTTGAAGACCTATCAGATCGCGAAGATTAACGGCTAAACAGAAAAAAAGTTTATATGATGTATATCTTTTTAGTGGTGGGGAGAGCGTGTATGAATTTTCAAAAATGTAAAAAAAAATCGTTCCAAAAAAATACTCAAGCGCGTCAGTGTTTGATACCGTGATACAGTCTTCGAACTCCTGTTTACAGAGAGATATTAGTCTGACGGATTGATAGTGGGAGTTAGCTGTATTAAGAGGTAGAAATTAGGGAAAAAATGATTTTTCTCGGGCTTGTCAGAAATTCATAAGAGGAGTTAAATAAACGACAAAAAGTATCCTATTATAAAGACTGACGGTTTGGGCGTGACAAAAAGTTTATAGTCGATACCCAAAAATGCAAAAAAAATCGTGACATTGAAATACTCGTGCGCGTCAGAATTTTATACAGATGGTTCAGCTTGATATTCTAGTGGTGATAACTCTTAATCTGATAATTTTGTAAAGGGATTTTTTTAATCTGACAGTTAAACAAACTAGAGCGTTGTACACAAATAAACACGGACGAGTTGTTGTGATCAGCTGTAATATCAACATGGCGGCAAAGAGTAGTGTGAAGCAGTGCGAGAGAGTAAGACTCTGAGAAAGAGAGAGAAAGGAAGAGAGGCGCAGAGCGGGAAATACACAATTATCAGTAGTTGTACATACAACATTCTATTATTAATTTTATGTGCTTAGGCTTATGAAAATCGGCAGAATATATTATTTCTACAATTTTTTAAGTATTTTCTTTAAAATCAAAAAAACCAAACTCGCGCTCGAGTATTTCAAGGTAACGATTTTTTTTTGCAATCTAGTGACTCGCTCAATTTTTTATGTCACGCTCAAATCGTCAGATTATTGAAGATATTTTTTTTTCTGCATGTAATTAACTTATTTTGTTTAAATCTGATGCGCTCAAGTATTTTTAGGGATCGATTTTTTTTTACTAATCTGATCGAGTACCCTAGGCGTACCCCACTATATTAAGGGACCATCGTTGGTAAAAGTACTTAACAGGGTACAAAGATTCTCCCCTAATATTAGGCTGCTACGCTCAGGTCACATCCTAAATCCCCGCTTGGGCTCCCCTACTATAACTAACAGCTATGGACTTTGTCTCCAAGAATTATTTTGTTATTGGTATCAACTGTCTAGCTGCCTAATAGATCGATCCTGCTGTTCGGTCTAAATATTGCGTTCATTATCGACGAACTAGGGGGCCTCAGTGATCACTATTCTAGTCTACTGCTACACTGTGTCTCTTACCTATATTGTATCTGTTGTAGTAAGAATTTCACTAAAATCTACCTTATTTTACTCTACATTAAGGCTTGCTTCCCCCGAGTTTAAAATAAACGTGGTTTGATCATATTTTCAATATTACGCTATCAAAGCCAATGAAATGTTGTATACGTCATCTAGAAACCAATATCTATGCTTGTGGCTTGTCAGATTTTAGTTAAAGTTACACAGGGTTTAAAATTTGTATGGAAAGCTCCTCTTTGTGTGAGACATTTGTCAAGTTTTAAGACAGTAGTTAATTAGGAGAATAATGTTAGTGGCGATAAATTTATCGTGTTTATTAATTCGATATTATAAGCGTTCAAGTCTTTAGTATACAATTAGCGCGAAATTAAATGTAACAACTTTAAAATTAGTAAAGAAAATGAGAAAATATTTGTTTTGGGTTTTATTTGAATATGCATTTCTATTTTATTTCTGTAGGGCCAGTGCTATTTTTTTACCAGACGATGCATCATGGACTTACTACCCATAAGTCAATGCGAGGCATCCAGTCGCATAGGTATACTAAATTTCAGATATAATTGAACACCGGAAAGTGGGTCAAAGGCGTGCAAAACTCCAGGACATACAAGTGAAGAAAAGCTTCCTGCAAGTCATGCACCACTACCACTAAACCCCAGGAACGAATGAAACATTATCAGTTTAATTTCCATCGCCTTCACGAAAGCGATCAGTTTGTACAAGTGAAAAATAGCTAGTAAAAGTCGTGCACACATTGCTACCACTACCTCTAAACCACCGCGATCAAGCAACAAAAACATCATCATTTTAATTTCCATCACCTTCACGAAAGCGATCACTGTGACAGGGTCGAATCCCCGAATTAAATTGGGAACAACGCGACTCACATCTGCTAATTGGCGAGGTGGGCCACGACACGCCCTGTTAATCCTCCCATTGTGAGAAGTACAATTGCCGAAATTAACTCAAAAACCGCCCCAGCAATTTACTTAATGTCTTATTAAACCCTCATTTGGGTGATAAACAAACAACACCCCAATTTGGGGATGAAATGTACGCCCGACAGGACTACGGTACAGCATGCTCGGGTACATACGGCTCTGGTGGATTTATGTAGTGGCGTGACTACACAGACTGCGACGTTTTTTTTTATAATATATAACACACACTTTTTTCTGATATATACAACAGTAACTGATCTCTTTGTCAGTATTAGTTTTTGTACATATATCACATAAAAATGCATGTGTAATTTTTAATAGAATTTACTAAGATAAGGATATTTTACCTACCGCCACAACCGAGACTGAATTACTTGTAAATAATTGGGAATTTTAAAAGTGTACAAAGCAAAACTTGTATAGAATTTTATGTAGATTACCTTAGTGTAAGATTCTTTTTTGCCATAGACCGTATGCGAGTATAAGCAAAACATTTTATAAATTCCAAAAATGTCGTACTTTTTTGGCCCTCTCCAAAGTAGAACAGGCACCTCGAGGGCGAAAACTTAAAGTACACACTCTATTCTCGAACAAACTCCCAAAGTTTCATTAAAATCCAGGTAAGGCCCTCAAATTTTTACATACCGACCGAGCTGTATGTCCAATTTCTTTGAGCCTTCATGAGAGAAATTCACACTTGTTCCCCATCCTTCAAAGCACTGAGTCGGTGTCATCAAGTGGAGCGTTGGGTTATTGAATCTGACTATTGAATTATTGTAGAACCGTCTCGGTGCGACTAACGAAGTCATTGCGAAATGCGTCTTGTTAGTGACAAGAATACTATTGGTGTCTACCTACCGAATATACCAGATGTCTCTAGGTGTGACGTTTGTAATCTATCATCATCACAGCCCATAACAGTCCACCGCAGGACTTAGAGCCTCTCCCACGAAAGGGGAGGTTATTGCCATAATATCCACGCTTGGCAAGCGGCTTGGAGATCGCAGTGTTCTAAACGACAACCAAGAGAGAACGCTGCTGCTCATTACTCGCCTTGTACGACACCCACGAATGTAAGGGGTTGGTGCTATTCTGCTCTGGCGGAAAATATTTGTATAATTTTCTGTAATGAATAAACTCAAAAATTACGTGACGGTATCTTATATCACATTTACAAAGCTACATCATTAACAATTTTTTACAATATAATCATCATCATCATGACCGCTCGGGTGAGTCCCGGTTTTTGCCCGGGTCCGCTTTCCGGCTCATTCTCCTCCATTTCACCCGGTCTTTGGCATCCTCGTGTCGTAAGCGATTGGCTCTCGCAGCCGACTCGGCGATGTCAATCCATCGCTTCTTATGCTTTTCGCGGGACCTCTTTCCTGATGCTGGTAGGTTTAGGCACCTATTTCCCACGTATCTCTGAAGGTATTTTAATTCTCAACAATATAATAGTAGACAATATGGTAATTCCGCCTCGACTGTCGCTCACGACGTGTCACAATAGAATGCTGCGTGGGAGGTGGCGGTGGTGTGTAGTAGGGTGCGGGTGGGCCGACAACCAATCAGAATGCATTTACTGCGGGTGGCCTAACAATTATAGTCAAATCATGTCTTTTTAAATTGATAAATATTTAATACAAACTTTATACCTATTAAGCTATGTTCAGATAAAAGCTAAAACAAATAGCTGGTTTGGCGACTGTTATTGGCTGAATCTAAAAGAGAATAGCAAATACCGAGTATTGCTTCTGAAATTCACAATTTAGAAACCCAAAGCGTCAAAGGAATTCTGAGAAATTGAACGCTAAACCGAAAACAGACATAAAACAACACAAACAGCAAAGGACAGTGGAAATATTAAAATTGGCATAATATAATTTATTCAAGTACGCAAAAAAGCAAGCGATTTTATTTTGTTTTTTTTTATTTAACCTAGTTTAAGTTAGTAAGAAATATTTTGTTTGTTTATATTGTAGAAATTTCCAAATGAACACTGTCTATGTCTGTATAATCTCCAGCAATACTCTGCAGACTCTTCAGTTCTACACTAAAGCTATTATTATGATTTCTGTGTTTGGAATTATGATCTGCAACACCAATGGACGTTTTCAATTCATTCGTTTCAATGCAATCATCATCTTGGCGTTAATGTCCCGACTGTGCACTCGCACGCGAGGTCCCGGGGGCCACCTTGACCCAAGATTTGGCAGATAAGGTGATTACAGTCGAGCGACTGCAATCTGACCTCCGTGGCCCTTTTAACAGTAGAACCTGACTGCATCCAACAATACCGTAACTGCATCGCTTATGGTTAACTAATGTAGGTACATGTCGTGGCCAGCCCCTAGAATTGATCACTTAATGATGTACCATGTCTAAAATTTATCATATTGTTTAAACGTCAACGTTTTATGATATGTCAATAAACATTTGTCATCCACCCTTGATTAATGGATCTAGGGTGGACTATAATTATCTACAAGTTCCTATAGATTATACTGCCTTTATGGACACGACCTCATAGTATCAAGCACGGACCTACAAAAAAATACGGACGCCATTCTACACTAAAGAGAAGTGAAGCATGAAAGGTACGACATTTTTTTTTTTTTTTCTGAAATCTTCCAGCTGTAATTAACATATGATATACTTAATAATAAGATTTTTCATGAGCAATTTACAAGTTTTCGCCTATAGCAGTAACAGCATAAACAATGGATCACAATTTCCATGCGAAAAATTACTATAAAACACTTTTAAATTATGTATAACCTCTAACCGGTTTATCACAGAATATATCCAGACTTGAAGAGAATTTGTTAAACATTTCTGAGACCCATGGTACAAAGGTATGTCTCCTGAAGTTACAGTGGCAGTGTTTGTTGTTTCATCCCTAATAAAGACTTATTACTATTATTTAAACTACAAAAAAGCTGGGGTTCTAACTGGCAAGAATAACAGGAGATGTACGAAAAGAGTTGCGAAAATATGCGAGGCTAGAAAATTGTATCAGGACAGAGCAAAGTGGCGGTCCATAGTCCACCCCACCTGCGGGACAGAGGCGTGAGCTTTATGTATGTGATGTATGTGTATTTTTATCACTACATAGTATAAAACAAAGTCGCTTTCTCTGTCCCTATGTCCCTTTGTATGCTTAAATCTTTTAAACTACGCAACGGATTTTGATGCGTTTTTTTTTAATAGATAGAGTGATTCAAGAGGAAAGTTTATATGTATAATAACATTCATTAAATAGTGGAGAAGTACTGTTATTTTTGAGGTTTCTAATGTGATGTCGTAAATAATTACATTTTTTCCGCTTACATTGCAAACGCAGGCTGAACCCTACGAGTTTTATCAAAATAATGTACTTAGTATTGTACACATTGAAAAGGTCTACAGAAAAGTCCGTGATGGTATATGTCTATCTCTTATGGATAACCCACAATAACTTTTTTTTGTCATTTACTTTTTACGACAAATAATGGCTAATTTTCGAAGCGATTTTAACCAATACAGCATTAGTCCTTAACCAATTAAATACCTTGAATACATTGTTCATTTAATATAGATCTATATGGCCCTTTACACCGTATGATTTAAGTGAATATTTTCGAAGATATTACAGATTTAAAAATTGCAGGACGTAGCGTTTGCGGCGGTACCGGCCGGCCGCCCGGTGCGGCAAGAGCGTGCCTATAAATAGCGCGTCTGAGGCCGCGGTTTTACCTATAGCACTTTGAATTTAGCAGCGATCGGACGCGTTATAAAAACGTGCTTTTCAGCGCGACAACGTATCAGTAATTATAAGTAAGTTACGATAAATAATTGTATGATAGTAGTTTTAAAATATAAATTATATTCCATTCTAAGGTTAATTTTTAAATCGCACTTATAGTAATTATAAGTACCTACATAAGGTGAGATAAGATTAGATTAAATAAAACCATAATTTATGGATTGCAATTTTCTATTAAGATCTTGATTATAATTTACAGTTAGATCAATTTAATATTAGGGAAATTATTTTCAAAAATCGTGATTTAAGGTGAGATATGTAAGTTCAGAAAAAGTACTTAATAGAATAGGTATCTTTTGTTGTTGATGATAACAATCATCAACAACAAAAGATACCTATTGAAAAGGTTTGTTGATTATCTTTTGTTTTTAGTCGCACGAATAGCAAATTATTTTTTAAGTACTTTTAATTTAATTAAAATCGTTGTTTAAGTTGAGGTATTTCAGTAAAAAAAAAAGAACTGAATAGAATAGGTATCTTTTGTTTTTTATGATTGTTGATTATCTTTTGTTTCTAAATGGTAAGAATTTAGATATTTTTTACTGCGGCACATACTAATAATATGGCAATTTGAACTGAGTAAATTTTGTACAGAAATTATAAAGTCATGTCTGGAAGACGTCGTCGTTCGAATATAGGTCGTAGTACAGTGAATGCCAGAAGAGAACGTTCAGCAAGAGATGAAGAATCGTCAACGGAACGTGAGGCTCGCCTCAGTCAGGCTCGGGATAGATATAGAGCTGAGAGAGAGAGAATCTTCAGTAGAGCGTGAGATTCGCCGCAGCCGGGATCGAGATAGGCATACGGTTTAGAGGGACAGAGAATCGTCAGTAGAGCACGAGACTCGCCTCAGTCAGCTTCGGGATAGATATAGAGCTGAGAGAGAGAGAGAATCTTCAGTAGAGCGTGAGGTTCACCGCAGCCGAGATAGGGAAAGACATCGAATACAGAGAGCCAGAGAATCATCAGCACGAGTTACTAATTCATGGGTGAATAAAGAAAATTCTGCCATGAATTACGATCCTTCGATTTCTTACAAGAACGATCGTATAGTATCAATAGGTACTATGTCAGTAGTGTGTGAACATTGCTTGGCATTGAAATTCAAGGATGAATCAAAAGGCATGTGTTGCTTACAAGGAAAAGTCAAATTAGAAGAAGTTCTCCCTCCACCTGAACCACTTCAATCTCTTCTTACGGGTGATCATCAGAAATCCAAGCAATTCATGCGCAATATACGCCGTTATAATAACGCATTTCAAATTACCTCTTTTAAGAGTAAGCAAGTCGTTGAGCGTGGGTTCATGCCTACATTTAAAATTCAAGGGCAAGTGTACCACTTAGCTGGGAGCTTGCTACCACTTCGACCCGATGATCACAAATTTCTGCAAATATATTTTATTGCAGATCCAGATACACAAGCATCTACGCGGTGTACAAGTGTTGCACAGCCAATTGATAGAGATTTGATTAGATCTCTCCGAGATATGTTACATTCTCATAATTGCTACATACAGTCTTTCAAAACTGCGATTGAGAGTGTTCCAGCAGATACTCCTGACTTTAATGTCGTAATCCATGCAAATAAAGTTCCTGTTGGAGAACACAGAGGACGATACAATGCGCCTTCCACGAGTAAAGTAGCAGTGGTGATAGCTGGACAGCAATTTGACAAAAGAGATATTGTATTGCATAATCGTGATGATAATTTGCAAAAAATTTCAGAGTTACACAGATCTTATGACAGCTTACAATATCCTTTGATGCTATGTCGTGGAGAAAATGGTTATGCCATTAATATTTCTCAAGTTGACCCAATCGGTGGTACACCTCTGCGTAAAACAGTGTCATGTATGAACTACTATTGCTACCGTATAATGACAAGACGTAACAATTTCAATACTTTGCTTAGATATGGAATGTTAACAAACCAATACTTGGTAGATCAATATGCGAAAATTGAATCTGAGAGATTGGCCTTCATCCGTAATAATCAAACTAAATTGAGAGCTGAAAATTACGTTCATCTTCAGGATGCTTTACAGGCGAATGAACACCGCAACGGCATTGGGCAGTTGGTTATACTACCTTCATCATTCACAGGTGGACCTCGATATTTACACGAAAAATCGCAAGACGCCATGACTTACGTAAGAAATTACGGCAAACCTGATTTATTTATAACTGCAACATGTAACCCAAATTGGCCGGAAATCAAAGAAAATATTAACACCAATTTAACTCCACAAGACAGATACGATATAGTTAACAGAGTCTTCCATTTAAAAGTACAGAAACTCCTGCACCTCATTAACAAGTCTCATATATTCGGTCCGCCGCGCTGTCATTTGTACACAATAGAATGGCAGAAACGTGGCTTGCCACATGTACACCTGTTGGTGTGGTTAGTGAACAAAATTAGACCAAACCAAATTGACAGGGTTATTTCAGCTGAATTACCGGATAAAGATGAAGATCCTATCCTGTACGAAATCGTAAAGAAACATATCACACGGCCCTTGCGGGACTTTAAACCCGAATTCTCCATGTATGCGAGATTCTAAATGCAGCAAAAAATTTCCGAAGTCGTTCCAAACTCAAACAAGTACTAGCGATGACGGATATCCCAAATATCGTCGACGATCGCCAGAACAGGGTGGTGATAATCGATGGATCGTTCCCTATAATCCGCTCCTTTTGAAAATTTTCGATGCCCACTTCAACGTAGAGTTGTGCAATTCAATTAAGTCAATTCAATATGTTACTAAGTACATTAATAAAGGCAGTGATCAAGCCACTTTCAGCATACAATCACCAAATGAAGTGGAAAAATATCAGTCTGGACGTTACATCTGCAGCTCTGAAGCTGTATGGAGGATTTTATCATTCGAAGTGCACGACCGGGCTCCCACAATTGTCCACCTTGCAGTTCATTTAGAAAATGGACAAAAAGTATATTTCACAGAGAACAATATACAAGAAGTTGTTAATAACCCGCGGGATACAACATTGACAGCATTCTTCAAGTTATGTGCTCAAGATGATTTCGCGAAAACACTGACATATGACAGAGTTCCAGGTTACTATACATGGAACCAGAGTTCTAAAACTTTTCAACGGCGAAAACAAGGTACTGCGGTTGATGGTTTCCCCGGAGTAAAAAAAACGGATGCTCTTGGCAGAGTCTACGTGGTTCATCCCAACAACAGCGAATGCTTTTATCTGAGAATGTTACTGCATATTGTAAAAGGCCCGACATCCTTTGCACATCTAAGAACTGTACAAGGTGTTGTTTACAATACTTATCAAGCAGCATGCAAAGCTATGGGGCTCTTGGAAGACGATTCTCACTGGGAAAACACATTATCAGAAGCAGCTGTTTGTAGTTCAGCTACATCATTAAGATATTTATTTGCCGTCATAGTAGTGTTTTGTCAAGTAACTGATTCTGTTGATCTATGGAATAAATTTCAAGAAAATATGGCCAGTGATATTCTGATTCGGCGACGGCGAGAGTTAAACTCAGATGATGTACAATATGATCAAAACATATTTGACGAAGCATTATTGGAATTGAACAAAGTAGTGCAATTACTTTCGGGTAAATCGATCAAGGATTTTGGGCTGCCGATGCCAGCTAATACTACTCAGGTTTAACTAACAGTGCCGAATACACAAGAGAAACATCATACGATCAAACGAGACTTTTACAAAATATAGCTCAAGATGAGCCACGATTAAACATCGATCAGAAAAAAGTATTCACTGCATTACTATCAATAATTGATAACAATGAAGGGAAATTGTTTTTCCTTGATGCCCCAGGAGGTACAGGAAAAACATTTTTAATCAATCTGCTTTTAAAAAAAGTGAGATCTATCGGAAAAATTGCGTTAGCTGTTGCGTCATCCGGCATTGCCGCTACGCTTTTGGAAGGAGGCCGAACCGCACACTCCACATTCAAGCTCCCGCTGAAAATCGCCACCGATGATAATAACAGCGTCTGTAGTGTTTCTAAACAGAGCAATACAGGAAAATTGATGCGTGACTGCTCATTAATAGTCTGGGACGAAGCTACCATGTCAAACAAGACGTCTGTGGAAGCACTGGATAGGACAATGCGCGTTTTGCGCAACAATAATTCACCTATGGGTGGATGTACAATTCTGTTCTCAGGAGATTTCCGTCAAATCCTACCAGTTGTGACTCGAGGAACACGTGCTGACGAAATAAATGCTTGCCTAAAAAGATCCAACCTTTGGCCACATGTCAATAAATTAGAGCTTAAAACTAATATGAGGGTTTCGTCATCTTCACGTGAGAACAGGCTATTTCCAGAGATGCTGCTAAAAGTTGGCAATGGAGAGTTAACACAAAGTGAGGGAAGGATTGACCTAGAAAACCTTTGCGTTTTGATAGACAACATCCAAGAGTTAGTCTACAATGTCTATCCTGACATTGATAACATAAGTTGTAAGACAATATCTTGGTTTAAAGAATGAGCGATTCTGGCACCAACTAACGAACAAGTAGATAAAGTAAATAACTTGATTCTTTCAAAGATTGATGCGCCGACTAAAATATACTACTCGGTCGATACTGTTCTCGATTTGGAAGAAGCTGTTCATTTTCCTACAGAATTTCTAAATTCTTTGAACCCGTCTGGACTCCCTCCTCACAAAATGGTGTTGATAGTAGGTTGTCCTGTTATTTTATTAAGAAACCTGAATCCACCTAAACTTTGCAATGGCACGCGTTTGCTGGTAAAATCATTGAAAACTTTCATAATAGAGTGCACAATACTCACAGGATGTGGTACCGGAGAAGATGTATTGATTCCCCGAATCCCTCTGATACCATCGGATTTACCCTTCGAATTTAAACGTTTACAGTTTCCGGTAAAGACATCTTTTGCAATGACCATTAATAAATCGCAGGGTCAAACCTTCAACGTTGCAGGCTTAGATTTGAGCGTTGACTGTTTTTCACATGGACAACTGTATGTCGCTCTTTCAAGAGTGACCTCCAGAGAAAACATGTTTGTATTGTCTATGACAAGAAAGCTGTGAACGTTGTTTATAAAGACATTCTGTAATATGTTGTAAAAATAAAATAAATAGTTAAAAATGTAAAAAGTAAATAAGTAAAAATGTAGTGTATGAATTTAGATATTCCAAAGATAGCAGGAAATCTTCATGGTATAGGGAAAGGGGGATTGTTTTACTCCAAATTTAACGCGTGCGGGCCACGGGCAGTAATGAATAAATCAAAACTACTGAATCGATTTTAATCACATTGGATATATATTTTATACCCGTGCGAAGCCGGAGCGGGCCGCTATGTTTTTATATACAACGTTCACAGTTTTTCTGTAGTGTATTTAGTATCAGCATTGCACCCGTGCGAAGCCGGGGCGGGTCGCTAGTATATTAATATAATTAATTGTTTAATTTTATACCGCGCTGTCACGCCAGTGACAGTATCAAAGCACACACTTTACAATTATGATTTTAGAGAGTATCCGTCCGTAATTTTACAGGTCCGTGGTATCAGGCCCCACCCCCAATAGTTGGAATAGTTAGAATAGTTGGAATTAGTCGTAATTGTTTTGGGTCTCGGCGAAATCCGTATATATTGACGCGAGTGCAGCTGCCAGCCTATAATGTGAGCAGTTCGCAACTAGGGCACGCCTGTTATAAGAGGGCTCAAGGGAAGAGATGCTGGAGATTTGGAATTAGGTTGGTCTTTTAGTATTAAATGAAATGTTGATCCTCAACAAATAACCTCACCGACAGAAAAAGTTGAATATTGATCTATTTTGTGAAATCACTGGAACAATCAAAAAGAAAATTGTTACTTCTCTATCGGTCGCTGAACCCTAACAGGTCTCTGTTATTAGTGTTTTGTTGTTGGTATTTCCTACATATTTTAATTTTAATTATATAACATAGTTTTTTCAAAAAAATTATTTAAAGTACTTTAAGTAAGTTTAACAATAACCTACGTTAAGTAGTATGTGAAACGATGTTGTCTATATTCCATGTCGTGGTAACCTATAATTAAGGCTGCACTTAGAAAGAAACTATACTTTTAGCTATAAGATGCTATAACTTTGTTAGTGTTAGTCTTGTTGGTTGTACTAAATAAATAAATAAATAAATAAATTTCCAACCAATACACACACAATTTGCATATACTCAAATATTTTCTAAACTACTGGACCGATTTCAATGAAACACACGTCAAACTAATAACACGCCATGAAATGACCTAGAAAGAAAAAGTTAGGTTACTAAACTGAAATTGTGACTACAATGTATAAATTTCTTTGCATTGTACTTGTCTTATATCATAATGGAGTATGTACTTACTATAGGGTACGTCATTGTTTGTTTTTGACTGACTAAATTTAGTATACATTTACATATTTAGTAAATAGTCAGAATTTAAATTGTATTGGTATTCACGTTACAGGCGAGCGGCATTGTCGATGCGCATGACATTATGATACGTATCTGTCAATGTCACAGTGACAGGGGGCCGGCGTACGGCGCTTGCTTTGCGGACAAAGAACAAACATATTTTGCCGTAGAGTCTATTTAAATTTACTTTTTTTATGGGCCTACATACTGGCTATGAATTCGTTGTCCGCTCGATGATGCTGTGGTGCCTAGTGTTCATTGTTGTTACACGTATATTGAATGACGTTCATAAGTGTTTGTGAAAACCTAAATTGAATAAACGTATTTGATTTGATTTGATTTAATTTGCCTCTTTTTTTGTCGGAGATTAAAAAGTGAGAGGTTAAAGTTTGGCGTGTGCTTATCTATGTGTCTGTATGTGACATCGTACCTTACGAACGGACGGAGTGATTTCGATGCGATTTTCGGTGTTTAAGAACGAGTTTGATCAAGTTGTTTTTCTTGGCTTCGTTACATTAAGTTTCATATTTGAGTAGAAGTTTTCGTCGGTATTAATTCGACTGTCGGTTAGGTCATGACGCATTCCCCAATTCATATTTTCCACGTTTACATATTATATGTTTTGTATTAGTTTGAAAATATCTGGGAGCAGTGACCTAATGGTGAAGGGTCCGACTCGTACCACGAGGTACCGGGATCGAACCCCAGTGCCGCCATGTACCAGTAACTATTTATTGAGTTATGTATTGTATGCATTTAAATGTGTTCCATTTGAATTAGATGTAAGGTGTCCTACGTATTTTGTAGCATTCTTCAGTATTCTTTCACGAATATAACTTCAATTAAGCAGTTACCAGTTTTTATTTAAAGTCCTTAATTCCCCCAGTGTTACAGTACTTTAGTTGAACACTAACCCATGCTCTTACGGTGACGGAAAACATCGTGATGGAACCTGTACATTCAAAAAATCTGGTAACCTTACCCTTTTAACAGGATCACGACGGTCAGATGGCAGTCGTTCCACTGTAATTACCTGATCTGTTAAATCCTGGGTCAAGGCGGACCCCGGGCCAGGACACAACCTGGTGTAGCAACATCTATCGCTCCAATAGGGAAACTCAACGATACCCACATTACGAGTACACGAACACAAGGTTGGCAAGCATCCACACATAGATGGCACTGACCGTCCCTACATCGCGCTAGCGAAATGTGCCAACTCCGCGGCATATATACAACTTCCGACGATCGACTTCAACATTCCCCCAATTATGGAAAACTGCCTTGGTTACTCCCTTGCCAAAGAAAAATATTATTACAGATCTAAAAGATCTACGACCTATAAGCATACTTCCGTGTCTGTCGAAGGTTGTTGAAAGAGCAGCTTGCATTCAACTGACCGATTATTTGGAGAGTTCAAGTATACTTCCCAAATACCAGTCAGGCTTCAGAAAATCACGAAGCACATCTACAGCCCTTATGAGTGTTGTGGATGACATTTTATCGGCACAAGATGCAACAAAAGGCACTCTTCTCGTATTGCTTGATTTTTCCCGGGCATTCGAGACTATTAATGTCTCATTACTTCTCTCTAAACTGAGATTTTACGGTCTCGAAACGGGTGCCTTGAAATGGTTTGAAAGTTACTTGACTAATCGGTTTTAAATTGTCAGGACAGTCGATGGAGATGGAAGTATTGCCTTTTCAGACTCTTTATCTTTAAGCACCCCCCGCCCCAGGGCTCGATCCTTGGACCAATTTTGTTCATTCTATACACGGCCGACCTTTCGAATCACATTAAGCACTGTAAGTTTCACTTGTATGCTGATGACACTCAGATTCATACTTCATTTGAGCCCAATGATACCGGAAATGCTGTTCAAATTGTAGAAGAGGATCTCCAAAGTATCGCTTCCTGGTCTATTGATAACACATTAGTACTCAATCCTATTAAATCGAAGTTTATGATTTTGGGGTCAAAAAATGTGATCAAAAACATCTCGCAGCACAACCCTACTATTACTGTATGCGGAGCACAAGTGAATCGAGTTTCGGAAGTTCGAAATCTAGGGCTGTGTATGGACGAACATCTGCGTTTTGAAAATCACGTTATTGGAGTCGTACGAAATTGTTTTTACAGATTGAAAGTTATGTACAAAATCCATAACTTTCTCTCAGTCGATCTACGGGTGCAGTTGTGTGAGGCTCTTATCTTGTCTAGGTTCAATCATGGTGACACTGTGTATGGTCCTCGGTTGCTTGCTAGGACTGAACGCATTATACAGAGGGTACAGAATGCACGCTTTTGTTTTAAGATACCACCGCGAAGTCATGTGACACCATTCTTGAACCGGGCAGGTTTGTTAAAAATGACTCTAAGACGACAACTGCATCTTGCGAATTTACTCTTCGATGTCATAAAATTTAAACGACCCGAATATCTCCATGATAAACTGCTGTGGCGTGACTCGGGTTCTCGCTCATTTCGAGCGGGTACTTACGTATTGGTACCGTATAAGCACCGTACAACGGCATTTAGGGGCAGTTTCCGTTATACTGCCACAAAGTGCTGGAATGATATTCCACCACCTCTTCGGGACTTGACATTCAAACGATCTTTTACTGTTAAGCTTCGGAACCTGCTCCTGGAATATCAGAAAACGGTCGCTTCGGGAACTCGCGTTTTACCTACTTATAGCTAGAATTACTTTAGTGGGGTACTGCAAAGGTAGTTTCTATTTTCAATATCAATGTAGTATATTTATTTATTAAATCAAGTATATATTTATTGTAGGTATATATTTATTAGTGTAATTATAATATGTATTAAAAATTTGCATTATTGTTTATATCTTTTTTTAACCGTTTGCGTAACGCGCGTGGGATGCATGGGCTTTTCTGAAAACCAGCGCTGTGACAGGCATGAGCCCTCACAGCATTATGCTGAGACTAGTCCATTTCGGTCTCCGTTACATCACTGGCTGGTCTTACGTAATTTTAATTTAATCGTAATAATAATTTACTGTACTCACCTTAGGTTAAGGATGTAATGAGGAACCGAATAAAGTGCTGTCTATGTCTATGTCTATGTCTATGACTGTCGGACCCTTGGTCCCCTGGTCACAACAACCGGCCAGGTGAGCAATTACCCTTTTCCACCTTCTCCATCTTCGCTTACCACAGCTTACCACAGCCAAAATGGTGAACCCGACGTGATCCTTACGTCGTCCCTACCAGTCGCAGCCTCTTGACCATAGTCGGCACGGACGCGTGCTTCCTGGTCACGGCCCTCGTCTGCACGAACGCGTGCTTCCTGATCGCTCATCTGCGGCCTCTCACTGTCTTCACCTAGTTTCGACGCACTGTAAAACATGGGAACAGCATCGCTTCAGCACAGCTCACGCAAAAGCTTCGCCACGACTCACCGCATCGCCAGACTGACTACGCCACATACGTCAGCTTCAACGTTTCTCGCTTCGGTAACGACCTCCAGTCTCCGGGGGGGGAGTACTGTAGCGACATCTATCGCTAAAATAGGGAAACTCAACGATACTCACATTACGAGTACACGAACACAAGTTTGACAAGCATCCGTACATAGATGGCACTGACCGTCCCTACATCGCGCTAGCGAAATGTTCCAACTCCGTGGCATATATACAACTTCCGACGATCGACTGTCGGACCCTTGGTCCCCTGATCACAACAACCGGCCAGGTGGGTAATTATCCATGGCACATGTGGCTCTGTGCTATGGAACTTTATACTCGACGAGTTGCTTTATTTAAAGCTGCCCCGCGGTTGCCACATCCAGGCGTTTGCAGATGACGTGCTCCTCATAGTTTCCGCCGCGAATGTGGCAGATCTCCAGGAGACAGCAAATAGAGCGTTAAGCGATACACGACTGGGGTAGCGGGGTCAATTTGAGCTTTGGACCTATTAAAACCCAGGTTGTAGCCTTCACGCCTTAGGCCAAAGTGGTAATATTAAACTTAAATGGACACGATCTTTCATATGCACAGGAATTTAAGTTGTTCGAAGTCATCATTGATGAAAAGCTGAATTTCAGTAAGCACGTCAAGCTCGTAATTGCGAAGTCGAACAAATTATTCGGCAAACTTGTTATGTACTGCAGGGCCACTTGGGGCGCTCACTCAGAGAGTATTAAAACTATTTACAAAATGGTTATTCAACCCACAACTACCTATACAGCAGGAGTCTGGGGCATGTGGCACTAAAGAAAGGTGTTGCTAAAAACTTATTAGCTTACAAAGAGCTTTTGCCATTAGGGCCACCCGCAGTTTCCGCAATGTCTCTGCCAATGCCGCTCGCGCAATTTCTCCCCCTGGACCTCAAAGTCTTGGAGGTCTATGAGATTGAGAGGACTCACCTGCTCGGTGAATCTGAATTCCTCCCGGCAGACATCTTGCTAGAACGGCCTACGCCGATGAGCGCTCTACTCCACCCCGCTTTTAGAGTGACACTTCCCATTCGCACAACGTATAGTCAACAAGAGGTAGATGACCTGTGCGGATCAATCGCCGTGCGAATTTTCACCGATGATAGCAAGCAAGAGAACGGATCAGTGAGCGCAACGTTTGCCAGCTATGGTGGTGGACATCGTGAGGACACAACCAAAAAATTCAAATTGCATAGCAGCTGCACTGTCTTTCAGGCTGAACTGCTCGCAATCCTCAAGGCTTGCGAGTAGGTGCAGGAAAGACAATTGAATGAGGTTGTGATCCTCACCGACTTCATGTCGTCTGTGTCCTCTATTCACAGACATATCCATAGTCGCACGAGAACAGGGAGGCTGGAGAGATAGCCTGGGTAAAAGGACACACCGGTATAGGCAACGAAGCTGCTAACCGAGCTGCTAATAGCGCCGCTGTTCTCCACGAGATACCGGATTATGTCTGGTTCCCTATGTCCTACGTGAAACACAAGGCAAAGCTTCGTAGCCGTGAAACCTGGCAGCGCCGGTACATGAGCGCGGAACAAGGCTCGCACACCAGACGCATTCTTGGGAGACTATAGATGCCTTGTGGAACCAAACCTGTGTAAACTTTTACTTTACGCAGATCCTAACCGGACACGGTTTCCACAAGACCTATCTCAAAAGATTCAAAATCACAGAAGATGACGTCTGTCCTTGTGACGACTCCACCTGTCAGACCCTAGCCCATCTCATCGAATACTGCCCGATTTTTAGCAGAGAGCGATACTATTACACCGAGGGTTGCCGCAGTCTGGGAATAAAGTTTCCATTCGCGATTACTGAAACTTTAAAGAAAAAACGCAACATTGACTTGTATAAACAGTACACTAGACACATAATTAAAACTAGTCGATTAATAAATGGAACCTAGATTTGTTGTTTTTTTGAAATTGTAAATAATTTTTTAGTTATTTCGCTAGTCTTACTTGAGGAAAAAAAAATGTACACAAAAAAAATCAAAACAATTAAGCTCAACAGCCCAATACTTAGCTCAAGTACCATAGGTGCATCACATGTTATCTAATATTATATAATATATCTTTCATCCTTATAGCTTTAAGAAACCTGTGCACACCGGGTGCATGTATCCAATGGCACGCCTGATGTGCACAGGTACCCGCACCTTAACCCACATTCTTTTTCGCGAACTCATTTCACCACCGAAAGACTTTGGCTTTACCAGAGGCTTTCGAGGGCAGGTAGGGGTTTTAGCCGGTAAGAGTCCGTCACTACCTGGGTCCCCTTCCCAGGTGTCCATGACGGATTTCCCCTGCCTACCTATTAAACCAAACCAAAAAAAAAACCCTTTTCCACCTTCTCCATCTTCGCTTGCCAACATTGGTGGCTACCTTAACCTTACCACCGCCAAACTGGAGAGCACTACCGGGACCTTAACGCCGAGATGACCAGTTTGAAAATATCTCCCGGGTTTGGCCATGCAACTCTGACCAACCATTGCGTTGGTCAGAGCAACCATGCGTGGATATTTCCCAACATACGTACTTACATAAACAAGCAGCCCTAACCACAGAGCATGCCGCAGCGAAATCCTGTGGCTTCCACCACCGCCCGCCATATTGTTTCCGTTATTAAGGGCAAATGTTGCGAAATTTTAACGTTTATCCAGCACCACGCCGCCGCCCTATTGACAATGTTTTACACTAATGCAATGCCAACTTTGACCGATTTAAAGTCGATACCTGCGAACTAGGTTGGAATTACGATAACGTGTACTGTTTATTTGTGGTATGTTTATTGACTAGATATTCATGTGTGTTTGAGCATGAAGTTGCCTTCCCCCTCTTATATTTTGACGGACGACCTCGTAAAAGTCGTAGGGATGTATATAAGCTCTACAGAGTCAATCGGTGTGGAAGGTGTGGTTGACGACTTTATTCAACAGTGGATGTCTAACGGCTGATTATGACGACGATGATTGTAGGAGAATTAAAGAAAATGTTTTAGAGTCATACATACCAGCAATATACGACATCCATAAAATCGCTATTATGCAATCATGTGCCTTATTTAAGAAGATTGTTCTCATCATAATCATCATCATCAAAGCCCATAACAGTTCACTGCAGGGCTTAAGGCCTCTACCACGAAAAGCGAGGATATTGCCATAATCTCCTCGCTTGGCAGGCTAGTTAAAGACACTGTAGCCCATTGTCAAGCCTACGGAGTAAAAACATTAGTGGCCTTGTACGACACCCACGAAGGGATTGGTACTATTCTTCTCTGCCGGATACCACGGCTTATTCTACCTACCTATACAGGGTAACTTTAATTCTTGATGCCGAGGGGTATGCATATGCTCGTGATTTATTTATTCGTATGGCAAAAATACAATATACGAGAAACAGATTCAACTACAAATTTAAATCAAGCCAAGTCAGCCATTTAATTGCTTCGTCACTAATGCTCGTGATAACAAACAAGTATTGCACCAACTCTGAAATCGGGAAAACGAGTTATTTTAAGCCCTGTTAGACTAAATACCTATTTAGACTATATGCCAACCATTGGTAGGATACGTAACAAAATATATTCTACTAGAATTACCTTTGTAAACGGGCGAAAGACAAAGCCTTTTCTGATCGGTCGCTTAATAATGTTTTAATTAAAGCTTAACATTATGTCATCCCGCATTGTCGGGATGCCAACAAAGGATAGTTCGCTAACGAGCTAAATCTGATTTCCCTACAAGGAAACAGAGCCTCACAAAACCTTGTAATACAGTTAGCTACGGTGGTAAATGAATAAACAGCGTAGAGCCTTTATATTATTAAGACATAATGTTTTCATGAAAAAAGCAATTTATTCTAGTTACGAGTGGGTTCCTGGAACAATGAAATCTGGACGCCTTCAAGGGCACTGTGAATAGGCTGTTTCTAGGCATATAGACTTCATCACCTTCAGCTACTTATTTAAACTTACTTTTTTTTGTAATGAATTGTTTGTTCGTAATGGATTTGGTGTTCTACATTTACTATTCCGAGAGAAAAAGTATGATAACCCCGGACCAAAATTACATATACTCAAATTATTTTCGAAACTACTGAGTTAATGAAACAAAGCTAAGAACCATCTCGATGAACCTGGCTTTCATATTTTTACTAGCCTGAATCATCCCATTGCTGGGCAAACTCCTCCCCCCGATTCTTCCACTCTTCGCGCTCAAGTGCCATTCTCTGCCAGTCACTCTCAAAGGCTCGCAGCTCATCTGTCCACCTTTTTTTGGCTCTATCGCGACGTCGTTTCCGAGGATTGGGTGTCCAAACTGTAACGGTTTTAGCCCATAGCTCTTCCGACACGCGGCAAACATGACCTGCCCAGTTCCATTTCAGCTTTCCAGCTTTAG
Organism: Blastobasis adustella; assembly: GCA_907269095.1. Lineage (NCBI taxonomy): Eukaryota > Metazoa > Arthropoda > Insecta > Lepidoptera > Blastobasidae > Blastobasis > Blastobasis adustella. The sequence goes on along the minus strand of OU026118.1, from coordinate 20,506,402 downwards.
TGGCTACATCAGCGATTTGTGTTTTGGAGCGCAGCGTAGAGTTTCGAACTCGGTCCATCAACCTAACTCTCAACATGCTACGCTCCATGGCTTGCTGGCAAACCCCGAGTTTGGACTTTTGAGCTTTTGACGAAGGGCATTGTTATGAATGGCAAAAGATTAACTAATCTCCGGTTTGCCGATGATATCGTGCTATTTGCCTCCACAATTTGCGAACTATAGCAAATGCTACACGAACTTAACACCGCAAGCCTCGAGCCCAACGCTCGAGATGAATATGTCAAAGACCAAACTCATGACCAATGTCACCAAGTATAGGTTAGAGTTAGAAGGGCGGGAGATTGCATATGTCGATGCATTTCCTTATTTGGGCTAATTAGTTTCCTTCCAGACGCGAAAAGACAAAGAGGTATCACGCCGCATAGATAACGCCTTGAGGAGCTATTGGTCCATGAAACATTACATGAAGGGAAATTTACCACTCACCTTAAAACGGAAACTCATACTCACCTACGGGGCGCAGACTTGGTCTTTGAGTAAAGCTCAAAAGCTTAAAATCTCAAAAAGCCTAATATAAAGAAATCCAAATCGGTCCATCAGTTCGGGAGCTACGACGCCACAGACAGACACAGATCGACAGATCGACAAATACACAGACGTACACATCAAACTTATAACCCTCTTTTTTCGTCGAAGGTTAAATTGTGACTTACTTTAATCAACAGTTACAACCTGGTGGTCAAAGTGAAAGACACTGGGTCTTCCGGTAGGTATGTCTCATCATCATCATCATATCAGCCAGAAGACGCCCACTGCTGGGCATAGGCCTCCCCCAGAGATCTCCACAAAGGCCGGTCCTGTGCTTTCCGCATCCAACTGGTACCTGCAATCCTTACCAGGTCGTCGGTCCACCTTGTGGGAGGCTTACCTACGTCGTATGTCTATACAATCTAAACTTACCGACAAGTCTAGGTATATGTATACCTGGTATAACCGCAGAAATCTCATAATAAATCTAATAATATGAGAGTTTCCTTCACGAACCACTAGCTCAGTGTTCTCGAAGTAATGAGTGAAATTTATGTATAAAGTACACTCATGCGTGAATCACGTGTTCGACGTTATACTCTGATCTTCATAAATAATAATAATCATCTTGGCGTTAATGTCCCGGTTATGCTCTCCCGCACAAGGACCCAGGGTCCGCCTTGACCATGATACAGGATTTGGCAGATCAGGTAATTACAGAGGAGCGACTGCCATCTGACCTCAGTGACCCTGCTACCAGGGGAACCTGACCGGATTGGATCATGGTTACTCTCTGATCTTCAATAGTTGTAGGCATTTATAAAATTGGTAAGCAGGGTATGTTTTTTAAGTTTATAACTAAGAACTTTATAAACAAACATACAATTAAATATTTACTCTTAATAGCGTTACATTCGATATTTGCGTAACTAGTGTAATTAAAAACACGATACATACCTTTAATACTCACGGGTCATCCACACATACTATAAAACAAAGAGGCTTCCCGCCGTCTGTCCCTATGTATTTATGTACGCTTAGATCTTTTAAACTACGAAACGGATTTTAATATGGTTTTTAACAACAAATAAAGTGAATAGGAGTAAAGTAGGTGTAAGCGTACGAGGCAGGTCCGCTAGTTGTCCATAATTATGTACCTACCTATCTAAATTCAATCTTTATATTTGACTTTACTTTACCACAAATGAGAAAATAAAGTCAAAGATAAAGATTGAGTCATTCATGTCATAATCTAGATGATCAATACCTCGATGGTACACTTCATCGATGGATCATTATCTCGAAAGGTCTTCTACATAGAATAATGAAGGTCTTGTACATTTTGTTAGTTTTCTTACAAAAAGGGGACAAATCACAGACATAACGTATTCGGTATCACGTCTGAAATTTCATTGACTTTCATTCAATATTGAAAATAAGGTCAAACTTCGTTTGTATGATATGACCATGATACAGGATTTGGCAGATCAGATAATTACAGTCTGCCATCTGACCTCGGTGATCCTGTTAACAGGGGAACCTGACTGAATTAGATCATGGTTCCTTACACATTCAGGCGCCTGAATTCAGATTTCATCACGACGTTTTCCCTCAAAGAGGTTAGAATTCAAGTAATGTTCGTAACTCAGAAAAGAGTCATTAGTACATAGCGGCAGTTGGCAAAGCTATTTCAGAAGTGGTAAACTGGTTTACGATTAATCATTTATTACTAAATGGCAAAAAGACAAAATGTTTAAAATTCTCCTTGCCAAATGTTAGATCAGTATCCACTAATATACAAGTAAGAGGCGAAAATTTGGATCTTGTTGATTCCACAGTAATTTTAGGCTTTACTCTAGATAGTAGATTACAATGGGGTCCACACATTGATAAATTGGCGAAAAGGCTAAGTTCTGCAGCATATGCTGTAAAGAAGATGCGAGGTTATTCTGATGAGGCTACAGCAAGATTAGTTTACTTTCGTTATTTCCACAGTATTATGACTTATGGCATACTGCTATGGGGACACGCTGCCGACTGGCATAATGTATTTGTTCTGCAGAAAAGGGCTATTCGCGCGATTTACCAATGCGGACCTAGAACTTCACTTAGAGATAGATTCAAGAATATTGACATTATGACAATGCCATCACAATACATTTACGAGAACTTGATCTATGTTCATAAAAATATACACTTGTTTATGAAGAACAGTGATGTGCATAGTAGGAATAGTAAAAATAAAGATAAACTTGTTACTAGTTCTTGTCGTCTGGCCAAAGTCCACAAATCATTTATGGGTCAATGTGTACGCTTTTATAATAAAGTCCCAACAGAAATACAGAATTTACCATTGAATAAATTTAAAGCCACTGTAAACAATAAATTATGTCAAAATAGTAGTTTATCTACACTCATAGCGTAATGTTACAATTACATATTCGAAAACAGTTGTTTAAGGATACAATTTTTCACGCCAGTCTATAAAAATTTAAAAAATTACTTTTCGATACAGCATTTCCCATACTATTTTCATTACAGCTGTATCGAAAAATAACTTTTTAATCATTATGCAACACTTTTCTTTTTTAAATTTTTGTCGGGCGCCGGGACACGGCTAAATGTAGGCTGAATACCTAAATGTCTTTTACAAATTCAAAATTCCTGTTTATATTTGTGATCAGTTCATAGTCTTTGGTTGCGATTGTGTACATTTGGAATTATTTTCCCGCTAAACAGAATATTTTTCTAATTGTTGTAATTTGTGTTTGTGAATGTTTTTTCTTGTTTGGAGCAAATAAATAGATAAATGTGAAAGTAGTGAAGTGGATTTCCCGCCGCTTGATATTCTCGACGCGTAGATACAACAGAACTGACTCGCAGTTACTTCCAGCAAAGTTGAAAAAATTATAGGTACGAAATTTTAACATGAAAATATGAGTGTAGATAAAGTAGTGTATGCAACTGCATATAATTAGGTATTAAAACACTCGTGTCAAACTATTATCATACTCGGCTACGCCTCGTATGATAAACAGACACTCATGTTTTAATACCCCCTTTTATATGACATAATAGTAGTTTATGCAACTGTCATATCTCCTCCCGCTACCTCTCGCTTACAAGTCGATACCTTAACCACTCGACCATCGGCGCTCCTATACTATTATTGTTCATCATCACCTGTTATGTCCCGGTTGCACTCCCGCGCGGTACGTGAAGGCCCGGGGTCCGCCTTACTCTTCCTGTTATTATTAAGCAAGTATAATTCCTAAAAAAAAAATAGCCTTTTAGTTAGTTATTTTGTTCCTTTTAAACTGCCTACGAAAACGAAAGTGTAATACGTAAGTTTAAAAACAAAATGTTATTATATTTTCAAATTGTCATGGCTACCTAATAAATAAATATATTGGTAAATGGCGGCAGTAGGGTTCGAACCCGTTACCTCTCGCTTACAAGTCCATGCCTTAACCACTCAGCCACTGACGATCTTATTATTGTTAAGTATAATTTCTACAAAAAATAACATTTTAGTACCCATGAGTCCCGGTAATGATTAATGGCGAGCTCACCGCCGCCGCGACGTGACGTGGCCGTGACGTTATCTTTTCGTGTTCGCTCTCGCGTTACAAAGGTAATACGCGACGGTTGGAAAGCTCCATTGTTGCCGTTGAACGAGTATTCGGGGGTATATTGTGTCATTTTATTACTTAATTTATTTTGCTCCTTTTTAACCGCCGGCGGAAACGGAGGGGTTTAAGTTTGACGTGTTTAAGGCTCTGTGTATGTGTGTCTGTCTGTGGCATTGTAGCTCCTGTACGGATAGACTTATTTCGATGAGGATTTCTGTATTTGAAAGCCAGTTTAGTCTAGGTAGTCTATAGCTTTGTTTCATCAAAATTGGATTAGTAGTTTAGGAAATATTTGAGTATTTGTAAACTTGGTCGGGGCTTTCCCGACGTTTTTCGATCTGAACGGTTAGTTTTTTTTTTGTTTTTATTATTATTATTTAGACTAGACAGGCACTTGACAGCTATGCTATTTCCTCATTTTAGTAGTGAGATTTAGGTTACCACGATACGACACCACTACACCACTGATGGAAACAAAGGTAAAGACAAAATAAATATTGGCAGTTTCGCTTTTCATATACATTTCTCTTTGGTGACAATATTGTGGCTGAAAGCGAAACTACCAAGTGGATGTGAGGAAAACCAGTTATTTTTACATATAGAACTTACACAAGAGGATAAGTAAGACTATACGCTACGAAACGTTGAAGATTGGGTAACTAAAAAAATGTTTTTTGTGCCAAGTTATGCACGGTCAAAGCAACATTTTGTGGGTTTTATTTTGTGGCTCCTACTATCGCTACAATGTGAAATTTTTCTTGTACTCGATGACGTAGAATAACTTGTGGCGTCCTCACAGTCTAACCCACATCCTACGAAAATTTTAAGTGTCTACCTACATTTTTTTTATGTTATCCGGCAGACAAACAGACATGCGGGCCACCTAATGGAAAGTGGTCACCGCCGCCTATGGACATCAGCATCACCAGGGGTGCTACCAATGCGTTGCCCGCCTCTAAGGAAACCTCTAATATACCTCTTGAACCATCCCATGTCATAGTCCAAAGGAAACACTGTGAGCTCATTCCACATCCGAATCGTACGAGCGAGAAACGTTCTTTCGAATCTTCGCGTCCACGTAATTGGGATGAGTACCCAGCCCACGGCGGGTGGTGCGATGGCGGAATTGTGCTGTGGGCACCAGATCAAATAATTCCTCAGAACACTCCCCATTGTACAGCCGGTAGAACACACACAGGGAGCCAAAGTCCCTGCGATCAGCCAGTGGTTCTAACTTGCCTGTCAGTATGGTATCAGCTGGCTGTCAGTACAATAGTACAGTTCCAACAATGTTGACCTGTGACAGACAGACGCATAGTCGCACAGACTGCAGAGGCTTAGTATAGGCTTAATAGGGTACCTTGTCCTCCCTTCGCGTATGGAACCTTAAAAATGGAAGATGTAATCAACACAGTCACCCCTGGGATTGTGCCCAGAAAGCTGTCTACATTCTCGTTGATAGTAAAATGTCAAAGCTCCGAATTTTAGCTCAATAGGGAGAAGAAAGAAATCATATTGATAAATTATATTGATTATTTGGGTCCGCATCATCATTTTCAAAAATAAAATTCATAAGACCTAAATCTAAAACGGCTCTTCTTTTTAGTGTGTTAATGACAAACACGATAATGTAGTGGCCTAAAACTTAGCCTCATACACAGCACTGGCGGTTGCGGTCATAAGATCCGACTCTGAAATATCAAGTTTTATACATATGGAATTCCATGGAAATTCCTAATGATGTTTGTCGCTTTGATATTCTCTCTGGACCAACAATGATATCCAACCGAAGCAGTAAGTAGTGTACTATTTCGCACAATAAAATTGATGATTAAACTTAATAAAATTACACCCATTAATTTTACCTACCGATACTATATCTTTTTGCTGAATTTTTAGTTTGCAAACTTCCTTATCAAAGTTTCGCAAAGGAAGTGCCGGGTTGAAATTAGACGGCCGGACGCTCGGACGCTCCACAGGCGCCGAGGAATGTTTAATCTGTGCACCACTTGAAATGGCGCCAAAACACGCCGGCCCATAACCTATATGTTGCAACGCGTTGCTTAATTTAAAAAGTTTCGTATAGTTCAGCCAGTGAGCCTGTAAAAATTCATTACGTATGTAATATGTCGAAAATTTTAAGAACGATAGATAAATAATAATATCGCTAATATCTTGCAGCACGAGTCCAGAGATATCGACCGCGATGTCAAGTCCCGAATCCCTGCAGCTTGGGCCAAATGGCGGGAGCTCACGGCGGCCACCTGTGACCCTAAAATCCCGATCAAGCTCAAGGGGCTAATATATAAGAGCATAATTAGGCCTGTGTTGCTTTACAGCTACGAAACCTGGCTGGTGCTGTCGAAGCACGTCCGCGAACTCCGTTACGCGACTTGATCGAGTGCGTAACGTCCGTGGCAGCCTAGGCGTGAGAGATATCGCGGATAAGATCGAAGAGGCTCGCCTCCGCTGGTTTGGTCACGTGTTGCGTAAGCCCCAGGGATACGTGGGAAATAGGTGCCTGAATCTGCCGTTATCAAGAAAGAAGTCCCGATTTTAATTATTTTTTTTTGTTTATGTTGTGCTGTGGCATTTCTAGTGATAATAAAGCATTACTTATTTATTTTAATTCGTGTAACACCCTTTTCAAAGCAGTTTTATATAATAAAGAGACTTTAATGAAGAATATCTCTCGTAATCCAAGATAATAGTGTTAATTAAGTTTAAGCTAACGGATTTTCAACAACTTGGGCAGTTAAGAGTTTAATCTACTATTCGCAAGATGCAAAGGAAGTTTTAAGCTATTAAAGTCCAAAAGTGTTAAGAAAAATGTCTTAAAAACAATACAAAACGGCTTTGGACTTAGTTTGTAAACAGCTAACTATTTGAAGCTGCTTTTGTAAATCTCAGTGATAAAAGGATTAATTTAATACCTAGGTTCAGTCGAGGAAACTGAATGTAACAAGTTTGAAATCGGCTGTTACTATTTTCCTAAGTGTGGTTTCTTGAGGTGGCAATTTCTACTCGGGTGGGATAAACGATTGAGGAACGTATTCTTCTCGCCACAGACGACATCGTAGAAGTTATGTGCGATAATTATCGCTTACCACCAGGTGGGCTATCTGCACGTTGTCAAAACAACGGACTCTGGCGAAAGCGGGGATTAACCGGATGAAAACCATGAAGAACGCATGCATAGATAGTATGAGATTTGATATAAGAGCAATTTGTGAAAATTACCCGTAAAAAAGACCGAGCAAACGCAAGTAGGTGGGTCCGCAACAAAAGCCTCCTCATCGATAAACCGTTAGCCTGCAGCCCACTCGACGAGCGCTCGATCCGCAAAGATTAATTGTTCCTATCGCGCCCCATTGTCGAGATTGTTGTCCATCAGTTTTTGGACCCTTTTATGAATTTCGCGACCCATTGTTTTGAAACGGATTGAACAAAAAAAAGTTTATAAAACTTCTTGTAAACCACAAGAGTACGGTTCCCGCGGAAAATATAGCACGCGATTATGACTCTTAAACTATAAGCAGTAGCTGTGACGTTACCAGTTTCTCTCGCTTAGTGGTCGCACCGATCCATCTTGCAGCTCTAAATAACGAGGTCACAGAGATTTTTTTTTGTTTCCCTCGGTCATTTAAAACTTTCATTAGTGAATTCGTGCGCGTTAAAATTTTGCACTTTATTTTTCTTGGAGTTGTTTTAATTAAATCCACTGTGTCGCTGCTATACGGGGAGTGGGTGTTTGTTAATTCGCCTCCATGTTTATTGTAGTGAGAATTTTTCGTTGCGAAGTTCGCAGCCGTTCCGCATGGCTCCCACCCTCATTGCTCAAAGGAATTCCTCGCATTGACCACTAGTAACTGTGATGTGAGAACAATAGATTCGTACTTTTCCGGCTTTTCAATTTATAATTTTCATCTCTATTAGCTCGGTGGTATCATAACATTGCATTGTCACCGAATTTACATGAGTGTGTAAAATTTCAACTCAATCGGAAACTGGGAAATCAATCAAATTGAACTTGCAAGATTTTATTAACAACAGACATGGGGGGACATGTGAAACTAAATAAAAGCTTGTAATAAAAAAGCATTCCGATCACGGTGGAGTTGCATAATCGCTCGTCAGGTGATATGGCCATATTTATTATATATTTTATTTAACAGTTTATTGTTCACAAGATAAAACATACACGTTATGTTACAAAAGTTTAAGACACAACAGGCACTGTTGGTTGGTAGTTGGTCGAATCAATATTTTTAAGCTATTGCATAGCTTTTATCGCGGGCTTTGAGCGCGGCGACCGAATCAAGAAATTCCGTAACGAAAATAAACCTAACACCCCACACTCAGACCGGCACAGCGGTGCGGCGTTGAAAACCGTGCATCGTCTAACGTCGTTTCAGTTCGGCAGACTTCGGCACGGCGTTTGTGTGCGTACGACTAGACGTATGCGTGTAGACTAGCTGCTAACTGCTCATAACTGATTCTATCTCTTTTAGACACAATGCTAGGTGAGACAGCGTGCTTTTTGGATAAAGACGAAAAAAAATACTGCATAAATAAAATAAATAAATAATTATAATTGCATAAGTTGATAAAAAATTCTATGCAATAGCTATACCGCGGCAGTCCCCGAGTGCCACACGTATTTTAAATCTAAAACAAACTAAACAGTGTTACTCCTAGGACCAATTAGGATGTTCAGTGTAACGACACTAGTACAAACATGTCGGACGAGCCTTGTTAGCAGGGCCGGGCACATTACGCCTTGTAAGACAATCCCGAGACGAGGGGCCACGAAGGTAACGAATTGGTCAAAGCTATTAATATCGAAATGTATTTTGTGATTACAATGAGGTTCCATATTCCTATCGGCTGACATCCACCTCGCATGCTGCGCCCACTATCGGGTAGGAGGAGGATGATCATGATGATTATTATTTTTCATGATTGATGATTATTATTGAGTTATTGATGGGTTGGAGATGAAGAGACGAGGGGTTGCCCAACCTCACAACCTCAACCTCTACCCCTGGGAGGGGTTTCCTACAAAAGCTTCTAAACATGTATCTAATTATCCAGGCATCTCATTTGACCGACGGTGACCGCTTTCCATAAGGTGAACGAAATAACCGAGTGCTGCCCTAAATAAATTAAAAATTAAAAACTTTTTCATAATACGCCAAACTCTGTCAGCTACCGCTTCCGCACCGCTCCCCGCTACGCTAATGGCCCCAAGCAAGCTTGAACCCACACGAACCCGACTACCTAACGCCCCGACCCAGACCTTGATTAATTTAGACCCAAATACGTCCCTGTAACGGCAACGTTCGGTCCATGCGAGCCTCTTGACAGTTGCTAATTAATTTTATAACTAACTTTAAATTTTGACGTCGGCTCTGAACTTCTAAAGCCAGCGTTTTGAGATTCGCATCCATAACTCGGTTTGATCCGTAACTGAATGTAAGATGTGTTTACTAATCTCGGTATAAACTTTGGATTGGGGTGTTTGTTTGACCGCTGCGCTTTTTACAAGGATTTATCATGAAAGAAGTCTTTTGTTCTATAGTTTATATGTTCGGGTCAAATCTTAAAGGTCTATTTGGACCCACTTCCCGGTGTGCAATTGAGCTTAATTTGATATGCTTATGTAAGTTGGATGACAATGCATTAATATGGTGCAGGCCTACAGAAGGGAACGTTCCCTATCGAAGAAATTTCTTTTTGAAATAAGTAGTGCCTGTTGTGTCAGTTATATCTGTGTTGTATATCTGCATTTGTTTATTGTGTGCAATAAATTGTTAAATAAATAAATAAATAAATGGTGCTATGGAGCTGGTCTGATGATGGAGTCTGAAGATGGTTAATGAATAAAAAATTAATGAACGCAACAAGATAAACCCAGGGTGTTTGGGTCCCTTGAAATGGTCTTGATGAGAACCCCTAGTTGATAGGTATTTGAGGTCTGGTGATGATGACGAAAGGTACTTCTAAACTATGTGTGATAAACTGACAGATAAGTACTCTGACTGATCATAGATGGTATCCAGTTCAAATCGAACGCTTATAAAAGCATGGGAAAAAAATTATTTTAGAATTATTTAAACTAACTATTTTTTTGGGAGACTTGGGTCAAATTTTTTATCTTTAGTTTTGTTAGAATAACACTTTTTTTTTAAATTTGTATTTGTATTTTGTTCTCTTTGGCAAAATTAAATAAAAAAATTTAACTATTTATTTTATATTAAACTCATAATTATTAACTCATTTAGCATGCAATGATACCCAAGATGAATTGTGAATAGAAACCGGCAAATCTTCAAATCATGAAAAATGATTGTAACTTCTACATTTATGGAGCACGAAGCTTTCAAAAGTAAGCGCAACATTACGTCGCAATTTCCAGAACTAACACGTTCACCGAATACCCGGCAAAAATTCTATGTCAATACTGGCCTAACGTAGCTAGTTGACACTTGACATAGTCGGTGTATCGTTTCGATCACGCGAATGCTGTTCGTGCCTCGTGGCAATCTAATTCCCAACCGGATCATGCCAACTACAATACAAATACAGACGGAAAAATTAGATTTGTGTCGCGCTTCGACCTTCTAGCTCGAGTCTCGGTATCCATCTTTTATTTACCGGCCCATGTGGTCTGCTTTTTTATGTCATTTTTGTGTGGACAATTCGTACTAGCGATCTAGGAATAACAAACCATTGCAGGGTGGTGGTCAAAGTAAGCACTATGCTAGATTACGTTCGGTACTATGGTCCCTGTATGGTATTGCACGGTTTGAACTTTGTTCGGAATCATGTCAGATGGACGATGAGTTTTCCCGCGCATAAGCTCAGACATTTGAGTATTAAAATTTACTCAAAGACCAAGACCCGTATTGTCAAAATATTTATTTAATGCACACATGATGCACGATTTGTCACAGAAATATACGGCTCAATTGGCTCTACTTATTTCTAGAAATAAATCTATTCCAGCAGGAAGCAACATGACTACCAGAGAAAGATGAAAGATGATAGAGAAATACTTCCTACTGGTTTGGCGGTAACTCGCACTTCTAAAATTCCCTCTATGTTCCTAGTCAGGCGTGCTCCATCATCGACCGCATCGTCACTTACCACCAGATGAGATGGCGGTCAAGTGCCGGGCTAGTCTAAATAATAAAAAAAAAGTTGTAGCTGCGCGTGCTGTTGCGTAAAACCATGGATGTAGCATACTTTCCAATATTTTTGATCCCGCTTTATCGGCGATCGACTTTACAGCCTGTGTAGCTTCAGTTCACAGTTAAGGTTAACGGAATCAATCAAAATATCGAGCAAATCCAATCGGAGCCGGATGCCCGAGTTGTTTCGCTCAGCCCCTTAATCCAATAAATATAATTTCAATAAGTACGCACGCACGTCTGTGCCAAATTTCCATTTACTTTACAACGTGTAGCCGAAATGAATTCGGTATTAATCCCGACCACCTTAATGCGGCAAGTAGTGTTGGGGCAATCTTTCTGGGACTATGGCTGGTTTTCAATGTTTGTACGTACATTAGCATTCCTACCTACATTGCATGAGGACGCTCGCTGCGTAGAATCGTGCCGGGCTCCCGCAGCGTGACTTAGATAGGGCACAGTAAAGGCCCTGTCGCAGAGCTCCCGCTAACGCAGCAGAACTTAGGTAGGGTACACAAAAACCCTGTCGCAAAGCTCCCGCTCAACGCAACGGGCGAACTTAATTAGAGAAACACTGTCGTATCCTATCCCGGTACTGTCTCCCTCCAGTTGCAATCCATACGGCTAATCAGGAAAGCTTATAATCACACAAAACGTTGCTTAAAATAGTATTCACAGATTTAACGCGGGTTGCACCAAATTCTTAAATTATTTCATGAAAATGACGTTAAACGTCAATGTTAAATGTGTTTAAGAATTTGGTGCAAGCCAAGCTTAGTGAAGTGAGCCAAATACATAGGTAGACTATCAAATACTTACCTAACCTGACGAAAACATGATTCGTTAAATAAAATATCAATAAAAATGGTAATAATATGGTCAACTTTGATGGCACTTCGATGGCACGATATGGCACGGTTTTTAGGACAAGAATCTGATCAGTGAAGGTTTTTCTGGATCATGGTACGTTTTATCTACTTTCGATCCAAATACAGATCCAAGTTTTCTTGGTAAGGATCAGCTTTTGATAGAATTTTCATCATCAAGTTCGAAATTGGGAGAAATCACTATAAACGATAAGATCCCCTGTTTCCATATGTATATTAGTACAATAAACAATTTTCATTAATTCATTGGAGTGATCTACTTGCCAGAGGTACAAACAAACAGAGTTGCATTCTGATAATAAAAATCATAAATGTTAACCTACCTTAGTCCCCGCACTAACTGCTTTCAGAAGAAGCGTGTTCCCTTAGCCTCAGGCCACAATTTTATATTGATGGGCCCAATTTGACAAACATTACAACGCAATAAGGCAGATAGCTAATATTCACGTAGAGTTTCATAATATTGATAATAACGTTTATTATCTCCTCAGATTCGACAATTCAGTGAATGTAAAATGACAACAAATTAAAAGTAGATATTTGGCTTAAAATACAAATGGGGTTAGATTGAATTTAGTAGCAAGTAAAAATTACAATAATACCTTAGACAAGCATACATTTCTTAGCAGCTTAGACAAGCGTAGTGCAGGACGACGCCCTTCGGCCAGGAGTGACGGTTTGCTAAATATTTAATGTAAAATTGGTTGGCCAAGCCTCGTAAGCGGTTAACGGTTTCACTGGAGGAAAGTTATCAGATCTCATGAAGAGCCAACCCTCTGTAAAGTTAGGACTCTACATAGCCAAACTCTACAAACCCTACATTTTTATCATAATTACGGCTTGGCCGTTTCATAGATTCAATGAAACGCTTAGAGAAAAAGTATGTAGTGCCTCCTACTTTTTGCTCGGCTTGGCGGTGGCACTTCTATGCCCCTAGACCATTTCATATCCTGTGTAAAATAAAGGCTTAACTTTTTCCAAGATCATCGGTCATCGCAAAGCCGATAACGTGGTCGCCACTCGAAAATCTTTCCGTCCCATCGCACAACTAACAGCCAACAGCCCCAGAGATATCATCTCGAAACACGGGGAACGTCTCCAACTCGGTAATCCAGCCAAAATTGTTTTATAGCCATCAACATGGCGACCGCTGTGGGCACGTGCCCAGCACTATTAAACAGGGTATCCTCGGAACAAATTTCCATACGGGACCCAACGGAGTTTTTCGGCCAAAATATAAGTTACCCAATTTGTTATGTTGGGGCTTAGGAACCCTCCATCAGGCAGTACCCTTGTCCGACGAACAGATTGAGCCTACGGGAGACGCCATGGATCAAACTAAAAACACACAATCTGAAACGTCGAGCTACTAACCGGCGGTGTAGGGACAATAATCTGTTTCGTGTCACGCGCGGTGTACTAGTGTGGCCGCTCTTTCTGTGACGGGTGGAAAGTTTTGATGGTGTTTCAATCCTAAATATAATAAGGTTCAAAGGAATATAATAATTCCGAAGAATATTTATTTATTTATTTTTATTTGGAAGGTCATCAGCTTATCAAACAGATCAGACAGAAGTACTTAATGCTATAAAACTGTTAGCTAATAATAGACCTTCACTAATAGATCTAGAATAGGTTATAAACTTAGCGTAGGCAGATAGCCTAGGCATATTCCGTAGGTACACGAAATATCAAATGATATGATAAATAAAGTAAAAAATATTTAGCACTTAAATAATAAATTAGCAACCCAATGACATAAGAAAACACTCACACAATACTTACTGCTCAAAGAATACGTTACTTAGCAGTTTACGCGCTGCGTGAACGCTCGTATTAAAAATATCAAGATCAACGCCCCATTCCAATAATGAATTACAAATCCTACTCGCCCGAATAAGATACGAATATAAGAGAATGTGAATCACTGAATCTGGGCAGCTTCCGCTATCAAGCAACAAAGTGCTGGAACAACATACCTCCTCCTTTAAGATCGTTAGGTACAAAGTATACGTTTAAGAAACACTACAGATGCTATATTTTACAAATTCAGGGAGAGGGTATACCAGAACACTTTTTGCGATAGTGGAGGTATGTCCTTGACGCTGCTGGATAGGATTTGTAGGCGTAATGACTATTATTTTATACATATAAATATATATATATAAGCACCTATACTCAATTTATTTTATATACAGTCATTTATTATTATTATGGAATTGACAATTGATAAGCACACACACACACACACACAAACACACAAACACACAAACATTACACAAATTAACAGCATATGCTAAATTGGTAGTTGCACCTCATTAATGGCATCGTAATTTTAGCGTGCACCCTTCTTCTTTGCGGGTCTTGGCAGAATATCAGTGTGTTGCTCTTCCAAGCAACACTGTGCTGAGCCATGACCTTTTTGTGTTACTGCAGCATACACATGCGACTTTAGTTAGTCAGTACTCCGTCGTCTGAAATATATTTCTCCTTTTGTGTTACTTATAAGTTGTATGTGTATGTATGGAGTGCCAAATAAATTTCTATTCTATTCTATTTCTATGAATCAATTCAAAAGCAATTTTAAAAAAAGTACTTGCAAAGCAATGAACTGCAAAAGTAACAATTTCAATCATTGAAATCAGATAATTATTAGCACCAGAGTTCCGTAATTAGCCTAGAGCTCTCTATGTTCTTATTCCTTAAATGAGTTTAGACCTGATTGTTCTATTTAATTGAATAAATGAATTAATTTATTGACTTATTGATTAATCTCATTATTAATATTTTGACATATAAATGTCAAAATATTAATAATGAGTCAAGGTATAAACCTTGACTGTGTAATTAAATCTGATTTGACATTATGTTATAATTTCCAAAAATGTTATATTATACATGTGTTTACAAATAAAGACATTATGAATTATAAATATGAATCTGGATTTTGCCAAAATCAAAAAGTCTATCTTTTAAGAACTTTATGAAACACCTGCACAAGCAATACTTGTCTAAGTAAAATAGTCTTACTATGCGTTCTCAAAGCGCTCGTCTCATGAATGCATGGATTTGTTCGCATGTCTATTTGTTGGTTGGCTATTTTTGGTATACCTAGTTCCTTTCTTTTTGCTTGTAACTAAATCGTATAAACTAAGCAAATACAAGTCATTAGTATAATCATCATCGTTGTGACGTCGCGCGCGAAGACCCAAGGTCCGCCTTACCATGATCCAGAATTTGGCAGATCAGGTAATTAAATGGAGCGATTGCCATCTGACCTCCGTGAACCGTTATCAGGGGAACCTTCCAGATTTGATCATGGTTACAGTTTCAGTCGCCTGAATGTGCAGGTTTCCTCACGATCTTTTACCTCATAGCATTGGTGAGTACGTACATATCTAACTCAGAAAAAGTCATTTGTGCATGGATCGAACTCGGTACCAGTCGCTTACGAGTTGGACCCACTAGCCAATGAGTCCACCGACGCTGGCAATTTTCGCAAATACAATTCAATGCGCTACTTTTTCTCTAGAAAAATCTCTATCTATAAATGAAGAACCTAAAAAAACAAATTAATTGACTTTTACATTGATTTAAATATAATTATGCTTGCACAATTCACACAGCGCCATTTATCCCCCTAGTAAGCAAAGCCTGTATTATGGGTGCCAGAAAACTGATAAACTGCTTATATATTTTTAAATACATTCTTATGATACATACAACACCCAGACCCGTCGTTCCGGGTGTTTACTGCGCAAATGTAGAACGCACTACCGAAAGACATTCAGAATTCTCGGGCATCATGCTCCTTCAAGAAACGTTTGAATAAGCACTTCCTCAGTATTCAATAGAGCTTTATTTATTAAATATTTGTAGTATATTAGGTAAATATTATATATTTTAGTTGTTATGGTATAGTATATGTATATGGTACAAGTATTCTATTGTAGTTAATTCAAAATTTGAACAATACTCGATATTGCTACCACCGCTCGTTAAATAGCTCATTTCGGACTATGTAAGGTTAGCTGGAAGAAATCCCATTTGAGATAAGCCCGCCTTTGCAATGTATATTTATTTTCTTTTGTTATTGTTCTTTATGTAGTAATACGCAATAAAGAGTTTACATACATACATACATACATACATACCCGTAACAGAAATCAAAATTTATAATTTCAATTTCTGCCAGGCCGGGAATCGAACCCTGGACCTCTGCGTGGCCGACCTGATGTTAACCAACTGAACCACTCAGATCGTCGAAACATATCACAAAACAATTTAAAACCAATGTATGTTTTTATGAAACCTTCACCTCCTTTTCGTGGCTCCGAGCGACCGGGCGGGGCCTAGCTTCAGGATCCAGTTGGCCTATCCTTCATATGCAGAACTGCCCCCGAGGGATACCTGCGTACCCCGCTTAGCTTTCATCGATATATCTAAGACCCTAAACGTAAATAGGATAATTTTCTTTGCCTCTCATGGTTTAACTCTACTTATAGGTATTTTACAAGTTTTCAGTAAACTTGCAATATTTGTATGTTCGGGTAAAATATTGCAAGCTTTGACTGCCTTCTCGGCGTTCAGTTGAGCTGATATTTCGTATAGCTATGTAATTTCGATGACAACGCATTAGTAATGGTACCATGGACTATAGAGCTGGTTTGATGATGGAGCCGGAAGGTGGTCGTAGAATCTATAACCCCTTCGTGCTTGGGCTCTTTGGCATGGTTTTGATGAGTACTATACTATGATTATGATATTTTTTTCTATTAAAGTTATTTTAATAGTTAATATCCGTATATTAATTTTATTTAAAAGTAGGTGTTAAATTGTCATTTTATTAGGTAACTTAGTAACATTTTAATAATAGATTTTACATAAAGAATGACAGTATTGACATCGATGTTGTTAAATAAAATAATTTTCGGATAATAATTTATTTATTTCATTTTATTTTGCAATCACTACATCTTACAAAAAAAAGTCCCACGCTGCGTCTGTCTGTCCATTCGCGATAAACTCAGAAACTACTGAACGAATTTTCGTGCGGCTTTCACCAATAGACAGAGTGATTCATGAAGAAGGTTTATGTGTATAATTTGTTAAGGTGCGAAGCCGGGGTGGGAACCTAGTGTTTTACTAAATTTACCTTATTTATTTATTTTAATTTTGGCATTTTATTAAGTAGGTAGGTATATAATGTAATTAACTTATCAAATTGACTGCTCATTATTATTTGAATAATAGATTATTATTATTATGTAACATTAATGTGCCATTTGGCGCAACATAGCGGACATTATTTATCTCTATGACATCTATATTCCACCTGTACTGATGTTTTATTAACGCAATTATAAAATTAAATTCAATCAAAAGCTGTGCGACAAAAGTTTGCTATGGAAAATAGTTTTTCATTTGTAAATTTATTTATTACAAATTTGTTTTTTATACAGTATAGTTCCAGTCAGATTTGTCCCGGAGGAATTTCTGTCACTTTTTTGTTAGTAGTTCCACTCAATTTTGGGCGGAACTACTCTACTACCCGTTGGACTCTTTTATTCTCACGGGTTAGTATCATTTCGTCTATAACGCAGCTTTGGTCTAGGTGACTACTGGTTTAAAAGCAGCTGGTCTAAGTAGCAATCGTAGTTGGAGTACCCATACTTTGTTTCTCGCCTGACTTTGTAAGTTCGGATGATTATTTGGTTGGATTTTGTTACGCGAAAGGCAAAATCTACTGAATTGATTTTGGTGAAATTTTGCAATTTTGTGAGTCACATTGTAGGCAAAATTGGATCCCCTAAATCACAACGGTTACCGCGGGAACATAGCCGCGAAATACAGTATCATTCTTAATATTATAAAAGCGAAAGTATGTGTGTGTATGTTTGTTTCTTTTTCACGCCTAAACGAATGACCAGATTTTGACGAAATTTGGCAGGTAACTAGATTACGCTCTATAAGACACCGGCGAGCCTCTGGCGGTAAGTTAGTATGATATTCATGATAATTATTTACTTGTAATGTGCGTGTGAACGAGTGGTTAAGGTATACGACTCATATGCGAGAGGTACCGCGTTCGAATCCCACTGCGGCCATGTACCAATGACTCTTTTCTGAGTTATGTATTGTAAACAGAAGGGATAATTAACACAACGTGAACTTGGAAATCGGTTTATTATTTTTTCACAACTTCATCAGCACGAACGAATACACATCGAACTCTCTACGCTCAAAACCCAATCAAGCTCCACTGCGCTACCGCAACACGATACTCGCTATTTTTAACGAAAAATAATCAAACATAATGTCTACCCACATGACCCTCAAATAAATCAACACAATACTTTTTCATCTCATATTCCAATTAAACTAATCATTCGCGCGTGATTTCCATGTGACAAATTCATGATTGATTTTATGGCACAGTTCAGCTCAGCAATTAATTAATTCAGCACAGCATTTAAACAGCATAGCTCAGCATATCTATCAGCTCAGCCCGAATCAGCTTGGCACAGCTCAACGTGGTTCGGCTTGGCTCAGCTCGACTTTCCTGTCCCCTCAAGGCAGCTAAACAGCTCAATTCTCTTTCTCTTACAGTATATTAGTTGAATGCTAACCGATGCTCTTAAGGTGAGGGAAAACATCGTGATAAAACCTGCACCTTCAGGCGACTGAATGTGTAACCATGATCCAATCTGGTCAGGTTCCCCGGGTAGCAGGGCCACGGCATGGCAGTAGCACCACTGTAATTATCAGATCTGCCAAATCCTGGATCTTGGTCAAGGCGGGCCCGGGCCTTCATGCGCGAGATGATTATTTTACAGTATCTTACTTAATATTATAAAGGAAAACATCGTGATGAAACCTGCACATTCAGGCGACTGGATGTGTAACCATGATCCAATCTGGTCAGGTTCCCCTGGTAGCAGGGTCATGGAGGTCAGATGGCAGTCGCTCCACTGTAATTACCTGACCTGCCAAATCCTGGATCATGGTCAATTCGGACCCCGGGCCCTCGTTCTCGAGAGCACAACCGCCAAGATGATTATTATTTTTTTTACTTAATATTATAAATGACTGTATGTTTGTTACTTCTTCACAGACGGACGGATGAACGGATTTAGACGAAATTTGGTAGGTAGCTAGATTAGAGTCTGGAATAAGGCACATGCTATTTTTTATTCCCCGCTCCTCTTTCCATGCTCGATATAAGGAGTCGTGGGCGGGAAATTAGTATGATAGTTATTTACTTGTAATGGATTTAACACCTTACCAAAAAATAAATTGGCGCAACAAAATGTAGGTAGGTTATGTCAGATTGTATTTGGGCAACGCTCGTGGAATGCAATTCAATATTACAGAAAGAAATAAACAAAAATTAAACTTCTCGCATCAGTCACGTTAATACGTTGTACAGAGTCATACTTTCTTTTCCTCACAGTCAAAAGGAAAGAAAACGAAAGACAACGTCAACAAATATTACAACGATAAACCTAGATCTATTCTGTTGGTGAAAATTTGAACCAGCGGCAAATGCCAGCACAAAATGTGAGGTGTAGTCGATAGTGGCGCCACTCCTTGCTGCTTGTGAAGGTGTTTGCTCCTGGCCCGTGAATCCCAAAGGTGTCGTTTCCGTGACAAATTCCTGGCGAAAATTCAGGATTATTGCGGGCGAAAGGGGAAGGGGGCGAGAGGGGGTGATAGGGGGCGAGAGAGGGGGGCGTGATCCATCAATCAGTTGGATTCGGTACACATAATACCTAATACACTAGTGTGTTAAGGAGCTCACACTTGCTTGGAATATATTTTTTTCACTGTGATAGTCGTCCATACTTCAAAGATGGATTGCAACTTTGTTTTGACGAGTATTGATCGACGACCTTTTTAAAAATTATATTGTTATTTTATCGAAATTCATACATTGTTGTATCGTAGAGACGCCTAAATTGTAATTATTAGAATTAATCCCTTCCTTCCAGCATAATATTCCGGAATAAGTTCCATAAACCATTCAGGAATACTGAAGCCTAAAGGAATTAGGTCACGGTAGCCGCTTTCCATCGGGTGGACCATCCGCCCGTGTGCCGCCCTAGGCAACAATAAAATCCAAATACTTAAATCAGTTTCATATTTAAGACTGAGGTATTAATTTTAGGGTTCGAACCTAAAAACGGAACTCTGAAACTATAAGGGTAATCCTCCTTTTATGGCTTAAATTATCACTTTGTCCATTTGTCTGTTTGACGCATTTTCTCAGGAACGAGTAGGTATCAGATATCAAGTTTATTATCAAGGTAAAATTAATATCAAATATTGCTCCGAATAGCAGCACTGACTTCTCTCCAACACTGTTGTCTGCAATCTGGAATGTAAATCAACAACGGAATAGGTGCATGAAATTTCGTATTAAGGACTCTTAAGGTACAATTCCGGTCCGCATAGGAGGAAAACATTGCCGCCGTTTCATAAAGAATGCAAATATTTTAATACGAACGCGACATCCACGCCGGCATGTTACGAAAGGAACAACAAAAGTACGAATTCCGCATATAAACGTCGCCGGCGGCGGGAAAATTTAAAATTTCAAAGGAAACATCGCAGCACGAACGTAGCGCTTAATCAAAAATAACGCGCCGCCGAAATTCAATAAAAACGACCCATAAAACACGCCGTAATGAAAAATATTAAATTCCAGAGACAAAAAAAAATATTTTTATTCGCGGGGCGGCACATAAATAATTTAATTTTAAAAGCGCGCGAAAACTGCGCCAGCTGGCCGTGCGGCCGCTGACATGTTGGCTGGAACAAAATAGTTTCTTACGACGATGCGGCTGCTGAAAATCGTGTTATTTATGATCATATTTTATTCAAAACTCTTTACATGGAAAGCAGAAACTCTTAGAAAATATATCCTTTAATATAATCCTTCCGAGTTAGAAGCGTTCTTTATCGGAATATTTTTTTTTGTTTGATATAATATGCACTGAGACCGCGAAGTTTGAGGGACGCTTTTGTCCGGCAAAGCAACCTTTTAACTCCCGACGAAAAAAGGGGGATATGTTTGACGTGTGTGTCTATGTTTATGTGGTCTCTGTGTATCTCTCTGTGGCATCGTAGCTCCAGAACGGATGGACCAATTTGAATGCGGGTTTCTCCAATTGAAAAACAGTTTAATGGAGATGGTTCTTAGCTGTGTTTAATTAAAAACTGTCCTGAGTTTAAAAAATGTTTTAGCGTACCTTTTTCTGTCAGTTAGGTTATTCTTTATAAATAAGCGTACGCCCCTCCTTATGATACTAAGAAAAGCAGTTAGGTACCGTAGCCTTGGACGTTTGCATCTTAGCGCTAATGTCCCGGTTGTGCTCACGCGCACCAGGGTCCGGGGTCCGCCTTGACAGCGGAGTGACTGCCATCTGACCTCCGTAACCCTGTTAACAGTTGAACCTGACCAGATTGGATCATGGTTACATATTCAGTCGCCTAAAATATGCAGATTTCATCACGATGTAAGAACATTGGTTAGCGTTCAACTAATGTATGTAACTCTGAAAAGAGCCATTGGTACATCGCGGCGGGGGGCTTCAAATCCGGTACCTCCGGATACGAGTCTAAAATAAATGCTCTTCTAATAGGACGTAACAACATTACCGATTCACAATGTAATCCATTCACCCAAACTCAACAGAAATCCGTCTCAAAATATCAATAAAGGGCAAACGATAAAGCAATTTGCAGCAAAATAATACAATTCCAAAACAACACAAGTGTCTCTAAAACAAATTTCCCAATAACAAAAGAGGAAACTAATTCGGCTCCCTAATCAACTAGATTATCATTTCAATAGCGTTGGGCAAGGAAAGCGGCCCTTTGACTCCGTGAAATATGGCCAGGAGGGATGGCGCTAAACGACTGCCTTCGAGGCAATGAACATAAATAATTTAATTTTCCGGAGCGCAACGCAGCCGGCCCTGGATTTTTATGTGGCAAAAACAAATAAATACTAATTTAGTTCGACGGTCCATTAAAGATTCACGACTGTTTAAACTTGGTTACGTCGCACAGTAACTTGTTGGTGGAAAATTTTGAGGGTGGACGGACGCTGTGTTGGTAGTCGAATCGATGGTACCCTCTAAGACCGTAATTAGAATGTACGTCTCCATCTGGAGAAAAGAAATTAAACAACGCTTATTTATAAAGTTGTTACAATTTTGTATTGTTTTGCTTTTTATTTTGGTTAAGAGGAGTATCCCCCGAGCGCGCTCCATACAAACGTAGTTGATTATATTTTCAATATTGCGTTATCAAAGCTAATGAAATTTTGTAGACGTGATCCAGAAACCAATATCTATGATAGAGCTTTGTCAGATTTTTTTTAAATATATCGTTTCAAAGTTGCACGGGATTTAAGATTTCCATACAAATTTTAGATCGGCAAACACTAGCCTTAAAATCCTGCTGTAGCAAAGGCAAGAAAAGCCTGCAGAAAAATCAAAAGTATAATCCTTATGCCTAATTGTTCGAAACTTCAAGATAACTAAACTCCTAAAAAGATAACCTAACTGACAGAAAAATGTCGGGACCGAAAATGCTGCGGTGGATGTGCGGAGTTAGACGACTTGACCGAGTACGGAACGTATACATCCGTGGCAGCCTTGTCGTGAGGGATATCGTGGATATAAGATTGAAGAGGCTCGCCTGTGCTGGTTTGGTCAAGTGTTGCGTAAACCCCAGAAACAGATGGGAAAATGGTGCCTAAACTAAGGAAAGAGGCCCGCTGAAGGCCCAAGAAGCCATGGATTGACATCGCCGAGTCAAATGCGAGAGCCAGTGACTTACGACTCAAGGATGCATAAGACTGGGCGAAGTAGAGAAGAATGAGTCGGAAAGCGTACCCTGGCAGAAGCTAGAACCTAACCTGAACTAACCGCTCGGAATATTAGATTTTTATTTTTATTTGATGATGATGTTGATCGAATATTTTAAACCCGCCAAAGCCCAAGCGATACCTCCGAACTTTCCAGTCACCTAAAACTATCTCGACATCTTCATATTCTCCGAAACCACTTGGCATGTACGAACTCAGAAACCTACTTGTTAAGCAAACAGATTCGCCCTCAAAGACTCCCCAGACTTGTGGCGAAAACACACAACTCCACTAGTATGCAGACGTTTAATGTAATTTTCATTATAACTCCGATGTGTAACTGAAAAGCTGACGTGCAACGACCAAAGAAGGGATGGAGTTACACACGCTATTGGAGGTGACGTAGCTACAAATTATTTGCATAATGGGCCTAGATGACACTGTGAATTTGTCAAAGAATTGTACCTATTTATGTTTACTTTTTAGACCCCGGCTCAAAAGCGTCGGTTAAGAGTTTTTGGCTCGTGAGTAAGATAATTAATATGTTACAGAGTTCTGTATCAAATTAAGGTTTTAATACCAGTTTAAACTGGTTTGCATTGTACAGTAAATAAAAGTCCTTGTATGTGAACAAAGAATTATAAAATGAAATGAGAATTCTAATTGGGTTTAATGAAGGTTTATATTATTATTTTAACTGTATTAGGCATTTGACATTGTGTTTATATTATATTCAATTATGATTTACCTAATTAATTACAGTTTGACATTGTTATAAAATCATAATTAAATGTTTATATTTAATTTGTACGCCGAATGGCAGGTCACAGATGAGCACATATATCTCTAATATAACATATTTTTTACCTGTGTTACCACAAATAAATAATTTGAATTTGAATTAATTTATATTACAGAGCAGGTAATACCGGTGACCACACCAACCACACTAAAGCCGGCAATCCAGCCTTCCCTACATCTTTTTGTCCATTTCACTCGGTCTTAAGCATCGTTGTTGGTGAGTAGGTGAGTATGTTATTTTTCGTACCAATTCGTAGCTAGCTATGCAATGAGAACACAATTTCCCATTCTGAAGCCAGCTACCAAAGGCACGCTACGCAGCCTAACGCACGCTAACCAGGCAGCTACCAAGGTACCCTTAAAGACGCACCTGAGCAGACAATTATGAGAAACAGACCTCCATTTCCAGTAACAGCTCCGCGTGGTCCCACGTTTACGCTCCCGCGCTAACGTATGGTAAGGAGCAAAGGTCAAAGTATATATTTGCGGTTTCTGCGAGGTTTTTGCTGTTGTTATTGTATATTTTTTGCGACCAAAGCGACATGTGGCAAGCGGTCCCGCATTTTAAACAATTATGATGCGACCGACAGTGGAGAGGGGCCATTGTGGCCGATCGTAGATGCGAAGTGAGGACGGCTTATAGCGGGCGGTGTGGGGAATATTAATCCAAGCATCAACTCTCGAGCGAGAAAATATTCTAAACAATGTACCTACAGTACAACAAATGCAAGGATACATAGATGTTGCAATACAGACGCGGGATTTTAGTGAGGTCGCCGCTGTGACTTTTTATCTCGAATTCTATTTTAAATAGCTTCTTAATATGTCGTTGAAGACGATGTTCGACAATACAGGATTGGTCGATTTTGGAATGAGATATTGAATGATAGGAAACCGATAGAATAGTGCCATCTAGCGAAAAGATATGGCTACTTTAATCTAGAAAAGGATGGCTAATTGAAATAAACACATTTTTCAAGGGTTGGAATAGGATAAATATATTTTTGAACGCTCTACGTCATGGACACTATAATTTCCAGAGTGTACAACTGATAAATAACCTAAGACATTGTTGTATCCAGGGTGCATCGAGCGACTATCAAAAATAACTGATACAAACTGCCTCGAGTAGGATTCTATCTATCATTACATTAGTTTAATAATACAACATAGTGATATTCCATACACTTACGGAATTATTTTCCATATCAGCCGTAAGGTCGCCGATTTCGCTCGCAATGGGAAAAAAGTTTCATATGAAACGCGAGTCAAAATGTCGGTCAGTGGATACAGGGGGTTTACGACCCGCCCAGATGGCTCACCTCCGTTTTGTGGACAGATAAAGTTTAGAACACCCCTTATATTGCGCTACCCTCCTCGCTTAGTGGCCATACCTGCTACCTGGGAATTTTTACTCACTTTCGTTTTAGTAAGAACGTAAAGTAGACCTAAATTGCGCAAAATGGCGATGTATGCTGCTTTGTAGTTATCTGACCACCCCATTCCGTAAATATCCATACCGTTAAGTAGATCAATGTAATACACACATTACATAGTTGTAAGAAATCTTTTTTTGTATCAGAAATATACCTACACGCGATGGTGCCCATTCCGGCGTTTGACATAATCCTACGAATGACAAGTTCTTTGCGGTGCTGAATTTCGATTAGCCTCAAAGTATACTAAACGGTCATTGGTCCAGTTCCGGACTCTGCGTGGTGTAGCAACCACGCTGCCATAGACTAGGCCCTAGTCTAAGTTGATTACTTTATTAAAAAAACTAAATGAAAATTGATCATTCGTTTGGGTCCTACGATGGCAGATAAACACGACTAACGCCATATTCAGTGCTCGATCAACACGTAGCATTCACGTCGGTCGCCTAGCTATGTCAATCTAATTAGATGAGTAACAAAGATCGTAGAAAAACCATGAAGGTGGCCTGAACCTTTGGATCTCTGTGGGTGTAAAAGTTACGTGCGTAGCGCAAGTTAGTGTCCAACCGACGCGACGTCCACCCAACGCGTTGGTCGACCTCTAAATGCGGCGAAAACGCCTTCATATCACTTTAGTAATAAGATTACAAAAAAGCTTTGAGGGATTCTCAATAAACTCTATTCGAAAGAGGCTTAAGTGAGAGGTATCAGTCAAGTTCGTCGATCGAGAGCGCCGACTGGCAAGCTCTTTGTAAGTGGGCGATCCAAGTTCGAATGAGTGAATCCTCGAACGCTATCGCTTATGACTTCCCATTTCCCTCGCTCGCAAAATGAGTCATGAAGTCATAAAGCTATGGCTCATACTGTCGTAAAGAGTTAGTTGGTAGAGCACCAGAGCGAGGCTATGTAGGACAGATCCTCAGCAACACAGATCAAGTGCTTATCGATTTTATCCGTAACTTCGAATAACGTGCTTACATGGTGCCGTTTTGAATCAACAAGAAGCTAGCTCGCACGAGTCGCTAACTGAAAACCTCGACTTAACACAATGCTATTCGCAAAATGTTTTCTGTGAAACCAGAGCTGGGGCGGGGCGTCGCAGAGGAGACGTGGCAGTTTTAATTACGCGGATGTAGGCATTCCAAACAGGTGACTGGCCAGAGACGCATTCGTGGATAGGTTTTATTTATACCACTAAGGTGGCAAACAAGCTTACGGCGTGCCTGATGGTAACTGTAGGTAGTGGAGTCACTGCAGCCCATGGACGTTTGCAATGCCACGCGCTGGTGACCCTGTAAAATTTACTAAAAGTTGGAGTCGATGACATACCATTAGAAATGATATTAATGACTATGCCTCACAGTTTGCCAGTTATTACAGCTATTGTCAATAACTCCATTGAAACGGGTATTTTCCCCATTTACTGGCAGCACGCTCTAGTTGTTAGACCATTAGCTAAAATTAGTAACACGTCGAATTTTAACGACTTGACACCCATAAGCATTCTGCTTTGTGCTTCCAAGAATCTGGAGAGAGTGGTGGGAGACCAAGTCCAGAAATATTTGGAGGATAATTATATCCTGCCCGTGGTACAATCGGGGTTCCGTAAACGACATAGTACTACAACGGCCTTGGATCAGGTGGCCGATGACATCTTGGAAGCACAAGACAGTGGGCAGGGTACCCTCATGGCGTTCCTTGACTTCTCGCGTGCCTTCGACTGCATAGACGTGACACTCTTATTGGCTGAACTTAAGCACTACGGCTTCGGTGACCACACTGTGAAATGGTTTGCTAGCTATTTCGAGAATCGCAAACAGCACATCGAAATGGTGGATGGAAATGGGGTGAGTCACAGGTCAAGACCATCTGTTACACAGGGCGTGCCCCAAGGATCAATCCTGGGACCGATTCTCTTCATCATCTACACCGCTGTCATCACAAGAGCCATCCAGCAGTACTTGCAGTACCACATTTGTGCTGATGATGTACAGCTTTACATCCCATGTACACCCAGCGACGTGGACTGGGCCATTGCAAAGTTAAACGACGACTTGGACAGAATAGCACAATGGGCGAAGTGTAATTCCTTAGTTATAAATGGAAACGAGTCAAAGGTTATGATTTTGGGTATCACGAAACAAACTAATAAAATTTCAGCGGAGGGTGCAAACGTAAAAATCCAAAATCAACCTATTCTGCGCGTTGGTGAGGCACAAAACCTGGGCCTAATTTTAGATAAGCAACTCCGCTTTGAAAAGCACGTATCAACAGTGGTAAGTCAGCGCTATTCTAGATTAAAGGTATTATACCAAATAAGACCCTTCATCACTACCAAGATACGATTACAATTATGTGAGATACTTGTTTTATCCAAACTGAATTATATGGACATTGTTTATGGCCCTCGGTTGCTATCGAAAACGCAGAGGCAAATTCAGAAAGTACAAAACTCTTATACTAGGTTTTGTTTCCCAATACCTCCCCGCACGCACATCACCCCGTATTTAAATACGAATCAAATATTTTGCAAATATTTTGAAAATGTGCAATCGTAGGATCTTGCACTTGGCTAACCTCCTGTTCGGCGTAGTCAGATATAGTATACCGCCATACCTCGCAGATAAACTGTCGTGGACTAGCGAAGTCCAGAACATCACCAGGGCATCGCAGTATTCCCTCCTGCTGCCAAGTCGTCATCGTACTGCTGGATTTCGTGGAGCATTTCGATTTTCAGCTGCAAAATGCTGGAATGATTTGCCACTTCCTCTCCGTAGCCTGAAATCATTACATACATTTAATAAACATGTAAAGGATTTTCTTTTGAATAAACCAAAAAGTCAGGAATAATGTTTTACTCGCCACAAGGGTTAAAGGCTCATGGCGTGGATGGTGGCGGGATCATGCCACACTATGCGACCGACCAATACCAGAGGCCATATCATATCACATTCAATATAATTGTATATCACTTTGATTAATATATTCCAATTCCTGTGAATGTGAATTGCTCCAGTGTGTTTTTGCCAATGCATTGTCGTTGTGGCCCCCTGAACTACTGACTTTAGCCTCTAGGTTAACTTTAGGTTATAGATAGAAATATGAAATAACAAGGTTGACATAATTATATTATATTTCTAAATTATATTATTCCATTGACATTTATTTTATTCAATATGTAGGTTGCTGCTTGACAAAATACAATACAATTATTATGTTGAGTAGTGTAAGTATAGTATTCACCTTTTATCAATCGCCAATTTTTGTTTTTTCTAGGACTAAGAGACCCATACAATCAATTACTCATAACAATACACACTAAACACGTATTTTACACTGCACATGTTGTATTTATGTACTTAAAACGTTATTCGTCCGTGCCTCACTCAGCAGGTCTCACTGAAAACCAGCGCCCTGGTCTCCGCCAGGGCATGAAGCTGAGTGAGGTCCCTTTTACACACCACACCACATCCACATGCAACGGCTCTGTTCTTCATTTTTATTTTATTGGTCTAGTTGTTTCATAATTTCATGTTGTTTGTTTTTATTAGTTTTGTTTGTGCATTTTTATGCAACTTTTTATTTTTATTTTTAATTTTTGTTTCATGGCTCTGGAATCGACCTCAAATAATGTATTATACATTTTTATATACCTGTATTATAGGAGGTCAGTGCTTCGAACTCTTTCTAAACCATTCGGCAATGTGTTTGTGGTGTTATTGTGTGTAAATAAATGTTTCTTTCTTTCTTTCTAAAAACATTTTTACCTCTTTCTTGAACAACTCCATCTCCAGGGACCTCAATACACACCTTAGTATGCGTGAGAGAACGTTGGTTGACAGGTATTTCTACATATTTCCTTCTTCTTCATCATCAAAAATATAAGAAAGACGTGTAGGCTAAGATTGCTGGCTCAGTAAAAGACACGTTTATCTTGTCCCTTTTTGTTGGCTTAATTAAATACCTAGATATCACTTCTGGCCCATGAAGAAGATTGAAAAGGCACCCGAGCACTGGTTTAGACTCGTATTGCTAAGCCCCAGGTATCCGTGGGAAATAGGTATCTGAACCTGCTGGTATCACGAAAAAGGTCCCAAGAAACGATTGATTGATAACGCCGAGTCGAATGCAACAGCCAATGGCTTACGACGTCAGGATGCCGAAGATCGTGCAAAGTGAAGAGGAAAAAGTAGGAAAGCGGATCATGGCAGAAGCTGGGATTGACCGTTTCGATGACGATGATGATGATGATCACTTCTGACCGACCTCACATTATAATCGCACGAAATATTCGCATTTTTTATACCACAAAGGTGGCAAACAAGCGTTTATTAATTGATAATAGTCATTGGACATTGCATACAGATGTTTGCAATATAGCATGTTGTCGTAAAAACTAAACTGATTTTCAACCAGCCGGGTTCCTGGCGCCGTATCTGTCTTACCCGTCCGGCCGGAATCCGGTCGATTAGCTGCCGGATCTCGTTGCATTCTTATCCGGCATACCTGGACTCCGTTTTCTCCGAAAGTCCACCTTATTGGAACGAACTTCTTTCACGGCGAGATTTTAAAACTATTCAGCTGGTTTAGTTGTTAATTGGATTTTTATAGTTTTTAGATATTTAACTATGTGGTAGCTTACAATACAGAATAACACATAGGCTTTAATTGGTCCCGAAATTTAATGTAGTTTCCGCGACAACACAGCATTTAACCGAATTTGCGGGCAAAAGCTAGTCATTAGAATATTAGCTAGGAAGCTTTCCATTAAATTTCAGTTAATATTCTTCTCCACTGTAATATTAGATATCAGGTGTGCGGGCACACAAAGGCTGCTATCCTAATTAGCAACCGTAGCCAACAGCTTATCGATACCAGGAAGAACAGAATGTGTGATGATCATACAAAAAGATATCACTTACTTTCAACATGAATTAAATTGTGCATAATACCAATGAATGGCTCGTTTTTTATTTTATTTTTATTTATTTTATTTGCCAACAGATTTACACTTTTTGTTACATTTAAATATTACATGAAAGATCTTGAACACTTAAATGTAAATCCAATAACAAGCAAACTTACGTTCACAATATAATCACAGGATTCTGTGCTTATCTTTTATTTCTTAATATTTTATTAGCGTGAAGAGGAACTAACTGACCAATACTATAGGAAAACTACACTGAAGAAAAGACAACTGACGTACTACTAACTTTTTGTATGACATTCGGAGGTGTTTTGTCCCCCACTCCCCATAACGGTTTTCATTATTTAGGTGATTTCAAGATTTCAAAAGTTGTTTTTTATCAAGCAAATGCTTATGGTACCTACCATCAATTTGAAATCATGCTTTTTTTCTACTGATAACACTTCACGTTTAAACTCCATTCCATTGCCAATACGATCTCAGCACTTGAACAAGCCCCACAAACTAGAAGTCAAATTAGCAGAGAATCAGTGTTAAACTGGTAACAATCCCATCTGTAACTCCGTAAGTTGCGCCTCGGGAGATAAATTAGCACTCGAAAGAAACACTGCAGCGTGCAGGATGATTTTAAATCAAACAGAATAAGTTTTAGTATCTAGACGGAGACAGGGTTGGATTCTGACATTTATATGATGTTTCTAGATAAATATTTCATCATCTAATTTTATTAACCTCACATCACTATTCCAGATGACGATAGCGAGGCGTAAAATCTATTGTCAAGATACTATCTTGCTATAGGGCTGATGCAACTGCTGTACAATCCGTATCTATTCCAGCCAATGACAAGTCTTTATTTTGACAGTAAGCCCTACGTCACAGTAACGCCATCTCGTGACGTCATTACGATTGAGACGAATTGGGTATTGTGCATCAACTTCTATTAAAGAGTCGTAATTAGCTCTCGGTTAAAGCGTTATTGATATTGCAGTTAGGTTGCAGGCAACATAAATCCAGAACCGCAGGTACATTGCCACTAGGAGGACTAAGATGTAGTGCCTCCTGTCAGTAATTGCGCTGGCTACCTTATCCTACAAACCGGAACACAATAATGCAAGCATTGTTGCTTGGCGTCATAGATAAGGCGATAAGTCGATCGGTGATGTAGAAGGGGGGTAGACGTCCAACCGCTGAAATAAAGAAGGTGATTACAAGCTGTCGGAGACGATGATGATAGCAGGCACGAATATCATATTTTGTCGGTGTACAGAAAATTATCTTAAGTGTTAAAATCCTTAATACATCCATCTCGGCATAAAATGGATGCTAAAACAAATAGGAACGAGCAAGGGAGTTCGAGGCGTGGAAACTTCAAAACTAAGATAATACCAATCTGGCAGTGTAGTGCCACATCTTGCTGAGTGCTGCTATAAAATGTTTATGAATATAGCATTTGGCCTTGATAAAGCTGCGGTCACGTGGTCACAAGTTTGAGCGGGGGTTTTGACAGCACAAATGTAATGAGATTCGTTGCTACTTGCGGTAGTACATAGCTTTTATGGCTCTGGCAGATTATATTATTTTGTAGATAATTATACCGGTTTGTTACTTTTAATTTATGTTCAGGCCAACTTCTCCAGTCGTAGACTTCGGGTAAGCAGGTGAAATAATCAAGAGTGGACTGTATTTTAAATGAAAGTATATTTTTTAAAAGAAGCAAAGTATTATAACTGTTCTGAATCGAGACTTTTAAAGCAGATAACTCGGTGAGCAGCTGTTAAGAGTATAAGTTTAAAAATTTGAATTTTGAATAGGATTCGGTTTTAATAATTATGATAGGCAAGTTAATTTAAATATGTACAGCCAATTTTTGTATATAAATACAATAAAAATATGAAATTAAAAAGTGGAAGATATTTTTTAATTTAACTATTTATTCTGAACTCAAGAAGCGACAAAGGCGTGTGCGGCGGCCGGATATATCGGGGCGTGCGTACTGTGACCGGACTGCTAAGGGCCAGTACGAAATGCCTCGATGTCGAGTGCATTTCGTGGCGCATCCTCTACGCGGCGGCTGCGAGGATGCTACGAGTTGACCAGGCGAACCTACTCGTATAAGCCGACAACTTAACGGAAGGGTGATTTTTCGTGAATGAACGTTGCGGGGCGCGGGGCAGTGAGCATTTTCTTCCGCGAAACGTCACTTGATGTTCCCCGGAAAAAGAAAGCACACGAGATTATGCCGAACTTGTTCCAAGATTTATATATAATATTCTAAGATGAGAAATCCAATGTTTACCAATAGCAAATTGTATAACTAAACCTCGTGATAGCTGTTTGGATGCTACGCGGTTACTCGGCGGACATGGTGCGTTCGCTGTTTGGGTACTACGCGGTAACTAGACAGACACTGCGTGTTCGCTGATGCTTTGCGGTGACCAGGCGACCGTAGCGTGTTAGCTGTTCGGGTGCTACGCGATGACCATTCCACCGTAGCGTGGTTGCTGTTCGAGTGCTACGCGGTGACCAGGGCACCGTAGCGTGTTAGCTGTTCGGGTGCTACGCGATGACCATTCTACCGTAGCGTGTTCGCTGTTCGGGTGCTACGCGGTGACCAGGCCACCGTAGCGTGTTTACTGTTCGGGTGCTACGCGGTGACCAGGCCACCGTAGCGTGTTCGCTGTTAGGGTGCTTCGCGGTGACGAGATCACCGTAGCGTGTTAGCTGTTCGGGTGCTACGCGATGACCATTCCACCGTAGCGTGGTTGCTGTTCGAGTGCTACGCGGTGACCAGGGCACCGTAGCGTGTTAGCTGTTCGGGTGCTACGCGATGACCATTCTACCGTAGCGTGTTCGCTGTTCGGGTGCTACGCGGTGACCAGGCCACCGTAGCGTGTTTACTGTTCGGGTGCTACGCGGTGACCAGGCCACCGTAGCGTGTTCGCTGTTAGGGTGCTTCGCGGTGACGAGATCACCGTAGCGTGTTAGCTGTTCGGGTGCTACGCGATGACCATTCCACCGTAGCGTGGTTGCTGTTCGAGTGCTACGCGGTGACCAGGGCACCGTAGCGTGTTAGCTGTTCGGGTGCTACGCGATGACCATTCTACCGTAGCGTGTTCGCTGTTCGGGTGCTACGCGGTGACCAGGCCACCGTAGCGTGTTTACTGTTCGGGTGCTACGCGGTGACCAGGCCACCGTAGCGTGTTCGCTGTTCGGGTGCTTCGCGGTGACGAGGTCACCGTAGCGTTATTGCTGTTCAGGTGCTACGCGGTGACGAGGCCACCGTAGCATGTTTTCTGTTCGTGTGCTACGCGGTGATCAGGCCACCGTAGCGTGTTAGCTGTTCGGGTGCTACGCGATGACCATTTCACCGTAGCGTGTTCGCTGTTCGGGTGCTTCGCGGTGACCAGGCGACCGGAGCGTATTCGCTGTTCGGGTGCTACGAGGTGACCAGGCGACCGGAGCGTGTTCCCAGCAAACATAATAAGAAATTTTTCCTGATCTTAAGACTAAATTACCTTTTTAAGTAAAATTGAGGTCCCATCCACCAAATATTTCGACTACAACTACATTTTTACTATATAGTTAAAATATAGGTTACCTATTACGTAATTTTTACTTTAGCGATACGCCACAAAGTTAATTTACTTTATGGTTGAAAATAAGTCGGATAATCTGGTAGAATCGACTTAAAATGTAGACCGATAGGTCGCTATGACTTATAGGTTTATTTTTGATAATTATGAAGTCATTTTTTTTTAGCCAACAACTTCAAGGTTACTTACTTGTAAGTCAATTTTGCTACCAATTCCAACTTTAGTATTACCTCCTGCAGATACCTAATATAACCTGATAGTAAATAATACTTTTAAAGCATTTTATATACCAACAGGTCGTCTTAGGTTGACTTGAAAGTCCGTGTAACTCGGAAATCCGACTAGTAAGTCAGAGTTGACGGTCGCGACCTGGAAGTTAATTTGTGTTAGTCATAGTGACTGTTAATGGGTGATCTAGGACGTATTTTAAACGCTGGTCCTTTTGTTTTGAAATAAAATAATCGCTTGTTAATCAATAATGGCTAAAGATAAAAAGTGTACAGACACTCACACACGTATTATAGAAATGTACACGAAAACTTGATGAATCTTAAAATAGAGTAGTGTTTAAGAAATCTTCAGAAGTAATTAAACCTGCACAATGTCAGTTTCCTGTCAGTTTTTAACAACCGATGATTATACTTTAGCCTCCGATATGTCAACAAGTGAGGACTCTAAAAATTAAGAAATCGAAGAATCTGAAGAAAATGAAGAATCAGATAATGAGCAGTCTAAAACTGAAGGCTTAGCTTAAATGAAACTGTCTGATGGCTAGATAAAATGAACTGAGCATATACCGACCTTATCATCCCTAAACGTTTTGTTAAGTCTATTAAATTACTATAGTACATATTATAATATAGTATAAATATGGTCAAATGGGTAACCTTAAACAGGCATAAGTACAGTCCGTTTATAGTTATTTTTCCTTTGGTTGTTGATAAAATTCTCTGTATATAATTATTGTGTACAATAAACAGTTAAATACATAAATAAATAAAATTAAATCTACTTAGGTACCTACTAAGATGTTAGTCTTAAGATTTTACTAACATAATAATCTCGTTTCAATAGTTACAAGGTTCCTATTTTTTTTATAAGTCTCTCCATATCAGTTGTAAAGAAGTACCTATTTAACTAGGTTACAAGTAAACCAAAAAAGTCCAAGGTGAAAATGTATGTACGGAATCGGACTGTAGGTAATTTATCATTTAAAAAGTTGGTTAAATAACTCTTCTGCATCATTTTTTGCACAATTTCTAACATACTACATGCAACATACTAAATGACGCGTGATGATTGCGATGAATTTCCTGTCACTAGATTTGGCGCTGTAAGGTAATTATTACCTACTGGTCGCGTAAGCGACTTCATAGTTTGTGACTTTAAAGTAACGAGGACCTAAATAGGTCATTTAGACCAAGAAGTCTCGAAAATTATGTCAAATGAACCTATCATATTTACCAATCACCTTAAGGTCGATTTGTAGATAATATCTAACTTTATAGTCGCCCCACCATTTTATTTTGTAAAAATCAGGAGGCGGGGTATATCTACGTAATTGTATAATGCAATTTATCATGTGATACATTAAAAGTATACCTCTATTTACCAATATTTACATTGAAATATCAATGTTGACATTGAGAAATTACAAACAATACCAAACTAGAGTCAAAATACTAACGAAAGAAATACACGCATTTTCAAAATTTTTTAAATTAAATTATTTAAGTATTTTGAAAGCCCATCATTTGAACGTAAAACCACTATAATATACGAAAAAATATTCAGCGCACAAGATTTTGACGCATTGTATGCGAAATATAAAAAGTTTTCTAACTAATAATTTTAATAAAACTTACACCCTAACAATCATGGCTGCCATAATTGTTAGGGTGTAAGTTTTTATTAAGTGAGACATTCGTCTGTGAGCAAAAAAGAAAAAAAAATCCTTAACACTTGCTCACAAATAATAGTGATAAAATTTAACCCTAATAAGTAAATTTAATGGCAAAAATTACGTAGTAATTACGTTTGATAGTGGTTAATATAACCAAATTGGTCGTTGGAACTACACAATATTTCGAACCGACGTCGATTCAACGTCGGAAGAGTAACCTACGTGACGACCTATTGATTGTAATTACCAGATTAACGTCGAAAAATACATCGCATTCGACGTCTAATTCACGTCGATTCGAGGTGCCTAATTTAGGTCACCATGAAAATTGCGACCAAGATTAGGTAATTTTACAATAATTTCGCCCACAAATGTTTACTGGGTTCGCTGTTCGGGTGCTACGAGGTGACCAGGCGACCGAAGCGTTTTCGCTGTTCGGGTGCTATGAGGTGACCAGGCCACCGTAGCGTGTTTGCTGTTCGGGTGCTACGCGGTAACCAGGTCACCGTAGCGTGTTCGCTATTCGGGTGCTACGCGATGACTCGGCGGTTACAGACATCTCGAAGGTTACCAGTTCCTAGTAAGGCTTTGGCTCTGTAATCCTTTAGTCCCTCACACTCCAGGACCACGTGAGCTATCGTTTCCTCTGCCGCTAAATAGCCCCTGCACAGGGGGCTGTCCGTAGCTCCGATTATGTGCAGTAGTTTATTCAGGAGGAGGTGCCCTGTAATTGTGCCAACTACTGTTTCAAGTTGATGTCGTTTGAGATTGAGCAGTCTGTTCGTTAACTTGGGTGACCTTTCGCTCACCACTAACTTGGACTGCCTATATCCGGGTGTGCTTTCCCAGCGCCTGTTATGCTGGTCGTTTATGAGTTTGTTCACCCACGAGCGTCCCCATCCTTGCCAGCTCATCGGCGGCGGCGTCGTTGCCCATTGCGTTGCTATGACCTTTAATCAGTTGTAAAGTGACCCTGTTCACCGAGGAAATATCCTCTAGTGCATGGTGGCACTCCAGGATCAAAGAGCTGTTAATGCTGTTGCCCTTTAGTGCAGTACGGACAAGCCGTCTGTTAGTATTCTGATGCCTTGGTCGCATATGCCAAGGCGCTGTACCAGCCAAGCGGCTTGTGTAATTGCCACAAATTCGCACTGAAAGGTATTGCTATGTTCTCCTAGTGTTATTGAGGATCTTATATTCAGATCCAGCGAGAAGATTCCCGCTCCTGTACCCTGTTGCCATCATTGCCTCCTGTTGTATGTACAGGTCTAGCGGTCGCAGTCCCAGTAGTACCTCAAGGGCTGCTGATGGTGTTGAGCGCATGCAGCCAGTAATGGCTGAACAGGCAATTGGTGGCCAGCTTGGTTGTAGTCCACCAGGCGATTGCCCCGTATGTTGCGAATGGTCTCACTACCGCAGTATACAGCCACCTAGCGATTTTTGGGGAGTTGCACTGCCATAGGGAGATGCTGGCTTTAGCCAGCTTGTGATCCATGTGTTTGTTTCATAACATTTTGCTGTCAAAGGTAACCCCGAAGTATTTAACTTCATTTGTTAGGGATAGGGTCGTGTCAAACAGTTTGGGTAGTCTGAGTTCCCCCAGATTCCTCTTGTGCGTGAACATAACGATTTCTGTTTTGGTTGGGTTCACGGAGAGTTCCTGTTCATGACACCAGCTTTCAACGATTCTTAAGGCAGACCTCATGAGATCGCATAAAACGTTTTCAAAGGGTCCGCTGATTAGAATTGCTATGTCGTCAGCATAGCCTACTGCATAAAAATTGTGGTCGTTTAAGCGGCTAATAAGCCCGTTGACCACTATGTTCCTAGCGGGGATAGGACCCCACCTTGTGGACATACTCTAGCAACCACCGCTCTTGTTCTGTTGTTCATTGTTAGTCGCATCGCCCTGTATCTTAGCATGGAGTCGATCCACCTGGCAATGGTATATTTTACTCCGTGCTTTTTCAGGGCATTGCTAATACTGCCAAAGTGTGTTTTATCGAATGCACCCTCAATCTCGCTGTTCGGGTGCTACGCGTTGAGGAGGCGGACACTGCCAGTTTCTGTATAATATATATGGTGTATTTACTTAGATGACATATTTCTGTACAAAATTATAAACAATGTAGTTAATTCCGAATCGCTATTGAATAAAATTACATTTAGAATACCTCGACCTTCCTCACGTACCATTTCTACTTTTTATATCCCACTATTTCGACCAAGCTATGCCAAAAGTACTTTCTTTAGACGTTATTGTGATTGTTATAATAAATGTTTAAGCAGTGTCGACATTTACTTTACGAGTATCTCTCGTTATAGAAAGATAGTATTTACGAATTGTTGTTACAAGCATGTACATATTTATACAAATAAGCAACCGGCGCCTAAATATGATCTTAATAATAATAGGTATTTACTATTACGCAGATTTATATGTTTATTGATAATGATTTTATCTCAATTACTATTTCTTGCGCTGTATAACTTCTGAAAGATCGACACAAATAAAAAAATTGTATCAGAATTATGGAACTGTAAGTCTGTTGATATTTTTTGTTTATGTGTAAAACTAGATACGTATGCTACAGCCGAAGTATGAACATAGAATGGCTTAAATTTAAGTGAAATGGTGGTCGGCGACAATGCGATGTCAGCATCACGTGGCCGTCCATGGGTTTGCAAAATGCATAGGCTTGTAATTTCTGTCTATGAGGCGGTCTTATAGTATAGGTGTATGTAAATAACTTATGTAAGACTGTTTATTTTTCGTAAACAAATAAATAATATTTGGAACAACGCTCTCGGAAAACGCGTATGTCTGTATGCGATCTTATGTATACAAAGTACAAATAGCTCGAACATGTGCAAACTTTACCAATATAGGTACAAAATCCCTTTTGAACAGGGGTTGGAATAAAGCTTTGTTTCGTAGTAGCAATACAACGATCATCACTAGTTTTCGCTTTTTCCGAATCGGTAGTGGAATTACAAGCGGAGGAATACGTACATACGTTTTAATCAAATTGATAGTTAAAAAGGTGTTCCAACAACGTATTTCTGTTTTAACTATTTTTTAGGGCCTTAACTATTGATTTTTTTTATACCATACAGGTGGCAAACAAGCTTACGGCCTGCCTGATGGTAAGCAGTCACCGCAGCCTAAATTGACTATTAGTTATATTTAACTATTGATCAAACAGCCGGGCCTAAGAGACTGAGGGTGAGAGGTCTGTCTCGCAGAGATCCCGGGTTCAATTCTAGGCCGGGTATAAATTGAAATGATGAATTTTAATTACTGTTACGGGTCTGGGTATATAAGTAGTTTATCCGTTTTCAAGCACCCATACCTTATGTTAGCTTTGCTTACTTTGGGGCTAGATGACGCTGTGTGAATTGTTCAAGCATATTTATTAATTTGTGACCTTAGGGTAGTGGCCATGTTGTGTCCGGCAGAGTAGAATAGCACCAACCCCTTACACTCGTGGGTATCGCACAGACGACTAATGTTTTCATGGCAAAAGATCTAGGAGTCTACGTAGGCTGCAAAATAGGTAGCGGCGTTTTCCATTGTTATATTTATAACACTGAGATCTCCAACCCTGCCAAGCGTGTAGACTATGGCAATAGCCTCCCCTTTCGTGGGAGAGGCTCTAAGTCCTGCAGTGGACTGCAGCTGTGAGGATAATATTTATTTATTTGCAGTAACTCATGGAACTGTACGAGATACGACAAATACTCGGGGTTGTTCTCGCAATTTCCATCTAACCCTTACTTATTAAAAAGATTCAATGAGTTCGATGTTAACATTAACTGAGAGTTAGTTGCGCCGTCTTAATGCCCCCGTTAATGGCCCAAGTTCCAGCTTAAACGCTCGCTTAATTGACTGCCTAACCTATAGCTGCACAGTTTGTTAATGGTACAGAATAAGTGATTGTGTTTGTTGGAAACCGAGTGTGGAGTGGATTGTGGTGTTGATAAAGTGCCTTAAATCGATGCTTGTTATTTAATGTTATAGTATAGTCGGCTGCAGAGAGAACTGGCCCCTACTATGCATTTAATCAATTATCCTGGGGGGTTCATTCATTCTGCAGCTGACTGTACCAGTCACACCTAACATAATTTACATTTTTCTCGACTAGCGTCGACACTAGTGTGTGATAAAGTCATCATCATTTTCCTATCCGATTCATTTGTGTGATGAAGTTACTGCAGTAAAGTTAATTGAGAAGGACATAAATGTATCTACTCTATAACTTCTTCTTAGATTGTAGTTTATTTTGTGACTTTGCTGTTTTATTGTTTTTACATTTTTGATCAATATAATGGATTTTATTTGAATTACTCGAAATGGCTTTATTGTCTAATACCGTTTAGTTAACACATCCGTAGTAAGCATCCTCAACCTTCGGTAGGCCTACTTTTACCTGACGCACCCGATGCCGCAGATTCATCTTTACAGGTTTCCGCCGATTCCGTCCGCCAAGCTGTCTTCGCCTTTCCGAACGGCTCGGCTGGAGGCATCGATGGCCTGACTACGCAGCACCTGAAAGACCTGTTATGCTGTGGTGGAGAGGCTGGAAATAATCTTCTAGTTGCAATTACGGGGCTGGTGAACTTAATGTTGTCAGGCTCGGTAGAGCAGTCCATTGTGAGTACCCTTTATGGGGCCAACTTGATTGCATTAAAAAAAAAGGACGGTGGCATTCGTCCCATTGCGGTTGGGACTACCTACCGTCGCCTGACGGCTAAGCTGTGTTGCAGGTCCTCCGCCCCCAGTCTAGCCGAGTACTTCCAGCCTATCCAGCTCGGCTTTGGGTCTAAAGGTGGCTGCGAAGCCGCTGTGCATGCACAGCGGCCACCTTTGGCACGGCAGCTGAGAACTTTCCTAGAAAACAATAGTGGTGAAGTCCTACTGAAGGTTGACGTAAAAAATGCATTCAACTCCGTCGATAGAGGCGCTTTGCTGGCTCAAATTCGGTCCAAGCTGCCGGCCGCCTATAAGTTTCTGTGGCAATGCTACAAAGAATCTAGCAATCTTATCTACAAGGGCCACCTTTTACAATCTGCGGTTGGCTGCCAGCAAGGCGATCCTCTGGGGCCGGCCATTTTTAGCCTCGTGATCCACCCCATACTCGAGAAGCTAAATTCAAAATTTAACGTGTGGTATTTAGACGACGGGACCCTAGGAGGGGATGCGAACACGGTTTTACAAGATCTACAGCTCCTCATGCGAGAGTTCAAGGCCATTGGTTTGGATCTGAATCTCTCGAAATGTGAGCTGTATATCTCGGAGTCTTGTCCGACGGCTAGTGCCGTTTCCGCAGCTTTTGACGCCATTGCACCAAATATCTCTGTCGTCGACAAGACGTCGCTTCATCTTCTAGGGTCACCTATTTTTGATGAGTCCCTCTCGGACTTCGTCGAGGAAAAAATTCAAAATTTCAATTCGGTTTCGGATCGCCTCCTCCAAATAAATAGCCACATGGCCTATGCCATAATTCGGTTTTGCCTTTTTGTACCAAAATTCACGTATGTTTTGCGGTGTTGTCAGCTTTGGAAACATCCTGCCCTTCTAGAAGACCTTGACAACGCCGTGAAACATACCCTTATTTCAATTCTTAACATAAATCTCGACAATTCATCTTGGAATCAGGCATCGTTGCCTATCCGGTATGGAGGTCTAGGAGTTAGGAAAGTTTCAGGTGTGTCCCTGCCAGCTTTTCTGTCCTCGGTGCATAGTTCGCAGTCCCTAGTGCAGAAATTATTATCTAAACTAGGGAATTTTACTGCGGCGTATTCTACCGAGGCCAAAAACGCTTGGCAGGTGGCTTGTCCAGAGGCCGAGCTCCCGACAAATTCCTGTTCCCAGCGGCTATGGGACGAGCCTCTATGCAGGTTGGTGCGAAACAACCTTTTAAGCGCATCAACCAACTCTGCAGAGCGTGCTCGTCTGTTGGCTGCTGGCGAGTGGGAATCGGGGCTTTGGCTTCAGGCAATGCCCTCCAAAAATATTGGCACACTTCTCGACCGCACTACGTTTAGGATTGCCACGGCCCTGCGCCTTGGCGCGCCCTGCAGTGCTCCGCACCAGTGCCATTGTGGTCACCTTGTTGATCATCTTGGCCACCATGGCCTGTCGTGCAGCAGGAGTGCTGGGCGCTTTCCTCGGCACGCGGACCTAAATGACATCATCCGCCGGGCCTTTACCTCCGCTGGAGCTCCCGCGGTACTGGAGCCAAGCGGTCTAGCTCGTAATGACGGTAGAAGGCCCGACGGGATGACACTCACGCCCTGGAAACTGGGACGACCTTTGGTTTGGGACGCCACGTGTGTCGATACCCTCGCACAGTCCCATCTTCCAGTAACCGCGTGTCATGCTGGGGCCGGTGCCGCCGCAGCTGAAAACGCCAAGCGGCGCAAATACGCGAGTCTTGGTGAGGACCACATATTTGCGCCATTTGGCGTGGAAACCCTTGGGCCGTGGGGACCAGGCGCACACTCTCTGTTTCGGGAGCTAGCTAAGCGCCTGGTCGATGTCACTAAAGACCAGAAGGCTGGCCTCTACTTCGGACAGCGAATTAGCCTCGCCATTCAGCGGGGCAATGCGGCCAGCCTTCTAGGCAGCATTCCTAATACCGTGGACCTGGGACAAATTTTTTATCTGTAAGTTTGTATTTCTTAGTTTATTTAGTTAGTTGTAAATTTGTTATTAGTAGTCTGTAGTTATTTATATCATTGTTATAACTTTAAGGTGTTGTTCAATAAATACTTGTTACATAATGTTAACACATTAATTTTAACTTTAATCAGAAATTGTGAATTTTGAATTATATTATTATTATTTGACATTGCAGTAATAATATACCTTGACATCATATATAATGTAACAATTATGGACTACTTCGTTAGAAATAAATGAATTTAAACTTAAATTCGATTTAATTAATTTATACAATTAAGTATAGACATGTGCGAGAGTTCGTGTAAGTGCAAAATGTAATTATTTAGCGTTTGTGTGACTTTGATTCGATCGTATAATAATGGAGTTTCCTGTGAGTGAGGTTATTTCCTGAACATTACAACCTTTCAGCGCCAGAGTGCGAATTAGGCGTGCTCCATCTTCGGCGGTATCGTCACTTACCACAAGTGAGACGGCGGTCGAACGCTTGTCTAGTTCATCAATGAAAAAGGAATTGTAAAAGATTTTCTTTGTATCCTATTATGCATGCATATTCTAGTATGCATAAATAGGAAGAGCCTCAGGGATACGTGGGAAATAGGTGCTTGAACATACCGGTATCAGGAAAGAGGCCCCGTGGGCGACCCAAGAAGCGATGTTTTGATATCGCTGAGGAAAGTGCGTGAGCCAACGGCTTACGACGCAAGGATTCCGAAGACCGGGCGAAGTGGAGAAGAATGAGTAGGAAAGTGGATCCCGGTAGAAGCCGGGTAATCGCTTGGACAATGACGATAATGCCTATAGAAAAAATATACTCTTTTCATAGGCAGTAAAGGTAACAAAACAGGAAGCCACAGGTAGATACAAATTGTAACTGTACACAGGGTGAATTTAAATTAATTCAACCGCGAAAAAAATCATCCATTTCATACAAAATTGAAAACGAATTCTGCCAAAATGTATGAAACAACTGATTTTTTTCGCGGTTTCAGAGTTGGTGCCATAGTAAAAGTTGTTTGTTATCACGGATTAATTACTTTTGATAATATCTGAATTGTTTTTTCGCATGGCAAAAATACAATATAAGATTTTCATGTACTGTATAAACTGTTGATGAACCTAAATAAATAAACAAATATAATTCATACATATTGATATCAAGAATTAATTTAAAGTTACCCTGTATATTGATAGATTCATAAACATTTCATAAAAATATAACTTAATAATGATACTGGAGAAAGATAATCTATTACCCTTCCGGCGCGAAAGAAGCCGCGGCGACCAGCTAATACAGAACAAAACAATCTCTAGAATGTTTCTCTACCGAGTTTGTTTTTAAATTCTTTCAAACCGCCAGCTTAGAGGGATCCGTCCGATAGCCGGAGTTTACTGGAGCCGGGTAAGCGAGTGGCATTTTTGCAAGTCGGCCCCCACCAAGAATTCGATTATTAAACCAAACTATTTCTTTACCGAAGTTATTGGCAATATCAATACCGAAATAACCCTTCAACGATCGCAGTTGGTATGCATTGTTTTGTTTTAATAGACTGCGAGGGCGTAGGTTATTCTACGTCATTAAGTACAAAAGTTTCACATTGTAGTGACCGTGGGATCCCGCTGCGGCCATGGACCAATGACTGTTTTCTGAGTTATGTACATTAGTTGAATACTAACCGATGCTCTTACGGTGAGGGAAAACATCGTGATGAAACCTGCACATTCAGGAGACTGGATGTGTAACCATGATCCAATCTGGTTAGGTTCCCCTGGTAGCAGGGTCATGGAGGTCAGAAGGCAGTCGCTCCACTGTAATTATCTGACTTGCCAAATCCTGGATCACGGTCAAGGCGGACCCCGGGCCCTCGTTCTCGAGAGCACAACCGGGACATAAACGGGTTTAGGAGATCCACACAACGTTGGTCCGCTGGTGTACAGTTTAGCACAAAAAAAATGATTTTTAGTGACCCGAACTTCGACTTTTCCTGGCGATAAGACTTACATATCCTCTTATGCGGATTCTATAAGTACAAAAACAATGGTGCCTCACGTACTCTTGACAGTTTGAATGTGGAATATTTCTTGTACTCGATGACGTAGGATAACGTACGGCGCCCTCACAGTCTATAAGTACTAGTATAGTAAGTGG
Source organism: Blastobasis adustella (assembly GCA_907269095.1). Classification (NCBI taxonomy): domain Eukaryota; kingdom Metazoa; phylum Arthropoda; class Insecta; order Lepidoptera; family Blastobasidae; genus Blastobasis; species Blastobasis adustella. Next base: position 20,461,786 of record OU026118.1, on the reverse strand, counting down.
CCATTGCCTGGTGAGACTTTGGGGGCTAATTTATAGCATACTAGCTTTTACCCGCGTCTTCGTCGGCGTAAAATTCTTTTTTGACGATCCGGACTCGATCCCGCGGGAATCACATTGAGATTCGGGATAAATTAAAGCCCATGTGCTATTCTGATACTGCCAAATCTTCAGTAGTTACCAGTTACCGGGTAGGAAGCGTGAGGTTTATGTATATGTATAGGTAGATTATAGAAAGAAGTCGGGCTTCATATAAACGAAGTTTGATCATAATTTCCATATTAATCAATCAAATCAAATAAATCAATTTGGCGACCTGATGAGTTCAGTTGGTTGGCACGCAGAGGTTTCGATTCCCGGCCGGATAGAAATTGAATGATGAATTTTAATTTCTGTTACGGGTCTGGGTGTTATATGTAAAGTATGTATGTTTATCAGTTTTCTGACACCCATAACACAAGTTTTGCTTACTTTGGGGCTAGATGGCGAAGCATAAGCAAAAAGTCAATGAAATTTGGTAAACGCGATTTAGAAACCAACATCTTTGTCTGCAGTTTCTAGATTTTCGTTAAAATATATCGTTTCAAAGTTGCACGGGATTTAATATTTTAATACAAATGTTAAATACGAAAATCTGACAAACCACAGACATCGATATTGATTTCTAAATCGCGTTTACAATGCTGTCTACTGGACGAAGGTGGCTACATACTATCAGGTTGTCAATGTGCCTCAGTAGGCAATAAAAAAAAGTTACATTGGCTTTAATTTAAAACTTCGTTTCTATTGAGCCCGCCTTCGTTCCGTATTCGACCTATATGTACGTATGTATGTGTGTCAACAGTTAAAAGTGTAGTTAAACATACAAAATAATAATAATACTTAACTAATACTAGAAAACGTCGTTGAAAAACCTATCAGACACTTGCCAGCTAGCCTTGTGAACTCTGCGAAATCCCGTTAAGCCGTCCACTGGCATTAAAACTTACTTGGCTCGCAAGTCACGTACCATTTGCTCTTTCATCACTTAATTTACAAATGCAATTAAAGTAAATCTCCGTTGCCTAAGGTGTTTTTTATAAAGCGTTCGCTGGCGAGGCTTTGTTCCTCAGCAAAGGGAACAAGTCTATCTCGGGTGTGAGCGGACTGCTGATTTCTTCAGGCTGTGTTTACTCGAGTTTCAGTGTTTATTTTATTACTATCGAAAGCTAAGACCCAAATCTAGTAATATGCCTGCTGAAGTAATTGAATGGCCGAGGTGCTCAGTTAATTAAAGTTTAGGTACTTGGGCCTACTCTTTAGACAATAAAAAAAAAAAAAAAAACATCTTGGCGTTAATGTCCCGGTTGTGCTCTCGAGAACGAGGGCCCGGGGTCCGCCTTGACCATGATCCAGGATTTGGCAGGTCAGGTAATTACAGTGGAGCGACTGCCATCTGACCTCCATGACCCTGCTACTCTTTAGACAATAGAAGCTTGTTTAAAGGTCGTCATTGCAAATAAATACTCAAAATTAGAAAGTAAGTTGTTTTTAACCAACAGGTTTTTTTAAATGTGCGGCTTTCTTCCGGATTTACAGTCAGTAACAAAAAAGCAAGTTTTTTATGCGTCTTTATGGAAGAAAGAAATAATTGTTGAGCATCAGATGCGACTTTAAGAAACACAAATTTAAGATTTTCCATTGTTATACTCTTGACGACGCCTATCTACGACATACGATGAGAATACGATACATATTATTCGATCATACTTATTCTGCCAATCCTTTCGAATATTTCGAACAGTTATTTTTGTTTTAGAATTCAATTAGCGTACAGCGAAACCCAACAAGTTGAGGTTTAACATTTAACCACGGCCGGACACCAAGTCGTTCAATTTTCGGTCTTACCGCTAACGACATAAGAACCGTCCGGAGACCAAAACACACCACACTCCGATCTCGGGCTGTATCTGCAACACCTAGCCCCTAATCCTGGCATTAATCCGACCACCTCGAATTGTTATAAGCAACAAATCCATTAAGGCGAACGCCCCAGTGGCGAGCGCATAAATCAATTATCTCGCAACACGGCGGGCCGTGTTGAGGCCGCAGCCCATTTCGGGGACATCTACCCTATTCCGGCGACACCGCCCCCGGGGCAGGGATTCGTCTCCGGGTTAATTCAAATATTACTTGTGGAATTGAAGGCTGGGGCGGGCCGCGGGATCGGCGGACGGACGGCTCACGGCCTGGGGTAATAGGTCAGCTAGATTGACACAGGTATGTTTACCTAACAGAAGGTCTCAACCACACGGGTTTGGACACTCCATCGAACGACGATACTTTTGCTTCGAACTATTAGGAAGAACAGTATCCACTGTCATCTTGTGAGCACTCTCGATTTTCCAACTATCGTGTTATGAGTTTCATAGGCAGTTTTACATAGCATTGGACGTCTCCGGACGTAGTGTCGTATTGGGTTGGTAATTAGAATAAATGTGACGTTGATGTCCCAGGACGTAGTATCGTATTAAGACAGAATTTAAATACTAACATTTGTACGTACGTCAGTCGATATATAACATTTAGTATAGAAAATTCTACTGCCGTATTATGATGACCGTCGGCAGTTTCCGTCGTGTGGATTCCGGCAGAGTAAAATAGCAACCCCTTACACTCGTGGGTGTCGTACAAGGCGCCTAGTATTTTATAGATAAAGATCTAGAATCTCCGTAGGCTTGTTTTCCATTGTTATATTTACAACACTGCGATGTCCAACCCGCCTGCCAAGCGTGGAGATTATGGCAATAACCTCCTCTTTAAAAGGAGAGGCTCTAAGTCCTGCAGTGGACTGTTATGGGCTGTGATGATTACAGTGACAAAGTAAGTGCTTAATATCAGCAAATGTGTTAATTTCTTTTTTACGCGGTAGACAAACTGGCAACCGGGCCACCTGATGGAAAGCGGTCACCGCCGCTTATAGACATCAGCAACACCAGGAGAGTTACTAATGCGTTGCCCACCTCTAAAGAGACCTCTAATATACCTCTTAAACGATCCCATGTTATAGTCAAATGAAACACTGTGGCTTGGAGCTCATTCCACATCCAAATCGTACGAGCAGTGGGTCTACTATAATATTAGTAGGATTCTCGGCGAGGCTGACGTCTAACTCAATAGCAAACTATAGAGTTAGACGTCAGCCCCGCTGGTCCGCTGGCCCGCCGCGTCGCGGCTCCCGCCATATTTACATAAAACCAATTACTGCGCGGACAGCGTCTCGCGCCATGGCGTCCGCGCGCCTCTAATAACGAAATACACTGTTACTTTGTAAACACGCACAGTTTTTCCTTAGACTTAGGGCCTCTCTAGCGCTTTGTAGGTGCGGGATCTTTCTTAGATAACCCTAGCCCCGGGTTCAAACCCCAAGCCCCATTTACTTGTGATATCCAATGGAATTGAAGCCGCTTGACCGGGGAAGTACCTCCACCTTATAGGATACCGCAGACGAATTCTTTTTTATTGGACTTGTTAGCCGTTTGATGCCATCTCACCTGGCGGTAAGTGACGATGCGGCCGAAGATTTTTTGCTGTCCAAAGCAACGTGTCTCGGGGTTTTAGAAGTCGGCAAAGCATTGGCGATACCCCTGGTGTTGCTAATGTTCATAGGCACTTGACCTCTTTCCATAAGGTGGCCCGCTTGCATGTATGTCTACCGCTTGACGTGAAAAAGAATTCCCGGTGGTAGATACTATATCACTATATCTGACGCCAGGCAAAAATGCTTGCGTTGCTGTGCTCTAGTCAGAAGGATTAGTAACTAACGCAATTGCACATTAAAAAGCAAAAGGTTGACGCATCCAATAGTGCTATCCTCTTCGAACACTACGCTTCGCCACGCCATTGAGAGTACCAACGAAAGAGAAATGGATAACTTTAACGAGAGCCAAACCGAATTAATGATATATTGATGAACTTGAGCATTGCCGCTCGTTATGTAGCAGATCAAAGGATCACGGCAAAAAGCCCGGTGTCGCGGTAATGAATCGAACAATCGTATTCCTTCGTTAGGCCACGGCGCGGTGGACAGGGATGGACTTAGGGGGGTCACCGGTGGAAGTTTGATGGTAGGTGGTCTCAAGTAATGTTTAGTAAAGAATGTTGTAGCGATATAGTTTTATTATCATCCAATAGCTGACTATTTTTTTTCGTGTAATTGGAATTTGTAGGTGTTATTGTGCCGAGCGTACCGATGTGCATTATTTACCGCGGAAATCTGTAAACTTGTAGTCAATAGTAACGTGGTTTTCCTCCCAAAATAATTAATTCATCAATGAATAAGGCCCGGATCATAACAAGCGTCGCCGAAGCAAGGAGCGTCAATAACGCAAGTAGCGTCGCCGACGCTCCCTGCGTCGCCGACGCAGGTTGCGTTATGCTGTCAACTCAAAATTGTATGTATTTCTAATGCGCGCGCCGACGCGGGTAGCGTTACTGACGCAGGTGGCGTCGGCGACACCAGGCGCGTCGGCGATGCTGCATGTGTTATTGACGCAACCTGCATTATCGACGCTCCCTGCGTCGCCGACGCACCTTGCTGTCAGTTGTCACTCAAAATTGTATTAATTTCAAATGCGCGCGCCGACGCAGGTCATACATACACCCCATCTAATCATAATCAGAAGCAAGCTCCCTAGTCCAAGTAAAGCCTATACCTAACGACCTTACCTTCCTAACATAATCCTATTTGGGCCCCGGCCATAGTGTCGGAAGAAGAGCCCATCCTAAAGGCCTACGTAAAGCCCAGCCTAAACTAACGATTCAATTCAAATCAAATACGTTTATTCAGTTTAAGTTTTTACAAACACTTATGAACATCATACAATAATGAAATAAGAATGAATGCAAGGCACTACGGCATCATCGAGCGGACAGCGATTTCTTGGCCAGGGCCATATAAAAAAAAGAAAAAAAATTGATTCCGCGGCCAAAGATTTTGTTCTTTATCCGCGGCGGACGCAAGCGCCGCCCGCCGGCCACTTGTGTCTGCCAGAACACATGATCCACAGCAAATACGGTCAACCAATTCCCATTTCAGCTTACTAGTCAATTAATTAGCAGATTCCTATTTCACACTCAGCAAGTCTGAGTGCCGTCCTGTGGCACAAGCTTCATTCGGCCTAATCCTACGGTCCCGGCGATCGTCCGCTTTGATCGCAAAAAGCTACGTCTGCTAATGAATTGGGGATAAAAGTTGAGTGATCAGCCCCCGCGTTTTTTGTGGCCCCCACCAATAGATCTAACTCCGCAACATTATTGGGACTGTGGTGGATTTCGATTAAATATAAACTTTCGTTGAGGTATTTTTAAATTGGTAGAGATTCGGCGATGAAATAGACATGGAGATAGATATTTTATTTGGCAATTACTACTATATTGCGTGCTACTATTAGCCGTGTGGTATCCGGTAGAGTAGAATAGCACCAACCCCTTACACCCGTGGGTGTCGTACAAGGCAACTCATGTTTACGAGGCAAAATATCTAGAGCCTCCGTAGGCCTGGAAATGGGCAGCAGCGTTTTATCTTTACCAGGTCGTCGGTCCACTTAGTAGAAAGTCTACCCACGCAGCGTCTTCCGGTATATGATCGTCAATCGAGTACTTTACGGCCCCATTGTTCTGCTATGTGCCCTGCCCACTGCTACTTAAGCTTGTCAATCCTTCGGGCTATGTCGGCTTAGTTCATCGGCCATCTATTCAGCGAGCTAAAGATTTGTGAATGTAAATGGTTCTCCATCAATATCGATAACACTTACCTATTTGAATATCGGTACAGGGAAGTAAATAATTGAGAGAGGCTAAATCGCCGCCTGCGATGCGGAGGCCAGCAACAAGTTGCAGGAAACATTATTCACCCGCTTCATTTTCCGAATGCTTCTCAACTCGCCTGAGCAATTATTAAACGGGCAGCTTTTAATGCAACCAATAGCGAAATGTCAGAGGAATAACTCGGAGGCACTATGTAGGGAAGTTTTGAGGAACTCGGTGGCGCTATGGAAGTTTTTTTAAGTTTGACTTCGAGTTAGTTTATCGTGGTACCATGGTGGTACTTAGTTTTCGTTTGATAGTTTTTGTTACTCAATTTGTGTTTTGTGGTAAGGTTTTTATTCCTAGGAAATACGTACACACATCTACATACGTAGACACTGCGTAGCATCTGCGTAGCGGATGCGTAGCCATCCCGTAGCCACCGCGTAGCATCCACTAACAAACCAGATGGATCTTAATAATTTGATTGTCTAAACTTCTGCAGGTATGCCTTAAGAAAGAAATAAATACCAGAAAAGAACACCATTTGTAACACACTAGGTATATAACCTAAACAACGGCAATTCGAAGAAGTAACTCTTAAACAGCAACACACGTATGCAGATATACAGTTAAAAAAACCACGCGATCGCCCCGTTGCCGTGTTTAGTTCGTTTAACACTCGTCGCGGAGGCCGATTTCACGGCGCATTAGCCGATAGTTGGCGACAAACAGAATTAGAGCTTTGTCAACTCACGCCGCGTTTGCCGTCAAACAACACGGGGCAGGTGTAAGCTGTGAGAATTTTTTTAATTTTGTACTACTTACAAGGCAGGCTGGCTTGGAAATTGACGATGCGGCCGATCTCAGAGCAAAAAATAATTGCCCTGCCATGAAGGTAGCTTTCCAATATTTTTACGGCCGATAATGGCCTTAAAGCACCTAAGGCCTTAAGTATTACGACCATTTCCCAAAAATGGAGATTCCCATTCTTATATTAAAACCGGCTACGTTTCTAAATTTGGCTCCCTGTGTATGTTCTACCGGCTGTACAATGGGGAGTGTTCTGAGGAACTATATTATCTGGTGTCCACAGCACAATTCCGCTGTTGCACCACCCGCCGCGGGCTGGGTACTCATCCCCACTAAGTAGACGTCTAGTGTCCACGCGAAGGTTCGAAAGAACGTTTCTCGCTCGTACAACTCGAATGTAGAATGAGCTCCTAGCCACAGTGTTTCCTTTGGCCTGGGATGGCATGTAGAATGTAGAAATAGAAATATTTATTTGTCTATAAATTAATAGATTTGTACTCGTATAAATGTTTTTAAAATAAAAGCTTCTAATAGACAAAAAGGTCCATGACTCAGCGTTTGGGTGAAGGTAGAACCCACACCCAAACGCTGAGTCATGGACCAACCCAGACTTAAGACTAAAAAACTAAAAAAATTAAAACTAAAAAACTAAAATTAACAACATTAAGTATACATATACATACATACACATCATCATCATCATCAACCATGTATATATGTATATGTGTAGCCTGGTGTTGCTGATGTCCATAGGCGGCGGTGACAACTTTACATCTGGTGGCCAGCTTGCCTATTTGCTTGCCGTATAAAAAAAAACGTATTCACTCTAGTCTTGAAGAAGTCTATATTGAACAGTGCAGAGAACAGGCTTACCCCACCACCATCTCAGGGGTCAAAGCCAACCGCACCTGCTCGTCGTCCCCCGGCTGACAGACAGTCGAGACTCTGATGAATCGGCTTTTCCCTAACGGTTTGTGCGGGTCAAAGGACAATCGCCGCAAGTAAAAAGCCAATACGCCACTTTGAATTAAAGTTTTTGTTAGGAAACCGCGTTCAGTGAATATATTTTATTTTATTTTATTTTATTTTATTAGGAAAACTTACAGCTAAAATAGGTTACATTAAATTGTTGGATAAATGGGTAATACACAGCCATTTACAAGCTTTCACCAGTAGGTATAAAAATACAGTGATATTGTAACAAAACATAAATACAATTTCTATCCGTAAACAATTCAGTAGGTAGGTAGGCTAAATTTGAACATTATTGCGCCGCGTAGGCAGCCCATTACATGAGGGTAGTTGTTACAATAAAAACAAAAAACAAAAAACACAAGTACACTCAGTAATAGCAGGTGGCTGTATCAGCTCATACATTTGAGTGTAGTCACTTAAACTACATACTGAACTCGTATGTGCATCTATCAGTACAGCTACAACCACCTGGTTCTCACACAATGTATAACAAATAAATTAACATAGAACACAGCAAAACCCTGAAAACATTACATTATATCCCTAAGAAATTATAAAATATTTCCAACCAAGAACAAACAATAATCAAAAATAAAATATCAAGCAAGTTAAAATTGCACCTCTTCACCCAAAGTAGTCCGCGCATAGCCTTTTACTAAACCAGATTGGATTGTTTACTAAAATGTCTGCGTCATGAGAGTAAACTGCATTGAAGTTTTTACACACACGCCACAAATACGAGTGTTGTCTATAGTTTAACTAAGTTTATAATAAGAATAACGCTGTAAGAAGAATGTAGCTTCATGGCTTGCCGCTGAGCTGGGATTTACCAGCAGGATGGAGGAGCGTGAATGCACATTCCGAATTTGTATTTAACTTTATGACATATTTTATTCAATATATATGGTAAACGTTATATTAAAGAATAATGTTTAGCCAACATAATTAAAAATTGTACCTAATAATTATAAACATTTGACCTGTATATTTTTATATATTAAAATAAATTTTTAGTAAATAAGTACCTAATATATTAATTCAGTATTATATGGCTTGGGGGCTCTCAACCCGACTTCGGCTATAACTGAGTGCCCAGAGAGTCAGCGGTCTTGGGACAATATTGGGGAGAAGAGGGTGTTGGAGCAACTGGAGGGTGTGGCTATGGATGTAGACCTCGCAAGGCTTAAGGCAGTGTCTCAGCCAGAGATAGGTGCGTGGTTACACGCTTTACCATCGCCACATCTAGGCACTCTCTTAGATAGCGAGTCATTGCGGGTGGCTGTGGCTCTTCGCTTGGGCTGCGATGTTTGCGAACCTCATCAATGCATCTGCGGTTCCCGGGTTGAGGGCAATGGTCACCATGCTTTGAGTTGCTGTCTGTTGACCACGCCCTCAATGATATTGTCCGGAGAGCGCTGGTATCGGCCAACATCCCTTGCGCCTTGGAGCCTCCCGGACTGAGTAGGTCCGATGGCAAGAGGCCTGACGGTGTGACTCTGGTGCCGTGGCAAATGTCTTTTGTAGGACGCCTCATGTGTCAGCATGTTTGCGGCTTCGCATCTCGGGCGCACCGTTAGAGCGGCGGAGTCTGCGGCCCTTAGAAAAAGGGACAAATACTCCGCGCTGCAAAATAATTATTTGTTGGTCCCACTCGCAGCGGAAACGACCGGGTGTTGGTGTGAGGAAGCAAGGTTTTTCAAAGACGTTGGCCGTCGTATGTGGGAGAGGGGTGGTGACCCCCGCTCTGGGTCATTCCTGTTGCAGAGGCTGTCCATCGCCATTCAAAGTGGCAACGCTGCTAGTATTATGGACAGCTTTGCACCGGCAATGGCAAAGAGCGGGTTACACATCTAGTTTTAAGTTTTATTTTATACGGATATGTAATTTTACGTTTTTAATTTTGACTATGTAAATTACGTTGTTTATATTGATTAAAATAAATTGAATTTATAAAGAGATCAGGTGGGGAATTTATCAGGCAAAGTGTAAAACAGTTACAGATAATACACGCTATTTGTACTTTCATGATTATACTTGCAACCAGTATCAGCAATTACTCTAGATTGTAAATATCTCTCCATAAAAATAGAAGAGTAACCCGGTTTCAACCGAAAACCACCCCGATGTATGTATTCTGGACGACGGTAGCCGCTTCCTATCATATAAACCATCTGACCGTGTGCCTTCCTACACAATTACAAATATGTTCTTAGTACCCTCTCATCGTACATATAATCGGGTTTACTACCATGGTTTGTATTGTTTTTCCCCCAATATTTCGACACAGTTGCATGCGTCATGGTCACGAGTAGACTGGTGCCGCTGTGTGAAGTCGCTCCTACGATAACCCGATAACATGTATGATTAAAAGTATACTGAATAACCATTAGTCTTAAAACCAATATGTTCTCAGTAATCGCCGACACTCGTGACTTCGGCCTCGACGCAAACGCCGTGATCTGTCGCGTGAGTTCGCTCAAGCGGCCCTTATTAGCGGCAAACGTTCACTTGCCGCCCTTTTCATCGCGTCACTCCACCTGATCGCACACGCAGTCCTTGCATACCGTTACTGAGATTACGTGGCAATGGTGTGAAAATTTCAGCCAGTTGGCTGGTCATGGCTGCCGGGGACCGACAAGAAAGACTAGCGTTGAGTAAATTACTTATTGCTCTCCTTGTGTAGGACGCTTCGTTTTGAAGTGTGGCTTGAAAATATATAAGGATCTATTTTTGAACCGCTCGCCACGAGTGGAACGGATTTCAAATTTGAATTTTGGCATGAAAATATAACAGAAAAACTAAGAGAAAATTTAATTGAGAATAACTTTTTAATGGAACAACTGTATTAGTTTATTGTTCCATTACGATTATCTTACTTCTACGGAATACCTTTACAAGAACACACAACTTCTTAACCTAAACCAAATCTACACTTACAACACATGTTTCCTTATTAGAAAAATATCATCAGGTACCATTCACACAGATCTTAAATTTTCTAAGAGAATATTTAGACAGAATCTGAGTGATACTAACTAACTCCAGCTTCCACAACTTAAAATACAGAGCACAGCTTTACAATAATTTACCAAGTGAAATAAGAAACACTGAAACTTTTGGTGAATTTAAAAACAAGTTAAAATGTCATATACAAGAGAGAAGTGAATGTACTGCACGTATCCTTTGTAATAAGTAACTATAACTTGCAATATGATATTGTATAAGCGGCTTCTTGTATTGCAACTGATATGTAGTGTTAAACGATATGTTTTTTTAACCTTGTTTTAAGTGAACCATGTTGTTCTTATGAGGAATAAAGTTCTTTAAACCGAAAAGTTCGTTTTATTTAATACGTTGGCAACACCGAAATCGAATGGTTCGTAAGTAGGGAAAATCAGCATTATGCATCAATATATTGTACAGGTGTAAAGAAGACGGGTTATCATACAAAAATGGCGAATCCGTGGAAACGTTTTCTAAATGTTTATGTCCAATGGCAAGACCCAGGTTTCTCCGATTTTTTTAAAGTGACTATTTTAAATGTTTTTCGATATTTGTCGTTTCTCAAACATCAAACATCCAATTTCATTTAGAAATGACAAACTTCGCAAAAAAAACATTTTTCATCTTGAATTACTTATAGTAGAATATTAAAATATTCATATTTAAAAATAAATACAAGATCTTAGACCACTAACAAAGTTAAAAAGTAAAAGCCCGACTTTGAACTGCGTTTAAAAATCTAAGAAAGGTACAAAGAACAGTTCCAATTCTAGAAGTTTTTCTAATCTCTGGTTCATGGCCGTTCTAACAAATTCAATTAAATAACTGGAGTAATTCGTCAATTTCAACTATACGGGCCATTTTTCACAGAATTTTACGTTGTGAAAAGTTAAATTAATTGTATGAAAAGTTGTCAAAATGGTTTAAAAATTTAAAGGAAATTACGTAAAGTTGATAGTATACGTAAGTTCACGTAAGTGCAGTTGTTAAAAATAAATGGCGAATTCAAATAAGGATACTTGAAGAAAAACCCAAGATGGTTATAAAGTTTCATAATTTATTTAAATCAATTGTTGTAGGAGCGTCTTTGGCCGAGTGGTTAAGGTCGCTTGGCAAGTCACAGGCCGCTCCACTGGTATTCCCTGATCTGCCAAATCCTTGATCATGGTCAAGGCGGACCCTAGGCCCTCGTGCGTGAAAGCACATTCGGGACATTGACGCTAAGATGATTTTTTTTTAATGGGCCTCGATTGTCGGTTTCATATTTCGAATGTACTCCACACAAGACGTTTTGTATATATTTAACAATAGTAGAAAATCATCTTATCAAATGGCATTGATAAAACTCAACTCATTTCACTCTACAGGCGAGCGGAATTGTTGATGCGTATGACATTACGTATCTGTCAATGTCACAGTGACAGGTGGTCGGCGTGCGGCGCTTGCGTCGCGGACAAAGAACAAAAATTTTTGGCCGTAGAGTCTATTTAAATTTTACTTTTTTTACTGTCCTACATACTGGCTATGAAACCGTTGTCCGCTCGATGATGCTGTGGTGCCAAGTGTTGTATATTGAATGACGTTCAAAGGTGTTTGTGAAAACCTAAATTGAATAAACGTATTTGATTTGATTTTGATTTGATTTTGCTTTTTGTGTTGGTGTAAAATCACGCTTTGTGTTTTTTACCCGACTGCGACAGAAGGAGGGTCATATTCTTTGTAGGTACTGAATACTTCTTTTCTTTTTTGTTGAGTCTTGGAAGCAACCCCGACGTAAACAAGTAGCCCGCATGGTTCGGCCGAAATAAAAGACAAACGAAATAGCCAATACACAAGTTGAGAGACGCAACTTCTCTCTAGTTTTTTGTAAATAAAGTTATATAAAGGTTCACAGGTTTAGGTATTCGGGTCCTAGGCCACGCGAGAGCTAAACTATGAAGACTATGTTGATGATTCGATATAGTCACACCTCCTACGTTTAAAATGTTTGAGATGTTCAAATTCTAAACCGAATCCGAACCTATGTTATTAGTAAAGTAGCCAGGCTATAACTACTGGGAGTTTGGAACACTACACATCTTGGCGTCAATATCTCAGTTGCGATTTCGCGCGGGCCCGGGGTCCGCCTTGAGCATGATCTAGGATTTAGCAGATCAGGTAATTATAGTGGAACGACAGTCATCTGATTCTTCGTGACCTGTTAACAGGGAAACCTGAGATTGGATCATGGTTACACATTCCGTCACCTAAATGATTCACGAGTCAGGATGTTTTCCCTCACCGTAAGAGCATTGGTTCAAGTAATTTCATTTCAACTAATTAGCAAGTGTTCAACTAATATACACAACTCAGAAAAAGGTAATTGGTGTGTGACGACACTGGGGATCGAACTTAAAGCCTCTCGCTTACGAGTTTGGCCCGCTAGCCATTAGGCCACCGACGGCCTGGGGCCTGGGATACTCATCATCATCTTGGCGGTAGGTCCCGGATGCGCTCCCGCGCTATACGTCCGTCTTCCTACTCTTCCTGGCTCACTTCACTCGGTCTTCGCCATCCTTGGTGGTAAGCTTATTGGCCCGCATGTCATTCTTGATGACGTCAACCCATCGCATCTTGGGCCAACCAATTCCTTCCTGTGCCTAGCGGGAGCGGCATGGCCAGGCATTTGTACCCTACGTAATTTGCCGGTCTGCACAAGACGTGGCTATACAATCGACGGCGGTACTCTGCGATATCACAAACGCCAAGGCTGACGAATGTGGGCGTTTCGAACGCGATTTTTCCGTGTAACTCCAGCACGTAGCACAGCACCGCAGAACCTACATTTCCGTGACACGCAGCTCCTGCTTGAGTGAATCTGGGCCCCTACTGCTCGTAAAAATCATTATCTCATTTCCTAATTAACTGCCACCTAAACAAAAATATACGATCGCTCCATCCAAAAGTAAAGGCAGAAGGAAATTAAATTGTATCGAACAATCCTGTTAAAATAATTCCGATGAGAATTTACTGTTTGGGACTTCGTTAATTTATTTTCAGGCGGCTGGCGGGCCGTCGACGTTTTATTGCCTGAGGAGGCCAGCAGGTATTGGTACAACGAAATCGTTGTATTGGTAACTTAAGCTTGACAAGAATAACCTGTTGCGTGGCAAGAAAACCAGCAAAGTTAGTGCTGTAAAGGAAGCTTTAGAGTCCGTACAGCGTATGCATTATATAGGCGTTTTCTGTGCGCGATGGTCCAAATGGTTATGCAATTTTGGGTTTTGTGCTAATGACAGAAAGTTTATTTTTACATATTTCCAAAAAAATATCGTCCGACTAGTCACAGCATAGCATCCGTGCAGCTACCGCGTAGTATCCGCGCCACTTTTTTGCCATTTCGTTAGGAACCGTCGGTTTTTTTTTTAGTATATAGCAAACAACAAACAAACAAGCCTGCCTAATAGTAAGCAGTCACCGCAGCCTATGGACGTTTGCAATACCAGGGGCATCACCCACGCGTTGCCGACCTCGTAAAAACCTTTTCACGCCCTTCTTGAAGAACTTCATGTACTCTTCAGTTGTATTCGAATTGTACTCTCTTTATACTCTCCTTGGTGTCTACGCATTTCCTGTACAGTTGCTACGCGTACGGGGTGAATTACAAATTGATTTGGACTCCCGCGGTCTTTGCTCACGTGGCCCGCATGGGTAGTAACCTTAACAAATTATACACCGAAACCTTCCTCATGAATCACTCTGTTTATTGGTGAAAACCGCAAGCGTCTCAAAATCCGGTCAGTAGATTTTGAAGTTTATCGCGAACAGACGCGGTGTTGAACTTTGTTTCATAATATGTAGCGTTATTTATATTAGGTAGATACTTCAAAAACCTACAAACCGACAGCGAGCCTCACAAACGCCACCGTATCAGGCATCTCCGTAAACAATCGCCGGAGTAATTAGTTTTATGCAAATACCGGGCGACTTTAATCCGGGGACAGATTTGTGTCTCCCGGACACTGTCGATGTAATTTAAAAGGTGGGTCCCGATTAAATTATGTTTAATTTTCGGAAATACGTAAAGAACTGAAGGAGACAGGGGCTTGGTAAATCGAGTTTTACTCCCCTGTCGCTAGTCATTGTCGGCACTAATATAGATCAAAGTGTGGAGAATATCGTGTTCTGATATTCGAACTCGTTTCTCGTTTACGTTTTATGAAACAACCCTGAATGTCTACCTGTCTAACCGCGATAAACTCAGATATCATTAAACTGACGTAACAGTGCATGAAGTTTAAATAAATAAATAAATAAACTGGTCTAAAATTCTTTCTCTAATACACAGTTAGAATTAAGACTGATTGTACTAAAGATTGAAAGGATTAAATCAATAATAAAGAATATTCATATATTAGCCCACATATATGGCTTTGTACCTAAACTGATATTATTTATTGAAGACACACTGGCAAACAAGATTGTGGGCGACACTACGTTACCTGTCTGACCCCTTGGCAAGTAATGCACGCGCTAACTGTAGGCCTTGGCTGAAAATCAATGCTGTGATCTCACTGCCTATGCATATGCTGAGCTGAGCTCTAGATTGGCATGTCACTACCATATTTTACCTACTTTAAGTTTGTAAGAAATATTTTGTTTATTAATATTGTATAAATTGCCAAATAAACATTGTCTGTCTATTTATATAGTGAAAAATATTCAGCGATTCTCTTCAGACTCTTCGGTTCTACACTAAAACTATATAACTTGTATTTTTGAATTTGGAATTATGCTTGCAAGATCTGCAACGCCAATCTGGACATTTACAATTCATTCGTTTCAATGAACCGAAAGCAAAATTTTTCAAAATCCAAAATATGTTAGTAGGAGTAGGACATTAAATATCTCTTACAATTGTCAAAGAGGAAGAGGAAGAGCTGCTTCGTCACGAAGCAATTTCTTACCATAGGTTAAAGAAACAAAAAGCTCCCTATCGTCGGCTGGCAGCCGCAAGAAAATATTCCGTGGGTTTAACACCTAAACCGTCTAATTACCAATTTTCCAGTTAACTGAACGGTGAGACCGAATGATTGACCGATTTAATCAGAGCCGCGCTGACTCTGACCGGGGCGAAAGAACCGGCTGTATTACGGAGCCGGGCAAATGGCTATTGTTTTCGGTGCACCTTTTCCCGTGTAATCTTAATAATAATCATCTGGATAATAGTTAAGGTGGACCGCGGGCTCTCGTGCGTAAGAACAGAACCGGGACATTGACACCAAGATAATGTTTTTATTAATAATCATCTATACTTACGGGATTAAATATTTAAATAGAAATATTAAATCCCGTTTAACTTTGAAACGTTATATTTTTACGAACATCTGATAAACCACAAGCATAGATATTGGTTTCTGGATCACGTCTACAAAATTTCATTAGCTTTGATAGCGTAATATTGAAAAAAATTATCAAACTACGTTTGTGTGGAGCGCGATCGGGCACATTCCCCAAAATTGGCCAAAGGGCGGCTCGGGGTCCGCCTTGACCATGATTCAGGATTTGGCAAGTCAGGTGTTTACAGTGGAGCGACTGCCATCTGACCTCCATCACCCTGTTAACAGGGGATTGGATCATGGTAATACATTCAGTCGCCTGAATGTGCAGATTTCATCACGATGTATCCGTCACCGTAAGAGCATCGGTCAATGTTCAGTTCATTGGTCCATGGCGGTAGTAGGGATCAACATCGGTAGAATACCAAAAATACCTCTCGCGTTTCGGACCCTTTAATCATTAGGCCACCAACGATGATGGTCCCGTATAGATCCTCGAGTGGCGACCACGTACAGGAATGGAATTTTACGGAGACGAAGTCGCTGACAAAAGCTACATCTATATCATAAATTTTACTCCGTAAGCCCTCACAATCAACCTCAAACGATTACATAGACACTCTCAATCTCCGATTTCTAGAGACCTAGTCACATAATCACCCTGCCAGCCCCTACCAACAGCGTAAGAAATAGATTGCGTCGAATCAATTTATTTGCGGTCAAGCAAGCTTTTTGTTGACACCTTACCCTAATTTTTTGCTTTCACAGAATCGACGCGGGGACTAGCGTCAGTTTTAATTAACCTTCAGAGGCTTCTGGGGCGAGGGACTCTCCCTGGGCAAATTAACGAGCAATTCTGGCGTTTTTGGGAGGTGCGGCGGTGTCTGCTGTTGCTATGGGACCTACCTACTACTTGCATTAGATATTCCATAAGTAGAGAGAGCTTGAGAGATCGTCGTACAAGATGTTATAAGAAATGTTGCAAAAAATTGACGGGAAGAATAAACCGTTACCTAGGCGACAGATGTCGGAAAATCCACCGACATGGTATACAGACTTATAGTTGTAGGAACTCTTGTTGTGAATTATGAGCCACAAAAGGCGACGTTACACGTGTAAGTACTGTTAATTTACATGTTCGAGAATGTTCCAATCAATTGAATCTACAGTTTCGCCGACATTCTCGGAAACGTCCTTTGTCCCTGCAATGCCTGCCTTCAACCTTTTATTATATAATACTCGTTGTGACTACTACGACGTACTCCTTACACACAGGTATTGATTGTGAATTAATTTTGTAGTTTTCATTTAACACATAATATTATAATACCTCGTCACGGCGTGCCAATGGGCTCCCGAGACTGTTCTAGCAGTCTCAGGGTCTCCAGTGGAAGACCTTGATCAACCTCTCTTCGTCAACAGTATATTGCACACCTAACCCTCAAAGCACGAAACGGTCACCCATCAATTTCCCGGACCCTGCGAACGTAGCCTAACCTTGGTTATCGGTCTCGCTAGCACTAGACTGACCACTAGACCAGTGCCGCTTCTTTAGTGTTAGTTAGTTCATAATGCAATGGCAGTTTATTCCTTCCATCGAGATCAAGAGCTATCATTGTCGCGCTACAACCCGGAACGGGTTAGACGCGGGCTTGGATGGTATCGACGTAATTGTGATTCGGACCGTACTGCAAGATAAAGGGCATGAAGGCGCAGCTTACGCTTTGTAGGCACCTACAGGATAGACTGCTTCTTTTATACAAAACCCTAACTAAACGATTTTTGCACCAATCTGTTCGTGTGAGATGATCACCACTCGCCACTCGCTACTTGTTAGGTGTGCCTCCTATTCTTTATTCTTTATTGTACACAAATATGTCATAATTATACAGTACAGTAACAGAGATGTACAACGGCGAGCTTTAACAGAGATGTACAACGGCGAGCTTAACTCATTAATTGCGTTTTCTACCAGCAAACCTTGGAGTCATAGCAACAGGTTTAACTTAAATGCAGGTACTAAAAGTGTACACTTAAACTTACTACGGTAGATATTGATAAACACAGTTACTTACTTACATAAACATATACTAAAAATACATACATATTATATATAAACACAAATTATACATACATAATATTATATATATACATATATATTACTATACATACCTTTACATTATAGATATACAGGGTGTCCCGTAAGTCGACGTCATGCCGGAATCGGGTGATAGTCCAAATCATAATAGTTCCTAGAAAAATAAAAAATAAAATCGAAGTCTTGAATTTTTTAAATTATAGGCATTTCTTTTTTTTTCGAGAAAATGTACACCCTGTGATGGTTTTTTAGCTCCTGTTGCTACAAATCTTAACTTTTTCAATTTTATTTTTCTTATGTAATCCCGAATAGTGCTAATCTAACCTATTACTTAGAATTCCAAGTCAACTGCTCCAGCTTGGAAGAAAGTGTCACATTATGCCGTACAATAAATAGACAATTAATATTTCGTCCAACTTTAACGGGCTGTACGGAAAAAAAAAGTACTACGCCAGGTTGGCAAGTAGCACGAAAAGTTGACGCATTTAATAAGGATTCTAAAATGGTATAATACTTGCTACATTATTTCTTTAATTACGGGGGAAAAAAATTCCTTCAAGAAACCCAGTTTCGAAAAATTTTTCATTACCTACTAAAAATTATTCTAGTGCGTTCAAAGCTTGCCTAAGACGCAAAAAATTTTGAATTTAAAAAATTCAAGACTTCGATTTTTATTTTTATTTTTCTAGGAACTATTATGATTTGGACTATCACCCGATTCCGGCTTGACGTCGACTTACGGGACATCCTGTATATACCTACTATGGAAAACTAAAGGGAGCGATAATGCTCTTTTACCTCCTAATACCTACCATTGCCACAGCGAGGTTTACCAAGGTTTTCCGCTGGGGACTCTGACACTTAATTTTGAGACCAGGGGGCCTACCACAAGTCTTACAAACAAGGTTACTTTAACCTTGTTTTTCAAATTGTATATCAGCGATAACAGCTTCTATAAACCCGAATACCTCGTATTGGTTGGCCGTCTAAAATTCATTACCGTTGTTGTTGTATTGGAGACGTAAATGCCAATCCATTCAGTTACTTCTAACTTTTGTGCGAATAAACACATTTCACTTGCTTTTTGGGAGAAAATAACGGTATTATATATGTCGTAAATCTTTCAAAATCGTAAAGCAATATTATATCCACCATAAAAAAATGACTTATATTATATTGATGGATTTGAAATAAAAACAATAATACAGTCAAATAAAACTTCCTACTATCAAACAAAAACGTAAAGTTCATGGTACGGTTTAGAAAGTAAGCTTGTTCGAGTGAATGATTCTAGCCTAAAATAACCACAAAACATTCGTTCTTGCACCTCTCTATGTTAGTGCCACAAATCGGTGACCGAAACTGGAACTAAATATGCTAATGAAATAAAATTTGGCGGCAATACAAAACTTAACAACAGCGATGCCGTCATTGGGTCAGATAAGTTTGTAGTGGCAACAATTCAAGGTTGTTTTAGAAGGTCATGGTACGGATCAAAGTAAGTTACAATAACATTATAATAACCTTATTCTAAACAAGGTTATTTTAACTTTGTTTTGAAAAGATTGTGGTACACCTCCAAGGGTCTTATTTTTGAACCACTCGCATCCACGCGAACGCTCGCCCTTCTAATACCTGTCTTTTTTATCTCTAACAACTTACCACGAGTGTGACAGAGACAGATAGCGCACGGGAGCGCTCGCTTGGATACGAGCGGTTCAAAAATAGGGCTCCAGAGATGACTTTGATAGCCGGCACATTCTTGGTAGGTACTTTTTGTTTGGGCCGTGAGTGGCCCCCTTTTAGTTCGCAATCGACAGGGATTAACGCCACAAGTCGACAGTGCAATATTATGTAGGTGCCTACGTAGTCACAGGACAATAGTGAAATTAGTGAATTCGCAGCGCGAAACGCGATGCGCTTGGCTCGTAATAATACCGAACCGAACTGACGAAATGCAATTAAAATTACTTAAATCCAGACACGTACGTAGTGAGCCAGGCTTACGACGCGTCTTCTAATTACCAGCGTACAAATTGGAAGCCTTCAAACGCTTTGAAATGCAGCTTTAATTCCAGGTTAGAGTGCTTCTCTTGGTTCTGTTGACGCGGTGCTGCCGTTCCTGTTTGTATGTTTGAAGAGATTTGATCAGAAAACCCGATCACACAACAAGCAACACATTCCGACGTGTTAGAATAATTTATTTCTTATTTCTCTATAATAAATCATAATAAATGTGCTTGGACAATTCACACAGCGCTATCTAGCCATAAGGCAAGCAAAGCTTGTGTTATGTATTTTAATTTTAAATCTTGTTGACAGCTGTCAAACAGGTCGGACATCCTCTTATATATTATTAAATTTAATTACTATTTAGACATTATTTAAATAAAAAATTCACTTTATAATTAAATATTATCCTAATATTTACCAATTCAACTATAAAACAGTGAAATGGCGCCATCGAAGACAAAAACCGGCACGAAAGACGACAATGACAAAAGGTTAGTTGACGTTATTTTGAAATTTGAAAATATGATTACCGGCATGAATGAGAAACTAACGGATTGTTGTAACGTAATACACCAACAACAAGACGAATTAAGTCAACAAAGAAACCTAATATATGACCTAATTAATATGATCAAGAAAGACTCACCGATAAATGATCCACTAATATCCACAATCCCATATAAGTTTCACTGTCCAACACACGTATCGCTAAATGAGTCTGGGCCCCATGGCCTGGACTATTTCAATGGAGCAGGCACAGGGCAAGCGATACCGACACAAGATCATCCACAAGGAGAAAATGAGGTTATTGACCCGCCAGTGAGATCGTTGATGTCGGTGAAACCAGCTGAACCATCGCCGACGGCCCCGGCTGGGCCATTGCCAGCTGCACCAGCAGTACCGTCCAGCCCTTTGGTCAGACAGCGCCGCGGCCGATCTCGACGTGCGGTTGTCCCGCCGTCGCCACCTGGCGGCATGCCTGGCGATGCCAAGCACGATAGGGCGGCCATCAAGCCTAACAAGAAGCAGCAGCCTTGTGACTTGTCCACGAGCGAGCCGCTAATTAAATCCCAGGGTCTCCGAGCTGCCTCGCCACGGTTCATTAGCTTACATTTATTCAATGTTAGTGAGGATGCTACCGTCGAAAATGTACTGCAGCACCTCCAGAGCCAGATAAAGATTACGGATATTGTATGCGAGAAATTGGTCACCAGAGGTAGCTATTCGTCGTTTAGGCTCGATGTACCCGTCCACAAAGTTCATCTAGTGAAAAACTCAAAACACTGGCCTAATGGTGTACAAATACGGCGCTTCAACGTTGTTTCAAAAAACTCGAAAAGTCACGGCGCGCAACAAAAACCACACTAAACACAAAATCCACATCAATTAAAGTATTACATCAAAATGTTAGATCAATTTGTGGTAAAACTGGACTACTAGAACTATTATTGAACACCGAAAATCCAGATGTCCTAGCATGCAGCGAAACGTGGTGCAGAAAAGGTGAGATTGAGCGAGTTAGGTTATGTGGGTACGAACTGGCGAATCATTACTGTCGCACGAACATCGCTCATGGTGGTGTTGCCCTGTACTCACGGGCCGATATTCCGTACCGCCAACGAACCGACCTACAGAGCCTGGCCGTTCAGTATCATTTCGAATTCTGTGCCATCGAAATATTGAAAACAGATTTATTTATTGTAGCAATGTATCGCACAGGCTATGGTGATTTTAACATATATTTAAATAAACTCGAATTATTATTGGGTAAGATAGTTGACGAAAATAAGAGGTTTATCTTGGTCGGCGACCAAAATGTGGATTACTTGTCCGGTAATTCATTAAAGAAACAAGTAGATGAACTTCTGCATTGTTATGGGTGTATAAATTGTGTTCGGTTCCCTACGCGTGTGTCCACGGACAGCTCGACTTCTATAGATTGCGGGATAGTGCCTCGCGACGGCGGCGACTGTACGGCGGTGCCCATACACACCGTCATTAGCGACCACGATGCGCAGTTGTTTACGCTGACCACAGACCAGCCATACCACCGACAACACAAGGAAAAAATTGAAAAACGAATGTTTAAGGATGAATGTTTATTATTATTTTATTTTGATATAGCAAATTATGATTGGAATTTTATATTTGAAAATAACATTGACATAAATACAAAATTTAATAAATTATTTGACATCTTAACATTCTATATTGACATTCATTTTCCAATTAGACATATTGTGAAAAAGCGCGATAAAAATCTAAAATGGCTAACAGAAGACCTTGCTAAATACATTCAAATTCATAATGATTTCACAGAATTTAGAAGACAATACCCAGATCAGAAAAATATTTTATCATACATAAATCACTATTCTAAGCTCATAAAGTCAGAATCATTATCGGCTCGTAAATCGTATGTTGCAACACGAATACACTCGAGTAGTAACCCTTCGAAAGAGATGTGGCGTGTTATAAATGAGGAGGTATCGACGAAACCTAATATTCAAAATATTTCGCTAAAGGATGATGCGTCAAATGACGTTCCGCCACATAAAGTAGCTGATTACCTCAACAGATATTTTTTATCCATTGCGTCTAAATTTACCTTAAAAGTAGATGAAACAGCATCTGTCCAATATGTAAATAACCATTTAAAAGACAGTGTAATAGAAGAGTTTCGCATACCAACACTCACAGTGGATGACCTGACAAGTACGTTAAAATCTCTAATGAAAAAGCCTAACACCCTGGATATTTATGATATGTCCACAAAGGTCCTCCTGAGCATCTGGCCAATCCTATCGGGATTACTCGTCGAACTGTTTAATAGCATCATTTCAAGTGGTGTATATCCCGACGTACTAAAGAGTACAAGGGTTTGTCCGGTATATAAAGGTAAAGGCGAAAGGTGCTCAGTAGACAACTACAGACCGATCACAATAGTGCCCACTATATCAAAAATATTCGAATCGATTTTGTCACAACACCTTATGCGGCACTTAGAAAGCAATCATTTACTCACTGACCATCAATTTGCTTATAGAAAAAACATGTCCACCACAACAGCTGCCTATAAAATATATAATTGTGTTGCTACCGCTTTAGATGATAAATACAAAGTTGCAGGAATATTTTGTGACTTATCTAAAGCGTTCGACGTTATCAATAATGAGCTGCTACTGAAAAAATTAAATTACTATGGTATAAAAGGTAACACCCACAAGATTTTAACTTCTTTCTTAAAAAATCGGCATCAGACGGTTGAAGTTAGTCTTGATGGGAAGAAAGTAAAGTCAGGAGTAGGCGAGGTTAAGATTGGTATACCGCAGGGATCGGCCCTCGGAAATACATTATTTTTATTGTTTATAAATGATCTGCCATCATACATCACCGAAGGTCTGATGGTTCTGTTTGCTGATGACACAACTGTTGTAGTAAGCGCACGCACGAATGAGCAACTGGAGTGCAAGATAAGCACTGTATGTAGTCAGCTGCAGCAATGGTTTGCTACAAATGGTCTTATACTTAATGTAGCTAAATCAAATGTTATTATATTCTCATGCAGAAACTCTCCAACGGCACTATCCTTGCGCAGCCCAATACCCCTAAGTTTAAATTGCAAATTCCTCGGTTTCTGCGTGGATTCCAATCTTACGTGGAAACGACACGTAGAGGTGCTCTGTGATAGGCTTAGTAGTGCCGTTTTTGCCTTAAGGAAACTAAAGCCTATAATGTCCAATGAAGCATTATTACAGACATACCATGCGTACTTTCACTCATTATTATCATACGGCATTATCCTATGGGGCAACTCAACTGACTCCGATCGTATATTCACGATACAAAAGCGCGCTATACGAACGATAGCAGGCGTGCGGCCGAGGCACTCATGTAGGGAACTGTTTAAAATATACGGAATACTGTCCCATTACTCGCAGTATATTTTTGATGTAATTATGTTCACGCGACGTAACATATGCGACTTCGAGCGCATGTACATTCCGGGTCGAGCGACGCGGCAAACGGGGCAGCTAAAGTCTGTGCCGCGGCGCGCGGCGGTTAGCATTGCTCGATAAAAACCCGCGCGTTGTCGGACCAACATTCTACGAGCGACTACCCGCAAGTATAAAAACTGAATATTGTGACGAAACATTTGGTCGCCGGCTAAAGAACCTCTTATTGGAAAATCCAATATATTCAATAAAAGAGTTTGTTGAATTAAATTTGACATGACAATTAATTAATTAAAGTACCCGAGCCGGGTTCCTACCATTGAAACGTTTATGTTATTTTTTTATTTATATTGGACATTTCAAATATTTTTTGTATATTGTCGTAGGTATATCCTACCTGACATTTATTTTTTATTTTTTGTTTATTTTAATTTATTTTGTTTTAATTGACGTACCATATTTAATTCTCAGGTATACTATTATGTATACCTACTTAGGCTATCTATTGACATGTTTATTTTCAATTTTTTTGTAATTTATTCTGTTAGACATTTCATATTTAATTAATAGGAATGCTATTACGAATAGGTAAAAAAAAAAAATCATCTTGGCGTTAATGTCCCGGTTGTGCTCTCGAGAACGAGGGCCCGAGGTCCGCCTTGACCATGATCCAGGATTTGGCAGATCAGGTAATTACAGTGGAGCGACTGCCATCTGACCTCCATGACCCTGCTACCAGGGGAACCTGACCAGATTGGATCATGGTTACACATCCAGTCGCCTGAACGTGCAGGTTTCATCACGATGTTTTCCCTCACCGTAAGAATTTACGCTAATTATTTTAGCTATTACGAATAGGTACTTATACTTAAATATGCAATTGACATTTATTCAATACATTTTTATTTACATTAAACTTTTGACAATTTCTTATTATTAATGTAATTACTTATTTAATTTCATTTTTATAATTATTGTTTATATTTTGACGAGATCTCTGTGAATTGCTTATATGAATTGTGTAGTATAATGTAATTTTCATTGATTAATAAATGAATCTAATCTAATCTTAAATCTATGGGTACCAGAAAACTGATAAACTACTTATATATTTTTTAATACATACTTATTATACATATAACATCCAGACCCGGAACAGAAATATAAAATTAATCATTTCAATGTCTGTTCAGCCGGAAATCGAACCCGGGACCTCTGCGTGGCAGACCGGCACGTTAACCAACTGGACTACTCAGGTCGTCAAAAAACCCTCTACAGATGTACCAAAGCTGGAATGATAAGTGACGAAACGGTGAATACTTACGATCTGTATATCGTAGGTTGACATTTTATCGAAAATACAAAAAAGCAGATGAATTATAAATTTGGAATTTCTCATGCCTATAACTATTGCTAAGTTACAAGCATCAAGCTAAATAGCAAACACATACATGGTAGGTAGCTAAAATGTAATCTTTAGGTAGGTATATAGAAAAACAAAGTCGGTTAGGCGCCGTCTGTCCCAACTTAGATTTTTACTACGCACCAGATTTTGATGTGGTTTCCACTATTCGTTATGAGAACATCGTCGTAAAGGTTTATAAAAAATAATCATCTTAGCGTTAATGTCCCGGTTGTACTCTCGAGGACGAGGGCCCGGGGTCCGCCTTGACCATGATCCAGGATTTGGCGATCAGGTAATTACAGTGGAGCGACTACCATCTGTCCTCCGTGACCCTGCTACCAGGGGAACCTGACCAGATTGGATCATGGTTACAAATTCAGTTCATCACGATGTTTTTCCCTCACCGTAAGAGCATCGGCTTGTATTTAACTAATGTACATAACTCAGAAAAGAGTCATTGGTACAAGCCGAAGCGGGATTCGAACCCGGTACCTCTCGCTTACGAGTTGGATACTCAACCGCCCGGCTACCGTTTATATGTACAATACACCGTGCGAAACCGTGGCTTGCTGCTAGTTATTAATATAATTCCCTCTTACAACAATCATGGCTGTTATAATATTTGCTTTGCACCTAGGTAAGCCATAAATAAAAAGCACTAAATTATTTACATAAACTATCATTTATTCAATTTTAATTATTAAAAAAGCTATTTTACATAATTACCTGTCACAAAACATTGCTCCCTTTGGATATCGTTACCATACGCAATAAAAAATAATGTCACAATTACAAAAATAAAATACAAAAAAAAACCCTAAATAACATTATTTAATCAATACAATACGTCAAATTACAAAATGCGTTTAAATTTAAACTACTAATGGTAGCAACCATTAAAATCACAATCAATAAGTATACATGTAAGTAGATATAAAATTCACAAACTTAAGTAATAAGTATGAAAAAATACAATAGGTACCCTAACAGATATTACTACTCCTTTTACCTTTATTCTTATTTCCAGTTAGTAAATTCAGGTTTAGAAATATTCCTTGGGGATCGACAAAACAAGTAACAAGATCAAATCAAACTTTGGGTAATTTCAATATTACAGATAGGAACTTCAAGAACTGCGGGCAAATATGTAACAGTGTCGCTTTCATATAACTTTTGTTTAGTCCCCTGTGTGTATAACCCAAATATCAGAATCTGCACTTTCATCGCACATGGTAGATAATAATCCCGATAACATATGCGATGAAAGTGTAGTGAATAACCACGAGTTTTAAAATCTATATCAGAATCTTGCGCGGTGCTAACTTGCGTAGCTCCGATACTGTATGGACCGGCCAGGGGAGTCGTGCGCACTCGCGTAGCGTTAATTACAACTCAACCGTGTAGTCCACCGCCACGAGCCGCAACGAACATGGTGTATGTGTGTCCTGGTATAGTAGATACCACGCGGATAGACCATTTCTATCTATATGTATCTTATTGGAGGTATTCTACGGGAAATGACGAGTTAGTCCATCGCATTAATGATGGTTCCCATACGATAGAAAGAGACAGTAAAACCTATACGAAAGATAAATAGCAAAATGATTGTGCTCTGGTGTGACTTGTGGGTCAAAACTCAGTGGCTCCTCGCATCGCCTGATGGGCCAAGCTTGATAGAACTACCACAGAAGTCAGCAATCGACCAACCCAAAACCAGTGTAAAAGGAGCTCACATTGCTTTGCGGGTCTATAGAGATGCTAGTTCATCTTATACTGGATTCTAGGTGGGTCGATATGCTGTCGTCTATACTAACGAAAACGATAGTGACATAATCACACCACGTCATATTTCGAAATAATAAACACTAACTGGAACGTGAAAATGTCTGTGTAATTGACGAATGTAAGGTATCTGGTAAAACCCTGGACCTATCACCAAAAATACTTTAAAAAGTTTTTCCTTTCCATTTGCACTAAATGGTCCCGTCAAACTTAAACTTACTAAAACGTTTGAATGCCATTTACATTTGTTTCCCCTGAAAATTCTAACATGCATAAAAAAATATACATCATATGCGAATAAAATAATAGGACGGGCTGTTGACTAACTTCACTCGAATAAGTGCTAGAGATGGGTGATAAATAACGTCACTAATATCAACGGAATGCTAGTACCTTTTTACGCCACATTCACTATTGTCCTAACATGCCGCCGATAGGAAAACTACTGAAAAGACACTGCCGCCCCCTCACGGTCCCATTATAGTGTATTCTTTATGTCACAGTGACGTTAATTGTCATCCATCTCTAGCACTTATTTGAGTGAAGTTAGTCGACTGTCCGACCTATTGTATTTTAATCGCACAGTAATTATATTTTTTATACTACCTAGTGAAAAACTACTGTATATTCACTAAACGCTTAATAAAACACGTTTACAGTATGTATATTATTATAAAACTCCTAGCCCTTCCTTAGCGACATAAAATAAATTATTAATTATTTTAAAAATTAAAAATTATTATTAGGTACATTTTGTCTTATAAAATATTAAAGCTACACAAACAATCTTCACACGATCAAAACATTACAAATTAGAGCAAAATCCCAAAAATACCTATAAGTGAAGAAAAATATCCATTAAAAAGATCAACACTTAGTTGCATTCAGTGTTTATCATAAAACTATTCAAAAATTACTTATAATTAACTCAGTAACTCTAATTACACTGTTTCAAAGACACGCCAATTAAACTTTGTAATGTAACTCAGATAGTTTCTAATACCTATCGTTACCTAGAAATAATTTGAGTTAGTTCAGAAGTTCTTACCTACCTTCATGTGTAATACTAGGTACTGTTAACGTTTAAATATATCTTAATATAGTCACGTTGGAAGATAATGATTTGAATTGTAATACGGCAGACAAACAGGTATGCAGGCCACCTGATGGTGCGTGGTCACCGCCGCCTATGGACATCAGCGACACCAGGGGCGCTACCAATGCGTTGTCCGTCACTAAGGAGATAATATCCTCTGAATAAATGAGTAAAAGTACGTATTATAATACGAATTTGACATTTCCGTATCACCGTAATATGACATTGCATTTTTCATGTCAGTGTAAAGTAAGTACTGGACTAAATTCCAAGATTTGCCGTCTATATGTACCTACTACAATACTATTTTGTTGGTCAGACTAATTTTAATAAAAGAACATTCAATAAGCGACAAAAACATAAAAGTTAGTCCATACTATTATTACGTTGATGTTGTTTCACACTCGTACCTTTGGTTTTGGTTACTAGACAAGATATAAACATATTATTAAAATACTAAGGCAAGATATTCAAGAATTCTAGTAAGGAAAACAGAGAACAGAACATATTGGATGTAATAAGATAAATAATAATCATTCAAAGTCACATCACTGGAACAGGAAAAAAAACTTACGATAACTAAACACTAAAATAACTACTGTGCGTTAAACATTTTTAAAGAGCCTGGGATACCAAATATCACGTCATTTTGAAGAAAAAAAAAAGGCAACGGCGGCAACTTATAAAGGCTCCCGCAAACAGGCGCGATAATATAGCGCGCGTTATTGCGATATCTGATCAGAGTATACACCGCAGCGATATAACGCAGAAATTGAAATAGGATGCTTGCGTTCCTGCTTCCTCCCATCAGATGTTTACAATGCCTATAGATAGTTCAACTCAGTTGTGCGCGCGGCGCTATGTGTGCGTGCGCTTGTAAATACACAGCTTTCATTTATGTGGCAGTGACGCGACCACTTGGCGTGCCAATGGCGTGGCGTCATTGTGACGTGTCTGTATATGTACAAGGTTTACCCACACATAGGGCCGCGCGCACAACTGAGTTGAAATATCTGTAATACGATTAACAATTAATGAGATTATGAAACACACTTTCACTACACATATTATAGGGTTTGTTACCACAATTAGTATTGTTTTTACCTCGATATTTTGTCGCAGTTGCATGTGTCTTGGTCAGAGTCATGGTGTAAGTTTCTAGTAAAGACGTAGTGAGTATCGTGTGTCGTGAGAATCAAGCGAGTAACAATGGTAGTGGTTAGAGGATTTATGAAACTTAATTCTTAATGGGGTAACCGTGGAATCCGAAAGAAAGATATGTCTGTCTTTAAGAGCGACTACACACAACGGCACCAGTCTAATCATGACCATGACGCATGCAACTGCGTCGAAATATCGATGTAAAAACTATATTAACACTAGTAAAAACCCGATAATATGTGTAGTGAAAGTGTAGTGAATAACCACATAGTCTTAAAACCTATATTATGGCGAATAGCGTGGTCGCTAAAAGGCGATTAAAACACAGCTGTGTGGAAAGGACGCGGAGCGCATTATCGCAAAATCGCTCGACATAATAGTGTGTTATAACGCGCATGTTTGGGAGAACCACAGCGATGGAAACAATTGTACTCCCGGAGAAAATCGTGTTTAACTTGAAGTTTTATTAATTTGTTTTTTGGACGGGAGTACTTTAGCTGTCCCAGTTATTATTTTAATATTTTGTGGCCGCCGAAACGTCATTTTTCAAACGGAAAGGTAGGTATACCAGACAGGTACAATGAACACCAAAAATGTCTGTAAAATTAATAATGTTCTCTAAGGCAATGTTTCTAGGATGACGTACAATTCAACGATAGCAATAACTCACTTATACATTGTTATAATCAACACAGTCGGAGGCTATTATTATCTTTCTTATTGTCACAAACGTCGCCCGAAACCTGGTTATGACGTCACTTCCATGGCCTGGTGATCACTTTCGGGTTTTGGACATCAATTCCGGGGCCTGGGGATCACTCGCGTGGCGTGGATGTCACTTCCGTTGCCTGGGAGACTCTTCCGTGGTCCGAAGGTCACTTCCGAGGCGTGGAAGACTGTTCCGAGGCCTGGCCGTCACTTCCGTGGCCTCGAGTAAGGATGGGTCTGCACTCGCTCCCGGCTCCGGACAGCTTTGAAACCAACTGACCTTTGAGTGACATCTATCTTTCTCTGCCCTGTTAGTGTGTTACCAGACGTCACGAACATGGAATAGAAATGTTAATATGTTACCTTTTGTTAGTACTAACTGACGTGTAGTTGTTATTTGCACAAATTGAGTATGATCAGTTTAGACTTGGTTTAAAATTGCCTTACACATACCTTAACCTAACCTAACCTGAAACGATCCATTACAATTTACCATTTTCCCCAAAAACACCAAAATAATTATTACATCATTTTAGTTATTCATATCAGTTGTTATATTTCCTTCACCTTGTCACAACCACATGAAAAATCTTAAGTAATGATATTGCTGTTTACTGGTTTTGAGTAAGTATGAGTGTTTCTGGTCTTTGACCACAGTATATTGTCGGTGATGACGGATGACATACGGAACGCAGATGTGGTCGATCGCTATGGACCTTATACGAAAGCTCACAGTCACCCAAAGAGCCATTCTCGAAGCCCCGGAGTCTCATTGCGCGATCGAAACAAATTCGAGGAGATCCATAAACGAACCAAGGTCACCGACATAGAATTTCGCTTGAAAGATTGCCAGGCTAGTGAGCAGAGCACATCGCTCGCAGAACAGACGACCATAGGACAAAGTTCTCGAGTTGCGAGCTTCAGTATACCCGCGTACGTGATGCATGTGCTAGTGTGTGTGCGTGCGTCTATATTTTTTTCATACACCACCAAGCTTATGGTGAGCCTGATGATAAACAATCACCGCAGCCAGCACCCTCCCGAAGTCTTTCCTTTACACTATTACTTGGGGTTATTTAAAAGGCATGTCTACAGGTACCTCAAAGGCCGGTACCGCATCCGCTGCCCTTAGATTGCAGATATCCTGGACGACGGTGGCCGCTTCCCATCAGGTGGACCACCTGTCCGTGCGCCTCCCTAGGCACCACAAAAAATCCACGCGCTGTCGACCCAGTAATAACCTTTTCACTCCTTTCTTGAAGAAATCCATGTTGCACTCTCCAGAGCGCTCATTCCCCCACCTATCTACCTATCTGTGTGGTTTGTATGTGTGTGTCTGTGTGGTGTGTGTATGGCCAAGCTTACCTTGCACGGTGCGATGCAGCGGCGTGCCGTCGCGCGCCAGGCTGGAGCCGAAGCCCGCGGATTGCGCCGCGGGCGGCCGCCGCACCGGAACCGCTCGCCCTACCACCGGCTTCACTATACGCGCTGGGGAGGTTACAGTGTTGTGAGACTACGCTTTTATTATAGTTCGTGCCCTAGCGGATTGGTGTCTCAGATCTGATTTGTAAGCGGGCAAAACGATAGCTGTAACAGCGGTTAATAGTTTACAGCTCTCTTTACTAGCATTCGTTAGAATTTAACGAAATAGAAAAGTTTAAAACAGTTTTCGTATATTTTTCATAAAACAATGCCAGTAGTTAACCGAGAGATTGAGAAACGCTATTGCCAATCCATTTGGCACGAACTATATTATAAACTAAAGGCTTTCCCAAACAGGTGCGACGATGTGTCCCGCGATAATGCGTTACGTTTTTGGATATCTATTCTGAGTACACTTTGTATTAATAATAAAATAATAATAACATGCGATAATATCGCGCATAATATCGCACCTGTTTGGGAGAGGCTTAACCAGTCCAGTTGGCCAATACCAGCCCACTGCTGGACTTAAAACCTCCTCTAAATCAGTAGAAGATATTGCCAAACTCCACACGTTCCAGGCGGATCGAGATCGCATTGTTGAATACACTGAATAGAAAATTCTGCCGTCCATTTACTAGTTTACGTACGGTAATACGACGGACTGCCTTTTAACTTTTTTGCATTTTACTACACCAGCATTTTGCTGTATACGCTGACTTAACTGATTCCACTATTTGTGTCCACAATTAAACTTCGGTCGAGCGTGGAGATTATGGTAAAAACCTCCAACAATGTGGAGGAAGCTCGAGTCCAAAGTACTCTGTTACATACTCGGATATGTCACTGAACCGGACACCTATTTTTGTGATTGCCTAAATACCCTCTAGCAAATTATAAAAATTTCAAAGAGTATAAAAATGGCGACCGGCAACACACCACTAATGCTCAAACTGCTTTTTAACATAGATTGACAAAAAAAAAGTTTTTAGATGATTAAAACCTTAATACTGTTAAAACTTACTATAAATAGAAAATTATGCAACTAACCTTTATCGAATTTATCGCCAAAAGTAAACGGCTTCTGTATGGTGTTCGTCGCATCAGCCAGTTCCCGCTTCACGCCAAGGGGCACCTTCGTGGTCTCTATCTTAATTTGCTTCTTCAACGCCTCAATCTTGCCAGTCATATCAAACGTGGAATTCAGATTCATCGGTCGCACAATATAGTTGTCCTCCGAACTGTAGTCATATTCCTTCTTCATTTTCTTTGCCGAGTTCATAGTTCTAGTCACATCCAAATTCTCGAAGGAATCGTCGATTATGATCGTGTCATTGTTGGCCAGCTTTATAGGCGTCCCTTTGCGCTTGGGCAGGAACCTGACTGGCTCCCTGTTCTCCTGGTCCGTTTCGCTGTCGGTCGTGGAGTCTACCGTCGCGTTCGAGTCTTCCGACTTAGGCAGCATAGGTAAGTTTTCTAGAACCAACGGTTTTTCTAAATCGAAATCAACTATGTGTTTGAAGTGTTTGTCGTTGGTGTCGTTAGCGTCGGACCAGGATATTCCTTTCGCGGACTTTGCCTTCTTCATTATCTTCATGTATTCAGCTGTTAGAGTAGGCGTTACTTTCTCGTAACCCTTCAACGTTAGGTACAGTTTCTTGAGCATATTTGGCATGTCGCTCATGTAATCTGTGAAGGCGTTGATTTCTTCATTCTGTATCGAGAGCAGCTTGAGGTTCAATTCGTTTTTCGCTTGGCAATGCTGCAGTTGGCTCTCTGCCTGTATTCTTTCAATCAGATCTTGGAGGTCAGGGCTTGCAGTCAAGGCCTGTTGGCAAACGAGATCTAGGTTCTTCTTACTCTCGTTCCATTTGGACCACGCCGACATTATCTTGGCGTTCAGCCGGAGAGCCTCCTTAGTGTACTTCTCGGCCGCTCGCTCCTGTCGTGGTATCTCTTCGTTGCACATCTAGAGACAGAAATTAAATTAACGATATAATGATACTACGCATAGCGAAAATTTTTCAAGTCAGTTTGTGTTGCCAGACAGATAGATACTCTTTATTGCCACAAATATTTAAAAAAATGGCAGTTATAAAATACGGAAACATAATGGTTGGACGAGGAGTAATTAGACATTGTTGCCTCGGACATACCATACCCGTCTATAGCAAACCCCGAAACCCTCACTATCACTTACATACCTGTTCCATAGCCTCCGTAGAGGATCGATGCACCAAGTCCACGAGATGGTGGAAGGCTCGCGCGCGCAGCCGCCGCCGCAGCGCCAGCACGCGCGACACCGCCATCAGCGAGAGCGCCTCGGCGAGGAGGCTGCTGGAGCCTGCCGCTGCGGAGAGCACGCGTTGGCGCCACTCGCGGGAACCTGTTGGGAAAGGGGAGAATGAGCAGTACTGAATAAAAGAAACCTATGACAGACAGGTTTCGGATAAAAATTAAAACATGATAAAATTTTATTTTTAAGTAGGACATTAATTTCATATTATCTCTTTCAATCGTCAATTAGAACAGG
The DNA here is from genome assembly GCA_907269095.1 of Blastobasis adustella. Taxonomy (NCBI): domain Eukaryota; kingdom Metazoa; phylum Arthropoda; class Insecta; order Lepidoptera; family Blastobasidae; genus Blastobasis; species Blastobasis adustella. The sequence continues at coordinate 20,427,719 of OU026118.1, read as the reverse complement.
GAGAGAGGAAGGTAGGAAAGGAAACAGTGCCATATTGGGCGCCCAATCGTCAAAGGTGTATCAAGTACGCCTACATAGTTAATTAATAACTAAGTCTACCTCTATACAATGCTTGTACTTATATAGCTTCTAGGTTTAAGTTGTCTGTGTGTGCATGAAGTATGAAATAAACGATATTCTATTCTATTCTATTCTATACTAGCAACCTGGCCAGGTTTGGCACGGGTTGTCTTTACTATAACATGCATATGTATTATACATAACCCGTCTGAAAGAAATTCTCTAACAAAACCGAATCAAAATCCATTGGTGGTGTAGGAGTTACCAGAAATTCTTACTCTAATCTTACTTTAATTTATATTATACAATTTATACTATGATTATAAATAATCATTTACCTCTCTCTGCATCCCGTTTTGAGGCAAACTCCTCCCTGTGCGCCGGCCGCGAATTCGTAAGCAATGCCTTTTCCTCCAATTCCTTCACTTTCTTCTTCAAATCTTCATTTGCCTTCATCATTTTCGATTGGGCATCTAAAACAATGAATAAAGATTTTATTTTATATTACAACATACTTAAGTGAACATAAAAAATTTTAGTTAGATAAAAAAAATGTTAAGTACAGTTACAATGCTTGGAGCTGTAATGATATTGATTAAATCCAAAATCAGTTTCAAGAGAACAAAACTTTCTAAGAATAATTTATGCCACCACATAAGTGATTTCCCTATCATATCCGTGGATAAATTTCTACTACACTAAAACGCCACTAATCTACCAACCTGTGTCACACTTCTGGACACTCGAAAGCGTCAACTTCGCCTCCAACTCCTTCACCTTCTTTTTCAATTCCTCGTTTATCTTTACGTACTGAGCTGCCCTCACTCCGCCATCCATTATATTCTTCTTTATATTCAGTTGAATCTTGTTGGCCCTATCCGCGTATTTCAACGTGTTGTACGTGTCTTCGTAAGTGCTGGCAGATGGTGATATGTTTGCAATCATCACGGTCTTACAGTTGCCTCCTAGGCTGTCTTTCAGGAGCCGTGTCAGTTTGGAATCTCTGCAAAACGGACAATGCTATATTATTTAAATTACATGACTACAAGCGTAGTAGACTACAGCACCAAGCTGTTCCATACAAGTGTCATGCAAAGTGGACCTCTGCCGAACAGAAAACAGGTAATAGCAATTTTTATTTATGCAATATCATGTTTTTATTCCGCTTTTGTTATACCTATGTATTTTCTGTCTGTGTCTAACTACAACACAATTTTATATGGAAAATTGTTTCATTTGGCATTAGTAAGTACTAAATCAATTTCATATTCACCTGTACGGTATGTAAGCGCACCCATCGGCAAGTTTGTTAATGCAATTGGCAAGGGACAGTAGACTCCGGTTGATATTTGCGCCTTCCTTGAACCGTTCTCCAACACAGCCCGTTGCGGATGCCCTTTCGCTACCGGCCAGGTCGATCATGGACAGCTTCACCATACGGTATTGGCTGCTGGTCTTATTGCTCATTTTAATGTACACCTGGAGAAATGGTAACTTTTATATATAAAATAATAAATAATAACTTTCATTAGTTTGTATAAAAAGGTGAGATTAACTCAATATTGTAAAAACAAAGTTTAAGATAAAATTGACTATTTTAAAACATTCAGAGGATAACTTTGTTGTAACTTTGCATAAACAGTTGATTTCATAGTGAGTTGTTAATGTTGTATTATTTTAAAGTTTGTTTAATAATGAGATCTTTATTATATTTTTTCTATTTTTAGAATAATAATTTTCTCTCATTACATTCATAAAATGAGAACTTGATTTGATATTGATATCAAACTAGGTAACAATTTAGGTAACACAAAAACTCATGCCTGAAAAACTGCATGACTCCGTGAGCTTTCTGCATTTGCATCTGTGGGGTGTTGGGTTCGATTCTTGTTGCCATTCTCCAACATGTTCAGTAGTTGTTTCGCTGTCTTTATATTGTTCAGTGTGAGACCAGCTACCATTACTCCGTACTTCGCATCCTCACGAAGTTGCAGAGGGGTTTTTGATGGTCTTATCAAGTCGTAAACATTTTCATTATAAACCTGCAAGTAGGTATATACGTGATATAATTTCGCCAAACAATTCGTGCAATCTCTAGTTACAAGGATACTAGAATAAGGACTATAAAATATGTCACACATTAATCCAGTATCTGTACACACACAATACCGTCACGGGCTACCAATCAGCTCCCGAGACTGTTCAACCAGTCTCAAAGTACCCAACAAAAGATCTAAGTCCCTCAGGTCAACCTTACTTTATAAAAAAAGTATGAAATACATTGAAAAAAATTTACCTCTAAGTAAGAAACTCCTATATCAAAATCCATATCCTTCTCGTACGACTCCAACATGTAGAAAAGATGCTCCATAGTCAAGTAAGTAATACCAGGATGCTCATGGTTGCCAATCATGGTAAAAGTCTTGCCCGCTCCAGTCGCTCCGTAAACAAACACCGAACAGTTGTAACCTTCCATCAACGAAGGCAAGATATCTTTTGTAGCCACTTCGAACACTTCTTGGTTCGTCGCTTCGTAGTGACATACATGGTCAAAACAGAATTTGAGCTCCTTATTTTTCCTCTTCAAATAGTTTTTGTTTGGCTGAGCAACACCTTGGTAGAAAAAGGGCTGGCTGTGTTCTATGGGGTCAAATACTAACATTCTGTCGTCAATTACGTCCACCACACGCCGGTTGCTATGGTTCAATTCCCTATCATTCATGGGCCTCACTCTAACCACAACCTTCACGTTAGCAGCCTTCGTAGCCATAGTCTGAGTAGATCCGCATTTGGAGGGAACCATATCACCACCAGGGCCCTTCACGGTGCCCACCCGCGGCCCTTTCTCCACTTTAACCATATTCCACTTCTGAAACAACTAACATGAAAACTAGCACGAGTGCAACTTTTTCAAATCGCAGCACATAAACTGAAATTGTCTTCTGTTTCACCACAAATATTTGAATTCTGTTTTTGTAACCGTTAAATGTCAAATTTCAAACTGACAGACGCGACGCGAACGAAATGTTTTTTTGAAGTAAGAAATAGAATTTCTGCTTAAACGTATGGAAATAAAGTTCACTTTTGTTCGGAGAATTATGACATTGCTCGGATCATGACATGTAATTCAATATGGCTGGCCATTTTTGATTGGTCATTAAGTGACAGTACTAAATGTTGCCAGTATACATATTTTACTGGGGTATTTTCGTTTCATACAGTTGTCGTAAAAGCCGGTTACTTAGTCCTCTATTTCTAAAATAGCTTGCGTTATCCCTCCGTCGTCTAACTTAATCTTAAAGTTACGATAATAAATAAATTGAAATTGAAATAATACTAATACTAACTTAGCTAGAGTAGAATTTGTAAAGTATTTTTATCGCTATAGAAATATGAAACGTCTGACCGTGTGCCGTGTGGTGTCCGGCAGAGTAGAATAGCACCAACCCCTTACACTCTTGGGTGTCGTACAAGGCAACTAATGTTTTCGAGGCAAAAGATCGATTTTCGAGGCAGAAGTCTCCGTAGACTGGAAAATGGGCAGCAGCATTTTCCATTGTTATATTTAAACACTGCGATCTCCAATCCGCCTGCCAAGCGTGGAGATTATGGCAATAACCTCCCTTTTCGTGGGAGAGGCCTTAAGTCCTGCAGACTGTTACGGGCTGTGATGATGATGACCGTGTGCCTCAAAATGTATTTGGGGCAGGCAGTATTTTACTTTTTGCCGGCCGTTTTTTACTTTGTCACAAGTAGCCGTATTCACAATGATTCGAAAACTTTGTCGAATATTCGGCCACGGAAACTCTATCGAATGGGAAATGTCTATGGTTCTCCCTCGGAAAAGAAGAGCGTTTACGAAGACACTTTTGTTGATTGAATAATGGATTATTGGCAATTAATAACATAAATTTGTAAAAAATGCTATTAACAAGTTATATTTCGCTCTATATATTAATTTTTATGTAATATTTGATTGTTTATAAGTAGAATATTTTTTTCCTTGATGTTAATTTGCAAAAATATAAAGTAATTATTTGAAAGTTAAATTCTTTCTGTCGTTATGAACACATAAATATTGTCAAACTAAAGTTTTCAAAAAAGTTTTTCCCGTTTTTCTTCGAGCGATTTAGTTAAGTGATTAAATTAATTTTTACCCTTTCGTATCTAATCTAATCGAAGAAACCATGTTAACAGTAAGTACCTGACTAAATATTTATAGTACCTATTCACTTGAATCAAGTACAAACTCGGTGATTGAATTTTGGATAAATAGCTATTTAAACTGCCTGTTTTCTTGCGATTCCAGCCATCACGTACATCATACGGCCAACGAGCGGCGATGTTAGAATACATGCGGGCCCATCCCGCACTCGCAACGGGTTGACTGAATTGCCCAGCAGCAAGGGAAAAGAAAAAATTGTTAGCGGACCTCGCCGTAAAATTGAATGCTATCGGTGATGGTGCAACTAAAACTGCAGACAAATGTATGAAGGTCGAAGAAGAAGTAAATATTGATTAATTTTGAATATAACATAAGTTGTTGTAGGTTGAATATAATATATTTATCAAATTGGTATTTATTTTCAGACTCCTGCCGACTGGAAGTCAGATATAAAAAATAAAGCCCGTACAATTCGGGTATTTAAATCTGGCACTGGTGGTGGACCTTCTCTGGTGGGGGTGACCTAATGCTTAATGCCCTTCAACGCCAAGCTGAAGCAGCCGAAGTGCAAGCCGCAGCGGTGAATAAAGTGTCAGAGGGCCTAGAAAATCTTGTAGAGGTTTTCACCCGAATCGCAACTGCCATAGAAAATCTAACTAAGTGATTACCTAAATTTGATTACCCACCACTCACTTAATTTCAACTTTATTATTTTATTAGTTTTATGTGATCATTTCATTTTTACTGAGTCTGATTTAAATTAGTAACTGTACTGTTAATTAAAGTTATAATTAACAATGTAGGTTGATTTTTAAAGAAATTTCATAATTGAGATATGCTTTTGTATGTATCTTTTACCAAATTACACTTTGAAAATACAAAAAGCACTAAGACATTATTTTTTCTGTGATTTAAATTAAAACTGAATTGTGATTTTAAATGTACCTATAATTAGGTTATTAGTAAATAAGGTAGTGATCATTTAATTTTTGCTGTGATTTTACTGAGTCTGATTTAAATTAGTAAATGAATTGTGATTTTAAAAGTATAATTAGTAAAGTATTTTTTACAACTGTATATATTTTTATTAATATACCTATATCAGGAAGGGTGTAAGAAGTCCGCAAAAGGAATGTCCTACTCATTGAACTAAACTCTATAAAAATGTGATCAGCTGATCGGTACTGTTGTAAGTAAAAACGAACAGTTTTAATTTCTTAGAGGGTTTGTAAGCTTTATTATAATTAGAAAAAGAGAATAAACGTTTTTATGAATTATAATTTAATTAGTTACCTAATTTAAACTTAACAGAAATAAAAGGAAAGATATAAAAAATTTACATATAGTGCATATAGGACAAATAAAAAAAACATTTCAATGTTCAGAAAACAAAGAAGACAGGCTTGTGGTTTGCCCGATGGTAAACAGTTACTGCAATCTATGGACGTTTGCAATTCCAGTGGTAAAATTTCCATGTTGCCGACCCTGTAAAAACCTTTTACCCACTTTCTTGAAGACCTCGCATGTGTCTTTGGAACCACGATGTGAGGATGAACTATGCCGAAGGCGAGTGGTGCGTTGATAGAAAGTAGCTGTAGGCATCAAGACAAATATTTCTTCAGAACAAATACTACAATTTTCACAGCGTGTTTTTTAATATAGTCCCAACGGCCAAGGTGATACGCTGGTGCTTTTGCAACCAAGTTATTATAGAGAGTCACTTAACCATAATCAATGGCAGAGCCTCTGTACTAACTGCCTTCTCACCCTCAGTGCCTCTGCCTATACATATCCCTCTCTTCAAATTTAGTGGCAGATGCAAATGAATCACTATCCTCAGTTTCCATTTCGTCTGGTGGGTTTATGCGCACATAGACACTGAAATTAATACAGATATTTTCAATGGTTTTGTATTGTTGTTATTGTAAAAAAATTTAGGTTATTTTTCAGCGTTTAGCACAATTTTTGTCATACTTACTTTCAATTCCACCAGAATCGCACAAGCATATGAGGTCCTAGGATAATAGGGCTTTATATCTTCTATAATGCGGATCGCAGTCTCCGCAGAGAAGCGATAAACTCTACTAAAGTTGTGCATGTTAAATGGGTTCGACAAATCCCTTATTTGCCGATTTAGGTGCATTGTATCGGCTCTCTGCTTCGCCTTTATCCTATTACGGTGTTATAGCGCCAGTACAAACTGCATTTTCCAAGAAAAGCGTTCTAATCCACAATTCACAAAAACTTCCCACGAGCTAAATAGCATTCGTGAAAATTTCCGAATAATAGACAACTTTCGAATTGGACTGTCATTTTCAAGGTCATTCGATAAATTTTTCGAATCCGAATCCGAATCGAACCATTGTGAATACGGCTAAAGGTTCACTTGATGAAAAGCGGCCACCATTGTCCAGGCATCCTTAAAGCCCTAAGAGGTGCGAGCGTAAGCTATGGCGGACAGTGTTACTTGTAGATATGTTTATTGAAGAACCAAAAACAAATTATAGTGCAAAGGAAAAAGAGCGAAGGAGCCTCCCTTCGACTCATTCTACATTTTACACGTGCGAGGTAAAAAGGCTCGCGATGCCCGAACAATACGGTAATTTAAAGTCAATTGCATCTAGATGTGGATTACATCTTTCCCATCCCAATACCATCGTCGAAGGTTGCGATTGCGGAGAAGTTACGGTGGCACTGTGGCACCAAACTAATCAGTTCCACGGAATATTCCCCGTAGTACAGAAACGGCAAAGAACACAAAGAGCCATCGTCTTAGTTAGGCATAAGGGATCCAAATGTGAGCAGGGAATATCGTCGACAATAACAGCGTTAGTATTTTTATGTACCAGCTCATAGGTAGATGAAAGTAGTAAATATGTAGATACCTACTCCATAAATAAGGGGTCACACCTGTGATTTGTATAGCAACAGTCGAAACCCCGGTGTGTAGCACTGTTTGGCTGTGAAAAGTAGTAGTAAGGTGGATAGTGTAGATACTGTGCCGACACTTAAAAGAAATTTCTACTTCATTGAGACATTACTGTGAGACACCACAGGGAAGGGCACACCTAATTTTGTAAATTGTGGATATGGCTTATCCTATTCCGTGTCGTACCTATTCTAAGTAGTTATTTTCCGTGCATGATTTTGATTAAAAATATAAATTAAATGTAAATTTCATCGATAGATACAATAGGTATGCCTACCTATCTGTGCTCTTCAGAAAATTCGCTTCATGAAATATCTAATTTGAATAGGTAGTAAGTAAAATTAGGTATGTTTAGGCATTATGTCTTTATATATTATTGCGTCGACTATTTCGCGAGCAAGTTGGTAGTTTCATAACAAGTAGGTAGGTACCTAATACATATCCAGCCGACGGCTAACTTTGCAATAGATAGTTATGAGTTAATGTAGGTACCCTTCCAACAGCCAATTTCTAATCTCATAAGACGTCTTTATTATGAGGACGGCGCTGTTTAAGAAACAAATACAATTTCCCGTTAATTTCCGGCTTGATCTTATCTGGACATAACGAGAGGCTTAGCATTCTGGCGGGACTCGGCGACTCGGCGACTCGGCGAGGACGCGACGCGACAATTTCATGAGGCCAGCCGGAGAATGCATAGTGGGGATAAGGTTCATATTATTCAAAGTAGTCGAATCGGAATAGGATGGGGCATACCTAAAGTACGTTTCAATAGAAAAAGACGAATTATTCACAGAAATCTAAATAATTTGACTTATTGAATGTACCCAAACTAAAAAAGAATCTAAACATACCTACCAATTTGTCCACTTCCGACAAAGGTCGGCTCGCCCGCGTATATGAAAGCTATTTTATATTATACTAGCGACCCGCCCCGGCTTCCTTCCTTCCGGGAACCTTAAGAAATCATACACCTAAACCTTCCTCATGAATAACTATGTCTATTGGTGAAAACCGCGTGAAAATCCGTTCCGTAGTTTTCGAGTTTATCGCGATCAGACTGACAGGCAGACAGACGCGACGCGGGACTTTGTTTTGTAATATGTAGTGATGTTTGTGTTTGTTTTAGTATTATAGTATATGGCATCACATCACACGAAATTCGCGCTGCCTTCATAGTAGAAGCTTTCCGCCCGCGGCTCCGCACGCATGTAGGTATCTTGTGAGCTTGAGACTTGAGGGAAATTAAAGTACCCAAAATACGAAAGCGTAACAGACTAAGTTATACATATCTGGCGCGACAAAGCCTATTGCTACGCAGGCTGGATGCCCGCAACAGTAATAATACAACTGACGTTATTGAACACTTTATTCGAACAGACCATTGGCGCCTGCCAAGAATGTCGGAGCAAGGATACGCGACGCGCGGTCAGCACGGGTGGCGCTACAGGCGCAGATTCGCGGCAGCGACGGGCTGCGCGGCACGACGCTGCACGCCGGCCAACACGGGACAATTTCACTTCTCAACAAGCTGTCGTCCGATACCTTCGCAGTCAATTCTGTAATACTTATACCAGCATTATACCTACTAGTTTATACAGTCCACTGGCATTTTATTTAACAGTCCCGTAGGACCCAAACACAGTAATTTTTTGTTTTCGATGGAAAGAGCACGAGAGTGGATTTCGTTTGTAGCTTTGTACCAATAGCTGAGAGGCAACGTTTGTGTGGATTCCTACTATTGTTTACGCTGTTACAGTATCTGTGACACTATTTATAGGCGAATAAAAGGCCTTCCTCGGTAGGCATTCGCCCTTGCTAGCAACGGATAGATAACTAGTTATCTATCTAGTTTTATTACACTCGTAGCTTGTAGGACCTGCAACCAGATTAGTACAGTTGGTGGTTTAATTCTTTCCTCACTAATGAGATAGGTCGTGCTCCCAAATACGGGTTGCAGAGAATCTGAGGGGTATCGTAAAACAAAGGAAAACTAACTGTGAAGCTAATTGGTACACATATTCCCGATTGCACTTTTAAACGACGCTTTAATTGGGGCTATTGGTTATTCCTTAACATTTAAGAGTCACAAAAATCTGTGTCGTAAAGTTAAGAGTGACTTAGTGAGTTTAGCTTCCATGTAGGTGCAATGCTTTTCCTTGTTAGGAATATTTTAAATCAACTTAAGCGTCGCCTCAGTTTAGTGGTATTGGGCAGTACAATATTTATAGCTAATACCATCATATTCGCGGTACATCATACTGAAAATGTAATGTTTTAAACTATCGCGGTTATTATCACACATTGTAAAGGTATAATCCGGGTTTTCTACCACGTACCTTTGTCGTAAAGTCGTCCCGTGACCATGATGTATGTAACTGTGTCGAAATATCGGGCTACTTTAAACAAAGATACGCCTCAGGAAACCGGGAACATACCTTTAAAACGTATCCTGAAAGTTCTTTTATTTCTACTGACTTTCGTTTTTGTTATGTAAAATTCTAAATGTGAAAGGCCTTAAATCAACTATTCTACTTTGTCCTCTATAGACAACAACAACCTACCCACCACCAGTGTTAAATGAGCTAGCATCACTATGGATCCGCGTACAAACCTGAGACGGTCCCTAGGCTAAACAGGTTGAGGTGCTATCTTAAAATGCTGTCTTCTATACGAACAATCAGTCAGAATAAATATTAGACCCGCCAACCTAAATGTTGGCGGCCTAATTATTAAGGTGAACCCCAGTGCCGCCATGTAAAAATTTACTCTTTTCTTAGTTGAGTAGGTACATTAGTTGAACAGATACCGATGCTCTTACGGCGAGGGAAAACATCGTGATAAAACCTGCAGGTTCTGGCACCTTAATGTGTAACCATTATGCAATCTGGTCAGGTTCCCTTGTCAGCAGAGTCTCGAAGGTCAGATGGCAGCGGCTCCACATGAATCATGGTCAAGGTGGACCCCGGGCCAAAAACGACCAAGGTTTGATCCGCCATCCACAGACGATCGATGGTAATATCAGTTTTAAATAAACAGCACAACCGGTACAATATTTTCCAGAAGATGAACCAGTTAAGCATTGTCATCTTGAACTGGGCTACAAGAATTACCGACCTGATTACACTCCGAACGTTTCTTTTTATTTTCCACCTAATTACCTGTCCCGTTGTTTTCAACGTTTTTAATTAACTTAAATGACTGAATTCTCCAAGGGCTCAAGGTGAATTTGTTAATGGAAGAATAATACAATTACGAGAAAAAGGTCCTCAGCTTTTAAAAATCCAAAAACATTTACCCAATTACAGAGAAACTGCTCGCGGAAGGATTTCCTTTGGGTAGGGGTTTATTTTAGTCGTTTGTGATGTTGCGTAGTAAGAACTGGGTATAGGCATTACATAGGCGTTATCAGGGGCTCTATTTTTGAATCGTTCGCCTCGATTCGGACGGTTTTCGATTTCGGCATGAAAGATTCGATATTTTGATGCATGATGCTGATTTTCAGCAGCCAATGTGATAAAAAAAAATTGAATTTTATCATGCCGAAAATCAATTTTGAATCGTTCGAATCGAGGCGGGCGATTCAAAAATAGAGTCCCAGTGCTACAACTCTGGCAAGCTTGAGAAAACCGTCTGGGTGAGTACCTCCGCATTATCTATTTCTGCCGCCAAGCAAGAATGCTTGCATTGTTGTGTTCCGGTTCGAAGGAGAAGGTAGTCAGCGCAATGACAGGCATGAGGTATTCCTTCTTAGTCCTCACAGTGACAACGCACCTGCGGTTCTGCATTTTTTTGCCTGCAACCTAACCATACCGGTTACCATCAGATGGGCTGTCTGCTCGTTCATCATTGCGTAGCACAAAAAAATCACAGCAAGAAACCTTAAGAGTGCACTGTTAGGCTTGAGACTCCACATCAGTGGAGGTTTTTGAAATAGTATCCACCTTGTCGATAGTGTCCGACCGAATTTCTGGTTGAAGCCGAAGCCGATTAATCGACTATCGCCACAACCTTCGGCAAGTTCTAAGAAATTTTGTTCAAGATTGGCCACGATTAATAATATAAATTCTTTTAAAACTTTAATATTGAAGGTTTTTATCGATTGTACTTCACAGAAAGGTAATTTAACTAGGAATTGATCTAGAGATGATAAAAAATTACCTTGCAATTCTTGTTCTTCTTTGAAATAATATAAATTATAACATTTATTAAATGGCGACGTTTGCTAGGAACCTTCGGCTTCGGGCGAATTTGGGCCAAGGCCGAAGGTTTCGCTGAAAGTGTTTTTTTTTTTGCTGAAGCCGCAGCTTCGGTCGGACACTAGTTGCCAATTTGTTGCATTGTTTGATATACTCAACAGAAAAAGCCGCTGCCCATTTTTAACCATCGACAAAGAAAGGGGTGTGTTATAAGTTTAACGTGTGTATCACTGACGCTGTGTATGTGTGGAGGTGTGTGTCTGTCTGTGGCATCGTAGCTCTCGAACGGATGGACCGGTTGAACGGTATTTTTTATTTGAACATTTAATCTAGATGGTTTCATGAAAATCGGTTTAGTAGAAAATATTTTAGATTATGGTCGCCTCTCATCCTGTACGGCACTCCTAATCGAAAATCTAAGTCTATCTAAGTCGAAAATGTTAATGCAATGCCTTCTAAAATCCTTCTAAGAACATTCAAGTATTTATGTTTAAGATATTCATCATCTTCATCATCAGTCACAGATCCACTGCAACGACCGCTACTTACCATAAGCCTTTTTTTATGTTATACGGCAGACAAACAGGCAAGCGGGCCACCTGATGGAAAGTGGTCACCAACGCCTTTGGACATCAGTAACACCAGGGGAGTTACCAATGCCATGCCCGCCTCTGAAGAGACCTCTAATATACCTTTTAAACGACCCCATGCCTGTCCTTTTATTACCCTGAATAACTGTAATAATTAGAAATATCAAATACCAAACTTTTATAAGATACCTAAGTACTTACATTACAACCGCATCAAGCTATCACCATTACAACATAACCAAACACACGACCCCTCAATTTCCGGTAGCGATGCAATCAAAGCCTTGTTTAGAACACCCACAAAGTTCATTCACTCGCTAAGACCTCAGGGAATTCATAGTTAATAGATCCAGCAGGAGTCGGTTTGACTGCAGCTGTTGCAATTTCTATTAGACCTGGATAGTTCAATGTTGGAGCATTCATGGGCTTGAAGCAGAATGGGTGTGGAGGAATTCAATTATATAAAGGCTGCTGCGCATTAGGCGTCTAAGCATATGCAGTAGCTACTCGTATCTTGTCAGACTCGTCCCATCTTTGGCCGCATCGTCAGATATGCCATGTGTCATGGTTTCGTACTAGATTCCGCGCCATGTACCGGTAGCAAATTAAAATTTTAGACAGATGTTAACCAGTCACTGAGAGGTTTTCAAAATGACATTAAAAAACATGAGCTTTCTTATCGTCAATAGATGGCGCAATTCAGTGATAATATGTCAATCATATTCACAAGAACCAATAATATTAAATTACTGACAGTTTGGATTTCTTTTAATCGGACAAGATTTAAGGGGGTGATGATCATTTAACAATATGGGCTAGCTACATATATACATATATATATATATATATATATATATATCGTTGTTGATACTGTTACAACTTGTTTGATATAATTGTAGTAATTGCCAAATAAAATCTATGTATATGTCTGTACTCAAATTACGACGTGACTTGAGTGATATCTCCTCCTGTCTGACTTTAAGGATAAACTTGACATAAGAGTTCAGTAACCTAATCTATCCGCCATCTATTTACAAGGATATAAAACATATTTTTTTAATCGCAAGTAGGTACTTGCGAAGTTTGGCTACCTAGCCACCTCCACCCAATGATACCCACTACGCCCGGCAACCGTAGATGCGTTACCATTATTTGAGAAAGATATAGACTCGTTTCGCATATCCATTCCAATGAAACCCATGATATTGGGCCAACTATGCCGCCGACAGTGTGTAAGCAGCCTTAAGAATGGATCTTGGTCCGCGTAAAATTTGGTATTTACGTTCCAGACTGGCTCCCGCTGGAACCACAAAAGCTATTAGTTACATTACCGCAAAATTTCTTCAAAATCTGTTCAGTAGTTAGGGTAGTTAGGGTGCAAGAGTAACAAACATCCAACATTCGCATTCATAACATTTGTAAGATCTACATTTGCGATGTAAACTTTTAGTAAGGAATCAAGGTGCATATTTAAAAAAAAAACATGTTTTTCATGTGCAGACAATGTATTGTACGCCTCTGAAAAGACCTTTAATATCTTCTAAAGCTACCTTGATATTTTAATACGGCATAGGATTGCAAATATATTAAATTTATTTGAAAATATTTATTGTGTTATTCCATAATTTAAATGAAAAGAAGTGAGAATATATTGTAGCATAAAAATGTCTGCGCAAACGCCATAAACAAGAACAACAGCCGGAATACATACTCAGAGACTCATCACAAGTCCTCGCCGTAACAGAATTTTAGATGAACGCTGCAACCGGAATGACGTCACATCACCATCCACGCCGCGCGACATCCACTGTACTTTAGGTTATAATTAACAATCTGCGAGTCACCCAGACGAACGCAGCACCTCACACTGATTACCCGGCAGCAAAGCAAGCCTAATTCCCCCCAGTCCATACCTACTGCATTAACATATAAATTGTTTTGAATCCAGACTACACTCCGGTAAATTATTTCGCGAACTTCGCGAATTACCATGGTAATTGGTGGGAACTCAAGATTTGTTGGCGCAGTGATTGTGTGGTTACCAACTGAGTGCTATTAACGAGTTACCGGATCTGGTAGTCAGATTAGGATGTGCGAGCGAACTCGCCCTGCCTGCTCGCTTATTAATTATCATAGCACTTGCGCGACTCGGTGGGGTCTGGCGGTGATATAGCGGGCCTATGTACACTCTGATACCTATAGACAATCATTATAATAAGCACCTTGGCTTCAATATCCCGGTTGTGATATCAACCGGGATGTTACAGTGGACGTGGAGACGTCTGTTACCATGTTAACTGGGGAACGCAAGGGTCCAGGATCCACATTGACAATGATCCTGGATGTAGAAGATTAGATAGTTGCAGTGACTGCCATCTGACCTCCGTGACCCTGTTAACAGGGGAACCTGACCTTAGGGCGGGTCGTTATTTACTTTGTGTCCTGGCCCATTTTGGATCATGGTTACATATACAGACGCCTGAATGTGCAAGTTTTATAACTATGTTTTCCGTTACCACGAATCGGACCGGCTAACCATTGGGCCACCGACGCCCCCTCAGATACCGATGTCGCTGGTAAATAATGCACCGGCTAGTTTTTCTTCGTAGAGCGTCGTCTCTGTCGCACGAGTAAATACGAAGCTGAAACTAGCCGATGCGCATTATTATTTTAAATTACCATTTTCAAAATTAAATATTCTGTTTATTTTCTATTTACGTTGGCAGCACTGAAAGCGTATTCTTATTTCGACTCGAGGCAAACGGTTCAAAAGGGCCCCGAGGGTGATATGAGTGGTTTAAACATGTAAAATAGATAATCATACGGAATAAGTATGTTGAACAAAAATACAACGCAAAGTGAACATTGCACATGAAAGATACGCGCCGCGCGTAGCATATGCTACGTGGCGCCTACGGGCCCCTACGAATGTGCTATTTCGAATGCTCGGCATATTACCGTTTGGAATTTTTGGGTATTAATTGAGTAAACTCAAATACGCAAATCATCTGTAATGTGCACTTACAGTTTAGTTTTGGCACAGTCAGGTGCATAGTGAAATAACCCCCACAGAATTAGTAGCTGTAGTCTGTACGAGGCAAATTTTAAAAGTGAGTTTATTTTAAACAGTGATCTCTGACCTGTAGACTATATACTGTGTGTCTATATCATAATTGTCATTGATAATAGTCCCAGAATTTTCTTTTGTGTGGCGAACAAGCTTACGGCCTGCCTGATGGTAAGCAGTCACCGCAGCCTATGGACGTTTGCAATACCAGGGGCATCACCTACGCGTTGCCGACCCCAAAAAAACCTTTTCACCCCTTTCTTGAAGAACTCCATGTTGTAATTTCCAGGGTAAACCTCTCCAGGTATTGTATATATTTAAATGAATAACTTACTTACAGCAATATTCGTTTAAATTCACATTCTACCTATACACGCAAGTCATGATTTTGTTACGAGTATTATTTAGTTTACCCAATAAGACAAGGCAGTCTGGGCAGATTTTAAAGGTGTCTGGACACAAGTCAGGGCATAAAGACGGGTGCATAGGGTAACTATAGGAGGCAGCACAATAGCTGACAGCAGAGGCACGGTGCGGATAAAAAACGAAACTTTCCAGACCCGTCCAGCAGCGTAGCTATCATAGGGCCAGGTGGTGCAGTGCACCAGGGCCACGGAGCTCAGGGGGCCCTCCAACCTAAGCTTTGAAAAGAGCGGGTCAGCCAATTCGCCAGCTTCTGAAGCTAGAAAACCTCGACCCTGCTCACAAGATTTTTTTATCTACACTCATAGCGTAATCTTCTAATTACAAATTCGAAAACAGTTGTTAAAGGATACACTTTTTTCAAGCCAGTCCATAAAATTAAAAAAATATTAGTTTATGCAACTGTCATATAATTCCTAATTATATGCAGTTGCATACACTACTTTATCTACACTCATATTTTCATGTTAAAATTTCGTACCTATAATTTTTTCAACTTTGCTGGAAGTAACTGCGAGTCAGTTCTGTTGTATCTACGCATCGAGGATATCAAGCGAAATTCACTTCACTTCCTTCACATTTATCTATTTATTTGCTTCAAACAAGAAAAAACATTCACAAACACAAATTACAACAATTAGAAAAAATATTCTGTTTAGCGGGAAAATAATTTCAAATGTACACAATCAAAACCACAGACTATCACAAATATAAACAGAAATTTTGAATATGTTAAAGACATTTAGGTATTCAGCCTACATTTAGCCGTGTCCCGGCGCCCGACAAAAATTTAAAAAAGAAAAGTGTTGCAGCTGTATCGAAAAATAACTTTTTAATCATTATGCAACACTTTTCTTTTTTAAATTTTTGTCGGGCGCCGGGACACAACGAAATGTAGGCTGAATACTTAAAAGTTTACAACAAATTCAAAATTAAATTCTTTTGTTTATATGTGTGTGTAATTATTTTCCCGCTAAACGGTATATTTTTTCTAATTGTTGTAATTTGCGTATGTGATTGTTTTTTATTGTTTGAAGAAAATAAATAGATAAATGTGAAAGTAGTAAAGTTATTTTCCCGCCGCTTGATATCCTCGACGCGTAGATACAACAGAATTGACACGCAGCTTACTTCCAGCAAAGTTGAGAAAATTATTATAATAGGTTTATGCAACTGTCATATAAAAGGGAGTATTAAAACATGAGTGTCTGTTTGAGTAATGATAATAGTTTGCCACGAGTGTTTCAATACCCCCTTTTATATGACAGTTGCATAAACCTATTATAATAATTTTCTCAACTATGCTGGAAGTAAGCTGCGAGTCAGTTCTGTTGTATAGGATGTCAAGCGGCGGGAAATTCACTTCACTACTTTCACATTTATCTATTTATTTGCTTTAAACAAGAAAAAACATTCACATACACTAATTACAACAATTTGAAAAAATATGCCGTTTAGCTGGAAAATAATTATACACAAATATAAACAGGAAAATTTCGAGTATCCTATTTTGAGTATCCTGTTCTTATGCCTATCTATAATTTTGAAAGCCAATATAAGTTGAAGCTACGGGAAAAGAGGGGGTGTGGGCCCGATTCTTTCTCTATGCACAGGGGCCCTTGCCTACCTATCTACGCCACTGGACCCGTCATCTGCATTTGTCATTATAATAAAATTTATTTTCATTTAGTTATTACGCGAAGTATCAATCTCAAGTTTTTGTAAGGTAAAAGTTTCGGATTAGCGCCACAAGACGGCAGCACCTGCCTATAGGAAGCGCAGGGTATACCGGTAGCAGTACAAACAGAGCATAAGTTATTAAATTACACCTTATCCCCAAAGTTACACGGCGGCAAATTAAATTTCGAACACTCGTTCAGGAGCCGGTGACAGTTGACGAAGGTCCGATCTCGGATTCTTTATTTAGGGTTCCGCCGCCGCCATATTTGTTTTTGTTAAGGTGTTAGCAACTTGAAAGTGCAAGTGCCAAACTTGTCTGAGCCGGTGGCCAAAACTGGAACGGAGGGTCGCCATTTTGAAATGTCATTTTCAAATCAACGACAGCGACGCCGTTACCGGGTCTGATAAATTTGTGGCGCTGTAAATGATTTTTTGCGGTCACTGTGCTTTGTAATTCCAATCAATATGATGTAAATAGTGTTTCGATAGACAAAATAATGGCGCACTCCTCAACAGCCGGAACAGTTTCCTCAGATCTTCCAGCTCTACTGACGAACCTCCCAAAGAGGTAAGAGAGCAGCTGAGGCGCACCCAACACCCAGCGTCTCCTGGACCCATCACAACCACCGAATCCCTGCCACCAAACAACAAGCTGCAGTGGTCAACTTGAAAGTCGCTAAGAAACCCTGGCTAAATACAGCTTCATCGATCAGGTACAGCAGGGATGCAACTATGGAGCTCCATCCCAATCCATGGCGCATTTACTCTCTTGTCCTCTTGTGTCGTGTTTCTCGCACAAGAGAGAAACTGCTCCTAACGACTGTTAATGCAGTTGTCGTGGACAACTACTAGGCGAGCCAGATCATAATTAAAACTTGTTTTTCCGCTATTATCCTGCCACCCTGAACATTAATAAAACACCCGCCTTAAGAACCCTTAACCAAAAGCTACCTGTTCAAGCAAATTTTCTAAAGCAACTGCCTAAAATACCCCGAACGGAGCGTCCGGGGATTGCGGTCCGCTTGACACCGGTCACTACATTAAACACTGCTTTGCCACCATATTGGAATTTCTTAGTTCCCCACACATTCCTGGGAGAGATTTCTGTAAGTGAAAAGCTGAGGTTCATTTCTAAGCTGCTGCCTGTAACGTTTCACAATCCAGACAACACTCGGATTCTTTTCACTTAATTACAATTACAGTTGTGGACGATATTAGTAATTTTATCATGTGGTAGGACTCTGTCAAGCCTGAGGAGTCCGCCTGGGTGAGTACCGCCGCCTTATCTATTTCTGCCGCCAAGTAACAATGCTTGCATTGTTGTATTCCGGTTTGAAGGATGAGGTAGATAGCGCAATTATAGGCACGGGGCATTTCATCTTAGTCCTCACTGTTACAAGACCTGCGGTTTTGTGATTTTGTTGATTGCATCCTAAATGCATAAATTGTTGTATGTTAGGGGCGACAATTACCGCTTACCATCAGATGCTGTCTGCTCGTTTGTTACTGCGTAAAATAAACAAAAACAACGACTTGTTCAGCTTCATACATCGTCTTTTCTATAAAGTCGAAGCTTGTAAGTAAAAACTAAGTCAAGTTATAGCCTCCACCGACTACTGTAAATAATATAGCCTGGTAGATATTGTCGCCATTTAACCTGATGGAAATGTCTGTGGTGGACTCCGGATTTCGCTATAATATCTCAAGCCTTTTGGACATGACTGTTTGAAAATACACTACAGAAATTACATTCAAGTAGGTAGTTTGTGTTTTTACGAAAAAGTCAAATCGATAATTGGAAAGATCCATGCCTGGAGGCACACTGTACACAAAAAAACGGAAAATAATTAGCTTCGTAGAAAAATAAACGCAAAGAACTCCGTGGCCTTTGTAAAAAGACTATCGAAACACTTTGAATCCAATCTGGTAGAATAAAAAAGTTGGCTACACTAATAAATTGAAATTGAAATAAAACAATGAAAAAGTATTTCATATCAGGGAAACTAGTTTTCACTAGTTTTTTAGTGTTAATTACATTGGAGCGACTGCCATCTGACCTCCATAACCCTGTTACCAGGGGAACCTGACCAGATTGGATCATAGTCACACATCCAGTCGCCTGAATGTGCAAGTTTCATCACGATGTTTTCCCTCACCGTAAGAGCATCGGTTAGTATTTAACTAATGTACATAACTCAGAAAACAGTCATTGGAACATGGCTGGAGCGGGATTCAAACCCGGGACCTCTGGCTTACGAGTCGGATACTGTAACCGCCCGGCCACCGACGCTTATATTCAAACATAAATGCCTTACAATTATCTTTCAACAAAGCTAGTTTCACTGATACTAAATACTTTTTTCTTTGTTTAATTACATTTTTAAGTTCTCCGCGTCATAAAAACAACTTTTAGATAGATAGATAGATAAAAACTTTATGCTCACAATAACAAGGAACGCATCAGCGGCCTTATCGCTACAGGCGATATCTTCCAGACAACCTTTACGGAAATTGAGACAGGAATTTTACAGCAATTTTACAGCTTTACAAGTTTTTCAGCTTAACAACAAAACTTAAAACCACACAACTCGAACATGGAACGCAATTATTGTAAAGCAAAACCTCAACGCGACGCAAACCTACCAATATGTTTCATCTCCGTCCATTTTGTTTCACAGTTTCCGTTCGGAAACTTTACAAATAATAGCATAGTTCGGATATTGTTCGCGCTCGAAATTTGCGAGCCTTTGAGCGGAAGTGAGAGGTTTGACTATGGAGTCGAATGTTTCACAGATTTTTTACGTTTATACGACAGACGTGAGTGAAGGCTTTTATGAGTGAGACGTAATTGGAACGCGTAATCGATAGTCTCTTCCTTGTGGGATACGTGCGTAGTGTGTATGTATGTATGTTTTTTTATGTAGTACGGCAGGCAAACTAGCAAGCAGGACACCTGATGGAAAGTAGTACCGCCGACTATGGACATCAGCAACACCAATGCGTTGCCCGCCTCTAAGGAGACCTCTAATATACCTCTTGAACGATCCCATGTCATAGTCCAAAGGAAACAATGTAGCTGGGAGCTATGTATGAGGGATGTAGAACATAACCGACAGAAAAACTTTGATAAGACCTCACCAAGATTGTGTCTAAAAAATATTACACAAACAAAATGAAACAAAGCTAAATAAATAAATAATAATAAACAATCATGGACAGATTAACACAGCGCCATCTAGTCCCAAACTAAGCAAAGCTTGTGCTATGGGTGCTAGATTACTGATATACTACTTAAACACTGTTTTTCTTTTTTTTTTTAAATACATACTTATTATACATTGAACATCCAGACCCGTAACAGAAACTAAAATTCATCATTTCAATTTCTGCCCGGCCGGGAATCGAACCCGGGACCTCTTGCGTGGCAGACCGGCATGTTGACCACTGAACCACTCAGGTCGTCAAAGCTAAAAACCATCTCGACTAAAATGGCTTTCAAATAAAGCAAATCACATCGAAATTGGTCTTTCCGTTCGGTAGCTACGATGCCACAGACAGACACACAGCTCCACAGACAGTACCTGCACCACACGCCTAACTTATAACACTCCTCTTTTTTCGAGGGAGGTTAAAAATACATATAAAGTAACTATACTTAGCGGAATATAAAACCTCTTTGGTAAAATATTTGCATTAGTTTATTGGCCATATTATCCGCCTCTTTACAGCCTCATAACATTCCACTGCTAGACGTGATCCTTCTGCTAGGTTCCCATTTTCTTTAAGTCTGCGGAAGTAATTTACTAGGTTCGATCGAATTTTATATGGTTTGCAATAGCAGCTGAACGGTAGGTTTAATTGTAGCAGAATACCAAAAACACGTAAAACTGCCTATAAGTTGCGATTGCGATTTGATTACAATTCAATTGAGTTATCAGTAAATTATCGGGCTCAAGGCCTGGTTAGCCTTTCGCAGACGTCAGTAGCCTTGACAACACCCGTAAGTCGAAGGGGTTGGTTATATTGTGCTCTACCTGACACCACACAGTAAACCCTGTTTTAATGTATAGTGGTAATAATAAATTGTGGAACCCTAATTAGAAGAATGAAAGATTTGGCAGATCAGGTATCTAATGTACAGTGTGCAATATCCGACTGCCCCTCTGATAACAGGCCCTGACCCTGTTAACAGGGTAACTGAACAAACAACCACCATGGGCCAATGCAAAGGTTAGTATAATAGTTTCTGCGCTTCCGTGTCTAAGTTATATTCTAACTTGTGATGTTACTAGGCGACTATCTTACTCTGGCTTATTGTCTGTTGAGGAAACAATAGCTGACAGGGAACAGAACGATATAATTATCTATAACCAACCTATCTGTAACCGTGGCGGGAACTCAGACTTTCAAGGGTATGTAACAGGGTGACGGAGGTCAGCTAGCAGTCGCTCCGCTGTAATTACTTTATCTGCCACATCCTGGATCATGGTCGAGGCGGACCCCGGGCCCTCACGCCAGAGCATAACGGGGATATTGAAGTCAAGATAATTTTTTTTTGTTGCTTTGGGAGGTACACGGCCGGACGGTCCACCTGACGGCAAGTGGCCACCGTCGACTAGAACATCTACAACCTGACGGGAGCGGATGCGGTGTTGGTCTTTGAGGTACCTTTGGTGATAAATATTGACATTCTTTTGATATTGGACAACGTGCTCAGAGAGTGGCCTGCTTCTAATAAAGCAAACAGTTGGATAGCCGTAACAGACTATCTATTCATTTTAATTAATGTTTATACTTTCAGGCATTTGACCGCCACTCACCTGGTAAGTGACGATGCGGCCGAAGATGGAGCATGCCTGTCTAGGAACAGCCTATTCACTCTAGCCTTGAAGGCGTCCAGATTATAGTGATCAGGGAACACACTCGCAGGCAACGCGTTCCATTTTTAGCCGTCCGCATTATAAAGTTTGAACCAAAGCGGCTCGTGCTGATAGCTGGAAGATCCACGACATAAGGATGAAGCGCTCGCCCGGATCGCGGGCTGTGCATAAAACTAATGCACAGATGCACCGCAGAACAGTCACTGTAAAGATATTAAATGCCTGAAGAACCCTGAAGACTGTATCCTATACTTTCTACAGCGACTACTACCAATCAATGCCACTTGTAGTAATATTTTGTAGTGCACTATTATATTCATTTGTATTCTTGTGATGTTGCCAGAATCCCACTAGCCCTTGTCACACAAACACTCTCACTCTGGCATCCTTTTTTTAAATGTTGCTGAATGTTATCTCTCTTTCAATGCTAAATGTTCAATTGTATAATGTATCCATACAACCTAGGATCCGGAGTGGGGCCTGGTGGCTGTAGTACAGATCTCGAATCTAGTTCGGACTCCAGGCTCTCACTACATATTATGTACCTACCTAATGTAATAATGTACCTACATAATGTTACAAATATTGTGAGAAAAATTAATTAATTATATTATTATTATTATCCCACATCGCTACATAGAGACTCGAATGGTCATCTTGGCGTTAATGTGTTTCATCACGATGTCTTCCCTCACCGTAAGAGCATCGGTTTGTGTTTAACTAATGTACGTGACGGCAACGTTTGATATTGGAAAAAAATCCCAGCCTCACAAACTTCATATTTTAACATTAAACCAGCGTTAAACATGAAAATATGAAAGCCACGCAAATATGAGCCTTGAGGAGCCGTCACGCCGCTTCCCTGGTAAACACCAGCGATAGGGAAGTTATCCGAAAGCAATATCGGACGGATTATGTTGCATTGTCCGATTGGCTCGATTCATTGCGTAGCGCCCGCGCCGGTGTCGCAGCAAGCGATCTTGGCCCGTAAGCGAATGGCGGGGAAGGCCAATTTTCCGTGCGAGCGCGCGCGGTGCGATATCGGTGAAATTAACCCGCGGGAGGGCCCGCTACAGTGGACGCGTTTTAGAAGTTGCACGAGTTGACTTGTCGATTCAATTCTCGAATGTAAATCAGGTTCCTCCATCTTTAGCTTTATGATCTGTTCATTGAACATGATACTACGTGCTACTTGAAGCCTCCGCCTGATCTCAACTGTGGTCACTAAGCGATATCTCAACTTGTACTTCTCACGTACAAAACCGATCCTCGATATATTTTTCCACCACCACCTCACTACGCCTTCAAATCTTGGGGTGGTAGGCGATACATTGCTGCCACCAATTACAGAGTTCGTCTCTAATTGGCTAACAAGACCGCCTAAGCAACTTGTGCAGCAGTAAGTGTCATGTTAATCTATTCTGCAATCCTAACCAGCATTAAATGAAAACATTTTTGTAGACATATAATTAAAAAAGAATTATAACTTACCTTCGGATTCAGCTGGTCATCTGAGTTAGGTAAGTGATCAAAGCCCGTCGCGAGTGGCGAGTACAAGTACAGTTGCGAATGACAAGTGACAGCTTACAATACAGCGAGTCCAGTACCTTTCTCTGTAGATATGTACGAGCAACGTCAACAAATACGTGAAGTTTTGTGCAAAATTCTCTTCATAGGTCTCGAGGGCGCGAGGGGTGCACCTGCCACAAAAACTAAAAAGCGATTCAATTCGGGCATACTTGCAAGGCAGCTTGCACCAATCAGTTTACCCCACTGTATTTACTCGCTTTCTGTATATAAACACTTCAACGAAATACATCAGGCATTACGTTTTCTTTATCTAACAGCTTTTGCGACCAATGTGGAGAGTTTTTCAATAGTCGCGTGCGGTAAACCGGTCGCAATGTCTAGTTAGAACCAGTGAAATCGAGATGTACCCGCGCGATCCAGACGAATCTGGGTCCAATCCACCCCCATAATTGAACTGTTCGCTCTTGGCTGCGATCCCGCGGATTTCGGCGGATGCTTTAAAAAGGTAGTTGGGCGCGGTGCTTACCTACAACGGCTGCTGTGTTGATCGAGATGTGGACAATCCAGCAAAATTGTCTTTAACATTGCCTTTTTGGATCGACTTTAATAATACGGGAAACGAGTAGTTGCACGTATTATTCATTGGTAGCAGAATACCAAAAATGTGTCAAACTACTACATCTGCGAATGCGGTCTAATTTCGATTGAGTCATTATTAGCTAAATTAGCGAATTCGTGGCCCTTATTGCACTTGTGCGTAAAAAGAAAAAGAACTGGCATACGAATGAGGTTTATTTACACCACTCGGTATACGTATGCATCAAAATAAAATAAAAAGAAAATTGTTACCTCTCTATCTGTCGCTGAACCCTAACGGTTCTCTGATATTGCTGTTTTTAAGATTGTATCTGTCACAAAAGTAAAAAACGGTCCTCCACGTTGTTTGCATTTCCTATATATTTCTAGTATATACGATAGTTTTTCTAAAAAAAAAACTTCCTAGTGTGAATTATGTTGTATATTTAATTATTGACTTGGTAACCTTTAATTAAGGCTGCACTTAGAAAGATTATGTATTTCTAGCTATTATATGCTATAACTTTTATTTATTATTATCATTTAATCATTTATGGCACACAATATATAGTATACAGAAATTACAAAATTAAAGACAACACAACAAGTCTCAAGTCAAGTTTTTTATTAGTTTAAGTCTTATTGGTTGTCCTGAATAAATAAATAAATAAGAATGCATGCCTCTACGCCGTGCACACAGCGTGGCACATAAAGCTAGAGTAATACACATAAATATCCGGTCTTCGGCTTAAAATTACTTTCAGGCAATTTGTCCAGAAAAAAGTGTCCCATCCCGTAATAAATGGGAACCTTTTTTGGGCCGGTGTTTTCTAATCCATTCGTGCTTACTAAAATTAGAAATTAGGGATAGCATTAGCCATTAATAAGGGGGGCAAAGATTGCTTGTATAATTGCTTGATTTTTAAATTGTTTGGATAAAGTTTAAAGCCTAATTTTATGGTGTACTCGTTGATGGTTAATCTTGGCGTTAATGTCCCGGTTTTGCTCTCGCGCGCTAGGGCTGGGGATCCGCCATGACAATGATCCAGGATATGGTAGATCAGGTAATTACAGTGGAGCAACTGCCATGTGACTTCCGTGACCCTGTTAACACTTGGGGACCCTGTTCCGCATAGGTAGATACTTCTATACCTATTGGATATGAAACTATTTTTCAACCATGTACAAATTAGTGGTTTAATAAAAATGAGACACAAGAGGTGTAAGGATCGTAGCTTGTGGCACTCGATAGTCTCTGCCTACCCCTATGGGATACCAGGGGTAGGCAGGCCAGTGTGTATGTGTGTATTTTATTTACTTAAGGAAAACCAACAGCAATGACTACAATATTTTTATGTTAATTAGGTGCTCACTTTATTTTTTTTCTTGTTGTGTTGTATTATCTGTGTTATTTTGATACCTATCTGTGGAGACCTATAATTAGCATTCTATTTCGCATATGAATAACTATTGTATTAGAAAGCTGTTGGTCTTCCTAATAAATAAAATAACACTAGCAGCACAGAGACAATTACAGGTTTCCACCAATAGATATTGGATAAACTAATACATACTTAAGTTAAGCATGCCGAACAGTCTATAAGACTACAATTTCAAACTTATAGTTAAACTAAAATCCACCTACAATACCCGAAAGTAATAGTAACCCTAGGAATAGTAACCCAGCTAGATACGTAATTGCTGATGACAACCGCCTGAAATCTATTGTTAATATAAGAGGTGAACCACCTAAGCAGATCGCCACTGATCCCTATACCGGCCAGCTTACTTATCAGTAGCTTGTGGTTGATTCGATCGAAGGCCTTGCTGTAATCAGTATAGATTACATCGAAATTTCGCCAAAGGGTCCTGGGGCTCCATTTTTGAATCGCTCGCTTCGAGTCGAACGGTTTTCAATTTTGCTTTTCGGCATGAAATATTCGATATTTTTTAATCACATTGGCAATACCGGGTGTGGTTCAAAAATAGAGAAGCTAACAAACATCATCAGCCTTTTTCAAAATTGCGCCAAATAGAACCACGAAAAAGAAAGATTTATTTACGCAAATACACCTATCCGTACAAATGTAAAGCTCCAAATAAAACTGCAAACTTACATCCCTCTACATTTCAATGCGGGGTCCCCGCGGTAATTAATCACCCCAACTCGAGCATGTTTTATCTCCGTTCCCGAGTCCCAACAGCGAATGTTTGCACGCAAAGTTATGAAGGACAGCCCATCATTAAATTACAACTGGGGGCTCTTTTTACGCTCCACCTAATAAACTACGGGGGCGGTAGTAACTTTCACGGTTTTTCATAGAAAACTGTCGACCCATACTTCATGGGCCCTAAAACGAGCCCGCAAAGACGACCCCCCGGCCCATAAACGTATCGGCGAGCTGCTATCACTAATCGAATACTTTACGATTTTATAAGAAACCACTTTGGCGTAGTGGTTTGGTGCAACCATCGGCTCGTCGGAAGCTGGACGGATTGATCCTTAGATCTTAGATATCATCATCACAGCCCATAACAGTCCACTGCTCGACTAAGGGCCTCTCCCACGAAAAGGGAGGTTATTGCCATAATCTCCATGCTTGGCCGGCGGGTTGGAGAACGCAGTGTTATAAATATAACAATGAGAAACGCTGCAGCCCATTTTCTAGCCGTCGAGGACAGATTTTTTGCCTTGTATGATACCAACGAGTGTAAGGAGTTGGTATTATACTCTGCCGAACACCACACGGCCAAGATAGATATACCCGGAGATACAAGATTTTAGATATACCCGACCATTTTCCGTAACCCGACGACCTTGAGCCTCTTTTACGTGAGGGTGGAAATTTTGGTTTAAGCAACACTGATGTTCCTGCCAACCCAATTTCTATTTAAAGTCCAAGAGATCCTTCATCCTCCGGAAGACCTTCGGGAGGTTGATTGTCCTAAATACTAAGACCTGTATGGAGCCACGCCACTGCATTTAAGCAAGACATGGGCAGCTGTTCCTTCTTCCTCTACGCATGCTTTGCAAACGGGGCTGTCTGTCAGATATATTGTAAAAAGGTGTTTATTATACGAGCCGTGTCCTGTTAGTGCCCCGGTTACCATTCGGAGCTGTTATATCGTTAGTTTGTTGGATAGGGAGCGGGATATCATGGAAGTGCCTCCCTTGCTTGTCTGCTATCCTTCTGTGATTGTTCGAGTGCCACTCTGCCAACAGGCTTGTACTGTACAGTGTGGGCCCTAACTTGTGTCACATGCATAGGTGTGGTTTCTATGCACATCATAGATTACACCATTCGAATAATCATCGAAACAATAGAGGTTTAGGAATAACGGAGTGGCATCCAGCTGGACAAAAGCTTTCTGCTTCCGGACGCTACAAAAGGATGGGTTATGTGAAAAGCCGGCACGGAGGACGGAAGGGCTCCCGATCGCCCCGAAGGTGTCTGCCGGGTCCACTCCGGACTCACAGAGATCCCCAGGATTACTAGTTTACTAGGATTACTATATAAAATGGATATGTACTAGTTGTAACTGTAATATTAAGAGGTTGATTGAATCTGGAAACAGTTCCCATTTAGAAATATGCAACTTTCATAAAGAAAGTATAGTGCTAAACTATATTCAAAATATATCCGCAGCTCCAAAGCCAAACTGAGCATCGAGAAGTGGTTAATGAACCTTAATTACATCGAAACAGAAAATATTCTGACGGTGTTAGTTTAACTAACGCATTCACATGACACATTCACACGCACGCACACACACACACACACACACACACACACACACACACACACACACACACACACACACACACACACACACACACACACTCACACTCACTCACTCACTCACTCACTCACACCCACTTTAGACATAAACATATGTAGACATTACAATAACAAGCCCCCAGACACAAGTTTAAGTTTAAGTGTTATTACGTTTATAAATGTTTTAATTTTCGTTTTTATACAGGTATAACTTACCTATTACTTAATGACTTACCTTACTTACCCATTTTTATTCATTATTGATTATAGATTGAACCGCGGCAAATGAAGAAATGTGTACCCTTTTTTTGTAAATCTCGGGGCCTGCGACACAAGTCGATCTTAGTGCAGAGCCCACAGTAACCCTGTATTTCTCAATTTTTTATGGAAATAAATTTTTACTTTTTTACTTTACTTTATATAAATGGCCACGACTTGGATAAAGTTACAGGATTTTAAGGAAAACTCAAATTTCAAGCCAATGTTGTGGATAGGACGACTGTGGACAGTCGTTATTGGAGGAGTATTAGTAAATGAAGTCAGCCGAAGCCCCATTGAGCCACAGAAGCCGCCGTTGCCTACAAATTGAATATAAGTATGACTATGTAGCTGTTTGAAGCTATTATTCAAATTCAAATTCAAATTCAAATCATTTATTTCAGAATGATTATTCCATAACTTGTTAGTAAATGAACAATATTGCCTATGCTATGTTAGTAGATAATTTTCTGATGTCATAAGTTCACATTCATAAAATTATATAAAATTCGAATTACTCATTTCACACTTATTCTGATGTCAAGTGAAAAAATAATAAAAATACCATGTCAAAATAAATGTCAAATAAACAATTCAATGTCAACCTTAATCATGTAAACCAACAACATGCCTGGTGAATACCTAAGTTATAGGTATATACTTAGGCATAGGGAATAGATTGTGCCTAGACAACGTTTCATCTTTAAAGTCCCGTGATTCTAAGCGGAACTACAAACATTAGCTGAATATACATAGCACTCTAAAAGTTCTGCGCTCCTGTCCGCTTATAATTATTTGAATTTCGAATGTTATCTTTTTTTAAACCTAAGAAACTTAATCATTGATTTCCAAAAATTGGCGTGAAATTGCGTGTTAATTGTTTTTATCACAAATTGAAGTACGTCGTTCGTAGCAAAAATGAAATTAACGCGAAAAGATTTTAGGGCGATGGTTTATTATGATTTTAAAATTTCACTGTCTCCGCTAGACTGCACTGCTCGTCTTCAAAAGGCTTTTGAGAGGGAAGCACCTTATTTGAAGCACCGTAAGGCATTGGTACGAAATTGATCGTGGCCGTGTTTCTCTTCATTATGAAATTCGTGAAGGTCGGCCCTCAACTGCGATCACTGAGAAAAATGTGGCGACATTTAAGATTAGTACGAGCCAAATTCAAAAAATCTAACGTCAACATTTAAAAGTTAGAAAATTTCTTCGTTGCCGCTGGATTCCTCATGAACTCAGCCAAGAACAAAAACGGACTCAAGTTGATAGGTGTACATTTTTTGTTAAAATATGATCACGGACGTTCAATGCTGTGTATGACATTGTGACAGGAGATGAAACGGATATATTGTTATATGCCGGAAAGAAAGCAACAGTCTGCTTGTCTAGAGACAACAACACAGACAACAGTAAGCTTTAAGTCCGCCACTGTACGTTTTGTGCATAACATTTTAATAAATAAATAAATAAACAGTGCCTCAAAGGGACTAAATGTTGAAACAGATTATATTTCTACCTCCTACCTACACTGCATAACCTGCCACTGTTATTTTACACCTTTATTCCTCGAACTTAGCCGAACTCACTTCGAGAACCGATAGTAAACGGCATCCGATATTTTTATAGGGGCAAAGGTATGTGAAGTCTCGATATTTCAATTGTTCAGTGGACCGACAGAGTTTATAGACGGGCGTCGAGTGACGTCGTAATAGGGACACAAACATTACCCTTTTAAATTGAATTTCGCGCAATTTATCAGCTAGGCCCTGATAAAATACGGGGTTCCGATCCTGGGGGGTCACTCCCCCACCCCCCCTTCGCACGGCTCCCCCCGAACAATTTAATCCGGGGTGTACATTGTTATTTATTAAATGACGTTCTTTCGGCAAAGTCTTGAACGCTCACCGGCGGATGGATCGGAGAAATAACCAGTTATCTGGCCATGGTTGTCTCCAAGGTACACAGGAATTTGCAATCTCCTTTCATGGCTGGCAGGATGGTAGTCGCTGCGCTAATCAAGGATGTGGTCCAAGAAATTGGACATACCTATGTGGGTGCTGAACAAGTAGCTAGAATTAAGTACCTATAACAGTAATCAAAGGCACTTCGAGAGAAATTGTTCTATTGTAATGAAGGTAGAGTTCAGATTTCTGTGAAATTTTCAATAGTTGTTTGGATACTGGGGACCACAGACTACCTGACAATTGTGACTGCATTGTTATTTGGTCTGTGCACAGTGAACCTTTTAATGCCACTATCTAGATGCCTGACATCCAACTAATTTACGGGCATTGCGAGCCTTCTTACTTCTTACTAATGCCCGAAGTTGTTATTTATTTATTTATTTAACTGTTTATTGTACACAATAATTATATACAGAGAAATATAACAGTATAGAAGACACAACAGGCGCTGCTTATTTCTAAAAAGAAATTTCTTCCAGCAGGCCTACAGAAGAGTGATGTTAGACAAAAGTAACGCAGATACGACGTCCACAATAATTGAATATATACATAAATATATATTGTTTTTCCTTTACATCACTGCATGGGGTTGTTCAAAAAGCGTGTCTACAGGTACCTCAAACGCCGGCACCCTTAGGTTGCAGATATCGACGACAGAGGCCGCTTTCCGTCAGGTGAACCGCCCGTCCGTGTATGCATTTGTCGCTATTCTACCCTATCTTCATTACTCGTTCTAATAGGAGCGCGTTTATGTCTTTTGTATTAGAGTATCTTCAAAATGGATACTTCACATAAATACTTATCAACCTCCACACTTTCTTTTACCTTATAGTAACGTTTCTGAATCCCTAAGGGTGTTAATAAAGACGCCTCTAAAACTACAACGCCTACATTTTGGTCAGAAAGTAGGACTTGACCTTTCCTTTTATTATAACATGACATGACACATTAGGCTGGGTTCAGTGCTCGACCGATAGTCTACGCTGACGTCATCGGTCGGATTACGCTACGTCAATGAAAATGTAGGTATTTTCCTGTCTCAATTTCTGTAAAGGTTGCCTGGAAGAGATCGCTTGCAGCGATAAGGCCACCTTTGCTCATATGTGTTCCTGTTACTGTAACTAATTGATACTGTTATGTTTGGTGAGCAATAAAGTGTTTATCTATCTATCTATCTATTTTCCTTATTACGCCTAAATTGTTGCCAACAAGTTTGCCGGGATCTGTGTGCTTATTGCTTGTCGCCATGACGTAGCTATACGTACAGTTCTTACATAATAAATTAAAATTTAATTCACGAAAGCTGTAAAAATAGTTTTAGAGACTTTATTTCCTTCTCTCAATACTAGGATATCTATGTCGCACGCCTTTCCCGCCTACTGCTCTCGCACGCGTACTATTGCGAGCCGTGCCAAAAATTTACAGCTAAAGAATAGAACGCCTGGATTGCAAATGTGTTCCTTGAATAGTACAACCTGGACATCTTCAAGTCCATTGTAGTAGGCTCTTTCTAGACAGACTCCACCTTCGACCATATAGCAACGATGCCACAGACAGAAGAATAGAATAGAATAGAATAGAAACACATTTATTTGGTACTCCATGCACACACATCAACTTATACCTAACAGATACACAGAGTCACAGATACATACGTCAAACTGACCACACCCCTATTTTTTCGTCGGGGATTAAAAATAAACAATGTTAAGTAACAGATTTAAATACCGACAAGTACTAACAAATACCATCACAGATGTGACATTGCTATTTATATATCTAAATCTCACCTACGCGGACGACAAAGTTTTACCTCCGCACATGCATATTGATTTCTTAGGCAACGCAATCCGTACCAAGTCGGAGTTTTCGTCGGGGCCCAACAAACTTTGGTTAATGTGATTAAACTTTGATCCAACTTGTGAGACGGTCTGTTACTTTCTCATTTCCTGCAGTAAGTAGGTATAGTACCTAGTACCTATATAGTTCGTGCCAAATGGGTTGCCAATGGTGTGTCTTGATCTCTCGGTAAAATCATCATCATCATCGTCTTAGCGCTTATCCCGGCCTCTGCCAGGGTCCGCTTTTCTACTCATTCTTCTCCACTTCGCCCGGTCTTCGGCATCCTCGCGTCGTAAGCCGATGGCGCTCGCATTCATCTCAGCGATGTCATTCCATCGCTTCTTGGGTCACCTACCAGGGGCCTCTTTCTTGATACCGGCAGGTTCAGATACCTATTTCCCACGTCTCCCTGAGGCTTAGGTTCGGTCTTATAAACTCTTGTATATAAGAGCTTGATCTCTCAGTCCAATATTTAGTTATCATTTTCCGGTCAGCAACTTTTATATTTCGTTATATTGTAACGAATAAAAAAAACATGGAAAAAGAGGCCGGCCCAAGCAGCGATGGCTTGACGTCAGTAAGGATGATAAGTGTTACTAACCTTTCAACAAACTTGAATCACAACCAATAATGCCGAAGACCGAGCGAAGAGTACAAAAAAGTAGGAAGTCAGACCCCGGGACCACAATCGGAATATGAGTTGCATTATGCTGCATTTTTCTGCCCTGGTCATCTTGGTGTTAATGTCCCGATTGTGCGCGAGGGCCCGGGGTCCGCCTTGATCATGACACAGGATTTGGCAGACCAGGTTATTACAGTGGAGCTGTCATCTGACAATCGTGACCCTGTTGACAGGGTAAACTGACCAGATTGGATCATGATTATACATTCAGTCGCATGAAAGTGCAGGTTTCATCGAGACGTTTTCCCTCACCGTATGAGCATCAGTTAGTGTTCAACTAATGTACAGAACTCAGAAAATAATAATTGGTACATGGCTGTAGTGGGATTCAAACCCGCTACCTCTCGCTTGCGAGTCAGATACCTCTACCACTAAACCACCGACGTTCAAAACCTGATGTTAATCACTTTCCCAATGATCCATTCAGTCAGATACGATCGTATTGATTAGCTGCGTAGGATAAGGGTAGTTTAGAATTCTGTGCCTAACCTAACCGACAGAGAAAGTCGGATAACCCGCTAACAAGCTCACATATACTCAAATATTTCCTGTGCTACTGAACCCATTTTATTTATTTATTTAGGACAACCAACAAGACTAACACTTACAAAGTTATAGCATCTTATAGCTAAAAATATAGTTTCTTTCTAAGTGCAGCCTTAATTATAGGTTACCACGACATGGAATATAGACAACATCGTTTCACATACTACTTAACGTAGGTTATTGTTGAACTTACTTAAAGTACTTTAAATAATTTGTTTTAAAAGACTATGTTATATAATTAACATTAAAATACAGGGTGTAAAAAGACCGCTAGCATTAATTGAAACCTCATATTCTACCCATGAAACTGAACAACTTTCCCCAAGAAACACACCCGCGGAAACTCTTAGTTTCGGCAGAAATCGAGATTAAAAATAAAATAAAAAGTTGTTTTTTTGTACTAAAAAATATCAAGTATCGATAACTAAATCGTTCACAATTAATATAGACTCTCAAAGTTCAAATTTAAGTTGAAATAAATGCACTGTAAGTAAAAGAACGCAATGTAAAGCGCCGCTCGGCCGCACACGTGCGCTCACTACCTACCTACTCGCTGCCGCGCGCCCGGAGGTAGGTACTAGCTACAGCGGCCGCGCCCGCGCCGACCGCCACCGGCCGCCCGTGAGCCCATGCCCATGGGACAGCAATACTGCCATGCTCCCACTCGGTAAACTTCAACACGACAGGGGTACGCATACCTTAATGCATTACCTAGACGTTTGCTTACGGTCATTCACATTATACGAAAATCGTACCCAGCACCTACCTACCTATCGTCGATATCAGCAGTAAAGTTCACGGTCGAAAGTTCTACCTACCTGGGTAAATTATTGTATGACGACCATTCACATTACCTACATGAGAATTTAACATAGTAGGTATTTACCGCGGCGCACTTGCATGATCAGGCACAGGATCAGCTGTCTACCTACCTAACTTACGTACACGTTTGCTTACGGACATTCACATCATACGAGAATCGAGCCCAGTACCTACTACCTACCTACTGTCGATATGTGCAGTAAAGATCACGATCGATAGTCCAATACCTACTAGGAACATGAGAATTGAACGTAGTTCCTGTGGTAGTAACTACCTACCGCCGCGCGAACCATTTGTCATTAGCTGACAGGATGAACGGATGAACCAAACCAACATGTTTGTATTACGAATATTCCCAATTCCTATCACACGACCGAACCGTGGAGACTAAAGCAAAAAAAAGAAGATAGGTAGGTACTCAATAGTCAAGCTTAGGTATCCCTACTAGTTAGGTAGAATACGCCAGAGCGGCCGCCGCGCGGGGTCAATGGCCACTGGTCACGTGGGCGAGCGAGAGCCGTGCGCTGGACGATGTACATTGCGCGTCGCAATTAATTATTTTTTTGAGGTAGCGAAATTATGAAGTCATTTCCGCGGGTATGTTTCTTGGGGAAAGTTGTTCCGTTTCATGGGTAGAATATGGGGTTTCAATTAATGCTAGCGGTCTTTTTACACCCTGTATGTAGGAAATACCAACAACAAAACACTAATAACAGAGACCTGTTAGGGTTTAATGAAACAAAGCTAAGAACCATTTAAACTGGTTTGAAAATAGACCATCCGTCGTAGATGCCGTACGAATGGACGGATTCGGATGCGGTTTTCTAGCTTTGTTTCCGTTATCTGACTTTTTCTGTCGGTTAGAAAAAAATTAAGCATAAACAAAGACCACAGGGTGTCATTTAAAACCACCCAGTGACATAATTTTGCTCAACATCGGGAAACTATAGAACCGCGTTAGGACAAACTTCAGCTCAAAGTTTCGCTGCAAGTCCGTCGTCCGCAACGCTAACGCGCTAAATTCTTGGTTAGTGATACCTCAATGTTAGTTTCAGTGATGTTTATGCAAACAAAATACTAGTAAGGGTGGAACCCTACTGAAAAACAAATCGGAAAGGTTCGTCGCGTGTGAGTCCCGTTTAATACAATAATATTTGTAAAGAACGTGAGTTTAGTTTGAAACAAATAAATAATAAAGTACTTATCTACTATTGGCAAAAGTAGATATTAATTTGATGATGTTTTAAACATCGCGATGAAACCTGCACATTCAGGCGACTGGATGTGTAACCATGATCCAATCTGGTCAGGTTCCCCTGGTAGCAGGGTCATGGAGGTCAGATGGCAGTCGCTTCACTGTAATTACCTGACCTGCCGAATCCTGGATCATGGTCAAGGCGGACCCCGGGCCCTCGTTCTCGAGAGCACAACCGGGACATTAACGCCAAGATGTTTTTTTTTTTAATTTGATGGTGATGAAATGCCTAATTTTGCCGGCTATACATTACAGCCTTTAAACCGGAACACAACAATGCAAGCCTTGTTGCTTAACGTCAAAAATAGAAAAGGCGATAGTACTAATCCAGGCGGACTCCTCAGACTTCCTCCGGATTCTGTGACTCTTCCTACCACCTGATAATTTGTAAATACGTATTTCGTACCATGTCATGATACCCGACAGATGTTGGAGTGACTGTTACTCAGTGACAGCAACCCTGTACATATCTGAGTATCATACAGGAGTACAGGTAACTATAAGACTGTGTTTCTCACCATTCCCACTTCCATAAACCTAAAATGAGCAGCAGTAAATTCTTTTCACGCACACCACAGTGTGAGACCAGTGTGACCCTTAGAAACTGTTCCTTTTTTATCCCCGACGAAAACGTATCTGTGGCCCTGTGTATATATAGTCTGCATGTTGTCTGTCCTGTGTCATCGTAGCTCCCGTACGGATGAAGCGATGTCGATGCGGTTTTTGGAAGGTACTTTATTTCAAAGTAGATTAATCGATATAGTTCTTAGCTTAGTTTCATTAAAATCGGTTCAGTGTTTAGGAAAATATTTGCGTATTCAAATCGGGGCTTTTCCACCTTCTTTCAGTCGAATAGGTTTTTCCCTTTGAAGTTCGAACACACATTGCAGATAAACCGAATAAAACTGCCCCCATGCCACGGCCGGTTTCAGTCGAACATCCATTCAAGACTGGACCCAAGTTTGGTCAAGTTTCCCTGCGAGTTCGCAAGACGCCAGGCGGCGAGTGGCGACACGATTAAAGTTCCTCGCGGGGACAGCCGGCGACGTCATTGTTGACTTTGCGGTCGTTTACGTCGTTTACATGACGGGCTTGAGTTGCCGCCATATCGAAGGCGTAGATGGTTATCGAGTCCAGTGTTTAGTCGTTACCGCTAACGCCAGTGTGTCCACACTTACTTCCCTCAATCCATCTAAAACTGATCTACTACTAGCTAATGTAACTCTGCCAGTTACGTTTGGAGATTTAGAGCATCCTGAGCTATAGGCCTGTTTTTAAACAGCTGAAGCAACCGCCCATTACACTCTACAGGGGTCCGACCAAAGAACTTTGCCTAGCCCTGCAGTTAGATGCATAGGTTCCAGTATTCTTGCGGTAGTGCCAAGGGGCCCTATTTTTAAACCGCTCGCTTAGAGTTTTCAATTTTGATTTTCTTTCAGTATGATAAATTCATTGTCTCTGCCAATCCCACCTGTCGGACACAGGCGTGAGCATGATGTATCTGTGTACCTACATATGTACGAAAAATTTAAAATTTTATTGCATGTTCGCT
This sequence comes from Blastobasis adustella, assembly GCA_907269095.1. Taxonomy (NCBI): domain Eukaryota; kingdom Metazoa; phylum Arthropoda; class Insecta; order Lepidoptera; family Blastobasidae; genus Blastobasis; species Blastobasis adustella. Next base: position 20,390,917 of record OU026118.1, on the reverse strand, counting down.
TTTGGTGTTGCCATTGTAGTTAAGGAAATATGGAATTTTTTATAGCAAAAATCTAAATTGAAAACCGTTCGACTCGAGGCGTGCGGTTCAAAATTAGAGCCCCGGGGCGGTGGTGTGGTGACGTCAATTGATTGCTAGAAGCCTTTAAACGTCACATTTCACTAATACCATAGGTTTCTTTATGGTCTTCATGGTTTCTTCAATGATAGGTCCTGAGTCTATTGATATCGTAATAGTTAATAACTTTGCTTAGTTTTGTGCTAGATAGAGCTGTGTGAATTCTTCACGAATGAATTTTTATTTATTTACGACGAACACTGTTATTTAATGAAAACGATAGCTTCACTTCCCCAAAAGTAACCGGCCACAGGCTACAGCGGTGGAACTTTCACGAGTTCGACACGCGGCAACCGCTGCTTTACACAACAGCGATTCCATTATTCTCCTTTGGAAAGTTCCGCGAATTTACTTTGCAGGGACCTACCAGCTGGAAGTCCGTTGTTGCCTTTATTTCGTCGATTTTTGGTTTCCGGCCAACGCGAACGTCTCGCAGCAAATCACTGCGAATGCCACAATATTGGTCCTTCGTATTGGACTAAAAAATGATTGAATTCGGTTTTAAATTAAGTAAGTCTATTGTTTCTAGTATAAGCTTTTGGTTAATTTGAGAATTCGTTCATTAGGTACATGCAGAGTAAAACAAACAAAACTAAAATGACGCCTCTAAAACGCGTCGTTTTGCATAGAGCTTCTGTGTAGCCTTATATTTGTTTGACCATACGCAAAGTTGGTCATTAACTCGTTACCTGATTGCAGCCGTGGTATTATGTATTATGCCATCACCGTAGGCGAGGACGACGTAATCCATACCAGCTGTGATATTGTGTCAATGACTAAAGTGTATGTATTATATATGTAAACCTTTCGGAGGAAATTCTCTAACTGATGGTGAAAACCACATCAAAATCCGTTGCACGGTTTAAGAGTTCGAGCGGAAATATAGACAGATAAACAGAGATGCGAAAAGCGACTTTAATTTATACTAATGCTTTAATTTAACCGTTGTACTAGTGTAGGTGATCCATACCAGCCGTTATATTGTGCTAATAACCAAATAAGTATTAAACATGTAAACCTTCCAAGGATATTTTCTAACTGATGGTGAAAACAACGTCAAAATCCATTTCGCGGTTTAGGAGGAATTAGAGCGGAAATACATATAAACAGATAGATGGATGCGATACGATAGATACGAGGTTGTCGACGAAATATCATTAGGTATAATCAAGTTACGAGTTACTTTGATCACACCATGTTATTAGACCATGATGCATGATGCGTCGAAATATTGAGATAAAAGCAATACTAACCGTGGTAACAACCCCGATAATTAGTGTAATGAAAGTGTAGTGAATAACCACGAAAGTCTTAAAATTTTACTTGTAAAAAAGGAAGGGTGTTTGAGGTGTGTACGTATTTATGGCCTCATAGCTCCTGAACGGGTGGACCTTCTTGGTTTTCTATATTGGAAAGCCAGTTTATTCGAGATGGTTCTTAGCTTTGTTTCAATCAAATCGGTTCAGTAGAGTAGAAAATATTTTAGTATTAGTAATGTTAGTAGGGGGCTATCCAACTTTTCTATCGATTATGTTATGAAAATGCAGTAGGTGTATGGTTTTCAAAGAAAGTAGGTACCTACATGTTATGCCAGCATGACTAGGCTGCCAACATCGCACCAACTGAGCCAGAAAAGGAAGATGAACGCTGATTTATAGGAGGAATAATAAATTGATAGTTATTCGTTCTCGGATGTCACGGCGATGGGGATTTATTGCCTTTGTTTTCGGTATCCGTACTGGCTGCTCGGTTTGCATTTATATTTTGGGGGTAACGGGAGGCCTAACGGGCGCGTAGACATGCTGTTTTATTGTGTACTATTGTATGTTTTAGATAATTTTTATTATACCGTCACGGGGAGCCAATCAGCTCCCGAGTCCGCTTCGCCAGTGGCAAACGTAACGAATGGCGATGCTGAAGTTCAATAGCCTATGGTTAACTGGATCAGAGGGCTTAGTGTGTTTCGCTTCGATTTTAATTTACTATCGCGTTTGCGTTTTCGTCGAAATTAGTATAAAGAAAAAAACTTCATTTGCATACCACTAGACGGCGCTATATATTTCTTCATACTAATTTTCACGTAAACGCAAACGCGATAGTAAAGTAAAATCGAAGCGCAACTCACACCAAGCCCTCAGAATCCATAGTAGGTAGTAATAGTAAGTAATAGTAACCTTGTAAATATAATTCCTGAAATAAACGATTTTAAGCAACAGTGAAAATTTGTCGCAGGGGCATTGGCTTTTTACGTGAGGCAAAGGCAACTACCATCTGACCCGCACAACCTACCCGAGGAAAAGGCGATTCGCCAGAAATTTGTCAATCTGTCAGCCGGGGCCGTGAATAGGTGAGGTTGGCTTGGGCCCTTGATATGGGGGTGAGGTCCCCTCGTTTTACAGGTCGAATAATATCTACCTATGAATTGCAGCACATATTTACCTACATACCTTTGGGCCGCACGATAAAATTATAACACGGCTTGGATGCAGCCAAGCGATATCTACCTATAGGATACTTGCTCACAGGACGGCTGCTTTTCGTGGCAGTTTTAGATATGCAGCCACTAAATGTTGGAACAACCTGCCGCCTCCCATTAAAAAATCAAACACAATTACATCTTTTAAGTTTAACATGAAACATTACCTTTTCGAACATCAACAATCACTCCCTTTAGGCTGCAGAGTTGTTCCAACATACCTAAATTAAAAAAAGCAAGGTGAACAAGTAAATAATAACTGTATACCCTATCACCCATCGGGAACGTTAGTATAAATTAATTTGTAATAGTATTTACTTATGGACTAGTTAGAGAATTATAATCTATAGCATTGTTCATAAAATTATTTGTATTTATGGCAAATACACATACAGCATAATTATGCTGAGCTGAGTTCTAATTTGGCATGACACTACAATATTCACCATAAATTTTAATTGAATGTACCCTAGTCTTAACATGTTAGACCTATAATTGTTGATATTATTACAACTTGTCATATATACCTATTTGTAGTTATTGCCAAATAAAAGCTATGTCCATGTCTATGTCTATGTCTATAAAACCTTCAATAAAATCAAACGAAATTCCTATAGGAATGTAATTTACGGTATTTTAAATACAATATCACTTTACTCCAAGCAAAAAAACATTTGACCAAACGAGTGCGATAATCATCTTATAGTCTTTACAATAAACAGCACTCGAGTTTAATAGATTACATTGAAAGGAAATAATTTAATACTATTTTAAGCTTAATTATAAGCAAAAATTGCTACAAAATATTTATACATAAAAAAATGAGATAAAGCTCCGTGCTGTAACAGAACGCCAAAATTTTGACGTTTGCCAAGTTGTATGTGAGTTGTCAAAAAATGTCAGCCAGCAAGGAAAATAACCTTGTTCAAGCTTATATTGAATTAAATAAGTTTTGCCAAAGCAGTGACTATGATAGAGCGTTAAAAACAACTGGGAAAAGTAAGTTCTACAATTTTCAACCATTGATTCATAGATTTACTTACATGAGCAGGTCTAAATTGGAAGTCGTCTCCTGTGGTTATCTACCTCTATCCATTCTCCAAATAATAGTAGTACAAAGTCTAAAACATTATTGCTGCTGAGTATCTTTAATAAATATAACATTTCTTTACTGAAATAAGATGTCACTGAAGTATATTTGTTGTTATTTAGAAATTAAGGACATATTTATTATTCCTACTGTAAACTCGGTAAATTCGGTTTTATTAGCTTTAATTTACTCTCTTATTCTGGCTAGAGTTTAATTAGAGTCAGGAAATACAATAGCGCAATGGAAAAAATACTAGCAGCAATATTGTTATTGTCAGAATATAAATACTACAAAGTGAAATTTGATTCCAGTCTTGCAAATTGCTCCTAACGAGCAGAAGGCGTTCCACTGCAAAGTGGTGTGCTTCCTACAACTTCATAACTTCAAGGAAGCACTAGCAGTACTCTGCAATCCCAAGAACGCCTCCCTGGCCGCAGATCTGGTATTTGAGAAGGCATACGCTCAGTACAGGCTCAACTGCCCCAAGGATGCTCTTCAAACTGTTGATAGTGTGCCGGAGTTGACACCAGCATTGAAAGAATTAAGGTAATGTATAATTCTTTTATGTGTTTCTACTAGTCTTATTTGATTTATAATTTCACATAATTTCTTCTTTCTCTTATTGTATTTCATATTTATCCAGTTCTAAACAATACACAAACTCTTTTTAACTCTCTCTTAATTTTAACTAAAAAATAGTTTGTATACCTTTTTCTAATTACTTTTAAAGTGCAAGAGAGGCCAGAAAAGAGACACCACTTACGGGAACTAACATAAGTGCTAAATATTATTTTTTTTAAATTGACATTAAACTGTAAAACCCACAAAAATCTCTTTCCTTGACTATCTTCCACTACTGTTGTTCATAATAATCAACACCTGAGTGACAAATGCTAGCAGTGCCACCTCACAATAACGATACAAACTCATAGGCTTCTCAGCACCATTTTTCAACAGTATTGTCGTCTCACATTTTGCTTTGTTTTGTAAATCCAGGGCTCAAATATTGTATCGTCTAGAGCAGTACCAGGACTGCTATAATCTTTACCGAGAAATAGTGAAGAACACCAATGATGAGTACGAGGATGAGAGGCAGGCCAACATGGCAGCAGTTGTTGCCAACTTAGCTGCAATCAATCCAGTGAGTGATTTATCTTATAACTAATCTCTATCTAAACTGAAAAAACACTTTAGTACCTAAATAGTTCACTTTAGTACCTAAATAGGTAAAAATAGGTCAATTAAAATTTTATTTGTGTTGAGATTTTTCATTGCTGTCCAATCAATATAGTAATAAATCCAAATAAATATAATGTCAAATAAGATAGGAAAAGTATCAAAGCATATTCAGAATTGAGAATTCTGAGTGAATGTTGCTAGCAATAATATTGAAATAACTTTATAATGCATACGGCTAAGACACATTGCCTGCAAATGTGTTCCCTGATCACTGTAATCTGGACATCTTCAAGGCTAGAGTGAATACCGCAGCTAAACAATACTCTTTTAAATAGTATTGTTTCTGCCGGTGAGTAAGGTCTCCAGTGCTCCATGGGGTGGGGGGGAACCAATGCATTTGCCTTTTTGCTGCCAGAGCAATGTGTTTTAGAGGTGGGCATTTGGCGATACTCTTGGTGTTGCTAATGTCTATAGGCAGTGGTGACCACTTACCATCAGCCTGCTTGCCTGTTTGCCTATTGTATGAGATAAAAAACAAGAATAGGCTGTACTTAGACAGGCATGCTCCTTCTTCGGCTGCATCATCACTTACTGGTGGTATGGTGAGATGGTCAAATGCCTAGATAGCCTAATTAAAAGAAATAATTTTGAAGGCTGTTTGTTTTCCATAAAAAAAATGTAACTATATACATACCACTTCCAGTCAGCCGATATACCTCAATTTGAAGAGACTACATATGAACTGTCATATAACTGTGGCAGCGCATTGGCCATGCGTGGCAAATATTCAGAAGCATTACCAACGTTGAAACGGGCAGAACAAGCGTGTGCTGAGAGTGTCATTGAGGATGGGGGGACTGAAGAAGAGGCTAAGGAGGAGGCAGCTATCATCAGGTTTGGATGATTTTATGGTTTATTTATACTTCACATTTAAAAGTAAACTTTATGAAGTTGGCTATGTAACTTGTGTCTTTTTGTAATCTTTTTTTATGACATTCATAATACAAAATATTCAGAAGTGTAATATGATTTGGCGTTTCAAACAACCCACCATAAAAATGGGTATAGGTAATTAAAAATCGAATGATTTTTTATGTCTTACAGTACGCCTACAGTCAAGCGAGCCACCTGAGAGAAAGTGGAAGTAGCTATACTATCTTTTTCAAAACATTACATTACATTGTTCATTTGATAAAAACCTCTCCCGGACTTACAGTCTACATCCTATGTGTACATGCAATGTAAAGGAGTCTATCTATGCACATGATAACTGTACAGCGACATAAATTTTTTCTCCATATAAAAATAAAAGGATCCACCCCCAGGGTGCAGCAAGCGTACTGCCTCCAGCAAATGGGGAAAGAAAAGGAAGCAGCCACCATCTACCAGGCCGTGCTGAAAGACAAGCCCAGCGACCAGGCGCTCGTCGCTATCGCCAGCAATAACCTCGTCGTTATTAACAGGTACTCCGAGCATTTGAAAGTTTTACCCTTCGTAATTTATGGTATGGTGAAAATATGTTTACCTAAAGTTTATAACAGGCCGCTGTTAGGCTTGAAACTTCTCAACATTGGTGGAGGATTCTATCCTATATTTTACACGGAAGGAGTCCTGTATGGATGATGGACCAATGCTTCATCTATTCCTTCCACCAAGCGTGTTCCGGTTTGAGGGATAAGGTAGCTAGCGCAATTATAGCCACGACGCATTTCATCTTATGGCTAGTTCACATTGGTCAAGGACAGTGGCGAGTGACAGAAGGCCACTTGCAAGCCAAGTTGACTCAGTACTGTCCGATCGGTTGACACCGGTGTAGTTGCCCACTTGTCAACTTCGCTAAATACTTGACCAATGTAAACCAGCCATTAGTCCTCACATTGACAAAGCACCTGCGGTTCTGCATTTTTGTTACATGAAACTTGAATGCTTGAAGTGTAGATGTTATGAGTGATAGTTGCCGCTTTTGAATTGCCAACTCACTCGCTCGCGAATAGCACCGCCAATGGAGCGAGCGAGATGAAGTCGTAAAACTATCGCAAATGCCATCGTAAGAGTTATAGTCCATTCGCGTTAAGACAATTGTGAATAAAGGTGTTTTCACAGTGGAGTAAAAAATTCAAAAATTTTTTATTTAAAAAATATTAAGTTTATTAATGGATAAAAATCAACTTAATTGTCTCAAATTAAAAACAAGGTCAAGGATGTCCCATGGATATGTATTCGTATTTGCTGTTTATTCCATCCGTCCAGGTATTCATTTTTATTATTTTCTGCCGTCATCTGGTAGAGGGGCGGGGCTAGAATGGCATAAACGATGATTAACGATTTTCTTATCGCGAATGAACTATAGGTGTCAACAGGCCGACGACAGGTCTTGATGCCTTCAAGGCTACAGTGAATAGGCTGTTCCAAGACGGCCATGCTCCATCTTCGGCCGCATCGTCACTTACCAACGGGTGAGATGGCGGTCAAATGCCTGTCTTGTATAATATAAAAAGGAAGACAAGGCCCCAGGTGGGCTGCCAGTTCGTTTGTCACCATATAGTATAAAAAAATCTGTTCCCGGCCAGGGACGGCAACGTGTTCGACTCCCGCAAGCGCATGAAGGCGGCCTCGGCGGACGCGCTGGAGCACAAGCTCAACTCGCGGCAGCGCGCCGTCATCACCTACAACCAGGCCATACTGGCCATCTACTCTAATCAGGTACGTTATTCTTGAGGCTATTTTGCCATCACCCCCTGTGTTTTAAGGTACGGTGTATGTGACAGTATTTTCAGGAAAATCTACCATTTACATTGCTTTAGGAATCCCCTAAAACTTAATAAACGAATCCCCTAAAAAATAAAAATAAAAAATCCACATTGTAGTAATAGTAGACGTTCATAAGACCCACAAAACATTGGTCTGCCCGTGCACAGCCAGGCCCAAAAAAAATATTTTTAATGTCCTAATTTTTTACTTTTCGTATCGATAATGTTCACATATCCTCGTGTGGGACATCCTTTTGGCAGTTTCGCTTTTCAGTCACTTTTATTTTTTGTGACTACAATGTGGCTGGAATGCTGTGGGTCACAGTCTATAAGGGGTGTGGTGTAATCGGGCACTGGAGCCTTTTTTACCATCTATTTTGACACACAGATAGTCTATTTAGCAATTATCGATATCTTTTTATTACACGAGTTTCTGATATCTGTATTTGACAGGAAAGGGTGTGGTAATATTACAGCCAGTTCAATATTTTATCTGCCAGATACAGTATTTTTTGTAAGCATGGTTAACGAGTAATTTTACTGGTTTTAGAGTAAATCTGTAGATATTTCAATTTGTACGCCGAAAGGCAGATTTATATTGTATTTTACAACAAGAATTCTTACCTCTTCTTCTTCCTTCCCGCTATCCCATCTCCGTGCGGTCGGGAGTGGGCGATTCTGGGCTGTCTCTGCAGTGATGATGAGGTTCTTTAGGTCGTTGTTGGCGTTGGACCACCATGTTTTTGGTCAGATTTTGGTCTACCTCTTCCTCTCGAAACAACAATTCTTACTTGTATTCCACAAATAAATCTATTCTATTCTATTCCCCAGCCGGACTTCTGCAAGCAATGCTGCGTGAAACTCTGTCGAGAGTTTGGCGACGAACGCCGCGCCGCCATCGTAGAAGCTGCGGCTCTTGCCAAGGACGGGAAGACGGCGCAGGCCTTGGCGGTGTTGGCCAAGAACGCCGCCCTGGGGGACACCCGGCCCTTGGCGGGTGTGCAGATCACTCTTGCGCAGGTTAGTGCAGTTAGAGACTTGGGTGCTATAGTCCATTCGCGTTAAGGATAGTGAGTGAAAGTGTTTTCACTAAGGAGTAAATATTTTTATTTTTAAAAAGATTAAGAGTATTAATGGATGATAATCAACTTAATTGTCTAAAATTGTAAATTAAGTCCTGGATATCCCTTTACTTAGCAGCCAGTCTAGTACAAGGTGTCTCAAAAGAAAGTTTATATTTAGTGGATCGATTAAAAAAAAAGTAAGCCCTGTATCGAAAAAATGGTTATTGATTATTTAAATACACAATTTGGGAATTTATTTCTTAAAAATAATATCGTCCAAATGTAGACCCTCGCGTTCGCGGCACTCATTTAATCGAACAGTAAAATTACTTATGACGGCTCGGCAGGTGGTCTCAGTGATGGCTGCCATTTCGTGACGGATATTTTCTTTCAAACGCGCCAGGAAAGTCTGTTTATTGGCGAAATAGATTTAAGATAACCCCATAGAAAAAAGTCCATAGGGGTGCAATTAGGACTGCGTGGAGGCAAATTTATGTCACCTCTCCTGGAGATCAATTTGCCCGAGAAAATTTTACGAACTCGTGGCAGAGATGTATTGGACGTGTTGAGAGATGTTTGGTTATAGTCAGGAAAGTTTTGCAGTTCAGGCACCAAGAAGTCGTCTAACATCTCCACATAACGCTCTGAATTCACTGTAATTGCACGCCCCCTTTCGTCTTCAAAAAAGTAAGGGCCGATAATTCCTCGCGCCGACATCGCTGCCCATACGGTCACTTTAGGCAAATGAAGGGGTTTCTGATGCTTGCGTTTCGGATTCGTTGCACTCCAGTAGCGGCAATTCTGCTTATTTACGTGTCCATTAAGATGAAAATGAGCTTCATCCGAAAACAAAATGTTGGTAAACGTTGAAAAGCTCTCAATTGCCTGATTTACAAAGTCAAGCCTCTGACTGGCATCGTAGGGCTTTAATTCTGGCACCAATTGAATTTTGTAGGGGTGCAGCTTTAGATATTTGTGCAAAATGCGGTGTAATGATGATCTATGCACTTCCGAATTGAAAGGTTCGGGTCATCACGAACAGACTGATTAACACTCTCCACGTTTTCTACCGTTCTTGATGACCTTGGTCGCCCGGATTTTGGTTTTTCCAGCGTTGTACCGGTCTCTTAAAACTTTTTGACCCATTTTCGAATAAGAGGAATGCTTGGCGCATCATTTGAGCGGCGAAAACCTCGAATACTGCAAGAATATCCTACGCGCTACAGTCGCCGAATCACCGTTTTTGTAAAACTCTCGCACGTACAACGCGCGGTCTGCTCCTGAGAAACGCTCCATAGCGACTGAATTCCCAAGAGCCAGGCTACCGATTGACATAACCTCCGCGCCCCTCGGATTCGTTGCGTTCACGCAGTAAACTAAATAAATATAAACTTTCTTTTGAGACACCTGGTATTAAGACTTTCGTGGTATAAATAATAGTGGTTGTGTCCCGGTTTGAAGGATAAGGTAGCCAGCGCAATTACGGGCATGAGGCATTTCATCTTAGACACAGTGACAATGCAATTGCGGTTCTGCATTTTTGTTGCCTGTAACCTAAACATGAATCGCAAATATTATGAGCGACAGCTACCGCTTACCATCAGGCGGGCTGTCTGCTCGATTGTCGCTGAGTAGTATAAAAATAAGCTTTTATAATGAATTATATGTTATCCCAGGGCGACCGCAAAACAGCCATAAAGCTGCTAGAAGACAGCGAGTTCAAGTTCCGGGCCGGCGTCGTGGCCGCGCTCTGCACCCTGTACTGCGCCGAAGGGGACTTGGAGCGGGCTTCGCAACTGTTCACCGAGGTCGCGGAACATTATAAGGATGATCAGGTATGGTACACGTAGCTTCGTATTTTGAAAAAAAAGGAACCTTTGTAGGATCACTCGGGCGTCCGTCCGTCCGTCACAGTAAATTTTCTTCGAACTTACTGGATTTAACTGCTTTATTATAAATTATTATTAGATTTTAATTTGCCTTTTTGACGTTAAATATGAGTATATGTCTCTTAACATTTTGCGTATGTTTTATAAAAATTTACTAAGTCGTTTCCTACCTGGAGGAGCTCAAACTTGGCATGCTTTGAAATGTATTTCTTTGATTTTTAGAAAACAGGTGGCCTTAAGTTATTGGTGTAGTATATTTTTAGAACCGGCTGTTATAGCCCTTTCATTTGATATTAAAAAAATATAGCTTTCTGAAAAAAATTCAAATTTCATACCAAAAGTTTATGACGATATCTGCTTCACTATGGGATTATTTTTAAGAACTACCTCTCAAAATAATTGTTTTAATCTAAAATATCCATGTACTAAATGGCTATTCTGTACGTCGATGTGCGATTTTTTAAAATCGTAGCCCGGCTTCTATAATGTACGGAACCTATCGTACGTGAGTCCGACTCGTTATCTACGGAACCTGTCGTATACGAGTCCGACTTTGGCGATTTTTGTTTTTCTGCAAAGTCGTCAATATAAGAATGTTCCGCACTTCCAGAAAAGCGAGCTCCGCGCCCTCTGGCGAGCCGCCGCCGCGCTGCACGGCCGCGCCGGACAGCCGCGCCGCGCCGCCCGCGCGCACGAGGCCCTCGCCAACCTGGCGCCGGGGGACAAGCGCGGCTTGGCCAGGCTCGTCAAGGCCTTGGCGGCCGCCGACCCCGCCCGGGCCAAGAAGCTGGCCAAGGATCTGCCGCCGGTTGATCAGTTGGAGGTGAGGATGGGGTTTCTAATGGGTAGGGCGGTGAAATATAGGAGGTATGGGTACGATCACCATTCATCATATTGCCTACTATAGGTCATTCGCGTTAAGAAAATAGTGGGTAAAGGTGTTTTCATAGTGGAGTAAAAATTCACACAATTTAAATTTCAAAAAGATTTGCAGGCGGACAACGATGACTTATTTTCTTATCGCGAATGAGCTCTTTTGCCCAACTGACCATTTTAAATGACCTCAATAGTGTATAAATTGTAATACTACAGACAGGCCAATCTGTATCTCTGGTTTTACTCAGCCGAATTAAATGAAACACAGCTTTTACCCCAAACTGAAAACCCCATCAAAATCAATTTTTGCGTGATACGTAAACGGCCAAAATTAAAAAAAAATGTTTGCTTACGTCTCAGTATTTTTTCTGAAATACCTTCAATATACAGACACAGCTTTTTACAGTTTTATAAAAGAATAAATAGATTATTGGTCTTATTCGTAATAAGTTATGGTACGTTTATAAACATGCCATATTATGGTTCTTAAAAATCATTATTCGCTAACATGGCCGCCGTCACACAAACAACTGTATTTATTCGCTTAGCGATTGATTGTGATCTGTGATTCTTGACTCGTATCCTAAAGATAATAGGAAAAGGCATACATCCATACAGCCATGACTTCCATAATTTTCTTGGGATCTCCGTTTTGATAGCCAACAGCACCTTTAACTTTTTTTAAACTTTGCTACAAGCGATTTTATGTTTTTGGCTATAAATTCATCAGAGCGACAACATGATGATGCCAATCTGTGTTTTATCAGACCTTTAGCCAATAGGGGTTTATGGAACGTTGATGAATAAGGAATTTTAAAATACATTGTAAAGGCCTAATGAAAGTTCAAACCTACTATAAGGTATTTTTATGAGTAAGACCGTAAACATTTCCCGATCTTCCCCGCAACAGAGCAAGATCGACATCGAAGCGCTGGAGTCGTCCAAGTGGATGATGGGCGCCAAGGTCGTCAAGAAGACGCAGCAGAGCAAGCAGGAACAGTCCCCTGGGTGAGCTCACACATTCATCCATCCAAATACAATCCACAGCTGGAGCCTATCCTTTGATGACCACTTTCCATCAGGGGGCCCACTTGCTTGGTTGCCTACCGAATGATATAAAATAATTGTGTCATTTAGCAGGACATACGAGACATATTATCCTCCTATAAAGCATAGTCATTGTTGTTTGAACGTCGATATCGTTTCGTTGTTGTTGTTTTTTTTGTTAGTAATGTTTAGCCCCCTGGATTTAAGTACAGTCATGCAACTAATTAGCTGACCCCTTACTCCATATTGTCATATGGATTATCATAAGGTCGGGGGGTCAGCTAATTAGTTGAGTGACTGTACATATGGGCCATGACTGATCACGCAGTCTTCGTAGTGGCCTTCGCTGGACCAAACAAAGCCATTGCCGGCATACTTACCTACTCATTGTCGATTATTTCTTTATTACTTTCTATAAGCGTATCTTTAATGTACCAGTGTAATTTTTATTCAATGTACCCTTATCACAATAATATTTCTAAAACAGAGCATTTACATATTATTCCTAGTAGTACCTACCTAGTCCTAGTACAACTTAACATTAGGTTAAAGTAGGTTCCACTTACATTACATTGAACAAAATTTACTTCAATTTGTTGTATGTATTAATTAATCAATAATAATTATTAATTGTAATCTTTGACCCCTCCGCAGCACCCCGGGCTCCGAGCTAGGTCAGCAGAAGAAGGCGGCTCGCAAGCGGAAGACCAAGCTGCCTCCCAGCGCAGACCTCTCCAAGCCGCCCGACCCAGAGAGGCGAGTAGACTGCTCTATTTTATAGTTCACTTACTAAACAATAATGCTTTTGTCATGTTGTTTGCTATTTCTAGACGGGTAATGAGCCGTTTTTAAGACTAGATTCCTAAAAATTCGCATAGGTGGCGCGCTCTAGCGACGCGAAACATTGTTTTAATCTCGTGGCTGTAGGGTATTCATATTTATATTTATTTCGATGCAGTTTTTTTTATCTAATAATTCAAGTGTTTGGGATGTTAGTGCACAGTGGGGCTCAACTCGGTAGCACTTCAGCAAATAAAAAAACTGGAATTTTAATGCGTTAAATGTCTTGACAATGAATGACAGTTTACGTATGGTTAGCCATACAAGAACAATAGCCCCATATAGTCAAAAAATTATAACAATATTTCGTCCTCAGAGCGCGCCATCTGTGGGATTTTTAGGAAGCTAGTCTTGAAACACAAACTAACAGCACTTTTATTATTCTTAATCATTAAAGCCTAATTCGATAATCCAACAACAAGATACACTTAAATATATGCCTATTTAGATAGGTAATATTGTGCACGAAGAGATTTCTTTTAGAAATATGTACCGCCTGTTGTGCCATTTATTACTTTGCCTGTTATTCACTATATATTTCCTGTATAATAAACTGTTAAATAAATGACTAAGGTATGACAAGACGTTTATATGTGTCGTAATTCCAGATGGCTACCCAAGTACGAGCGCACGGCGTACCGCAAGCGGCGCGGCGTGCGGCGTGACGTCATCAAGGGCAGCCAGGGGATGACCACCACCGCCACCGACCAGTAGTCAGTATACCAATCACACAGACACACACACACACGTACAGACTTGTAATTAGTCAGTATATTCGTTTTTGATTTATAATTTTTTTGCGTAAAAGCAGTACTAACCGTTGTGTAGTGTCCGACCGAAGCTTCGACTTCGGTCAACTTCGGCCAAAAAAACCACCTTCGGCTTCGACCCGAAACCGAAGGTTTCGCCGAAGGTGGTTTCCCTTATTTTTTATCATCATGATGATTTAAATTATTTTTCCATATAGAAAGCTTTGGCCATAAATTGACCTTCGGTCGTACACTACCGTGGTGACAAACACAATATGTGTTATGGAGGTATAGTGAAGAACCACGAGAGTCATCGCAGCCCATCACAGTTCACTGCAGGACATTAGGGCCTCTCCCACGAAAGGGAAAGTTATTTCCATAATCTCCACACTTAGCAAGCTAGGGTTGGAGATCGCAGTGTTATAAATATAACAATGGAAAACGCTGCTGCCCATTTCCCAGCCTACGGAGACTCTTAGATCTTTTGTCTCGAAAACATTAATCGCCTCGTACAACACCCACAAGTGTAAGGGGTTAGTACTATTTCATTTAATACCACAAATGTGGCAAACAAGCTTATGGCCTGCCTGATGGTAAGCAGTCACCGCAGCCTATGGGCGTTTGCAATACCAGGGGATCACTCACGCGTTGCCGACCCCGTAAAAACCATTTGACCCCTTTCTTGAAGAACTCCATGTTGTACTCTCCAGGGAAAACCTCTCCAGGTAGTTCATTCCACAGCCTTAGTGTGCGGGGGAGAAAGTTTCTTTGGAACCGCACAGTTCACGTCCAATTTGGCTCCAAGGTGTGGGGATGAACTCCCTGTCGGTGGCGAGCGGTGCGATGATAGAATGGAGCTATTCTTCTCTGCCGGACACCACATCATATTTAAATTAATAACATAATAAATTCTGTTGACGACCTGAGTGGTTCAGTTGGTTAACAACATGCCGGTCGCCACGCAGAGGTTCCGGGTTCGATTCCCGGCCGGACAGAAATTAAAATGATGAATTTTAATTTGTGTTGCGTGTGCAACTAGGTGTTGTATGCATAATAAGTACGTATAAAAAAATATATAAGTAGTTTATCTGTTTTCTGGGACCCATACAGCTTTGCTTACTTTGGGGCTTTGTGGCGCTGTGTGAGTTATCCAAGTATATTTTTGACGTGATAACGTCTTATAAATCGATGGAGCCGGCTGCACGCACGAAAAAACATGACTCATGCGTCGTTACCGTCGTTACCTCGCTCTGAGGCTTCGGCACAATCGGCCTCCGCGTTCGGCAGCGTTCGACATCTGTCTCTCTCCTACTTGAGTGAGCGATGCGTCCGAGTGGACAGCTGCTATACAATCATACATTTACATGTTTTCGTCAAGTATGAAGTTATGACGTTATCACGTTCAACTATCGTCAGTAACGACTTTACAGACAACCGTTTTTTTTTTTATACCGCTAAGGTGGCAAAACAAAGCTATATAACATGAATATCTGTTTCCCAGTGACATGAGCAAGCAGCAGCCGGCGCCCGCCGCGGCCGCAGCAGCCGCCGCCAAGAGTCCACGCGTGGAGCCCAAGTCGGGCGAGAGCGCGTGGCAGCGGAAACAGCAGCAGAAGAAGAAGGGGAAGGGCAGGAAGTGGTAGGGGGGAATCATAATATGAAATTAAATTAAAATGAAAAACTGATGAGCGGGCTTCATTTTATTCCATTTCATTTCATTTCGAATGTTAATAATAAAGCTTTGTATATCTGAGTTTGGGTTTTATTTTGTTTGTTTGTTTGTTTTTTTTTTCAGTTGTAAATACAATTGAAAAAATTTTCCAGCCTACCCCACCTGTGGGACTCGGGCATGAGCTATAGTTTTTCTCAAAATTGAATGTGGTTGCAACGGAAACGGGTCCGGCACTAACGTAGTAACCTAATTTTATGCGAAGTCAGCATCAAGCAATTTTTTTAGATAGCAGTTACTGTAGCCTAATGGACGTTTGGAAACTCTTAACTAAAGAAACATCCTAAATCTATCTAGCCATTCTTGAGAATGGCTAGATAGATTTAGGATGTTGCTGAAGAGAATCAACACTGAGGAAGTCAAAACTCTTGTAGTCCACACTGGTCCTAGCGTTTACCAAGGTGCTGTACTGAGCCCTTCTTTGATATGTCGGCTGAAAATCCTAACGTGCATATATGGCTCGAGGAACACACTGATGACACCGCACTGGAGGCTTAGGCGATCTAGATATCAGAATAAATGCATAGAGAAAAAGTAAGTCAATACTATTACAGAAAAGGTTTCAAGCTGAACACGGCTGGCTGCAGTGGGGATCTTAAAACCGTCCATATAGAGAATTAAGCTGTTAATTACCTAAATTCAAGTACATTCGATCCGTGATTTGGAGCTCACTTGTGACACTAAAATCTCAGTCAAACTCAAAGGACTTGCATATAAGAATTGTCCGGCATTGATAGACGAAGCATGTTTACGAAATCCACGCCAAAGAAATGTAAATGCTGCACTCAATGTGCGGTGGTTGGTAGTTAGGTACACTTATAACATCGTACGTAATAAGTAAATCCATGGTAGCTTTGTTGTGACATGGTGTCCTGATTACTGGGCAATGTGAACCAGAAACAGTGTTATTTCTTTTCCACTTTGCCCGATCTTCGGCAACTCCGCGTCGTAGGCGCTCTCGCATCCGACTCGGCGATGTCAATCCATCGCCTCTTGGGTCTCCAGCGAAACCTATTTTCTGATACCGGCAGGTTTAGATACTTATTTCCCAATATCCCTGGGGCTTATGCATTAAGCGACCAAACCATTGCAAGCAAGCCTTTGGAACTTATCCGCGATGTACCGCACGCTAAGGCGAATGTACTCGTCATGCACTTGCGTAACTCCTCACATCCACCGCAGCATTTTCTTTTCGTTGGCGTGGAGTTCGCGGACGTGCTTCGTCGGCGCTTGCCATGTCTCGTAGCCATTGAGCATCACAGGCCTAATGATGATCCTGTGTACAAGCCCCTGGAGCTTGATAGGGTTTTAGGGTCTGATAAATGTTTGTTGGTTTGTGCTATGCGAAATAGATAATGGGGGGTTTGTGCTATGCGAAATAGATGTCACTGAAAAGGTCAGGGGCAGTTTGAAAACCAGTGCTGCAGGGCGTTTAGCCCTCAGCGTAAATTGGGAGTGTGCCGTTCCACATAAAGGTTTTTTAATATAATTTTTACCTAGGTACAAATTTCTAATTCGTATTTTCATAAATAATTTTTTAAGTATGGTAATTTAAGACTGCTGTGTTGAAAAATTAAAAGAGACTGATTGATATGGCTGCAGTGAGCACACGTCATTTCGCTCCAGCTGTAAAGATACGGGACTTGACATCGAAGCGAATATCTCCGCACTTGTACAGCACAGGCCGATTTTAGAATTAATACTAACTTGCATTCAGTTTTTTTTAAACTCGTACACAACCGGTTGAATATTTGGTTGAATATTTTTAAATATTGTAAGTGGTTTTACTAAAGTAGTTGATAGTGCATGAATAAATTATTATGTCATTCAGTAGTCTACTCTGATTCCAATGATACCACTTGTGGTATTTAATAGAATTTTCAGAAAAATAAAAAAAAGTTGGCTTGCCCATTACTTTATCACAAAAATAAAAATAGCTTTTCTGATTTTATATTTTATTAGAATTATTAATAGCGAACAAATAGTATGCTTACATAAAATTATCGCTTAGCATTTTTTCTCTTCGCCTTTCCAGGCCTCTGGTTCTTCTGCTTAGAATTAAAGGTATTTTTAAAGTTTCCGGCATTCTTGGAGTTAAAATTATTTTTTAAATTCCCAGTACTCTTTTTAGAAGAATTGAAACCCTCCATTTGATTGGATGACTCCCTAGTGTTCATTTTGGAACCTTTCTTTTTGCCTCCAAAACCAAACTTTGTATCCTTGAAGGACCTTTTCTTTGATAGTTTATTCTGGGCCCCTTTGCCCTTCTTTTGCTGTCCTTGGCCCTTATTATCTTCTAGGAAGTCTAAATCATCAGATTTTCCTTTTCTCACTCTCTTTAATTTTTCTAACATTTCCTTTTTCTCGGCAGCCTGTTTTAACCTTGCATCGGTCTGGAACAATAATTTTTAGTTAATACCACATTCAATTTTATTTAGTCGTAACTTAGTAGTTAGGCGCTGTCCTGTACGACCATGGTCGTGCGACGGGCGGTTTAAAGGTATCCTATTGGTCGGCGACGTAAATCATATGACTATGGACGCACGACTGCTGCCAATTAGGACAGCGCATTAGGCAGCGAGGGGGTCCATTACACCTCAGTTAAGAAAGTAGATTCTGTATATCCGTACCTGCACTCTCTTCGCAGTTTTCTTCTGGTCACGCAGCTGGCGAACCTTCTCGGTGCGCGCCTGCGCCGCCTGCTTTGCGAGCAAGTTTTTGCGAACCTTCTGCATGTGATCGTCGGTCTTCGCCATCTCAGCGAAGTAGTCTTCTGGCCTGTACAATCATGCAAGAAAAGTTATTCATCAGTTTTGACAAAACTACCCGTGTAACCAAAATATACCTATGGTTGAGACTGTTAACACTTTCGCTGCAGTAATCGGCGATACGCGTGTGCACACGACTACCTGGCCGGTCTATATAAAACGCGCGCTACACTAGTTAGCACTGCTGTACACTCTCTGGTACTTGAATCAGCAGGGAAGGTGTTAACTGTCAGAATATCAGTGGAAGGGAAAATCAATGCGGGGCACTGGAGCATAAACTTTGAGATAGGTGACAACAACCCATGGTGTATTTAAGATTACATGATTATCAAATAAATACAAGGATAAACATTGGAGAAGTTACCTGAGGCTGGTTAGTTATATTTTTTTGTTTACCTAAGATGATAAAAGATGGCAAGAACATTTAAAAAATGAATTTCATAATACCTTCTTGTAGGAATATTTAGTTCCTTCAGCTTCTTGATGCCTTCTACTACAGCTGCCTGTGCCTGTCTGTGTATAAGGTTTTCTCTCTTGAATTCATTGAGCACTGGATCTTGAGCAGCGTCATATGTGTTATTTCCCCTTGTGTTTTCTTTTACATTTCTGAAAATTTAGACTTATTTTTATTACTTACTAGGCCTGGGGTGACTTTGTATGCATGTTGTACTACCTCTACCCTTACCCTACCCTACTCTACACAGACCCCAACCCTTCCCTACCACTACTATACCCTACACAAACTCTACCCTACTCCACTCTACATCTACTCCTACCCTACCCTTCACCCTTCACCTACACTACCCTTATCTATCCTTTTTTCTTGTGTACAACCCACCCCCATATATAAGCAAATAAAACAGAAAAAATTATTCAAATTGGTCCAGGCGTTTCTGAGTTATAGCGAAACAAACGGACAGCAATTGATTTTTATGTGTATAGATAATTGTAAGCAGATTTGCTGAGACATGTGTATGTAAATTTCTTTGTAGTCTACAAGCTGCATGCGGACATAATTTACCACTAATATCATGATCAATATCACATCGACTCCCTAATTATTAATATTGTATAGATATTATTGTTACCGATACTAGAAGTAACAACCAAAACTGTTGAAACTAATTCTTTCGTTAAGTACAGTAGAACGCTGCTCCCATCAGGCCATATAAACACTAAGGATATGGCATAAAAGTACTGTAAACTGAAGAACCAGTATTGGCAACTTCAACTTTTACACAAATTAATGACACTATGAAAAACGAAAGCAGGAACTATACTATAGCAATACGCACTTCCTCCTCTGTGCTGTTTCTTGAATCTGAATGGCAATGTCTGGAGCCATTGGAGCCACTGCTGTAACCATGTCCAATGTTTCTACCCATGGTAATTTTAATTTAAACTCTGATAACTTTGCTTTTATGTCTGCTACATTGTTCACGTGTTTCTTCGCCTCTTTTTCTATTATTTCGTTGAGTCCTGGCTTTAACAATCCCTTAGCAAAGGCTTCCTGAAGCTGAAAAACCAAATTGGTGTCAAAATACTTGTATACAACAGAAAAGTGTAAACTCATATCGAAATATAGAATTTGTACCTCTTCATCAGAGTCCACATCCGTGTCGCTGTCGTTCATAATGAAATCAGTCATGTTTTATCGTTTATTATAATAATATAGAAACATACAAAACATAACCTTATTTATAACCTCTTTTCACCACCTCATGTCAAGCATGACAATCACAGACTAACTAGCTGGATCATAGACTGACTACGTATTTGACATAAAAAAGACAAACAACCATAAACTATCGGATAAATAAGGGGAAGACAGAGGTGACCACAAATTAGTAATGCTGCATCCACATTGGGACTTAGAGAGCACCGATTACACCACCCTACATCTAGTGCACTAGAATAGGACCACGATAAATAGGAATCTGTTTTAAGAAATCACTGTATAAATAGTGTATGGCAACTTACGCAAGTTGTTATAACGCCATAGAAAATATTGATAAATTGTTTATTTTCGTGACTTAAAAAAAAAAATTAATAATGAAAAAAACAATTATTATTAAAAAAGAATGGTACAAAATTTTCAACATGATTAATAATTTCGACACACTAAAAGTAAAAGTTCATGCTAAGACTGACCAAATTGCTGAAAAACTTCTTGATACTTATTACTTACCGATATTTCAATATTTTTTTTACTCAATCACATGACATGTTTATCATCATCCGAGCAGTCAATCCCGACTTCTACCAGGGTCCACTTTCCTACTGATCCTTCTCCACTTTACCCGATATTAGGCATCCTCACTTCGTAAACCGGTGGCTCTCGCGTTCGATTCGGCGATATCAATCCATCGCTTCTTGGGCTTCCCGCGGGACCTGTTCCCCGATACAGGTAGGTATAGGCACCTATTTCCCACGTACCACTGGGGCTTACGTAATATGTGACCAAACCAGCGTGCCTCTTCAATTTTATCAATGATCTCTCACGCCAAAGCTGCCATTAAACTCAATTGCATCAAAATGGCGGCGTACAATCGGAGATCAGCGGTACAGCTGCGGGTGACAGCCGTGAGCTCCGGCCATTTAGCCCAAGTCGCATAGATTCTGGACCTGACGTCGGGGCCGATATCCGCCTTTGTACTGTAATGTGCATGAAGTTTTAAATAAATACATAAATAAATATCGCCAGAATTATGCAGCACGTATCCAAAGTAATTGAAATTCCCTATTCCCTATTCGGATGGTTTAATATCCGCGCTACAGCTAGCCATGTACTCTGTTTAGGCGACGTTCAGCTTCAAACCACCGTTTTCTAGTACTTCTTTCCACGTATTTACCCTGGTCTCTAGATTCTTCTAAGCTTGCTCACCATTGTGATCTCATCAGCGTACTTTATTAGCAAAGGAGGCGTGTCCAGAATTTCCGCTGAGAGGGCATCGAGCACAACGCAAAACAAGTAAAGGGTCAATACTGAACCCTGATGGGAAGGAATTAGTGTGGCACAGACTTTGATCTAAGAGCTCATCAAATTAGTTCCCGGGGGACACCGTCGAAAGCTCCGTTATTTTGCAGGTCGAGAAATACGTAATGTAGAGGTTGATTCCCACTGTAGTGGCACTCTTGGAGGACCCTGAAAGAAAAGGTTGAATCCACGGTGCTGCAAGCGGGCTTGAACACGTATTGGCAAATAGCTTATTCTTCATACGGGCCAGAGACCTCTCCACCTCATCAGGGGTAATCGGGCTTATCATACCAAAGTTTGCAGGGAGCTGTGGTCATCGCACGTAGTTGTTGGCCTTGTTAGGCAGTTCCTTGAAATAACAGCACCAACGGTCTTAGTTTGCATCTTGTGGTCTTAGTTGTGGGCAGGACGCCGACCGTGCCTCTTTTATGTGAACACATTTCGCCTCTAACGTATCGTAGAGCGTAGCCGGCTGGGCGAACCACACTTTTGCCACCGCCATTTCTGCTCGCCGCTTTGCTCCCAAGTACACCTCCTTATCCGACATTGAGTTACTTTAACGACGTTTGTCTGTAACTGCTTCCTGCACCTCGCTATTCCACCATCACGAATCCTTGTCAAATCTTCGGCCGCCTTTTGATATGCCAAGGACTGTTTGTCCAAATTTGATAATGGATTTCTGATGGAATGGATGGAAATTTCGCCCTTCGCACTCCAACCATGAACACCTGGCTCTTGCTTAATAGCCGGTTTGCAAGTTTCTGCCGTTGGCCGTCTTCTTGCTACTTACCTGGACGTCCATGACAAAGAGTCGATTCTGTGTAGTGAGGCATTCCCCTGTATATAATATCATACTGGGATACATGGCCGATGTTATGTCATCGGATCAGCAGTTAATCGATCTGTGATTGGAACGGGAATCCCAAGACATGTTATTAAAGGTTAAGGGCGTAAATTTTCTTAAAGGTTAATTTTCAGAAAGTCGAGTAATGACAATAGGAAACAATATATACAAATTTAAAAATATTTACGAATTATATATGTCGGAAGTTACCTATACTAACAATATAAGTGCAATGACTAGTAAGAAATCATGCCGAAAATAAAAATTTTAAAACCGTTCGAATCGAAGCCAGCGATTTAAAAATAGGGTGCATGGATACGTCGGAGCGCATATGTATTTTTTTTTTCGTTTCGACAATTCACACTGCGCCTTCTAGCCCTAAAGTAAGCAAAGCTTGTGTTATGGGTACCAGGAAACTGATAAACTATTTATATATTTATTAAATACGTAATTAATATACATATTTCTGCCCGGCCCGGAACTGAACCAGAAATCGAAGTTTCATGATAATTAGTATTGTAATAAAAAAGCTTTATTACAAAATATAATAGGACCACGCTTAGTCCGAATCGACTGACAGTAGTAGAAGTTATAAAATGTGGATATGGCAATAATCTGGGGATAATCTGTCCTTATCAGACCTTGTCAGTCCTTTTTGTAAACATTCAGATATTTGGCTTCAACTTGTTATTATTATTATTATATATTTATTCAAGTAACAGTGACTCAATTTGTTAGTATTATCACACCTTACTTACTAATGTTAGTAACAAGTTGAAATTTTATATATATTATTGCGAGCCACCTGGAAGTGTCCGCATCTATTTATAAATAAACAGTCCAATCTGTCCGCTATCATGCTGAGAACGGTGTTGGTGCTAGCCCGCATTCTGCTGACCAGCGCCGCGGCCCGCTTGCGCATCACGGTGTAGAAGCAGTCCGCGCGCGCCTCCGCGAACATGCCGGACGCACTGCAGTGACGGGGTAGCCTCAACATCGCTCTCAGTGCATTGTTATATTGTATACGAATAGAATCAAACGCCCTTCGCGTATGACTCACCCACAGGCTGCAGGTGTACAGAGAAGTGCAGAAAGCTCTAAACAACGTCACCTTCGCACTATTTGAGCAGCGTGCAAACCTGCGGGCAATCATGTTTGCTCTCACGCAGAGCGCTCTCCTTTCCCGTTCGATGTCAGCATCGTCCTTGAGGCTGGTCGTGACTATATGACCCAGATATTTGAATTTATCTACCTTTGTAAGGGGTACTCCATATAATTTTACAGGTGGGTACTCCGAGGGACGTCTCCGACCAGCCTCAAACACCATGTACTGACTCTTAAGTACATTATACTTGAGACCGTGAACACCGGCGTATGTCTCACAAATACTCAGCAGTTTTCTCATACCGCAAACTGACGCACTCAGCAGCGCCATGTCATCCGCGTAACTAATGTTGTTGACGCAGACTCCGTCGATATGGCAACCAACATGCAGGCTGCTGAGCGTTTCAATCAATCCGTTTACGTACAGGCTGAAGAGTGAAGGAGAGCTCAACCCCCCTTGCCTCACCCCACACTTCAGCCTGTACGGTTCAGACAACGTGTTTGCCCATTTTACACTATTGACCTGGTTCCCATACCAGAACTTAAAGATGTTGATAAGTTCCTGTGGGACATTTGTTTGTTTAAGTTTTTCCCATAGTTTGTCGTAAGAAACCAGGTCAAAAGCCTTAGACAAATCTAAGAAACAGGCAAACACCGGTGTATTTCGGTTCATATAATATCTGACAGCGTGCTTTAACGACAGTATTGCACTCTCTGTAGAGAGTCCCGGTCTAAACCCGAACTGATTATCATGCAAGTTTAAGTACTGGTTGAGATGTTTGTTAAGCATGCTGTCAAATACCTTGGAGATAACCGTAGCCAACGTAATAGGTCGGTAGTTTCCTCTATCAGACATATTCCCGGTCTTGTTCTTTACTACAGGCACAACAATAGATCTCATGAAATCCGACGGGAGATATGAATGACGTAGGCACAGTGTATACAACATTGACAGAACCCTGGAGATATGGGGTCCGGCATGCTGGAGGTGCTCTATACTTAGCCCGTCATGCCCAGGGGATTTACCTCTACGCATAGATTTTATTCCATGTCGCACATCCTTCGCTGTGAAGCTAATGTTTCCCGCTTGGTCGCTTGGTATTTCAGCACACTGCACGTCCAGCGCCGGCCCCAAAGAAGACTTTACAACAAACTGCTGTTTAAACAATTCGGCAATTTGTTTAGGGTCACTTTCCCCATCCACACTCACAGGGAGGCCAGGTCGAGTATTCAATTTGCTGGTACTTTTCCAAAAACCGCGAAAGTCTTTCTTGTCGTGCTGCGCCGCGATCATGTCCATTTTTATCTGGTCTTCATGATCTTGGCACCATTTGAGTTTCGACTTAAATATCTTTCTACTTAAAACCATGTCGTTATATACGCCCCCATACATAGGTTTCCCATTTAGTTTCCAAACTTCAAACTTCAATCTGAACTCCCTGTGCGCGTCTCGTACATGCCTGTTCCATCCAACTATTTTTCGTCTACTTACTTTCTTCCTAACAAAAGCAATAGATGCGGATTCCGTCAATGCCAACACAATATCACTATACAATTTATCAATAACACACCAGTGCTCACGATTGCCACAAAAATGGTCCGCGCATCCAGATAATTCCACGGGGAACTCCACCACTTTCAATCTAGCATGACACTCGTTACTGTATATGGCTATCTCTTCATTTGTGGGCTCACCCCATACTATCCTGTCGCGAACAGGTGGAGGCGGTTGTGATTTTTGCGACAATACACTCATGTTACAATCTACAAAAAGCGGAAAATGATCTGACCATAATACGTCATACTTAATATAAACATTCACTACCGAACTAATGGCTGACTGTGTAACAAGGCAGTGATCAAGCCATCTCTTACAGTTATGAGCCTCACTTATAAACGTGTATGTGTCAGATAACAAACCTAGATGATCGACATCTACACAGTTCCATTTCTGTTCACAACAAAAACATAAAAGTTCGTTATAAAATAATTCGTGAGGGTGGGCATTAAAATCGCCCATAATGTAAACAGACTCGACACTGCAATCATTTACAATAGCACTCACTGTACTGAGGCAGTCCGTAAACTCCAACAAGTTGTCAGCCGCATCAGTAGGCATATAAACGCTCACCACAACGATGGGCCTGTTGTTCGTCACTATTTTTATTGCACACACTCGCGCGTTATCGCATTGAATAATAGACACATTTCGGAACAGGTTGTTTCTCCATAGTAGCGCAACACCTCCGTACGGTCGCCCGCGCAGTATACCCGCCGACGTGTCGATCGCTGATGTTCCAACAAAACTAAAGCTGTTGTTTACACTGCTAAGAAAAGATATTTCGTCCGGCCGCAGCCAAGTTTCTTGCAAGGCGATTATGTCCGCAGTTTTACACAATTCTCTAACCGAGTCAATTGATCTCTTGACACTTTTACAGTTGAAACTGACGAGTGTACATTTCAATTCTTTTGACTTAGGATCCATTATATAGCTTTGTCACACCGGTTACCACTTGGTTCGCGTTATCATACCTTTGTTTAAAATGTACAAACGGTCTAAATATGATACCCTGTGGCCACAGACTCTCATCCATAAACAGGGATATTTTTTGGCGTGATACAAAGAACTTGTATGCGTTATGTCCTTTATTTTTCACATTAATCTTTTCTAGTTCTACCGTTTCTTTAGTTTTCGAAAAAATGTAGTCTACAATAACAGGTTCCGCAGTGTCTTTATACATTTGTTATAAAAATAGGAGATTTCTTCTCGGCCGCTTTAAATCCCTGGTATTCCGTAGCAGTACCAATCTTGCCACTAAGTCTCGCCTTTGGTTTTTTCTTACGTCTCGTTACTTTTTGCCATTCCGATATATTTTTGTTTTCTCCAGTTGTTGGCAGAACAGGTTGGGGAGGTTGTACGTTTGCATTGTCACAAACAGTTTTTTGTTTACGTGAATTGTCGTCTCGGACGCTCGGTGCAGCGTGAGTCATCGGACGGGCGATACGTTCGGCCGCTACCTGTCGATCAGCTGATTCGAGCGTTTTGTTTTTACCCTCTAATATGTCCCGATACTCTACTAACTGCTCGTCATTTCGTACAGAACATTCACTTTGTATTTCATTGTTAGCCGATGCAATGGTAGTTGAATTATGATAGTTTGTCAACCCCATTGGTCCACTTTCTAACGTCCAGGCACCACGCTTCATATTTACATGTGAGTAGGGCATAGCTGGTATAGACGAATGCCTAATGTCGTGCATATCACACCTAAGATCTTCTAACTGCCTCACAGTCGCATAAGAGTTCTTTATGTCATTTACCTCGTTTTGTAATCTAACGAGATCTTTTAATAACTTCGTGCAATCCAGGTGGTCAAAGGTAATTGGGGGTAGCTTTTCTAATTGTCTCGCTACAAATACTGGTATTACATCTGGATCCAGCGTTTTAAAGAGACTAATGATGTCGTCTAGCTCTCTCTGCTCCTTACCTTTCCTTTTTCTGATTATTTCTCGTAAATCACTCGACACTGACTCAAATAGTAATGATTTTGATCGTTTGATTTCTTCACTGGTGAATGCCGTTATGCAAATACGTATTAAGGTATTTTCGTCGATGACAGATATTTTATTTTAACAATAAAATATACGACAACATTTCGTCGATAACAATGTTACATGCGTTGCACTTCACAAGGTTCGTCATTGTTTCCGTAGAGTTTCGTACCTATGCGGCACTTACGTTAAAACGAAACCGATACCGATGACGGTACGCGCGAAACTTGTACTTTTAGTTTCACTAAATTATTAATCATGCTGAAAATTATCACTCTCACTTCCTTTTTAACTGTTTTGCCCATTATTTAATAATATTTTTCATAACTCACGAAAATAAAGAATCCTACAGAAATCAAATTGTTTGTTATGACTTTTATGAATGACGTTCTATTACTTTTAAAAACCTGTCATAAGTTGCCATACAGAGATATTTTTTTTTTAATAAGTAATTCGGACTTAGCGTGGTCTTATTATAGTACTATAATTTCTCTCTAGGGACTAGTGTTCTAGGACCATTAGTTTTAAAGTTAATACAGTTTTAAGTTTGTCAGCTGTCACCCAAATGTAGATCTCGACTAGTACTATAATTTCTCTTCAGGGACTAGTGTTCTAGGACCATTGGTTTCAGAGTTATTACAGTTTTGAGTTTGATTTGAGATTTATATGATTTATTTTAGATCTATAAGTAGGTAATCCAACTATTTTGGATGTTATGCTCTTTGTGGGTCAACTTCAGATTATAAAATCATCATTTCGGTTGACAGGTGTCAAATTTGGAAAATGTAATCACTTGGAAAGTATTGATCTTGGAACTCTTTTTCCCATGAGCCTATGTTTACCAGTAGTCACAAGACTACCAGTGATTTGTTTATCACGATCTTTTGTTCGTTGATAATGATTCGTATAGCAGTATCTTTTTCGTTTCAATATCTCTATTTCTCTCTTTCGTATAGAAGCCATCAACAATACCACGGATAATTCGTCAAACTGACAAATAAATTGAAGTCAATCATAATCATGATCCAAATGAAGTGGTAGTACATTTAAATACTTGCCCTTGTTGTAAATATATCTTATTGCTAGAAGAGAGCGACGTTCAATTCAAATATTAGGCGGTTGGGCTGCGGGTCAGACAAGATTTTGGCGATGTACTTTCTACATAAAAAGGCGTCAAATAGGCCGCTGCTGTGAATTGAGGTCTCCAGGATTGTCAGATAGGTGTCCCATTACTCTGTTCTCAAATTATTTCTCGCCTAAATAATATAATTTAATGAAAAGATTATAATAATTTGGGCAATTCCTAAATATTTGATTGTATTTAAAACAATATAAAAATTACACATATATCCAAATTTCGTCAGAATGACGAATAAAGGGTCTAATCTTGTAACACTAGAGTGGGCTATGGAAATGCAGCTCTGGAGTTGTCTATGGAAACGTACCGTGATACGGATCCGCAGCCACGCGCGTGAATGCGTTTTCCGCAGTACCGTACGGTGCTGCGTTCCAATGTGCGGATCGTCTTATAAATGAAATAGGAAATGCTGTATCATAGAGCAATTTTTAAAAATTTTATAGACTGGCGTGCAAAAAGTTTAACATTAAACGACTAAACCTACTTTAGGTTGGCTGGAAGAAATCTCATTGTGGGATAAGCCCGCCTTTGCTTTGTAAAAGTTATTTTTGTAACTCCTGTATTTATTAAGCAATCATGAATTTACATACATACATACTATTTTCGAAAATATAACATCAATATCAACATTCAAATTGTGACCTATAGATTGTGGCGCTATTCTGCGTTTTATATAGTAAAACCGGAAGGATGTAATATTATGTGACAGAACTCGAATTCGCCAACAAAAGAAGGAACGTGAAGGAAAAAGAAACTAACATGCCCCAATTGTGAAATCAGAATAATGACGTTTCGGAAAAAGACCTATGGCCTTTCTTCATGGAATATATGATTCTTGTCAAATGTGTCAATATTTGACGTAGTAGAGATTGACACCAAAGTTAGACAGCATAAACCGACTAATTTTAAATAAATAATAAATAAAATAAAATAATAAAATAAATAAAATAATATAAAATAAAATAAATAAAATAAATAAAATAAATAAAATAAATAAAATAAATAAAATAAATAAAATAAATAAAATAAATAAAATAAATAAAATAAATAAAATAAAATAAAATAAATAACATAAAATAAATAACAAACATGGCCTGGCCATAGCACTGTTACAGCACTACTAAAAGTCACGGACGATATACGCAGTGCCATTGATAACAAGTCCCTGACGATTCTGATGCTGCTCGATTTTAGTAGTGCCTTTAACTCTGTTGATTTCGACGTTCTCATTGCTACTCTACGCTTACTTAATATTTCCCCCTCAGCGATAGCGTGGTTCGACTCATACCTGCGTGGCCGCTCGCAGCAAGTCCGCCTTGATGAGGTCTCCTTTGATTGTTGCGATCTTGTTGCAGGTGTACCGCAGGGCGGTGTCTTTCTCCCCTTTTATTTTCCGTTTTCATTAACACTGTGTCTTCTATTATTTCTTCCTTCTTTCATCTCTACGCAGACGATCTGCAAGTATATCGGCACTTTAAGATGAAGGATATTGAGGATGCTTTCACAAGCATTAACGCTGACCTTCGACGCATTTCAGACTGGGCCAAATCCTTTGGCTTATTGGTTAACCCAATTAAGTCTCAGGCTCTATTAATCGGCAGCCCTTACACGTGTAGACAACTGCAAGGCAATGCTAACATTCCTTAGATACTTTTTGACGATGTTCCTATTCCGCTCAGCAAATCTGCGAAAAACCTCGGAGTGACATTTGACTCTAACTTATCATGGGTCTCTCATGTCAATCAGGTTAGCAAGAAACTTCATTACACATTCATTCAATTAAATGCTTCCAACATTTTCTACCCCTTAAAACAAAAATTTCCCTCGTCCTCCTTCCTCGTCACCCTTCTCCTTCCTATTCTAGATTACGCCGATTCCTGCTATCTGGATGCCACTGAGGAGCTATTAAACAAGCTTGAACGTCTACAAAATTTGTGCATACGCTTCATTTTTGGTCTGCGTAAATACGACCATATCTCAAGCTTCCGGACACAGCTCAAGTGGCTCCCGATTCAGCTTTGCAGGAATGCTCGGATCCTTTCTACCCTCTATAACGTCCTTTATAATCCCTCCGCTCCCTCATACCTTCGTGAACGTTTCCAATTTTCCCGGTCGCAAGACAAGCCCTGTCGATCCTCCGTTAAATCAAAGTTAGACATACCTCCCCATCACACTGATTTCTTCTCCTACTCATTCACTGTCCATGCGGCAAGATTGTGGAACGCTCTTCCGCATGAAATACGGGATAGCACTTCTATCTTCATCTTCAAGAAACGTGTAAAAGAGCACTACCTTACTCTATCTGTCTAATATATGTATGTATAAGTATGTGTGTATGTATTTGTATGTATGTATGTATATGTATTTGTTTTTAAAGTAGGTATATATATATATATGTATTTATGTATGTATAGTATAGGCTTTTATTAATTGAGCATTATATATATATTTTTTTTACTACTGTGCACGTCTTAACTGCATTTAATTGGCACGATCTCTTTGCTGTAGGACTGCTGGAAGAAATTTCTTTATAGAAATAAGTTGGCCTGTTGTGTCTGATATATTCTGTCATATAGTTTTGTAAAAATCTTGTGTACAATAAATGATTCAATAAATAAATAAATAATAAACATTTGTAATTCACACAGCGCCATCTAGCCCGAAACTAAGCAAATCTTGTGCTATAGATAGTAGCTAGGTAACTGATAAACTACTTAAATACTTTCAAATACATACTTATTTTACATAGATCACCCAGACCCGTAACAGAAATTTAAATTAATCATTTCAATTTCTGTCCGGCCGGGAATCGAACCCGGGAGCTCTTGCGTGGCAGACCGGTATGTTGACCACTGAACCACTCAGGTCGTCAAAACTGTAATACAATACATGAAATAAAATGGTGTACAATAACGAAGGCGGCTTATTATGGTTAGAGACTTCTCGATAGCGTCGAGTTATATTTCCTCTACATAGTAAAATAAATTAGTATGCTAATTTTACCGCAATCTGTCAAAGTAACCTGAAGTCGTGGTATCCCTATATAATTGGAACATTACGCTATGAGTGTAGATAAAATGAATGTCTATTGTATTTCCGAAAAGGTATGAACATGAGGGCGCGGCGTCTATGGATGAATCGTACGTTTGGTCATATCAGAGAGTGAATGAATGAACGAAGCGCTTTAGTGAAGCGTTGTATCTGTGGTAGCCGGGCGGCCATGTTGGTGTGACGAAATAACAACGACAGTGGTTTACCGCGCACCGCGTCGTAGTTCGTCAATTATCAAGCCAGTGACATTAAACTTAGTTTGCTTGTTTATTCAATATGATAATTGTGTGATTCGAAATTATATCAACATTCTAATTGTAACCTGTGTAATGAATTATTTCTGAAATACCCTCGCCCACGTATCTACATCCTACTTAAATAACTATGGATCGTTCTGATAAAGAACCGCTCGCGCCCTCATCAGAAGTGGGATCGAATAGGCAAAATAATGAACAAAACCGATCTGATGATAATAGTGCTGCGAAATTATTGTACATGCGCCGTGATACATTTAGTACTAGCCAACCAGTAGTTATCAGTAAGCAGGAGCAAAGTCTTACCTGCAATCAACCACGCCACATAGCCAGTACCTGCCCAAATAAGAAGAACAATGGAACCAAAGAATTTAATCAATGTGTAGTACATCGCACATCTAGGGGTGATCTGGAGACATCTTCTGGTAAGTACGTTCCCTTTTTATTCGACAGCGGATCGTCATGTTCCTTTTTGAAAGAAGCTTTTACGGTTACTTTACTGTTACATGTAATGCAAGATAGTGCTATTTTTTTTCTTTTTTGTTATCAGTGGGCTTGCATTTGACCTCAACTTATCTGATGGAAAGCAACGATTAGGTCGAAGATGTGGCATGCGTGCCGTGAAGATCCCAAACTTATAGTTATCGGGGAACAGTGACTCGTGCAGAGAGCTTCAGTCCTTTGCAGTGCACAAGAAAAGTGGATGCAAAACGCTTGGGAGTACTCACCGAAGTGAATTCGATAGAAAAACGACAAGCCGGATACTTTACGACGGTATCCCAGATCTAGAAGGCGGGACTCGTCAAGCAAATCATCACCGATCAGTGTTTTGGCACGTCTGTCGATAGAGTCAAGAGCTTCCAGCTGATAGTTGGCAGACCCATCCCAGTGGTGACCACAGTACTCAATACATGACCGGACTAGTGCTTGGTATAAATTGAAAAGCTGTCCAGGTGTGAAGTACTTCCTCAACTTGGCGAGAACACCAACGTTTTTAGAAGTCATTTTGGCTTTTGACTCAACATAATATGGTCCAAAGTTTAGGTCTGATGATAGGGTAACACCAAGCAGCTCCAACTTGTCGGCCAAAGGCAACGACTCACCTCGGAAAGACGGTGTTAAGGGCTATTTTTTACTGAGAAGAGACATGCCTGGGTCTTGGAAGGATTAAACTTAACCAGGTTGGCTTCATCCCAGTCAGCCACAGCTTTCAGGGTGTCATCGATGCGCTTGAGTAGTGCCTCTATACTGGCCTGGACCTGAGCCCGAATAGCTCGCGCGTATTAAACAAATACTTAGGTTATTTTATCGAAGATATTCCCACACGCTGTGTTAAAACCGGGCAATTACAAATTAATTTAATAAATCCTCATAAAACTGTACAAAGGCGTCAGTACCGATTTGCTCCCGTAGAAAACCAGCTCGTGCGAGGGAAGATTTAAGAACTCTTGGAAGCCGGTGTAATCCGGGAAAGTACTTCTCCCTTCGCCAGCTTGATATAACTTGTGAAGAAAAAAGACAAATTAAATTATGAGGAGGCCGAGACGGCGCAAGATGATCCGGAAGATGTATTCCACGGCCCCAGTGGCACTTACAGTCCGACTGTGCGCGATGAATTGAATGAATGCTCGAACGCTATTTTCACCGACCCCCACACTGTAACGACAGGATCCGACGCTCAAAGCGTATATTATTATCCTGAGACTATAGACATCGCATGTGATATTGAAATTTGTACTGAACGAGATAATTTGTATCAATAGGTATGTTGTGTTAGTTTGTGTTGTCCATCCTGGATACCTGATGCTGTCATCCGGACCATACTCGGTGGAGGTGTTGGGGGAAGAGTCAGTAGTCAACCAGATCAGATGGTATATGTTTATCTTGGTCGCTGATATCCGGATCCTGCCCTGTTGCGGGGTTTGGTTTGAAGGATTTAACGGTTAAAACTAGCTTTTTGTGTGTATCCTGTTCCTTTACCGTTCATATCCGGATCCAACCCTGTTTCAGGGTTTTGTTTGAAGGAATCAATGGTTAGAACCAGTTATTTAGATGTAGGTCTAGATTAGGTCAAGGCCTGATGACAATATGGCTGAGTTTGTTCCTAGGCAATGCATAAGTGATTCAGTATTTAGATGGTTTAAATTGGAAGTATATACTTGCTGGCGTATGCCTACAAGGCACAGCAAACTATACGGTTGCTATGTGGCTAACTAATTGATGCTCATGTCTAACAGTGGACCTGTCTGGGATGATGATAACTATGGCGATAACAATGATAGGTGACTACCGCCGTCAATGCTCAGGATGGACAAGCAGACATTTCAGTGATCAAATACCTATGCTTGTTACAGGATTTCATGACTATACAAGCCCGAGGACAGTCTTAAGTCAGTCTGGCTGCGTCGACGCGGCGTCTATGGATATATCGTACGTTCGATCAGATCAGAGAGTAAATGAACCATTCGCTCTAGTGAAGCGTTGTATTTGTGGTAGACCGGGGGCCAAAGGGGTTACCATGAGCTCTTATACCAGGTTCTAAACAAAACTGCCCGGTTTAGAACGAGACAAGCTTATGTGACACGTATAGCGCTGTCTCGTTCTAAGTAGGGCAGTTTTGTTTATGTCCTGCTACAAGAGCTCATGGTAAGCCCCCAGATTAGATTGCTCGCGGATGACAAAGGAACTAAATTTGACAGACAGTCAACAATATTAACTAACATTATAAACATGACAAGGACTCCATAACCTCAAAGCAATCTTTTCTGGCCCCGAGTCTAGCCGGGTGGCAGAATATGTTGGTGTGACAGAATAACAACAACAGTGGTCTACCGCGCACCGCGTCATCGACGATTATTAAAAATATCTACACCTAGTTTGTTAATTATTAAGCAAGTGACATTAAACCTAGTTTGCTTGTTTATTCAATGTGATAATTCTGTGATTTGGCTTATTATAATTATTGTGATTCGAAATTATGTCAACATTCAAATTGTAACCTGTGTAACAAACTATTTCTGAAATTTCCCCGCCCACGTACCTACATCCTACATAACTATGGATCGTTCTGATAAAGGACCAATCGAGCCTTCATATTTTTAAAATTGAATATAATGCTATTAGTAGTGTACTTTATAATAGACTTCTTCAGATTATTTTTGTATTTTGTTATTTTCAGTGCGTCGTATGTATTCTGCAATGAACCCTTTGTAGCTTTGTAGCTCAAGATCTTTAGAATATTTATTATATTGAAAATGAGATATGCTTAAAGAAATAAATAAATTCGTATTTCTCAGAAATTTAAAAATATTGATAAAGGTAGGTAGGTAAATCCAAATACCTCGGATTCGTGATGCACGAGTCCAGCGATATCGGCCCCGATGTCAAGTCCCGAATCTCTGTAGCTTTGGGAAATGGCGGTAACTACGGCAGTCACCTGTAAAGGGGCTTATATACAAGAGCTTATAATTAGACCGGTGATGCTCTATGGCTACGAGACTTGGCCAGCGCTGACGAAACACGTTCGCGAACTCCACGCCAACTAAATGAAAATGCTGCGCTGGATGTGCGGAGTTACACAGCTCGATCAAGTACACAATGAATACATCCGCGACAGTCTTGGCATGAGGGATATCGTAGACAAGATCGAGGAGGCTCGCCTGCGCTGGTTTGGTAACGTGTTGCGTAATCCTCAGGGATACGTGGGAAATAGGTGCCTGAACCTGCCGGTATCAGGAAAGAGACCCCGTAGGCGATCCAAGAAGCGATGGATTGACAGCGCCGAGTCGGATGCGAGAGCCAACG
Organism: Blastobasis adustella; assembly: GCA_907269095.1. Taxonomy (NCBI): domain Eukaryota; kingdom Metazoa; phylum Arthropoda; class Insecta; order Lepidoptera; family Blastobasidae; genus Blastobasis; species Blastobasis adustella. The sequence continues at coordinate 20,355,619 of OU026118.1, read as the reverse complement.
GCTTACGACGCGAGGGTGCCGAAGATCGGGCGAAGTGGAGAAGAATGGGTAGGAAAGCGGACCCTGGCAGAGGCCGGGATAAGTGCTAGGACGATGATGATAATAAACATAATTGTATACACTTTCTACATATATTTTTTTAAATTCAAAATCTGCACGTGTTCTAATCTGTCACTATATTCAACGCGCAAAATTCAAACTCACACAAGTCTATAGGTTACCCCATCTAAGATTTTTACTCGATACAAAGTTATTCAATGCACAGGCATGTGTCTTCGAGCGGTTGAATTGGACCATGTTTAGTCTGCCGCACTGAACAACTTGCTCCAAGGAATGTTCAATATTCGACACAGGTCTAATTCGGCTTTCTGACACCTCGGAACGAGTGACATTCCTTCGGCATCTCCAGTACTGTCATCTGCATAACAATGAATACTGGGGATATTCGGCACATCATTGATATGCAGAAGAAACAGCGTGGGAGATAGCACTGAGCTGCTGACCTATTGCTGTCGTCAACCTCAGCCCACCGGTGCGTTAGCAAGAAGGTCACTAGCTGAGCGACCATGACGAAAGCCATATTGACGATCATTGATCAGCTGATGATCCTCTAGGTATACGAGGAGCTAGATATTGATAACCCGCTCCATCACCTTAGAGAGCAAGGAGGTTATATACCGCTATAGGCCTGTAATTTGATGGGTCTGAATTATAACCTTTCTTGGGGATCGGATGCACGTGCCATTAGTTTGTCATCTCTTGGGTGCTACCGCTGATCTTCGATAGCACGCCGCCATCTTGATCCCACCCCGTGGAATGACGTCACATTACTAGTACCACCGAACTTAGTATCGGTCAGAATGAACGAAATGACTACCATTGGGGAGTATATAACAACGATCCGTTTCGCAGTCGATTTAACCGAGTCGGTTCGTTTTATGGACGCTAAGATTAAGAATTTACGTAACGCACATATGAAAGGTTTGTATAAAATTCGAAAATAGTATTTACTTTTATAATTTTTTTTTTGGTTTCTTTCAGGCTTTTAACCTTTCAACCTTTAAAAGTTATATTTATATGAACTTTTTATTTTAAAGTGTTTGTTGGTTTGCTGCATAACATCACTCCCACAGTAATACAGATTTAAAAAAGTACCTAAATTATGGGAGCGCCATCTATTGATGCTTTTTTAAACCAACTGACAGCTGGAAAACCACTCAGTGCAGAGCACCCCTTCAGTGGCACCGCTAATTTCCGATAGCATGATACCACCCTCTGGAATGACGTCACAGAATTCGTACCGCCGATCTCAGTATTGGTCAAACTGAACGAAATGAGTAAAGCGTACTCCACATGTCCGCCAAAACTTTCGGCGAAACTTTGTCCGGGACTTTTGTCTACCCTCTACATTCTCGCCTATTAGGGATGTGGCGGGTGTCAAAACGCGTCGACATTATATCGATTCATCGGTGTAATATCGCTTATCTGCTGTAAACAGGGTCACAGAGGTGATGGCAGCTGCCCTACTGTAATTACTTGATCTACTAATATTCTGGATCATGGTCAAGTGTACCCCGATTCTATTACGGGAAAAAGCGTTAGAAATATAAATATAAAATCGATCGAATCGAGACGACAACAAACTATCTCTACTTAGTCTATGAAGTAGGCGAGACATGCCAAACATGCACGGGACTACACGAATATAGGCGAATACTCCCTCTACACTCTCATGTTCCCGCGAAACTGTCCGCATGTGGAGTGCGCTTAAGGAGTTGGGAGTATAATAACGATCAGTTTCGCACATTGATTTTGAAACATCGTATTTTTTCAGACCCTATAAAAGGGCCTATTATTATCATAAGGCCTTTCCGAAATGCATATTGCGCCGTCATTCCAGAGGGTGGAATTATGCTATCGGAAATCGGCGATGCCGCTGCTGATATAGGTGATAGGCTCGCACAAGTTCGGTTTATATATTCCACACTCACGTGTCTGTTTTACACAAACAAACTCCATGGTCTCGGCGTGCATGTAAAACATAATGTAAAATAAAAAAATTGTCTTTTCTTTCATAGACAATAATAAGATAATTATCATAGACAAAAATAAAACTAAAATCCAACCATAGACCAAAATGTAAATGATTTGATGTACTTTTTATTTATTAAATTGAAATAATTTCATAAAATGCATAATTCAAGTATAAAATATTTTTAAATATTTTTGTATTTTGTTACTGCTGTAAGTATACAGTTTTTTTATCAATGTAACAAATAAAAATATTTTATTACAAGTGAAACTGACCGGAAATTGTAAGTACTTAGACATGTTTCGTGAAACCCCGTTGTTTTGTATAGAAAATGCAATGGCCGCCATCTTCGACTCTTGTGAATGTTTTGGTCGTAGTTTCGGACTTTGAGGCCTATTTCTTATGTGCTATGCCATTGTTTGTTCGAAATAGTTTCGCTATATCATAGGAGTTATTAATTGTTTTGTGTGCAGGTTAGTGCAGTTTTCTTTGACTATTTATTAAAAAAGTGTTTACATCTGGATTTCGCAGTTCCTAACTTTTGTGATGTTGTCATTACCATTATACAATTAGAATATTTAGAATAGTATTTAGTGAAATTCAGCTTTTATTTACAAAATCCTACTATTTATGTCATTATTGTTTTACAAAGGTGATCTAAATATACAAACCTCATTTTCTTCTATAATTATATTTTGCATCCCTTTGTTACTATGCGGGTCTAATTACCCTGTTCATGGTTAATTTTCTTCTATTTTTTCAATTACTGTGTTTTATTTCTGTGATATGTCTTATTTTAGGTTAGTGTTTACTTTTTTGATGTTTATCGCAAGACATTTCAGTTTCCGTGCTACAATAATGGCGGCAGTAGATTTAACCTATCCGCTATTTTTGGTCACTTTCACAGCTACCCTATCAATTAGAATGCATTATTTTGATGTTGTTCATTATATTTTTTCGTAGGGAACAAAATAAAGTGACTTTCATCTATTTTCTGGAACAATGACCTCGACTGTCATATCCTATTTATGGACTAAAAATATTTCTCGGAGAATATTATGATGTTCGTCGTGCGTGTTTGTGAGAAATATGAAGATTTATGGGTAACCAGTCAATTTTCGATTGCAGTCACATGAAATAAATTCGGAGGGCCAGTTGCACTCCAAGGCGTCATCTCGGGCTTGACCCAAGATGTTAATGATCACAGCATGTCAGCTTCATCAGAGTATGAATCTGCGGCCCGGCAAGTGAGTACCCTTAGATTTTCGCTATTATTTAATCAGTATTATCTCCTGATCGCTATGTACTTTTGTGTACCAACTATAGTCAACATAAATTTTTTGCACACTATTTTTTGGTCATAAAACCTACATTTTAACTCCAAATTTTCCTTGCATTTGTACTGTAGTCACTTTATAATTTCCTAACTAAAATAGAATTCTCCCATAGGTTAAGCCGCACATTTCTTCATGTATTTTGTGTTATTGAAAATAAGATATTAATTTATGTGCAAGAGGTTCATTCATAACATTGTTTGTAACAAAAATGTAATAAAGTGCTTTAAAACCTGAGTGTATTCATTCATGACCTTTTATTTAGTTTGGTTTTATTTTTAGTATACACATACTTATTGGTAAGTACAATATACACATACGAAAATAATTCAGTGTTGGCAACTTATATTTTTATCATGACTTTAGAGTTGAATGAGGGCATTTGATATGATTGTCTGTTAGTTATTGGTGTTTATACAATACATTCAGTATATTGTTGATCGTATGATAGGGAAATATCTTATAATATTATAGATTTGCGAATTACGTTGAGTTAAATTTCCTATTGGAATAAAAGGTGATAAAACAATTTTTTTTCACTTTACAACAGGCTAATTTTAAATTAGATTACACATGTTTTTTTAGTTGATTTTGCTAAAATTTATTGCAATTGTTGCAGGATTACGGGCCGACCACCTCCAGTGAAAATGGGTATGAACATGTACTGGAACACAAACTAGCAGACAATATGAGTGTTCCAATAGTCAGAGCTCCCGTGCTAAGGGTTATTCCTGTCTCACCCACAGAGGGTGACCCTGAACCTGATTCCACTAATCCTGAGAGTATTATCCAATCAACACACACCAATTCTGTAAAAGAAGTAGAATATCACATTGCTGAGAGTAGATGTGAAAGTGCAGTGCCTGTAGACTCCTTATCCAGTATTGTGCGCATTGAGGAAGCCACTCTAGAGAGTGCTGGACATATTCCATATCCTATTATACAAGAAACAGATGATTCTAATGATGGCAACTATGTAGAGAACTCTACTACTCTAATTCAAACCCCACTAAGCACAGCTATAGTGCAGAATGTTACTAAGTTGCCCCAGAATTTCACAATAAATGTAGATGCAGCTGTCGGAAATATTACCGCAATACAGAACCTGTCTCAAGACGTATCTGGCAACCAAACTCTGTGGTTGCCAACAATTTTAGCAACAAGTGCAGCTCCATCGGATAATAAAACCGAAGATGATAGACAACAGGCTGGTGTCTCGCAGATTATAATTACCAGTGAAAGTTATACAAATGATGCCGGTCAATTGGGGAGAAAAGCTAATATTGTGTCTGAGACTAACTACATAAACCGACAAAAGGGTTCAAAAGTTCAGATTCTGAGCAATATACCAATACCGAAGAACTCTAATTATTCCCAACCTTACATTGCACATGCTAAGGAACTTCCTTCCCCTGTTTATGGACAGAACCATGTATACAAACTGAGCACAAATGTAGTAACACAAAACTTGAAGCACATTAATAACTCAGTGCTTTGCACAAAACCACCGAAGAGTCAGTCTTTGATAGGTGGGTCCAATACAGCACCCGTGGTCGTCAACAATAGTCCAATGAAGAATTTATCTTATGGTCATACATTTTCTAAGAATACTAATTTGAATAAGACCTTGAATAAAGTTAACAATGGTGCTAACCTCAATGCTATGGTTGCTGCATCTTCCAGTAACTCACAGTGCCATATACTGTCTCGCGTAGTCTCTGGACCTAACAAAATGTCTGTCCATTCCGGGCGAAAATCCGTCAATGCATTTAAAGGATCTAAAAGTTCCAGTCAAGTGTCTGGGAGTCAAAAGAATCAATCACGTGCAATCAAAATAATTCAGCAAACAGGCTCGGTGCACAAATCAGAAGGAAAGTCTTGGCCGGTCGCCAACGTGGCTACTTATAAGAATCAGCAACCGATTTATGGTGTAGTGGAATCGAATACATCGAAGATCATACAAAAGGTTGGCAGTCCTCCTCATAAAAATCAAACTTCATTAGCTCTCTCGAAGTTCCCTTCAAAAGGTGAACGGTTAGTGCTTCAGTCCCCATGTGGACCCGTGTTGATATCCACGGCCCCTATCAGTACCAGTTTACCCAAAGGACCCCACTACGTTCAATCGGGATCAACTCCAAATTTGCGCTACGTGCAAACATATGGGTCAGCGGAGCAATTATCCTCAACATCGCAAGTGTCAGCCAATCAGCAACTGACCGCTCAAATCTTGCAATCACTTTCACAGCCAAAACTGATGTTCCAACCCAGTCCAGGCCCTATAAGTCACACGCTCCCCCTCACCACATCGTCGGCCATAATAGAGGAAATGGAGGTCATAAAGCCTCTGAATCAGAAAAGAATCGTGTTGTGAGTATCATTTTGAAAGTTTTTTCACCACTACTACTACTTTATCTGCAATCATAATTTTCATTGATCCATAACCGTACTTACTCAATCCACCCGGTCGATTCTAACATCGCCACATTGTTTCAGCGGCGACAAGACCACCCTGCTCACGGCGGACGACATACTGGGCATGGAGGAGAGGCCGAACCTGAGCGAGGAGCTGCGGCGGTACTCGTTCCACTCGCTGGCATTGGTGATGCTCGACCACACGTACTCGCTGCCGGCTCAGAAGCAGCCCTCGCCGCCGCCCGCCAGCGCGCCGTCGCCCGCCGCCGAGCCCCCGCGCGCGCCCCCCGCCCCCGCGCCCGCCCCCGCCCCCGCGCCCGCCAGCCCCGCGCCGCGTACCGACCCCGTCATCATGTCCACCGCGACCTACTCACCGCCCGCGCCGGAGCCCCCCGCGGCCCCCGCGCCCGCGCCCGCGCCCGCCCCCGCGCCCGCCGCGGCCCCCGCGCCCCCGCCGGCGCCCGCGCAGCCGCCGCCGGCCGACGACGACGCCGCGTCGGTGATCTCGTCGGCGGACGGGTCGCGCGCGGCGCGCGGCGGCAGCGACACCGAGACGGCGCCCGAGGGCGAGGAGGAGGGCAAGACGCGCTGCATCTGCGACTTCACGCACGACGACGGCTACATGATCTGCTGCGACCGCTGCGGGGAGTGGCAGCACGTGGACTGCATGGGCATCGACCGGCAGAACATCCCCGACGCCTACATGTGCGAGCTCTGCCTGCCGCGGCCGATGGACCGCCGCCACGCGAGGAACATCCAGCTGCGGAAGCGCGAGGAGCTCAGCGCGCTCGGCGCGTCCGACTCGGACTCGTCGGAGCACGCGCGGCTGCCCGGGCAGCGCCGCAAGCGGCTGCTGACCGTGACCACGTACACGAACACGAGCGGCTCGGCCGGCGCCGCGTACAACCCGGCCGCGCCCGCGCCGCCCGCGCCGCAGCCGGCGGCCCCGCTGCCCAAGCGCGGCCCCAAGCGCCCGAAGAAGACCGAGGTCGTCCGAAAGGGCACGAAGCGGAAACTGACCGAGAAGCGGGTCAAGCGGAAGAAGGAGATGATGATGAGTCGAAGCAGGTACACCTCGAGCGTGTCGAGTCAGTCGCACTGGCAGGAGTCGTACGAGCTCGCCGTGACCAACCACTACAGCCCGGAGCTGCGGGCGAAGCTGATGAAGTACAGCAGCAAGCTGGGCAACACGCCCAACATGGCGTCGGCCATCAGCGCTCACCTGTGCACGACGGTGCCGCACGCCGGCGGAAAGATTTTGATTGCCACGAAAGATTTGAAGGAGACCACCCCTATTATAGAGCTGAGGGGCAAGTATATGCTTTCGAATCAGCACAAACCCCAGCTGCAGAACACCGCTCGCGCCGGCAGCCAGAAGCCGGGGCCGTTCGTGTTCTTCTACCGGTTACCGAGGGACAACATTCAAATCTGCATCGACACAAGAACGTACGGAAACGAGGCTAGATTCGTCCGGCGGTCCTGCAAGCCCAACGCGGAGCTCCAGCACTGTATAGTGAAGGGGACTCTGCACGTTTACCTGGTGACGATCGGGATCATCCAGTCCAACACGGAGATCACGGTCGGCCACGACTCGAGCGGCGCCAAGCAGCCGTGCGCCTGCGGGAATCCGAAGCACTGCAAAGTGAACGGGTTCAGCTCGATGGTGTCCCGAAAGAGTATGGATTACCCGCCGAGAGAGAAAAGGAGCAGAAACCGATGCTCGAGTTCCTCGTCCCCGGTGTCGTCGCCGCCCGCCGCGCCGCTCGCGCCCCAAGCGACCCAAGCGCCCCAAGCGCCCCTCGCGCCCCTCGTGCCCCTCGCGCCCCTCGCGCCCCTCGCGCCCCTCACACCCCGCACGCCCGTCAAGGAGTTCACCCCGCAGCTGCTCCAATTTAAAACCGAAAAGATATCTCCCATAAAACACGAGTACCCACCCCTGTCCCCGGTGAAGAGCCCCGCGATGGCGGCGCTCAGTTTCGATGAACCGATCAAGGACGAGGTCCCAGAAATAAAATCCGAAATGGATTTGATGGCCAACGAGGAAATGAAGCCGGATCTCGACGAGCCTGATTTTGTTAAATCGGAGCCGGTGCCCGACGCCCCAGTGGTGGAGGAGAAAGTGGAGAAGAAGGAGAAGAAGGAGGAGATAAAAGAGGAGGTAAAAGAGGAGGCAAAGCCGGAGGTGAAACCTGAGCCTGTTAAAGAGAGGGTAATTAAGGAGGAGGAACCAATAAAAGAAGTCAAAGAGGAAGATAACTTCTCTGAGGAGGAGGAGCAGGAAGTGGAGGAGAAGGAAATATTGAAGAAGCACAAGGGGGAGCCCAAGGTCGAAGATGAGCGGCCGATGACGCGGGAGCTGGCTGCGAAGTCCGCCTGCCACGACCGCTCGGCGCGCGGCAGCCGCACCGCGTGTGCCAATCAGGACTCGCTGGACGATAAAACTGATGATTCACAGGACAAGTTACAGACGACAACCAAGGAGAAGGATAAAAAGAAAATGGTGAGTTTGCATTCGAAACTTCAATACTTTGCTTATGTTTTCCTTTGGCTATTACAGCACAAATTTTACTATTACTTGTTTCCGGAAAGGCATTTTATTCCCTCGTAATATACCAACAGCAGAATCTATACCCGCAGACCCGTGAAGAGCGTAAAATGGAGGCGATAATGAAAGCGTTCGAGCGAATGGAGAAGGCGGAACAACGCAAGCAGGAGGTCAAGGAAAGACAAAAACGGCGAGAGTCGGACCCCCATCCAAGTACTGCAGACAAAGATGATGAGGAAGACCATTGCACTACCAAAAAGAGGAAGAGGTGAGTCAGTTTACGCTGAATTTCACATTTCAGAAAGCAGCAGAAAAAGAGCAGGGTTGACAATTATCAAGATAATAATTTTCACTGATAATTATCCGATTAAAGTGAGATAAACAAAGACAATAATATCAAACAAGCAAAAAGTGACATTTCGCTTTAGTTTGACTTTGGATACGCGCCTGTCGTGATGCAACATGCAGTTTTGCCCGCGTTTGGATACTAGTGTCACGTTATTATCAATTATAATTATCAATACGTAATTATCTTAATAATTCCTCAGCACAACCCTAAATAAGAGGAAAAGAGAAATAAGAGGTCAGAGAGAGTTTTTAAAGATTGTTTATAGCTACAGATGAAGGTCAATAGGCTTGAAGCAGTGAAAAGTATATTTACACATTGTTTTGACGTAATTTTTTAAAGAATACGGCTATTTATATTTACAACAATCGCATTGACCAGTTAGAAATTCGTTCCGGCCGATAGGTCAACGTACTTTAATCTCAACCCAGCACTTACAATAGCGACGCAAACTGCCCAGACCTTGTACAGGCACGTATTCTACGCCGGCCGTAACCTGCGAGGAAAATCACTGCCTTCGTTAAAAATCTGTTTTATAATATTATTGAGCACCTTCAAGAGTAATTGATTATAACGTCACTCACTCTCATTTCAAAAGAAAAATGTTGCTGAAGTTGATATGTTGAAATCTATAACATGAAATTATTTTTCTCCTTTCTATCAGCCCAAAAGACTGTGTTTATTATGTACCTATTCTAAATTCTTGTGTATTTGAATCGTAACTTTATTATCGAGTCTAAAATTCAAGTTGAAACAGCTGCAGTTAGGACTACAGCCGCAACGGTATGGGCTCCACAAATTAATGTGTGTTTCAATAGAAACAGACAGAACAATTGAGCACGAACAAAGATAATACTGAATGTGGCGTAAAAAGGAATTCAAATGCAATCAATAGGGACACTATTTGACCTATTGAAATACTTTTCCTTATATGGTATGAAATAAAGTCGCTTTTCGCATCCGTCTGTCTGCATGCTAACTCTTAAACCACGCAACGGATTTTGATGCGGTTTTCACTTTCATTTAGATAATTTCTTTCGGTAGTTTTAATATGTGTAACATGTATATTATAATAGAGAGACTCCGAGAATACCCGTGCGAAGCCGGGGCGGGTCGCGCGTAATAATAACTATATTTTTTGCTCGCGACATCGGCCGAAAGCTCGGTTACTACGGTTCCGGGAACCACTTTGAACATCGGGAACAACTAGTCTTGTGTTACTTGTTGATACTGTAGCTTTTGATTTTAATGGGTTTTTCAAAGTTTGGTAGTTTGGGGTCCAACTTGAAATCTGGGCCATGTTACACTAATTCGGGTGGGTAGAACAAGAGATACAGCTTGACCGCTCCGGAGTACTAGCTTTCATAAATTAGGGAGGTCATTTAAAATGGTCGGTCGGTAAAAAGATAAACTACCCTAAAAACCATTATAAACAAATAATGAAATATTTTCTCTTCATAATATTAGTATAGATAAGGTTAGATAGCAGTGCAGCAGACTAACGTGTATCTGTGCGTCTGTGCAGACGCAAGGGCCGAGCGCGAACCACCTCGCAGTCGGCGCGGCGCCGGCTCGACTCGGCCGACAGCGACCTGGTCACGTCCGGCGACGAGGCGCCGCCCGCCGCCGACCCGCCCTCCCCGCCGCCCCCGCCGCCCCCGCCGCCCCTGCCGCCCCAGCAAGACCATCGACCGCACACGGATACTGTGCAGGAGGTATGTACATACGACCCGGCAGACTGAACACTTCCTCTGCTAACTTCAATACCAGAGAAGCTACAGCAGTGATAAGTATCGTAACGCGCGTCTTAAACGGATCGGCCAGGTGAGTCGTGCGCACACGCGTAGCGTCGATTTCGACACAATTGTTGCGTCGGCCGCAGCTAAAGTTAATGAATGTATGAATAACACATTATTGCACATTTAAAAGAATACAATGGGCACTTGAAAATTAACAGCAGAAGAAGCAACCGACGGCCTTATCGCTTAGAGCGATTTCTTCCAGGCAAACTTTTTGGGTAGATAACTGTCAACAGGAATGCAGAAAAAGGAAATAAAATGAGAGTGAGCCCATTCAACCTGAACCTTAACTGTGCACCTTATACATGCGAGTCGCATACATCTCCCGTTTTTTTTTTTTTTTTCTATGTTATTATGACAAAAATTTGATATAATGAAGATGATAAAAAAATCGGTAAAAATGTTTATGCGAAATTAATTTTGTTTTTCCAACAATACCGTCAGAATGATCAGAGCGCCAGGTGCACAGTTAAGTCCGCCCGTATGTGGGTGGGTAGACCGAGGCTGTCCAGTGACACAAGTTACGATTCTGCGAGGTATGTATTCCGGGGGTTTATGGTACCACGATGGTAGAGGAGGGTACTACTAGGGTATGCTTCCAGGATATTAGGATATACTACTAGTATTTTGCTACTAGGATAATAGGATAAACTATAAATAGCCTAGGTAAAGTATTAGGACTACTTGGGTAGGGTAAATACTATATAGTTTGTTTTTCGCAGTGGTTGTTCTTAGGATTCTTGTGAGTTTTTATTCAGATCCAACTTCGAATCCTCGTAGTCTGAATCAATGTTTCCTATTGCCATTGCTATAAAAAGTATATTTCTAGTTCTTAATATTAAATTAAATTTTATTGAATTGGTTGCGCGCCTCAAGACAGTAATAGCTTTTTAATATCTTACGACTGCTTGAGTGTCTGGTTCGCCGCTGTAAAATGGGACTATTAAGCTGTTGGCAGCGGTGGAAATACGTAACGTAGACTTTGTTCCAAAACTAAAAGTACAATCTTATCTTGTTAGACATGATTAAAAGTTAGTCTTTAAACATCCATCCACTATTACACTCATATGTTTGCCTGTCATCATCATAAATTGGCCACTAGCTACTCCGAAATCGCTGACCTGCAATCCTTGTCCGCAGGACCTGGGCCTGAGCTCGGCCTGCCTGCTGGTCGAAGCCGCCGTGGGCTCCGTCGAATCCGCCTTCAAACTGCCCAAAACCAAGAAGACCATAGCCACGGAGTGGGTCGGCCGATCGCCCGAACGGACGCCTTCCCCGTACCGTTCGCCCTACAGACCGACTTTAGTAACCGCGCCGTCGCTGGAGAGTTTAGTTCGGGTGGCGTCGACTATGATCGGGGATCTGAGCGGGCAAGATATCGACCACGAGGATGAGACCCAGCAGTCTCCGCCTAGGACGCCAGGGAGGGATCGTAACAGGCCTCCGAAGAAGGCGAAGAGAGTGACGCGAAGTACTCCGGAGGTGGTGGAAGCACCCCCGCCGCCGCCGCCCCAGCATAGCGCAAAGAAGCGCTGGCTGCGACAGGCCATCAGTGAGGAGAGCGACTCGCCATCGGCAGGTATGCTGACCTACCGTGGCAGGGTCACCCGTGGTTGCCAGTCAGGGTTGGATATTGTCAAGATAAATATTTTTGGTGATAATTATCGGATTTTATAAATATCCAGGTATAGTCAAATAATTTATGCGAACGAATGAAGATGTTATGTATTTTTAGATAATTTCGAAACGACATGAAGTTACCGGGTTTGGATACACGCTTCATTGCTAACTGATATTTGGCGTTCCTGTCGTGATCGCGTGACCCAATAACATGAAATTTTACCCACGTTTTGATACACTTTCTTATACATCACTTCTTATTTTGTTATTATTTAATTATCAATGATAATTATTAACGCGTAATTATCATGATAACTATCGTTGACAATTATCTTCAAGATAATTTATGTTGATAATTATCCAATGCATTCCTGACAAGTGTACCACGAGTGACCCTAACCTAATTAGATTTTAGGACGGCATGCTAAATTGATGCGCAGAAGTGTTTGTTCCAGAATCCCCGCCCAATGAGATGGTGACGCCATTGAAGAAGCGAAGGGTTGCGAGGGAATCGCTTTCCTATGAAACCAACACCATTGTGCCTGTGAGTACCTTTTCTGTTACCAGTGTCAGTTTAGTGTATTAGCGAGTTGTCACGTAGAAAGCTGATGGTCCTAGGAGCACTGCCAGCGCGTACATACTGTCATTAATTTATCACACTAGGTTGAGTCTGTACAATATTTCTCCGTCTTCTATTTAATATGTGCAGGTCGCAGGTAGTTTACATACTTTGTGCCGAATCACTTCAGGCAAGCATCGCGCCGATAAGTGCAGAGTACTGTACTTAATTTTCAGCGCAAAGGAGCGTCCATTTGCGTTGGTAGATGAAAACCGACTCAACTGCTTTCTACGTGAATGCGTTTTAAGATAGGTGTCTCGTTCTAGAAAACGATTATGGTGAAAATTGTAATGTGTTGTCGAACTTAGCACTGTTAGAACTTGCAAGAGACTGCAGTAGTATAAGGTGCGCGCATCACTGTCGAAACGTGTCAAACAGTAAAAGTAAGCGGGCCACCTGATGGAAAGCGGACACTGCTTCCTATGGACAAAAAGCGTATAAAATGTCTGTGTTACGCACGACACAAGACACCCCCATAATATCTGTAGGTTCATAGGTTGACTGTCCTATCGTTCTGCAGTGCCACGACGAGACATCGCCAGTGCTGACGTCAGACTCCTCCCCGGCCAAGGGCTCCCCGGCGCGGGGCCTGGGGGGCGGGGGGGGCGCGGGGGGCGCGCTCAAGGCCCGAAGCATAATGGAGGGCCGCGCCGCCCTGCGAGGGCCCCACGCCGCGGCCGCCATCAGGCGAATCATCGGGGTCCCCGACGGCGACCCCCCCGAACACGACGGCCCCGACGGCCCCGAGACCCCCGACGATCGCAACAACAACACCGACCACAAACCGGAACCCATGGACATCGATCACACGGTCCCCCAGCCCAAAATCGAGCCCGGCGACCCCGCCAGCCCGGACACGAGCGACTCCTCCCCCCAACGAGACGAGATGGACGACATCCAGAAGAAGATCCACTCGTTCCATACGGAGAACATCCTCTTCCTGAAGAGCAGGAATCGAAAACCGCCCAAGGAGAAGAGAAAGAAGGTCAATCTGAACTTCGATCTGAACATGGTGGACGATAGGGTCAGCATCCAGCTGCGGACCGACTCGGCGGCGCTGGCGGTGGCGCCGGAGAACATTCCCCTGCCGGACGAGACGGTTCCCCTGCCCGCGCCGGAGAACATCCCCCTGCCCGCCGAGCCCAGCCCGATGCCCACCCTGACGCCGCCCGAAGCCATTCCTCTGCCCCTCGACCCCCCCGCGCAGGTTCCGACCGTCCACCCTCCCATATCCCCACCGGCATCGCCGTCCCCCCCGCCGGCGCCGCAGCCAGCTCCGACGGACGCGGCCGCGACGGTGCCCTTCTCGGCGCGGTTCTCCACCGGGCTGTTCTCGGGCATCTTCGGCGGGCTGGGCGCGCGCTCGCCGTGCTTCGAGCCGGGCGCGGGCTCGGCGGCGCCGCACTCCACCGCCGACGACCTCCGCTCGGTGCAGGAGATCCTGACAAGGGTGAACAGTATGCAGCCCCGGCATAGTTTGCTGCTGGCGGCCCTGCCGGGGCCGGCCGACCCGCTGCGGGCCAGCCCCCCCGAGCGGCGGGCGGGCGGGGGCCCCGGGGGGGGCAGTCCCCCGCGCCGCTCCCGCCAGGACCCCCGCCTGCACCCGCCCCCGCAGGAGAAGCCGAAGCCTGTACGGAGAAAGGTCAGTGCCTCTTTGTTTGTATTTGTGATTGTGCCATATGATCTGTCCAGACTGATTTGTCTTATTTGGTGAACAAGCAATACCCAAAATCACGGCTCGCCGTATCAATCATGCTACGTACATTGTCTATTGATTGAATTATGTGAATTTCAACGAATACTGCTGCAAACTATCCATTTAAATGCATAATTTCCATAACCATTAAGACAAGTCAGTCATGATAGATTTTACAGATGGCACGTCAAGCTACTTCGGAATATGGTTGAAAGTTATTGAGATAATTATTTTCACTGATAATTATCAAGCTAAAGTCAAATATTTTATGCGCGTAAATGAAGGTATTTTGTGTCTTTAGATATCTATAAAAATAACAAACAAAACATGCCCCCGCGTGGTTTTGATAATATTGTCAATGATAATTATCAAGTTCATAATCCAGTGCTACGGTATTTAGATTTTTTAGTCTGAATGAATTTTTTTTTTTTATGATATAACTTGTGTTGTTCTGTGTATAGGTATTGGAATATTGCACACAGCTCACGCATTGTATGCAATCTTCCAATTGATATGATGACTGATATTTAATGATGACTGATTACTGCGGCCTATTTTCTTTTTCATTGTATCAAACATTAAAACCAAAAAGTTTCATTGGTAACTTTTAAGCGCGACAACTACATATAATAACGACCGTAAGGAGGGCGTTAATTGTCTTTTCTTCAGTACATAGTACATATATTAGTACTTTTTTTGTTCCACATTGAGTATTTCAGTATTTTTTCTATCGAAACATAAGTTACATATACCCCCATTTGTGTCCTATGGTGGTCCCACACCGGTGTTGAGATACTGTTTTCAAACATTTTGAAACTTACGGCGCGGGAGCAAAAACGAAATTTTGAAATGGGGTACAAAACGAAACTTTTGTAAACAAAACGAAACTTTTGTAAACAAAACGAAACTTTTGTAAACAAAACGAAACTTTTGTAAACAAAACGGAATAGAAGGAAGCTTTTTGCTACATTTATCAATGTGGGTCGTTTTGTCGCGATTCCTTTAGGAATGTATCTGGGTGGGATACATTCCCAATGAAATTGCGACAAAACAAAACAAAAAGTGTACATAAAATAAAACGAAACTATTTACAACAGTCGCAAACATCGATGTGTGAGCCCCTCACCGATACTCTTCCACTTGTTATTATCCAATGACAAAACGTCCCATACTCACGCCCCACTAATCTCCCTTTAGCTCTCAATAACGGAATACCGTCTCCGGCTGGCCGGACACGGGCCCTCGGACGACCTTGCCGACGGCGGCGCGTCGCCCGCCGACTGGTCCAGCGGCAGCGGCAGCGCCGACGCCGACGACCCCTCCTCCTCGCGCGACCCCCGCGACCCCCGCGACCCCCGCGACCTCGACCGGCTGGATGCCGCCGCCAAGGCCGCGCAGGCCGCGCTGGAGTCGCGGCTACATCGGGACTTGGCGGATAGCAGTACGGCGCCGAGAGGTAAGATTCAATTTCAGGCCACGTGTGTTTCATCTGCATCGTCTTGGCGTTATGTCCTGCGCGGCACGCGAGGGTGAGAGGTCCGCCAAAGTTATGAAATGCATATGTTGTTATGTTGGCAGATAGCCACAAACTGGAACTGAGTGTCGCAATGATGAAATGTCATTTTGTTGTCGACAACGTCGCCACCGTCACCGGGTCTGCTAACATACTAACATGTACCCATTTAATCTTGGCATCTATAATATTTAATGTTTTAGAGTCTTCGTCTCTCCCTCTTTCTTTCTCTCTCCCGTTATCCTTCTTAAATTTTTTGTTGATCTTGATTTCGGTCTGTGAATATTGGTAATTAATTTTAGTATTTTATTTGCTCTTCTTTTTTGCACCGCCTTGTAATTTTTGTTGATAACTCCCTTGTTGACGGTGTTTGTAGCTACGAAGCTTCCAAGTCTACCATTGTATTGTACTGTGATGTGCATAAAGATTTGAATGAATGAATTGGATGGTTCTGCAAAACTTTGTCACGCTCGCGAGTGCGAAACAACCCTATGGTTTATTTTTTAATTTAATAAACTGCAATTACATTCGCTCAAAGAGTTTAGCCACGTACCTTGGGCAACCAAGCGAACTGATGTGCCGACTTGGAAATTTTGTATTGGTGTAAATTTAGTTTGTCCTATTTGAATATAAATTTTAGCTAGCTCTTTCGTTTTGCATTGTGTAAAGCCAGACGGGCTACACTTAGCAATCTTGCGAATAGACGCGCAACGCCAGAGGTAAAACTAAGACGTTATGCACCAGACGAGTCTGGAAATGTACCGGTGATAGCACTCCCAATATCGAGACTAGCCCAAACACCTGCATTCAGATGCAGAATCGTGCACCGGACGAATAAGTGCCAGGCTCAGACCAAATAAGAAATAAAGACAGGATCCTGCGAACAACATACTGACGCCCGCAAAACTACGCCATGCTGTTTGTATATGTACGGGTCACACGCACACATTATCAACCAAACTACGCCATGGCACACATGTTTCCATACCATCTTTATTTCTTATTTGATCTGACTCTGAGGTGCCAGACTCGATAAAAAACAAGAACCTCTGACAAAAACCCGTGACTTACTCATTCGTACTCGACCCGTAAGTACATTAAAGTTTCGCACAGCAAAAAATGCAGAACCGCAGATGCGCTATCAACACTTCCAGAACAATGCTTTGTTCTACTACATAATAAAATAATTGTGAGGAAATAATCAGATATAATAATAAAATAACATCATATTCAGCTTTTTCTTCAGATCGAAATAAAAACGTTGCCAACACTTGCTTAGATTATCACCCAAAACAAATACTTCTCTAAAATACCAATAGGAGTGGATAAATAAAAAACCTTTATACCAAACCACCGTGCCGGTAGAACTGCGCAGTTGGTCTGGCGTCACCAGTCAGTGATGCGTATGGAATACGTTAAACGTACGCAGCGCCATTATTTCTAACTGTGGGTCCACGCAGCTCGATGAATAGCGGCTATGCTTGCGCGCAATAATAGCTGCCACGAATCAACTATGCTGTGGAGTCTTGTTTAAACTTGAGACTTAGCTACACGAGTTGCCAGATTATCACAAACGCAAACACATAGGTTTTTTTATTATCGAATATCGAAAAATTCATTTCAAATTACGACTTACACGGCAAATATTGATTAATGTTAAAATCTCAACAAATGTCTTAACACGCGATTGTGTTCGATAGGAATCAGATAAGCGATATTGTATTTCTCAATTAGTCGCTTAATGTAGTCAGGCTTATCTTTACGTACAATTTACTAATAGGATTATTTTTATATTGGTAATGTTAGTCTATGAATTGTAGATGTTAATCTTTGAGAGTATAAAAGAGTAGTATGCTAGCATTGCAATTGTCCACACTGGAATGCGGGCCTTGTTCGTCATTTGAATTAGGGCCAATGCATTGATACTCTCAGACACTGGCGTTAAACTAAACAAGCTCGCCGCCTACTCACGGACGCGTCATACGCTTGCGACTGATTGTGTTGATATTTAACTTCCTTTCAGTGGGCTCTCTGGCAGGAAATTGGATGTTGTTATGGGCTAAACTGAAAAAAGGTACGCGCGTAACTACTACACTGATAACTACTGACTATGGCATTGGTAAAAGGTATTGTTGCCATAAATGAGTAGAAATTGTTCAGATTATTACGTTTCCGAAACAGTTTTGGCGACTGTGCGATGTAGTTACTGGTTATTGTCGTCTAAAATAACGTGAAATACATGGTATTTACAGCAATTGAATGGGACACGGTGTATCAAATACTTTAATAAAATGTTCGCATTGTGATATGGATCGATTGCATTTAATATTACCGGCCGGTAGGTAAACGTCGGCCGATAAGCGTTGTTTTGCCTTCGCGGCGGCCGCTCTGCGGATGCAGAATACACGAGTGAGGTTTAAAACATGTACATAATTCCACGTCGAAAACAGTTACACTACACCGTAGTTCATCGGAATAGGATATGTGTAAATTTGTAAATGCATTTTCCATCGCGGAAACTCACGACTCGGTATACTATTGTCTGATATAAACAGTATTTTTTGCTGTTGAAATACGATTGGGCTATATATATTCGGAATAAAATTGGAATCGGGATCAAGTAGTAAAAACTCGAATGCATAATTAATGTGGGTGTTGACTGTTGACGCTGGTTGAGTTTTCAAGGTCGAATGACCGTTTTGCGCGCATTATCGTTAGTTGGTTCGTCGGCCAATGGTAGTGCAGCGCCCATCTGCTGCTCAATATGGTCATTCAATCTGTTGGATTGTGTACAATAAACAGTTAAATAAACAATGAAATTGTACCCCTATTACACTGACCAATAAATGGGTTAAGGTATTCGTTCTAGTCTAAGTTACTCTTACAGGATTCCCAAGGCAGATATAAAAACTTTTCGCTTAGGAAATAAGGTCGAAAATACATAGCACTAAAGCCAAAAGGCGAAAGTTATGTTGTTAATAAATAGTAATTTTATCGGCAATTCGAGTGGGTTTTGTAATGGTTTCCTTCAACAGTGGCTTATCGAAATCGATTTGAGGTTTAAGGTTAAGGTTGATTAAGGTTGTTGTTCTCAAACGTTGTACGAATGAGACGTTTATTTATTATCTGTTCATTATACGAAGGGACAAGTTTGTTGGTAGAGAACGTAAAGTGATGCATTGCGTATTATACGGGCAAATTGTAACTAACAATATTTAGAAAATGCAATAAAGTACATGTAATCCTCGTGCACTATGTTGGACATTTAAGTGCAATATAATTTTCTTCCTACTTCGATTTTTCTGAAAATAATAAATCTTCAAATTTTTGGTAGGAATGCAGCGTTACACATCGTCACTTACCAAAAACATGTGAAATTTCTAATTTTGGAATTTCAACTTTCTGAGAATTCAAAGTTCTCCTCCGAAATGGTAATTTCCTACCAATACAAAAATAAAAAAATCAATCGAATCTTATAAGAAATTTGAATAATCGAAAACCAATGCAAAAGCACCTAATTAAAAAACCTTACTACAGATGGGTTCACTCACAGAGTTTACTGAGTGGGAAGTTTTTGCTTTGTCCCATCTTATTCAGTAATTTGTTTCAAAAGCTTTTATGATTAACTTGAAAACAGACAACTTCGAAGATCGTTAGACGATTTTATTATGACGCTGGTCATCTAACCCAATGTAGGTATTACCTTTCATCGAAATTCTTGGTAAAATCCCACCCATGAACACCAGTCAATTTATACTAATATTCACGAGCGAGCGCCAACAATAAAAAAATAATTACTAATCGAATGAACAACATTCAATTTACAATTGCCTCATCTCTGCAACTCTTACCTGTTGTGTATGCCCTCGTATCATGAATAAACTTTAGTTTCTAATTAGGTTATTTGTATTGTCTTTTAGCAAAAGCATATCAAGAACTTGATACGTCAGACAATAGAACTAGAAAAATTACCTATTAACAAAAAATCTACATTAGGTTTTGCAAAAAAATACTCTTTTCAGCTTGTGTCGCATTTTTTTAAACAATAAGGCATATGTATACTGAAAGGAGGACACGTAGGCCTTTCAAATGTTATCCATAATTTTCATATAAAATAATTACATTTGCTATATTATAAAATAATTAAATTTGGAGTAATTTTTCCAAAAGTCGGGCAACAAACGTAGAGTCATTGTATTTTGTTGTCGCGTAGTCGTGTTCTGGTTTGAATGATTACAATCCTCACAATGACAACGCACCTGCGGTTCTGCATTTTTGTAACATAAAACCAAAGTGCACCAGTCGAATGTGTTCAATCGATAGTTACTTTCGGTCAGGTGACCTTATAGAATACCACAGCCAAATAATTCTGTTTTTCTGCCGGTAAGGCCTGCCAGTGCTCCATGGGGAACCGTGGCTTTGCTTTACTTTGCCGTGCCAAAGCTAAGTGTCCCTGGGGTTAGAGGTGGGCAATAAATTGGTTATACCTCTGGTGTTGCTAATATCCGGCGTCCACTTTCCATCAAGTGTCCCACTGGACCACTTGGCTTTTTTTTATACCACTAAGGTGACAAACAAGCTTACGGTCTGCCAGATGGTAAGCAGTCACCGCAGCTCATGAACGTTTGCAATACCAGGTGCATCATCCACCCTCCTTGGTCTCCTTGGAAGATAATTATCTTGACATATTCGAACTCTGAGTAAAACTAATCGAAATAAAGAAACACTGAGTTGTAGTTTGTTTTTTTTAAAACACATTATATTCACAATTTTTAAACTTATACTACTATTATGAAAAAACCAAGAGAGTTATGTCGTGTCGTGGGATCTTGTGGCAATAAATGTTCTTATTCTCATTCTTAAACAAAGTAAAGTGGCGGTCCAGTTCTTGCCTACCCCACCTGCGGGACACAGGTGAGTATGTACGTATGTATGTATTCTCATTGCCTGAATCTGCCGGAAAGAGGCCCCGTGGGCGACCCAAGAAGCGATGGATCGGCATCGCTGGGTCGAATGCGAGAGTCGACGGCTTACGACGAGAGGATGCCGAAGACCGGGCGAAGTGGAGAAGATCGAGTAGGAAAGCGGACCCTGGCAGAGGCCGGGATAAGCGCTAGGACGTCAATGATGTATGTATTCCCATTCTTAAACGTTTCCCCCCTGCGTAGGCGTTTTCGACGCGCAGCCGACGGCGTCGGAGCGGCAGCGCGAGAACCTGAGCGCGCGGCTGCGGCGCGAGTTCGGGCTCGCGCTGCCCGACGACGACGACGCGCGCCCGCCGCAGGACCGCCCCGACCCCGCCGTCGCCCCAGCCCCCGCCGCACACGCGCCTAGCGGTGAGCCCACACACACAGACACACAGACGCTTTGAGGCACAGTGCGACCAGCCCGCCAGACGCATTTGGTGCAGTTTCAGCCAAAATCAGTTTGGTAAAAGAAGGGAGAATTTGCTGCCCCTTATGCCCAAAGCACTTATCCTTTACCCCCAAGGTATTTTTATGTAAAAATAAATATTTAATTCATGAATGCTATAAAATTCCTTTAACAACTGCCAAAGGAATATGATTCTTAAAGTGGTTAATATGCACTTATGGGTAATATGCACTTATGCTTTTGCATTGTACGAATGACGTCCCCCTGTGTTAGACATACACAGTCACGTGTGACGTCCCCCCATGGCTTCTTTTGGCTCTTGTCCTACTACTAGTAGTCTTACAATAGTAGTAGTAGTATTACAAATAGGTTCGGGCTTCGAAATACACCTACGCCTGGTAACGCTGTCCTTAAATCAATGTCAAAATTAAACGCTCAATGTTGACAGTTTTATTTTAGCCAATAAAACGAGATTACAGTGACAAAATCTCACTCGCCAGTGTCGCTAACTGTAGGCTAATTACATAACTCTGTTGCTAACAATTATCTGATTGCAATGATTGAAATTGTTACTACAGCGATTACGTATCATCGATTTCAAGAGTTCAGTTGCTAACAAAGTTACATTGCAATAAACTGAAACTCTTGCGTCGATCATACATAATCGCAAAATTAACCATTTCAATAATTGAAATCAGAGAATTCTCAGCAACAGCGTTACGTAATTAGTCTACTGTTGAGAACAAAAACGGTTTCCCTAAATTAAATTGATGCAGATTCCAAGACAATATCAGTTTGGCCTCGGACCTAATTATACTAAACATACCTATATGTATAATATATATTCGCGCGGGCTCTGCCTGGCATTGTCGGGCACGGTCGGGTCGTGGTTGGCGCTTGGTCACTGTGTGCTTCCTTCCTACTTTCCTACCCCCTCCTTTTTGACGATTGAAAGAGATATTTAATGTCCTAATCAATAAAGAAATTTTGAATTTTAACCTGCCTGAGTGTCAAAACGCAATACCTCTATTTTGGTCGCCGCTGTAGATCCTGGCTACACAGGAGTTGCAGCGGTGAGACGAGTGACCAAGTCCGTTAAAGTCCGTAACGGGAGCCAGGAATCCTCCACACTAGGTCGCTGGTGGTGGTACGAAAGCTTTGCCTTGACATGCGAACAGAAAATGCTGCTGATCCGTAAACAGGAATTTCGTTTGTTTCCAGATCCTGGTACGGCGCTGGCGGAGCGCGGCGCGAGGTAGGCCCCGGGGCCCGGCGCGCGCGGCCGGCCTGGGGCCCCTGGGCCCGGCGCGCGAGGCAGGCCCTGGGGCCCGGGGCCCGGGGTCCGCGGGCATCTGCAACCGAAGCCGTATTTTTGTAAATCTCACGCGACGCCGCCCCGACGTCGCCTGTAATATAGTAACTATAATAATAATTAATATAACTTTTATATGAATTCGAGTTAGGAAGGCGCCCCGCGCAAAAATTGTATATTTTCCGTTTACCCTTCTCTACGTTTTATTTTCACGGTTTTTCTGCAAGTACAAATTGTTTTATTTCCCTTTGTACATACTGTATATAGGAAAGTTTTAAGTTAAGGTAGGGAACCTACTCGGTATGTATGTATGTATAATGGCGTATATAAGATTTTTTTTATATGTGTACAATGTTTATGTATCCTATTGATATGGTTTTATTTATTATCGATCTATGGATAGTGCGCCTAGAGAACGACGACTAGGATTTTGTACGCATAATGTTTAAGTAAATTATAGTTGTTTTTATTATTTGTTTTACATTTTGTAGCATATGTAGGGGGTCCACGGGCTCGCCCTAGTTTATCTAGGTCTCTTGTTAGTGTTAGACGTTCGAGCTGTAAGGATTTAGAGATGTGTCGGTACAGATACGCATTAGCCATTTTAGAGGTTAAATCTGTGTTAATAATTTAAGTGTGCGCATGTTGCGAGGTCGGTCCCATCACAAACCGCTGGCAGCTGCACGGCTGCTACCGGCGCTGCTGACAGCTTCCGGTTGAGAATCGTCTTCTCGCGTATTGTTCCCGCGATCTACTCTGTGAGGTAGATATTAAAGGCGCGGGCCGCGCTGTCCGAAGTTTCGGCCAGGCGTTGTGAACGCCCGAGCCCGCCAGCTTCGGACAGCGCCCTCCGCCCACTCTGTAATAAACGTCCCTGTAGATTATACCTTAAGCGCAAACGGTGGTAGGAATACAGTATTTCGTTGGGAGACAGTTCAACTACAGTCCGATCGCGAAACACGTGAAAATTCGGCCATCGACCTGTCCATACTCATAGTGCAGCGAATGACAGACATTTTCCCTCAGGTCCCAAATTTTCCCGTGGTCCGCGACCGGACTGTAGTTCCAACCCGACGGTCGGGTGACCGTCGGGTTGTTGTACATAGTTTGACCGACGGTCGCCACGATACCGCCGCACGCGTGCTGACAACGAATGGATGTCGTGAAATAGCCAGTGTACAGCCCGGCAACCCCAGTGACGTGGAGACGTGTACGCGCTTGCAAAATATTCTGTTCGTTATGTAAATAAATATTTGTAATGATTAGCCCAGTGCGTTGGCTGGGGACCGGTGCGGCGACGGAGCGAGAGTTAAAGGTATTATTTGGATGCGTGATCCCTTCTGATCTGGGGGTCTGCAAAGGCCACATTTAGTGGTTCATTTTATTATTCATAGTGATTCATAGAGTGCCACAAACTTATCTGGTCCGGTGGCATAAACTGGAACTAAGTGACTCCATTTTGTAACAAATTGCAGATAATGTTTGTGACAAATTAATATGAATCATGATATGAAACACTAAAGTGGTCTTTGTAGACCCCCTGGTCTCAAATTTAGAGTATAATATTATGTCGAAATAAAATAATCGAATACGTTGTTTGTAATCAATTACTCCGTGATATTCTTTCAGCAGAACAATTTTACATTTTTGCCGAGAAAATATCACGGAATGGAATTTTGAATTAGTATCGTAGATGTTGTAAAACCTCCGTCGCATCGGTGCCCGGCGAATTTGAGAGTAGGTGTGGTCTCTGTCCCTAACAGGTTTCTAGCAAATTTATTATCGTATCCCGTGATTTTGGAATGGATCTCTATTTGTGGTTTTGTTTACTTGCTTTTAATTTCTGCGTTCTAGATGATAGGTTCGATGTACTAATGTCGCAGGCTGCTAAATAAGTTCTGTTAACGCGTATATAAATAACTATAGCACGTTGACGTTGATTTTGGTGGGGAAGCTCTTGTATGAAGCCATTGCTTCACGTATTAAGTATTTTATAAAGAATAGTAGTGAAACTGCTGTTAGGATTGTTTGTCCAGTGTCTTCGGTCCATCCCCGGGATTGCTCAAATTGAAGGTGTTAGAGCTATTTTAATTGGTGTACGTTTTGGTTCACAGAAATTAATAGGAAATTAAAAATTTTATGTTTCTCACGAGGATCACGTGACACTTGGCGTCGGAGCAATGTTTTATTCCCATTCGTTACAATAAAATATTAGTTTTTATATGATTTGCGGGCTTCTATGAATAATGGCTAGCGGTGCAGGCCCAGCGCACTATTTTTGTCGCCTTAAAAGGCAATAAAATTATTTAAACAAATATACTTTTTTACTATAGTTTTATTACTACTTGGCGCGGGCATCGCGCTCGCCGAATGTTGCATTCAACTGATCGTGGTTTCCGAACACAACACACACAATACCTACTTAATAATATTTTTTTTAGAATTATCCCTTTTTTTAATATTTTCCATTTCTTTATAAAAAATTACGTTGTATTTATATATTTTTTGTTTGATTTCGAGTAAACATCGGTGTATTTAATATGTCTCGGTATTCACTCTCGCGACGACTAGAGTATACAGGTGATAGTCCTATAATTGTGTCCAGTCTTAGCCATAAACTCGCAGCTCAGCTGTGACATGTGTTCATTAAGCTCTCACTACTGCTAACGGATATTGAGGTCCTCGATTTATTACAATGCTTGTATGCCTACGAGAATCTGTATCAAGGTGTAGCTATTATCCTTCACAGCAAACAAAGTGTTTCTACTATCATTTAATTCAAATGTGCATAATCATTAAACCTTAGGTAATAGTCAACATGTTGCAATAATAAATTTGCCTAAAGGCTCGCTCATAGTGAATAGAAGAGATAGATACATGAAAATTGATTTTAACCGCTTTTTTTTAATGTAATTCATGATTTTTTATTATATTTTTGTATTGTATAGAGGGTTTTTATAATGTTTCAATTGAATCAATTTTAGATAATAATATGAAGTCGAAACTGCATTCAGTGTCGCCTTATAAGGTAATGTGTCGCTAGATGAAATGAACATGTAAATATTTTGATCTGGTTGTATACTAGAAGAAGTTGGTAAAAATAATTGCTTTGCTTAACGTCTGGATGTCAAAGGGTAGTTTGTTGTGACCACAAAATAATATTATAGAAGCATTGGCCCGCCGCGACGGGCCGTATGTACATTGTCTTCGGAGATTGCCTTCCCTCGAGGTACGATTGCAGTTAATTACATCAGTAATATTCATACAACGTACCGAAGGATGGGGTTTCTCCAGACGTTCACCGCCTATTAAAATCATAATGAACCCGGTCGCAGCACAATACCTTTTGGCTTACGTGTTTCTGTAGTCTATTAGAAAAAATCTTTGTGATAAAACATCTTGACAGTAATATCATTCAGTAGAGAAACTTTGTCTGTGTATATAATAATGTTACTCGATAAGTAAAAGCTATATTCGGAGCCCCCGGCTCGCCGGCGCCCGCTTCCCTCTCGTGGTGTGTTATGTATCCAATGTAACAATGGAATATTTTGCAATATTATATACTTATTTTTTTTATCGCTAAGTGGATCGTAAAATAGAGCTGTATATTATCCAGATGTTAAATATTATTATTTCTTTCTTAATGTTTGAACTAAGCATGTAAAATTTAAAATAATAATATAGAATAAAAGATGTTATGATAATTAATTACATAAAATCTTCGTTTGAAAGCCTTTCTTGTTTCCTAAAGCTTACCTTGCCCTATCCCCCTTGTTCATCGGCACGCAAATTCGTACCAACGGGTCACCTGATGGTAAAGTGGGGTCACTGTTAATGAAGCTAAGAAGAGAAGCTTCCCTTCGTGCGGCTCCATCCATGTTCCTACGAGTAGTGTTCGAATTGCTAGATGTCGGATGTATTAGGAGCTGATGGAGTCTAAAACAACGCAATATAGAGCCTCCAATACGTCAGCGGACAACTATGTGGAATTTAACTTTTTCTTTTCCCATAATTGATTGACTTTATTCATGCAATCAAAGACAAATAATTCCAGGGTGACCAGCCACGATAAGCTTATTTTGGCACGGCTACTTATATCTTGTAACTCTTAAACGGATGGCTCGACAACTATTTTTTCTTTTCCGACAACCGACATTTAATCCCAACAATCAGATCTTCGCTAAGTGGTGGGAGTCAAGATGACCTAGCCAAGATAAGTTTCTTTTGGCACAACCACTTCTAACGTTTCAGTGGCGGGCGCCCCGACAATATTTTTTCCTATTCCGACAATTAATGGACTTTCGATCCATGTAATCGAAAGTTAGAAAATTACGTGGTAGCCTAGGTAAGATAAGCCATGTCGTGGAATGTCCCAAGGCAACAGCGAGGTACTTCGGAGGCCGCTATACCGAGTGGGCGCAAGCGGCGTATCTCGCGTCCCGTAAAATGTAGATGGGATACTAGGCAACGTTGCAGCGTAACATGTATCGCACGTATGCAATGTATTGTCATATCGAAGGACATTGAAATTTAATCTAACCTATCGTAAGCGAAATTTCTCTTCTGAGCTAATTCATGGGTCGTAAGAAAATCGAGAACATCAAGAAACCGGACGCGAAGGTCACAACTACAACTTGCCAATCGTCATATGCACAAATGACGAAGGTAATAGATAGATAGACTGCCTGCAATGTTTTTGGCGCAAAGAAATAATGTTGCATGAACACGAACATAGCGCCTTGCGCTAAAGTTTTCTGCAGGCGCTGTTAATTTATCAACGACCTTTCCAGAAATTCCAGACCCGTCCCCGCGGGCAGTAGCGATTCCTGATGTGTAGTGTTGGGTTGGCGCGAGGATAAAACTACACTTTTCTGCTGAATAATTACTATTAAATTTTTTGCCAAACAATCTCTGCGAGAAACTTTTCTGAATAAGATTCCACTGAAGATTATGTCTACTAATTTGTTCATCAGAAATAACTAAAAGTTGAAAATGAAATAACCCAAATGTTAAACACAATTTCAATAAGATCCTAGCGAGAACGAATGCTTAATTTGCTTCTTTCTAAGTGTTGGATCATGGTTCCACATTTAGTTGCCTGGTTTCATCACAATATTTTCCCTCACCGTAAGAGCACAGGTTAGCATTCAAGTAATGTACATAACTCAGAACAGAGTCCTTGGTACATGGTCGCAGTGGGATTCGAACCTGATACCTCTCGCTTATGAATCGGATAGCGTAACCATTTGGCCACCGACCCTGTGCGTTCGTTACGGACCATGTATGTCGCAGTGGGATTCGAGCACGGCACCTTTCGCTTACGAGTCGGATACCTTAACCACTCGGCCACCGATGCTCTTAAAGGCGACTACTTAATGTCCTATCTATTACCTTCAGCAGCGTTTCCAGCATCATCATCTTAGCCGTGGCACGTCTACATACATACAGCTGTCGCAAACATTGCGAATTATTGAAACTACCTACAAATAGAATCAACAGTGTAAGGTTTGAGGGTAGGTAAGAAAATTATAATGTGTCAATCTAAATCGATGCGGCGGTGGCGGCAGTGTTGGCAACCGTACGATAATTATCGTACATGCACGATAATTTGATACCAGCGTACGATGTACGATTGCGATTCATTATCGTACGCAAATGTACGATAATTTTCGAATTTCCCGAATTTCCGAAAGGAAGATTCCGAAAGTCATCAGTTTGTAATGGATTTCGATAGTTTCGTTCACTCATATATAGATAAGAAATATATAAATATATATCTCGTTGAATATTACATATTTTGTCATTTTTATGTGTTCATGAATAAATTTAATAATTGACTGATCAACTTTGGAGCCATTTTATTTTTGTAAAATTTTTGAATCACACAAATTTTCGCGCCATTTTCTACGCAATGCACCCATGTGAAAATCATAAAATTTGAAAAAGGACGTGACGGGCGGCCGAGCGCAATATAAAGTTCGTGATAATGTCTATTTTATTAATAATTAACGCTTTTTTATGTTATTCGAAAATGTACGATAATTTTACGCCCCTGGTACGATCAGCGCATCATTCTAGGTTGCCAACACTGGGTGGCGGCGGTAAACACTTTTCGCTCGAGCTAGCTGTGCGGCGGACACGCGTGTCTTGAAACCTCGGATAAGTGGAATTATTTGTCCTACTTACTGCCGTATATGTTTTCTCAGTGTTTTATTTGTATCTACCTATGTTTGTTCCTGTGGATAACATCGTCTATCACCAGTTGGATGATGTCTCAGTTCATGCTCAGAACCGCTCAGGGCCGAAGGACCGGGCACTGGTGTGCCTTGAGGAGGTTTGGTCTCAGACTTGTGTGGTTAGGGGTCGGTATGAGGGGAGGTTGGAGGCGCTCAAGCTCAGGCTCAGGCTCAGGCTCAGCTCAGTATAATGTCTTTATTAAGTGCTAAAGGCTTATAAGAGGATGAACACGAGGCTGTTCTGTACTCAGCGTCGAGATGACAATTGTGTTCTCAGATATTAATGTACAAGGTGTCTCAAAAGAAAGTTTATATTTATTTAGTTTACTGCGTGAACGCAACGAATCCGAGGGGCGCGGGGGTTATGTCAATCGGTAGCCTGGCTCTTGGGAATTCAGTCGCTATGGAGCGTTTCTCAGGAGCAGACCGCGCGTAGTGCGTGCGGGAGTTTTACAAAAACGGTGATTCGGCGACTGTAGCGCGTAGGAGATTCTGCAGTATTCGAGGTTTTCGCCACTCAAATGATGCGCCAAGCATTCCTCTTATTAGGAAATGAGTCAAAAAGTTTGAGAAGACCGGTACACCGCTGAAAAAACCAAAATCAGGGCTACCAAGGTCATCAAGAACGGAATACAAAACATAGAAAACGTGGAGAGTGTTAATCAGTCTGTTCGTGATGACCCGAACCTTTCAATTCGGAAGCGCGCTAGTGCTTTAAATGTGCATAGATCATAATTACACCGCATTTTGCACAAATATCTAAAGCTGCACCCCTACAAAATTCAATTGGTGCAAGAGTATAAGCCCCATGATGCCAGTCAGAGGCTTGACTTCGTAAATCAGGCAATTGAGCGCTTTTCAACGTTTACCAACATTTTGTTTTCGGATGAAGCTCATTTTCATCTTAATGGACACGTAAATAAGCAGAATTGCCGCTACTGGAGTGCAACGAATCCGAAACGCAAACATCACCCCTTCATTCGCCTAAAGTGACCGTATGGGCAGCGATGTCGGCGCGAGGAATTATCGGCCCTTACTTTTTTGAAGACGAAAGGGGGCGTGCAATTACAGTGAATTCAGAGCGTTATGTGGAGATGTTAGACGACTTTTTGCTGCCTGAACTGCAAAACTTTCCTGGCTATAACCAAAGAACATGGTTCCAGCAGGACCGAGCAACGTCACACACGTCCAATACATCTCTGCCACGAGTTCGTGAAATTTGCTCGGGCAAATTGATCTTCAGGAGAGGTGACATAAATTGGCCTCCACGCAGTCCTGATTTAACCCCTATGGACTTTTTCCTATGGGGTTATCTTAAATCTAAAGTTTATGCCAATAAACCGACTTCCCTGGCGCGTTTGAAAAAAAATATCCGTCACGAAATGGCAGCCGTCACTCAGTCCACCTGCCGAGCTGTCATAAGTAATTTTACTGTTCGACTAAATCGCAAGGGTCTACATTTGGACGATATTATTTTTAAGAAATAAATTACCAAATTGTGTATTTTAATAATCAATAAACATTTTTTCGATACACGCTTACTTTTTTTTTTAATCGATCCACTAAATATAAACTTTCTTTTGAGACACCTTGTAAATCGCCATTTATATCACTTAAATATATATTTTATTTCCTATTGGCAACAACAGCTACTACGACTTCCACACCGCAGCATTCCACTTATTAACCGGCTACGATAACAAAAGTTAAGCGACGCACGCCGATGCTGATGCGGGTAGGTGGCAATCGTGTTCCCCAGCGCCACCAGGCATGCCGAGACTCAAAAATACACAAAATTAGTCATTAGAATACCTACATCTACATAGAATAGCGTCGAACCGGATCACGCCGCCGACCGATTTTAAAACAGACGAAAACGACGACGACACGATACCGCAAAACAACAATGAAACGGCACAATATGATTTAATAAAGTAGATAGCAAGTAATGAAAAAAAAGTTCCTAAATAATAACTTAGGAATTCGCAAATACTTAAGTACCTATTTAGTAGGTATTTAAGTAAAAATAAGGCGAAAATTATCATCCACGACAAGAATGAATTGTGTTTTGTCGTCACTATGTAAATGTAAATAACTATCATCATTGCTCGCGTGTCGAATCAAGGACAGAACACAGGACAAGTTGTGTAGTGGGCTACCTATCGTGTAAACAAAATAAGAAATATAAAGGAAACTTGTAAATTTAATTTTGTGTACGTAGTGAACGTTTATATTAATTAAGTGTCTAACAACAATATGGTAAGTCTAAGATTACCCACGCCATTTATTAAAACCATTTGGAACAAAATAAAATCGCTTCGGCTTCACCGGCCAACTGGTATTTGTTCTAAAAATAAAAAAGTATGATATCCACTTACACATAAACATTAGCTCTAGCGCGAGCTTTCGTGTAGACAGAGAAATTGTAGTTAATGCGCTGATTACATTTTACTACTACTAAATTCGGTAACTAAATTCAGAAGCGAAAAGCGTGAGAGCAAAACAAAGTGAAATGTATCGCTTATAGAATAAGGTCGATTTTTGTATTATTTTATGTGACGTGTCGCTCCGCTTTTCAAAAGTCGTGATACAAAAATGGACCTTATTCTATGATTAATACATTCCACTTTGATTGGCTCTCACGCTTGTTGCTTCTGAATTTAGTTACTGAATTTAGTCAAATTAAATAAGCGCATAAGTACTTACGCCCTATACATAAAAAAATTTAATTACCTATCTATATCGTAACATACAGACAGATTCACTCAGAGATTTATGTAGGTTCCTAAAGGTACCGAACCCCACCTAGCAAGCGCGTGGTATATTATATGGTATTATAGTATATTTTTAATTGTTATTTACGTCTATTACTATCTATTATTTACTATCGTAATTAATAATAAATAATATTGCCAAATAAAATTATAAACATTTCTAAACGAATATAAGATATTCCTGAACGATGTTTAATCTTTGAGTACATTTAGTACTAATTAAGTAAAAGGGTGGTTTCTAAATATGTAATTTATCTTATAATTATTAAAAATAGTTTCCACCCTTAGTTTTCGATACAATACTAGGCCACCATCATTAATATCTTCTAAATACTTAAATTCCCACCCGAGATCTGTACACTCTATACACCCTTTCTAACACGCGGAATGACGACATCTCGAGAGAAATGACTGATCTCGCGGAATCATGAAGTGAAAGCGGTCTGGTCACATCTCCAGACGAAGTGATAGTCGATATATGGACACCCAGACCGCCAGAATGACGGGAATCGAACCTGATAATAGATAGTCAGGGATAGCCAAAGCGATTGATTGTACTTTAAGGGGACTGCAACTTAAATACTTAGAATCCACTTGAAGGTTTCCTCTGGCGCTTCGAAGCAGTTGCTTCAGTTATTTCAAGCACAAATCCGATCCTTCGTGGAGTAGGTACTGCTGCCACCTCTGAGATGGAGCAGTCAAATATCGACTAGCGACTTTAGATTCGTGGAAAAACGTGCAAAGAAGATAGTTTGCGACCCGTAATTGATTGAAGCTAAGCTGCAGAGCCTAGAGCATCGCCCAGGGTTGCACGTCTGTCGGTCTTCTAACTACTGGAATTTCACGTGCCTAAATCATAGGTTACCTACCTACCTATGATTATTGGGCAGCTTGCCCAAAATCTGTGTTCCAAAACTACAAAAAAATTAAAGCGCCGGCGTTGGCGTGGACTCAAAACTAAACACCGCTCCTAAATATATGTTGTGAGCCAGCCAACACCTTATACATAATTTATTATTACCTACTGCTACAAACTTATCTGAATGACCATGAACCTGATTTGACTTTTATGTATTAGGTTGGGGAAAAAGTCTTTTCGCATATAGTATGTATGAACTTGTAATAAAAGCTCTTTGGCTATACTATTTATACCTGGCTGGTTTTGGTATCATTTAAAAGTTTAAATTTTAAAGAAGATAATTCCAAATTCAAATTATGAAAATGCGTGATTTTCATTTGTTTTTCTTACCGTCAAGATGAGTGAATCTAATGAAGAAATTAGATACATTTTAAAATTTTACTACAAAAAGCGTAAAAATGCATCACAAGCAGCGAAAAAAATTTGCGATGTTTATGGACCTAATGCAGTGTCTGAGTGTGAAAGTAGCACAAATTTGGTTTAAGCGTTTTCAATCCGGAAATTTTGATGTCAAAGATGCACGTCGCTCTGGTCGCCCTGTTACGGATAAAATGGATGCTATTTTTGAAAAAGTGGAGCAAGATCGGCGTATCAGTAGTTACGACGTAGCTGAAGAACTGGGAATTGACCACAAAACAGTTTTGGCGCACTTGAAAAAAAATGGGTACACAAAAAAGCTCGATTTTTGGGGACCCATCTTATGAATATTATGACCAAAATAGGAAGCCGCCATAGAGAAAAAAAATTATATACAGAAGCAGAGTACATTTAGAGTTTAGATACGAGACAAAATGTCACACATCTCTATAACACACACACTAATGCAAATGCAGGGACGGAACAAGGCAGCCCATCTGCAGCAAAATATAACTCATCATGAGTTATATTTTGCTTCGACTTTCTACTCGTAACGAACACAAACAAATCTGACTTGTTGTTCGCTCAAGATGACTATGCAATTTTTTTAGGCTTGTCCTTATATTTTAATATTGACATTATAATAAAAGGCAAGGTGTCTAGTGAATCAAAGCCAAGCCCTGATACCTACCACCGTCTTTTCGATCTCTCGATCCTACATACAGTGAATCGGCAGTGCTTGCTTTTGCAAAAGGGAGGGTTATGATTTTGACCAGTATTAATGTTTATTTATTGCCTCATAACTTCTAAACTAAGTAGAAGCGTCTTCATTGTTCACAGGTTGGCCTATGTGACTTTATAAATTTAATATGATGCCCTCTAGAGGACATAGTCATGAAAAAAAAAATGAAAAGCATGGATACATTAATAAATTAAACAAGCAGCATATTCTTTATTTTCAGTAAAAATTCATATAATGCTGGTGCAGCATGACAGAAGGGACTTGCATCTAATTATTATCTTGTTCTTCAAAATATTTATAACGCAGCACTTCCAATTTGCTACCCAGACATAACCATGTCTGGTCTTTAGGAAACCTAGAAAAACAAATATTTATGTAAATAAACGTAAATACGCGATAAAGCCGTTGTTTCATATAATGTCTGAACATTTAAAATGTCATTTAGGTACATTTTTGGTATGGAACCCTGATACACATAAAATTGTGGACCGCTATTCACAAGATTTGAGTAATAAAATACTATACAATAAATACTAAGTCCGACCTTGTTACCATCAAAATATTTTCGTACCTATTTAGACACCGAAATATTGCTCAATTTGCCAATAATTTTAAATCTATCTCTAATGGCGTGTTGTTTTAAGGTAAATGATTTCAATTATTGCAAATTCACACTATTTCGATGCATATTTTTGTCATAATTTCTAAAATTTATTTCGAATCGCCGCGACCACGAATGTTTACTTACCGGTGCAAGGTTAATCCAGGTGTATTTCCATACTTTGCGCTTGCACATAAATGTGCACTAAATTACACACAAAATTACAATATTTTAAATGGTTTGATTTAAATTTTATTAGGAAATTATAAAATTTAGACCGATGTTTCAAAAAAAACTTCAGGTCGTTAAGCCCTCGAGCAATATGTCGAACGTTCGAAACATTGCGCGCGTCATTTTCCGTGAACTTATTCCAATGGATTAAAAAACGGGATAGCAAGATTCATAATCATTGTAGAGCGAGCGAACAGGGAATATTTGTGATTTGTGTTTAGTCTGTTATGTCTGTGGAAGCCGCAGTGTACCTACCACAGGATGTGGTATTGCTACATGAATTAACACAAGAAAACAGCTACTCAGTATTGCTACCTAGTATTTGTTAATCTGGCCGATTTTTGACATTTTGGTCAGCCCTTGGGACATGATCGACGAGAATCGTCTATCTAGGTAACATAAAAAAGCAATTCTGAAAATATTTAAATTAAGTATCTTTTTTCGGGAAAAGTTCCTTGAGTATTGAGAATCCATCATAAATACATAAAATATTGAGATAATAACAACTTTTAGATAAAAACTTTTATCTGTAAAGCCAAAAATTTTTATGTAATTCCAGTATTCAAAATTTGTCTGGAAACTTCTAGAATTTTACGACCTTTGATACTCTATTAATTGGTTATTGTCTAGCATGGAAGAAAAACCTCCAAAACCAGGAAAAAATTTGCAAAAACGGCATCTTTTTGGAAAGGGTCTACTTTGAGGTAAAATAATCTCTATTAAGTTAAAGGAAGGTTAAAGTTAACGTAAATGCTGAATACCTATTTAATCCTACGTCACTGTAGTGTAACTGTCTACTCTTTCTAGAACAGTGTTATGAACTTAGTAGATATAGTATTTCAAGTGAAAACTACTTTATTTGTGCAACTGTTTTCAGTTTCGAGTATTGGGACAGCTGCGGCTCATTATGGCATTAGAAAATAAAGACTAGTTGCAACATTGAAGTAGCGATGTCGCATTCAAAATGCTTGAGCGTTTCTTGGCTGGTTTTTCGACGATTTTGAGAATCGTTAACTTTTGACTAAGATTAACTGAGAGGAATATAAACAAAAGCACGGACTCGGTACAACCACGTGTTCTTGAGAAAAGGGCCTGATAGACGTCAGTCGGACTACCCTTTTCTCTCTTATTTTAAATCTTCCTCTAGAATCACTTTATCTATTGTTGAAATCAGCATTAAAATCGGTTGCTTATTTTAAAAGATCTAAAAGTACATAGATACAGAGAGCGGGAAGCGTCTTTGTTTTATACTATGTATAGATTTTTGGTATTAGAAATATCTCCCTCACTTGTCCTCAGCTCTCATCGACGCTGAACCTGGGCGCGCAGCCCACGGCCGAGCTTGGGGCGACGGCGCGGGAGCAGCTCGCGCTGGAGGCCGACGTCACCCCCAAAGAGCTAACCGCCAAGACCGGGGAGGCGGAGAGCCTGGAGGTTGGTACCCGAGGTACACCCCACTTCAGATCCACAGGACAAAAATCGAGCGTACGGAGCCCTCGCCCAGGCCGCAACTAGTAAAAGGTCAAGGAAAAGGAACTCCCAACCGAGACCGGAGAGGCGCCTGCAAAGAGAAAGCCTGCAGATGGGTATTCGAGTTCGGCCCCGTTCCAAATCAAGAAGAGTTCATCCTCCAAAATAATAAAGTGATTTGTCGGAATATCAGCAGCATCATCATTTACTTGTTTGGCTCTAGGATGGTAATGTAAAAATCCATTTACACCGTCAATGAATAACTGCAAAGAAATCGTCCTGCCGGCTACGTTCGGCCAACGCCGGTAAATCGGAACGCTATGAAGATGGCTGAACGTAGCCAACAAGATCCGATCGCCAATCGCAATGACCAGCAACGGTACCGCCGATCTCCAAACGCATGATACCACCCTCTGGAATGACGTCACAGAATATCCGAAATGCATGTTGGGACGTCATTCTAGAGAGGTGGGATCATGCGATCGGAGATCGGCGGTGCTTCTGCAGTTTTAGAATAGGTATCTAAATCTTTCCGAACCGCTCGCTAGATGGCGCTCCGATAATTTTGGTCATTGAAGAACACTTCAAATAGGTAGGTACTTAGCAAAGAGGATATAAACACTGAGTACGTTGTATTGGATACTTTGGCGGGTGAAAGGATATTAGGTAGCCGCCAATGTTGGCAAGCGAAGATGGAGAAGGTGGAAAAGGGTAATTACCCACCAGGCCGGGTGTGTGACGAGGGGACCAAGGGTCCGACATTGGATCGTCGGAAGTTGTATATACATATGATGCGGAGTTGGCATATTCCGTTAGCGCGATGCAGGAAAGTTAGCGCCATCTATGTGCTTATCTTGCCAACCTTGTGTTCGCATACTCGTAATGTGAGTATCGTTTAGTTTCTCTATTGGAGCGATAGATGTCGCTACAATACTATTGTATTTATCAATAGTTTTCAACAATTTTAGAGATTTTAATATATTATTGCAAACGAAACAAACATCAATTTGACAGAGTCACTTCGTTTCATGGACGCTAGGATCAAGAATGGACATAATTCAAATGTGAGAGGTTTGTATTAAAATGGAACATAGTGCCTAGGTACTTATAAACATTTTTTATACATTTGTTTCAAACTTTAAAAGTTATGTTTATATTAACAAATATTTTATTTTTAAGTTAAGTATTAGGTAGCGGCATGACATCACTGCCACAATCATACAGATTTAAAAAAAATACTGAAATGTGGGTACGCCATCTATTGATGCTTTTAGAAACCAACTAACAGTACCTACTGGAAAACTGCTCACAGTATCGCTAGAAGCGATTGGCGTCTTGGCTAGACCGGCTGAATTTATTATCATGAATTTTTCTTATATTTTTTCTTGTTTCTTCGCAGAGCGTTCTCGACACATTGACGGCGACCCTGAAACAATTAGAACACCAAATGGCGGAAGCGCAAAAGACGTTCAACGATCTCAAGTCACAGGTGAGTTATCTTTAGACTATAATTTAAACCATGATCCAATCTGGTCAGGTTTCCCTGTTAACAGTGTCATGGAGGTCAGATGGCAGACGCTTCACTGTAATAACCTGATCTGCCAAATCCTGGATCATGGTTAAGGTGGACCCCAGGGATACTTTTTAATTTAAATCACTTAAAGTTTTATTAATAAACTAGCTGTTGACTGCGACTTCGTCCGCGTGGGCTACTGGACATAAACAAAATACCTATATGGGATATCTTCGGTATAATTCTGGGGACTTTTGCCATACTGGTGCCCGTGTTGTCTTGACTGTCTTATCTCTCGACTTCCCTTAAAACCTCGGACTTGGTCGAAACAACTCTAACGTTACAATTTTTAGCCTTGTCAACAAGCTCTGTCCAATCGACAGATCTCTTGCAAAGACTTTGAGCCTTTGTTCCTCTCGATCGCGGCCTCAATGTTGGTAGTATTAAAGCGGCGTATGTCGCGAGTCAGAAACTTTGAGATCGGTTTGGATTGGAGTCGCCCAAATTGGGAGACGTCATCAGGGGATTGCAGATTCATTCCGCACCTTTCTTTAAAGAAGTTTAGGGTTTCGTCAGAGGTTTTGTTGGTTCGTTACGTAAGGCGGGTTTAG
Organism: Blastobasis adustella; assembly: GCA_907269095.1. Classification (NCBI taxonomy): domain Eukaryota; kingdom Metazoa; phylum Arthropoda; class Insecta; order Lepidoptera; family Blastobasidae; genus Blastobasis; species Blastobasis adustella. Next base: position 20,317,564 of record OU026118.1, on the reverse strand, counting down.
AAGAACTTTGACCCAACCGTATAGACAGTTTCCACGAACCTGTTATTAAAGACGTCCACGTTTATGCACTTTCCCAGATATTCAAAACGGTTTTGCAATTCGAGTTGAAAGCTCTCGGTGCTTTAGATTTGGATAGGTACAGGCCGAAGCGTAGACTTCATCAATTTCGATCTTTCCAGCTTTGGATTAAAATTCAATGTGGCTCTTACCAAGCGGTGATCGCAGCCAATAATTACATTGTTGATCACCGGGACATCACTTAATAAAATATATATTATACGAAACGACATAATATATAATATATAATCAATTCGAATCGAATCGATCGATCGAAGTCAATCTCCGGCCGAAGCCGGCATTCGACCACGAGCGTTCCGACTCCAAATTGCTCCATTCTCACACGTGATCACACGTCTCTACTTCATTTGCCCAGTTTTGCGTTGAAATCCCCATAACATCTTGGAGGTACGTATGGCAGCAGAAATATCTTTATACATATCCTCTACTTCATCATCGGAATGAGTTAAATTTAACTTCAATGAATGAAACTTGGTAATTCTAAGTATAAGATACGCTACCCTAGACGACACTTTCTCGATCTTGACAACGCTGATCACGAGGGATTTGGGGACGATTAACACGACACAACTCAGGGACTGTTGCTCGCCCTCCTGGAAGTACGACAGATTTCCGGACTTCAGCATTATCAAGTCCTCCTACTTTCTTCAGACTTCAAATAACCCTATGACATCCCAAAGTAATCTTCTCACCACTTCTTCCAGTTCCACAAGCTTTTCGTCGGTTCGCAATGACTGGACATTATAATGTATGCAGACTGGGGTCGTCGTTTATGGTAGCCTCTCTTCCGGAGATTCTTCGCACTGAGCACTGAGTAGGTATGCAGGTTTCATTACGATGTTTTCCCTCACCGTAAGATAATCGTTTAGTGTTCAAAAACGTACATATCTCGATACATAGTGGCACTGGCGATAGAACCCGGTAGGTACTATTAGCTCACGAATCGGACCCCTAAACCATTAGGCCACCGTCGCGCTTTCAACAACCCTATCTATATTGCTGTACGATTACTCATTGTCCCCTCGTTAGGTGGAGAGACTTCGGTCCCAAGTGTCGGCCCAGGTGGCGGCCGCAGCCGAGACCGTGGGCGAAGGGGCGGCGTGGCGTGCGGCTGCCAACACCCTCAAGGAGAAGGAACGCGCTCTAGCCGCCGACGCGGAAGAGTCCAATGCCGAGGCCGAATGGCTCTCTACACAGCAGATAGTATATACGCATGCGTCTAACACTCAGAATACACACGATCGTACATACAACACACGCAATAGACACGGTTGTGCATAAATTACACGAAATACAGACGTTGCGCATTATATAGGTACACGCAATACACACGATCGCGCATAATAAAGGGTATAAGTAGAAACTGATTGCGCGATCCCTTTGGAAACGGATCACAATCTCTTCTAATTCTCTAATTGCAATATCAGTTTCACGTAAAATTAAAATCAACAAAAAGTGTTGTAGACACACAATACACATTATCGCGCGTAAATTAAACGCAATGCATACGATCGCGCATAAAATACAGGCAATACTATCCCCAGTTTTAATTGTCATGCAGGCGACAGAACTGGAGATGCTCGTTATAATGGCCGAATGTCCCTCGTTACCAGGTGTCGGAAAGCCGAATTAGACATTGAACCCTTCTTGGAGCGAGTTGCTCAGTGGGACAGACTAAACTTAGTCGAATTCAACTCTTCCAAGACACAGGTCTGCGTAATGTCCACAAAAAAGGATCCTTTTGACATAGTGTCGCAGTTCCCTTCCCGGAACACCCCTTCTCCGAAAGTATCGAGATCCTAGGTTGGTGTCGACATTTCGGATAGGTACGGTTCTGGAGTCATTTGGAAGTTAAGGATGAACTAGCCTCGAAAAAGCATATAGTTCCTAACCGGTTCAAGCGATACTTCACCCCAGAGCAGCGCTTGTTGGTGTGTATATTCATATTCATATTCATTTATTTATAGTATTAAATATACATCGTCATTTGAGTTATCAATAGAATAAAATTAACACATATCATTAACATATATGGCACAGGTGCGGCTGTTTATGGAGTATTGTTCCGATCTTCGGGCTAGCGGAACTGCCGACCTGCTCAATTCTCTGGACTCTGTACAGAGGCGCGACGTACAAACTGTCGCGACCCCATACTAACAAGCAAGTTAGAACACAATGGGGAGTACTCTGAGTAACTTTTTGATCTGGTGCCCATAACACAATTCCGTCATCGCAGCACCCACCGCGCACTGAGTACTCATCCCAACCACGTGGACCCTCTGTTGGTGATCACGCGAGATTCGAAAGAACGTTTCTTGCTCGTACGATTCGGATGTGGAATGAGCTTCCAGACATAGTGTTTCCTGTAGTTTATAATATGGGAGTTCGTTAGAGGCGGGCAACGTATTGGGAACACCCCTAGTGATGTTGATGTCCATACACTTTGTATACGCGGTGAACACTTTGCGCCAGGCGCTCCGCTTGCCTGTTTGTCTGTCATATAACATAACCTATAGTTTAAACCTAAAATTATTGATAGTGTTACAACTTGTTTGATATCATCATTCACACACACACACACACACACACACACACACAGATTCAGGCGACTGAATGTATAACCATTATCCAGTCTGGTCAAGTTTCCCTGGTAGCAGGGTCATGGAGGTCAGATGGCAGTCGCTGCTCTGCAATTACCTGATCTGCCAAATCCTGGATCATGGTCAGGGCGGACCCTCGTGCGCTGTAGCACAACTGGGACATTGACTCCAAGATGATCGATCGAAAATAATAACGTCTTTCCCTCTTCCCACCCCCAGATAAACATAAAGTTATTCCACCCAGAGGAGCATGAGCGCTCGATCTCCGAAGTGACGTTGAAGCTGTCGGACGCCGCGCCAGCCAACAAGGCACACTTCGAGCGGCTCGTGCGGGGGGCCACGCCTAGCGACGAGCTGGTAGGCATTATTCGTACCACATTTAACTTTAAAATTAATGTATTCATAGTTAAATAATAATATATATTAATAGTATTTTTACCTATTATTTCTCGTACCTACACTGGCACTACTTAACGGCTAACGTGGTTTCCTCTTCCCAAAGGTTGTCTCGAAGAGATCTCTAAAAGCGATAAGACCTCATTTGCGCCCTATTGTGTACCTATTTCTGTTATTTTTAATGTGTGCAATAAAGAGTTTTTACTTACTTACTATCGTATACACTGGATACACAGTTGTGACGTAGCTTCCCTCACAGAATGTAGACATCGTCCGACGATACAGATTTCCTAATGTGGCAATTAATGAGAAAAAAACGTTATTGGGTCCTTGTGTTTCATAAATGTTGCACAGATTACGACAATTTCAAAATTCCTATCTTAGACCAGATAAGTTGCGTAATCTTCGTGCTATGTCGGGGACCTTAGTTCGCTTGCGACCTCCTCATTTCTGATTCGATCGCTCAATTAGGCTCCGAGCATAGCCCTTTCCATTGCCGTTTGGGTGACAGTTAGCTTTCTTAAAAGGTCCACAGTGAACGGCTACGTCTCCGTTTCGTTTCAAAACAAATTTTAAATATCTCAATAAACAAAAAAGTTATGAGACTTTAAAGTTGCGATTGCAGGAATAATTTCATGAGGTGCGCGAATTCGTGTGTGACGTCACCAGGCCGTCATCCCGCTCGCTACTATGGAGCTACCCAAACACTGAAACTCTTAGTGACTGTATCTTCGGACACTTGAGCTATTCACAGAGTATGTGTTACTATGGCCGCTATAACAACGAATAATAATAATAATAATAAATCTAAAATAAGGGGGGGTCTCCATACATGAAATGTGATTTTACGGCGTTTTCCGAGTTATTTAATTTTTCTTTATCGCGTAGTGGTTAAACTTACATGCATCACACTTTGGGAGAGCGGCACTGGTCTAGTGGCAGCGTGCTTGCGAGACCGATAACCGAGGTTAAGCAATGCTCGCAGTATCCGGAAACTGGATGGGTAACCGTTTCATACATACGTAGCGTAAAGCGTAAGCCACGACGTGCCACTATCGATATTAGGAAACATACTAATTAAAAAAAAAAAAACTGTATGGCAATTTTTTAAACGTCACAGAACGTCGTTCATAAAAGTCAACAAACAATTTGATTTCTGTAGGATTGATTATTTACGTGAGTTATGAAAAATATTATTAAATAATGGTCAAGACAATTAAAAAGGAAATGCGGGAGATAATTTTCAGCATGATTAATAATTTAGACAAAGTAAAAGGACAAGTTCAAGCTAATAGTGACCAATTAACTGAATGTTTACAAGAAGGACTAACAAGGACTGACAAGGACAGATTATCCCCAGATTATTGCCATATCCACACTTTATAATTTTTACTACTGTCAGTCAATACGGACTTCTCGTGGTCTTATTATACGTACTTCTAATTCTTGTAAACATCGTAACAAAAATTTACGTTATACCACGACTTCAGGTTACTTTGACAGATTGTGAAAAAATGAGCATACTACATTTATTTTGCTGGCAATAATATAGACGATATATAACTTGACACTATTGAGTAGTATATAACCTTGATAAGCTGCCTTCGTTACACCATTTAAAATTAGTCGGTTTATACTGCCAAAGTTTGGTGACAATACGTCACTACGTCAAATTTTGACTTATTTGACAAGAATCATAATTCCATGAAGGAGGGCGCTAGGTCTTTTTCCGAAACGTCATTATTCTAATTTCATAATCGGGACATGTTAGTTTCTTTTTCCGTCACATTCCTTCTTATCAATATCCCATTGTTGGCGACATTCGAATTCTGTCACAGAATACTACATCCTTCCGGTGTTGCTACATAAAACGCAGAACTAGCGCCACCATTGACAGGTCACCTATGTCTCCGGTCAAGTTTTATTTTGGAAATACACTTGCGAGCATAACTATCGAACCACCCCATATTTTTCCATATCGCTCGATATTATTCTGTAAAAATATTGTGTAGCGTGAAGCGAAAATGTTTTCATGTAAGAAATTAATTAAATACAGAGGTAATCATTGCGTTTATCACAGGCTATCAAACCGCGAAAATCGAATTAAAATCGATTAGGTATTTATGAAGATAGACTGATTTATAATGCCAGAAATGTTTGAGGGTATTTGGAAAAATATGGAGTGGTTCGATAGTTATGCTAGTGTAGTTTCGCAGTGCGCAGCCAGCCAGTCCACGGCCCACGAACCGCCGCGTGCAGAGAAACACGTACGAACCACGTACGTCTGTAAACCCGCCAGTCCAGCGGGATCCAGCAACATTTTAGACCGAGATTAGTCCCGCAAAATGTATGCGGGATCTCGGTATTTCGGGGTCCCGGTATCCCGGTATTGCATTCCCTACTGGCGACACACACTGTTCGAAGTCTTGAAAGACTGCGGTAATTAAGACGAAAATATATGGCGTAGCTTCCCGAAGGCTGCCCAACCGAGATGGATTTGTCGATTGACCCCTTTTTTTATTGCGGGAGGACCTGATGGAAAGTGGCCACCGTCGTCTAGTAGATCTGCAATCAAAGGGAAGCAGATTATTATTTTATATTTATATTTGTCCAAGGTTTATATTATATAGTCAACAGCTTCAAGCGGAGCGCCGCCAACTGTCACAGAAGCATCAGACTAACTTTGACATTTGTCATAATTTTCGTCTTGTCTATGTTCAATTTGCTTAGATATCGGTATATCGACAATACACACAATGCTTCGATATACCAATATCTAGTCGATTTGGCACCGCTGTAGTCCCTGAAGCACAGCCCAGGTTTGTACCGAATCGAAGATTTTCTCATAGTCCACAAAAGCCAAGCATAATGGCTGGTTACACTCTTCGGTCTTTTGTATATCCTGCTGCAGCGCAGGTATATATTTTGTCTATGTTACTACACACTTTTCGGAATCCGGCTTCTTCGGGATCAAACCTGCGGGCGAGAGAATTCCTAATAACGCTTTTTGCTCGTTTGTAAGACATTTCTATTACATTTTCCGCCATCGGGAAAAAAATCTGTTATAATGTTGATGATCCTTGCAAAACCTTTCAGAAAGACGAGGAGTCCACCAACTGCATGGACGACACAGACGCGGGCGCCGCAGACCCCTATGCGCCCACGCACAACTCCATCCGTGACTCCACGCAGCGGGTCAAAATAATACAAGTAAATAGAAATACCATGTGGAGCGTCCAAATATTGATAACGCTTGTCGCCACCTCGGCCACTACTACGTATAACTGTACTCCTGGATTATTATTCGACAACGTTATCGTGCAAGATTTCCTGCGTTCATAGCTAGTGACGTGCGTCTTGTCTATGGAACATATACGAGACATGGCCAATATGCACGAGACTAAACGAACATAGGCCAATACATTCTCTACATTCTCGTAATGACCAAGTCTCGTGGAGTTTTGACCATGTGGAGCCTCATTTATACATAGATGCATCTTTATTTGGTCCAATAACACATTCAAACAACTTAAATCAGGAGACACAGGGCGATACGTCATTGAACCAAATTGGGCCAGCCCTAGCTTAATGCTATGAATGGCAGCAGCCAACCACAGCGCTGCGCTGGTTTTCAGACTGATCCATAATAGAGCTCGATGCGCGCACTACGCAAACGATGTGCTAATACAGAAATGATTAATACTAATATACATAATACAAAATAAAAGAAGAAAAGAAAAAACAGTTTATACATGTATAACCTATAGTAGAATATGGGATAAATAATTAATTACCTTATTTTTTATGAAAACCAATAAGTAGTAGGTACCTATATGAGTATAACTTAGTGTAATAAAGGGCAAACAACAACATTACCTTTTGTTATTCTAAAACGCTGTTTCAAATGGCAAAGAAAAAAGTAATAATAATAATAATAAATAAGCGATAACCGCACTCATATCCTGGCTAAATAGGTAGGACGTACTCGCATACCAGGGTCCAAATCTCTTCGGTAGTTTTTTTTTCTTTTTTTTTTTCTTTATGCAACATGGATATGTCATTTTTTTTATTTGTCGTAGAATCAACAGCTCTGAAAATTTTTACATCAGATATTCGTAAATAACAGAAAGCCAAAAACAGATTCTTACTCTGTAGAAGTAAATTATTAATAAAAGTTACCATTACAGAAAAAAAGGACGTTTTTAACAATTCTAATTATCTGTCTGTGCGTCTGTGTGTGTGTGTGTATGTGTGTGTTAGTGTGTGCATATCTAAGTGTGTGTTTTTGTGTGTGAGAGAGAGAGGGAAGTGACACATTACTGGCTGATCCCCACAATTGGATACCGTAAGCCAGACTGGTTTCAATATGGCTTTGTAAACGGTCATTTTACTGTTGTTATTTAGTTGGCAGTGTCATCGTATCAGCCAGTGGAGATCACGCATTTTTGCGTTGAGTTGCTTACGCTTGGTCCAGATATGTTTCTGCCAAGTAAGCCGTCTGTCAAGGTGCATACCAAGGTATTTTGCGTGGTCTTCTTGAGGAATTTCCTCGCCATTCAGTTTGACTGGAGGACATGTATCCTTTCGGAGTGTAAATGTAACATGTGTCGACTTGGTTTGGTTTGCTTTTATTCTCCACAATTTCATCCAAGTGAAGACCTTGTCTAGATGTGCCTGCAGATTATTCGATGCAACTTTCGGACTGATGTCGGATGATTTCACTGCTGTGTCATCAGCATAGGTTGCTGTGATTGTGTTCTCGGATGTAGGCAGGTCGGCGGTGTATATAAGGTACAATGTGGGACCAAGTATGCTGTCCTGAGGGACGCCTGATTTTATCTCTCGAAGAATTGAACACTCATTATTTTGTTTAACTTGGAAGTTTCTTTTGTCAAGATAAGATTTTAAGATGTTCATAAATGAGTGTGGTAGTTGCTTCTTTTGCTTATATATGAGGCCTGGATGCCAGACTTTGTCAAAAGCCTGGCTTATATCTAAGAATGCTGCAGAGCAGTGCTTCTGACTTTCTAGGCATCTACTATGCGATGAATTTGTTCGACAGTCCCGTGCTTCTCCCTGAACACAAATTGGTAGTATGGTAGGATATCGCCTAGATGTTCTTTCATCCTGTTGTGTAATATTTTTTCGAATAGCTTGCCAACAATGGGTAGCAAGCTTATTGGCCTATAGGACGTCGATTCTTGAGGTAGTTTGTCTGGTTTAGGGACCATCACCACTTGAGCTATCTTCCTCCTGCCTTAATGCTCCGCCTTATACAGGCGTTATAAATTTTGACCAGACTTATTATTCCAGAAGTAGGTGTTTCAGCAAGGTTGCGTCTATTTGGTCGTATCCTGGGAATCTACCTTCCTGAAGATTTTTAATGTCTGTTCGGACCTCACTTGGACTTGTACTTTTGAGGGGTAGACACATCTGTGTTGGCGATTCCATGAACTTTGTTACTTCAGCTGTATGTTCACTGCTGAACACGGGAAACGGTTGTAAAACGTCGCTTAGGTGTTCTGCGAAAGCCGACGCTTTATCTTTGTCTGATCGGCTCCAGCCTCCAGTGGATTTTCTGATGGGTGGATTTGGGGGCGCTTTAGTTTCTTGGTCGCTTTCCAGAGCGAGTAGTTTGTGTCCACTGTCGGGCACAGAGTTGACAAGTAAGCCTGCAGGTTACTATTGACATGCGTTTTAATAAGTGTTGAGAGCTCAGCCAAACATTCATTAAATAATTTTTGTCACTAGGATATCTTCTTGACTGCCAAATTTTTCTCAATCTGCGACGTTCTCGTATTTTATCCTTAAGCGCACTCCACATGTGGACAGTTCCGCGGGAACATGAGAATGTAGAGGGAGTATTCGCCTATATTCGTGTTGTCCCGTGCATGTTTGGCATGTCTCGCCTATTTCATAGACTAAGTAGAGATAGTTTGTTGTCGTCTCGATTCGATCGATTTGATATTTTTATTCCTAGCGCTTTTTCCCGTAACAGGTTCGGGGTACACTTGATCAAGTAATTACAGTAGAGTAGCTGCCATCACCTCTTTGACCCTGTTTACAGCAGATTACCGATATTAATAATATATCGATATCGATAATGAATCGATATAACGTCGACGCGTTTTAACACACACCACATCCCTAATAGGCGAGAATGTAGAGGGTCGACCAAAGTCCCGGCAAAAGTTTCGCCGAAAGTTTCGGCGGACATGTGGAGTACGCTTTAATGTCTTTTGGGTAGATGTTGAATTTAACGGGTACGCCTTTGTGTTGAGTTGTTGCATTGTTGGCAGCCTTGTGGATAGTAACATTAAGCATCTCTACAGCATTCTCAAGTTCATCTATCTATAGTATAGATTTTAGTTTTCAGGTTTATTTCTTGGGATATTATTTTTTGATACAGTTTCCAGTCCATATTTTTTGGGTGATAAACTCTGTTAGGTGGTTCTACAAGTGCGATTGTCGAGTTTATATTGAGAAAAGCTGGCGAATGGTCTGATGAGAGGTCTGTGCATGATTCAGTGCTTATGAAGTTGCCATCGATGTTTCTCGCTATTAAAAAGTCTAATAAATCTGGAGTTTTGTTGTTGTCGGTAGGCCAGTGGGTGGGTTCACTGGTGGTGAAACATACAAGCTTATTATTGTCCATACCTTTGAGTAATTGCCTTCCTCTTGGGTTGATCAGCCTGGAACCCCAATGCACATGTTTCGAATTCCAGTCGCCACCGCAGATGAATCTTAAACCCATTTAATGGAAATATGTTGAAAACTAATCCGCAGTTATTGTGTCGCGGAGCGCAGTACACGGCCGACAATGCAGTTCAACTTTATTGTCTATTATGACTACTGTTGTGGCTTGAATCTTGTCAGTGCAAAATTGTTCCTTTGGGTAGTGTTTAATATTGTTCTTTATGACCACTGCCGTCCCGCCATGGCTATTACCAGATGGATGATTAGTTATGTATATCAAATAATCTTTAAGTTCAACATGTGTTCTGGTTGTGAATCTTGTTTCCTATATCAGTGCTACATCGATTGATTCCATGTGTAGAAAAGTTTTAAATTCTTGACGTTTTTCCGTCAAGCCGTTGGCGTTCCAAGTTACTACTCGGAATTTAAAGGTCATTTCTTAGTTAATCTGTTGAATATTTGGACCATGCGATTCAACATTTTGTCCATCATTTCCATCATTGTCTGTTGAAGCTTGTTTAACATGGTTTCCATAATTACAGTAATTTCTTAATGGTTAGGTCTGTCTTCAGTTTGAGGTACAGGGTGCGCGACAGCGTATTCTTTCTCTGTGCTCTTTGTAGGTTTTACAGCCTTTATAGCTCTTCCCCACATTTGACACATCTGAATGGTCTGTGGCAGAGATTTTTTGAATGCCCATACCTTTGGCATCTTTTGCATTGGACGATTTCTTTTTTGGGATATGGAGCTTCAAAGCTGATCTTCATATTGTTAATGTGTTTTACATTGAAGTTTTCTTTGTTGTTCTTATTTGGTTCAAGGTTAACACGAAATAGAGTTAGTAGTGTCTTTGTGGTTCTGTGGGGGGACTATTTGTCTGACTTCGTGTCCCATTCCTGTCAGCTCCTTTGCAATAAGTGACGTGTCTTCTGACGAGTGGAGTCCTCTAAGCATAACTCTATAGGCTCTTTCACTTTTAAGCTGGTAGGTGTAATGCGCTATGTTATTGGAAATAAAGTTTTCTCTTATGGCTTTGTAGGCTTGTATTTCCTTTGCCATTATTTTGATAATGTTGTTTAATGGTATTTTTTGTTGGTTTGGGTTTTGGATTTTTAAATTTATTTGACACTACGTTTTTGTTCCCACGAGTAGGGTTGATATACGTCGCGCGGACGGTGACGCCCGCTCCTCCGTGAAGTGTCGGTACAACGACGTTTGCCGGGTCCGTCGAGGTTGGCGCTAAGAACTTGTCTCCCACAAGCCATGCAACCTATCGGCGCGTAGTCCCATCTTAGGTTTGGGGAAACTTTTAGAAGAGAGTTTCAATCTCACGGCCCGGGCGATTAAACCAAGGCCTTCGATTCTGTATAACAGAGTTGCGGGTAGAGAGAGTCATTTCCTAACCCTCTTTAGTACTAACTTTTTAGGGTCACCATTTTCAGGTTAATTTACCGTCGCCTGATACTGGACGTTCGCCTTTTACATCTATTTTGGACTTATCTAGCAACCCTCCTCTTTTCTCATACGGGCTTGGGACCGTCAATGACAGAGTTAAAAGAGGTAGTTTATTAGAAAACTTTTTATGTTTAAAAAAGGATACCTCGATTTAAAATTACGAACGGGAGGTGGAATATTGTTCCAGCACCGGGTTGCTGAATACCTAAAGCTGCCACAGAATGCCACAGTATGGTGCTGGTATGTAAATAATACACTGCTCATTGTGCCCACCGATCGAGAACTACAATCATTTTAGCGCGTGTTTTCGAGAGAACAACCGGGACATTAATGCCAAGATAATTATTTATTAACTAAAAATCTAGTTGATCCGTTTTCACTAATAGGCCATCTTCTACTCCTCACATTCTAGTAACGTTTCTGTAGGTAACAGGTAAAAGACTCGCGAACTAAAATAGACTTACAGTAAGTAAACAACAGGAATATGAAAGAATAGCGTGCTGTGTTATGCAATTAAGTTGTATACATTCCTCGTATATATCGCTGGGTTGGTCAATTTGGTCAGGTTCCCCCGTTAACAGAATCATGGAGGTTTGATGACAGTTGCTCTACTGCAATCATCTAACCTTCTGCAATCTGTCCGCTATTTCTTAGTAAATATTTTATTTATTGCAGGCCCTGCCGAAAGAAAAATATTTAGATATGTATTTGACGGAGGTGTACAAACAGTACATATTTATTAATTTGGATGCGTATAAGAAATCAAAGAAGGTGTTTGATGTCATCTTCAACAAAGTAAAAAAGCAAATGGAGTTAGAGTGCCCTTACTTTAGAGACTACGGAAAAGAGGTAAGCAAAAGTGAATATTCGAATTTAAATCTATGTTGTTACTTGGTCCTTGTGACTCGATCCAAAAGCGCACTGTGAGAATTGTCGATGATGCCATGCTCACAAGTGGAATTGAGCCGCTGAGTCAGCGGAGGGATTTCGCCTCCCGTTGTCTGTTCTACCGCTTGTACAACGGTGTTTGTTCTGAAGAACTGTTTGACATGATGTCTAAAGCTACATTCTATCGACAGGGAGTTCATCCTCACACCTTGGAGCCAAATTGGTCGCGAACTGTGCGGTTCCAAAGGAACTTTCTCCCACGCACACTTAGGTTGTGGAATGAACTACCTGGAGAGGTTTTCCCTGGAGAGTACAACATGGAGTTCGTCAAGAAAGGGGTTTAAAGGTTTTTACGGGTCGGCAACGCGTGGGTGATGCCCCTGGTATTGCAAACGTCCATAGACTGCGGCGACTGCTTACCATCAGGCAGACCGCAAGCTTGTTTGCCACCTTAGTGGTATAAAAAAAAGAAAAAAAGAAAAAGATGTACCGCGCAATGAACTTGATCGGGCCGCGGTACGTATCACAAATTAATTAGAATAATTCTTAACTAAGTAATTATCTAATGACGATGTTGGCACAGTGCAATAACGCCAACAGTTCACAGATAATGCTTGTATCGTAGGTGTTGAACGCCGGCAGCGTCCACAACCACATAAAGGTGACCAGTCTCGACGAGTTCGACATGGACCTCGTGATTAAACTGCCAGTGCATCACAGCGACGTCGCCATCGAATCCGACGTTCCCGCATACATCAGGCTTAAGATGGGGAAGGCATTCGAGGACATGAAGAAGCAAGAAAAGTTCCGGAACTTGTATAAGATACTGCATGATTGGAAAGACAAGGACAGCTACATGCTCCAAGACGAGTTCCGCCAATGGATGCACAGCATAGTGGCGCGCGCTCTGGCGAAGCTGGGGCACGAGATCACAGTAGAAGAAGCAGTTGACGACGATATCAGGAAGAACAAGTATTCTGTAAAATTCAGAGAGACCGGACCGGCGTACACACTCAACATCCAAGGGCTATCGGCGGCAAACGCCGGGTTCCATCTCGACGTGGATTTGGTGCCGGTCATCAAGTTCCTGCACCCCAAGTGGCCTGGACATAACTACAGGTAGCTTTAATATATATTATATTAGATTCTAAGAGAGATAGGGTAGGTTAACTATAGGGGGGTAAGTACCTACTTCACCTTACGGAATATCGCAGTCATCTATTTTAAATAGTCGTGTGTGTGTTGTGTGTTGCGTAAGGTTTTTAGTGCTTCATGGGGTGGGTATTTGGGGAACTGTGACTTTGGCTTTGCCTTTTTGCTAGAACAATTGTTATAGAGGTGGGAAATGCATTGGCGATACCTCTGGTGTTGCTAATGTCTATAGGCACTGCACACTTTCTATCGTGGCCAGCATGCCTGTTTGCTTATCGTATGACATAACAAATACCAGAAACCACTTATTACCCTTACCATAGGCAGGCACGTACGATCGTAGACTACATCTGTTACTACTTAAAATCAGGTGTGATGGCAGTCAATTATATACTTACCTACTTACGTGCCTAAAAACTAAAAATAACCAATTCAGTGGCATAAAGTTAGGAGGATGACGAATATTACTTGTAGGTATATGTTCCAGGTCAATGCCAGATAGCGTCACGAAATTCATTAAAACTTGGTTAGTCGTACCAAAACCCAACAAAACCTTCGAACCCACTATGATCAAGCGTCACTGGAGACTCTCTTTCCAAGAGTTTGAACGATATATGATGAAAAATAGCGAACGATTGAAGCCTACCATTAGAATGGTGAGTATTAATGCAACAATTTTAGTTTACTATAATATTCTTCTCAATCCTTCTGTCCTTCATATCTCCGTGAACATTTCCATTTCTCACATCCATAAAACAAAACGATCCTCATTGGCAATTCCTATCCACCTATTCCTACTCCTTCACTGTTCATGCTGCAAGACTTTTTCTCTATCCAGTCTAGACAGTCTATTGCCATTTTTAAAAAGCGCGTAAAAGAGTACAGCGCGTATAAAAAAAAGATAAGAGTTTTATCTATCACAGAGTGCTCCTAAGTTATAAATAATGTCTGTATCTAGTATATATTATTATTATGAATATATTATAAAATTATATGTATGAATGTGTGTATAAATGTATTTATAGATACGTAATATTGTGCACGTTCTATTGGAGTCTCATGAACACATCACACTTCCGAAGGCCTGTTGGAAGAGATTTATTTTAGAAATAAGTAGCGCTTGTTGTGCCATGTATTACTTTTCCTGTTATTTGCTATGTGTTTCCTGTGCACAATAAACTGTTAAATAAATAATTCTGAGACCCGTACGCGTATAAATAAATGTTCCATCGTCAGCCTAAAATCTCATAAGATCTTACCTACAAAACTTTCGTACAAACTTTCATAGTGGTGAAATTTCCTTAAACTATTCCATAATTATTCCAATTTTCTCTTCATTAACTGACAATGTTTACAAATTTTCAGATAAAAAAGCTGCGTGATTCCCTTCAGTTAACCGAAATAGCCAGCTATTATATAAATACGTTGTTTTTTTGGAAAATAGAAAAAGAGAAGAACAATTCCCGTTTTTGGCACCAGAGCTTAAGCACACTTTTCAGCATTATGGTTGAAGAGCTACACAAAGCTATAAAGGACAAATGCATTAAATATTTTTGGCACGATGAAGCTCACACTTTAAATTTAATAGAACACATTAATGACATCAAATTAAAGCTTTATGAGGAAAAACTAATAAAAGTTGTCGGTTATATTTACAGCAAAGATGTTGATAATATAATTTCCTGTTTATTGACTACAAAGGAACTGGAGTTGTTTCATAATTCAGAATTTTATAAAGAAAGAAATGAACAACAAGCTATTGCGGCGCCTCTAACTGGGCACACTGCTAGATGTAGTATATCTAAGAAGACTAATTTACTTTTTAGTATTCCAAAAGTAAAACTTAGTCCTCTGTCTATGGCAGGCAATGTATCTATGGATTCTCCGGATGGTATGCCTGTGGATAAAATTATTAAATTCCTAGAGGAGGTTGGGGAATACCTTCCTAGATGTATTAGAGTAGGACTTGAGAACATTGTCAGTGCCCATTTATTACATAATAATAATAAAGCAGACAATTTTACTTACTCAAATACAGAGAGTATCTGCAAAGTTCCTTCAGCGCCCATAAGGCTTGTAGAGCGTCGGGAATCATCTATAGAATACATACAAATTCATACCAGAAATGAATGGGGGGCATTTATCTCGTCCGACATTATAGAAGTAAAGCGAGATGATAAGACAAAACATGTCAACAGCTCGAAAGAAATATATGCAGCAATAAGCAATCCTCCAGTAAATGACCGCTTTGATATGGAAAGTCTCTATACTGATGTCGACAGAATTGCAGGGTTAATGCGTGATTCAGTCTCTACATCTATATTAATAGTTCAGGATTTTTTGGAACGGGAAGAAGATATTTTAACTTGCGAAACCACAGCAGAGTTAGAAAGTATTGTAAGTGTAGCGCAACACGTGTTAAAGTCAAATTACAATAAAGCGGACTATTGGACTGTAAAGAGAATTAAAAAGTTTATGGATGAAGTTGGCGACTCCCTTTCTGATGATATAAGGGCAGATCTAGACAGCATAGAAAGTATTGTGAGTGCTGCGCAACATGTGTTAAAAGCAAATGACAATGAAGCCGGCTATTGGGCTGTAAAGAGAATTAAAAAAACTATGGATGAAGCGGAAGAATCCTTTCCTGATGATATAAGGGCAGATCTAGATAGCGTAGAAAGTATTGTGAGTGCTGCGCAACATGTGTTAAAATTACATGACAATGAAGACAACTATTGGACTGTGGAGAGAATTAAAAAGTTCGTAAATGAATCTGGAGACTCCCTTCCTGATGATATAAGGGCAGATTTAAATAGCATAGAAAGTGTTATAAGTGCTGTACAACATGTGTTAAAATTACATTACACGAAAACCGACTATTTGACTGTAAAGAGAATTAAAAAGTTTATGGATGAAACTGGAGACTCCCTTTCTGATGATATAAGGGCAGATCTAGACAGCATAGAAAATATTGTGAGTGCTGCGCAATATGTGTTACAATCAAATTACAATGAAGCCGACTATTCTACTGTAAAGAGAATTAAAAAGTTCATGGATGAAGCTAGATACTGCTTTCCTGATGATATAAGGTCAGATCTAGATAGCGTAGGAAGTATTGTGAATGCTGCGCAACGGGTGTTAAAATTATACGAGTATGAAACCGACTATCCAATGACTGTGGAGAGAATTCAAAATTTCATGGATGAAACAGGAGACTCCCTTCCTGAGGATATAAAGGCAGAGCTAGATAGCATTATCAGTGCGGTCAACTTATTTAATATATTCCCAGAAAACCCACGCTATAAAACCGGAGACAGTGTAGAATTTTTTGAAAAACAGACAGATAAATATTACATCAGTATAAAGAATTGGATTCGTCGTGGATTGAGATATATATACAAGTCTGGAAATGACACCTGGCAATCTTGCACTGACGTAGCTCAGCTTAATAACTTTGACGATGACGAAGAAATCGAATGGTAGGCGGGTGGAAGGCAGGGTTCCGAAATATAGGACCAACAACAAATAAAACCAGCGGTGGTGGTGAGATACGTGTTGCTGTGTTTGTCTGTAGGTAAGAATAAATTCAAGATGTTTGTAGAATATTATTCAATGAATAAAGAGACCTCATCAAGATGACATTTATTTATTTAAAGAAAAAGATATCATAATCTTATAATAGAACCACGATAAGTCCGTATTGACTGACAGTAGTAAAAATTATAAAATGTGGATATGGCAATAATCTGGGGATAATCTGTCCTTGTCAGTCCTTCTCGTAAACATTCAGTTATTTGGTCACTATAAGTTTGTTTGAATTATTAATCATGCTAAAAATTATCTCCCGCACTTCCTTTTTAATTATTTTGCCCATTATTTAATAATATTTTTCATAACTCTCGAAAATAAACAATCCTACAGAAATCAAATTGTTTGTTATGACTTTTATAAAAGACGTTCTATGACGTTTAAAAACTGGCCCTAGAGATTCTTTTTTAATAAGCGATCGTACTTAGAGCGGTCTTATTATATTATCAAATATAAAGTAAAATATACATATACAAAATATAAAGCAACAATAATACTTTTTTGTACTTAACTCTGTGCCGGGTTTGGAGCAAAAAGGTTTTTCTCAGTCTCTCGACTGGGTTTATACAGCCAACATTGAAACGGAAATCGGTAGCTGTTACATTTCAACCAATGACCTTTAAATAACAATCAAAAATAGATTATTATACCATATAACACTCGGGAGAGGGGACGCCGCGCACACCCGCACAACTTCCCTACTTAGCATTGCACCTATCAGGTACCTAATCCATGTCGATATTTCTTTTTACCACATGTCCGAATCTTCCTTCTCATTGTGACATAGCTCACTTAGATAACACAGGCCATTGTCACACGAACTCACACACGTTCTACACTTTTGCTACTATCCATCTTGTTGTATACAGACGGACGTCTTCATTAGTCAATACACGAAGAAGCAGGAAGTCGGACCCCATTCATATATTGTCTGTAATGAAAGAATTTAAAGCATTCTGGCCATCATCCGGCTCCACCGTCAGAACCTGGCTACCTTCCAGAACTAGTCTTGGTCAAGGCAAATCAAACCATTTAATATTATGGTGTCAATGAGCTTATCTGATGATATAAGGAACACATAAATAAAACAATGCATTGAGTTTAAACTCACTTGACTTGCCTTCATTTAATTTCATTTCATTTATTGCGTATCACAGTTTTTAAAAGATTTTACAATATTGTAGTACTTACATGTGACACCATGTTAGGACATTGCAAACAAAGTGAGGCATGCAATATTTAAATTATGTCATAACTTAAGTATTTAATTAAAAGTACAAATTAATTCCCTAAAACAAAATTTAATCAATTAGTTGCATATTAAAATAACAATTAAATAATCATTATAATAATGTCAAGTTAGTAGATATATTAGTTATATGTCATTCTGTATAGCAATTAATTATTGTCATCCGTATCCGTATGCCTTGACCGAGACTAGTCCTAGAAGGTAGCCAGGTTCCGGCGGTGGAGTTGGAAGATGGCCAGAAAGTTCCAAATTAGTCTCATACATTATGTAATAAATGGGTTCCGACTTCCTGCTCTTCCGTGCACACATCGTTCGATCTTCGGCATACTTTGTGGTGACTTTGGACTTATACCTCTAATTTTTTTTTGTTTTTTACTTATGAAACCTGTCTTGTCTTTGCAAGTTAGGGTGGTTTCAAACTGTCGCGGACGTGAGCTATGTCACAATATTATTATGAGGAGGGAGATTCGGACAAGTGGTAAAAAGAAATATCGCCGTGACGTCGCATCACTAGAAACGACCTGTCGCGGGCTGTAGTTGTCCCGGCGGCGTGACTTCATTCGCGTAGTGCCCTTCCGCTACCCTACCCTACCCCTACCTTCACCGAAGCCATCTCATGGTTTTATTGTGTATGTCTAGAAAAGCTGTACATTCTGGCCTTGGTGTCGTACAGATTATATAGTTCAAGGAACACACCCACAGGTGGCACAGTGAACTAGAAAACTCGGACCAAAGCGTGTGGCCGGCTGGCATTTTATTTTTACAACACCTTAAGGTACTACTACCCTACTCATTCTTCGAAAGCAAACGAAAGCAAGAACATATGAAATGTATTATTAAAGGTCTAGATTGTAACGGTCACTCTGTATGCGCATGTACAGTCATACATTAACGGTCTTATTGATAAAAATTCCTTAATTAGACCTTTAAAACGTATTTCAAAATTCCTTATTCATAAACGTTCCATAAACCATGTTTGTCACTATTAATATATTTTTATCAGAGGTTTATATAAGGGATCTTAAGTTATGAAGCCGTTATTGAGCATTTTAGCGATAATATAGTCTATAAATAATGTTCTTCAATAACCATATTTTAGCATGCAATAAGACCATAAATACATATTGGGGGTCCAAACACTCTGCAACTGACTGTACCTACATTATGATGCGATAAAAGAATCGCCGACATGACTCCAATACGATATACATCATCATCATCCGAGCGGTCAATCCCTGCTGCTGCCAGGGTCCGCTTTCCCGCTTTGCTTTCTCCACTTTGCCCGATCTTCGGCATCCTCACATCGCAAGCCGTTGGCTCTCGCGTCCAACTCGGCATTGACAACTTCGTTCCCTATACAGATAGTTGCAAGATTCGCCATTTACTTTGTTTTGGCGACGTTCAGCGTCAAACAACCGTTTTCTAGCACTGCCTTCCACGTCTCTACCTTGGTGTCAAGATCCTGCCTAAGCTGAGCGTGTGTATGTAGAAGATTTATCAGCGTAATTCATAAGCCAAGGATGCGCGTCCTGAATTTCCGCTGAGAGGACATCGAGCACAATGCAAAACAAGTAAGGGTTCAGCACTGAACCTTATTGAACACCAACAGTAATCGGGAAGGGATTGGTATGGTCTACGATGGGTTTGACGACGGTCTTAGTTTTAACGTACATGTCCTGAATAATCTTAATGTACGCCTCGGGCACAGACTTAGATCTCAGAGCCCACCAGATTATCTCACGTGGGACACTGTCGAAGGCTCTGTGCAGGTCGAGGAATGCGAAATGCAACGGTTGATTCTTACTGCAGTGGGACTCCTGGAGGACCCTGAGGGCAAAGATTGGATCCAGTGTGCTGCAGCCCGGCCTGAAGCCGTATTGACATTTCGACAAGGAGCATTCCTAGTGAAGTCGCAGGTCTATAATATGTTCGAAAAGCTTCATTGTGTGGCTCATGAGCCGCACTCTTGCATACTGCTCTTAATTTGTCGATTGGCGTAACAAGATTATCGCGCCACGCGTCAGGTATAAGCCCCGTAGCTATGATCCTGTTGAACAGTTCAGTGAGTAAGAGTACGCCTCGGGTCCCCATTGTTTTCCAGGTTTCTATGGGTATTCTGTCATGACAAATAGCATTTCTGTTCTTTATACGGGCCAGAGCCTCGGCAGGGGTAATCGGGCTTATCATGTCAAGGTTTGCAGGAAGCTGTGGTGGTCGCACGTGGTTATTGGCATCGTTTGACAGTTCTTTGAAACGATACACAGTATACTATTTACACGCAATTCTTCATTCAGGATATATACATAATTGTAAATATCATCATCACAGCCCGTAGCAGTCCACTGCAGGACTTAGGGCCTCTCCCACGAAAGGGGAGGTTGTTGCCATAATCTCCACGCTTGGCAGGCGGGTTGGAGACCGCAGTGTTATATTTGTAACAATGGAAAACGCTGCTGCCCATTTTCCAGCCTCCGGAGACTCTAGGTGTTCTGCCTCAAATACATTAGTCGCCTTGTACGACACCCACCAGTATAAGGGGTTTGTGCTATTCTACTCTGCCGAACACCACACGGCCAGGTTATTGTAAATATAAAAAAAAAAAAACATCTTGGCGTTAATGTCCCGGTTATGCTCTCGCGCACGAGGGCCCGGGGTCCGCTTTGACCATGATCCAGAATTTGGCAGGTCAGGTAATTACAGTGGAGCGACTGCCATCTGACCTCAATGACCCTGCTACCAGGGGAACCTGACTAGATTGCATCATGGTTACACATCCAGTCGCCTGAATGTGCAGGTTTCATCACGATGTTTTCCCTCACCGTAAGAGCATCGGTTAGTATTCAACTAATGTACATAACTCAGAAAATAGTCATTGGTACATGGCCGGAGCGGGATTCGAACCCTGGACCTCTGGCTTACGGGTCGGATACTGTAACCGCTCGGCCACCGACGCTCCTATACGTTATATTGTAAATATAACGTTATGTAAATATAATTTGAATGAAATACAAATTAGATCAGGGTTCGCCGGCTACTAAATTAAAAATTGATGAAAGACTGCCTACGTACACCATGAGCCTAAAATCGCGACACATCAGACCCATCGAATTACAGGCCTATTATCTCTCTTCTCTCTAAGGTGATGGAGCGAGTTATAAACACACAGCTCCTTAGTTACCTAGATGAACACGATCTCTTGAGCGACCGTTGTCGCTCAACGGGTGATCTTCTAGTGTATCTATCACACCGTTGGGCTTTAGCTGTTGAGAGTCAAGGTGGGGCACTGGCTGTTGGCCTAGATATGGCGAAGGCGTTTGATCGAGTCTGGCATAGGGGTCTTCTATCGAAGTTACCGTCATATGGGCTTCCCGAGGGATTGTGCAAATGGGTAACTAGCTTTTTGTCCAGCATGCATCAAAGCCGTAGTTGACGGCTGTTCCTCCGATAGTATTTATGTAGGTATTTTATAACTTATAAATTAAACACTCATGAAATTATTGGTATTAAGGCAGTAATATAATTAAGTAATTTGTGTTGTTTTAAGCATCTACCTACTCTCTTTCTGCATGGTCTACTGGTTGACTGGAAGCTAAAGCCTTAATGGCGTTCACTGTCAAGAAAGCTCCATTTGTTGTAGCTCCTCAGTTCCAGGATACACTGCTTACCATCACTAAGAGCATATATATCCTAGGTGTCGACATCTCCAGTGACGTACAGTTTCGCAGTCATTTGGAAGTAAAGGGTCAAGCTCGCATCTAAAAAACTGGGTGTCCTTAACAGATCGAAGCTATCCTTCACGCCGAGGCAACGACTTCTTGACTTTAATTTATAATCATATTAGGCTCGAATCAGACCCCATTTGGAGTATTGTTCCCATCTACCATGCTGATATGCCGGTGTTCCCGGCGTATCAGCTTGGTCCTTATGACTTGATCCAAAAGCGCGCTGTGAGAATTGTCGATGATACCATGGTCACAACTGGTATTGAGTCAGCGGAGGGATATCGCCTCCCTTTGTGTGTTCTACCGCTTGTACAGAGGTGTTTGTTCTCAAGAAATGTTTGACATTTGACAGCTACATTCTATCATCGCACCGCTCGCCACCGGCAGGTAGTTCATCCTAACACCTTGGAGCCAAATTGGTCGCGAACTGTGCGTTTTCAAAGGAACTTTCTCACACGCACACTAAGGTTGTGGAATGAACTACCTGGAGAGGTTTTCCCTGGAGAGTACAACATGGAGTTCTTCTAGAAAGGGATAAAAATATTTTTACGGGGTCGGCAATGCGTGGGTGATGACCCTGGTATTGCAAACGTCCATAGGCTGCGGTGACTGCTTACGTACCACCAGGCAGGCCGTGAGGTTGTTTGCTACCTTAGTGGTATAAAAAAAAAGGTAGCTTATTATTATTGGTCTATTTCGTGACCCACTTCGGGTCGCTGAGCCAGCAAAGTAAGTAAGTAAGTATTTATTTAACCACTTACGTACAAGTTCTACTTTGAGAATGTATATTCAAAATATGATTAACTTTCTCATAATCATTATACAGATTAAGTTATTGTAGTCGTGATTTAGTATCGTATCAAATCGAGTTATGGTGCAATTTTTATATTATAACAATATTATGTGCTACCGTATATGAAACATGTACAAACAAAAAGTCATACCACATTATGGTGTGATCGTAAACGTGTATTTATAAACAATACCTTTCCATCGTTCAAATAAAAGAAACCGTAATGGTTTATAACTACAGTCATAATAAAGTCGCAATATAGGTATATTTGGTATAGGCCCGGTCACTGCTGGCGACTATACAAAACGCTCCATACAAACACATAAACGAGACAGGTTAGGGCCTATACCAAATATTCCGCCAGTTAATGACTAATGCTAATCAAACTAGATGACTGAACCCATCTGTGAAGGTCCCCGTGAATTCCAAGCTCTTGCAGCTTCCGCAGCAGGATGACGTGATCAACACGATCAAAAGCTTTTTCGAAGTCCGTGTAGATCACGTCAACCTGGGACCGAAACCCCACACTGTCCAATACATCACTGATAAAGACGGATAAGTTGGACGTGGTCGATCGTCCTTTTATAAAACCGTGCTGTTCCTCCGGGACGCCCTGCATTACCACGTTAAAAATATCCCCATAAACAACCTTTTCAAAGCACTTACTTAGAACATTCAGTTTTGAAATTGGCCTGTAGTTGACAACTTCTCTCTTCGTTCCCTTTTTATGCAATGGAATTATAAGCGCCTCCTTCCAGATTGATGGAAAGATTCCCTCTTTAAGAGATTCCCTCTTTAATTATTGACAATAAATGGAGTTTGGATACATGTCATCGAAAGCTACGGAATTCCATGGTGGCCTAGCTACCATAAGCCACGTCATGGATCCCGTAATATGTAGCGGGATCTAGGTAAAATTCAAAGAAAGTCCGCGCAGTCTCTCCCGAAAAATCGAAAACATCAAGAAGCCGAACGCGAAGGTCACTTAGAAAATATAACTTGCCATAGTTCGTCAAAGTGCTTGCATAAATTACGAAGGTAACAAATAGATAGACTGCCTGCAATGTTATTGGCGCAAAGAAATAATATTGCAATAACACGAACATAGCGCTTTGCGCTACAGTTTTCTACAGGCGCTGTTAATTTGTCAACGACATTTCTAGAAATTTCAGATTCGTTCCCGGGGCAGTGGCGATTCCAGATATGTAGTCTTGGGTAGTAGTAATATGGTAGGCGCGAGGATAGTAACACTTTTCAGCTGATTAAAAATTATTACGTTTTTCGCCAAACTATCTCGGCGAAAAAGTTTTCTACAATTACATAAAATAATGTATAAACTAATGTACATAACTCACCAAACCACGCCGCCGACCGTTTTTAAAACAGACGAAAACGACAATAACATTATATGATAATTTGAGTAGGTAATTAAGTGTCTAACAGCAATATGGTATGTCTTAAGGTTATCCTTGCCATTTATTTTATCCACTTGAAACAAAATAAAATCGCTTCGACTTCATCGGAAGACTCTTATTTAATCTAAAACTTTAAAAAGTATATATGATAGTATCAACTGTACCAGCTTTTGCTCGCGCTTTCGTTGGCGTAGACAGAGAAATTGTAGTAAGCCTACGGTCCTTCTCTGCGCACAGTCTCCATACCAAATTTTATTTATCCAAATCAGCGGGGCTTGAAAGCGTAACGTGGTGCGCCGCGCAGTGCACTACACCGCATGAGTGGACATCAGGCCTAAAACTACCGAACCCCACCTAGCAAGCGCGCAATGACGACATCCCCAGAGAAATTAGCGATGTCGCGGAATCATGAAGTGGAAGTGGGCCGGTCATATCTCTAGACAAGAACCCGTAAGACGAATTTGAAAGTAGGTAGAGCGTGGTAGAGTTACTCAATGAGTATTTTTTAGTAGTAGAGCTTAGAGTATCGCGGGATTTCCCTGATTTCTAATGTATGTTGCCAGTGAACTAAACGTAGTTACCAACCTGACAACACCGCCGGCCGTACAGACGACGACACGGTAAAGAGTAATAAGACAAGTATACTGACAGTACCTACAGAAATCGCAAAACCTATTAAAACTTGCGGAAAATAACATCAAGACAAAACTTTTTGAGTTATTGTATACTGTGGCATTTAATTGTCGTTTTCCGCCGGTGAGACTATCGTCATTGCTCAAACCGCAGTGGGCTGGACCAGTGGCCGCGAGTCGCGAGGACACGGCTGTAATAACGGACTTTCATTTATAATTTATTATTAATCGATGACTTCTTTTGAGCAAGCGATTTCTTTTTGAGCAGTAAGTAAGTAAAGTAAAAAACTCTTTATTGCACACATATTAAAAGACAATATACAAGAATCAGTATAATGTACATGCGCGGAAAGGCGGAATTATCGCTGTAAGCACGTTAACATTATACAATAGAGATAGAAGTCGCCTCATTTTTTCACCATTTTTGTAACATAACCTTGAAATTGACGCCAAATTGATAAATACTACTTTTTGTAACCGCAAGTTGAGTAGGTAGGTATATAAAACAGAAAAGATTTCAATTAAAGATTTCGATGCATGACGCTGATTTTCCCTATTTTATTTTATTTACTTCAAGAAAACCAACAGCAATGATTACAATATAAAATACCACTGGAAGCACAGAGCTAATTACAGGTTTCCATAAATATTTTTGAAGCGTTCTGTATTGCCAACGTAATTTTAAAAGTATTGAATTTTTGATGTCGAAAATAGAAATTGAGAACCTTTCGACTTGAGCGGTTCAAATATTGGGATGTGCGCGATGTGTAGAGTTCCTGTGCGCAAGCGCCGAGGCTCTATAGCTCCTAAGCTGCGAGAAGGGTGCCTTAGGGTTTAGCGGGATCGGGACTCCGGGAACACAGTGTATCAAGATCTTTAGACAGCACAATTCCGCCATCGCACCACCCGCCGTGGGCTGGGTACTCATCCCCATTACGTGGACTCTCTAGTGGTGTCCACGCGAAGATTCGAAAGAACGTTTCTCGCTCGTACAATTCGGATGTGGAATGAGATCCCAGCCACGGTGTTTCCTTTGGTCTATGACATGGGATCGTTCAAGAGGTATATTAGAGGTGTGCTTAGAGGCGGGCAACGCATTGGTAGCACCCATGCTGATGTCCATAGGCGGCGGTGAGCACTTTCCATCAGGTGGCCCGCATGCCTGTTTGTCTGCCGGATAACATAAAAAAAAATAAGATAGATATTAAACTTTTCTACAATTAAAAACACGTCGTCAGAAGTAATTTAGTAAGTAAAAGTGAAGTAAGGTATCAGACGCCCGCTACTGTAAGTACCTACTACCTACTTAGTAGGTGCCCAATCGATTTAGGAGACACAAACACCCGTATTCATAGTATAGTAGCGTTATTACTATACGTTCATTTATCGGTTCTTAGCTAAGTAAACACACTGTGTTCAAAACGGCTCTATGATTGGTCAATTGCGTTCATTTGGACGGCCGAATAGTGCAGATAACGTGCGGACAAATAAATTACCTATGTCATAATAAATCCTTGCATGCCGATCGACATGCAAATATTGTCAGTTCAAAACCTGTGCGTTCCCGCCATCAACGCCATCTACCCATATAATGGTTCGCGCGCACTGTGACATGAAGAAATTGGACCATAGTGGGCGCGGTTGAGAGCCTTTTGTATGTCCTAATGTTTAAAGACCTAAAGTCTATTGTCCTAGCATTATTTTCCTAAATTCATATTCCTAAATCTTGATTATCATAATGCATTCATTGTCCTAATGTTCTTTAGTCTGAATATCAGTTTGAATATCCTCATATCGATCCTCCGAAAAATCATTACCTTATCCTAATATTAGTCAAACATTTAAATAATCCTTTGTAGGTTACTTTTTAATATTAGACAAGATAGGCATTTGACCGCCATCTCATCTGTTAGTAAGTGACGATGCAGCTGAAGATGAAGCATGCCTGTCTTTGAATAGCTTATTCTCTGTAGCTTTGAAGGCATCCACAATATATTGATCAGGGAACACACCCGCAGGCAACGCGTTCCATTCCTTAGCCGTACGCATTATAAAAGTAGAGCCAAAGCGACTCGTGCGGATAGCTGGAAATCCACGAAATAAGGATGAAGCGCTCGCCCTCTAACCATTCCAAGTCCACTTGTCCTCAGCTCACATCGACGCTGAACCTGGGCGCGCAGCCCACGGCCGAGCTGTGGGCGGCGGCGCGCGAGGCGGAGGCGCTAGCGCGGGAGCGGCTCGCGCTGGAGGCCGACGTCGCCGCCAAGGAGCAGGAGCTCGCCACCAAGACCAGGGAGGTCGATAGTCTACAGGTTGGTTTTCGTGGTCGACTCCGTTTCAGACCCACAGGACAGGACAGAAATCGAGCCAACGGGGCCCTTAAAACATCCAGGAAAAGGAACTCGCAAACACGATTGACCCCGTTCCAGGTCCAGAAGAGATGTAAGGTATAGCGGGGGAATATCATCATCATCACCATATCAACCGAAAGACGCCCACTGCTGGGCATAGGCCTCTCCCAGAGATCTCCTCAAAGGCCAGTCCTGTGCCTTCCTTATCCAGCTGGTACCTGCGACCTTTACCAGGTCATCGGTCCACCTTGTGGGAGGCCTACCCACGCTGCGTCTTCCGGTACGTGGTCGCCACTCGAGAACTTTACTGCCCCAGCGGCCATCTTTTCTTCGAGCTATGCGCCCGGCCTAATGCCACTAGCCTGGCAATCCTTAGGGCGATGTCTAGCGGGGGATATGTCCTTGGATTTGAAGCCGCTCGATAGGGCTCTCTAAGCCTGCAGCCCAATCCCGAGGTGGAGAAGGAGCTGGCCCCATGACTGGACAGGCCTACAGCCATAGAACAGGCACAAAATTGATCTCTACCAGAATATCATCTTCATAGAAACTGCAATTGTATGGATAGGTTTCGCTTACGTTACGTTCTTGTACGCTCTGAACGAACGTGACGTATCTCCTGTTTTATCAACTGTCATATAAAATACATTCATTGATCTATTTAGAGAATATGGCTAGATGCCGTACTGTTGGGAGAGGCGTTTTGTATATTGTGGGAATGGGTAGGAATCGAGCATACGGAGCCATTGCCCCGATCGCACCCAGCTGGACTACTATTGGCCAACACATCTTGGAGTTGAGCCCCCTCCAAATTAATGTGGAGTGCTACTATATTACAACATGTCAAGTGTCTACTTGCATAGTAAAACTACTTGTTTGGCTTTGGATGGTAATGTAAAAATTTATTTAAACCATAAATGAATAACTGAATGAACGTGAATCGGAACGCTGTGAAGCTGGCTGAACGTAGCCGACAAGTTCCGATCGTCAATCGCAAGAGTACCGCTACGAACCGATTGGCGTCTTGGCTAGACCGGCTAAATTTATTATTATGACTTTTATTCCTATATTTTTCTTTCTCTTTTGTTTGTCCGCAGAGTGTTCTCGACACATTGACGGTGACACTGAAACAGTTGGAAAATCAAATGGAAGAAGCGCTAAAGACGTTAAACGATTGCAAGACACAGGTGAGCTCGCAACCATTAGTGCTCGCGTGCGCTTCCTGTCTCTCGAGCCCTAGGTCCTGTTAGACTGCCCGTCAGCCAGGTGGTATACGTCTGAACCAACTTTGCCTTCAGGTTTTCTCTGCTATTATCTATGAATCGCATACCTACCTGAACATTCATTTAAAAGTGGTGTTTTAGCTTTACGTGCGGCTTCAATCACAATCCGCACAACCTAGGCTCGCCAGAGCCTCGTCGTCTGTCAGTAGGGGAGCAATGTGCAGGTGAGATTGGATTGTGCCCATGAGATGGTGGTAGTGCCCCATACCGTCCTTTACATCTTTATCATCTGAGTGTCCAATCCTGGCTCCAATGATCATCTTGACGTTAATGTCCCCGTTGTGCTGCCCGGGGACCGTCTTGACCATGATGCAAGACTTGGCGGATCAGGCAATTGTAGTGGAGCGACTGCCAGCTGACCTCCGTGATCCTGTTAACAGGGGAACCTGACCAGATTGGATCGTGGTTACAAATTAAGTCGCCTGCGTGTGCAGGTTTCATCACGATGTTTTCCCTCACTGTAAGAGTATCGATTAGTGTTTTGGAATGTACATAATTTCGATTACTGTCTCTTCTCTCGATAGGTGAAGAAACTCCGGTCACAAGTGTCGGCCCAGGTGGCGGCCGCAGCCGAGACCGAGGCCGAAGTGGCGGCGTGGCGCGCGGCCGCCAACACCCTGAAGAAGAAGGAACGCGCTCTGGCCGCCGACGTGGAAGAGGCCAACGCCGAGGCAGAACGACTTACGCAGTCGCTCAGCTGGACCGCACTGGCTCTTAGCCAGGTAACAACTATATGCAGATAGTATACACGCATGCGCATAAATGTCCCTCGTTCCGAGGTGCAGAAAGCCGAATTAGACATTGAACACTCCTTGAAGCGAGTTGTTCCGTGGGGCAGACTAAACCTAGTCGAATTCAACCCTTCGAAAGACACAGGTCTGTGCAATTTCCGTAAAAAAGTATATTTTTGACATAGTGCCTCAGTTCCAAGGAACACCCCTATCCACCTCAGGAAGTATCGGGCTCCTTGGTTAATGTTGACATATCGGATACCGTTCGGTTCCGAAATCACCTGGAAGGTAAGGATAAAATAGCCTCAAAAAACATGGATTACTTAACCGGTCCAAGCGATACTTCACCCCAGAGCAGCGCCTGTTGCTGTATAAGATGTGCCCACTCGTTCCCATTTTTGGGCCGGCGAAACTGCTATCCTACTTAATCCTCTGGACTTCGTACAGAGCCGTACGAATTGTCGACGACCCCATACTAACAAGCAAGTTAAAACCACTGACTGACCGATGGGACTTTAGGTCCCTGTGCGTTTCTATCGGCTGAGGGAGTGTTCTGAGGAACTTTTTGATACTCATCCCCACTACGTAGAATCTCTTTTGGTGCCCACGCGAAGGTTCGAAAGTACGTTTTTCGCTTGTACGATTTGGATGTAGAATGGGCTCCCAGGCACAGTGTTTCCTTTAGACTATGACACGGGATCTCTTTAGAGGCGGGCAACGTATTGGTAGCGCCCCTAGTGTTGCCATAGGAGGCGGTGACCAATTTCCGTCAAGTAGCTTGCTTGCGTGTTTGTCTCGACACACTTCTTTTCATGTTTCTTCATATTAATTAGAGAATAAAATAATAATTAAGCCACCTAGAGGAGCAAGAGCGCGCGATCTCCGAAGCGGTGTCGGCGTTGTCGGCCGGCGCGCCCACCAATAAGCATCTAGCGCTGCAGCCGCTGTTCGGTCCGGAACACCTCAAGCGGCTCGTGCCCCCCACGTCTAGCGACGCTCTGGTAAGGACTCATTACATCCTATGTAGTATCGCTATGCAGCCAATAACAAGTTATCTTCGGCCTTATTGCCTAGGCCGGCTGTACACCGGCGCCAAACACGACACGCACGCAACATTTAGGACGCCACAATATTCGTACTACATTTAACTTTAAAACAAATGAATCGTGTACTGGTCTGGACACACAGTTGTGGCGTAGCTTCCCTGTCAAAATACGACATTGTCCGACAATAGAGATTTCATAATGTGGCAAATAATCAGAAAAAAAAAGAGTTATTGGGTCAATTTCAAAATTTCGATCTTAGATTAGATAATCGTATCAACCGGAAGACGCCCACTACTGGGCATAGGCCTCCAGAGATCTCAACAAAGGCCGGTCTTGTGCTTTCCGCATCCAGCTGGAACCTACGATATTTAACAGGTCGTCGGTCCACCTTGTGGAAGGCCAACCCAGGCTGCGTCTTCCGGTACTCGAGAACTTTACTGCTCCATCGGCCATCTGTTCTGTGAGCTATGTGCCTGCCCACTGCCAGTTAAACTTGACAATCCTTCGTGCTATATCGGCGACCTTAGTTCTCTTAGTCTTGTCCATTTTCATTTTAACATCAATTAGTTGAGAGTCACTACAGAGGTCATCGTGCATTTTGCCTATGTCTTCCAGGATTTCAGCCATGATTACAATATCGTCAGCAAATCTAAGCTAAATGAGGTACTTGCTGTTAATATTGATGCGAAATCCGTCCCAGTCCAGAAGACAGCAGACATCCTCCAACGCAGCGGTGAACAACTTCGGTGCTATGACATCACCTTGTCTAACTCCTCGCTGCAGCTGGATAGGCTTTGAGTTCTGGTTCTGGAGACATACCTACAGACATTATGGCGTTTTCGTACAAACACTTCAATGTTTCGAAATACCGATACCTAGTCGGTTTAGGACCGCTGTAGAGATGGTTAAGGTATGGAACAAGGTAGCGTATGGCTAAGGTATGGAACACGTGGCCTGCGAGTGTGTTCCCTGATCATTATAATCAGGACGCCTTCTAGGCTGTTCCTAGGCAGGCATGCTCCATCTTCGGCCGCATCGTCTCTTACCACCAGGTGAGATGGCGGTCAAATGCCTAAATATAATTTTTAAAAATCTGTAATAATATTGATGATCCTTGCAATACTTTTCAGGAGGACGAGGAGTCCTCCAACTGCATGGACGCTGCCGACGCAGGCGCCAGGCCCGTCGTGGACGCGTTCACCGCAGACCGCTACGCGCCCACGCACAACTCCACCCGTGACTCAACGCAGCATGTGAGATTATACATATTTTTTTATGACATTCGGAAGGCAAACAGGCGAGCGGGCCACCTGATGGCAAGTGGTCACCGCTGCTTATAGACATTAGCAACACCAACAGTATCGCCAATGCGTTGCCCACCTCTATAACATGTTGCTATGGCAGCTAAAAGGCAAATGCCCCTCCACTGTCAAAGCCACGGTTCCCCAAATCCACTCAACTTGTCTAAAAACACATAGGTATTAGGTAACTGGTTTCAAACCATCAAAACCGGTCTAGCGATTTTAGGTGGCGATATAAGTCGGTACAAAAAAAAACGACTATAATACCTCTATCTGTAATAATATACCCAGTACCAAGTGACGTGGGCGTAAAACGATTATTTTTGAACACATATAGGTACGACTTTATGTGTTCAAAAATAAACTGTCCTTACGCCTTTGCATTATAAAATGTAGTTTTATTTCTTGTAATGTTATAAATTGATGCAATAAAGAGATTAGATGCATACACACTTGTCCTGACTTAGATTGACTTGCCTGTGGTGAGGTTTGATTTGATGACAGTCACTCTACTGAAATTCCTGATGTGCCAAATCCTAGAATCTAGATCATGGTAAGGGCAGGCCCCGGTCGTGCGTGAGAACACAATCGATGATAATATCGCTGGGTGGACGCTGATGAATATCTAATGCCTCTGTCCAGCAGCTATAGTTAGATATAAATTCTGCAACTGGTCGCTGTTTCTTAAAAATCGTTTATTTATTGCAGGCCGCGCCAAAAGAAAAATATTTGGATATGTATTTGACGGAGGTGTACAAACAGTTCATATTTATTCTTTTAGATGCATATAAGAAATCAAAGAACATCTTCAACAAAGTAAAGAAGCAAATGGAGTTAGAGTTATTTTAGAGACTACGGAAAAGAGGTGAGCAAAAATGATTTTTCGAATCTAAATCTATGTTGTTACACTGCACTCTCCGGTCAGATCAAAACGAAGATTACAAGATATATTCTGGACAGAGATACCTATACAATGTGATTCTGGTTAATCGATATTGGATTTTGACTGTTAATAGATGATGTACGCAATGAACTTGATCGGGCCGCAGTACGTACCTATCCAGTATCACAAATTCTTTAGAATAATTCTTAACTAAATAATTTCCTAATGCTGGATCCACACGACACCGACTTATGCTTGCACAGCGTTCCGTTTGTACAAACGGAGTTTGCGCAAAGGGATCGTGTGGACGACAAAATTCAAAGTTTAAAAGTTGACGCCAACTTAAAATTTGACGTCTACACGATCAAACTACACTACTTTGTTTGTACAAACGCGCTATGCAAGCATAAGGTGGTGTCGTATGGATCGGCCTTAATAACGATGTTGGCAAAATGCATTAATGCCAACAGTTCGCAGATCATGCTTGTATCGTAGGTGTTGAACGCCGGCAGCGTCCACAACCACATAAAGGTGACCAGCCTCGACGAGTTCGACATGGACCTCGTGATTAAACTGCCCGTGCATCACAGCGACGTCGCCATCGAATCCGACGTTCCCGCATACATCAGGCTCAAGATGGCATTCGAGGACATGAAGAAGCAAGAAAAGTTCCGGAACTTGTACAAGATACTGCATGATTGGAAAGACAAGGACAGCTATATGCTCCAAGACGAGTTCCGCCAATGGATGCACAGCATCCTGGCGCGGGCTCTGACGAAGCTGGGGCACGAGATCACAGTAGAAGAAGCAGTTGACAATGATATCAGGGAGAACAAATATTCTGTAAAATTCAAAGAGAACGGACCGGCGGCGGCGTACACACTCAACATCCAAGGGCTATCGGCGGCAAACGCCGGGTTCCATCTCGACGTGGATTTGGTGCCGGTCACCAAGTTCCTGCACCCCAAGTGGCCAGGACATAACTACAGGTAGCTGTAGAATTTATTGTATTAAATTCTATGTGGTGTGTGGTCCACCACTTTCGTAAGAGGCGACTAAGGGACAAATCCGGAAGATGGGCAGCAGCATATTTCTGGGTAGCTTAACATCAAGTGCACTACGATCTGTGCACCCGCCTACCAAGCGTGGCAATTATGGCGATAATGGTATTTGGGGAGCTGTGGTAGTGGAGGTGTATTTGTTTTTTTTGTTATCAGAGCAATTGTTTAGAGGTGGTGAACGCATTGGCGATACCCCTGGTGTTGCTGATGTCTACAGGCACTGACCACTTTCCATCGTGCTCAGCTTGCCTGCCTGCTCAATGTATGGCATAAAAAAATAGCCGAAACCACTAGTACCATACCATACAATAAAATGGGCAGGCACGTACGATCATAGACTGCATCTGTATCCACTTAAAATCAGGTGTGATGGCAGTCAATTATATACCTACCTACTTACGTGCCTAAAAACTAAAAATCTATTAAGACAAAACGTTTTAACATGGCACAAAAGCGAGAGAGCGAGAGGCATTCATGTGCCGACCCCATTCACTGGTATAAAGGCAGGGGGATGACGAATCTTACATGTAGGTATATGTTCCAGGTCAATGCCAGATAGCATCACGAAATTCATCAAAACTTGGTTGGTGGTGCCGAAACCCAACAAGACCTTCGAGCCTACTATGATCAAGCGTCACTGGAGACTCTCTTTCCAAGAGTTTGAACGATATATGATGAAAAATAGCGAACGATTGAAGCCTACCATTGGAATGGTGAGTATTAACACAACAATTTTAGCCTACCGGGGCCTTACTTGTGGCGTGATCCTTCCCCTGTAAGGAATCATCAAAAATGCTGAGATACGTAGGTACGCGTATAAATAAATGTTCCATCGTCAGCCTAAAATCTTACAAGACTTTCGTACAAACTTTCATAGGGGTGAAATTTCCTTAAATTCTTCCTTAATGTGCACAATTTTTCTTCACTGATAATGTTTACAAATTTTCAGATAAAAAAGCTGCGTGATTCCCTTCAGTTAACCGAAATAGCCAGTTATTATACATATAAATACGTTGTTATTATGGAAAATGGATAAAGAAAAGAACAATTCCCGTTTTCGGCACCAGAGCCTTAGCAAACTATTCAGAATTATGGTTGAAGAGCTTTACAATGCAATAAAGAGCAAATGTATTTCATATTTTTGGCACGATGAAGCTCACTCTTTTAATTTGATAGAAAACATTAATAACACCCAATTAAAGCTTTATGAAAAAAACTAAGAAAAGTGGTCAGTTATATCTACAGCAAAGATGTTGATAATATAATTTCCTGTTTATTGACTAAAAGCAACTGGAGTTGTTCAACAATCCAGAATTTTATAAAGAAAGAAACGAACAACAAGCAATTGCTGCCCCTCTAACTGGGTACACTGCTAGATGTAGTATATCGAGGAAGACTAATTTACTATTTAATATTCCAAAAGTAAAAGTTAGTCCTCTGTCTATGGCAGGCAATGTATATATGGATTCTCCACATGGTATGCCTGTGGATAAAATTATTAAATTTCTAGAGGAGGTTGGGGAATATCTTTATAGATTTATTAGGGTAGGACTTGAAGACATTGTCAGTGCACATTTATTACATGGTACTACTAAAATATTTGAAGCAGACTATCATTCTTACTCATACGACAGTATCTGCGAAATTCCTACTATGCCTAATATTTGTTCAGAACGAAGACATTCTACAGAAGATTCAATTATGCGCTGTATAATAGTCACGCGAACTGTTACCAGAACAGCATCTGGGGAATATATCTCCTGCGACATTAAACCAGAACAGCCAGACGAAACAGAAATAAATGCAGCAATAAGTCATCCTCCAGTAAATGACGGCTTTGATACGAAAAGCTATACTGATGTTGACAGAATTTCAGGATTAATGCGTAATTCAGTCTCTACATCTCTATAAACAGTTCAGAATTTTTTGGAATCGGCAGGAGATAATATAACTTGCAAAACCAAAGCAGAGTTAGAAAGTATTGTGAATACTGCGCAACATGTGTTAAAATCAAATGACAATGAAGCCGATTATTGGACTGTGGAGAGATTTCAAAAGTTCATGGATGAAGCTGGAGACTCCCTTCCTGATGATATAAGGGCAGATCCACATAGTATAGAAAGTATTGTAAGTGCTGCGTAACATGTGTTAAAACTAAATGACAATAAAACCGACTATTGGACTGTAAAGAGAAATAAAAAAAGTTCATGGATGAAGCTGGAGACTCCCTTTCTGATGATATAAGGGCAGATCTAGACAGCATAGAAAGTGTTGTGAGTGCTGCGCAACATGTGTTAAAATCAAATTACAATGAAGCCGACTATTGGACTGTAAAGAGAATTAAAAAGTTCATGGATGAAGCTGGAGACTCCATTTCTGATTATATAAGAGCAGATCTAGACAGCATAAAAAGTATTGTGAGTGCTGCGCAACATGTTTTAAAATCAAATGACAATGAAGCCGACTATTGGACTGTGGAGAGAATTCAAATTTTCATGGATGAAGCTGGATACTCCCTTCCTGAGGATATAAAGGCAGAGTTAGGTAGCATTATCAGTGTGGCCAACTTATTTAATATATTCCCAGAAAAACCACACTATAAAACCGGAGACAGAATTTTTTGAACAAAGGGCTGAAAAATATTCCGCCCGTGTGGAAAGTTTGAATGGTCGTGGATTGAGGTATATCTTCAACTCTGCACTGACGTAGCTCATCTTAATGACTTTGACGATGACGAGGAAATCGATTGGTAGGCGGGTGGATAACATATGACCGCGCGACCGGGTTTCTGGAGGCCTGTGGCTGCGGAGTTTGTCTATAATATAATAAGAGTTGGCCGTGTGGTGTCCGGCAGAGTAGAATAGCACCAACCCCTTACACTCGTGGGTGTCGGACAAGGCGACTAATGTTGTCGAGGCTAAAGATCAAGAGTCTCCGTAGTCGGGAAAATGGGCAGCAGCAATTTCCATTGTTATATTTAAACACTGCGATTTCCAACCCGCCTGCCAGGCGTGGAGATAGAACTGCCTGTTGCACGACCATGGTCGCATGACCGTTGTTGCTAGTTAGGAGTGCGGCTCAGTGTTAGTTAAAATGTTACTTGTTGTTTGTTAATAAAATAAATATGCCATATTTGCAGCCCTTATTGTATTTATTTCTTTGATAAAAACAGAGTACAAACTAGTAAGAGAACTTTTGAAATATACAACGCCATATACATCACTTTGATCATATTCCCATCACACATGCGACACTTGGTCGAGCGAAACGACTATGGGATACAGTACAGTCTTCTGCAAAGTGACTGGACACTCGCAATTCTGTTACCACAATAAATTAATTGTTACCAACGTAAGCTAGGGGGGGTTCGGTCACTCTGTATGCGCATGTACAGTCACACATTAAATATATATTGGGGGTCTAAACACTCTGCAACTGACTGTACACATTTGAATTGGATTAAGAGACTGCGTATGATACGATACAATATCGCTAAAAGATGAACATACGCAACTTACAAAGGATCGCCGACAAGACTTCAATACGATATACAGTTTACTATTTACACGCAAGGCTTAATCACAGGATATACTGTATGTGGCCTAGAACCGGGGCTAATATTGAAAATAATACTCTCTAGAGTATTGGTATTTAAAGATTCTAGTTAACCAAAACCCATGCATTAGACACAATAACAATTTAAAGTTACGATTCATAATCAGTGATTATTGCAAAAGTTATTGGAACAGGGCATAAGGTAATATCAGCCGACACAACCCATAAAATGTCAACGAGACGCTCCGAGTAGCTCCGAATAAGTACGATGCAGAATGAACTCGATCGAGTTGAGCGGAACTATTGTTTGCATTACATTGAATTTACGATTCAGTTTGTTAGAAAAAAACAAAAAGTTAAGTTTTGGCTTTAATTGGGTACCATAATGATTCAATTACCTATAGTCTCCGTTTTTAATATTATGTGGTTCTAGGCCATACACGGTATAAATAATTATAAATATAACATTATGTAAATATAATTTGAATAAAATACAAATTAGCACGGGGTTCGCCGGCTACTAAATTAGATGGCTTAGAAGTATCGGGCTGTTTTAGTTTAAAAAAGAAAATATTATTTTATTTAACCACTTACAAACAAGTTCTACTTTGAGAATGTATATTTAAAATACGATTAACTTTCTCATAAACATTATACGGATTAAGTTATTTTAGTCGAGATTTAGTATCGTATCAAATCGAGTCATGGTGCAACTTTTTTAGTATAACAATATTATGTGCTACCGTATATGAAATGCGTACAAACGAAAACTCATACCACATTATGGTGTGATCGTAAATGTGTTTATTTATAAGCAATACCTTTCCATCGTTTAAATAAAATCACTACTACTATTACTAAGGCATGGGCCCGGTCACTCTGCTGGCGACTGTACAAAACGCACCACACAAACACATAAACGAAACAGGTATACCAAATATTCCGCCAGTTAATAACTAATTCTAATCAAACTAAATTACTATTTATAAAGATTTGGTTCATATAATGTATATAATATAATATAATATAATAATCAGCCCCTAGAGCATTGGTCTAACCAATCTCAAGCAAGGAGAAAAGCAAATAATTTGAAACAGACATTCATATTTTTTTTACAAAGAACTAATGCTAACGTACACACAATATTAAAACTAATTGGAACATAATTGTCGGTTGAAGCCAGCGCCACCTGCCGGCGATATAATACACCATAGCGAAGTAATAATTACCCAAAACATAGCAACGCGCAGCGCCAATCATCTACCGTACAGTGCAGCTTATCTGACGTGACAGCGTCGCTGTTGTTGGAATTGACATGTCATTTAAAAATGGCGACACTTAGTTCC
Source organism: Blastobasis adustella (assembly GCA_907269095.1). Taxonomy (NCBI): domain Eukaryota; kingdom Metazoa; phylum Arthropoda; class Insecta; order Lepidoptera; family Blastobasidae; genus Blastobasis; species Blastobasis adustella. Next base: position 20,279,346 of record OU026118.1, on the reverse strand, counting down.
AGCTTTGGCCACCGGGTGAGATACGTTTGTGGCACTCTTGTCGTTATGTCTCAGTCCTGTGACGGCCATTTTTTTACTGACTAACTGACTGCTTAAAGGTTCCATGTCGCTATGTTTGTTTAGAATCTTAAAACGTACAACGACTACTGCATATAATTTCTATGAAACAACCGTCTTGCAACCGGTCAAAATAAGCACGATATGCAAATGTTCTAACTCGTTCGCTGCGGCCATCTCAACATTTGGGTCGTAACTGGCGTTACGCGAGTGCACACGACTCGTTTCGTCGGTCCATACAAAATTGGCGCTACGCGAGTGCGCGCGGACTCTTTTGTCCGGTCCATACAAACACACTCGGACTCAATCGGCTATGGCCTGCGCACTCGCGTCGCGCCAGCGCGGACTCAACTGGCTTGCATTTGGATTCGCAGCGAAAGTGCTGTGCATAAAATATAGTGGTACCAAACTGCTCTAAAATACTTTGAGCTTTAAATTTTCTTCACATGATAGTTTTTTTGAGTGTTAACTACAAGGATAAGAAAAAATGATAGAATATATATTAGCTTTATACTGTAAATTATTACATAATGCGAAACACATAAATTACATAATCTAGTGACTTTTTAAATTCTATACATCGACAAATTATTCCGCCAGTCAATCAGTCTAATTTTAACCCTTCCTTTTCATAATAACAAACAAATTAATTTTTTACGCAATTTCAAACTGTCTTTATGAGATTTGGTTAACATATTTGAAGCACTTTCTTCGAGTAATATGCTAACAAATTGTCTTTATGAGATTGGTGAAAACTTTTGAAGCACTTTCTTCACGTAATATGCTAAGTAACTGAGAAGTTATAAACAACGTTGTAAAAATAATTACAACTATTAATTTACTCAAATATTTCGCTCCCTCTTCATGTCTTTAAAAATATAACACCTGGCATTATAAATGAGGGTTGTTGTCAAAATACTGTCGTGATATTGGACAGAAGCAACTGCCTGAAAATGGCGATTCAATTCCAGCCAATGACAGCTTTATTTTGACAGCAGACCTCACGTCACAGTAACGCCATCTCGTGGATTTTGGAATCGCGAAACCCTCATTATTGCAGAATCAAGAGCATCGCATGGCCAGTGTGACACAAATGTGTCAGTGCGCTAAAGAAAATTCAATCTAAGACAATGTCTTCACGGCATGAGGAAAAAAGTCCTTAAAAGAAGAGGGCATAACGTCAAATAATGCGTGTATTAATATGACGAGCCTATGATGATGTAACAACTAAGTTACAACATCATCATCGGTTTTATATTGCTCAAATTTATGAAGGTTTAATTGCATTATAAATTATCCAAAATAGGTAACAGAATAATACAGATTTATACCACACACAGTAAACATAATTGAACTCCGATAATAATAATAATTGAACTCCAATAATAATAATAATTGAATTCGCGCAGGCGCAAACTTAAGGCAGAAACACACTAATGCGTTGTGTTGTACATTTCTTACGCGTCAGACAAGTGTGCACGCCTCTATTGGTAATGTATGGTTTTCCACAAATATATGTTACCGGCTGTACTCAAGCGGTAGGCCCAGAGAAGGTATATTTCATATTAGATAATATTAATATAGTAACGCTAGATATTATATAATCTAAATATTCTATGTAATATTACATTATTAATAATTTTATATATAATACGTACAACGATTTTTATACAGCAACGAATGTAACAAAAATATAGTGGGCGATAAAGTTTACATTGTTTGTATCATACTTTTATACATTACTAGTATGGTATCCCTTCGAAAAAAAATGTGCAACTTATTATCGGCCATTTGTATATTTTGAATAAAATCCACAACATTCTAGAATAGTTGGATTTTTTATGTTATGTGATAGAGAAACAGGCAAAACGGACCAGATGGTGCGTGGTCACCGCCGCTTATGGACAGCAACACTAGCACAAGTGTGCGCGAGAGCGACAAGCGAGTAAAGGCGCGACATAGATCCTGGATTTTTGAACCGGTCGCATTCACGCGAGCGCTCGCTTGTAATGCCACTCTTCTGCATCTAGCAACTTACCACGAGTCACGTGGAGCGGTTAAAAAATAGAGACCCTGCTATCTCTTTTATATCAGTGTTGAGAAAAGGAAATAAAGGCTCTCTCGCAGCGCGAGCTATGTCGCGGGCACACTCGTGCTAGCGTGTGGCGCCACCAACGCGTTGCCCGTCTCTAATATATAAATATAAATCTGTATTAGATTGTATGTGGCAACGCTTCATTTTGACGTAAAACACTGCTTAATTACAAAGCTATTGATGAAAATAACATAGTATTACTATCGTACTAAGACTGTTATGGATTATATCTACATAATAGTTAAAAATGAAAGCATGCCACACACAACACTGGCTATGTATACAAACTTTGTTACAGCTAATATTTGACAGCAAGCCTCCCGCTATGGTAATTTAAAATTAACACAATTCTCAAGACTATTTGGTCCGTACACAAGCACACTACAGCCACATTTAATTTAAATCGAGTTGGTGAACATTTAGGATCTTCAGCTGTGCTATCAGTACTTATATCGACAGGGAACAGTAAAGTTTATTTCAATTTTGTCTCTTTCTATTGAAACGTACCATAGACGTCACAAAATAGATAGCGTGAACGATTTTGATCGTAGGAAACCGTTTAATTCTGATTGGCTTCAAATCCAGGGGACTTCCTGGCTAAACGTGCTACAGTGGCGATGCCTATCGCTTGTAATACGATGAAGGGGTTGTCGAAACGAGTATTACCACAGGTACGTGATAAAATGCCTGAGTTTTAGAGACTCCTAAATTAAATTTACCTACCTACAATATAATTAGATTGACTATAATATAGGTAGTAGGCAGTGTCAAGAGCAGGCTTGCGTGCAAACTGAAATTCTTCGTACTAGACGGTTGTCACAAACAGTCACAGCGTCAACGCGCAGTAAGCTACAAGTTACGATGAAACCGAATTTTTACATTTTGCCCGAAAAATAGGTGAAGTTGATTTAAAAAAATAGAAAGAATGTTGGCATCAACATTTTATACTACATAAAAAAAACTCGAAAAAAAATATCAAGTGGCCTGAACATTGTGCTTTAGGTGGATATTTAGCACAAATACTCAAAAGCACTAGTACACACAGTACCTGTATCAGCACAGCTAACAATCAAATAAGATACATTCGCTCTGCTACTTTTTACCTAAGATCTTTCACTATCACATACCTATAAACCACGGGTAGCACAAGCTCTTGCGCGCGACAAGCGAGAAAACGCGCGACATAGATACCGCCATCTCTCTCATCTTAGTATTGAGAGAAGGAATTGCTCTCTCGCGGCGCGAGCTGTGTCGCGGGCACGCTTGTGCTAGTCATGGAGATGGTAATATAAATTCCGAAAGAAAACCGTTACAATAACACTTATTGAAGATACTACCCGTTCTAGAAACACTTCTTGGGGGTACTACCCGTTCGCGTCAAGTTTACCGTTGATGCTGTATTAACAGAATACTAGACTCGGAGATTAAATTCTAGATCAAAAGTGGAAACAAATTGCCCCTATAAAAAATAAACCCAAGTATTGGATTTTTGTTTTTTAAGTTTTTAAAATATGAATACTATTTTATTTCGTGATAATTTTTATCAATATTTCAACGTTTTCAAATAATACATCCCTTGGATTTATTGTTTATCTTGAATTTCATTTCCGAGTACAGATTATTTTTATACCACCCCCCTCTCATGGTGGATGGCCTCTCATCATCTATGCTGCACGATCCAATTGTATCATTAAACCAAACGAAGCGTGTGTGAGGAATTTTCCATCAAGCGGCATGTCTTTCAAAATTTCTCCTCTTACACGGTCGGTTTGGCATGATCAATCCTATTTAATCATGCCACTGGGATCAAGCCGCATGATAGTGAGTGGCCACCATTACAGCCAAAGTCCTGATACCACATGTCAAAGGTACTAACCAAAAGGGGTTCATTCCCGTTGTTCCCCAAATTTTAGGTTTTAGGCCCAAACACGGAAATGGGGGACAACGGGAATGAATTTTTATTCCCGTTGTCTCCATTTCAGATAAGGGGACAACAAAACTAAAATTCCCGTTGTCCCCCGTCCGGGAGACAACATTTGGGGACAACGGGAATGAACCTACTAAAAGGCCCACACAGGGTGGCGGTAAGTGGTTGGCTCTAGATCAGGGACCAGCAAACTCAGCGCAAACAGTTAGTAATGCTAAATATAAAAAAAATACAGCTTCAGTTCTTTCGTTGTAGCCGTTGTGAAAAGGTGCACAGTAATAATTATTATCCTCATGATATTAATATTGACTATCTTAATCAAATATAATAACTTTGATTCTTCCTTCAACTATCTACAGTAACTTGTAATGAAAGCCGTAGCTATATGTACCGTAAAAGGCAGCACAGATCCGGCCAGATAATATTCAACCTTATCGTAGTAGTATATACAGTACAATATCGTGTACAGGTGATGACTACTATAATAGAGCCTACAGTTTACTTATAAGAACATTGGTTTCTGAAGTCGCTGATGCGAACGTCATTGTCGGCGTATTGTACAGCTGTTATTGCAAAATGACTTCATCTAAAATTGATTAACAACAATAATAAACACACTAGTGTCTTATCACATCGTGCTGAAAGATATTTGACTGTTTGGTGGCAAGCGTTGACATTTTAAGTAAATTAAGCAACACATTAGATTAGTACAGTCATTCAACGACTTACGTCCAGTCTCGTGAAACGCTTGTTAATGTTAACCATCGATTAAAACCTAGATACAATTAACTCCGTAAAATGGACTGGCTTCTTTATGGTTTCTATGGTGATGGCAGGACATGAGCGTGCCCAAAGATATTGACATAGAGCATAATGGAAACTCGACCTATAGAAAATGTACACTGTCACTCTGTCACAACTCAATGTCGACATACAAATGACTAAATGGCATACAAAAATTTAGAACATGAGGTGACCAATGTCACCAAATTTGACAAAATCAGTGGTTATGGAGGGGTATTTGACAACTTATAGCCATCCCTTTTGGACACGTTCCAATAGACACCATTAAAAAAGGAAACAAATTGTGAATTCAGCTCTGAGTAGGCTCCTTCTATGTCTCTATGTCCAATTTCTTTGCGCGTGTCGATTCGCCATACGTACCATGGTGCCAGGGAATTCTAGTTCTTATGCTAGTTATTTTGGGCAAATCCCTCGGCCATTTTACGAACAAAAAGTGTCATTTCATAGCACGCTGTCAAAGTGCAAGTTTCCTCTGCATGAGTTTCTTTTCTCCATGATTAAAACTTTTCCCGTCTCTGTCTACAAAGCACCATAAATAAAGATGGCGAATTTTAATAAATGATTAACAATTAACGTACGCAGAAACTGGTCGTTAGTTTATCACCTGACAGTACCATAATCTGACAAAGTAATCAGATAATTCGTTATACGACTGTACAGTGGAAGAGCATAACTGCATGACCACCTTAAGAATCATATTCCTTTGCACTACTGTGCAGTTGTTAAACGGTTTTTATAACATGAATTACATTTTTATTCATTATATTAAAAACCGTGGGGGTAAAGGACGAGTTCTTTGGGCATAAGGGACAGCTAATTCTTCCATCTTTTAGCTAATTGATTTTGGCTAAAAATGCACCAAATGCCGTGAATGTTTCTGTAGCGGCAAAGAAAAAATTTCTCGAAGTGGTAATGCACTTATACGCTTGTACTGTACATTCTAAGTATGCCCAAAAGTCAAATATTTGACGGCACTGAGCTTGATCAGATTTCTGTATTCTTTACCTACTACAATATATAATTAATTATATTTTTGTTTTTGTTTATTTTTGAGCTCTTAAGACGCCGTGCATAATACTAAACGTTGCTGGCAGCGTAGCCCTTATGCGGTGTGGATAGAGTCGAATATTAGTCGGCGTTGTGGCCTAACCTCTGCTTAGCGCGCGCTCCCAGACTTACTATGCGCTATCAGCCATTGCAACGTGATGTCGATGTTGTCCTTCTCCTTACAAGAGATCGAGTAACAGCAGATCTCGCGGTCCTGGATCGCTGATAGGTTCCTGTAAAGTCACAAAGGTCAGATGAAGGATACTGAATGCGCTGTGTGCAGCAATCTTAATTTGCACAAAGGACTGACCGAGACTAAATATTTTTCTCGCCAGAATCCGAAAATAGAAATATTCTCTAAAACGGAAAACATGATAAGGAAAAATTTGACAAAGATATTAGACACCAGCATTCAGGCGGACCCCGGGCCCTCGTTGTCGAGAGCACAACCGGGACATTGACGCCAAGATGATTATTTTATTATTATTAGACACCAGTATTCACATAAAAGGATTTATTAATTAGTTAATATTATTAATTAAATCGGTTCAATTCATTTACGTTCTCAATCATTCCTTCCATTCAATCATTCACCCTATAAATTATCTTTGGTTGCTAGCACGCCACATTTGTTTACCACTTAAGACAAGTCAGATAAATTTCGTATATACACATTTACAGCATTTCATGTGACTTGAACACAGCTTTCAAAAGTCATTTTTTTGTATATTTTCTTATCTAAGTATGATTGACATAAATTTTGGAGGTTGTGGGCTGTGGGGTCTTGCCCTACTCCATCAGTCTCTATCTCGAATCGAGATCTCGGCTGGATTTTTAGCGGGAGACCGAGATCTCGGTCGGTGCTTACTAATTTGATTTCTATTTGGTACCAAATATTAATGGAACACATAATTCACTGGAGCTGCTTCTGAACACGTTTCTTAGTTCACTTTTGAACACGTTTTTTAGTTCACTTCTTGCTGTATGCGTCGCCGAAAACTGGGCGAACAAAGTGTGAGAAGAGTGGGGAGAGAGACAAGTGAGGAGCTAGCATGGCTATAAAGGCGCTGCATCGACATCGGCTTAAATTTGACAGGTTGACGAATGAGTCCTTGGTATTATTTTGTATGGTATTATTATTAGGTTATCTTACGAAAGAGACATAAAGGTATAGTGAAAAGAAAGAGAGACTCCTATACGAAAGTTAAAAACACCACGGACTAACTCACATTGACAGGACTTGGGTCGTATCAAAGCGATGTACAGTCGGTAAAGAAATTGCTTTAGCAGCCTAAGGTTGAAGTTCAGTTGCACATCATAAAAACACAAGGTTCATTGCCCTTGATAGGTCTAGGCCTTGATAGGATATAAGGTCGGGCGACACAGATAGGAAACTGTTTTTACCATTGTCCCATGACGAACCGCCTGTTTTGAACTCAAATAATAAATGTATAAAATTTTTAATAATGTAATAACTACTTAAAGAACTTTATGGTTTGGTTTATGACATGGAATATGGTCAAACTGTGGTTGCTAGGCACATGTGTTTACATGATTGTTGTTGTCAAGCTGTCATGTGTCATCCCTGTGAACCAGACGAATATGGCGACCGCTAATCATGATAATAGACAGATATACTCTTTATTGCACACAAAATTACAGAAAAGAAAATTTAACAGGTCTATTCAAACATTATGGGCAAAGGCGGCCTTAACACTACAAGCGATCTCTTCCAGGCAACCCTTGTCTAGAAAGCGAAAAAGATAAACACCAGTCAGACAAACAACTGCCTTCTATACACATTGCTTTTACACAAATGAGATGAGTTGTGCCTATTTTGTGTGAAAGTGAAGAGTACTTGAAGTTGAGTTACGAAGCTGTATTACTATCGCTGTAATTCCTTGGGCTGTTGAGACTCGGAGCCCGAAAATTACGCCACTCATACTAGAAGTGTAGGAGCATGAACCTAGTTCTATGTCATGTGTAGGGGGCAACCAACTGATTTCCAACTTATGCATTTGGTAATTATTAACGAAGAAATATATAAAGACCACGCTAAGTCCAAATCACTTATTTAAAATAAATCTTTGTATGGCAACTTATGACAAGTTTTTTAAAAGTAATAGAACGTCATTAATAAAAGTCATAACAAACAATTTCATTTCTGTAGGATTGTTTATTTTCGTTAGTTATGAAAAATATTATTAAATAATGGGCAAAACAATTAAAAAAGAAGTGAGAGTGATAATTATCAGCATGATTCATAATTTAGTCCAACTAAAAGTACAAGTTCAAGTCAATATCTGAATGTTTACAAGAAGGACTGACAAGGACAGATTATCCCCAGATTATTGCCATATCCACATTTTATAATTTTCACTACTGTCAGTCGATTTGGACTTAGCGTGGTCCTATTATATGCAACTAATAAACTAGTTTTAGTGGCGATTTATATGAAATTTTACATGATACTTAGTAAATTAAATTATAACACATCATTTCGTCCAAATTTTCACAACACTCCGATCTTCCGAATAGAATGAATTTGCCAATCTTTAATTAAAATAATCGTCTGAAATTCTTGTTCATGGTAGGTTCTGTTTTTATCTCTCGCCGTCGTTGTTACGTTTTAATTTGAGCTTTACAATCACTACAAATACTAGGAATTCACTTACATCACAATAATTATGAGCATAGGTAGGTATATTGCCCCGAAGTTTATGCATTATACGTAATTTTAATTAAAATTCACATTCGTGAATATTTATTAATTCAAAACAATTATTGACAATGGTTGCCATGGATTTTTTTTCTTTTTTAAAGGTCATAGAATCAACAGCTCTTAAAACTTTTAAATAAAATATTCGTAAATAACAGAAAGCCAATAACAGATTCTTACTCTATAGAAGTAAATTATAAATAAATTTAATACGTCAGTTATGTGCCCAAAGTGACAAGAACAGAAACATTGTTTAATTTTGTGCTCTGTACGAAAATACCGTAAGGCCGAATTCGATCGAGTCCCCGAAGTGTTCGAACGCCCTTGACTAGCTTCTGACCGCGACTTCATCCGCGTTAAATTCGGATATCTTAATCTCAAAACGAAATTATCTCCAAATGGATTAGTAACCTATGTCCATCCCCTGGTTGCCATCTATCTGCTTCATAAATGTTATCCAATTCTGTTTAGCGGTTTTGTCGTGAAAACTAGACAGAGTTAATTTCGAATTTGTAGCGGGTAGAGCTCGTCTAAGCTGAAATGACGCGCCGCACTATCGCATTAACGCACACAAGCAAATTTAAAATATGGACGCAATACATATACAAATGCCGTTGTTGTATGCCATATACAAATTGGTCATTCAGTTGCCGGTGAGACTCAAAACGTAGGAGCACGCGTCGTTCGATTGACTCGATCGTCGTCGCACTCACACATCGAAATCAACTAATTAAGTAGTGGGGCGCGTCATTTCAGCTTAAGACAAGCTCTACAAGCTTTGACCCGCGACCTCGTTCGCGTAAAATTTGGTTAAGTCCCCTTTTCGACCCACACCAACTTCGCACGGATTGTAACCTTAATAAATTACACACCTATTCCTGTATCTGGGTAGGTAGTTGTAGGTTACTTGCGATTTTTTTTGTTATTGTGTATCATTTACTATCTGCTGTAAGTTTGTGTATTGTGAGCTTGTGATGAGGTGTCATAAGGCAACAATAAATGTATTTCATTTCATTACATGTAACCTTCCTCGTGACTCACTCTGCCTATTGGTGTAATCCGCATGAAAATTCGTTCAGTACTATTTGAGTTTATCGCGAACAGACAGACGCAGAGTGGGACTTTGTTGTATAATATGTAGTGATAGTGATGGCACGGCAAATCCATCCAAAAAAAATATGCTTAGACATTTCACGCAGCGCCATCTAGCCAAAAAGTAAGCAAAGCTTGTTTTATAGGTGCCAGAGAACTGATAAATTACTTATATACTTTTTTCAACACATACTTATTATACATAACACCCAATTCATCATTTCAATTTCAGCCCGGCCAGAAACCAAAACTGGGACCTCTGCGTGGCAAGCTCATAGCCTCGTGTTAACCAACTGAACCATTCAGGTCGTCAAAACCTTGCAGTGCCACGTAATGCAGCGTAAATTTTAATTTTAATTTTATACGGCAGACAAACAGGCAAGCGGGCCACCTGATGGTGCGTGGACACCGCCGCCTATGGACATCAGCAACACCAGGGGAGTCACCAATGCGTTGCCCGCCTCTGAAGAGACCTCTAATATACCTCTTGAACGATCCAATGTCCAAAGGAAACACTGTGGCTGGGACCTCATTCCACATCCGAATCGTACGAGCGAGAAACGTTCTTTCAAACCTTCAGGTAAATGCGTGTGGGTCTTTCTAGAACAAACGTTGAGCCTATGGGCATCATGCACTCACATCCTCTCGATGAGTCCGTGCTCATCCAAAGCCTGCGGCAGGTCCCTCTTGTTGCCCAGCACCAGCACGGGGATGCCGGTCAGCTGCGGCTTCTCCAGCAGCGAGTGCAGCTCGTTGCGCGACGCCTCGATCTTGTCCGGGTCCGCTGCGTCCACCATGTACCTGCAACAATCGGGTTCGCGTTGTAGAAACTAGATAAAGATGCTGGTATTTAGTTTCGTTGGTTTTACAAGCTTTTATTATACCCGCAATGTTTAACTTGCGCACCCCATGGGGTGTATGACCTGATGAAACCGAAAAGCCTTCCCGGCTATAGGCACCCCCAGGCGGAGTTTAGCAGGTACGCGCTTAAGTTTACGATTACGATTTTGTAACCACTCAAAAAACGTATGCAAATCCATAGAAAACTTTACTAACTATCCATCACTTTATGTGCAAGTCGTAAGTGATAGACTTTCCGAGTTATCGCAGGTCAAAGGTCTACAATAACTACTAACAAATGCCGGACAAACACCCGCGACAATACCTATAACACGCAGCATGTGCAATGCACGCTCGCTTAAAAGTCTGTCTGGCGGTAGCGTGGCGTGGGAAAAAAGCGACCTAGCCGAACCACAAATACGGTTGAATTGGTCGATGGCTGGGCCCTGCGGTTTACTCGTGAACGGGTCCTGCCTTGGTGAACTGGATTACTTCTTGCTGTACTTTTTGGTCGTTTTCTTAAGAATATTATTTATATGTATATAGTATGTCGGGCGCGGTCCCGCTCTGCCTACCATTGTCAGGCTCTGTCTGTATTGTCGGGCACGGTCCGGCCATTGTCGGCGTGAGTGGGTGTGCTCCGGCCCTGGGGCGGCCGATATAACATTGTGTGTTTTCTTCCTACTTTCCTACTTCCTGCTCTTGGCAATTGAAAGAGTTATTTAATGTCCTATACAATAAAGAAATTTCGACTTTTGACGACTTCAATACAAAATACAAAAGTCGAACAAATTCGAGTAGCCTCTAACTAGAAAACGGTCACCTATCCAGTTCCCAGTGTTAAAATGCCAAAGAAATAGATATAACATACATATGCTCGAAATTTAAAACATAACCCTCCTTCTGTAGCAGTCGGGTAAAAAAATAAAATAAAATAAAAATATTAGTTGTCCCAGGCTCCATACAAAAATGTTCTAAACCCTTTCGCATTACAGGATTATTGGGTTTCGTGGTAGGTAATTGATAATATGGTGTTCCTAGTCAAATGTATAACCTACATTGATGTGCTATTGATGAGATTGGCGTGCAGGGAGAGCCACTGCTAAAACAAAACTAATTTTCAATATAAACAACTTCAATCATTTATAAGTGTATTATTCATTACACATAAAAAGGTTAAAGGAAACACATTGACAGTGTTATCACAAATCAGTGTTGATAAACAATAGGTACCTTTGTCAATTTACAAGTATACATAACAGTTACTAAGTATTATTAATATTATATAATCAGGCAGGCAGTTGAATAACTGATTTTATTGGTAACTGTGTTTATAATTTTACAAACCAACACAGCTGTGGTCTATCCACTACAATATCAACATAATTTTTTATAGGTACTACTAATGTGGCAAATAAGCTTAGGTACAATCCTCCTGATGGTAACCTGTTACCCTAGTCCAGGGATGGGTAAACTACCGCTGGCGGGCCATCTCCGGCCCGCGAATGGTTGAAATCCGGCACGCGACCATCAAATAAAAAATGGCTTTCGAGTGGCAACTTTTTTTACAAAAATAAGCAGTAACAACAGTTCCGTACTTACGTCACATCACATTCATGTGTGTTTTAGAAAATTGTTATAATTACTTATATTTTTATTACAATAATGAAATGAAAAGTTAAATATTCAAAAACCTGGTCCGCCTAGTATTTCGTTACAAAAAATTGGCACACAAAGAAATCGCATCAGTGCCTAGTCTATAGATGATTGCAATACCAGCGGTACCACTAGTGTGACGTTGGCCCTATAAAATCCTTATCAGATATTTCTTGAAGAATTCCATGTACTACAGAATACATCCTGTGATTGATTTATTGTAATGTACTGCTACATCTACAACCTATTGAAATCTACGGTTGAACATAGGCCTCCCCAAAGAGCTACACTCTTTCCGGACTTGGACAATCCACATATGCCACTGCCTGCCACTATTTTAAGGTCATTGGTCCATTCATGCTCCCCTTGAGGATTTGTCAATCTAGTGGGTGTCTAAGTGTGGAGTTTTTGAAGAACTGAAAATCTATTAATAAATGTTGATGTTGAAATAAAAGTCAAATATAACTTACACTATAGCATTGACACCTCTGCAATATCTTTCCCACATTGATCGGAATCTGGGCTGGCCACCAATGTCCCAAACCTGAGGAAAATTAATAGTTATCTTGACAGTGTATTCAGAAAATGACTATTATTGTATCTTATATACTTTTGTAAATTATTTTTATAAAATTATTACTTATATTCTTTTATAATTCCTCATGAAAATACATTTTAATTAGGTATTATTTTATCCTTCACTGTAGGTGGTTTAAATGAAATAATAAAAATATTGATAAATACATTACAATAACAAAGTTGTGTTCAGAACTTTTCCATGTATAAACAAACAACAACATACATCATTTACACAAATAAATTTTTAATCTCATACCAACCTTAATAGTTACATTTCCTTTAGTGATCTTGCGCATGTTGAAGCCCACAGTTGGTATCATATCTTCACTAAATTGTCCAGACTGCAATAACATTATGTGTCATTATTACATAAGGCCATGTGGTATTTGGCGCAGCAGAATATAGCACCAACAGATTATAAAATATAATTCATGTAGACTGAGAAAATTTAAAATAGACACCCGTATGAATAAATGTAGCGTAGCTTATAATAAACATAGCCGTTTCCTAGGTACACCTAGGATTAGCAATAGAAATGTCTAAGGCTATTCCTACCTGTCAAGTTAATTAGTAGGGCCGTTAAAGTATAAAGAGTAGATAGTAAATGTTTTTTCACAATGCATTATTATGCAGATTATTGTTTTTTTTTCTTATCTTTAATCATTGTTACGTATGTCCTGACGAATGCTTAATCATGTATTAAACTAATTAATTAACAAAGTCTGCTTTTTTATTCCTACTCTATGGTATTTGTTACTTCAATTGAAAGTCTTTGGTTTATAATTGTAGCTAATGAAAAAACAAATTAAATGCTGAGTACCTATTGCCCTTGACTTCTACAATGGGCAGTTTTCTGACAGCTACTTTAAAAAGAAAAAAAAGAGTGGTTCAGTGTTGGATCAAAGTTGCTAGGTTAGACACTATTCTCAAGCATTTAAAATAGATAAACAAAGTTATTTGAAATGTATTTCAAGAACAGGTATAAATACTGATGAAAACATTGAAAAAATAAGCACTTTTTTAATTTATTGGGCTCATTTTGAGTTTTTATACTCCCTATCCTTTAAAATAAAACATAACACACACTGTTGTTCATCAGCAGATATACATAAGGCAGAACCCACTAAGAAGGATAGGTCTTATCTCCACTAAAAACAAAACAGAGAGTAGTGACCATTACAAATATCCCTGTATATCTCTGTTAAGTAGTGAAAAAGAGTCAGTCTTTTTATTGTTTCAGTATTATTTCCCTGTTTTTTTCAAACTAAAGCATGTAAATAAAATATAAGATGTGGAATTGTTTGGTTGATGGTTGTTAACCATTTATTTAAAGGACTGGATTCCTGGAGTCATACATAAAATTCCATAAACTTATTAGATAGACTAATTATAAGCCTGTTTTAAGTTGTTATCAGGTTGTACTTAATTACCCGCTTAAAAGTAGACATTCCAAGCAGAATAACAATAGACTCCAGACAAAGAAAATGAAAAAGTTGAGACATTGTTTTTATATTCAAAAGCAACTACAACCAAACACAGATGTTCATTACACATGAAACTCGAAAGCTGTAGGTGTAGGTAATTAAGTGGGATTAAAATATTCAAATGAAATTTTGCGTTACGGAAGCATGAGCCACGCCATGGGCTGAGTAAGTATTACGAACAACATTACATTAGAATGGTTGGTGTGGTGTGTCATACGCACACTGGACTGGAGAGGAGTTCAATGCCGAAATTGGTCGATTAAGACAAACATAACAAGTAACCTGCTACTTTCTCCATTAAAACATTTATAGACAACAAGTACAAACAAAGGGGCAGAGTGAAAAACAAACAAGGAAGTTATTTACAACAAAATAATCGTTGTTTTGTGACTGATAACTTACGGCAATGACGTTTACAAAAGTAGTTTTTCCAGAGTACTGCAAACCCACTAGTGTGAGCTCCATCTCCTCCTTCCAGAACAAGCTCTTGATCCAATCAAGGATACGATTGATCAAAGCAATCATTGTTAACGCTAATTCACTGAATTGTTTAATGAATAAACGTAAAAACGCCTCTTTCTAAAACCGCTGCACAGAAATTCAGAAATTGACACTTTGATTTGACAACAGTTTGACAGTCATCAATTGCGTTTAGTTATATTTTACTGCGTTCTCAAAATACGTTTATGAAAGTATTTTATTGACTATAGTCATGGCGATCGTGGCTTAATCATCCAAAAATATAAAAATTAAAACTTTTCAATCAAAGAAAATAAATGGTTTATTAACTAATGTATCACTTACAAAACGCAAACACCGAACCGAATGGCAGTGTTGCCTTTGCTTCGCTCGGGAAGATAGGAAAAAAAGTTATTTCTTAGCGTGAGGAGTGGAGAGGAACTTCGTGTAGGTAGAACACAATGGAAGGAGACCATGTGATCCATATGACGTGGACACTGCTGGGCGGGAAACACTCTTCCAAAAGTAAGTATTGCCAACATTATCTATTGCCATAATCTCCGCGCTTCCCGCGCCTGTCCAACCCGTCCGAGTTGGACTTGGAGTTTGCAGTTGTGGAAATACTCATCAGAAAATGCTGTCATTTACCATTGCAATAATAATTATTCTAAGTGCTTACTTTTACATATGGCCCTATAAAACGTTCTAACTCTGGATAGTCCCACATAAAGACTTAAGTGCTACAAACATATCTGATCCAGTGGCCAAAACTGGAACTAAATCTCGCCATTTTTTCAGTTAACTTTGCAATATTTAAAATATTTTTAACGCGCCTTATTGTCAAAAGTCAGCAAGATCACCGCTTTGGGAAATGCGACTTACTTTACAAAATGCAACATAATTCAGGCGTGTTCCAATCCGTCTGTCATATAAAACCTCCTAGCCGTTTGGTAATAAACAAAACAAATAGGTACCTACTTGCCTCCGAGTTACAGTTACTTACCTACATAGGTTTATCTAGTAGGTATAACTTGATTATTATTCGTAGACGGTGTACAAAGCAAATATTGATAGAAAACCGCAAACCGTTGCACAGGATAGCCGTTCGGTAGGTACACGGGTACTTCAGTTAAAAGAATTATGTTAAGCGGTTGTTCTAAAAAATATTCCCATGGGTGAAGCAGTAATGACGTCATACATTTTTTGGATGCGATTTGAATTTTTTTTACAGATACCTAACTGCTGGTCGCCAATTGCTTGACATAGAGACGCTCTGAATCAGTCTAATCTAATCAACAGGTTGGGAAAGCTGATTTAAAAGGTTGACTGAAGAAAGTGCCTTAAATTTTCAATGTGATTTACTTTGTTTTACACAGTTTCAGCTGGAGCAACTGCTCCGCGCTGAATTAAAAACTAAAGCATAGAAACATGCCTTGTTTCTAATCATCCCCCTGAAGTGGCCGATGAAGCCGAGTCAATCGCCAATGTTTGTTACCCGACTTTTGGAAAATTAACTCAATCTTTCATTGTAAAAGCATCAAGTTAATTTAGTTGTAAATTAGACTTTTTGTTTAAAAAAATGCGATACAAGCTGAAAAGAGCAAAAGTTAGGCAACCAACCTAGAGTCGACTATACAAGATATACCTACACTCCTTTGCAAAAAAAAAGGTAAGTAAGTTTGTAGATTCCTCGGTTGTATTTAATTGTAATTATGTATGTATGAAGATTTTTATGTGTCCAGCCCAGAATTTCGTATCGGTACATCCTGGGGTGGGCACCAGACCAGGGCCCCGACCCTTCCTACGTCTATGTTCCTAATGTTGGTAAACTATACTTGTAGGAAAAAGAAAGAGACGAATTGGAAACAAAAACGTTCAAAGGTTACCCAGGGTCACGAATCTTATCTTCAACTAGATGTTCGAAGTGGTTGCTCCAGCTTTATCTACAACTCTTATGTTATTGTAATAGTACCTACATAGTTGTTGTTACGAGTTATCGTGGCGTCTATGTGTCATAAATATTTTCTTTCTTTCTGTCGGGGTCGTAGACGCAGACGGACTCTGTTGGGTTGGGATGGATAGGTCTTAGGACCTATCATTTGGAGCTTGACGACTCCTGTGTTGAGGACTACAGTGCCCATTTTTTAGTCTATGCACTTAGGCCCGAATTACATTGGTCAGGTGTTTAGTAGGTAGGTAGGTACAGTGGTGCAAGCCGTTCGAACAGCAGCGCGCCAACTTGGCTTCTAAGCTGCCTTGCGACTAGATTCAAATAGAATCGCTTTCTATTTTTTATGCAAACTACACTCAAAGTTAATTAAGTACAATGTATAGTGGCCAGTCTTATGGCGGGGATGAAATTGCATGTATTTGTTGATGTTGCTCGTCCATGTCGACAGAGAAATGATACTGGACTCGCTGTGTGTATACAGCGCTCGCCAATCGCCACAGATTAGTCACCCACAGTATTATCAGTGCAGTGCGTTGAGATTTTACTCTGCTGGATAATGCGCTTATTACACCTGGTTAAATTTAGTCGACTAAATTCAGAACCAAAAAGAGTGTGAGCAAGTCAAAATGGAATGTATTATTCATAACATAAGGTCCATTTTTGTATCACGTCTTTTGGAAAGCGGGGCGATGCATGACAAATAAATAAGAGGTACAAAAATAGACCCAATTTTATGAACAATACATTCCGCTTTGATTTGCTGTCACCCTTATTGGTTCTCAATTCAGACGACTGAATTTAGCCAAATATAATAAGCGCATAACTTATGGATTGCCATTGTGGGGGATAGTATCTTCGAATATTACTCTTCGTCTATATTACGCGTCTTATTGCGCGAACGTATCAGAAATGAGAAGATCCACCGACATAGCCGGAAGGATTGCCAAGCTTAAGCATGTAGGGGTAGAGTTAGAGTAAGGTAGAGTTGGCCGTGTGGTGTCCGGCAGAGTAGAATAGCATCAACCCCTTACATTCATGGGTGTCGTAAAAGGCGACTAATGTTTTCGAGGCAAAAGATCAAGAGTCTCCGTAGTCTGGAAAACGGGCAGCAGCATTTTCCATTATTATATTTAAACACTGCGATCTCCAACCCGCCTGCCTGCCAAGCGTGGAGATTATGGCAATAACCTCCCCTTTCGTGGGAGAGGCCCTAAGTCCTGCAGTGGACTGTTACGGGCTGTGATGATGAGAGTAGGGTACGGTAGGGACAGGGGTATGGTACGTTAGGGTTAGGGTAGCTATACTCAACTTTTTTTCACGAGGGTATACATTTCAGTTATGGTAACGCGAGCCGTAATATACATTTTTGGGAGTTAGTTAATGAGCGAACGCAGCAAGCTCGAAATATCTGTAATTTTTAATGGAATAATAAGTTTGCATAAGATACATCAGAGATTTTGTGAAGAGTTAATTCAGTGATTGGATTTATCTGCAAATCCCATACGTTTTAGTCCCATTTTGGCTGTCTAGTCTACAAACAAAGATCGTTACAATTAATAAAATGCATCAATGACTGATCACGGTGAGCTACATTTTGTGTAGAAAACTAAACGTAAAGAATAACTTTTTTTTTAAACTTTATTGCCCAAATTACAGCAATTGGCGGACTCAAAGCCATTGAGGCTTTGTCTAACAGTCAACCAGCAGACCATGCAGAGAGTGATTAAGTAGGTGCTACTTAACAGGAAAACACTGACATAAGTGGAGAAAATAAATTTGAGATTAAGATAAATTCAATTAATACTATAAATACAATTACTATTTAAAAAAATACAATAAACATATACCTATTATATATACATTCACTAGATACAAAATGTGATAATGACTACCCCACCTGTGGGACACAGGCGTGAGCTTTATGTATGTATGTATGTACTACGCCAAACTCATCACTCATTACCTACGACCTCTTACTCAAAATAAAATCTTTCAGCAGTTTTTTAAACATTAATCGATTCTGCGCCTTTCGTACGTCCTCAGGTATGTCATTCCAAAAGCGAGCTGCCTGTATTGTGAATGAATGGCTGAAGAAGTTGGTCTGATGAGGGAGAATGTCAAGGCATAACGTATCGGAGGAGCGGAGATCACGATCATGTGTCGAATACAATAGTCGGAAATTGTGCTTGAGATAAATTTGTAGAAAGGACACGTGATCTCCTTCTCTCCCGAACAGTCAACCAAGACAACTTCTCTCTGTACTCGGAGATGTGATCATATTTATTTATTTTTTATTTATTTATTTAACAGTTTATTGCACACAATAAAATACATAGAGAAACATCATACATATAGAAATTTCTTCCAGCAGACCTACAGAAGAGAGATCTGAAGCCCGAAAATAAAACGAATACAATTATAAACGAATACAATTATTCATTCAATAACTTTTTGCATTTTAACTCGGAGTTTTCGTCATTTTAAATATTTAGGAACGTTTATTTATTTTATTTATTTATTTCACAGTTTTACAGCATATAAAATATTATTCAAAAATGTTACATTATTAAGTTGTAATGCCAATTACAAAACTGCAATTTATATTTATTTTATTTATTAAACAGTTTAAAACACTGCGATCTCCAACCCGCCTGCCGAGCGTGGAGATTATGGCAATAACCTTCCCTTTCGTGGGAGAGGCCCTAAGTGATGATGATATAAAAAGCTTGCATCATTTTTATTTCATTTGAGACTTCTATGTAGTGGATTGAAAGTAGAACGTATTTGGGTTTATCCACAGATTTTAGGCGGGCGGGCTACTTACAAACGCCCGTTATGCCCTAGGTTGAGTATATAGGCGCATTTTCATTGGTCGATAAATCGGTCGTTAGCCCGAATTCGGGGACTTCCCGCATGCGGGCTAACGACCAATGAAATTCATCGGTCGATAACTCGGTCGATTCAATGCGTGCGAGGGCTTACCGCATTCGGGATAACGACCAATGAAATTAGTCAGTCGATAACTTGGTCGATACAAAGCCTTCGGGGACTTTTTAGGCACTCTGAATTTTTTTTTGTAATCTTCTTTGTCACACTCCAATCCCGAATTCAACTTCACACACAATGCATTAGAAGCACTGAGCCACTTTCTACTTTTAAGTAAATTTTGCACCCAAAATCTCTTTTTCCTTTTTTTCAAAGAAGCCAGTAATTTCTTTTTTAATAGATCACAAACATTCAAAATTGCTCCACATATCAATAATTGTTGATCCATGGCTAGTCGGCACGTCAACTTACGATATTCACTCAAAGCCAACTGCCGAACTAAATTGTATTCAGGTTCTTTCGCACCTTGCATGCGGACGCTAACGACCAATGTAAACGGTTCCCCGCATGCGGGTCCTATGGCATGCGTTACAGAAATCTCCCGTACCCCGCATACGGGCGCTAACGACCAATGAAAATGCGCCTTAATTGGGGTATGGATGGGTAGCGTAGAGTAGGGCAGGGGTAGGACGCTACGCGAACGAATTCGCGCCGGCTAGCTAGACACTACATACCCATTATAAAACAAAGACCCACGCTGCGTCTGTCCGTCTGTCTGTTTGCGATAAACTCAAAAATTACTAAAATAGATTTTCATGCAGTTTTCAACAAATGATTCAAGAGGAAGGTTTAAATGGTAGGATAAATCGCGGCGGACAGCTAGTTAAATATAAGCGTACCCACACCTGGTAAACTTTTTTTTTTTTTTTTTTTTTTATTTAATTGCCCACAGTAAAATACATATAAATACATTTTTGTCCCTCTGCAAGCAAAAGATACGGACGTATTGTGTCATAAACTCTGAACTTAATTCCAATTGACGTAACTTCCATTTGAAAGTTTTCCCGCTTAAGTATAGTTTTCTTCAGAAGGTGAGCCGGTGAGCTGGTGATGCGGGCCACCAATGCCAGTACACTATGAATAAATAAAATAAAATACTAAAATACACATATACATACGCAGTTACATCTAAACTCTATGTGCTACAGTTTATAGAGTTTATCGTCGCCACGCTAAAACTAGTAATAGCTAGTTACTTTACCTAACACTTACAGTAGACAAACGTACAGACAGACCTGATGGAATGCACACCTAATCACGTATTTAATGTACGGGGTCCTGTCCTGTGAAAAAAGAAGGAGCGCCAGTAGAGGGATTGTGACAATCCCTTTCATACACCAATCACCTTTATATCATTCTCATAGTTAATAAAAGAGTAGTACAAAAACCAAAAACCCCGAATGCTATTAAAAAACTTCAAAGTTAGAAACAAGCAGAAAGGTGTAAGTAAATAGGTGTCTTTATTTAAGTAGGTTTTATATATGTATCTATATGTGTTAAATTCAGATATACAAATGTAACTTACTCAATGAGTTTTGTGATGTCAAAATAAATAATGTCTATGTCTATATCTATAAAGTGCAAACGTTAATTTAAACTTTAAAGCAGGCGGTGCCCCATTTTTATATAAGTAGGTGGACACGTATGACCCCGCCTGCTTACAAGTTGAAATTAAAGTAGATAACCTTTGCATTTTTTTCATTTTTATTATACTCATATTAATTTTTTATTTTTCACAATATTTCGGCTGGAAGTCGCCATAATGAATTTTGATGAATATCATGCTTATATTATTATTGTATTATAAGTCGATATGTATGTATGTATGCGTGTATATATGTATGTATTTATAGATACTTATGTGTGTAAGTAGAATAAATATACTTAATATATATCCCTATTTAGATAGGTAATATTGTGCACGTCCTATCGGCGTCTAATGATCACATCACACTCCCAAAGGCCTGCTGGAAGAGATTTCTTTAGAAATAAGTAGCGCCTGTTGTGCCATTTATTACTTTGCCTGTTATTGGCCATGTATTTCTTGTGTACAATAAACTGTTAAATAAAATAATAAATAATGCTTTTAGTGATTTTAGTGAAAGGGCATGCTCCATCTTCGGCCGCATCGTCACTTACCAACAGGTGAGATGGCGGTCAAATGCCTGACTTGTTTAATATAAAAAAAAAAAAAAAACTCCCAAGATTAAGACAAATCGATAGACGTATGTAAGAACCATCAAAATCGGCCCACGCGTTCGGTCGAACTAACATACACACATACTCGTACATAGGCTGATAAACACATTACCCTCATTTGCGTCGCGCACTCGGGTCAAAACACAGCTATTAGTTTTTGTACTGAGAGCGTCGGTGGCCTAATGGCTTGCTGGTGCGACTCGAAAGCGAGAGGTACCGAGTTCGATAGGTACCTACCCTTGATGCTTTTTTGAGTTGATTAGATGCTCTTTACAGTGAGAGAAAACATCGAAAGGAAACCTGCACATTCAGGCGACTGAACGTGTAACCATGATCCAATCTGGTCAGGCTCCCCTGTTAACAGGCAGTCGCTCCACTGTAACGATTAAATCTGCCAAATCCTGAACCTTTCTCAAGGACCCGGTCCCTCGTGCGCGACAGCACGAGTTATTGACGTCAAGACGATTATATAATCTTAAAAGGTACGTCACAGGACTTTAACCAAAAAGTTTAAAGTTGCCGTTCGTAATACTGGCTGGTAAATCCACCGAGCCAGCGCTAACGTGCACGTTACGCGCCAGTCGGGTATAGCGGCGGGGCGGGGCGCGGGCGGCGGGGCGCGGTCACGTGCGGGCGAGCGTGGTGCCCGCTGCCCTGCACATTCCGTCGCCCGTGCGATATTTTGACGCGCAATCACATGACTCGCCGGCCGGCGCCTGGCTCACTCACAACGGCCGCGAATCGCACAGGGTTCAGACGTCCACGTCACGACCCACATCACTGCGCGCGACATCACTGAAACCCAACTTTCTACCGGGAAAAATGGATTGCATGGACCTCACCTAAAACGGAGAGCGCCACTGTCTTAACGGAGTTTCGTTGTTTACATACAATTCTTTTTCTTGTGATTGTGCTCAGACGCAGTGCTAGTTGTTTTTGTTGTGAGACGAAGTGAATATGGAAACGAGGCATTATTGGGAGGAGAACGGGCAGCATGTCAAGTACGACACGTGAGTAACAAATCTGAGTCTTACGTTACTACTTTTCCGATTGCAATAAGTA
The DNA here is from genome assembly GCA_907269095.1 of Blastobasis adustella. Classification (NCBI taxonomy): domain Eukaryota; kingdom Metazoa; phylum Arthropoda; class Insecta; order Lepidoptera; family Blastobasidae; genus Blastobasis; species Blastobasis adustella. Next base: position 20,256,489 of record OU026118.1, on the reverse strand, counting down.
ACTGACTAACTTACCTGGAAATCGAGAGTGTTTCACGTTGCACTTGCACGAGTTGCACGCTACTTTCGATTGTCGACCTACTGCTTACCTATTGTAGGTTGTTTTTTATTTTACTTTATCTTGGATGTTTATGTTTAAGCACGAAATGGCAAATAGGTACCTATTTACGATTTTAATGAGTACAATAACAATACCTTTAAGGATGAAACAATGTATGAAGCTTTCTTTATTGAATATCGGTCCTGCGCCTTTAATGATAAACAACAGCTTCGATTTTATAAGATTTAAGAGCCGAGTAAATATTTTCCTCGCGTCGATGGTTTCAAGTTCGATCTTTCCGCGGAATCCTTACCTATTTGTTTGAGGGACGTATCTAATGTTAAGGTTCCTAAATCAGTTCAGTTGTACCTAACAACAATAAGAGGTGAATTTGAATGTAGGTAAGTATAGTGCAGGTAGTCTAAAAATATTCACGTAAATAAACTTTATCTTTATTTGTAAGTACGTCGTAACCGTAAAATTATCTCTGCAAAAAATGCAGCGATTGTAAAGATTAGATTCAGTTTTTCATATTTTCTATCCATCCATACGATGTTTTCATCCATGTTGCATCTTCTTCCCAATTCCTAAGACGTATACGTAAATAGCAATCTACACCTTTAACTAGTGTTGGACCTGTATTTAGTACATTGTTGGGCGCCAAATTAGATTAGAGTTGACTAGACAAGGCAGGAAAATGACAATGATGCGGAGTAGAATCCTGATCCATCGAAGGATTAAATTAGATTAGAAAAAAATAGATTTTACATTATTGCCTATTTATCGGGGAATTACACTTCACAATAACTGCCTGTAACAGATTTGGACACCTGATACATGGGAAACTGGTGTTTAAACTTTCCAGTATCTGGAAAAAGATACCGCAGGCGGCCCAAGAAGCGATGGATTGACATTGATGATGCCAGGTTGGATGCGAGATCTCGAGCCAATGGCCTACGACGTGAGGATTCTAAAGACCGGGCTAAGTGGAGAAAGTACAGTAGGAAAACGGACCCTAGCATAAGCTGAGATGGACAGCCTTTAACTGTTAATCGTCACTGTTAGACTGGTAGACTCAGGATTTCAGAACTCCTCCACATTAGTTGACAGAATTATTGAGAGAGCATTTAGGAATATTGCGTCGTTTTTCGAATGTTTTGGGGCGAAAATAACAATTTCAGGCTGCTTTTTTCCTGGAACACTATTTAACTTATTTCAATTCATTCGTGGTTATTTTTGGAGCAACCCACATCATTTACTGGTCGCGATGGTAGGACTTTATCAAGATATAAGCTATCTATAAGGTACTACCTTATCTCCATCTATTACCAAGCAATAAGATTTGATAACATCAAAAACGCATGTCACTCCACTATTGAACTCGTGCACTTTTGTTATTATAGATGTCATGAGTGACAGTTACTGTCAAAACGATATCCTTCAGGTGGATTGTCTGTGCGTTGGCTAGAGAGCAGGATACCCACAAATGTCTGGGCCTAAAAGTGCTGTGTCAGGGACATCAATGTTATATCACGTTTTTGTTTCGAAATTCAGATTTATTAACCCATGACTCAGAACAATAAAGTTAGTTATCAAGTTACTTTTTACCACAAAGGTGGCAAACAAGCTTACGGGCTGCCTGATGGTAAGCAGTGACCGCAGCCAATGGACGTTTGCAATACCAGGGGCATCACCCATCCGTTGCAGACCACCATTTATCCCCTTTCTTGAAGAACTCCATGTTGTGCTCTTCAGGGCAAACCTCTCCAGGTGGTTCATTCCACAACCTTAGTGTGCGTGTAAGTTTTATTAGCCACGACTACGCGACGGCAAAGGGTTAGTTTTGATAGATCGAGAACGTCAGGCTGAATGTGTCCAGCAATATATCGATTGATAACATCAATTATCACACCCATTGATTAGATTTGTTATTATTTTGATTATTAATCATTTCCTACGTCAATGTTAACATCAAATCCAAAGTCCAAATCCTTCCTCCTAGTTTTACATCAACAAAAACCCAACAATTCCGGCCTGGACCCCGACCGCCTAACTCAAATTGAAGGTATAAACACTGCCAAAAATGTTAACGTTTCAAGATGGCGACGTTCAATCTGAGCTGGGTCCGGCCTTGATGCGACGTCACTTTCTTGTCCCTGACACGGCCAGGTGACGCCATGGGTATGATTAGCTACTCCAAAGTATCTGATACCTAACAAAACGTTGCTTGAAATAATTTAACCTGTCACCTACCTAAATCTTCACATTCGCTTGAATCCAAAAATATCAAACCGTAAGGCGCTATCCTAATTGGCAACGGTCGTGCGACCATGGTCGTACGACGGACGTCGCCCAACCAATAGGCCTCAAAACCGCCCGTCGCACGACCTACGCCAATTAGGACAGCGTCTAACTCTCAACGAAATTGTTAGACACTTTCGCTCATCACAAGAAGATGATGAAGATTGATGAAAACCGCATTCAAATCCGTTGCGTAGTATATTCAAAGATCTAAAACACAGATACAGACGGGCGGGAAGCTACTTTGTTTAAACTATGTCTAGATAGATATTGATTTCGCATAGAAGCAAGGCTAATTGCAGTTACCCACAATAATATCTCAGCTTATCACGCAGGACCAGCACTTATTCTAATTGGATCTATACACGTGTCGCTTATGTGTCGGTTAATGCACTGGGGTAGGTACCTATGTGTTTACTTACAGAATATTGATTGAGAATAATGACTAATGAATAATGCAGGTATTTCAGCGATAAGTAGTGATAACTAATGCATCACGTGCTGTTTTGGGTACTCGATATTCGATACCTATTAGGCCTGTAGGCAATTACGTACCACTGTAGCCAACAATTCCCTGATTTCAATGATTGAAATGGATACTTTGGCGATACCATATCATCAATTACATGGGTCCAGTTGCTAACAAATTCCATTACAATAAATTGAAACTATTAAATCGATGATACGTATTCGCAAAATTTAACAATTTCAATCATTGAAATCTGAGAATTGTCGGCAATAGAGTTACGTAATTAGCTTACTGCTTTACCTAGGTGCAGGTGGCAGGCAATAGTGACTATGTAGGTAGGTACAGTTTAGTCATCATCATCATTATCAGATCAGCCAATCTGCGTTGATTTTTGCCCAGTTTAGGCTGATGATCAACCAGATAACGGAACTATATCCCAAAACAGTAGGTAAACCGAATTTCTTGGTCGATCTCGTCAAAGACAACTATACACAACACTACAACGTTTTGCCTTGAGCGTAGATTACAGATCGGTGTCACTCACACTACACACCTGCATTTAGATTACGTCATTCGCAGGCATATAGTCGGTACCACGTATTTATAGTCGAGAGTTCAATGCTATTCCTATATCACCGCATGAGTGTACACGCGTCGTTTTGCTGCAGGCCACTGCCACAAGCCGTTACTCACGTGCACGTTACGTCCTATACTTGTCCAGATACAGTGAATCTATAGGTTTGAAATAGGCAATAATCCATTTCTATCTTGGACTGCGTCTACGAAATAGGCTAATTACGTAACTCTTTTGCTAACAATTCTCCGATTTCAATGATTGAAATTGTTACTTTTGCGATGACGTGAGGTTTCCTTAGAGGCGGGCAACGCATTGGTAGCACCCCTGGTGCTGCTGATGTCCATAGGCGGCGGTGACCACTTTCCATCAGGTGGCCCGCAAGTCTGTTTGTCTGCCGGATAACATAAAAAAAAAATACGTGTCATTGATTTCATGGGTTCAGCAAAGTTCCATTGCAATAAACTGAAACTGAATCGATCATACGTATCCGCAAAAGTAACAATTTCTATAATTGAAATCAGATAATTGATAGTAACAGAGTTACGTAATTAGCCTAAAGGTGTTAAGGTTGAGGCAATCAAATACCTGAATACTTATCAACCATTAAAAACAAAAATACCTTTTGAGTCCCTAGGTTACTTCGAGCTAGGCTGTTATTACTAGGAATTGCAATCCCACAGCCCATGCAACCCCGCGGGAGATCCCGTTTAAATATTAGACACTAGCGACCCGCCCCGGGTTCGCACGGGTAACACAGTAACCTTAACAAATTATAAGTACACCTGAACCTTCCTCGTGAAACACTCTGTCTATTGGTAAAAACCGCATGAAAATTCATTCAGTAGTTTATCGCGGTCAGACAGACAGGCACGGCGTGGGACATTGTTTTACAGTATGTAGTGATGTCATATACCTACATTGTTTAACAATTATAATTATGAACTTAACTCCCCCTTACACTTTGTTCGCCCAGTATTCGGTGACGCAAACAGCATTTGGACTCGGTAAACTAACACTACTTGTATTCAGACTTATCAGACCAATCAATCAGGTAAAATGCCTGACAATCGGAAACGCTTAGTTAAGTAAATAAAGTACGATAAATACCTAATACCACCTAAACCTGCCTGTGCCTGTTGTGTCGTCTATATGTATGATGTTTCTCTATTTATTTTACTGTGTGCAATAAACTGCTAAATAAATAAATAAACCTACCCTTAGGCGGGAAATTTCCAATGTTTTTAGAGTATTTTTAGAGTGCCTCTGCGTACTCGGTCTTACTAATTTAATTAAGCTAGGTGGGTGACAAAACTTTACTTTTGGACGTTATATTTTATTGTAATTCCTTTTTATGACCTAGGTTGACACTTGATCACGTAGACCTTGTGATGATGGATGCGGTCGAAGATGGAGCTTGCCTATCTCGAATTACTCATCTCTAATTAGATAACCTATTCACTTTAGTCGCGAAGTTTTGTACAAAACCTACATTACGGGTCCTAAAGACCAGATTTCGAATTTAGGTGCCACTAACAAAAATAAAAAAGGAAGTCAATTTTGCCCTGGATTTGTCACCAACGCGTTACTTAATACCATATCGAAACAGTGTCCACAGCATAACAGGCGGAGTTGTTTGTTTTATCTGTGTCTCTGTGTTACGTGCGCCCAGCTAGTTCAGGGTACGGCTGGGCGGCCTCCGCGACACGCCGCAGAAAACGTGACCGCACTCACACGGCCAATTCCCCGCACCCACACAAGCGCGCGAATAGTCGCTCACGTTCTTATCGGCTGACGAACGCTATACCCGAGTGGCGAGCCGACTCGTTTGGAGTCGCTAGATTTTTCCACTAGTACCTGGTAGCTACTAGATATCGTGGCGTACGTCAAGGTTGCGGTGCGTCGCTTCCGATAGAAAGTTTGGCAGCGCTGTCACTTTTTTCTGAAGGTGGAGTACTGCCAGAAAGGGAAGAAAATTTTTTGATAGGTAAACAATATTTTTTTTTATTTTTTTTTTATAATGGGTGCCAACTGAGACAGCAACGTTGCATGGTAAACATTGTATATATAGGTATTGTTTCTAAACAACTTGCACAATTATGAACATTTTAATAATTGAGTAGTCTACTTAATCAATAAATCGATGGTGCAACAACAAATCTCTTATTTTATTTTTGTACGTGATCAGAGTCTCCAAATATGTTAATATTATCTTGCTTCACGACGAGATCGTTGTAGGTACGCGACAGACGAGGTACAGGTGGGTGTTTTGGTTTATTCCATGTCCCTTTTTGCAGAAATAATGTTGGAACATTAGTTCTGCAAAAAGGGACGGGAATAACGCCCGACGTGTTAAGGTCTTGAAGGAACGCTTATGGAAAACTTATTTAGGATCGAAGGCGAGTTTAATAAGCCGTTCATAACTTTGTATAGGAGGGACATATTAAGAACAATTCTTCTACTATTTACCACTTTACTATCTTACAATCAGGCGACCTGGGCCTCAAGTCCGCTATTTTTAGTTATCTCACAAATCGATAGCGATTCGATTACAAGTAGATTACAACTCGACAAATTGGGTATTCTGCAAAAACTTGTATTAGGTAGGTAAGCGCAATTGAGTTGTAATCGGATCGATCAGATCGCAACAACAAACGAATTTGATGGGTCGATTGTGATCCAATTACAATCCGATCGAATCATAGGTAAATTTGCGGACTGGAGGCCCTGCTTGCTCGTTTGCCTCCCTCTTGTGGGGGGATTATAAACTACCAATGTTACGACTCTAATTTCCCATTCGTAATTAGAATGGTTTTATTAATATTTATAGTTCCCGAAAGGTAAAAAAGGAATCCTATACGCTAACTCTAACCCTCCGTGTCCGTCTGTCTGTCATTCACAAGTCTTTTATCTCTATTGTAAAAGGGGAGCCCTCATACACGAAACGTATGTTTTCAGAGTTTATTAGAGTTATTTTATTTTTCTAAGCATCGAAGTTATAGGTACTTATCAAATGGATAGATACCTAATAAAAACCGGTCAAAGGCAGTCAGACTCGCGTTTTTTGGTGTTAAAAAAACCCTTCGTTTTGATTATAATCTGAAAGCTGTTCCTAGACAGTTCGGCCATCTCACATTCAGGTGAGGTGGGGGTCAAATGCCTGGCTAGTGTAATAAAAAAAAAATTAAAAAAAACATTTTAGTTGTAGGGTAATTTATGGGTAAGTCTACTAAAGAACATAATTCGCCTAGGTAAACCAGCCCAGGTAAATTAAGAATTCTGCGGAATTCACGTACCTACGTACCTGCCGATTTGATTAAGTAAGTTGTACTCGTACGTAGGGAAGTTTATTAAAATAACTTCGTGACATTTAACAGAAATATTATACTTTAGCGACGTCATTCAGGCTCTCTACGGCTTCAGCTAAGCACCTACTGTTGTTCTCCGGACCTTCCCCGAAGTAGGCACGTTGCTCGGAAGTTTTTGTCAAAGTTCCCGAAGAAATGTTTTGAGGATTCTCTAGGAATGACGCGTACGGCTAAGTAGCTAACTTTTTCAATTAAGAACTTCAACTTTTTGCATAGGCATTATTTTAATGCTGGGGCGAGTTGTGAATATACTTCGATGACGTTGGGGAGATGATTTATGGTTGGCGTCAGTGCGTAGTAAACAGTTTTTTTTATCAACAGTTCTATGCACTTACGTTGCAATTTTTGTTGCTAAAAATAAAAATATTTGTGAATAAATAGACATTGTTAATTAAATACATATGCAAATTGTGGCTTCAAGTTGTCCAGAATAAATATTTTAAGAATAAACCTAGTTGTTGGTACTTATTCATTTTCTGAATGGGTATATCTACAGAATAGCTAGTCTGGTAGTGGTATTAGATACAGATTGTCACCAATACAGCTACCCTATTATTATTGGTTGCTTTGGCGTGTCAAGCGTAGAAACCCACATTCAAAAAATCTGTTCTAATAAGACGACAATATATTTAGATAGATTCTAATTTTCTAGGAATTAAGGCCGCCCCACACGCTTCATACAGACTAGCATCGGAAACATCCATCGACAATCAACATCAAAGTAATTCGTCGGTTGATTGAATGAAGTTCACAATGATCAAAGTAGTAATCAGCTCAATGTTCGAGCGTGATGCAAATTGGACTTCACGTCAAGATAGAACGAGATAGTGATACAGACAAGCGCATGCAGCAAAACGTGACCCGCTGGAGTCACTCGATTACCGAAGTCGGATTTAAGAAATTTTTATTATGTTAATGGTTACGACACATGAATGTGAATATATGTTGCGGTAGGTTTAGTATTAAAATAACCTTAAAGGCAATGATATCATCGTGAAATTTTGTTGCTTATGGCCTTTGCCTTATTGTATGATGCTTATGGTAGATTAAATCTTGAGCGTCCCCCAAGCGAGCTCCATACAAATGTAGTTTGATCATATTTTCAATATTACGCTGTCAAAGCTAATGAAATTCTGTAGACGTGATCCAGAAACGAGTGTCTATGCTTGTGGTTTGTCAGATTTTCTGTAAAATATATCGTTTCAAAGTTGCACGGGATTCAACATTTTTACACAAATTTAAAATCCCATGGATCCCAAAGCCAGAATTGATCTCCTACAGTTGGATCATGGCTGGAGTGGACCAAATTTATTTTATATTGCGACCAGCCTCCGGCTTTGCACGGGTTTTCTCATGGTTACTGTATTAAAATATGCATGGTCGAGTATTATACAATTAACCTTCTGGAAGAAATTCTCTAAGCGATAGTTAATGAAAACCGCATCAAAATCCGTAGGGTGGTTTAGAAGAAGTTAGCGGATATAGGTAGATACAGAAAGATGCAGAAAGCGAGTTTATGTTATGCAATGTAGAGATGGATATACATACACAGAATCCGGCGTTCTACCGCCTTTGTATAGAAAAACCAGACCGAAAGGCGTTCTATGCAATAAATTCATAGAAATATTCCTATGGTTTAAATTACAGAGCTTTAGTCCATGTGTGTAGCCATGGGGGGCGCGCGCGGGCGGTTTGGCCCGATTATTGTTCTGTGGTTTAAATCATCTTAGTTCATCTGAAGAGTGCTAAATCTAGATGATTTTATTTGATTGTGACAAAGCTGTGTGGTTTCTCTAATCTATTGTTGAAAACCGTATTTCAACCGTTGCGTAGTTTACAAGATTTTAGCCTACATATATACATACATAGATACATATGGACAGACGACGGGAAGCGACTTTGTTTAATACTACGTATAGATTTTCTTACTGATATTGTAAAGGCCCTTTCCGGACCACGTAGTTCATGGACGCCTCCGTTCGAGTTTTCAAATTAAAGTCTAGTGACTGATGTCACGTGTTTCAATTCCAGTGGGGCGACACTTTGCAAATGGCTGTGGTCCGGTCGACGCGAACTGACTTATCGCCTAGATCTAGGCTAGGCAAATACCTATTAGGGATTACGGATATTATTGAGTAATAATATTATTATTTATTGCCTATTCATATACTCATTTGTTTCTTTGTAACTCAAAAACTACTTAACCGATTTTGAAAATTATTTCACTAAGCTACTTAGGCTCACATACATACATACCTACATGCACATACATAGATACACATTTGGGAACATTGGAAACAATTTGAAACTGTTGGCAACAGTTGCGAACGCCGGTGTGAGAGCACCTTTACGGTTGTACGCACAGTCCATCTTGCTGTACGTCACGGGAGAGATGGAGCCATAAGCCAGCTTCTAAGCCAAGGGAATTAGAAACTGTATTTGCAACCCTTCAGAGCGTTGGTGGCCTAATGGTTAAGGAGTTCGACTCTTACTCCAAAGTACCGCGGCGCCCCAGTGCCCCCAGCCTCATTTCTCAGTTATGTACATTAGTTGATTAGTAACCGATGTTCTTAGACGCTGTTCAAACTGGCAACGGTCGTGCGACTGTGATCGTACAACGGACGTTGCCCGACTAAAAGGTGATCTTAAAATCTCCCATCGCACGCCAATTAGGACAGCGCCTTACATCCATCGTGATGAAACCTGCACGTTCAGGTGACTGTGGAGTAACCATAATCGAATCTGGCCAACTCCCCCTGTTAACCGAGCCACGGAGTACCAGATCCGCCAAATCCTGGATCACAGTCAAACCGGACCCCCGCCCCTCGAGAGCACAACCGACCACATTTGCAATCCTTTGCAACCCTTTGCAACCCTGTACTTGTTTACCACGTCTACCCTCCGCGCGATGACGCGCCGTGAGTCGTGACCTTACGGCGGTAGGTCGGCGAGTCACGCGACCGCGCGCACGTGCCGCGCTCACTTAGCGGCTAAATTACCACATTTGTAAGGCCAAGTAAGCGCTGAAGCGCTTGATGTAGCGTTAGTAGTAGTAGTCTGTTTTTAGCCAACGATGATAAGATGTTATCAGTTTCATATTTGAAAGGTAGGTTGTCATAGCGCTTTTTAGGAAAAGGAAGGGTAATTATAAGCGTCACATTTTAAAGGTAGATCACACCCGGGTGTGATAATAACCACGATCGTTTACAACATTATGTTAAAAGTTTGTTTGTTTAGTGTATTTGTGTATGTCTCTTTGTGGCATCGTAGCTTCCGAACAGATCGACCGATTTCGATGTAGTTTTGTTTATTTGAAAGCCAGTTTAATCGAGATGGTTCTTAGCTTTGTTTCATTAAAATCGGTTTGGTAGTTTAGAAAATATTTGCGTGTATGTAAACTTGTACGGGGGATTTCCGGCATTTATCTGTGAGTGATGTTATTTATTTTACGTTTGGCGACCATTATCGAAACGGTTTTCATACATTTAGCATGATTTTGCGGTACCTTTTTGTACCTTCAGCGCCCATTTACGACCAGTTCTCGTGCAAAATTCGGAAATCCAGCGCTTCTTACAAGGTCTGCTAGCGCGTTTTCGCTAGAACGTAGCCAGCGCTCGCGTCTGCCGCGCCGCGGTTCGAACGTGTTCTATTTTCGAACGGAACGCTCCGCTATTTTGATAGCTTTGCCGTGAGAGTAAATATGTTTGTCGGACGTGTAGGTGTGTAGGTACCTGCGTATGGTTACGTTTTTATTATTTGTTACATTTTGTTTTTGCAACCTACTCGACTAGCGACATTTTAGATAATGACTTAAGTCAAGGCTCAATTCTTAAACTACATATATTTACCTATAGGTAATATACTTATAATCTTGTCGCTAAGTTCTGAGTTGCGCGGAATGCGTGGGTCCGGGATCCGCCCTCCTCCTCCTGGCCCACTTCGCTCGGTCTTTGGCATCCTTGGTGGTGAGCTTGTTGGCACACATATCACTCTTGACGACGTGAAGCCATCGCTTCTTGAGCCGACCTCTCAACCTACCGGGTAACCGCTCTGATAAGATTGAAGAGACTCGCCTACGCTGGTTTGGTCACGTCACAGACAAACAATTAAAACCTAGTTGTAGCTAACTTTCCTATCATTATGGGTCACTCGCTACGTAAGCCCCAGAGATAACCAGTAGGAAATAATTGTCTGAACCTGCCGGCATCGGGAAGCCTAAGAAACGATGGTTTGACATCGCCGTGTCAGATGCTGCGCAGCAGACGCGAGGATGCTGAAGATCAGGCGAAGTGAAAGAGGAAGATTTTGTAGGCCTGCTGGAAGATATTCTTTCTAGAGATAAGCAGTGCCTGTTGTGTCTTAAACTTTTGTAACATAACGTGTATGTTTTTTATCTTGTGAACAATAAACTGTTAAACAAATAAATAATAATAAGTAAGATTCTGATAGCGGATATTGGTAGAAGCCGGGAACAGATAGTGACATTTCTACATAGTATAAAACAAAATATAATAATAATAATAATAATTTATTCAAGAAAAACTTAAGTCTAAAATTTACACCGTTAAATATACGTTAATAAGTACCTTCTTATGTTAAATTTTTTTTAAATAGCTTCTGCCGTCTGTATCTATGTACGCTTAGATCTTTTAAACTACGCAATATATATTAATGCGGTATAGTGATTCAAGAGGAAAGTTTATAAGCAAGAAAAGCTGGGTAGATGGGGGTAAAGTAGGTGTACGTGAACGAAGTCGCGCCGGGTTCGCTTGCAATACATAAAGCTTAACAACTTTACGGAGCATCGGTGGTTATTGGTTAAGGGGTCCACGAAGTACCGGGTTCGCACCCAAGTGTCGCCTGTACCAATGACACTCTGAGTTACGTACATTAGTTGAACACTAACCGATACTTAGACGGTGAGGGAAAACATCGTACAATGAAACCTGCACACTTAGGCGACGGACCATAATCCAATCCAAAATATCATGTTAGTTTTGACTGAGATTTGGCACGAACTACAGTGCGAAAATACTACGTTTTAAAATAGGTACGTCATTTCGGACGAGCGATTGTTATGGCAAAACACTCCAATAGTGGAGCGGAGACTCGAGTCCAGCTGTAAACTGCTAAAGGCTATATGTATTCAAGATTACTTTTAATAAAATTATCAGCGGTACGATGTGATGTTGCAGTGAAGCCGTGGCCTTCTATGAAGAAAAATAAACACTGAAATCTGCTTAAATATAGCTTTATTTGATCACTGCATTATTTGAGAAATGCATTTAATCTGCGTCGCAGATCGTTAAAATATGTTAGAATTTGCATTTATTTACTTAGACGATAATTTGATACATCGTGCCAACCGGGAGCCGGTTTGACAAGGGATCATAATGACAGTGACAGATCGTTGACGTTTGTTCGCTTTGGGTTACAACAAGGATGTGAAGCATACAGCCATACCACGGTGTATTGTCAAACCGGCTCCCGGTCACGAGTCACGACTCCTTATAATCTTTCCAACAACAAAAAAATTTAAAATAATCACGTAAAGCTTATGATGTAACTTAGGTCTAAAGTGCACAGATGCAATCAAAGCTAATCAATGTGTATCGTGAGACAGATAGCGCTTAGATATCAGTAAATAAGTATCAATTAATTTAAGTAATTCAGTCAATGAACGTTATTGTAATCGTAGAATACTACCTATATCTAAACACACATGTGATGACTTACGTACTCCAAAACTAAAATATCTTTAGTCACATGGGTTTTCTTTATAACTCAAAAATAACTGTATGTATGGATTTTATTGAAAAGATGTTAATCTTGGTCATCTGTTTCTAAACCCGGCATCTAAGGACCCCCTACCATTGAATGTATGGTAGGCGCGTCGGTTCACTCCGCAGCTGACTGAACTACATTCTACTGTGTCTTTCACGAAACGGGCAAGATTGCATAAGTATTCAGTATTTGCGTGTAATTAGACTGTAAGTAGCATATCGACAAACGCGTAGCGGACGTAGATAGTACTGGATTTGGTTATAGTGAGCACGTGTCGTGATACTCGTGATAATAGAGTCTTAAAAAGATATGATATATCTAGTCACTAACCTAAGTGTTATGGGCGACAGTTACTGCTTACCATCAGGTGGGCTGTCTGCTCGTTTGCCACTGCGTAGTATAAAAAACGTGACATAAAAATTTCGGAAATACCCGACTAGATATATTAAATATATATACTGGTTTATACTCAAATAATGTCTAAACTACGGAACTGATTTTAATGAACAAAAGCTAATAACTAGCCTAATTAACCTGACTTTTAAATAAAGAAAACCGAATCGAAATTGGTCTATCCGTTTGAGAGCTACGATGCCGCAGACAGACACACTTTTTCCTCGGGGTTAAAAATAAATTTATAAAGGATTTGTTAGATCAATTGCCCAATATCATCCGAACCTTGCCACATTGGATCGTGGTTACACATTCAGTCGCCAAAATGTGCAGGTTTCATCACGATTTACCTCACCGTAAAAGCATCAATTAGTGATCAACTAATGTACATCAGAAAAGAGTCAGTCAGTCAGATCTCTCGCCTACGAGTCGGACGCCTGAACCACTAGGCCACGGAGACTCTACTTCTACTTATGCATAAACCAGCCTAATCCAAGTACCTAATAACATAAGCAAACGTTCTAAGTAGACCTAGATACCTACACCAAAGGCCAGACGCGGCCGAATTGTACAAAGGCGAGTGTGTCAATAAGTATGACACAGACGCAGAAGCAGGCATCTACACGTGACTAGCCGCAGTGTCTCGCCTGTGCACAATCCAATTACTTACTCAGTACTCAGCCCTGTGATGCCGTAAAACGTGAAGCTACACCGCAACTTTGTTGCAAATTATTTACACACGCCAATGCATCACGGTTTGAATGGGTATGACATTTGTTGATTAGGCAGAGATGTGGATGATATGATGTCAGTAGTAATGCTAGCTTGAATTAGACTTTTAGCAGAATTAAACTGAAATATCCTTCTCGAATGGGTGTAATGTAAAGTTAATCGGGGGTTATCCGACTTTTTCTGTCAGTTAGGTTATGCTCCAATAAAAATCGGCAGTATCATCGCGTGGAGGCTTCAATTCTACGGGAATCTGCGGCATTGAAGCCATCATGCGCTGTCATGGATCGTGATGAGGATTGTCACGGTCCAGACGAAGAGTAGAAGTCAGCTGCTCAGACAGAATAATTACGGTATTTTAGCAACCGTGCCCAACTTCCGGTGACGCGGGGCCCTATTTTTAAACGGTTCGCCTCGGTTCTAATTTTGATTTTTGGTCGAAATTTGACCTCAGTATTTTCATGACGCTGATTATACATAGTTTTTAACCGTTCCCTTTCGGTGTTGCCAATGTAATTAAAAAAATATTGAGTTATTCGTACCGAAAATAAAAATTGGAAGCTGCTCAAATCGAGGCGAACGGTTCAAGAATAGAGCCCCCGTTAGTTCGTCTGCCCCCTCAATTATAAAAAAAAACTTTTAAGAAAAGCTTTTAACAGTTGTTAAGCAGCACCCGCAGCAGCAACAGCAGTTTCTGTGCACAGGAATATGATTCTTAATGTGGTAATGCATATCTGCTTTTGTGTTGTACCTGTGTATTGTGTGGGTGTCTCGTTACACGTCGCCCGACGCGCGTGTGGCGCGCCGCGCTGCGCGTGCGCCGGCCGCACGTGGACCGCACTGTGCGCGTAGGGTGGCCATAGATGGTACAAGGTGTGCTATCTCTAAGTAAAAAATAATACATTTATTGCATGAAGACACCGCGACACGACAATTAGTTACAAAAAAAAAAAAAAAAAACGAATGATTAACAAAACGCAGTTTATCTATTCCCAGTGGCATTGTTTAAACTCCGTGTCTCGGCTTTCTTGACGCGTACCACAACGCTGGTTTTCAGTACGCTCATCTACTCTACTTGACTCTACGGTAACAACGGCAAATTCAGCGACGCCTAAGCCATAATGAAATGAAAGAGATCACTGTAATCAAATCAAATCAAGAGCAATTTATTAATGCTAAGGTGCAGAGCCTTGAACATCAGCGTAGGGTTGCGCGTCTTTCAGTCTTCTATCGCGCCCCGCCCCGCCATCGGGAAACGCGATCCGGGCGAACAGTTCATTCTAATGTCGTGGGGCTTCCAGTTATCCGCACGAGCCGTTTTGGTTCAACCTTTATAATGCGTACGGCTAAAGAATGGAACACGTGTATAATAACCAGTTAGCCAAGTCTTTGGTACCAATAAGGCACGAGGCAGAAATAGGGCGATGGCCCTATCTACCTCCTAATAATTTATTTAAAGAAAAGTTGAAAGATTAAATTTTAATTTCAACTATTTGACGTCGTTAAAATGATGACTTTTAAATTGAAAAGAAAATGTTGTCTTTTCATACAAAAGAGCTCAACGAGCAAGGCCCCCGTTGATGTCTTTTATATTAACGTAATTAAAATTATATGTGCAGCTGCTTTTATATTCTAATGGCAAGGTTAAAGGGTTAGCATTAATTACATTTCAACAATTTATGTCTTTAAAATAAATAAAATTAAAGTCTTTTAAATTTACATACTTTGAAGATAAGACGTGAACAGGGTGATACAGGCAAACAAATGCCATAAACGTCAAACTATAAGAATGTAGGTTCTCTAAAAATTTCGCGCTCTAACATCGTAAAGTTTGGATCCTTTCCCGTTGAGCAACAGTGTCACAGAAAAGAGGATATCCACAACGACGATAACAGGGTGGCTACCCTACTAATTGACGCAACCGATCCAATATCTAATTACAAGTCGATTGTATTCATAAACGTCGGTGTATGGAGTCTATGGATTACAATGAAGTGAATCAAGCTATAGCATTTAAATTAAATATTTATTTAATTTAAGCAAGTTAAACATTGAAGTTCAAAGTACCTCTAAACCCCAAAGTAAACATTTAACAAGTTTTCCTAAAGGTGAGTAATACCTCAAAATGCATTGTATTACTAAGATATAACTCGCTGTTGTTTTACTTCTAGTTTTCCTTCAAATTCCTAAAAATTCACCTCTTTGATTGAAAATGTTTATTCTGTTTAGTATCTAGGTATGTACTTGTCTACAACAGGATGAGTTCATGTCACGCATGTTTCTAAACACGCGTATGTAACAAAAAAACAGTTTAGGTATCGTATTTGGAGTCGTTTTCATGCTTTATTCATAAACCTACTCAGTATTATGATTTCATGGAACTGCTAACGTGAATTTTGTTTTTAAGTGTATATAAAGGTACTGGAAAAAATCCCGATCACTACGTCATCGGCGCGTGTATTATAATGCGATCACGTTGTTTCAAATACATATTCGATGATCACGTGTGATCTTTACTTGGGGCGTTCAGTTTAACAATTACCTACTTACTTACATTACATCCGATATTTCGTAGAAACACCATAAGGGCCCCGTTTACACGGCACCGCGTAGCAACGGGTCGCAAAACGTGCTGTCATTTTTTTAGGCTACGCAGTTACAAACGAGCATACAACAGAAATCGCATTCGTCTGTGGGCTCTAACTGTCCACTGCTGAACGACTTCCTCATCAGGGGAGGGTTTGAGATTAATACCTATCTACACAACACCAAAGTGTGTTCAAGTCCACAGAGGGCCAGCTGGTCCGCCTGTAAGACAAGAGGAATTACGAATTCGCAGTTACATCAACGGCTCGCGAGCAGCGCATTGCTTTTCATACTACGAAACAATTGAAGATGTGCACGCGCGCACGAGCAACTGCATTCCATTGCTACTATTGCGCATACGCAGCGCTTTCGCGGGATCTGGACACACCCTTATTTGGTCGCCTTGACATTGCAGAGTAGGGTTGCCAACTACCAGGCGGGCCGTACGCTTGTTTGCCACCACGGGTTTTTCATATTACTAAATAAAAAAACCCGAGTTACATTTGAGGTGGAATAATGTAACATTCTATCAAAAATACTTGCCTATTCTATTTATGGAAAATATTCCATGGGTCAAAACCAAAATTGTAAAATAGGAATTCTTTCTTATTCAAGGGGGGTTTATAGTTTTTAGTACTTGTTTACGATCTTTGTAAGGGTGTTCGGCCTTCTCGGGGGGGGGGGCGGTCCATGCTGCCACTGCAGCTAACCTTCCCCTAAATCGATCATCGGTTCTGCGAGCTATGTGGCCTGTTCATTGCAGCGCGCCCTATTATTGAAGCGCTCGCTGTGAGTCTTCGATTTTCCCGCTTTTGTTTTCGGTTGAGTAGTTAAAGTAACTTGATCAGGGGTTATCTCTCGCTTTATTTTACTTTAGCTCGCTTAACAACGCTCAGCTAAACTGCCAAACTTATATACTCGTATATTAAGCTATTTTGCAAAAGTAGCCACCGACTATGCTGGAAGTACGCGACCATAATGGCTTGCTAAACAAATTCGCTGAAATATTCAGCTCAAGGACGTTGCAAATATATTATAACTAAGTATGGTAGATACCTATTTACTCGTTGAATTTAAAACTAGCGCGAGGATCGAATTCGTATTTATTACCATGCCATTGTGTTATTTACAAGTAGGGTAGCCACCTTTCTTTTGAAAAAACATCGTATTCTTTTTTTAAATAGCAAAAATAAATATAACATGTTACGCTGGGGATGCGTTTCTGTTAGAACTAAATATACAAAGTTCGACAGTCGTATTATCGATGAAAATATAGTATTATTCGTACTATATTTTTTTTTTTAACTGTCTTATACTATACTTTATATAGTACGATACTATATAAAATAGTACGGATGGCAACCCTATTTACAAGTCGAGTAGACACCGATATAGTTAGCCATCGTTTACTAGGTCTCTGCTTTATGAATCACCAAGTCACTTCATTACGTTAGTGCTAATTTTAGTTCTTGGGTCTGGATAATGAGATAATAAGAATAATGTTTATAGCATCGTATGTTTACAACATTTCATACTTACGGCTCTAAATGAAAATTGCATGTTTAATATTATTGTCTAAACTAGGCATAGACATCGAACAACATAATACTCAGTGCATTTGATATTTTAAGTATTGATATGCAAAAGATAGATGTAGTTCGACATTTTTAAGATGGAAGATAAATCTAAAAATAAAATTTAAAACAAAACAAGATATTGGTAAAGATTGGCTGCCGTTATCATAATTTAGAAGGTAAATGACATATCAATGAGATAGAATTTTATGAGAAAGAACGCAAACGAATAGTGGTGCAATTATACCGGTGGCCGATGGTGGAAGATTTTCTTCCAAGATTTTGTGACCGCCCATTGCCCTTCAGCAGTATAGCGGCTTTTAACGGGGAATAATTACTAACCAGATTTTAAAATAACACTAAATAGACTGTGAGAGATTCCTACGTCATCGAGTATATACAAGTAATATAGGTACCACTAGTATAGTGGACCAACAAAACGTTTGTCTGCTTAAGCACAACGTTCGCTACAGTCGAAACGAAAAGTTGTTATTTTTGTGGATCCAATTTTTTCACTTTTCTTAGCGATAGTATTTTGACTTTTTACATATTAATTTTGTCTGCTCAGTTGTCACGAATAGTATAAAAATCCCTCTTGAATCTGACTCTGGTACATACTGACATCACCTTTCTTCTGCAGGTACAACGAGGACGGCTACGGACGCGAGCCGCTGGGGCTGGCTGTGCCTTCGGAAGACGAGGCCGAGTACCCGCCAGGCGTCTACCTCAAGAAGGGGAAGGTCTCTAGGGCAAGTCTATGAACATGCCCTTTATTTCTGTTTAGCGGGTCTAGGCAAGATGCATTCTACTTACGCTGTCGAGAGTAGAATATGGAATATTTGACAAGAGCGATTGTTAAGTGACATTTAGGATCGCCAGAGCGGTGGTAGCGAACGCGAACGGCTGAATATCGCCGACAAGTGTAATAGAATCGTTATCAAGCGATTGGCATCTTGGCTAGACTCCCAATTAGGTCAATAGTTGGATGAATCGATGTGGACGTAGAAATACCATCATCTAGTCCACAGTTGGACATAGACTTCCCCCAATGAGCGCCAAAGCTATCTATCCACGGCTAGCCGCATCCAGGATCCACTTGCTGCCTTTTGCATATATTATCATCACTCCACCTGGCCGGAGGGCGTGATGCATCACGCTTGCCGAATGTAAGAACGTAGTTTGAAGCTGGATATTATGGAAAGCTGTACTTTGAATGCTTGGGATTTGGCCTATGTCAAGAAAGGGAAGGTCTCTAGAACAAATTGATGACCTCTTCATTTTTTAAGGAGGATTTAGGTCCGTAGTTTTGTAAAGATCGTAGGACTCAACGGTTTTGAGGCGTCCTGTGTCAAGACAGGACACTCTCTTGTTTATATCGGGGTCCGTAGGTAGACTAAGTTGAAAGAGATCAACATACGAGCTTGTAATAGGGTGGGTGCTACCGGCACTGTGTGGGTAGTGGTAGGTATTGTCTAGCGCTAGGCATCCGCCTGTATGGGTATCACCTCCTAAACTATTTCTGTTGCGTTCTGTTTCAAAGGACAAGGCAGCCATCATAATGATTGGCATACCAAGTTAGTTCATACACTGACAACGTAAAGGTTTTGCATTTTTGTTCCTAAACCTAAGTGTATGAATCGTAGGTAGATATTCTGGGCGACAATCACCACTTTCCATGAAGTGGCTGTCTGCTCGTTCACCAGCGAGTTCTGTAGCCTTGACCACCAGTTTCTTATCGTAACCGTCTCCCCACAGCAAGAC
Organism: Blastobasis adustella; assembly: GCA_907269095.1. NCBI lineage: Eukaryota > Metazoa > Arthropoda > Insecta > Lepidoptera > Blastobasidae > Blastobasis > Blastobasis adustella. The sequence continues at coordinate 20,236,911 of OU026118.1, read as the reverse complement.
CCGATGTCTCACCGGATCATCGAGAAGCGCCGCCGCGACCGCATGAACAACTGTCTGGCGGACCTCTCCCGGCTCATACCGCCCGAATACCTGAAGAAAGGCCGCGGCAGAGTCGAGAAGACCGAGATCATCGAAATGGCCATCCGCCACCTGAAATTCCTTCAAGAGCGAGTCAACGGTTTGTACCATGGAATGGACAAGCCTTATTACGGTAATATTAAATTTCAGAGGCGCCAGAAAGGTAAAATGCAGCAGTGAGAGCCGGTTGGCATCGGTCTTTCCTTAACGTTCTTTGCCGAGCTAGATACCAAGTGATACAGCCTCCGATGTTTATGATAAGTTTGAATTATATTTGCCAGTGACAGCACTCGAATTTAGAGAAATCCGCCTGAAGGTACCTTCGTCTCACTATTTCTGCCGTCTAGTATACCTGGCATATGTCACAGAATATCTATTTATGGTTGTGTTGCGGATGTGCTGTGTTGGGTGAATGATAAAGTAGAGTACATGTACAAGATATGCACCCGGATTTACAAACAATACTTATCAAGGATAATGGCTCGTTGCTAAGTGAACGCACCTCTATGTCCAATTTCATTGTGCCGATCGTCTCTCAAGTATTGTCAGTTGGTGCGTTTGCCCGCATTGTCGCCTAGTGGTTAATGTGTCCGACTCGTAAGTGAGAGGTACCGTGTTCGAACTTCGAACCTCAATAAAGCCATGTAGATTACTCTTTTCTGAGTTATGTACATTAGTTGAACACTAACCAATGCTCTTACGGTGAGGGAGAATATCGTGATGAAACCTGCATATTCAGGCCACTGAATGTGTAACCATGATTTAATCTAGTCAGATTCCCCTTGTAGCAGGGTCACGGAGCCTCAGGGTGACTAGACAACCGGAACATTTACGCCAAGATGATGATGATTATTATTATTTTATAATCGGAGCATTTGGTGCAGCAGAAAAGGATGTAGATGAAGGTTACCTTTCTTATGTCATGGCATTATTGTTTCACTGTCCTAAGGTGAGCTGTATCACAGGTTACACTCTAGCTCAGCCAAGAAAGCCTTGAGCTGATGACAAGAGATCGCTCTTGCCTTCGATTTTCGGTTGTCTTCATGTAACCAAGAGCAATAATTGCAATTAATGGAAAGACCGAGACACCAGCCAGGCTCACACTACCGTTGTTTATCGTTTTGTTGTAGATATTTAATGTTTAAAGTTTCTACGGGCCTAGTTTTCTATGATTGTAATATCACTTGTCCATGAGGTAGTTCGCTGCCTACTGTACTCGTATATTCTAACAGTAAACGAAGCTAACAGTTTTAGTATGGAACCAGCTAAAGATTTGATAGACATATACTACTGTCTCCAACTACAATTGTTAGAAACATAGTTACCTTTTATTCGTATTAAGTCTAGAGTTAAGTGAAACTACTGAGCCCGAAAACACAAAGTAGTACATTACAAAACGTCATAAGAACAATAAAAACAGTTCACAGGCATGCTACCACTCTTGTCGTTCGGACGTTTTGAGTGGCGGACCACCATAGCTGATAGCCGAGTTACAGGATATGTACCCACCCAATCTGTCAAATCTGTTTCGTTCATGACACTTTCACTTCCATTTTAGTCCGTTGCATGTTTCCCTTAGCCGCCATGTTAACATTTGGTGTTTGAAATTCTAACGGAATCACTAATTGTAGAAAGCTTAATGTAAAGTTGTTTCAATGGAAGAGCACTTTTTGAGCAAATTGAGCACGACAGCAATATTACTGAATGTGGCATAAGGAACTCGGTGGAGCGTCGGTGGTTGTAGTTGGGTTCGACTCGCAAGCGAGAGGTCCCGGGTTTGAATCCCGGTGCCGCCATGTACCATGACCCTTTTCTGAGTTATGTACATTAGTTGATCACCAATGATCTTATGGTGAGGAAAAACATCGTGATGAAACCTGCACGATATCATAGACGTTCCTCTCGTTTACGAAATCGAAGTTGACTGAAAGGTAGAGCAACACCCGGAATTTATTGTTCTTAATTTAAAATTCATAAGAATTTACTGTTTCGGGAGTTACTCTACCTTTCCGTTATTAAAAAACCTAAAATTATGCTTCCGACTCACGCTTAAAATTACCTACCAACTTATGTTAATTATTGTATTAAAAATACATATATCTGCATGCCCTTCGATTCTCTCAAGTTCGCGAACACTCTCACAATCCACTACCGACCTCATCTCATCCATCAACCAGGCAAACCTGAGGCAAACCCGTCCATTGCCATTGCAGAGTGGTCGGGAGCCGATCGTGCCGTCCATACCAAGGGTTCCAGTGTTCATGGTTCTGTTGTAGCTCCTGAGCGGCAGGCTGACTTCCACACGGGCTACCAGGAGGCGGTGGCGGAGGCCGTGCGGTACCTGGTGGAGGTCCACGGGTACGCGCCAGCTGACGGCCTCTGTGGGCAGCTCGCGCAGCATCTGCAGCGGCATTGCGAGCATTTTACTAAAGGTCAGTTTTTGTGGTTAGATGCATCAGTGAGAGGTACTGAGTTCGAACCCCAGGGTAGCTAATATCAATAAATATTTTCTGGGATATGTACATTAGTTGAACACTAACCGATGCTCTTACGGTGAGGTGAAACATCGTGATGAAACCAGCATATTCAGGTGACTGAATGTGTCCATGATCCAATTTGGTTAGGTCCCCAGCAAACCCAGCTTTGCCCGCGAATTCGATTTTAGAATCCGGAACCGTTACCACGGGAACCACATTATATCTCGGGATAAATTATGCCTATGTGCTGCCTATGTAGTTTTAGCGTGAAAAAGTAATAAGCATCATTAAAAACTTTTGCATTTATGATCAGCATTACAGCCCATAACAGTCCATTATATTACATTAACAGGTATTTGTAATATTAGTAGAATATCAATTTACGTGCATACTACGACCTAGGGTCGTATAACGCCTACGTCGTTCCATTCATGCTTAAGTCAAGCCACGTTTCAAGGAAGCGGTACAACGTTCTCATTCAAACGATGGAAACCATAGAATATGAGTTCAGAAGTCATGAATGAAAATTCCGTCCTGAGACCAAAACGTGCCTCGGCAGTCAGCTGTTCCATTTCCTTGTAATGACGCACGCTTTAAAATTTATATTTTCATAAATCAGATACGTCATTGGCTTCACCACTCACGAGTTTAGTAGATGCCTGATGTTCTTTGAAACAGCTTATCCGATTTTTAAACCGCTCGCGTATCCATGCAAGCGCTCGCCTTCTACTGCCTGTCTCTTCTGTCTCAAACAATTTTTCACGAGTGTGAAAGACATAAATTGCGAACGCGAGCGCTCGGGTCTCGCGAGTATGGGTTATGGACTTATTGCTGCCATGTACCAATAACTTTTTTGAGTTATATGGACACTAGCGACCCGCCCGGGCTTCTTTCTAGCATTAAACATACAAACCCCACGGAAGAAACTCTCTATATGATGGTAAAAACATCATCAAATCTGTGACGTGATTTAGGAAACTGAAGTTGGACACTGACCATGCCCTTACAGGGAGGTAAACATCGTGATCAACTTGCACATTCAGGCGACTGAATGTTTAACCGTGATCCAATTTGGTCAGCTTCCAGCTGGAATCACTCCACTGCAATTATCTGATCTGAAAAATCCTGGATCATGGTCAACGTGTGGATGCTGACATGAAGATGACGATAATAAGTTATTTGCATTAAAAAAAAATCCTTTAATAAATTCATTTTTCCAGTATTTCATCCCGAATTTTGTAGGCAGTCCTATTTTGCAGTTCAGTGGCATGAATTCTATAGAATTTCCATGTCTATAATACAGGCAGCGGTGATCACTCTCAATCAGATTGCCTGCTTGCATATTCATCAGCGTATGCCAAAAAAAAATGCTCACCCCCACATCTCCCACAGGCGACATACCATCAAAGCGCTCCCTTGGCTCCTCTTCGGAGACAACCAGCTCGTCAGGCAGCTCGCGCGGCGCCAGCGCCAAGGCGGGCGTCATCGCGGTCGCGCCACCATCCTACGCCGACCCTTATGAGGAGGACCCGAGATACGCCATGGACTGTGATAGAGGTACCCACCCTACTTTATTTTTATTTTACTTTATTCAGAACACCTACAGCAAGTTACAAGTAATGCTTACAAATATTTATAACAGTGAGGCCATTGACAGGTGCTCGCAGATAGTTATATAAATGATATGGGATACTAGAAGTAGGATTACAGTTTACAGTCTGTAGGTCTGACAGCGCCACTACCAATACAAATTACAAAGTCAGAACAGTTTTCACTAACCTCTAGCGCTGTTTAGAGAACAGATGAGTTGGGGGCATTGTGATGTAGCACCCAAAAGATTTGAAAGTTTTTTATACTAAGCAGTGACAAACGAACAGACAGCCCACCTGATGGTAACCTTTAACTGTCGCCCATAACATCTGCGATTCATGCAATTAGGTTGCAACATAAATGCAGAACCGCAGGTGCGTTGTCACTGTAAGGACTAAGACGAAATGCCTCACGCCTGTAATTGCGCTGGTTATCTTATCCTTTAAACACAATAATGCAAGCCATCGCAATTACAGGCAGGCATTTCATAAGTCCACCCCACCCCTCACAGATGACAATGTACCTGCGGTTCTGCATTTCTGTTGTCTGCAACTGCCACCTAAATGCGTGAATCGTACCCATAACAATGGGTGATAGTTAACCGCTTACTTTAAGGTGGGCTGCCTCCTCTTTTGTCTCTGCACGCAAAAAGATATTTTTGTGCAGATAAACTGTTATAGGGGCTAATATGGATCAGCGTATGCTTACCCCCTTCCCCCTTTACAGCGGCTGTCAGCAGCACCGACTTATCAGCGGCGACAGAGAGTGAAGCCCCTTCAGAGCCGCTAGACGCGCGGCGCAAGCGCGAGCCAGCGTTACGAGCTATTCGCAAACCTGACCATGAGGACTATCTACACTCCTACAAATTCAAGAACTGCATTGAGCGACGGTTCTCCAGGTCCCAGGATGAGGTGAGTGAGGGTGACGTGGAGATTTTTTTTTATCAATTAATATCTAGGTGGGTATTTTAATAGGCTGGTTTCCTAAAAAAAAGTAATAGGTATGGGTACTTAAAAATATAATAAACCAAGAAATTAAAAAAAAACCCAGTTAAAACGTCGCGTGACGTCACAACGTGCGCCAATTTAGAGCGCTGTGTGACGTCATAAACTTCCACTCCCAAACTTTTAACTTATAAAATGAGTGTCTAATATATTAATAAATTAAAAGATAGCCTAACCTAGGGAGGCCAGACCAGTTTTCTGAGCCTGTATAATGGGACTTCAGTGTTGCTTCCTATAATCTTTAGGACGTTTGTCCTACATAGGGGGCTGTCCCACCTTACGATTACAAAAATAGAAATAGACAAAGACACATATTTATTTCAACTAATCCAATAAACACTAATTCAATCAAGACAAAAGTCATAACTTAGCCCAGTACGGACAAACGTAAATCAGTCAAATAGGTTTGGTATTTTATTAGGAAACTGCCCGGATTTAGCTGGTACAAGCATTAGGAAAACAGTTTTATATTAGTTGTTTACTTTGTAGGTATTCATGCTATTCACGTGTTCACACTTACGGTCACGTGCTGGTATGAAACTCGCTTATTCAGATGTCATATATTTATGGAAACCAAGTCTACTTAGGTACCTATTTACCTACATATGAATAACATTGTCGGTAAGCGGATTCATAACTCGAGCACGGCTGCTTTGGTATAATAATCCGATTAAGTAAGGAAAAATATAAAAGTATTTTTATACTTGGTGCACAATGACAAACGAGCAGTCAACCCACCTGATGGCAAGCGGTAACTGTCACCTAACATCTACGATTATGCGTCACGTGTTGTGTAAGTCTAGGGATACGTGTGAAAGGTATCATGAAAAGGTGGCGAAAATTCTTTCCTACCTATAAGGTGGCAAACAAGTTTACAGCCAGCCTGCTGGAAAGCAGTCACCGCAGCCTATGGACGTGTGTAATACCAGGGGCATCACCCACGCGTTGCTGACCCCGTAAAAACCCCTTTCCTGAAGAACTCCGACGTAATTTACCGTGATGGTATTCATCATCATCATCTTATCAGCCAGAAGACGCCCCCTGCTGGGCATAGGCCTCCCCCAGATGGTATAAGGATGGTGATAAATGTATGGTTGTATGGCTACAGCACACGGCAGAAGCGCTCCGCGCGGCGCACGGGAAGCTGTACGCGCACAAGCGGCGCCGCGGCGGGAAGGCCCCCGCCTCCACCTCCACCTCGGGCTCCACCTCCGCCTCGGGCTCCGCAGAGGACGGCAGGGACGCCTCGCCACAGGTATTTTTTTTTATTTTTTTTATTTAACAATTGGGCTTTTTGAGGCTTTCTCAGTTGCAGTATCACTGCGAAATTTGAACTTTTCGAGGCCTTCTCAATCCCTGCGACCATTTCTGATCTATTGTGATCGCCTCTTTCTAACAGTTCAGTGCTAATCCCTGTAGCTTCTATGAATTGTAATAAGTTCTTAGCACTGGTATCGTGCATCTCATCTGGAAGTAGTCGGTGTTTACCCAGATGTATGCTAAGCAGGTATGGGACTAACTTTGATCTGATCATCGTCAAATTATCTGAAAGACGCTTGCTGTTTTATTTTACATCATATAGGGAAGCTAAGCCCGCAAGCTGACGATAAGTAAGGATGCGCTTGAGGCGCATGCCTATCTAGAAATAGCCTATTGACTCTGCCCTTGAAGGAAACTAGATTACACTAATTGGGGAACACCTCATTAGCGAGCAAAGCGTTCCATTTATTTGCCTCAGATAGAAGTTGTAATAATATTTTAAAAAGATCCAAAGTTATGTTTTAAATCCAAATACCATCATCATCCAAGCGGCCATTCCCGGCTTCTGCCATTTACAAATCATACAATATGAAAAAAAATTTATTGACTCTGTCCTCTACATCTGATAAGCATGGCTTGTTCTGGTAACGCTACTGCCTGTGCTCTTGATTACCTACTTACATCTAGAGGTACTTAATATACCATGCTAATGTGATCCCCTCTCTCAACAGGACACGTCGAGCGACTCTCAACACCACCACCACTACGAGAAGCCCCCGCCGACGCAATACGTGCCAGTATTCGCACTCAACGCACTAGGTAATTAATACAATCTTCATCATCATCATCATCATCATCATCATCTTGACGCTAATGTCCCGGCTATGCTCTCGCGCATGAGGGCCAGGGGTCCGCCTTGACCATGATCCAGAATTTGGCAGATCAGATAATTACAGTAGAACGACTGCTATCGGACCTCCGTGAGCCTGCTACCAGGAGAATCTGACCAGATTGGATCATGGTTACACATTCAGGCGACTGAATGTGCAGGTTTCATCATATGATAGCTGATGTTTTCCCGCACCATATAATAATGAGTTAGTGGTGAAATAATGTACATAGCTTGGAAAAGAGTCATTGGATTTCGAACATAATAAAGTACAGTTTACTAGGTCGAAAGCTCGGCCGAATCACCTATTACAAATGCAATATTTTTTTTTTCTTTCTATTAGTATTTTATATGGTGTGTACAGGCTACATTAATTACCAAAATGATAAATTGCAGTTTTGTAATTGGCATTACAACTTAATAATGTAACCCTACTTAGCTATAGCAAAGAATTGGAAATGTCGAGTCAAATCGGTTCGTGCGGATATTAGCTGGTATTTTTACTACGTAAAAATGGAACGCCTGCCCGGCTCTCTCATCCTTCATTGTGTCCACTGACCAGATTGAATAATATTTTATATGCTGTAAAACTAATAAAATGGCTGTGTGGTGTCCGGCAGAGTAGAATAGCACCAACCCCTTACACTCGTGGGTGTCGTACAAGGCGACTAATGTTTTCGAGACAAAAGATCTAAGCGCCACCGTAGACTGGAAAATGGGCAGCAGCGTTTTCCATTGTTATATTACTACACTTGCCTGCCGAGCGTGGAGATTACGGCAACAACCTTCCTTTTCGTGGGAGAAGCCCTAAGTCCTGCAGTGGACTGTTATGGGCTGTGACGATGAGAACTAATGAATAATTAAATCCCCCCCCAGGCAAGTACTACGTCCCGCTGAGCGTGGAGTACGCGTGCCTGTCCCGTCCGGCCGCGCTGGGCGGCGTGGACTCGCTGGACGCGCGCGCCGCCGCCGCGCCCGCGCCGCTGCACCCCGTCACCATACACGTCAACTTCCAGCCCTGCCTCAACTACCACGTCAAGCGGGAGCCGGCGGAGCGGGATTGGAGGCCTGTTTAGGGAGAGGTAAGGACTTTTTTTGTATAATATAGGTACTGGGCAGGCATTTGACCGGAAGATGGATCTCTAGAAATCCAGCGCCCTATGACGCCGCGTTGTTGCACCCCGTCACCATACACGTAAACTTTCAGCATTGTTTTAATTATTATGTTAAGAGGGAGGCGGCGGAGAGGGATTGGAGGCCTGTTTAGGAAAAGGTAAGAGCATTTTACGGTATAATAGGTACTGGGCAGGCATTTGGCAGCCATCTTGTGAAGATGTTCACCAAACACGTCAACTTCCAGCCCTGCTGGAATTATCATGTTAAGAGGGAGCCGGCGGAGAGGGATTGGAGGATTGTTTAGGGAGAGGTGAGGACATTTTTTTTTAAATAAGACTAGGTATCGCCTTACAACTTCAAGAAAATTTGCCTTTGTTGCTATAGCAACATACAGGATGACTAATGCATGCTTTTTGTATAAAAAGCCTTTTAACAAGCACAAGAATATCACTTATGCTCTGGTGCTGTACCTACGACACCCCCGTGCATAATTGGCCTGACATTGGCTTAGTATTCATAAGTACCTAGCCATCTACTTGTCCCTTTATTTCGTCAAGTCAATAACAGCAGTGTTATTTCTATCTGTTACAGAAAACGGCCAAAACAACATTTGGTAGAAGACCCCTTTCTTCATTGGCGTTGTAAAATGAAGAGTCAGGTTGCACTGGAAGTGTTGCCCGGCGAAATCGACGATGCAGATATCAAAGAGGACTAGCTTGTTGGTGATATACAAGGAAATATTCTTTATGAAAAGAATTATCGTTTTCGTGATTACCTAAGACATTTTGTGAAGGCAGACTCTCAATTCGTTTTGGAAGTGAAAGGACGTCATACTCACAGAAATTCTTCATTAATTATTGGACTTTGACTAAAATGACAAATATGTTGCCTAGATGGACATTTCTAGCGTGTCTAAAGTACAAATGGTGTGCCTTTGAAAATTATACCATTGTATGAGAACGTACGTTTCGAGGTACGAAAAAGTGTAAAAAAGTGAAAAAACTCGTGGTTAACCTAAAAATAAGATTCTTTTAGGGAATTCAATACTATTGACATTTTTATGTAACTGCTGGTCTTAGTTCTAGTCAGAATAATTTGTTAGCGTAAATATTAATACATTTAACAGCCTTTATTAAGCAAGCGAATCTGAAAATGTCAATGTTTAAATTCTCCTATCTATAGGTACCTACTAAGATGTGAAGGTATGAAGAACATCAAATAACATGCGACGTACCTATATTCGCCTATCTTGCCATCAGTATAATCAATAATGTAAAACAATAATTACAGATGAAAAAACACATCCAGTATCCAGCATTTTCTAGCAATATAAATCGTCTATAATTATTTTATTGCTCCTGTCACAGAACACCCTGTATATGCAAAACGAGAGCAATAGATCGCTTTAGCTAAGTTAACAAGCTGTATTTAAAAAAATTCTTACTATCCAGAAATAAATAAAACTTCTACCACGAGTAGATACAAAAGGCAGTCCCTCAACCTATCCTGTTTAGATTTTGGACCGTCTTTGGTTTGCACGCGCATCCTTACTGCGCTGTCTCAGCGACCAGCTGTTATCTTGGCCTCCGACACCAAAAGACGCCACTCGTGCCGGTTTGCCGGTGAACGGTTTCCTTCCATCTCGGCCTCTAAAGAACAGATCCTTCAGCACTTCATCCAGCCAACAATATCTAGAATGTCCCACAGAACGCTCCCCATTCGGACGTCCAGAGTAGGCTTTTACGGCGTCATAGTGATACTAGCTCATTTTATATTGGTGGCGGGTTGATGTGCTGCATTCTGTACGCTACTTGTAGTTATTTATACTGCTCAATTAAATGCTACCTAGAAATTCTCGGAACACAATATAAGTTGTCTTCAAAGTTACCAACTTTTAAAGTACCTAAGTTCGAGTAGCTACGTAGGTTCTGGATAGTAAGAAGTTATTTTCTGTAATTCACATCGGCTGGTTCAGCTTCGTAGAGCGTCGTCTCTGTCGCACGCGTGCGAGTAAATACTAGGCTGAAACTTGCCGGTGTGCAGTATTTATGGCCGATACTTGTAAAGAAAATAATGTGGTAAGTAATGGGAGATGTTCAGAGAGATACTTTGACAAGTAAAAACTGTAGTTCGGCGTACCTCATTAGATGGCGCTGCTTAGACAGGATTCTCAAGTATTGAATGTGGTAACTGAAGTTACTCCGAGAGAAGATACTTAGTTTTAGTACCTTTTCTGAGATGAAAGCGCAAAATGCCTAAATTTTTAAACATGTGTCTAATCAACGCCATCTATTGCAATTAATTTGAACTATTTTTTCTTTAAATCGGCTCTTGGAAAATTTCCCATTATGCTCTTTTGATTTTTTGTGGCATTAAAAGATATCAACGCCATAATATATGTGTGAAAATCAAATTAGGTACCTACCTAATTTAAAATCTTCCTCTTATTTATGAGGAACTGTGTTAATAACTCCCAATAACTATAAAAGGTAAACCAATATTTTAATTGTAAATAGCATGCGAAATAAAAAGTAGTGGTATTCCAATGTCGGAATGTGACATAGGCTCAAGTTTGTCGAGTTGCGGAGAATGCCCGGGAATATCTAATCGAAAGGTACAGTTGGCTGTAAAGTCAATTGACCCCTTCTATTACAGTGTCTCTTACGTTAATCTATTGTTAACCATAATTTAAAATTCGTCTTCCTTATCTATGGTGAGTTATGGACAGAGACGGAAAGAGTTTCAATCAATCAAATAGATTCGAGTTTTAATCGACGATTAACATTGACAAGCGTTTCAGAAACTGGACGTTATTGCATGCTAGGGTGGTCATTTCACTCTGCAGCTGACTGTACGTATTTCAAAATTATTATTGTGATCATTGACTGAATTCGTAGGTATTGATAAGTGTTGTAAATATACGACTCTCTCGCCCATGTTGTAGGCAGTTACTTGCATTGATCATGCATGTATCTGAAGTAAAATAAGACATAGGCCATAAGTAATAATCTGTCAACTCTATCGTCATTTCGGTATAAAACTAGGAACAGACGCTGCGATTTGGCTGGAGCCGACAAATCGTCAGCTGCAGTCAATACTAATCCTTACAATGTACAAAATAAAGTCGCTTTTGGATTAATTCCGCGGGGCGAGTCGACCTTGGTCAGACGTCCGACCACGTCCCCCGCACCCAAAAGCGACGTTATTATATACTGTGTAAGGCTAAGTATCAACTGCAACTGACGGTTGGTCGACTCCAGCCAAAACGGAACGTCTGATACTAGTTTGAGTTAGCAAACGTTTGTGTCAACGTCATGTCTAACCTTAGGTCCTATCTCATCGTAAAAGATGGAAGCCAAATAAAAAAGCCAATTTTACATCGCAAAGATGTAAAATATACCTAGAATAACATTTAAAATTTTTAAATAGTTATGTAAGATAAAATCACGCGTGAGATACCTACTTTAGGTTACTTATATAGTGCTATTCCATTTAATAAAGTTTTAGCTACCAGACAATTAACCATGAATTTCGATGAACATGGTACATACGGGTATGGAAATAGTAGTCAAAGCATCTCGACCTACAAAAACCAGTATAACATAAGCTAGCGTCTTTATAGACGTGCATAGCAATGTTAGCTTCTTTTACACTGGTTTCTGTACTAGTAAACCAGTATATGGTGAACTAGCACATCTATAGACTTGCATAGCAATGTTAGCTCATTTTATATTGGATTTTGGTACTATTTTCTGTACCTACTTATAGGTAGGTAGCAAAATCATCTGGTGAGGAGTCTACCAAGATGGCAGCTGTAGATTCTTTAAAGACTGAGGTTTTATTCACGTAAAGTTATTTTTAAATAGTTAACCTTCTTATTTTAAAACTAAGTAACCAGCTGATGTCTATTTTAAAGTTTTTAAGTACCAGCCTCTGTTCACTTGTTACTTTAAAATGGTTATAATTTTAAGAGGTTTTGTTTAAGTTCAGTAATATTTAAGTCTGTAAATATGTTATGTAGAAAACGCTATGATGTAAGTTAAGTAGTTTAAGAAATAAATGTTGCTAAATTTTATGTACCTACTCAGTACTTATTTTCTTTTTCCCAATTAGTATTATCCTATATTTATACCTACTCAAAAATTTTTAAAGGAATTCTAAGGGCCCCCCTTAGAATTCCCTTAGAATTGTACCGAATTCTTAATCGCATTTAAGCTTAAGATAGGCACAAAATTTCATAAAAAATGACGTTAAACGTGTTTAAGAATTTGTTTCCTTCCTAATCCTTAAATGTGTTTAAGATTTTGGTGCAAGAAACAAACTAACTAAGTGAATAATAAATCTAAGGGCGGCTTGCACCAAATACTTAGACTTACACCAAATAATTAACAAAAAACTTCATTCAAATTTCAAAATTCAATTTAAAAAATCGTTAAACATAATTCTTAAACGTGTTTATGAATTTGGTGCAAGCGGAGCTTAGCTTACTACCCACCTAGGTACTTCAGTAATCAGTTTTCATAGGAATTAAAGTTAGTAAAAGTTTCAGAAGTTTCAATGCAATTGGTGAACCCAGCCCTGCAGCCATTTCCACTCTGTAAACCAACTTACATCAATATAATACCTAAACCTGATCGTAGCTTGAGGCAGTCGATAGACTCTAACTATACCTATGGGATAAGTGCGTAAGTGTGTATGTATGTGTATTATACGCAATCATCTTGGTTGTTGATTGACAGCTTGACCTGGTTGTGCTGCGCAAGACGTGGCCATACTTGAGTAAGTAAACAAAGTAGGTGTACTAGGAACAGTCTTCTCTGCCAATCTGCCAAATTCTGGATCATGGTCAAGTGGGACTACCGAGATATTTATACGCCAAGATGTTTTTTTTTAAATTACTAACCTTAGGAATCGCCTAAGTTATTTCAAATGCATGAATTGTAGATGTTATGGGTGACAGTAACCGCTTACCATCAGGCGGGCTGTCTGCTCGTTTGTCACTGCGTAGATTAAAAAAAGACTATTCCTAGTACACCTACTTTGTTTACTTACTCAATATAAAGGCCACATCTTGAGCAGACAATGGGTAACAAGTGTCTTGACGCGACTGCGACCCTTCACGCCCGAAGAACTGCAGCGACTAGTACGAACTAACATCACGCCCAAAAAGAGTACAGACTTATACGGCCTGCCATCTAGCCTGCTTTCGAATATTATGTCATCAAAAGGTCATGTCGTGAGCCATCTATTTAACGAATGTAGCCAAAAGGGGATATACCCTTCAGCGTAAAAGAAAGTAAAAAGATCCCCAATCTATAAAGGAAAAGTGAAAAAATCGGCCTTAAAGTCATATCGTCCGATATCTCTAGTACCTGTGATCAGAAAAATCTTTGAGGTAGGGATAAATGAGAGATTATTGTCTTATCTATCGAGTAGCCGAGTGTTCCGACTGGCAATACGCGTACAGGCCTGGCCACGCGACGACAGACCTAGTGCGAGAGGTAATTTGGAAGGTGCTGAGCGCCCGCGAGAAGAGCCGCCAGGTCGCAGTCGTGTGTTGCGATCTCTCGCGCGTCTTCGACACCGCAGACCACGGACTGATAGCAAACAAATTGCAGCACTACGGGATTCATGAGCCAACTTTGTCACTGCTACTATCCTTCATGAGCAGCAGGTCACAGGTCCTAGTCAGCGCGGGGGGTGGAGTGGATTCGGCAGAGATGAGCAACGTGACGGGGGTTCCTCAAGGTCCGTGCCTCTCTAATTTATTGTTCAGCCTTCTATTAAATGACCTACCGGGGTCGATAGGAGGCGTGGACATATATGTGTACGCGGATGACGTCGTGGTGGTCACCGCGCCGACGGAGTCCCAACTTGAGGAGAGCCTGAACGATGTTATTCGGCAGCTAAATGGATGGTTCAGTGCAAATGGGTTAGCATTGATCAAAGACAAGACTTGCTTCATGAGGTTTGCACTAAACTGCAGGTGAATATTGGCGGAGCGGCGCTGCAACAAGTGAAAACCACTAAACTGTTGTTTTTCCTCGTAGACAATGCCCTCACTTGGGAGTCCCATATCGACGAAGTATGCGGGGAGCTTGGCCGTGCCTCTTTCGCGTTGCGTCGCCTCGTAGGCACCGCCGAGCGCGGTGTGCTAAGATCATGTTATTTCGCCCCTGTACACTCGGTACTATCTTATGGGGCGGAATTATGGGCGCGCGCCGCCGCCGGGTGGCACCGCGCGTTTGTTGCCACAAGCGGGCGGGACGTGCCGTTGTCGGCATCACTGACCAGGAGGAATCCTGCAAGCCTTTATTTAAAAAATAAGGCATACTCACACTGCCATGTAAGTATATATATCAGATTGCAATTTTAACTTACCTGAATCTAGCCATGTTCAATCGGAAGCATGTATCGTCGCGCGCCTTAAGAAGCAACAAAGACGAGGGCCAACTTCTCCCAGTGCTCCTTAAGCTTACTAAATCCGAACGGTCGGTGTAGGTATGTTTAGGGGCCTACTGTCTTCCATAAACTCCCGGAATACGTTAAGAATTCAACTACAATCAATAGTTTTAAATTTAAACTAAAGAAGTGGTTACTGGATCAATCCTTTTACGACTTTGACGAATTTGTCAATTTGAAACGTACACACCAAAACGTGTAGTTTAATTTATTTTATTGCCTTAAAATCTGACTATTTTTATTTCTTATTATTATTGTAATAAGTTGAAAATGTAATAATTACTTGTATCATTCATTATCAATTGACTTGTAACACTGTTACCAATAAAGGATTTGTATTTGTATTTGTATTTGTCTGGTCATGCCGCCCCCGCTAGGCACGGGAGGGAGAGGCCGGCCCAAGAACCGATGGCTTGACGTAGTCAAGAATGACATGCGTGCCAATAACCACCAAGGATGCCGAAGACCGAGCATGGTGGGCCAGGAGTAGCAGGAAGGCGGACCCTTACCGCGCGGGGGAATAACCGAGACTTAACGCCAAGATGATGATGATGATGATGACTCAATAAGTATTTCTCAAGACTAATCAAACGACCCAAACTTGATGGGTTTAGCTTGCGTTCCACTGGCTACCTTCCGTCTCTATCATCAGATCAGTTCGATGGTATCATAACATTGCATTTCCACCGACCTGAGTGTGCAAAATTTCAGCTCAATCGGAAACTGGGGAATGTGTCTTTAACTTGCAAGATTTTATCACGAACAGGCATGGGGATATGTGAAACTAAATAGAACCTTATAAAATAAACCACCGTTTGACTGGACCCTGCGAAGGCCCATCCGGGTTATTGACGTCAAGATGAAGACTTTCAATATTTGAATTTTTACGCTATCTTGAACGCTACGCTACGCTAAATTGAAACGACAGCACTCATTTTAAGTAAGCGATTTGGCGGTGATGATAGGTAGCCGCCAATGTTGGCAAGCGAAGATGGAGAAGGTGGAAAAGGGTAATTATCCACCTGGCCGGGTGCAATTTTGCTTCGATTTTACTTTACTATCGCGTCTGCGTTATCGTCGAAATTTGTATGAAGAAAAAAGCTTCATTTACGTACCACTAGACGGCGCTATACATTTCTTCATACTAATTTTTACGTAAACGCAAACGCGATAGTACAGTAAAATCGATACAAAACTCACACTAAACCCTCAGGGGACCAGGGGCCGACAGTTGATCGTCGGAAGATGTATTTATGTCGAGGAAGTTGGTTACAGTGGTTCGCCAAGTCTCGCAAACTCATCTATTTCTCTGTGAAAAAAAGAACAGATAATAGAAAAGCCACGACCCCTAAAAACCGTAAAGTATGTAGGTATTAGTGTATCTATTGAACGACACATTAGATTAAATGCTTGATTGAGTGTTGGAATCTATGACACGGCCAAGCCATTGAGTTCTGAGTAGGGTTTTCTACCCGGGTACCCGGGGTCGGGTATACCCGGGTATTTACGGATTTTATACCCCGGGTACAATCTGAGTGCCATATCCGGGTACCCGGGTATTTCATAAAAATTCAGATGTAACTTAAAGAGTTCAAATAGCGCATATATTCTCGGATAGTCATAAGGCAACTAAGAAAAAACATATTATAAGTCAGGATAAGTTCACTTGTAGTTTATTTTTTTATACTTGTTTCCTTTTCTTATAAACCTTTGGTTTTAAATTGAAATGAAACAAAAATTTTTAATATCGGTCAAACTAACTGTATTAGAAAGATAATGAAATGCCATTTATGTTTGAATATTATTTCGGCCATGTGACCACCGCGACTGACGCGTAGATGGCCCAATGTGGACGTCCAATTTTCATACATTTCGCAGCAAATAATAGTATTTCCACGTTATAAGCAAACGCGATTTGAAAGTAAAATTGAAGCAAAATTTACACTCAGCCCTGTGATAACATTTTCGAAACAGTGAAGTGAAAGTTATGAGCTTGCAAGGCTTGGCGAAACAATGAGAAATGTTTTTGGCAGGATTTTATATCTTGTTGTGCCTTGCTTCTGGAGTGCTCTAGGAAGCCTGCCCATCTCCTCGCCTTTTGTAACTATTTCTACCCTCCTGGTGCAACAACTTGGGCTGTTTACTTACTCTTTCAGATCTCCTGATTCCTCAGCTCCTCAGATTCCTGAACTCTTCGTGGAAGAGCTTCAAGTCCAACAGTGGACTGTTTGGGACTGTATATGTGATGTCCTAGGATTACGGATAACGAAAAACTGATGAGCACGCGGTACTGATGAGGCAAAGTTGCGGGCAAAACTTAGTCTAAAATAAGTTAATATTATGATTAGGTAGATAGGTATTAGAAAGTATATTTAGAAAGTATGCTCAACATCTACGATGAACGTTCTACGAATGTCTAGGTAATAACTTCATAGCAGACATTTCTAACGTTGGCCGTGTGCTGCCCGTCAGAGTAGAATAGCACCAACCCCTTACACTCGTGGGTGTCGGACAAGGCGACTAATGTTTTCGAGGCAAAATATCTAGTCTTCGTAGGCTTGAAAATGGGCAGTAGCGTTTTCTATTGCTTGTCGTATTTACATCGCTGCGATCTCCAACCCGCCTGCCAAGCGTGGAGATTATGGCAATAACCTACCCTTTCGTGGGAGAGACCCTAAGTCCTGCAGTTGACTGTTATGGGCTGTGATGATGAGACGTTCCTAATACCCTAACAATGAACTCCATAACGGCTCTATGCCCGGATGTTGGTTTTGTCTATTACGTTCAATGAAACGTCAAACTAGCCTTTCTCTTCCCCTTGTGCTGCCGAACGGTACCGCCAATCTCCAATCGCATGATCCCACCCCTCTGGAATGACGTCACAATATGCATGTCAGATATTCAGTGACGTCATTCCAGAGGGTGGTATCATGCGATTGGAGATCGGCGGTGCCGCTGCCGCTCTAGCTAAAAACCTTATAACTGCCCCGCTGCTAAATTCTCTGCTGAACAATAGGTATATTTAACACGCAAATTACTCAATTTCTATTAATAATAATGATCTTTGCGTTAATGTCCCGGTTGTGCTCTCGCGCATGAGGGCCCGGGGTCCGCCTTGACCATGATCCAGGATTTAGCAGATCAGGTAATTAAGGTGGAGCAACTGCCATCTGACCTCCGTGTCCCTGCTACCAAAGGAGCCTGACCAGATTGGATCATGTTTTCACGCACATTCAGTCGCCTGAATGTGCAGGTTTCATCACGATGTTTTCCATCACCGTAAGAGCATCGGTTAGTGTTCAACTAATGTACATAACTCAGAAAACAGTCATTGGCACATGGCCGCAGCTGGATTCGAACCCGGCACCTCTCAGTTACGAGTCGGATACCCTAACCGCTCGGCCACCAAGGCTCAGTCTTTTCTAAATACTAATAAATTACTCAAGTTCTACTATTGTAGTAAAAAACCCTTTCCGATTTTCTTCTAGGTAACTAGTGCATGTATTTTCCTTAAAGTTTTTCCTTATTCTTACCACATTACTGCAGTAGATAAGATAAATCTACCACATCAATCCCGCCCTGAAAGACTTTGAACCTTTATTACCAAAACAATAACCGCCGGACTTTAGTAGGTACCTACATACCGTATCGTAACACCTACAATCTACCAAGCTACTGAGTCATTAGACTAGTTTAGGTATCTTTTTTACTTTTACATGATTCAATGCATTTTAAGCAAACACGTATTTTCGATTGTCCAAAATAAGGCATAGGTATACGCAGAGACAATAGACTAGTAACTACTTGTTATTAGGTAGGTAAGTATATAATTTTTTTTCTATTTTACAGATATTTCAAATTACACTTTTAATATTTTGCGCTATAATTGCTACTGAAAAATTGCAGTGTTCATTTTTATTTTTGATTATGTTATTAATATTCATATTTATTTATTCGTAGTAATAATCATATATCGTCATTTAAAATAGTTTCATGAACAGAATTAGTTAATGTCAATGTTCAAATATCTACAATTAATAAAAATAATCAAAAATCTAAAATAGTGTTCAATTATCATGATTCGAAATCGTTAAGAATTAAATTAGTATTATTATATCTAATAATAATTATGTCAAATGTAAAATTAAATAATTATAAGAACATTACAAATGCTTTAAAAATGTCAAATTTAAAATAAATCATAATATGAAATGTCAAATACAATGTTCAAAAACGACGTGTCCAATATTAATTAATCCAAATGTCAAACACAATCGCATACTAATCATTGCAAGTTACTGAACTAATAGAGAGGGTGAATTGGAAACTGACACAAAGGGAAGAAAGTGTAAAACGATCAAGGGAAGCTGGAAACAGAATAAAGCAAAAAGTTTAAGAAATACTGGAAAAGAGTACACAAATAAAAAGAAATAAAACAATTAAATCTCAATATATGAAGATGCTCTGTGGTATAAAATGTAGATTGAAATATCATGAATTTGTAACAGCATTCTATTCGGATTATTACAACTCCGTTCTTTCTTAACGACGACCTGAGTGGTTCAGTGGTCAACATGCCGGTCTGCCACGCAAGAGGTCCCGGGTTCGATTCTCGGCCGGGCAGAAATTGAAATGATGAATTTTAATTTCTGTTTTGGGTCTGGGTGTTCTATGCGTAATAAGTATGTATTTAAAAAAAAGAAAAAGTATTTAAATAGTTTAACAAGTCTCTAGCACCCATAGCACAAGCTTTGCTTAGTTTGGGGCTAGATGGCGCTGTGAGAATTTGTCCACAAATATTTATTTATTATTTATGTTTATTCTTAAAGTTAAGTTATCGGCCAAAACAAATTTGATTTAAATCTTATTTCTAAGTATTAAAAGGGGTTGAAGAGAAGTGGCATGGCCGTCTCTTTTATAAAAAAATCTCTACCATAAAATTCTATTCTGATATGCTGTGTTAATTCCAGACTGATTACTAATATTGTTGATAGCTAATAGATAAATAAGTCTGTGTATACGTAAGATGGCCGTGTGGTGTCCGGCAGAGTAGAATAACACCAACGCCTTACATTCATGGGTGTCGTACAAGGCGACTAATGTTTTCAAGGCTAAAGATCAAGAGTCTCCGTAGTCTGGTAAATGGGCAGCAGCATTTTCCATTATTATATTTAAACACTGCGATCTCCAACCCGCCTGCCAAGCGTGGAGATTATGGCAATAACCTCCCCATTCGTGGGAGAGGCCCTAAGTCCTGCAGTGGATTGTTACGGGCTGTGATGATGATACCTAAGTATCGCTTAAAACAAAGTCGCTTCCCACCATCTGTCCCTATGTATCTATGTACAATTAGATCTTCTAAACTACGCAACATATTTTAATGCGGTTTTTAATAATAGATAGAGTGATTCAATCGGAAGGTTTATAAGCGAGAAAAAAGGGTAGGTAGGGGTAAAGTAGGTAAACGTAAACGCAGTCGGGTCGGGTCCACTTGTATATACTATAATAAGTATATATGTATGTATGTATGTATGTATGTATGTATGTATGTATGTATGTATGTATGTATGTATGTATGTATGTATGTATGTAAACTCTTTATTGCAACAACATAGTACATTTCAATAGGAAACACTTACAAAGCAAAGGCGAACTTATCCGACAACGGGACACTAATTCCACATATTTATCCCATAAGTATTGTACATCTAATTTCTAATAATTTAAAAAGGGTTTGAAAATTAGAATAGTTACCTCTACTTGTATCTATTTTTAAAAGGTCTCCCAATCTAAAATCTTTAAATCCTTTTATGGAGGTCCTAAGGCTGGCCCGCAGGAAAACAACTTTAACCAGAGCTAACCAGTGACAGTGTCCGATGCTCTGACAGTGGTTAACTCCGGTTAGTGGTAGTTAGCGTTAGATAATGTTAAAGCCAATATCTTGCAAGCCACCTTTAGGATCTAAAACGATATGCTGAGTTGAATCCAAAAGTCCAGACTTATTACCACAATTTTTTATCTCTTAATTAATTTAACGCATATTTAAAAAGTATAAAATACAAAAGTGGAAAGAGGTTTGTTACCGTAGCTAGTAGAACAATATGTACATTGTTAAAGTTTGAAAGGAAACATACACACTTTCTTATAAAGGTAGGCAAACCACATTTGTCCGCTTTGTACAAGTATTTGTGGTGTTAAACAAAAGAAGATTTTTATTTGTATGTCTAAACAATGTAATTATGAATAAAAAGACTTAATCGTTAAATGTGTTTCAATTATTTAATACTATACAGTCTAAATATTTAATGTGTCTATAAAATTAACCAATTAGGCCATTCATGCTAAAAATAAATTGTGTTCTGTTTAATAGTAAAGTGGCTTAACTTCAAGAGCTGAAATTAAAATATATAAAAAAAGAAACGATATATAATTATGAGGGTTTTTAAATAGATATGATCAATGAAAAAAGAAGACAGCAACATAAAATAAAGATCAATTATCTATTACATCTTTGTTAGATTTGCTAATAATGTGACCAGACCCTGATGTCAAAAACTTCTACAGCGATTTCCCAAATGTCGACTTTCCACAACCTAAAACAAAGAAGAATATCGACTTTTTAAATTAAGCCGTTAAGCGTGCGATTATGCAATTCAAACTTTCCTTTTCATGTTATGTAGGAATTATTTTCTTGTTAAACAGAATATTTAATATTTCCCTCACAAAAGTTGTGAGGGAAATTATAACTTGTGTAAAAACTATTGTTTGTACGTTATTAACTGAGTTGTTCACGAGTGATTTGCTTGGCGACATTGTCTTTTCCAATCCAAAATCTACCAGGGGGGTAGAAGGGTTCTATGGACAGTTTTATGCCAAATCATAAAAACCTGCAAACGATCTGGCTACAGATCCCACAGCTAAATTAACCCGGAACTACACCGAAGAAATTCTAGACGTCAGCCTGCACGAAATCAAGATGGCACTTATACAACTTAAAAACAACAAGGCACTGGTGATGATGGAATCACATTCGAGTTCATGAAACCGAGTAGTACACCGATACTTGAAGCTCTTCAATTCCATTATCCGCGAGAACAAAACGCCGCAGGTGTGGGATAAAATCGTGGTGGTGTTATACGTCAAGAAAGGCAATGACACCCCATTGTAGAACTACAGACCCTTCGCGCAGACCCTTATCATTTTCTGCTTGCCTTCCGAGTGCACTATCTCCGCAAACGTTACTTGCGACGTGCAGTTCTTATCAGGTGCCACCGGGTGAATCACTTGCCGTCGCACATCCGTTTGTTTGTTTACACGCGTCAGAAACCGTTGTGCGCCTCATCGCCCTATTGCTCGCGCGAGCACCTCTCCCCTAAATAAATGATTCTTATTCTTATTCTTGGGAAATTTGTTCAGGTTCAGCACGATGAGTTGAATACCGTTAACATCACAGAAAAGACGAGATATATCTAGGGCGTCGGTGGCCTGGGGTGCGCCTCGTAAGCGGAAGGTACCAGGTTTGAATTGAACAAACTCTTTTCTTTTCTTCTCTTATTTGAATTCGGATTTATACGTAAAATTAGTCCCACGGTAAATTTCTATGGGGTGTCCTAATTTCATGCTTCGTCGTACGATGAACAAAATAAAATAAATTCAATAATGAATGAATATTTAACCTAATTTAAGTTCTGGATCCTGGATCATGGTCAAAGCGAACTCCGGCCGCTGACGGGGGAGTTCAACTGGGTCATTAATACAAAGATGTCCACCTGACCTTAAGTAGCTACCTAGGTACCTACCCAATAATATGGTACGAGATAACGTATCGACACAACTGTAACTTAATGAAGATAAAGTTTAGAGGAGTATTCAGTAAAAGTGATAAAATATGAGTAATTTTCAGCATAAGTAATCAAATCGAAAGTCCTAAGGAAAGACAATAAACGCACATTCATTCGCCAGACAGCCATAGTTGTCATTGTCTTTTGAACAGTAATTATTAATTGAATTAATCTTTTGTTTTAAAAAATTATTAAAATAATTAACATTTTAAGTCGTTATAGCTACAACTATTGTTTTAAAAAAATAATAGAGAGTGTTATATAAATCATAATACTTTGAATTTCAAGAAGCATTTAATGTCATTTTAAATTTTTTATTTAAATTTTTTAATCAGATAAACAAACACCCGCGAAACAACATAAATAATTCATTTTTAAGGAAAAAACAGTTTCGTTGATAGACTGACATAATGACGATTAAGGGTATTGCCAGGATGATCAATTTCGCGCCAAGGTATAATCAGGGCCAAAAGTTCTTGTCAACAGCAGCAAAACCGAACGAAATGGTAAGTTTTCCTAAAAATAAACAATTCTGTCTGTAGGTTTACAACGCTCAGGAGTGCTTCTAGCTCATAGTTTGTTGGTGCTATTTCATTGTAGTTCCCCAAGTCCATACTCCGTATCCGAAATAATTGTCAATTTCAAATAATATCGAATGGGATGTGAAAGATAACCAAAGTCAACCAAATAAAAAGTTATTTTTCGTATTAGTTACAGAGAGAGGCAGACGGTAGTCTCCCAGACTTATGTTTTTACAAAAAGGGGGGATTCTGATAATAATGATTAGTTTCATAAACAATGTTTTGTTTGTAATTGTATTTTATTGACTTGACATGGAAAATTCGAATTGATTAATTTTACTAAAATAGTCTTGTATGAAAACCATTGTTACTAACATAAATATGGATTATGGTCCGAAATAAATAATTATTTTATTGAATGAAATTTATAAAAAATTAGAGACAATATTAATTAGGAATTAGTTGTGTTCATTTTCTTTTTATTTCTTTCACTAATAGCAACCCATGAACCGCTAATGTTATCAAAGTTCCGAATTAAACATGTGTAAAAACCACGAGGGACTATTAGTTACTAATAATTTCAGAAGTAAATCTTCCCCCGGGTGCCTTCGATTTTTCGAAATTTTTTAAATGACCTCTTTCGTATCCTCTGATCTAATAGGTTTATTTCTTTACACGTACTTTCGTGAATTTAAAATGTTTTCCATTCTTTATTTTTTTAGAGAGCTCCTGTGGTGACCGTACAACAGGGACAATTGAAGGGTGCTGTGAAATATCTTCTAAATGGATCAACATACTTCAGTTTCAAAGGAATCCCATATGCTAGTCAACCCGTCCGATTTAGGGTAAGGTGTTTATTTATTTATAATATAGTTGCTTGCCTCTTGAAAAAATGACAATTAGGGATACTAAATATTAAAATAAATCCTATTTAATAGATTCTTTGTTTACTTTAACAATTCATCACAATATGCTATCGATAACAGAGATATAAATAGTATTATTAGTTTTTATTTTGAGACATTGTTATTTCACAATAATCGAAACAACAGAACTTAGGTAGTAAGTAAGTAGGTAGGTAGTTAAATCCATTCATTATCTTTCTTGAAATTATGGATTGCAAAATATTGATAAGCGGTCGCGCGTGATCCCGAGGGATCCCGTATCCCTAAAATAATGACCAGTCTATTTTTAAGAGAGGTAATGAATATTTCTACTACTTTTTTAGGATCCACTGCCGCCCAAAGCATGGACCGGTACGTACGAGGCGATCGAACATGGTCCAGTTTGCCCTCAGTACGACATGACTATACGTCAAAACATCGAAGGAGACGAGAACTGCTTTTTCCTCAACGTTTACACGAGAGACCTGCAATCCAACTCGAAACTGCCAGTCATGGTGTACATCCATGGAGGCGCATACACGTCTGGCTCCGGGAACGCTGATGCTGGTCTTGGACCTGAATTTCTGCTCCAGCATGATGTAATACTAGTCACGATAAACTATAGACTGGAAACTTTTGGGTTCCTAACTCTGGATACGCCTGAAGTACCTGGAAACGCAGGTATGAAAGACCAAGTGTTTGCTCTGCGGTGGGTGCAGGAAAACATATCACAGTTTGGCGGAGATCGTGACAACGTCACGTTATTCGGAGAGAGCGCTGGAGCATGCTCACTTACCTTCCATATGTATTCACAGATGTCCAAAGGCTTGTTCCATAAAGGCATAGCGCAAAGCGGATCAATGTTCAACGACTATGCTTTCACAAGGAACGGTAGAGAAAGAGCATTCAGACTGGGTAAAGCAGTAGGCAAGGAAACCAATGATGAAAATGAACTGTTGCAGTATTTAAGAAACCTCCCTCCTAAGAAATTGATGAAGCAAACACTTAATGTGATGACTTACGACGAGAAACATCGAGGTCTGCCGATTAATTTTGCGCCGGTCACTGAAAAGAAATTCCATGGCGTCGAAGCTTTTATAACGGAAGACCCGATAGACCTCTTAGCGAAGAAAATAACAGATATCCCGTTAATGATGGGCTATTGCTCACAAGAAGGCTTAATCATGTTAGCCGATCAAATAAAAAAAATAGAATTCATAAACAAACATCCAGGTTTTCTAGTACCCAGAGAATTAGCAGCGAAGCTACCTGAAGATAAAGTGAAAGAATTTGGAGAGAGGTTGATTAAATTTTATTTCGGAAAAAGTGAGATCACAGCGGACGACAGACAGCAATTTACGTCATTATTAACTGACAAAACATTTTTGTATAACATCCAGAGATTTGCCCATTTATATTCCACCAATGGCCCTACATATTTGTTCAAATTCAGCTTGGACACCGATTTGAACATAGTGAAGGCTATCAGTGGAGTGTCCGATTTGGAAGGAGCCTGCCATGTCGATGACTTGTTTTATTTATTCTGCAGCGAGGTCAACAAAGACATTTATGAAGAACAGGAGAAGTTGCAAAAGATTGTGTACGATGTAACGAAACTTTGGACGAATTTCGCTAAAACTAGGTAAGTGAATAATATTAAGTAATTAGATACAGAGTAGTTTATATCGCTCTGGAGTATTAGGTCACCTGTACAAAATCTGCCTAGGTTTTACAGCCCATCGTACACAGATGGACTGGCACTGTCACTAACAGTGAATTACGTATTTCTGGCGCCAGGCAGCCATATTTATTTATTTATAACTCTTGAACATAGAAAAGTAAAGCACGTATAGCAATAACAAAACAATAGTAGTTTATGCAACTCGCGTATACCCTTTTTATATGTAGTCTACTACAAAGTGACTTTATCATAACTTATGGGATAGATACATACTTACCGATGACTTGAAATCATGAAATTTGCAAGAAGAGATTTTAAATACCAATTAAAGGAAAACATACAAAATTTTAAATTTGTGGATATATCACATAAAAATACATGTATATATTTTATTCTATATTTTTAATACAATTCTCTAACAAAAGAGTATTTTACCTCACCGCCACAACCGAGATTGTGTTAATCGTAAGCGGTTGTGAATTCGAAAAAGCGTGTGAAACATAATTTGTAAAGATTTTCCGTAGGACGTACTGTTTTTGAGATATTTACAAAAAAAAATGGGACCTTTCTTTTTTTCTCACACCAAAAGCACAAAGGTACAAGTGTATATTTTAAATACATATGTTCATTAGAAGCGTATTAACTAACATTAGCCGCAATAATAATTTCTGTTGCAATTATTTCCACCTCAAGCGCCATTTTTGGTAAATTCTTTGCCTAGCGTCGCAAGTACGTCCAGTTCCCGGATACTGCGTGCCTTGCTTAACTTTGGTTGCTAGTCTCGCAGGCACGCTGCCACTAGACCAGGGTAGGGTATTACGTCTGTTAAAATATCATTTGCATTTCAGGAACCCAACACCAGATGGCTCAAGCGTGGTGTGGCCCCCTTACACGGCTGCATCCAGATCTTACTTGGATCTCGCCGAGCCCATGAGAGTTGGGCAGTCTCCCGACAAGGACAGATTTGAGTTCTGGGATAAACTGTACAGCGAGGCAGGGTTATCGTGTATCACCAAAATCAATCTATGAAAACACGAGTGTTAGTTATTATAACCATATAAGAAGAAACCGAAATTAGAGCAACGTATGGGTCACCTTGCAACTCTACAATGTGGAAGGTCGCAGGTTCCGAATTCAGGGCAGCAACGGTACCGCCGATCTCCAATCGCATGATACCACCCTCTGGAATGACGTCTCAGAATATCCGAAAAGTCTGTTGTGACGTCATTCCGGAGGGGTGGGATCATGTTATTGGAGATCGGCGGTGCCGCTGCAGATGTTAATAGCCGGGTTCACACTGAGCGATCCACCGTACTCTATCCTTCTATGTTCTATATCGATCTGGGCTAATGTCTATAGTATAGGACTCGGGCAGTCTTGTACATGTGTGTGCTCTTTAGGTCTTATCTTACATAGGTTTTAATTAAGTATAAAAATTTATTTCATACCTAAAAATAAGTAGGTAAATAGTAATTTATTTTCATTGAATTTTAACTTTATTGTTGATTTTTGACATGAATTGTATTTTTAATATTTAAATTATTTAATCAAACATTTAATTGTATTATTCACTAATTGACTACCAATGACATAATTAATAGTATTTTTAATATTGAACTGATTTAAATAGAAATTTAATTATATTATGGGGTGACATTAAGAATAGTATTTTTAGGATTGAAATTATTTAAATTTAATTTTAATTTTATTATTAAATATTATGTATCTTATTATCATTATGAATTGTACTTAAAATAGAAAATAACTGTTGTTTCATTTTAATTAATTATGTATTGACAATGTATGACAATTACTATGAATAAATGATACGATATGAGGTGTAAACGTATGACTAGATCAGAGCCAAAGCAGCGAGTGTCAAGCGAGATGACGAGTGGTAGGGCTGCAGGAAGAGTGTGTATTGTAAAATATTCGCATGTAGTTTATTATGCAATTGGTCGGTAAAATATTTAGTACGCCAAGAGGCACACCATGGAGCCACTATTATATAAGACCACCTTTACGTTACCTATGCTGAATAATAAATTATTTGATATTTGAACAAACTTATTGGAAAATGATAACTTTAAAAGTAATATTTTTTTTGTAACAAATCAAGGTAGGTATTATAAAGGCATTATTTTTTTACAGCGATAAAGGATAAGAACCTGTTTAATAAATTATGGGTACTAATTAAACAGACTTCTTTTTAATAGCAAGTCAGCCACTATCAATGCGCGTCTGAATAATACTATCTTAGCCACTAGTTATCTTTTATGTAAGTTACTCTAAAAATACTCATCATAGTGGTTACTTTTTAGCATCTAAATTTGTGACATTCATTCCAGCAGTAAACTTCTAAAATATAAATAGATGGCACCAAAATAGTAATTCTATTAGCTTCTAATTTTATAACTCAGTACGTTTAAAACATAACTCATCTTACTTAATTTATTAAATCTTCATCTTACTTAAAATTATCATCAAATAATATATTAAAGCCACTAATATTACCTAGGTACTATTAAGGGCAGACAAAATAAAAACTTTATTTAAAAAACTATCATATTTTTGGTAATTAAAAGAAAAGAAAAATAATAAACCATAAATATCGCGAAACAACAAAATACAAAGGCACGAACGACAGTAAACAAATATGCAGGTCGACAACTCGTCGGTACATGAATCGAATGGCGCTCTCTGATTGGTGGAAATGGCCGATCGCTGTCATCTCGCGCACTCGCGCCAAATCGTGTAGAGGCTATTTTCACGATAAAAGAATATGATGTATTAATTTTCATGCTAAGTTATAATATTAGATGTGGCCTATTGAAGCTTCAATTATATTTTTTAGGAGCTTGTGTCGATGCTGTAAAACGTAAAATGGTGTAAAATCCGTGGCTGAGTTAGTTGTTTTACGTGGCAATGTATTAATCAGAAGGACAAGTAAAAACAATTGTTGATCTTTACTTGCCGCTTTCTTTAAAATATTTAGTTGGCGTCGTAAAAAAGACGAATTAGTTTATTATAGGCTAACATATTTTCCCGTTGCTTGGTGATAAAAAGAGAAGTTTAATCACGTGGCCAAGTAAAAATTCTGTGGTTGGACTTATAATTTCTAATAAATTATACTTAATGTTTTTTATACTCAAAACACTTGTTTTAGTTAAGTCAGTAACTGACCAAACCAAAGAATGTTTGCAGAAATAATCTGTTTATTACAATATTTTGCAAACAGAGCATATATTAACATACAAATTTGTTAGTGTTAACTAAACAAAAATCAAAAGAGAAAATAATGTTGACTGTGAGAGGGTCAATCGTCAAAATTATATTTTGTACTGGCCACCCGCCCCTGCTTCGCACGGGTGCCTAGTTCCTAACCTTAACAAATTATATACGTAAGCGTTCCCCATGAATCACTCTTTGTAGTGGTGAAAATCGCATAAAAATCAAATCAAAGGGGGTGGGGGTTGCCCACCCCAGGATGTCATTCATCATCATCTTGGCGTTAATGTCCCGGTTGTGCTCTCGCGCACGAGGGCCCAGGGTCCGCCTTGACCATGATCCAGGATTTGGCAGGTCAGGTAATTGCAGTGGAGCGACTGCCATCTGATCTCCATGACCCTGCTACCAGGAGAACCTGACCAGATTGGATCATGGTTACACATCCAGTCGCCTGTATGTGCTGGTTTCATCACGATGTTTTCTCTCACTGAAAGAGCATCGGTCAGTATTCAACTAATGTACATAATTCAGAAAACAGTCATTGGTTCATGGCTGGAGCGGAATTGGAACCCGGGACCTCTGCCTTACGAGTTGGATACTGTAACCGCTCGGCCACCGACGCCCACCCCAGGATGTACCGATACGAAATTCTAGGCTGGACACAAAAAACTTCATATAAACACAATTTCAATAAAATACAACCGAGGAATCCACAAACTTACTTACTTACTTCTTTTTGCAAAGGAGTGTAGATTATATTGTATAGTGGTAGACTAAAATCTCGACTCTAGGTAAGTTGCTTGACTTTTGCTCTTTTCGCTTGTATCGCATTTATTTAACAAAAAGTTCATCCTTAAACGACTGTTTTCGAGTGTATGTAATTAGAATTACGTAGTACCTACCTATATCACTTATCTATAACTAGAGTACAAGCTTTGCTTAGTTTGGGGCTAGATGGCGATGTGTGAATTTGTCCACAATTATTTATTTATTTTATTTATCTGACCGCCATCTCACTTAGTGGTAGTGACGATGCGGCCGAAGATGGAGCATATCTATCTAAGAACAGCCCATTTACTCTAACCTTCAAGTTGTCCAGATTATAATATATACACTATATATACTGGGACAAATTCACACAGCGCCATCTAGCCCCAAACTAAGTAAAACTTGTGTTATGGGTGTTAGATAACTGATAAACTATACATCTTTTTTTTTTAAATACATACTTTTTATACATATTACACCCATAAACACGCATCGTGTTCCAATCCTTTAGTCACTAAACGAACCGTATCCTAAGCTAGCGATGCCGTTGTATAACGGTGAATGACGTTCTGAAATATTAATTAATGAACTTTGAAAAAATACGTAAGCAACGCTGGCGCGAAGTTATTGAAACGTGTTCTCCAGGAAACGACACGCCATTGTTTCGGCACTCAAAGCTTCAGTGACGTCATACCTACTACGGCCACGTTATGAAGGCTACACGTTCTTAGGAAACCGTACCTTGGCTGACGCCCGCACAAAAATACAAAGAGCGTTTTAACTAAAAGTGAAAGGTTAACCGGGTTTTATATGATAATAGGTTAACCGGGTTTTATATAATAATAGTCGTTCTCTGGGGAAAATCTATTTTAATTTGAACTTGTGTAAAAATAATTGATGTCGAAGGATACTTGGAAAGTAGGCAATCATTCGTTATTATTAGTTAATTGAAAAAAAAAACATTTGTAAACTTTAAAACGAAACCTCAGGAAAACGTTACGTGGCTATACGACTTGTTTAATTTTCCGATTTCATGTGACATGTTGCTTTTTAGTGTCGCCCAAAAAGTCTTCAAGATTCAAGGAACACTTTTTGTGTTGGCGATTGAATTCCTCGCTGTATTAATATTACCTACCTATTCTACACACAAATGAAATCTGTAGCGTAGTTTAAAATATATTAGACAGACAGACGGCGGGATGCGACTTTGTTTTATACTACATACCTACGTACATACCTATCGGACTTCGGACTTGCCATCAATCGAGATAAGACGAAGATGATGATAGTAGACCGGGCTAAACAAACTGGAACTGGCGTACAGAACATAGCTAACTGCGAAGTTGTACCGAGGTATATCTACCTCGGCTCTATTATCTTCAGTACTGGAGGATATGGTGACGAGATCAGACGACGATCAGATGCCGTTACTAGGTCGACAGTGGAAAGACTCGGAAAGATTTAGGGGGACAGGAGGTTAACCAAGAAGACGAAAGTCGGACTAATGAGATGCTTTGACTTTCCAATCTTCCTCCATGGCGCCGAAACTTGGTAAAATCGACGCATTAGAGATGTGGTACTGGAGACGCCTCCTAAAGATCCCGTGGACGGTGTTTCGCACCAATGTTTCCATACTCAAAGAGCTTCATATTAAAGACAGGCTTACGTCAACTGTCCAGCTACGAATACTCATATTCATATTCATATTCATTTATTGCTTCACATGGTAATATAATAACATTGGATCTTAACAGTAGATAAGTATCTCATGTGACCTTGTGAGGGCACTGCAAAATAATAAAAAATATAGTAAACAAAATTATCCTTACAATTGATCTAGGATGCCATATTGCATAAATTATTACATGTTCATTAATAATAAATTAATTAAATAATCAACTAGCTATACGTCAAAAATAAGAGTATGAGTATGTCAATTAATTATCAAAATTAAATTAAGTTAAATGTCACCTTTTCAAATTAAATTACACGTCAATTATCAGTAATAATTAAATTAAATGCCAATCACCGATTAAAATCATTATAAAAATTATATTCTAAGTCATACAAAATAAGTCATAGATATCAATTTTTCTCATTCAGAAATTCATTTAAACTATAGTAGCTCTTAGCTAACAGTAACTTCTTAAGCTTCCTATTAAAAACTTTGCCATCTGTTTCATTTTTCAAAGTTTCAGGTAATTTATTATATATTTTGATGGACATGGTATATGTGTAGAATGGATCTTTAGTCTGGACACTGGGAGCATTTACTTGTTTTTGTGGCGTAAATTCATGTTCGTAGGCAACTTTTCACGTTTTGTATATGAGCCTAGGTGGTTCCTTACGAACTTACACATTTCATTTCAGTGTAATAATCTTCAGTTTCTGAAAGTGTGGTTTGCATGTTTCAGTTTGTTCAATGTTAGCCAATATTTGAATCAGCTTTTTTTGCAAAATGAAGTGTGTAGGTGCATCTGTACTGCATCCCCACAGGATTACTCCATAGTTCAACCACGCATGAGCATATGCATAATAAGTAGCAAGGGCGGTACCTAATTTGGTAGATTTTTTTATTGCGCGTACGCAAATTTGGATATTTTTTTACAGATTTTTCTAACGTGATTTTTCCTATCTATGTGTCTATCTATGTCTACACCCAACAATGTGAATGCATTTACTGTTTCCACTGTATTGATTTTGTAGTTAAAAGTTACGTGTAAGGGATCTTTTTGACGAGGGTAAAATGTCATAAATTTTGATTTTGATAAATTTAAATCCAAATTGTGTTTGTACATCCAATCGGTTATAGAGTCGAGCATGGAAGTTAGTTTATCCTCTATATCAGTACCATCCTCATATGAGGTCAATAGTGATTGAGGCATTTAAACTGGTCATTTTAGATCGTATATCTTCTATTCTAGATGTTTTGTCATCGTAATATTCTACTTCTACAAATTGTTCCCTTCTTGACAAATATGACTTAAACCATTCGTGTGCTATTCCCCTTATTCCTATCCCATATAACTTGTTAAGTAAAATTCCATACTGGACTTTATCGTAGGCTTTTGTCATATCTAGAAGCATTCCCACAGTATATTTTTTCTTGTCAATAATGTTTATTACTTCTTGAATATATTTATAAACTGACAGTACTGTTAATCTTTTTGATCTGGATGATTATCGTCAAAAACTTTAAACTTTTCACAAAAAGTATAATTTTGTTCCCAAAAGTTCTTTGGTCACATCTCCAGAAATGAGAACTCTATGGAGAGATTGGTCATTCAGGGCCACGTCGGCAGGAGGATACGTGACCGATCACCAACTCGGTGAACTGATCTGATAAAGCAAGCTACAGAATCCACCATGCTCCAATGTAGTCGCACCGTCTCTAACCGGCAAAAATAGAAGCAAATCGCAGAGGAAGCAATCACATCTCTCCGGGTACCTCGTCTACGCTACCACGACCACTCTGGCAAGAGTGTACGACTAAGAAGACATAAGGATCTGCAAGCTTTGCCAACGAGTAGGTACCTAAATAGATATATCTAGCGTCTTGCTTGTGTTCGGGATTCGATACGGCACCTGTGACATAATATTTTTAAACGGCAAATAAAAATAAATATTCCATCAGCGAAGTTTAATTACATTCTTCATGATTTCCATTTCCCTATTCATATTATTAATCACTATGACATCGTTAATATTGTAGGTATACCTCGGTTTGTTCGGTGATTCAAAAGGTCATGTTGATAAAATAGTCTATGTACGAGAAGAGAGTCAGGATTTACGTCAGTATAGCTTTCACTGATCGTATGATTGTGTCTATAGGGACATGCAAGCGAACTGTTATAGCCGGCTCATGCTAGTTTTAGTGCCACCCTGGCCACTGCTGAGCTTACTCAGCAGTTATCATACGAAGTACTATGGAGTATATCGGAGAGCAGTCAGTCTGTTCAGATCCACCATACAGAGCGGTTGCCAAAAGATATCCGTGTTATTTAAATGTTATTCTTTTCTTATTAAAGTGTTTAAATCTATAATCCTTTTTTTTAAAAAGGCAAATCTTGAATCCCGTATAACATTTTGGTGGCAGCGGTGGGATACGGAAATCCCCAGTGCCCGGCAACCGTTACGCAGACTCGCTCCGTATCCTGCAGAACTATAATTAAATCCATAATTTAAAATCCTGCGCTATAGTGAAAAGTTATTGTGCTATAGTAAATAAAGTTCAGTGCTCAAGGTGCTCTTCTTCATCTTCAACGTACTCGTCACGACCATACGGTCAGATCCTGGAAAGGGCCTGATCGTCCAGCGAAGACAGTATCGCATCCCGAACAGCGATTACTTATCTTCGACCGAGCTGTGTGTGCTCCAAACTGAGAGAGAAACCTTCAGAAGTACTTACCGAACATCCATTCTACTTCGATATCCTGTATCCCAAGATCAAATCGAGAAATTGATAATTTAAGATTCATTCAAATATTCGCCGACTGGGAAGTCGTAAGCCCCGCCGAGCCTTATCGCATCGGAATGTTCCCGGCCGTCGCGCTTGCATCCGTCGCCCACGTACTGCTGCTGATACTGTAAGTCTTTGGTCATTGTTTTGTCTACGACTGACGAACATTAGGGTTGCGTAATTTATTTAATTAATTGAAAGTATCGTAATAATTATCTCAGTGATTGTAATATATATATTTTACCCTTGCTACTTGTTCTATCTAATTTTCCTGTAAGATTAAGTATGCCAAAAGTGCCCAAAGTAGAAGAAAGTAAATTTACTAACGATATCCCAACATTAGAACAGGTCGCAAGTGATACGTCAGTGAGGTCACCACTTGTTTCTCCTCGCGTTACTAGAAAAACGGCCGCAGTTTCAGCAATGCACGAATTAGAATTAAACATTTTATTCAAGTTCATAAAATCATATGATGGTAACCGGGAAACCCTGAGCTCATTCATTCTAAATTGTGACAATGCATTCGACCTCGCATCTGATTACCAAAAACCAATTTTGTTCAAATTTATATTGAGCCAACTAAATGGAAAAGCAGAAATTGCCTGCTCCATTAAAGAATTTTCTACGTGGGACCAACTCAAAGATTTTCTAAAAACACAATTTAGTGAACGTAAACACTATTCCCACCTCCTTACTGACCTTCAAGAGAGCAAACAGGGTCCGCAGGAGAATGCCAGTCAATACGCACTACGCGTAGAGACCTACCTGTCGCAACTGCTCACGGAAACAGCGCTATCCACCACGAAAACGAAAGAGCTACCTGGTCGTACCGCGGCTATGGAGGATCTCGCTCTCCATTATTTCCTCATGGGTCTCCATCCTCGTATTTCAAATATTGTCAGGTGTAGGTCTCCTAAAACCTTAAATGAAGCAATTAACCTAGCTGTCTCTGAAGAGCGCATCCAACAAACGTTATATAGGCGCCCGCAGACTGACCATAAGTCTGCAAGCATGAATAATAACAACAACAGATTTAGAACTAACGTATCCAAGCCAGATGTGTCAAACCCGCAAAGATCATCAAACCCTCATCCACAGGGCTCATCCAACATTTTCTGCCGATACTGTAAAACACCCGGTCATGATATCTCCGCTTGTAAAAAACGGGAATATAACAATAACCGTTATAGAAACCAACAGAATACATTCCCTGGCCAGAGCTCTCACAGACCACCTCCGCGCGTTAACTACCTTGATCAGCCTGATGAAGAGGCTGGCCAAGACGAAGTAGACCTTTCACTCGGAAATTTAAACGGTTAACAGTCTCGCCACGGTGTCACTCGAGACTGTCCACTGAAGTCGACACCAATCTCCAATCTCCCAAATCCTTAAATTCTAAATCGACCTACCAACAGGGTAACCAGCCCCAAACAGAAGGTCATATGTCTACCACCTTAAATTCTAAATCGGCCTACCGACAGGGTAACCAGCCCCAAACAGAAGGTCATATGTCTACCACCTTAAATTCTAAATCGGCCTACCGACAGGGTAACCAGCCCCAAACAGAAGGTCATATGTCTACCACCTTAAATTCTAAATCGGCCTACCGACAGGGTAACCAGCCCCAAACAGAAGGTCATATGTCTACCACCTTAAATTCTAAATCGGCCTACCGACAGGGTAACCAGCCCCAAATAGATGGTCAGAAAAGTACTAAATCCAATGCAATTTCCATTTCCAATCCAACGGTCTGTGTCGCTGCAAATGGGACCGAAAAAGAAGTATATGAGATAAATCTAGACACAACCAAACGACTCTTACCTCATGTCCTACTATATTCGCAAGTCTCAGATATCCCGCTATCTCTATTAGTTGACTCAGGCTCTGCCATATGTCTACTAAAAGAATCCTGTGTTCATAAAAAACAAAGACTTGTCCGAGAACCAATAAAACTCAAAGGCATAGACCCTGGTGATGAACCGACTTCGACTTTGGGTCACTTCGAACTTAAACTGAAATTAGGTGAAACGAAGTCCGCGTCCTTCAAATTTCATGTCATAAGAGACATCAACCTGCCTTACGATGGAATCATAGGGACAGATTTCCTGACATCATTTGGTTGCAGAATCGATTATATAAACGACACCCTGAAAATAGGGAACTCAAACATCAAATTACTCTTTTCCGACCCATTCTACATCATTCCTCCTCGTTCCGAAGTTGTCATTGAATGTTCAGTTCGTAATAATGACCTTAAAGAAGGCATCATTACAGATCAGCATATCTCTGATAACTTACTAATTTCTAACTGCATCGTCAAAATTAAAGAAAACAACCGTGTCAACTTGACAGTTGCCAACATTTCTGAATCCCCTATTAACATCAAGTCTAATTTAAATCTCAATATACAACCTCTGCATTCTACCGCATTTCAAATTGACACCAATATCCCAAGTACATCCATTAGAACAAATGACGTAATCAACTCCCTAAGAATCGATCATTTAAACCAAGAAGAATCTGATGCCCTTATTGAGCTGTGTTCCCAGTATTCAGACATCTTTTATTTACCTGATGATCAACTAACCCACACTTCTGCTCTCAATCATCAAATCAAAACCAACAGTGATACTCCTATTCATACCAAATCTTACAGATTCCCAGAATTTCATAAAAAGGAAGTAGAGACTCAAATTAATAATATGCTCGACCAGGGTATTATAGAACCATCATCCTCACCCTGGAGTTCGCCAATTTGGGTAGTACCCAAGAAACCAGATTCTCAAGGTCGTCGTAAATGGCGTATAGTCATCGACTACCGAAAATTGAATGATATTACTATCGGAGAAACATATCCTATTCCGCAGATTTCTGAAATTCTGGATCAATTAGGAAATAGTAAATACTTCTCAACTCTAGATCTCACTTCCGGTTTTCATCAGATCCTCATTTCTCCCGAGGATAAATCCAAAACAGCCTTCTCTGTGCCACAAGGTCATTACCAATTTAACAGAATGCCGTTTGGATTAAAAAATGCACCTTCTACATTTCAAAAGCTTATGAATAACTGTCTTTCTGGTCTTCAAGGTACACGATGCTTTGTCTATTTAGACGACATCGTCATCTATTCAGCTGATCTTATCTCCCAAATAAACAATCTGAAAGCTGTCTTCGACAGACTCCGTAACTTCAATTTAAAACTACAACCCGAGAAATGTGAATTTTTACGTAAAGAAGTCGCCTACTTAGGCCATATTATCGGTGAAGATGGTGTTAAACCAAACCCCGATAAAACAAAAGCCGTTACCGAATATCCAATTCCTCAATCTCCAAAGGATATTAAATCATTTTTAGGATTAGTATCGTACTATAGAAGATTCATACCTGATTTCGCCAAATTCGCCAAACCTCTAACTTCCTTATTAAAGAAAGATACCCCCTTTAAATGGCAAAACGAACAGCAACTTGCCTTCGAGTCTCTAAAATCTAAACTCGTCTCCGCCCCGATCTTAGCTTATCCAGATTTCTTGCAACCCTTCCTTTTAACCTGTGACGCTTCAAATTATGCCATATCAGCAATTTTATCTCAAGGTCCTATAGGACAAGATCGCCCTATTGCATATGCGTCCCGCACTCTAAATAAGGCCGAGTGCAACTACAGCGTCACCGAAAAAGAGTGTCTCGCTATAATATTTGGCACTAAGGTTTTCAGGCCTTACTTATATGGTCACCGTTTCAAGATCCTAACGGATCACAAACCATTACAATGGTTATTTAATTGCAAAGACCCCGGATCACGACTTATCCGTTGGCGTCTAAAACTAGAAGAGTTCGAATACGAAATCCAATATAAAAAAGGGAAAATCAATGCCAATGCTGATGCTCTATCGCGATTTCCAGTCAACCCAATCCAACCTAATAATGTTCAAGAGTTAGACGAAGATCTAATGGACCTGTTAACATCCCCAGCATCATTTAACGCTGACGAAGTTACCCTACCTTCTCCAAACCTCCTTGATCCTGATGGAAATCTCCTGCCGCTACCCGAAATCGACTTACCTTCCAATATTCCTGATGATCCGAGTGAAGAACTCGAAAACGAAATGGCTAACTTACCTGTCGATGACTATCCCACTTTCCTGGAAATAATGGCAGGTAAAGATAAATCATTTAATACAGAAATCATAGAACATAATGAAAACCTCATGAAATGTCCGTCGAAATTTATCCTAGTTCCTACGTCTGTCGACTTGGATGAATCCAATCAATACATCCAAGAAATTCTTAGCGACCCTGAAGTAAGCACTGTTGTAACTAACTCAGAGAAAGAACTTTTCTCCTTCAAGAAAATTGAGTTCAACGATAAAATCGTTTACCTATTGTTCTTAAAAGTACACCATTTTGATGAAGCATCATATCCTGAAATTTTCAAGACCCTAAAAACGATCCGAGATGAATTAATAGTTTTAGAAAATGCCAACGAGATAGGCATATCTGATATGAAAAACCCATTCGAAAAACATTCATTTATAAAAATCTATAATATGTTACTTTATCTTTTCCATGACACGCATATTAAGGTCCACATATATCACGACAGTATTATATATCCAGCTCCGACTGATATAAAGAAAATTCTATTCGAAAATCACGATATTCCAATTGCAGGCCATTTAGGCTCCTTACGAATGTATAACAAAATAAAACAAAAATATTACTGGAAAGGAATGCGCAGTGATATAGAATCCTACGTAAAACAATGTAAATCCTGCCAAGAGAATAAAGCGCTTAGGAAAATCCACCGTGCTCCTATGCAAATCACTAGTACATCCACAGAACCCTCTCAACGAATTTCCCTTGATATTGTTGGTCCACTCCCAGAGGCCGGACCAGCGAAACTAAAATACATATTAACCATACAAGATGATCTTACCAAATTTTCCTCAGCATATCCAATTCGCAGTACTACAGCGGAAGAAACATGCGAATGCCTACTTCATTACATATCTATCTTTGGTATTCCCAAGATGATCCTTACGGACCAAGGAACCAACTTCACTTCAGAACTATTTAAGAAAACCTGTGAACTCCTTAAAATAAAAAATTTCTGGTCCTCTCCATACCATCCACAGACCCAAGGTGCTCTGGAACGAAGTCATGCGACCCTCAAGGAGTACCTTAAATCCTATATCAATGAAGACCAAACAAATTGGCCTCGTTATACTTATACAGCAATGCTCGCGTATAATACGTCCATTCATTCTACCACACATTATTCACCATACGAACTAATGTTCGGAAACAAACCATTCATTCCTAATTCTGTATTCGACGCAACACCAGGAGCGACATACCCCGATTATGTCCGTATGCTCCAAAATCGATTAAAGTATTCAAGGGAGAAAGCTTTGGATTTCATAAGGAAGTCTAAAGAAACCTCAAAAACCTATTACGACTCTCACACTCGCCCAGCCAAATACAAAGTTGGCGAATATGTATATCTAAAAAACCATTTGAGACTGCGTAAAGCACTCTCACCCCTCTGGAAGGGACCTTATAAAATTATAAAAATAAATGGTAATAATACCCTTACTTTACTTATAAACCGTCGTCACGTCAATCATCACTTTGACCAAGTGAAGCCAGCCGCTGATGTCGATTCTAACCTGTAACATAAAATGTATTAGGATTAAGATTTAGAAATAGTGTAGTAATACTTACTTTGACGTAGTGCTCCTAACCCTGAAAAATAAAATATTAATATTATCAATTATTTGCAGTGCAGTTCGGGCTCACTCCCAGCAAGATTTTATCCAAGAGATAACTTCGAGTTCAGGCCTCTACTATGATTACCTAGGGAAACTAAAAATAAATAATGTACAACTGAAAATCGTAATACCAGTAAATATTTCACATTTTGGCCCCCACATACAAAACATCGAATCTATCCTAGATACCACGAAACACTTATGTAATCAGACTCGTATAACGATAGTTGACGCAGAATGCTATAACATGGTTCAGCCTTTAACAGCACGTTTTCAAGATTTAACTCGAGACTTTTCGTCTATCTCACATCTAATAGATAACCGAACCAAGCGTAGTGCCTGGATAGGAGGAATAGGTACTATTGCAAAACAAATCTTTGGTACATTAGATGAAAACGATGCTCTGAAGTATGACGAAGCAATTAAAACCTTACAAGGTAACGAGAAACAGTTGGCCTCACTAATGAAAGAAAACATTTTAGTTACTAGTTCTACAATGACCTCTTATAATAATACTCTCCGTAAGATAAAAGACAATGAAGGTTATTTAAGTAAAGCTATCGACAACCTCTCGCAAAGTGTAAACAATATTACTGAAATCACTAACGATTTCCAAATACTGGAAAACATTAACGAGATTTTAAACATATTAGAAACGTCAATACTTACTTTGTCATTCCAATTAGAAAACATAATTAACGCCATTTTGTTCAGTAACCAAAATATCCTGCATCCTGCAATTATGACACCAACTCAGTTATACCGAGAGCTTGCCGATAACTACAGATATTTGCCTAGCGACCTAGAATTGCCTGTAACGTTAGATATTAATCATATACATGTTATTTTAAGTATTTCTAAGTTAGTATGTTATTACAGAAATAATAAGATTACATTTGTTCTACAAGTACCAATGGTATCCACTAGAGAATACGCACTATTTCATAGCATCGCCCTTCCAATACCTTATAATGTTAAAGAACCGCATGCATTCAGTTTCATTACTCCAGGAAATAGATATATAGCAATGACCAAAGACAAATCATACTATTGTGTTTTCAATGATCTGAAAATATGTAAAACTATAAGTTCCGGTATTTTCATGTGTGACATCGAAAGTGTATACTCCACCGACGCAAAACCTACCTGTGAAAGTGAATTATTGGTAAAAGTGCTAAGTGAAAAACCACAACAGTGCGAAACTAAAATACTAACAGGAAAATTAGACATTTGGAAACCATTAACTAATAATAAGTGGATTTACGTGCAATCCGAACCAAATAAAATATCTGTTGATTGTTTAAATTCCAATTTGTATGAAACTAACATCATAGGTACAGGTATACTTAATATACCTGATAATTGTATTGGCTATTGTAAAAGCACCACTTTCATTGCAAAACATAATATTGTTAATATTACCTCGCCCATTAACCACTTGCCTGATTTTAATTTAATCAATGACACCTGTTGCAATTTACGTAAATTAAACAAGGTTCTAGATTATGTGTCTCCTACACACCTACGCGATATAGATTTGGATGATTTTAATACAGAAAATAAATTTCTATTAAAATCCATTTTAGATGATCTCAAACCAATCGAATTTCCTGAAAAACCACATATAGTGAAATATGGGACACATTATTCTGTTCTAACAATTCTAATTTCTATTGTTATATTTTCATTGCTATTTTTTGTCATTTGTAAAAAGATACAATTTTGTAAATCTGGCAGCAACCGATTTTCCTTATTTAAATTTCACTCAGTATCTCGACCTCAACCAGTTCATAATAACCCAATAGATAGACGAGATTCAGATATAGAAATAGCCACACTCTCTGCTCCTCTCCGAACTAGAATCTAATAGAGACTTTGGAAAATCATCCCCCAAAGTCTCCTCTTAAAGGGGGAGGTGTTATAGCCGGCTCATGCTAGTTTTAGTGCCACCCTGGCCACTGCTGAGCTTACTCAGCAGTTATCATACGAAGTACTATGGAGTATATCGGAGAGCAGTCAGTCTGTTCAGATCCACCATACAGAGCGGTTGCCAAAAGATATCCGTGTTATTTAAATGTTATTCTTTTCTTATTAAAGTGTTTAAATCTATAATCCTTTTTTTTAAAAAGGCAAATCTTGAATCCCGTATAACAGAACGCCAGCGGCGGCCAAGAGATGTTTAGTTTTTAAATAGGTAAGTATATCATGGGGAGTATTTTGAGGAGTTGTTGATGCTAGTGTCTGCGGCTGAGTTGCATCACAGGTAGGTAGGTTCTCATAAAGTTCCATCCATTCCCCCTGGAGTATTGGCAGCCAACTATTCACAGACTAACTAGATGACACTACGTCAACTACTGTAATACGCTCTAAGAAACTTTCTGGCGCGTAAGATTACACCTAATTTAAAGGAATACCTAAATTAGGTAAAAACTAAAAAGTTTTTTACTTTTTGTAGGTATCAATAGGCAAAATAAAAATTAAAAGGAATAGATACCTACCTAATTTTCCGCAGCGGTATTCTCGAACCGGTACGGCACTCATGAAATGAGCTTTCATCGTTCTTAAAGGCCGGCAACGCCTTCGCGATCTTTTGGTGCTACACGTGCCCTTGAGCAGCGGTGATCACTTTCCTCACCCTTTCCTTCCTGTACCACCTACCTTACTGCTACCTACCTGATAATATAGTACGAGTTATCGAGATTACGAATCGACACAACTAAAACCTATAGATGATAAGATTTAGGGGAGTGTCCAGTAAAAATGATAAATATTTCGTATTCAGTATAAATACATAAATCGAAAGTCATAATGAAAATAAAGTAAACGCACATTCACGCGCCAGCCAGACAGCCATTGCTGTAATTATTTAATAGTCTGTGGAAAGAAAACGGACGGGGTGGACGATTTGCAGGACGTCCAGTCAGTGAAAGAAGCGGGAAATAAAAAAAAAATATTGTCAAATATTTTTTAATTTTTTGAATGTTTTATTTATTGTATAGGTAATCTTTTGTTTTAATTCTATTGGAATAATTAACATTGTACATTATTTTATCTAAAATAAATAGTGTTTCAAAAATAATAGTGTAAAGAGTGCTGCAATACTTTGAATCTCAAGAAACCTTTAGTGTAAAACTAAACCCTATTTAGTTATAAAAACCCCGGGAATCAAAATAATTAATTAATTTTTGAATAGAACAAAGCAGTCTCGATATACTGTC
This sequence comes from Blastobasis adustella, assembly GCA_907269095.1. Taxonomy (NCBI): domain Eukaryota; kingdom Metazoa; phylum Arthropoda; class Insecta; order Lepidoptera; family Blastobasidae; genus Blastobasis; species Blastobasis adustella. The sequence goes on along the minus strand of OU026118.1, from coordinate 20,193,667 downwards.
ATAATGATAATGAAGTGTATTGCCAGGTTAAACAATTTCCTGCCGAGGTTTATTCAGGGTTCAAAGTTCTTGTCAACAGCAGCAAACCCGGACGTAATGGTAAGTTTTTCCTAAAAATAAAATTGTCTGTAGGTAAACAACGCTCAGGGGTGCTACTTACCAGTGCATAGTTTGTAGAGGATATTCCTTAAGTTCATAATTCGAAGCCGAAATTCAAATTTTATTTTAAAGGGCCTTAAGTTGGGTTTATCTGAGTGAAAGTTATTTTCCGTTATAGGTATAGAGAGAGACAATAGTTTCCCAGACATGTATTTTTAATAGAAGCTCATCATTATGAATGGGCTTCTTATAAAAATAATGTTGTTTCTAAATTAATTAATTATTAAAAATTTGAGACAATATCAACCAGTGGGTTCTGGGTCTTTTTTCCTCAGTGCCACATTTGCTACATTCCAACCTCAATTTGGATAGTCATGTCATTTCAAATATAATTTATTTTTATTTTTTTCATGAATAGGAAACTGTAAGCTGCCAGTGTTAACAGAGTTTTGGTTTAAAAAGTGTAAAAACCTCTGGGGCCTCTGGTTACTAATAATTTCATCAGTAATATTTTTTCTACATTTGTTATTGTCTCCTTTTGACCGTACACTGATCAAATAGGTTTACCTGTTTTCGAGTACTTAACATTTGACAATATAACTAATTTTCAATTCTTTTTTTATTTTAGATATCTCCTGTGGTGACTGTACAACAGGGACAAGTGAAGGGCGCTGTGAAACATCTTCTAAATGGATCACCATACTTCAGTTTCAAAGGCATCCCATATGCTAGTCAACCCGGTAGATTTGAGGTAAGGTACATTATTTTACAAACAATATGTACTCACGTTTTTGCTTGCATCTTGAGAAAACGTCAATTAGGTACCTATACTAAATTATTTTTAAAAATCCTGTTTAATATGTAAATAAATAATATATATGCTTGGATAATTCACACAGCGCTTTTTAGCCCTAAAGTAAGCAAAGCTTGTGTTATGGGCGCTAGATAATATGATAAACAACTTATATTCTTTTAAATGCGTAGGCACTTATTATGCATATAACACCATCAGACCCTAATAGAAATAAAAATTAATCATTTCAATCTCTGCTTGGCTGGGAATCGAAACTGGGACCTCTAAGTGGCTGATGGCCATGTCAACCGACTGAACCACTCAGTTCGTTATAATAGTTGTTGAGTTTGGTTTAATAAAAACAATACTCAAGTTTACTTTTTTGTATTCACTGTATCTGCTCCCTACGTTGCAGATGTCATGGTTGATGGTGGCCATTTTCCATCAGGTGGATTGTCTGACTGTGTCAACAATTGAATTAGAAGTGAAAAAGAATGCCTATCCAGTCAAAATAAACCAAAAAATATATATTATAGGTAACAAAGTTGTTGACAACTTGAGTAGTTCAGTTAGTTAACAAAATCTCTGCCACGCAGAGGTCCCGGGTTTGTTGCCTGGCAGGGCCGAAATAGAATTGATGAATTTTAATTTCTGTCACGGGTCTGGGTGTTACATGTATAATGTGCACAAGTATGTATTTAAAAATACATAAGTAGTTTACCAGTTCTCTGGCACCCATAACACAAGTTTTGCTTACTTTGGGGCTAAATGGCGCTGTGTGAATTGTCCAAGAATCTTTTTTTATTTTTTTATTTTATTTATTTTATTTAATCAACACTTTTCAATACTTCATGAATATTATTGGCCTGATAAATCATTTGTCATGGCCCCTGGCTGGGCATTTGCGAAATCCATAATTTACTCAAACAAAAGTTTTCACACCCCGTTTGAACAACTGCCACAATGTAAAACAACTTAGAAATTGCCACTACTATTTTAAGATCCAGGCACATTAGATGAATTCTAACTGATGCTCTTACGGCGAGGGAAAACATCGTGATGAAACCAGCAAACTCAGGCAAGGTAAGGTTCTCCTGGTAGCAGGGCCACGGAGATGATCGCCAAGTCCTGGATCATGGTCAAGGCGGATCCCAGGCCCTCGTGCTCAAGAGAACAACTGGGACACTTAACGCCAAGATGATTATTTTTTATTTTAGGATCCTCTGCCGCCCAAGGCATGGACCGGCACGTACGAGGCGATCGAACATGGTCCAGTGTGCCCTCAGTACGACATGACTATACGTCAAAACATCGAAGGAGACGAGAACTGCTTTTTCCTCAACATTTACACGAGAGACCTGCAATCCAACTCGAAACTGCCAGTCATGGTGTACATCCATGGAGGCGCATACATGTCTGGCTCTGGGAACACTGATGCTGGTCTTGGACCTGAATTTCTGCTCCAGCACGACGTAATACTAGTCACGATAAACTATAGACTGGAAACTTTTGGGTTCCTAACTCTGGATACGCCTGAAGTACCTGGAAACGCTGGTATGAAAGACCAAGTGTTTGCTCTGCGGTGGGTGCAGAAAAACATCGCACAGTTCGGCGGAGATCCTGACAACGTCACGCTATTCGGAGAGAGCGCCGGAGCCTCCTCAGTTATCCTCCACATGTATTCACAGATGTCCAAAGGCTTGTTCCAAAAAGCCATCGCGCAAAGTGGATCAATGCTCAATGACTGGGCTTTCACAGTGGACGGAAGAGATAGAGCATTCAGACTGGGCAAAGTTGTAGGCAAGGAAACCAATGATGAAAAGGAACTGTTGCAGTATTTAAGAAGTGTACCATCAAAGAAATTGCTCAGGCAAACGTTAAATGTGATGACTTATGATGAGAAACATCGAAGTCTACCGATCCATTTTGCGCCGGTCATTGAAAAGAAATTCGAAGGCGTCGAAGCCTTTATGACGGAACACCCGATCGAGCTCGTAGCGAAGAAAGTAACCGATATCCCATTAATGGTAGGCTATTGCTCACAAGAAGGTCTAATCATGTTACCCGATCAAATAAAAAAAATAGAGTTCATTAACAAACATCCAGGTTTTCTATTACCTAGAGAAATAGCTGCGAAACTACCTGAAGAGAAAGTGAAAGAATTTGGAGAGAGGTTGATTAAATTTTATTTAGGAAAAAGTGAGATTACGGTGAAAGACAGACAGCAATATACGTCATTATTAACTGACAAAATGTTTTTGTATAACATCCAAAGATTTGCCCATTTCTATTCCGCCATGGGCCCTACGTATTTGTTCAAATTCAGCTTGGACACCGATTTGAACATAGTGAAGGCTGCCAGTGGAGTGTCCGATTTGGAAGGAACCTGCCACGCCGATGACTTGTTTTATATATTCTGCAGTCAGATGATAAAAGACACTTATGAAGAACAGAAGAATTTGCAAAAGATTGTGTACGATGTGACGAAACTATGGACGAATTTCGCTAAAACTGGGTAAGTAAAAATAATATTAAGTTTCTCCCACGCACACTATGGTTATGGTTGGGGAATGAACTCCCTGCAGAGGTTTTCCCTCGAGAGTACAACATCTTCAAGAAAGGGGTGTAAAGGTTCACTGGGTCGACAACGCGTGGATGATGCCCGCGGTATTGCAAACGTCCATAGGCTGCAGTGACTGCTTACCATCAGTTAGGCCGTAAGATTGTTTGCCACCTTAGTGGTAAAATACAAAAAGAGGTTAGTAGATATAGAGTACGCGACTTCATTCTACGTGAACGAATGTTCTGTACATTCGTAGTCGCGGGTCGAAAATCACCTTTTGTGGATATCAGGGTAAGTCTATGTCATCTGTAAATCTGCCAAGGCTGAAGAACCCGTCTTTTTGGGTACCAGTACCACCGCCTTACGTATTTCTGCCAAACAGTCATATTTATTTATTTATAAATCTTAGTTGAACATAGGAAAGAAAAGTAGGTATAGCCACAGAAAAACAATAAAAGTTTATGGTGTTGTGTCAAAATACCATTGTGATTACAGGCATGAGGCAGTTCAATCAGTCTTTATAGCTACTATACTTTCGTATATTTCGTGGTCTGTTGGCATATATTGCATAATTCGTATTTTGAAGTAGTAAATGTAGATGAGATGGTAGAACTAAGTGGGAGGCTTGTATCAGTTATTATCGAAATAAAAATGGAGTAAGTATCAAAATCGCCTTGTTATGTACCCCAAATACCTTAATAATTTCATCATCATCATCTTCTGAGCGGTTAGTCGCGGTATTAGCCAGGAGCCGCTTTACGACTCTTTCTTCTCCACTTTGCCTGGTCTTGGGCATCTTCAAGTCATAGGCCGTTGGCTCTCGCATCCGACTCGGCTCGTAAGCCATTTTCTCTCTTTCCAGACTCGGCGATGTCTATATATTGCTTCTAGGGGTTCCCGCGGGACCTCTTTCCTGATACCGATAAGTTCAGGCACCTATTTCCCACCTGTATCCCTGCAACTTATACTCACTTCGCTCGGAATTCAGCTTTAGCTTTCCGACCTGTATTGTTTATAAAAAGTCGATTAAAATAACCTTCATTTATTAATTATTTATTTATTTAACAGTTAATTGTGCACAGGATATACATAGCGAACAACACAAAGAAATAAATAGCATAACAGGCGCTACTTATTTCTAAAAGTAATCTCTTCCAGCAAGCCTTCGGAAGTGTGATGTGATCATGAGACGCCGATAGGACGTGCACAATATTACCTATCATCCTTCATTTCAGGAACCCGACACCAGAAGGCTCAAGCGTATGTTGGCCCCCATACACGGCTGCGTCCAGGTCCTACTTGGATATCGCCGAGCCCATGAGAGTTGGACAGTCTCCAGACAAGGACAGATTTGACTTGTGGAATAAACTGTACAGCGAGGCAGGGTTGCCGTGTATCACTAAAAGCAATCTCTAAATTCAACTGTAGCAATGTCAACCACATACATGAAACACATTTTTCATCATCCTTGCTCGTAACTTCGATGTTATTTCATAACTTTTAAGTAATCCATGATATTACGTACGCGTGCTTTTTGCTTTAATTTACAATTACGTACTTGTGTGTTTCATATGTGTAAGTTAAGTTTGTGCCTCACTGTAAGTAATATGTATGTAAACTAAACATTTTTAATTTAATCGTGGAATACTTAAGATGTAGGAGGCTATTTTAATACTCATAAATCTATCCAGTTTTCTTAGGATCAACAATGAGTTTTATCAATAAAGAATTTTTATACGACTGAAATAGTAGGTACAGATTTTCTTGAATACATAAATCGTATTTCTTTAACTAAGATAATTAAAAATTTGCAACAAGTTATGTTATAAATATGAAACTATTCGCTTTATTACATTTTTAATGTTGGCTGTATGTTGACTTTTCTTTTCGTGGCCTTGCCTGGCACCTGCGCGCGAAGAAAAAGAAAACTGCGCGCCATTTTCCGTATTTAAATATTTTATTAACGTTTTCGCTGTGTTAGTCATTATAACAATAGCTCGCTGTAGGTTTTATAGCCGGGTCCACACTGGACGGTCCCAAATCGGCGTTCCACAAACCTGGATCGATCTGGTCTAATGTGCGTAGGACTCTGGCAGTCTCGCGAGGCAATTTCTATATGTATGTCATCACCTTATTGCATCAATTTATAACATTACAGAAATAAAAATTCAGTCCTGTTCTAGCCGTTTGTGTCGTTGGCGTTTGGTTGTTTAGATAAATTAGTTTATTTATTTAATAGTTTATTGTATACAATAAATTATAGTTTATTTAGTTACGTACGACGCTTACGTTTGTTAGTGCTTTATTAGTTGAATATAAGTATAAAGAAATGGTGCTCTTTAGGTCTTAGATACTTAGATATTAATTAGGTATGATTTGTAAGATGAGGGCGAAAGGAGTAATTGTCGAGATGACAAGTGATAAACTAGTGACAGGTATTCCGTTTTGGCTGGAGCCGACCCACCGTCAGTTGCAGTTGATACTAATTCTTACGTAGTATAATATAAAGTCGCTTTTGGGTGCGGGGGACGTGGTCGGATGTCCGAACGAGGTCGGCTCACCCGCGCATCCGAACTAGTCCAAAAGCGACCATATTTTGTACATAGTAAGGATTATTATCGACTGCAACTGACGGTTGGTCGGCTCCAGACAAATCAGAGTGTCTGTTACTAGTTATAGGCCTGAATGGAAGAAAGGGACATAATGTGCCAACCACACCTTGGGGGATAAGGACTATATACCTTCCTATATATATAGCATATGTATTGTAAAATAGTCGCTTGCAGTTTATTATGCAATTGGTTTATGCTTATCTAAATCGAGTATATATCAAATATTTTATTTGTGAATTAACGTACTAGTAGAAAATTATAACTTAAAAAGTGATATTATTCTTTGAAACAGAATATATTTTGGATGTATTATTATTTTTTACAGTGTTTTCGGGTTAATAGATAAGAATATGTTTAATGAATTATACTGATGTTATTTTTATACTTAGAACACTTGTTTTATTTAAGTACTAAACTGGAAACTACATAAAGTATGTAGAAATAATTAGTGATTTACCTTAACAACTTATACACCAAAACTGCCCTCATGAATGCGTTAAGAAGTTTTTGAGTTCATCGCGAACAGACAGACAGACGCGGCGAATGACCTTGTTTTATAATATGTAGTAATGATGACAGTTTCCCTTGGCGGCATGTTAGTTCCTTCTTACGCCACATTCAGTATTAGGAAAGGAGTCCTATGTTCATGGAATTGATTAATTGAATATGAAAATAGGAAAGTAATGAAACCGAAAGGATAATTATAAAAATCAAATAATTTATTTTCTATATACACGTAAAAATATATCAATTTACAAAACATAGATTTGTGACTTTTATAATATAAGTAAGTACTATAACTTAACCTAAAACAATAAATTTTTTACATTTAATTTATAAAAATGTATATTTATTTACTATCACACTATTGCTTTGTCAAATATCATGATCATGATGACACAATTAATTTTGTACTTATGTTGAGTATATTTATTGGCATTCAAATATGTTAAGGCAAATTAGGCTCACATCATATTTAATTTACTGTTTTTTTACGTACACTAATTTATGTTCTTACCTATATATTTTGCTTAATCAACAAGGTTAGGTGTTACGTATAATATGTTATACATTTATACACCTACGAGCTTAACTATCGGACGGATTTAGATAAGCTCGTAAGTGTACATTAATAAGAGTATTTTTAAATCGAGAAGTGGCAAGTATGTACATTAACTGCTGTTATAAAAGGTGATAGGTGGTTCGGATATAGTATGGGGTGTTACCTCGAGGAGCCTGTCAGCCAAAAACCACAAAATTTTTTGACTCTCCCTTTCCGCCATCGAGAGACGCGATCCGGGCGAGCGCTTCATTCTTATGTTGTGGATCTTCAGCAATCCGCACGAGCCGCTTTGGTTAAACCTTTAGAATGCGTACGGCTAAGGAATGGAACACGTTGCCTGCGAGTGTGTTCCCTGATCATTATAATCTGGCCGCCTTCAAGGCTAGAGTAAATAGGCTGTTCCTAGACAGGCATGCTCCATCATTGGCCGCATCGTCACTTACCACTAGGTGAGATGGCGGCCGGAAGCCCTTCCTAGTCTAACTATAACAAAAGACTCCAGTTTTTTGCATAAATCGTTCACCCTACACTATTCCTGAATAAACTCCCAAAATTTCATTGAAATCGGAATTGTGTCTAGGTCGAAAGTATCTGCCGACCGGGCTAATAGGCAGGCAACGCATTCGCGACACCACTGGTGTTGCGAATGTCTGTGGGCGGCAGTGATCACTTACGATCAGGTGACCCGCTTGCTCGTTACCCGTTGTATTAGATAGGTACCTAACAATTACAATGTATAGTTTAGAGGTATCTTCCCATACTATCTATGCTTCTTAACTATTATAAATACACGGAATCTTTGAGATTATTCTCCAATACCTGCTTCTGCCCGCGACATAACTCGCATAGTCCGTCTAGCTGGCTCATTTCACACCGGAGTGGCAGCGTGGCAAGTGAGGCTTTGAGAGCCCGTTATTACAGTCTACATTACATTCGTGATTGTGCCAACAGGGGCAGCGATGTCAGCCGTGTCTTAAAAGTGATTGAAGGTATTTCCTAACAGAGATAAAGCTTATAATGGCATGGCAGGGAAGTGAAAGTTTCGGCCGTTGCCCTGCCGACCGCTGTCATTCCGGTGTTAATTGAGCCTTATCTATTGATTGCGCTCTTACTTGCGAGAGATTTCTAGGTGATGGATAAATTTTCATACGTATGTATGAATTTGTAATTCGTATCTTCATATAGTACCTACTTAGTAGGATAACGTTCCTCTACTAGTCCTAAGGAGGACGATATGGTAAGATAAGTTAAGATAATGAATTTTACTACACCTGATATCCGTAATCGTACCTAATCACATATCTCTGTAAAGATTAGTACGTCAGGCTAAGCGCCTCATACATCCTCATCCTCATATCTACTACATAGCATCATGGACGCCTGAAGGAAGGTGCGAGGGTCACTGTACCTACTAGACAGTGGAGACATGCACCCGTTGACTGATGATGGTGTTTGCACCCCCTGAAAATAATCGTGGTGGCGCCTGTGGCATAACGTAACTCCCAATCTCATATTAGGTTGTTGTTATTCGGCGTTACTACCTAGATTCTAGTTAGGAGCGTAGTTGCGCCCTCTAGCGCGCGTCCAAAGGGGACATATAAGATGAATTGCCATCTCTGTGACTACTAACGATGAAGTTACCCAGTTGTTGCCTTTAACACGGAGTGAAAGTGGACAGTTGGGAAGATTTGTCTAGAGAGTTTTAGAGCCTAGACCCTAGAGAGGTACTTTGTAGTTATAATCGTTGTGACTGCGTGAGATTCACCTATAAGTGCGTGTCTTTTATCTCGCACCGTCTTCGATGATGTCTTTTGGCATAGGTAGGTTCAGGTTATGTCGTGTATAGAGGCTCGGCATATAGTCTTGTGGGCACCGAGATGTTGCTGGCTGTGGCCGCTGGAGGCTCCCTGGACAGCAGTAACGCTGAGCGAGCCTTTCGCTTGGCTGTGAACAAATTATACATTAGTTGAACACTACCTGGTAAAGGAAAACATCGTGATTAAACCTGCACATACAGGCAACTTAATGTGTATCTAACCATGATCCAATCTGGTTAGTTTCCCCAGTTAACAGGGTTATGCAGGTCAGATGGCAGTTGCTCCATACCTAATTACCCGATGCGCCAAATCTTGGATCATGGTCAAGGCGGACCCCGGGCCCTCGCGCGCGGAAGCACAACCGCGACATTAACACCACAGTAGTTTGGTTGTGTCGGTTCAGTATTTTATAAAATATTTAAGTAGGTAGTAAACTGTGTAGTCTTCACAGTGACAACGCAACTGCGGTTCTACATTTTTGTTGCCTGCAACCTAAATGCAGGAATGGTAGATGTTACCGCTTACGATCAGGTGGGCTGTCTGTTCGTTTGTCACTGCGTAGTATAAAAAAATACTTTTTCCTATCGGTGAGGTTATCTCATAAAGAGGAAAATTGACATGAACAGGAAAACTTAAAGGTAATTTTTAGGTAGATAACATCACTCCTATCGCTCCCTTATCGCTGCATTCTGTTAAGGTTAAAGGGCAAAACTTATCAGCTTATCTCATATTATGGTGACAACACACTAATGGCAATCTATGTATGATAACACACAAGGTGTTATTTACAGCACCAGAAAACCGAGCTTTTGATTTTTAAAACTAGTTAGTACCAAAAGCCTATCTTACATACCTCCCATCGCACTGAATGGACAGCCTATCAAACGGGTTTTTGAATTTAAATATCTGGGCGATCTGGTAACGGATGACTTGAAGAATGAGGAGGATATGGAGAGGGAACGCAGGGCGTTGTCGGTCCGAGCGAACATGCTGGCTCGTAGGTTCGCACGATGTACAGACGTAGTAAAAGTATTGCTGTTTAAAGCGTACTGCACATCACTGTACTCGGCGAGTCTATGGGTACGGTATACGCAACGGGTCTATAACGCGCTGCGGGTCCAGTACAACAATGCATTCAGGGCGCTGTTACGGCTGCCGCGTTTCCGATGTTTGCCGAGGCGCGCACAGACGGTTTCGATGCCACCTGGTGCAAGAAAACTGCGTCGCTAGTAAGCAGAGTGCGAAATGCATAGCTGACAAATTACAAAGTCCTGTCATGTGGGCACTCACGCAGCGGACGCTATCTAGGCTTAAGATGCTATATTAGAAAATAATTAAATTAATAATTTTGTTTTATGACATAGGTATTATAAATTTTGCTAACATAGACTAAGGTTTACTAACAACAAATGGACAACTGTTGTCTCGTCAATATAAATAATTAAAATAACACAAGGCCGCGTTGATAAATGACGAATGCGTCATGATAACAGGAAAAAATTAAAAATATTAAATATAGATGACGTAGGAGATAAAAAAATTGCAAAGGGAACACTTGAATTCGGTAAGGATTAAGATATAGGTACGTAGATACTTAAGAAATGAAGAAAACAAGGGTAAAGAAAGGACAACTATTCCCTCTTTTGGAACGGAAACAATTTGCAAGGAACCTTCCTTGCGATTAACCTTAGACATTAGGTACCTATATCACCGCAGAATGCAGTGTCGTCTGCTGGAATACCTAGTTTAACAAGACGATAGACTTTGTGTCTTTTGCATCCATCCCTATTGCCCTAACTACGTCGTACGTTCTGATGGTGAGAGTGGTGATCCACTCTGAAAAAACTAGTCATGAGGCCTACACCTATTATATTAATGCTCATAGTGATAACGCACGTCACGTGGGCAGTCTGCTCATTGGTAACTGAGTAGGTAGATATATATATCTCATAACACTCACCACTAGAGTGCATACAGCACAGAACCAGCGCCGCAATGAACGCCGCCAATGGCAAAACGCCGGCCAAAGCCAGCAACGCCTGCTGCGCCGGCGAATGTTTCGTCCGCGACACCCCACAGCTGGTGATGTTATGGACGTCGAAGGTCTCCAGTATTCCTTGGAACTCCGTCCCTAAGGAACGGATGGTCGCCTTCATAGCCTTCGGTGTCAACGCTTCCCCTGACTCCATTTTGCGGAATTGGAAGCATGGGCTGTGGGAATAAAGTGGGGTTTTGTTTAACAGGTTTGGGCGTTGTTGACGCCGTTGCTGAACACTGACAATTTAAGATTGTTGGAAGATTTTCTGTGGTCTGGGATAGGCATCGTCAGTGAGACAATAATTAATTCTGTCCGTTATTAACTGTGTTCACCTACCAATATAGGCATGTTGCTAGTTTTCGATATTCCTATAAGTTTTAATGCAGGGTATCTTCAGTTCAAAAGTGTTGTTTTTTTAAATAAATTAGTAGATCATTAAATCATGCAATTTCTATTACTGACGTAGCTATAGGACCTACCTATTTACTATTTATAGAGTCGATCCTAGATAGGTATCTACTCTCATGTTTGTACTAGTACCTACATTTTTTATTAGTTACAATGCAATGTGCATGATATGCTAAATTAATTCGGATATTATTCTGTAGGTAGGAAACAAAAACAGGTCAACGATAGCGAGATAATACATAGATAATGTTATCTTTGTACACGTTTTCCTGTTGTGACGTAAATGGCCTTTCTACTAAACAGGATAATAGATAGTCACAAGCTAGGATGGGGGTTACATAAGTCTGACCCCAGAGTGACTGAGTCAATGACGTCCTGAGTGGTTCAGTTGGTTAACATTCCGCACGCCACGGTCTGTCACGCAGAGGTCCCGGGTTCTATTTCCAGCCGAGCAGAAATTGAAAAGATGAATTTTAATTTCTGTTACGGGTCTGGGTGTAGTAGATACGTTTAATAAGTATGTATTGAATAAAAAAGTATATAAGTGGTTTATCAGTTATCTAACACCCATAACACAAGCTTTGCTTACTTTGGGCTAGATGGCGCTGTATGAATTTGTCCAAGCATATTTATTTGGGCACACGTGGGCAGACATTAGTATCTGTGGAGTCTAACGAAATGCCTAGCTAGAAGGATCTCGAACGGCCCAATTCAACAGCCTACTCACGTCACAACACTTATATCTCTTATATCTAAAAACATAGAACAAAAGTATTATAGCTCTCCTTACCCCGGATTAGCGTAGAACGCGGTATGCGTAGAGTCATGGAGCTGCATTTTCAGCCCTTTCGGCGCAAGCGCAGCCGACATCCGCTCTCGTAGCTCGTTGACTTTCGCACGGGAACCACCCGGCAGTACTATTCGTAGCAAATCCCTTTCCCGGACCACGACCACCTATAATATGGGGACGAGTTTGAATTAAAAATTCCTTTATTTTCCGCTCGTGTACCTTCATTGTATGACCAGCCAGAAATGCTTCTGCAAGGGTGTAAATGTATATAGGTCGTCATCATAATCAGCCTATTAGTAGGCACTACTTTTTTTTCGTCGGGGGTTAAAAAAAGACATGGCCAGCCTATTGCCATTACAGCTAACACAATTCTGTGCGCTATGACAGTAACTTTGGTTCTCTTTTGGATACTTCGTTGCGAATCCGATAAAGTTTTGGGTTTTAATTGTCAATTGCCGATTCCTTTAAGTGGTCAAATTCTTACCTCTACCAGGACGTCGCTGTATCTTTCGGGATCCGCCGAGTTGTTGGCACGGACTATTAATCTGTTAAACCAAATAAATAACAAATTTATAAACCAAGCCATTAGAAAATTTGGTGAAATGAACACTTTTCAAGCGTCCAATTATGAGTATTGCCTAAATTAATACATTATCTGCTCACTTCGTCCCTAGCCTGTACAGAAGGCAGCACATCATCCTGCTTAAAACCAATGTAAGATGTATAAGAATATAGACCAATATAATAGAAGATGAGCTAGCATGTCTATGGGCTTACATAGTAATGTTACAATACCACACTAAGTTCGAATCGCTTATTCAAAGGAATTAAATAAAATTCTCTGCATGGCAACTTATTCCAAGTTTTTTAAATGTCATAGAACGTCATTAATAAAAGTCATAACAAACAATTTGATTTCTGTAGGATTGTTTATTTTCGTGAGTTATGAAAAATATTATTAAATAATGGACAAGACAATTAAAAAGGAAGTGCGGGAGATAATTTTCAGCATGATTAACAATTTAGACAAACTAAAAGTACAAGTTCAAGCTAATAGTGACCAAATAACTGAATGTTTACAAGAAGGACTGACAAGGACAGATTATCCCCAGATTATTGCCATATCCACACCTTATAATTTTTACTACTGTCAGTCAATACGGACTTATCGTGGTCCTATTCTAGCTCCTATGTTTAGGGTAGGTTGATCTGGAGTAGCTATATCTATCGTCTTATATGTTCGAGATTCAATATGTCGTAAGATTTGTACCACGATTAATAATATAGATAAGTAGATATTGTTCTTACCTGAATATTCCATCAGCAAAGTGTATTAAATTCTTCATGATTTTCATTTCCCCTGTCGAATTGTTGATCACTATGACATCGCTAATATTGTTTGTAGATCTCGCTGTGATCGGTGATTCGAAGGTCATGTTGATAAATTTATAGTCTATGGGAAGAGAGCCAGGGTCTGCGTCAGTAGCCTTCACTGTTCCTATGATTGTGTCTATAGGGACATTCAAGCGAACTCCAACAGTCAAATTTGCACTCTCGAATTGTGGTAAGTGATCGTCTATATCGATTAGTTTTATGAACACTTTAATTTCTGATGGGTCCTGTAATGCAATAATTTAGTTAGGCATTATCAGTGCGCAATCATAATGGGATGGATGGAACCTTACTCTTCGTGTTGCCAATATCTATAGGCAGTGGAGACCACTTTCCATCAGGTGGCCCGCTTGCCTGTTTGTCTACCGTATAAAATATTATAAAAAAATAGAAATGACAATTGTTTCAGAATGAGATGGAAACTTGTCAAAGTAAATCAACCTTCATTTAGATGGTAATATATAAAAAATAATGGCTATAAAATGGGTAAGCATTGCAAGTTGCAACTTATTGACTTTTTTAATGCCAGAGAAATTTATCGGAAAATCCTCTAGAACTCAAATCGCAACCTTAGTGTATATGGGTGAAAGTTCTTTTGGCTTTTGGCACAAAAACTCTACCACGTGGCTTAACTTACAAGTTTATTATATTTCTTCATCAGCTTGGGCGTAGTACCAAATTTGAAGCATTTTATTGTAAGCACTACTTTAGCTATCTCTTCTCTGTCTAATCTTCCAGCTGCTAGAATTACGGCTTTACTATCATTCGTTCTTTCCAACTTGACGAGTCCCATATCATTGCCAGCTGTTATGGCGTAGTCTATTGCTGCGTTTTCATCAATGTCCTCATCAATAGCTGTTAGGACACCAATCGTTGTTCCAATTGCGATCTCTTCGTTGACAGTCATGAGTAGCGGGGCGTCGTCCTGTATCAATGAAAGCGTTTGTAAGAATATGTTCTTTTACATGATGTCAATCAGGTATTTCAAATGTACAACATGTGGCTTCATGAACGCAAAATGTTGACGTTGGTGGATTCCACAATCCCTAATGTCTGATGTTGATCTGACAAAAGGAATAAAATAACCGAGAACGGTGAAAGATATTACTTATAACATTTCATCTAATAGCATTACATTTATTTATACACAATTTATAAAGATGTTTCACTATCTGATTATCTTGAAGAACGTGGCGAAGGGGACAATTGGATTTACAAAAAGTTGGTTCATACATCAGTGAATTTGATTCTGTTTATGATTATGAACAAACTTAGGTCTTACGTTTTTCTGATTATGGTTAGGGACATGTTCTTCTATTTTCTATCAAATCATACATATTTGGCTATACTTACTGAATTTCTAGAGAAATGTGGCTTATGGTCGTCCACATCAGTAGCATTGACTGTTACGATTCTGGTGCTCTGCTGGGGCGGTTGTCCCCTGTCGGTGACTAACAGGACTAGAGTGTACGAAGCCTTGCGTTCTCTGTCCAGTGTTTGACGAGTCGTTATTAGTCCTGAGTGGGCATCTGGAAATTTAAATTGTTTATACCTACTTCCTACCTATGAAAAATATTTGCGCCATTTGGCGTGGAAACTCTTGGGCCGTGGGGACCAGGCGCACATTCCCTATATAGGGAACTAGCCAAGCGCCTGGTCGATATTAGTAATGACCAGAAGGCTGGCCTCTATTTGGGACAGCGTATAAGCCTCGCCATCCAGCGGGGCGACGCGGCCAGCCTTCTGGGCACATTTCCGCATTCAGGGGACTTGGGGCAAATATTTTATCTATTTAAGTAATTTTAAGGTTTTTATTTATTATTAGTATATAGTTTTAGTGATTATATATTGTTTGTGTATTATGTATAAGTCGTATAATAAAATTTGATAACTTATACCTACTTATTACACTATTTATATTTGATGTTGTGTACTAGTTTGTGTACCTAATTACATTTGGCTAAATTCAGTGGTCTCAATTCGGAAGCAACAACACTATATTTGCCTTTCAATTTAGCCAAGTGTAATAAGTGCATAAGATGTATTTTTTGTTCTTAGCAAGTAGGTATCTAATGATAACGATACTGTAATGTTATGGCGGAAAACAGTAAATAAAGTATTTATCCGCCAATATGGTGGCTAGCTATGTCGTCTAAGGACGATGGTGGTACAAGAAAGTGCCGTACACTCTTACCTATAGCAAAACTCTTCGCGTCAGGGTTGCTCTGTTGGATAGAGTAGTATAGTTGGCCTGACGGCTGTGTGGGGTCGTCAGGGTCGCTGGCAACCACTTGGAACACTGGTGATCCAATAGTTGCGTTCTGTAAATGATGAAAAATATTGGAATTATATCAATACTATTGAAGTAAGTTCATTAGCCGGATCTTTTTCTACTTTGCCGTGGATGTAATAAGAATGCGTCACATCACAAATATCTCGAAATTAAATTTTGTAATCTCTTCCTTTTTTGCCTAGATTGAAACTGTACGTAACCCATAGGTAGAAGTGGTTGATGCTGTATTGAATTCATTTCTGTCTCTCTGTCTGTGCACAATGCAATGCAATGTAATACAATACAATATCTTTTTCAGTTTAGGTTACAATGTGATTACTTAATTATGAACGTTATGAGTGTTCACAATAGAACGTTCGGATACCCACCTCACTCACAGCCAAGACTTCTCCATCGGCAGGCCTGATGAACCTCGGCACCCCGTCATTGGCGCTTACGTCTCCAATGTACAAAGACAGTGAGGTGTCACCGCTTTGCCCGCCGCCGTCGGTGGCACCGATTAGCAGTCTGTAGGGGTCTGTACGACCCCTGCCGGTCAGGTCTTTGCGTGTCTTCACTTCGCCGGTTGACTGGTCGATGGTGAAGAGGCCTGTGGTATTGGTGATGGTAAGTTAAATAATTTTCAATTTTTTGTTGTTTTTCAAGGGCTGGTAAGTAGAAGTGGTTGTATTATGGTCGTATTCCACGACTATGAGGAAACTTATAGAAAGCAGTGAATTAAAGGGTGGTGAAAAGACGGCGCTGATGATGGTAGATCACAGTGTAGATAGGTACTCCAGAGTGCAATTCAGTTCACACAGGTGAAGTCTGGCAGTGGATCCTAGTGGATTGAGGGTTTTGTTTCCGGTCTATGCTCATCATAAATAATAAATAATCATCTTGGCGTTAATGTTCCGGTTGTGTTCTCGAGGGCCCGGGGTCCGCCTTGACCATGATCCAGGATTTCGCGATCAGGTAATTACAATGACCTCCGTGATGACCAGATTGAATCATGGTTACAAATTCAGTTGCCTGAATTTGCTGGTTTCATCACGATGTTAACCCTCATCGTAAGAGCATCGGTTAAAATTCCGGTCTATGCTCATCGATCTTTAATAACTAATTCGATCGTTTTACATGTAGATAATACTTGATATTTATTACTTACCATTAACTTCACCTTCATCCAGGAATTCGTACTTTATCTCACCACCCAATCCTTCATCTGGATCAAAAGCAGTGAGTTTGATGACGCTTATGCCAATTGGCACATTCTCTGGTACTACGGCTGTAATGAAAAAGTAATATTTTTATAGCACTAATAATTTATACCCAAAAATGGATGGATGGCTACCGGAAGTGTAACCTGACCCAATCTGGTCAGATTCCCCTGGTAGCAGGGTCATGGAGGTCAGATGGCAGTCGCTCCACGGTAATTACCTGACCTACCAAATCCTAGATCATGGTCAAGGCGGACCCCGGGCCCTCGTACGCGAGAGCACAACCGGGACATTAACGCCAAGATGATTACTTTTTTTTTATTGATACCGAAAAATCGAAATAGGAGGCATAGCGGGACATTTCGTTTGTACCTTACAGAATACCGCAACTAAACCACACTATTTTAAATAGTGTTCTGTTCCTGTCAGTGAGTAAGGTTGCCAGTACTCCATGAGTGGAGGGGAACCGTAGCTTTCGCAGTGAAGAACCCTGGCGTATTTTATGACAGAGCATCATGTTTTACGGGGTATACCAGGTACTGCAAGCTTCCATAAGCTACCAAACCTAACTGATAAGCATATGGCGGGCCGTATGCGCGCAGGTCTGTCATATTAGTGGGTATAAAAAATACAGAAATGATCCACACTCTCTCTTACCAATATTTACAGGTTTTTCAAAAGTGGGTATATTGTCATTGACATCCAAAACGTCGACAAGTATCGTGGCCGTTGTCTTCAGCCTATTAGCTTCGCTATTTGGCGTATCACTAGCTACTACTTCCAAGCGGAGAACTGATTGTCTTTCACGGTCCAATGTTTTGTTTGGCGCCACCTTGAATTAAACAAAATTGCAGGTGCTCAATATCACAAGGCAGCAACTCAAGTTTAGACTTTAGTTAGAACGTTCTTATGTCGATCAACACAAAAGTTTAAATCGAATAGCTTAAGGGTGACTGAGCTAATAAGGGGTTGGGTGTGCTAGGGTAGCCGATATGATTGTATGTACCAACTTGGCTACTGCGATGAAGAATCAGCTCTATAATATCGGATGTGACATGTTTCCTCGGTAAATATGCAAGGAAAGATTACGTTTACATTCGAAGTTACATTCATATCGGTCGCGTAATAAATCGTTATTGTTCCCCAATTTTTTTGAAAAATTTATTGTTTATTTATAATACTCGTATGTTAATTAACATCGTCATAGCGATTCATCCTGGCTTCTGCCAAGGTGCCTTGTTCTGTATTATTACAAAGTAATTTACGCAAGAAACGTGTACAACCTCCCATCCTAGCTATACATCTATAAATGCGAAAGTTGTAAGGATGGAAGTATGGATGGATGTTTCTTATATCTACACGCAAAAGGACCGAATTTTACGCAGATGAAGTCACAGGCTAAAGCTGGTATGTAGGTAAACGTCGAATTTAGATTACATACCTGTATAATTCCTGTGACATTGTCAATAATAAACAAGTCAGAGTTATCTCCTCTTATATGGTATCTTAAATCTGAAAATCCTTTTAATTTATCTTCTTCAGTCAAAACTGCGTCGGCGTCGTTGGCTTTTACTGTTAAAATTTGTTCTGGATATTTCACAGATTCTAATATGCTGACTTTGTAAAGCTGAAAAATATTTAAGTTTTGTTACGTTTCTTATTTACTCTAATTAGAAAATATTCAAAAAACTAGCATTAAATACCTCTTTCTCAAATATCGGAGAGTTGTCGTTCGAGTTTGTAACTTCAATGATAATCTTTGCAGTACTGCTTTTACTACCATCATTACTTGTCGCTTTAACGGTTAATGTCAAGTTTGGAGTACTTAAATCTTCGTAGTCCAAATGATTTGTAAGTACCACTTGACCGCTTAGTGGATCAACTTGTAAAAGACCCGTTTCTGAATTTATTACTTTGAAATTGGAAATTACATGACCCGATACGGGATCTTCTGCCATCAAGACCAGTACTGTACTGCCTATAGGCTGTTCTTCTTTAATTTTGTTATAAATTACAGGGTTTGAACTAGTCCATCCTGAGTTAACGAATTGTGGATTTTTATCTGCATAAGGTTGGATGTAAAACGTATGTTCAGTGACTGCAAATTGGCTTTCTTTATTTAGTTCAGCATTTATGTCGTGTACTTTTACTGTCAATATTACAATAGACGCCTGGCTATAATCCAATGTTCCGTTAACTGATATCTCCCCTGAGTCTTCATCGATACTGAATAGTGTTTTATAATCATATGGCGAATTCGGTTTCAATTGCACACCTGCCTTTGAAAACGCTTTTATGGGTTCTATTAAGCTATACTTTAATTTGGAGTCCACATCAGTGTCATACGCTACTATCCTTGTCACTGGCTCCTCCCTTTTAACCCTTTCAGATATATAAGTGGTGGACTCAGTTTTGTTAAACTTTGGTGGCTTATCGTTTACATCTTGTATAGTAATAAATACAGTTGTAGTTGCAGTTTCAGGAATGGGGACTCCACTGTCCACAGCTGATACAATAATTTCATATCGATCAGTGTTAACATCTCTATCTAAATTGGCGTCATTCGATACGGTTATTAAGCCAGTTCTGAAATAGAAATATCACACGTTATTAATTACGATTCCTTTTTTTTATTCTTCCGCATTTATCTGAATTATACTTACTTCTCATTAATTACGAAGTTGTCTTTTGATCCCGATACGATATGGTAGGTTAATAAATCATCAAGTCCATCAGGATCATTGGCTACAACTATGGTCACATTATCACCTGGCTTCGCATTTTCTTTTATAATCGATTTGTAGTTCATCGGATTTAGATCAAAAGTAAAATCTTCATTGCTGTCTGGATTTCTTTGTGTGACTGTGTATTTGTAGTGGTGATAATTTCCTTTGAATGTTGGTCTTTGGTTACCAGGAACGCCAACTCTTATATAAACTTTCGTTTCGTTGTGTAATGGTGGTACACCTACGAAAGAGTTTTGTATAAAGTTGTCATTGTAAGAAATAAACAGCCTATTAACCGGAAAGCCTCACAAATTTATTTTTATTAGTAAATAAATAATGTAATTTTGTTTGATATTGGAGCCTTACCATAATCTGTTGCTCTTACGATGAGCTCGTACATTCCTCGTGGTGTATCCATTGTTTCAACTTTGTCTATTATATTTATTTCACCCGTATCTTCACCTACAGTAAATACATTACCCTTATGGCTAATGCTATTATCGGCTTCTAAAGTGTATTTAATGCGTCCCCCGCCTTGTGTTGGACCGTCCGCATCTGTAGCCTTTCGAATCAAACAAAAAATATTTTTATTATTTACAGTTGGATACATTATATGTTTATTGGTGATGCTACTTAAATAAGATAGATAAGTTAGTTTTATAAGAATCACGTATTTATAAAACGAACTCTTAAAATTGCATCAAGTAGATATTTCAAAGACTGCCTTAGGTTTGTGTCTAAAAAACAATGTACATACAAACTTCGTCAATAGCAATCCTAATCAAAAATTAACCTGCCATAATAAATTCAAAATGATCATATGATCATTATCATTATCATACTGAGCATAGGAAAGTTCCCTTAAAGCTCATTTAAGTGATTGGATTACTTACGCGAACAATGAACTGTGGTTCAAAGCTGGTGGCACCATCTCTAATGGTACGGCTATATTCCGAAGTTTCAAAAATAGGTGCATTATCATTTACATCTATTACATCCACGTATACGCTCGCTGTAGATCCTTTACCTCCACCATCTTTGGCAAATAGAGTTAGGCTGTAGCTCTTCTGTTTCTCGTAGTCCAACATTTGTCCAACGTATAAACCTCCCTTATTCTTGTCAGTTTTAAACAAGTGAGCTCCAAATCCTGTCAATGTGTATTCTATTTCACCGAATATTCCGTAGTCTTTGTCGGTAGCCTGAACGTCTCCAATTTTAGTTCCAATTGTAGAATTCTCTAGTACATTAAATTTGTAACTAGCTTCGTCAAATAGAGGAGCGTTATCGTTCATATCAAATAGCTTCACATTGACTCTAGCGGACGATAAGTCTCGTCCACGCACAGACGTAACAATATCGAAACTAAAAAGTCTCATATCTTCATCATCAACGTCATAGTCAAGCCTTGAAGAATCTTTCACTTTAATACTAATTGGTGTCCTTCCTTCTCCTTGGTCTGTGCTTATGGCAAATACTCCTTCCGAGTTAAATACATCTCGGAGCCTCAAATCATATTTGCTATTTTGTCCTATATCATAATCTTCTACATAAATAGACAATCCCGGTATGGGGCTACCATTTTCAATATTCTCCGGGATTGATATGTCATATACGTCTTTGTTGAATTCTGGCACGTGATCGTCGTCGTCTGTGACGATAATTGTAATAGGTGTGACTGTATAGTCAGATGGCACTTCGTTATTTATTAGTTCGGTCGCCTGTAAGAGATGTGATATCATTTAGTAGAATCATTACTATTCTGTCATTGACAGATTTATTATTTGATATCGGATAATTTGTAAGCTTATTTTTTTATTTAGATTGAAAATACCTAATATGAATTACCTTAATAGTAAAACTGTAGACTCCTCCGTTTTGCATCACAGCGTCACTTTCTCTGTCAATAGGTATGTCTGTTGTAACAAGTATTGCTTTACCGATCGCTCTATCAGGTACGAATGTGAAGTATTGTTGGCTATCTCCTTCTAATGTTAGAAGAACAGGCCGAGGATTCGCTGTGTCTCCGTCTTTGGCTATGATCTCCATTATACTTGTACCCTGAAACATGAACAGTACTATTCTAAATAGTGTTACGGCTTATTGACTTCAAAAATACTTAAAGAAATTTTATACAAGTAGAAGAACAAGTGGGACGTAAGGTCGATGCGAATAAATTCGCAAGTTCTTGCGACACGTTGTACGATTGTGCGACCTCATATATTTGTACGATGCTACATCGTATCGCAGGTTGTGTCCTCCCATATTTTTGATTTTATGTCGGTAGTTCATGCTACGAAGAAGATAGACATCAAGACAAAATTTTTGCCATGCACAGGTGTAAAACTCTGGCAAGTCTGAGCAGTACGCATGGGTGAGTACCACCGCCTTATATATCTGCAGCCAAGCAACAACGCTTGCATTGTTGTGTTCCAGTTTGAAGAATAAGGTAGCCAGGGCAATTACAGGCATGAGGCATTATAATTATCGTTGTCTGTAAAATGGATAAATCGTAAATGTTTTGGGAGACAGTTACCGCTTACTATCAGGTGGGCAGTCTGCTCGTTTGTCATTGCTTAACATAAAAAAGGGGAAAACAGCAACTAGTCTGACTAAATATATTATGATGCCAATTGAACTTACGGGCGGAGTGTTTTCAATCACAGTGGCAGAGTACGGAGCATTCAGGAACATAGGCGGCTGATCTTGCACATCTCTCACGGACACAGCAACGCTGGCCACAGCCCTCAAAGGATGGTCAGAGACGTCGGTCGCTTCTAAGCTTATAACGTAAGCTGACCGGCTCTCGAAATCCAGGGGCCTTTTTAGATACAGACGCACTTGGTATGTGTGGTTCGGTGAAATCTGAAAACAAATGGCTTGTTGTAAATTTTTTTACATAGATAGTATAAAACAAAGCCGCTTCCCGCCACCTGTCCCTATGTATATCTATGTACGCTTATTTTACTGCGGTTTTTAATATTTGATAGAGTGATTCAACAGGAAGATTTATAAGTAAAAAACGGTAGGCAGGGGTAAAGTCGGTGTACGCGAACGAAGTCGCGCCGGGTTCCCTAGCCTACCAATAATTCAGGATTACAATTTTTTTTTCAATCGTCTAATGGGACAGTTCTTATGTCACGGTAGGAAAGAACGCGCCTGACAATGCCAGACAGAGACAGACGGACGTGGGACGTTTCGGGACAGTCCGCAGTGTTTTAGTTCCGTGGAACGTCACTTGACGACGTTTCACAGAAAAACACCCTGCCCTGCGCTCCCGCGTTCAGCCTCGACACAACCCCGAAAGGCCCCCTCCCGCCTATACCTCACCGCGGGCGATAGTTGAGTGGTCGATAAATAGCTCTCTCCACTTATTAAATTGCTCCGTGATCCGGCCACTACCTAATATTTTTTTTAAATATTTTATGGTATTAAATCTAGTATACGAAACATTTTAATTTATTTTTTACTCACCAATTCAGTATCCATTCGGAAAGTTGCGCATGCCTCCGCGTCGCTGCCTTTCTCGTGCGTGGCGCACTTAACAATAATGTCCGCGTTGACGCCTTCATCTCTGTCTGTTATTATTACTTTTGGATTTAGCTGGAAAATAACAAGCTTGGGTTAGAGTTTTATCAGCATATTGATCAAAGTTGAATATGAATACACGCTGCCTGCAATGCAGATAATGGCTCTCTCATGGGAGGTCCGTTGTAGGGAGACTCATTGTAGATATTGAGATGTCGGGTTAGGGCGAAGTAAACTGGCTATACCTACCTCACCTGCTATTTTAAAGTATGTATGTATGTATGTATGTAAACTCTTTATTGCGTATAACTATATAAAGAACAATAACAAAAGAAAATAAATATACATTGCAAAGGCGGGCTTATCCCAAAATGGGATTTCTTCCTTACCTTGGATAGTCCGAAATGAGCTATTTAACGAGCGGTGGTAGCAATATCGAGTATTGTGCAAATTTTAATTTAACTACAATTCAATACTATGTACCATATACATATACTATACCATAACAACTAAAATATATAATATATACCTAATATACTATAAATATATAATAATTAAAATAAAATAAAATAAAGCTCTATTGAATACTGAGGAAGTGCTTCTTCAAATGTTCCTTGAAAGAGCATGATGTCCGAGAATTCTGAATGTCTTCCGGTAGTGCGTTCCACAGTCGCAGTAACTTAAACATCAAGTTCATTCGTAGGTACGCCTTCGCCATGATCCAGAATTTGGCAGATCCGGTAATTACAGTAGAGCCACTGCCCCTTGACCTCCTTGACTTAGTTAACAGGGGAAACTGACTAGATTGGATCATAATTACACATTCAGTTACTTGGATGTTTCAAACAACTACACACACGTGTGTGTTTCTGTGAATGGTTTCATCAAGATGTTCTCCCTCACCGTTAGAGCATCGTTTGTATTCACAGAAAAATTCACTGTACCGTTAGTATTGATATTCTGGTTCATAGCGAAACTGGGGATATAACTCGGTACCTCTCGGTTACGAGTCGGGCCCCTTGATCATTAGGCCACCGACACTTTGATCTCTTTCAGCTCACAAGAGTCTTAAATCTCTACAATAAACTAACTACTATTTTCTCTTCAATCTTTAAACTTGGCCCACATTTATTCACGTAACTCACCTCGATTTCGCTACCAACAGGCAGCGCTTCGCTTATATTCACTATGTACGGCCGGTTGTGGAACACGGGAGCGTTGTCGTTCACGTCCTTCACGGGAATCACGCGGCGCAGTGACACCGTATTGGGCTCAGTGTTTGCAACGCCTTCATCTGAAAGAGAGTTTTTTGTAAGTTAAAACTAAGTATGGCGTGCGTGAAGTCGACGTCCTTGGGTACCATGTACTTTCATATCCGTCGCGCCAAGCAAACCTCAACAACGTCAACCATCGTGCCCTTGCCACCATCAATGTGCCGGTATGTGTTTGAACTCAACGGGCTGGCTCGGGACGTTGGGAAGAGGTCAGACGGCATGACGTTCATTGCCTGGTGGCAGGGCCGGCTCCTAGTGTGGGATGCGACTTGTGTAGATACACTGCCTCCATTCTACCTTAGGGATATCTCAGCTTGTGCCGGCGCGTCAGCTTCAGCGGCAGAAGATCTCAAACGGCGCAAATATGGATCCCTTGGCTAGGTATACTTGCCCGGAAAATATTGCAGGACATATCGGCCCGCTTGGTGGCGACGACTATAGTTATCCACGGGCTGGAGTGTTTCAGTGATTTTAATTTAGTTTTTAGTTTTTGTTGTAGTATTATGTAACCTTTTTAGTACCTATCAGGAAACTACCCAATTGCCCACGCTGACAAGTTCGCGATCAAAAGCTTGTAAACTAACTCACCTGTAATACTAATAATGACTTCTAAGGAGTCCTGCTCCTCCCGGTCCAGGCTCCTGGCGAGGGTGACCACCCCGGAGCGGGAGTCCACGCTGAAGTACTGTCCCGATATCGAGTACCGTAGCGGCCCGCTCTCTGGGTCTATGCCTGGAATGTTGTTTAGGAAGTGTTATGGATTATAATGAGATATTCGTGGCAGCTCATCATAATCGGCTCATAGTAGTACACTGCTGGTTTGCCGCCGGGGAAGCGTTGGCTTGCGCTGGCTTATATCACGTGCTACGTAAGTTCCAGTCCAGGGCACGTGGGAAGCCGGTCTCAGGAAAGAGGTCCCGCGAGAGTACCGCGCGGATCAGTACAACAATACAACAGTTTACTACTAATAGATTATTGGATAACAATACTAGACATAATACCTCTAGCATTCGCTTTCGCCATCATCCAGGATTAAGCAGATCAGGATTAACAGTAGAGCCACTACCACATTAACTCCGTGATCCCGTTATCAGGGGAACCTGACCATATTAGATCTTGGTTTTACATTTAGTCGCCTGAATGTGCAGGATTCATATTCTCACTCACCGTAAGAACAGCGATTTGCATTCAACAAGTGTACAACTTAGAAAAAGCCACTATTTACCGTGCTGAGGATCGAACTCGGTACCTCTCCCTCTCCCGTAACATTAGGTGACTAACGCTCTTAAACCTCTACAACAAACTAGACTATTATTTTCTTTAGAGATAATGTGTTGTGTCGACCCCACCTAGAGACAGTGGAAACTAGTAGATGATTTCCGGATGACAAACTCTGAGTTGGCTAATAATGAATCAACCCACTTTTGGCATTATTATAATACATTCAACAGTTTGGTCGGTCCTATCATGTTTTTACATCGGCCCGCCTCTTACGGTTGAAAACCGCAGCAAGTCTGGTACCACAAAACTGCGCACGCGGCAATAAGCGACGCATTTCATACTTCAAAATATCTTATTGCGACACTTTGAGCGACAGTCGTTGTGGCGAGTCGTTTCGTAATACATTAACTCTCACGGAATAGACTAAAGCCTTTCTAACGAAAGGTAGAAATGCATGAGTTGTACCTTTCAGATGATACACGGGTGTCCCAACAGGTGTGTCTTCTGGAACGCTGAACATGGACATGTCGCCCACTCGAGGCTCGAAGTGCGGGGCCCTGTTGATCACCTGACCCCCGCAGAGAGCGAAGAGAGCCACTAGGAGCAGGATTATCAGCGGGTCCGGCTGTGTCACCACCATCGCCACTTTACGCCTTTGGAATATGATCTCCGCCATCTGGAATGGGTTTAACAAAAACTGTAGGGTGGTATACACAAACTGTAATGCCACGTTCAATCACATCACACATCATATCAACAGCCCATGGCCTCTGCTGAATTTGAGCGTCGTTTACATTGGTGGAAGGTTTATGAAAATGAAATTCAATGTGGTTTCCTCGGGAACGGGTCAACGGCTTTTACTGGCTACGTTATCCGTCTATCATGAAAACTGCATTAAATGTCGGGATAAATTATAGCCCATGCGTTATTCTAGTTTATGAGTTACAACCGTCTAATCCTTTTTGCGTGAAAGAAAAGAGTTCCATCTAAACATCCATAATTATAAACTTTCGCATTTTTACCCGACTGCGTGACGCAAAGGAGGGAAATCTTTTTTATTATATAGTGTGTCAAACTAGTAAGCAAGTCACCTGATGGTAAAGTATCACTGCTGTAGGGTTAGCAGGATTGGAAGTCAAAATGGTCATCTTGGTGTTCATCTCCCTTTTGTGTTGACGCGCGCGTGGGCCCGGGGTCCACCTTGACATGATTCAGCATTCGGCAGATCAGGTAATTACAGTAGAGCAACAGCCATCTGACCTCCATACCCCAATAACAGGGGAACCTGACCAGATTGGATCATGGTTACACATTCAGTCGCCTGAATGTGCATTACATCACGATGTTTTCCCTCACCGCAAGAGCATCGGTTTATTATGTTCAACTAATGTACATAACTCAAAAAAGTGTCATTGATACAAGGCGGCACGGTATTCATATTGGAATTCAAAGTGTCCCCTCTGTACTTAAATCAGAGCCGTATTCAGCGCACTTGGGCACTTTTCTTTTTTAAACACACTAGCAGACTGGGTCACGACTCACGACGCAGCTTTTATCGTCGACAGCTACATCGGCACAATGGAAGAATGGCGTAGAAATCGTGCCCTCGCGATGCAAAAGACAATAGCCAAAGGGCATACGATCTCCGTTCGCCTATCACTAGGCTGTTAACCTTGGCTACTTGTACTTGTATCCATGTCAAATGCTAAACGAGAACATATCAAGTTAACAGTGGAAATTGAATGGAATTGCAGCATTTTAGTATGGTAATTACGGGATTGTTTTGATAGCGTGTTTCAGATGAAGGTTTTCGTCATGTATTCCAAAGAGAAAAAGTTTGTAATCTCCGAAACCACTAAACCGCTAACGAAATTTTTTTATTGCAATCCTACGAATGTTTGCAGAAATTCGAACTGCGCGCGGGTAAAAACCGCGTTGAACGGGATCTATTGAAAAGTACTTTCCTATTTTTTTTTTATGTTATACGTCAGTCAAACAGGCAATCAGGCCACCTGATGGAAAGTGTCTCCGCCTATGGACATCAGCAACACCTGGGGCGCTACTAATACTAATCTACCTGTCAATAAAAAATACTGCCAGACAGTTGCAATAAACATAAATAGCATTGTGATATTACATCAACGTTAATATAATACTGGAGTAGTAGGACAAGCGGTTTGCGGTCGAACGCGATGTAGCTTGAAACAAATGCTTACGTCACGGAGTTCTCAAGCACTTTTGTAATAGTCTTTTGTGGATTCGGCCGACCGGCTATGGGAGTCCGTCCGTGGTTGGATGTACTGTACTGTAATAGTGTGATGTAAATGGTGGATTCATTGTTGTGGAGCGTGGGTTTTGTAAGGCTTTATGGATTATGTGGATTAGTTTCTAGTCTGTATTTCGCGACGGTAGCTAGGCTAAATGCGTAAATCATCATCATCATCATCACAGCCCGTAACAGTCCACTGCAGGACTTAGGGCCTCTCCCACGAAAGGGGAGGTTATTGCCATAATCTCCACGCTTGGCAGGCGGGTTGGAGATCGCAGTGTTTAAATATAATAATGGAAAATGCTGCTGCCCATTTTCCAGACTACGGAGACTCTTGATCTTTTGCCTCGAAAACATTAGTCGCCTTGTACGACACCCATGAGTGTAAGGGGTTGGTGCTATTCTACTCTGCCGGACACCACACGGCCAGTGCGTAAATGACCAGTGTCTAAAAATGCAATTTTGATTAATGGACTTTTATTAATTAAAAGTGCAGTTTTATTATTTTTGAGGTGCTATAGATTAGCTACTTTACCGGATACCACATGGCAAAATCAAACCTAATTCTAATATATATGTACAAATTATTTCAACATCATGGTACATACACCGTAAATGTCGAGATCAATCACGCGTGTTCTACATTTTGCTCATAGTGAAATTTGCACGAATACGAATCCAAAGTGACTTAGGAAATGCTGCTGCCCATTTCTGTTTTACACTGCTAACAGGATGGTCTTATCTCTACGTCATATATGGGGGTACCGAGATTTCACCGAAATCATTTCACACCGCCTGCACCGCGTGATCAATCCGGATTTTAAGAGCCAAAATATCAAATAAGTATTACGAGCTCACAGCGCTCGCATATTCATTAGTAGGTACTTTAATAAGTCAACTCCAGGTCTTAGTAGCCAAAATTAGATAAATTTGGAGCACACTACGCTCGCTCATTTCTTCAGATTTTAAGAGCCAAAATACAGATAGTATTCACCCTACTGTAATTACCTGATCTGCCAAATTCTTGATCAAGGCGGACTCGGGAGCACAACAGGGACCATAACGCTTCCTTGCACATTAACCTTGATTCCCCCAGAACCAAAACCTAGCTACGCCAATGTCATAACTTGTCTTTTACTACAACCACAATACCATCCCATCTAATGCCTATTATCGCAATCGAAGTAAGTACTCTACCACCCGAAAATATATTTCGAAATCCTTTCAACATTGAAACTTTGTCTCAAACCAATTTTCCATCGATGTCAACCCAACAACCCACCAATCGCGCTGAAAATTGTAGCTGTCAATCCGTCAAAACAAAAGAACATCTGCGTCCTTAATTTTCTTCAATTTTGTAAGTAAATAAAATAAGTAACCACTTAAATCACAACGACTACGTCTCTGAATTTCGCGCTAAACTGAAGTGGCTTCCTATAAGGTTGCTTTGAACCGAACATTTAATGGTGCTGCTTTACAAGGTTATGTACGATCCCTGCTCCCCTAACTACCTCAGGGACAGTTTCAAATTTCAGAGGGTGGACCAGGGCCGGGACTTGCGCTCTACTTTTGTCATTTTGACAATACGTTGAGGGTACCTTTTACACGTTCCAAGTAAATAAGGACGCCTTTGCCCAAAACGTTTGAAAAGACCTGGTAATACCTATTTCAATATTTTTTAGTTTTGTGTGCAATAAAGAGTGTGTCTATCTATCTAAAACTGCTCTGTTTTAGATAGATAGAAATTTTTATTAAATGGAAAAATTAATTATTTTTCCATTTAATTTAAAGCAGACCGTAGTTACAGATTTTCGATAACAAATAAAGGAAGGCAACAACGGCACACATGGTAGGCCATCTCTATTTGTAAATCGACGACCAATGTTATTCTACCGGTCAATATTATTGCCAATATCTGCCGTCCAACAGTCACAACATTACATATCTCATAACAATATGTCATTTAGCCGCACAAAACATAATGTTATAATGTGATTGGGAAACGATAAGTACCATTGTAAAGAGCCATTTGACACGTCGCGTGATTGCAAATCGCCTGTTGTACA
The DNA here is from genome assembly GCA_907269095.1 of Blastobasis adustella. NCBI lineage: Eukaryota > Metazoa > Arthropoda > Insecta > Lepidoptera > Blastobasidae > Blastobasis > Blastobasis adustella. The sequence goes on along the minus strand of OU026118.1, from coordinate 20,163,519 downwards.
TTAATACTGTCGAATGAAGCAAAAAATTACGATTGTCTGATTTGTACCGCTTATAATTATCTAACTAGCTATTGAACGTAGCTTCACGCGTCCTAGATTTATTGTTTAGGTAGGTAAACTGGGACCTTGTTGACTAAAGTGTGTCTTTTTTAACCCCCGACGAAAAAAGCGGGGTGTTATAAATTTGACGTGCTTATCTGTGTATCTGTGTATTCTGTGGCTTTGGACCGATTTGGATGCAGTTTTTCTAATAGGAAGTCAGTTTAATCGAGATAGTTCTGAGCTTTGTTTGATTAAAATCGATTCTGTTTAGAAAATATTGGATTTTATGAAATTTGGTCGGGGGTTATTCAACTTTTTCTCTCGGTTAGGTTATCATAGTTGAGCGATTGTCGATGTCGGGAGGTGTCATCTCTAGCAACATGTTGCGCAACGACCTACCTCAACTTATGATGCCATCGGCAAAGTTTTACTAGTGTAGTTAGAGCCTGGTATTACGATATAAAGAAATATAAATCATGAAACTGTAAAGAAGAACCAAATACACATACACAGTTCAAAGTTTCACAGTCCTATTCACTCTTGCTTCATTTGGCACTCGGGAACGTTTTACCGAAATAAGAAGTACCTATTAGGTACCTAATCTATTATCCGCTTGGGTGGGCACCACCAGGGGCTCTGTCGCTTTACTAAATTGCTTTCATAATAGCAATACTTTATGGACGTCATCTGCTTGATTCGGCCCGACGATGTGAAAGGCGCCTATACCTCACATCAAATGGAACTAAATTAACTTGCAATATTTTATTACGAACAGACATGGGGACATCTGAAACTAAAAAAAGGCTTGTAAAATAAACAGTCTTGGTTTGGTTCTCTCTAAATGAAAGTACAGCGCAATCCAATGGGTGAAGGAGTGGATCATGATGATCATTTTAGCGCCTATCCCGATTTATCCCGGTTCGCTTTCCTATGTTTCTTCCTTCACTTCGCCCGGTCTTTAGCATCTCCATGCCCTAGGCCATTGGCTCTCGCTTCCGGCTCGGTGATATCGCCATCCATCGCTTCCTGGGCCTCCTGCGGGATCTCATTCCTGATATCGGCAGGTTTAGACACCTGTTTCTCACGTATTCCTGGGGCAGCACATAGCCAAACCTGCGCAGGCGAGCCTCCTCAATCTTATCCGCAATGACCCTCACGCTAAGGTTGCCACGAATGTACTCATTATGGACTCGATCGAATCGTGTAGCACCGCATATCCTCCGCAGCATTTTCATGATATTGGCTAAAGTGTGTGGGACTGAAGGCGGGGTGAAGGAAGGAACTTGTGATTTTAATTGGTTTGTAAGGTTGAGACCAGGGACTCTGTCCTTAATAGCATAAATAAACGAAGGAAATACCTCAGTGCTGGCTTCAAAAGATAGCTGAGACACCACGTCTTGAGCCACATGTGTAATGCATGTAATAGCGGCGTAGACCACAGTGTGGCTTCGTACTAATGTGTAATGAGTGGTAATTGCGAGCCGAGCATTTCTCAATTAGTCGCGTGGCCATTGGGAATCATTTTGCGGCGTCGATGCGGAAAATCATCCCGAGAGGTGTTTTACAACTGTCTATGATTGCAATTTGGGTTCGTACATAAAGATCGATTAAGGCATACAAAGGAAGTTTTATCATAATTTCCGTATTAACTGATCAAATGTAATGAAATTTTGTAAACGCGATTTAGAAGCCAAGTCCGTGGTTTTTAAAATTTTCGTTAAAATATATCGTTTCAAAGTTAAACGGGATTTATTATTTATATTGAAATATAATCTCGCGTAACTTTGAAACTCTGACAATCTGACAAAGGACAGACATATATATTGGTTTGTATGGAGCCCGCCGTCTTTCGTTAATCGACCTAATATACATTCAAACATAATGTTAAACCTTTTCTCGTAGGGGTTGGCAGAGATCACTTGCTACGGTCCTGACAAATGAATAAAAAAAATGTTATGGGAAAATTCACCACCTTTTCATGAGATACCTATGCAACTGATTTGTTTACCTACCTCGTAGTTGTTACGTAGTGAATCTGAACATTAAATATGGCATGGTAGTTCAAACTTGTCAGTCAACACGCGATTTCTTCGAATGCCTTTCTCATATAGGTACATGTCAGGTGGCTAGGTTTTATACATTTGCATGTATTAATTTTAACATTAAAAATGTTCAGGGTTGTTAGTTACTCTGACCAACAACATATGGACTCTCTCAACTCTGTCAACTCTGTTTCTTGGCGTTGTACAAGACTAATATACTTTGTCGGTCACACTACTGTTATATCGCCCACGGTGAGGTAGGTAGGGGGCAGATTTTAGGGTTGTTTCGGGACCGAAAGGTCTCAATTATTTTTTCGAGTATGATCAGGTGACGTTTGATGGAACAAAATGCTACCTCCCCGTCGTGGATCTTTCAGCTATCCGCACGAGCCGCTTTGGTTGGACCTTTATATTGCGTACGGCTAAGGAATGGAATACGTTGCCTGCGAGTGTGTTAACTGACCAATATAATCCGGACGCCTTCAAGGCTAGACTGAATAGGCTGTTCCAAGTCGGGCTCCAACTTCGGCAGCATCGTCAGTTACCAACAGGTGAGATAGCGGTTAAATTCCTGTCTTGTCTAATATAAAAAAAACACGTTCGACTAACGGGTGTCGTGTAAGGCGATTAATGTTTGAGAGAATAACCGAGACCTCTGGAGACCACAAATAAATTAAAAAAAATTCAAGAAAATTATTATGGCGCTCTATTCTATTTGACGATATCTTTGTGACTTGCCTATATTATGACATGCGCTTAATATAATGTAAATTTCATTGATAAATAAATAATCTAATCTAATCTAATCTATTAACATTGAATCCCAGTGCCGCCATGTACAAATGACTCTTTTCTGAGTTATGTACATTAGTTGAACCCTAACCGATGCTTTTATGGTGAGGGAAAATATAGTCATGAAACCGTGCAGGTTAGGTTAGGTGACTAAATGTGTAACCATGATCGAATTTGAGGTCAGGTTCCCCTGTTCATAAGGTCATGGAAGTCAAATGGCAGTAGCTCTACTGTAATTACCTGATCTGTTAAATCCTGGATCATGGTCTTGGGCTACAAATATATATTATTCTTACCATCTTACTAATCCTACTATATTATAAATGCAAAACTTTGTAAGGATGTATGAGTGTTTGTTACTACTTCAAGCAAAAACTACTTGATTTTGTTGAAATTTGGCAGTAATGGAAATGTTGTTTAGTCCAGAATTTGACACCTCAGAGGTATAAAAAAGATCTACCGATCTCCTTTTCAGATCTCATATCCCGTACACACGCTTTCCTTAACGCAGGCAACATGCATGTTCATAAAACGTTAGAATGTAGGCTAAGCATTTAGCAAGAGGCGATGCGATGGCAGCCCCATCGCTGTGTCAGTGACCCCGAGACAATGCTCGTGGGAAACTCTGTGATAATTGGCCTTTTCAAACGCCTTTTTGTCTGGATAGGAACTTGAGTTCCTATGACGCCTGCCTACTAGACCCTGTTTTGTTTTAAGATTCACAGTTTTTCGGTAGCGCGTAGGCTTGAGAAATGTAATGTTTTTATTTTCACGACAGAGTGAGGAATACGAGCCTTAGCGGGTCTTAGCGGGTCACCTGATGGTAAGTGATCACCGACATTCATGACACCCGCAACAACCGGGGAGACGGGAATGCGTCGCTCATTTCTTGAGCGTTTCAATTTCGTAATGGTCTGAAAATACCTAAAATCTTGTAGGTACACCTGTTAAATAGGCCGAAGTGGAGTAAATGTAGAGTACGTAATACAAACCTCTAGATGGGTTTCGTCAAAGGCATCTGTAACGATGCCTTTGAGGCCTGGGTAGTGGGTAGGCCTCCCACAAGGTGGACTGACGACCCGGTAAAGATCGCAGGTACCATATGGATGCGGAAGGCACAGGACCGGCTTTTGTAGAGATCTCTGGGGTAGGCCTATGCCTAGCAGTGAGCGTCTTTCGGCTGATACGATGATCATGATGATAATGACTTGTATCTCCAACGGACTTGCGTTCTTGAGCCCCATAGCGTGGAAAACCCATGTGCAAAACTAAAGTGCCACCTCATGGACGAGCATATTGTCATCACAACCCGATCGGTTCAATCTATCCGTTGAACCTCTCCAATCATTCCGCATCCAACGGGTACCTGAGATCTTTACCAGGTCGTCGGTCCACCCAGTGGGAGGCCTACCCTTCCTGCGTCACGCTGTGTCACGTTACAATACGTAACGCTGAGGATATAAGTAAACGCAGTTCCGGCTTGTAGGTATCCACTGACTCATTTCTAAGTTATGTACATTAGTTGAATACTAACCGATGCTTTTACGGAGAGAAAATTTCGTGATGAAACCTGCACATTCAGGGGACTGAATGTGTAACCGTGATCTAATCTGGTCAGGTTCGCCCGTTCACAGGCAAACGAAGGTCAGATTGTAGTCGCTCTACTGTAATTACCTGATCTGCTAAATCCTCATGGTCAAAGCGGACCCCGGACCCTCGCGCGTGAGAGCACAACCGGGACATTAACGTCATGATGACCACCACCTACCGTACGGATGGTGTGCTGTGGGTTGTTGTTCGTCTCTCCCTCATCAATGTTGTCTTCGATCTATACAGATTGTTTCTTGTTGCTCGAAAATAGTTACACAAAATAGTTACACGCTCTTTACCTCATGGTGTGCACAAGACGTTTGTTGCCATAATAATGTTGAACCTGCCATGATTTATAGTGCCCGAGTAGTCCTAAGGCTCTTGAGCTGACCGAACTGACGGCACTGATATAATTTTCAGGTCAATTTTAGAAACCTACTCCAGTTTGACCATTGCCAATAAGACTTGCGTGGACGCAGTCAATTTGCTTTTTATACGGTCGATTTTAGACATTTTGCTGTGTGACATGAGGTCATGCGGTAGAAATCTACAAGCGTATTGGCTGACTCTATATAATGTAGAGCAGACAAAATAGCAGTAGCTCTCAATACTTTAACAAATTGTTCACTTGACTTCATTCTTTCGTTAATTGACTTTTTCGCCGAAATTAAACTTTATTTATTAGTTAATTAAGTTGTATTTTAATGGCGGTTTTGGTAACTTTTAAGGATTCAGTTGATTTTCGACTTCGTCCGCATAAAATTTTGTTATTACGTTCTGGAACCGTCTTCGCGGAAACCACACTGAATTTCAGGATAAGTTATAGTCTGGGCTATAAGCTACAAATTTTCATTAAAATCCATTTAGGAGTTTTGGCGTGAAGAAGTAATAAACATCCAAACATTGTCATCGTTAGTTATGATTCGATTCCTGTTAGGAGCTATTTTTAAATGATTGCGAATGTATAAATTTGAATTGCTGCTTACCTTTAACATTTACTACTTTAACATTTACTTACTTTAACATAACATTTAATAATACAATATAAACAATTAAATTTTGGGTAAGTAAATATTAAGTAGATTTTACCGCTCTACAGTTTCAGATTATCTTTAGTTCGCTGGGAAAAATATTACCGTGGGATAAGTCCGTTTGAGCATTGTTTAATAAAAAATATGAATGAACATAAACGTCTCTAAGTATAGATATAGTATTTTATACAGTGTGTTATAACACCCTAAATATGTATAAAAATAATATTAACGAATAATATATATAATGCATTAAGTGCCTACACCATATGTTGATAATTTATAACACGTCAAGTGTTTTAGTAATTCTATTGTGGCTAGTACCTATCCTATTTCGAAATACAACACCTAGGCATTCAAGATCCGGCCTTGATGACTAATTTTTCGGTGCCAAGAGAGTTCCGTATGTAAACATCTCTATACCGTTACATTTACAGTTATGTTATTTCCAAATACTTACGTCGAATATTCCAATTTGAAAATCCCTTTTAAGGCACCACCTACATAACAGTCACGTACAACATAAGCCCGCACATTTTTGTCACAGCAAACAGTTTTTAATTGCACTTTATTTCACACAAAACATCGTACTATGATCTTACGAAGTCGCTGTTGGAGGCAAGTTTGAAACGTACTGTCAAAAACTTGCACCACCGGTAAACGGGTCCGAAGCCTGTCTTATAGTCTTCTCGCTCTGCCCACGAGAGGCACTGTTGCAAGAGGGGGATAACAACAATTCACTCGCTTCAGTTCGGATCTCGAAGACATCGCAGATAGAGCCTTTTTGCACAGGTAAAAGTAACGGGGTTTTTCTTGAGATGCGTGAGGAGATAGAACATGTAAGGTCAGTGTTGAGGGAAAGAGAGGAAGATAGCGGGTCATGTTAGGGCGCACGAAACAGTTGGATTAAGGTCACTGGAGTAAAAATTGTCAAAAAATCATTTGAACTTTTTGATACCTTTTCTACTTTAATCAGAAATAATTTAAATCTACGGTACCTAAGAAAATTATTACATTGTGGCTCTTCATTTGTAGTTACGCCTAAACAGGACATGTAGTTTATATTAACGTCTAACTAAATAGAATACATTAGAGCCCTCATCTAAAACAAGTTTCATGATAACATTAAATAAGATAGGTTTATAGGGGCGTTAAGTACTTACTTAGTTGAACTTGTTAAACTTACGCCATGGTGCTGCCATCTTCCCGTTCATTATAGAACCAACACCAATGTCCCAAGTACACTTAGACTTGTTAACCATGCTATGCGCTCACCTTTTCATATTCAAAACAGCTCCTGTGATAGTGCAGGTAACTATAGAAAGATGGCGGTTTTGGAAATATCGTAATAAAAAGTTTTCAATACAATCGAAACTACGTTTAATCACAGAATAAGTCGAGCACTTATGTATGAATATATTTACAATGGAGTATTATTTAAATTATTGCACAAAAAATAAGTCGAACTAGTAAGGGTAAGCAAGTCGGTGGGTCATAGAGAGCAAAATAAATACATTTAGATAGCAATTTACTTAGTTTTTTAGTCTTGAACATCTTCATTCTTCGTATTATTTCTTTTAATTTCAACGTATTGTGATACATAGCTAGGCTTACGGAAACCTGTGATGGAGTCTTCAAGTCTTTTTTTCCTATCGTTCTCTGTGTCGCTTAACCAGTCGTTTATATTTCTTGAGTTTTGATTAATACTCCGATAGTGTCCATTTATCTGTGGTACGTACGTCTTCTCCGTGGTTGTGTCATCAAAATCTTCATCTTTGAACTCATCTGTCGTGTAATCTGCACTCCTGGTTGATCTCGATGACTCCATGGTAGTTGTTTCTACATCATTCTTGAGCTTGACAACAAGTGTTTGCGATTCTGCTTCTTCATTCTCAACATGTCCCGTGTGAGTATTAGAAGTTCTCCTATTTATTTCCGGTTGTACTTCGCTTTCGCCATTTATTCCGTACTCCCCAATCTGTATTAGTCTTTTGTATTGATCTGGTATTTTAGCGTCTTCATGACTGAATTTTATTACATCTGGAGGTGGTGTACTCCACGTGTTTAATTCCGTGCTTGACGTGCCGTGGTCGAAGAATGGTGTCATAGTAGGGACAGTAGGTAAGTTAGGAAGCGGGGGAGGAGCCGGTGTCAGTCTTGCTTCCACAGAAATAACGCCAGAACTTCCAAGGTGATAGTCTTCAACTTGCGTGGAGGACAACACAGGCAATTGTGTCGCATATTTCTGATAGTTCGATTGTGTCGTTGACGTACTGCTAGCAGATGTAACTTGCTCACTACTCTTCACTTCGATTGGAGGATAAACATTGACGTGAACAATCATTTTCGGTTCTTCGACAACTTTCTCTTTGGTAAATCTATGTTGATTTAAGTTTCTGTATGGTCTGTCTGTAAATAAAATTCTAGGTTTTTTATAAAGAGTCGTTGTACGTCGTATTGGAGTAGTGGATCTTCTCCGAAAATGAATTATGGGTCTTGCGGTGGTCAAATAAACGCTATTAATGTTTGTTTGTGCTGTCTCTAGAGACTTAACATGTTCCTTATCTGAATCTGACTTAACAGGGTATAAATTTAATAAAACGCTGAAGGATTTGGGTGCTTCAGGCGTGGTTGTGGATGGTTCAATGATTTTAATTTCCGTTGATTCTCTGGCTAATTTGTCGTTGCAAATAATTCCAATACAATTTTTTCTTCTGTGTCTAATTAGGCGAAACATGGGCATATTCTGAGACGTTGTTGACTTTGTTGAACTTAAAGTAGGAAATGGCGAAAATCTAAAAATTCCATCCGCTAAGAGATTTACGTCACCGGGACTAGCTGGCTTGAAACTGTATAATGGATCAGACTTATGGTTTGACTTATGTGTTTCTACTTTATTAGAGTTTTGAGATTGTAAATCTGTCGATGAAGGAGGATTTGGTGGTTGCCTCAAGTCCTTTGGTGTCGGCTCTATATAAACTCCAGAAAAAGCTATAGTGCTTGTGGGCAACGCATGCATATCACCGAATTTGGCATTTATAGTTCTTTCCAAGTATTTTATAACCTGTTGAATATTCTTAAGTCTTTGAGCATTGCGATAGCTATCCAGCCAGGTTTTGGAACCATAAGACTTACTAAATGGTGTCGGAGTTGGATGCCTGTACTCGAATATGAATGGCCTTGGACTCGTTCTTCTGATCGATGTATACCTGTTATCAGTAGTTGTTGGTTTTGTGTTAGAGAAATTAGCAATGACGTATTTCGCCTTGGGCAAGGACAGAGTTCCATCGCCTGCTGGGTCGATGTAACTGTTTTCCTGCATAGCATTGACGAGAAGCGGCATTCTTTCGAAGTAATCCTGATCAAATCCAAAAAAACTTCGATCTAGTCTGTCTGCAAATGGCATATCGTTCGTTTCATTTGTATTATTTGTATAATTTAACCGTCTGATAGTTTGTACTAAGTTCGATTCTACTGCAATCGCATATTCGTAGATTAGTAGAATTACCTGCAACAAACGAATTATTGTTATTCCTTGTGATTGTTCAAGTGATACTTCAGTAGGTTATTTATGATGTAAGTATAGCAAATAACTCATTATTTTTATTAAACAATTTTTAATTTAAACCCTTAATAAAATCACAATAGACACCAGTGAACATAATAAAATTGATTCTTAAAACTAATAATAGACTAGATTATTAAGCCAACTTCAGTTTTCCATGTGATCATCTAATCTCCAGCCATTTCGATTAATTTTTAAATATGTCGGCCTACTATTGGGTAGCATTGAAATCAAAATGGAATTCTTTTTTTGTCTTTGAGGGTTTGGTATTTCTAATTGCTTGTTCTTATTTTTTATCGGTCTGATTTGGTAGTTTTGCTTTTTAGGAGGAGAACCTGTGACACTGGCTATTGGCAATAAATGTTCGTAGTCTTCAATGGTTAAATCGTACTCTGTGACAGTTTTGTCTTCGTGCTGATATTGGAGTGTAGTTGTTTCTCCAACGTTCGCCGTTGTTAAGGCTTCATTGCCTGTAGTGGTTTGTTGGTTACCAATTTTTCTTAAATGACCATCAAACTTGAGTCTAGGAATTATTACTTCCGATTTTTTCTTTAATGAAAATAAATTATGAAAGTCTTCTGATTTAGGGATAGATGGACTTGGTTTTTGCGTTGTGATGTCATCAGGGTTTGATGGCAGTTTCTGTGTTGTGAAATCGTCAATCTGTTTGAGTTTTGACACCGGTCTTGGAGTTATTATCAAATCTTTGCGTGTATCAGAGTGCAATGCTTGTACCAGTGCTACTTGCTTTGTAATCATAGTTGTTGTTTCATCAGCCTCTTGTGGAAGCTGAGATTCTTGTAACATAGGTTTATATAATTCTGCATCAAGACTTATTATTTTTATTGGTTTATCTTTTGTATATGCAGGAACGGTAGTCTGAGTGCTCTTGTCAGAGAAGGGGTGCATTATTCTTTCGTGGCTCAACACTTTTAGTGAATTGTCGTTTATTTTACTTATTGGTAAGGATAGTAACGGTCTCTTATAATATGGGTATTCTGGTATATCTGTAACAAGAGGTAATGTTTTCATACGTTTATTGTCACTGTTTCGCATAGGCGTTGTTACGTGCTTTTTTGTAAAGGGAGGTGCTTCTAGACTTGGTGGCTTTATTGTAGTACTTTGTGTATTCAGAAAGTTCGATATAGTTCGTCGTCTCGCTTTATACATGTCGTCATGTTGCTGTACTTTATTTTTATTTTCTTTTTCTATAACAGATTTGATGTAAAAATTTATAAAATCTTTCACAGCACTTCCCAGTTGAACTTCATTATCACGCATTAATTGAAGTCTTATATTATCAGTGGTATGTGCCTCTGAGTTGTTATATAATTCCTCTTTGTTAATTTCAGGTGACTCTTTGACATTCCTATTCATTGCTACTGTTGTAAAATAATTGCTTTCCGTTGTGGCTGTTGTTGTCGATGCCGCTGTTGTTGTTGTTGTTGTCGCTGTAGTTTTTGTTGTTGTTGCCATGGTTGAAGGTATTAATATTGTGCCCTTAGTTACTGATTTTGCAGTTTTATTAATTTGTGATTGTATGAAATACGCTTTCTTTTCCATTATGGGCGCAATGGTTGAAGTTGATGGAGTCTTCTGGATTTCAAGTTTAGGTTTTACGTCAAGTATCTCTCTAGGAGTTGTGTTCTCTTCTTTGCAAGCTTTGTCAATATAACTTGGTAAAATTTCGTGTAAACTTACAAAGAGTTTGTTAATTAATGTGCTTAAATTCTTAGGGCATTTGCATTTTAAATTGTTGAAGCTAAGCTGTTCTCTGCTTGCGTTATCAACATTAATAGTTGTGTAATCGGGCTTAATAGTAGTAGTAGTAATTATTTCAACTGGCACTTTCACGGCCGATTTAATAGATCGAACGGTCATGTTATCTGGTATACTCATCGTGGTGAATTGGTCTACTGTTTTGTCAAACATGCTCAAGCTTTGAAGGGAATTGACTTTTTTATTATATTTGTTGTATAAATCGAAGGGTACCATTCGGTGTTTGAAAAATGTAGGAGTATTCTTGTACTCGAACGAGTTTGCTCTTCCTAGTTTTTTCATCCAGTTTTTTGAATCAGCGAAGACGTTTTTTCGAAAAACAACTTCTGTTGTAGACCTTTTGTCAGGATCAGGTTTGTTATCGTCGACGAATTTTTCTAAAAAATTGTGGTTATTTAAAGCTTTTACTATTATAGGCAGCATTTTGAGTGTATTTGGATCTATACCAAGTTTTCCCTTATTGAAGGATGATGTCTCATTAAATAGATGTACCCAGTTTGATTTTCTACTTGGTTTTTGGCGTGTAGTAGTTGTGGAATCTGTTGTTATGCTGTATTCATAAACTAACAACACCGTCTGAAAAGAGATAAATACATTTGGATTAGTCTTGTCTCGTATACATTTAGCTAAATTTGTATTTGGAATACAGTACTAGAAGTATTATATTTTGGTGGTATATCTATATTAATTAGAAAAGGTAGGTAAGTCACATATAACAAATATAATATTAAATGACACATGAAACACATCCTACAACCAATACTTACTATGCACTTGAAACATGAAGTTAATAACACATAAATAAATGTACACATAACAACAAATAAACATAATTAAATAAATATATTATCTAAAGATTATGACACAAAAGAGTTTCATCACATATTTACACATTCACCAAAACCTATATGACACGTCCCGTATACGAAGACAGAATCGTGAGACAAGAAGCGAGGTCTTACATCATAAGAAGAGAAAGGGGAAAAATCCAACAAAGTCAATATTGTAGTGTAACTATGTATATAATTAACGTTATCTAATTGATAAAGTTAATTTATACTTGAGTGGCAAAAGTAAAAAAACAAAGTCAATATAATAAATAAGTGTCAGGACACTCCTCTTTATTCCCCCTAATCATTCCGAATGCTACACCAACTCGTTTACTGTTCATGCGGCTAGGCTATGCCCGCTCGTTGCGCATACTGTTCGTAACAGTACCTCACTCGGTATTTAAAAAAAAAGAGTGATTGAGTATTATCTTTCCACTTGCAATCCATAATATTATATATTTATAGGCATTTATTTAGTATTTGTGTTAATTATTATATATATAGGTAATATTTACTATTATATAGATAGATACTTAAGTAAGCAAGTCAATTATAATATGTATTTGGGTGCACGTCATATCTGCCTCTCCATTCTAGCCCTCTCTCTTCGGTAGGTCTGCTGTAAGACATTTCTTTTTAGAAATAAGCTATAGCTTTTGTGATTGTTTTCTTTATGTTCATATTATTGTAACTTTCATTGTGCACAATAAATGGTTAAATAAATAAGTAGATTTATTATTTGCGGTTGGTAAACTGCATTTTTCTTATTACAGGGTATTTGGTGCATCGTATGTCACATATAAATGGCCGACTGAAGGGATTATCTGCTATCCTTTTAGACTTCTTAACTCTTTTAAACTTCTAAACTTCTTATTTTTATACCTAAATTTTATTAAAAGAGCCCCAAATTCTTATTTCAAATTCAAATAAAAAATTATTAGGCGTAGACTTCTAATTTTAATTTTATTTACATGTCTATTGTTTTAGGGTTATTTTAAATTTAAAAGTACTGGCATTCTGTGTCTGCGTCTCCTTCAAAAAGAGCAAGGGCGACTTCGCCGTCTCGGTATGCGGCATTTAAGTTTGAGTGCTCTTCCATTGCAGAAGTATACAGATAATGTGGAAGGGAGGGCCGGCGAAGAATTTGTTTTTCCATTACGTTTGCCTGTCATTAAAATAAATTATACAGCCCCCCTTGATTAAAGAAATGCTGTGGTGAGGGCGGTCCATTGGGCAAAGTCATGGCCAGTGACCTCAATGAGTAATGAGGTGGTATGGTTAGCTTTCTTGAGGGACGGATGGGGCCCCTAGATTAGCCGCTGTGTTCCACTCCGGCATCCCATCACACGATAAACCAACGGACTTTTTCGCTGATAGAATGCCATCTTTGACAGAACAGGGTTCAGGCCTCTACAACCAGCGGGCGGTCTGCCACACTGTTTCATCGAGTCTCCCAGGCCCTAATGCGAACTTGCCTCGCCTCACCAACCATATGAAACTTAAAAGCACATGCGGGTCCAGGTGCCGCCCACATCATGACGTTCAAAATGGAGTCCTCTCCAAGTTCCTACTTGCTCTCACGGGCTTCATCCGAAACACACCTAATAGTGCTTTGCGGTTTCATCACCGAGGGTGGTCGCCAGCCAGTCGGGGAAACCCACCACCAGCGTTTTACTGTCCATTTGGCGCCACCGTAGGATCACGGATCGGGGATCACGTGTAGCAAATGAACGAATACCAGACGCGAACAGTAGTAATCCCCAAAAAAAAAGCACTTGATATCTCTCGTTTACGAGTAGAACCCGCAAGCCATTAGGCCACCGACGTACCGTCGATGAATATTTAGAATTAGGACCATTTAATTGGTAAATTATTTTTATGAAAAAATAAAAATGAGAAATATGTATTTTCCAGATTTTTGTATCCATACTGTGAACACCTTTTTTGAATGCCTGAGTAGTAGCTATATTGTATCCCATGCTTATGATAAATGACGCGTCAACCGGCGCATGCGACGACGTCACGCTCCATGCGCTCGCGCTGACTAGAAGAAAGCAGTCCGTGCCATTTATCGCTATTTACGATAAATACATGTACACTTTATTGTCATCGTCGTCTGTTGCTATCGTCACTATGGACCATCTCACATCGTGAGCTGTGTATTATATACAAGAAGCAGAAATGCTTCGAAGAGTGCATCTGATCCGATGGTGATCTCGCGGTTGTGCTATCGCGCGCGATGATCCAGGATTTGTCAGCTCAGGTAATTACAGTGGAACGACTGCCATTTGACCTCCTAGACACTCCCGTGGACTCAGTGTTGAGAGGGGAACGTGACCAGAATGGATCAACGTTACACATTCAGCCGACTGAATGTGCAGGTTTCATCACGATAGAGCCCTCACAGTAAAAGCATCGGTTAGTATTCAACTAATGTACATTATACATAACTCAGAAAAGCGTCATTGGTACACGGCCGCAGTGGGATTCGAACCCGGTACCTCCCGCTTACGATTCGGATACCGTAACCACTCGGCCACCGACGTTCACTTAACTAACTCCCACCAAAAACATTTTTATGTAAAATTGGTTTCAAAGCCTCGCAGACTTCACTTTGAAAAAGTTATCAGATCTCATGAAAAGCCAAGCCCTTAACTCTACAAAGCAAACTACAAACTATACATTTTGGTCTGAAAGTATGGCTTGTTCGTTTCTTAGAATATTCTAGTACTCTGGTCGGTCAGTAAGCAGGGGTAACCTTGTCTGTAGGACCAAGCTAGCGTGTAGCTAGCATCAGCTCTGACCTATAGTTGATCATCGTCACCGTTGGAATCATATTATAGCCAGTTAGGTTACGACGGTCATGTCCGTAGATATATACGACAGGCAGACACTATCGAGTGCCACAAGCTACGATCCTTTAACAGATCAGGTAATTACAGTTTAGCGACTGCCATCTGACCTCCCTGACCCCGCTACCAGGGTACCCTGACCAGATTGGATCATGGTTACACATTCAGTCGCCTGAGTATGTAGGTTTCCTCACGATGTTTTCCCTGAGCGTAAACGCATCGGTTAGTATTAAACTAATGTACATAACTCAGAAAAGAGTCATTGGTACAAGGCTGCAGTGGGATTCGAATCCGGTACCTCTCGCTTACGAGTTGGATACGATAACCACCACAAAAACAACTAATATGCTCTAAGCTTTCAGTTTTAATAATAACCCTTGTAAACTAATGATAGAGAAGCAGACCGGCCATTAAACCAGCAAACAGGAAAATTATTTCCTAATTATTTAATTACATTCTATTAATAAAAAGCCACTTTAAAAGCAAAGAAAAATCGCAAGCGACAAAAATTAGCTAGCCAATTATTACTAACTAATTATTACTATCGAGCGCATTCCAGAAGATTTAAAAAAGGAAATTAATTACCAAGTGAAATTCTGTGTTGTTACAACAACCGGCGACCGCTTAGAGGTATTTACTGAGGTATTTTGTGAAAAAACTAGCTGCCAACACGTCTATTTACGAGACAATGACATTTGTGAACATGGCGGAATGCGTGTTGTGTGATGTAACTTGGCTGTAACATAATAACGGATCAAGCCGCGGATGCTCGCGTTAAACAGCGGATGTAATTTGGCATTGCGACTAAATACCGAGAAATGCAACAAAAATGCGCGGTTTCCTTCGTGAGATGGCGACGCGACCACTCTTGCTTTTTTATTTTTTTTTACAGCTTGGTGCGGTTACGTAAACGACTAAAGTTGAGGCTGACGGGTAAAAATGTAAGATGTGAAAATGGCTGGATCCTAATAATTATGTAGGAATAACTTTAAAACGAGGAAAGTACCCCTACCCTAGGAAGTTACCCTTTTCTGATTTATGTATATTAGTTGGATACTTACCTATGCTCTTACGGTGAGGGAAAACATCGTGATGAAACCTGCACATTCAGGCGACTGGATGTGTAACCATGATCCAATCTGGTCAGGTTCTCCTGGTAGCAGGGTCATGGAGGTCAGATGGCAGTCGCTCCACTGTAATTACCTGACCTGCTAAATCCTGGATCATGGTCAAGGCGGACCCGGGCCCTCGTCCTCGAAGGCACAACCGGGATATTAACGCTATTAAATAAGATGATTATTTTTTTTTATTAGATGAAAGGGCTTTTTGAGTAGTTTACAAATATTACCATGTACAAATACTTGTATTCACTACCTGGTCAAACATTTTTAGTGTCGCTTTGGTACGGCCCTAGATTAAAAAGGCCTAAGAGGATTATTTTGAAATCTGTTTATGATCATTTGGGATGTCCTCTAGGACACTCCAGATAGCGCAAGCAAATATAAACATTTCTATATATTTTCCGTGTTCAATAGAATAGAATAGAATAATTTTATTGTTGAACTGTGTAGGTACAATCAGGTATTACAAATGATATTTGTGAGTTTCAACAGTTTGCCCATTTCGGACATACAATATTTAAAGCAGCAATAATGAAATAGTAAAATTCACATCCATTTAAAACAATAAAAAATAACTAGGAAATAAATCAAAATATGCAATGTCAATAATAGCTAGATACGTAATAAATGAAAAATGTCAAATTCAAATTAAATTGTCAATTAAATAATAATATGAATGTCAGCTTATAATTTACAATATCAAACTCTTATTTCGTCCAAAATTCCCACAAATTATAAAAAGCCCTATCCAATAGCCATTCTTTTAATTTAGTTGAAACACAAAAGATGGATTTAAGAAGTTGTCAAGACATGTTTTCGGAGGTTTTGGACAACGCTGAATCCAAAGATCTCTATTAGCCTTTCTACAAATAACGCCTTGTGACCGAAATTGATGGTGGTCGCCAAAACATTAAATAAAAACGTACCACGTGTGGTTCCAATGAAAGGACTTTCCAACCCGCCTGCCAAGCGTGGAGATTATGGCAATAACCTTCCCTTTCATGGGAGAGGCGCTCTAAGTCCTGCAGTGGACTGTTACGGGCTGTGTGATGATCTATATTACTAGTCAAAAATTTCTTAAAACAAAAATTAAAAATCAGCATTTAGAGTAGAACTAGATTAAAAACGTTTAAATGGATTTTTGTGAAATCTTTTTATATTCACTTGGAATTTCCTCTAAAGCCTGTAGCTTGTTAACGGTTGGGAATTTGAAAACGCGTTTAAAGTAAACATTGTGCTCAGAGAACTTGGTAGGCTTTCATTAACACAAGGCCATTTTCTCCCTAGGTGATCAAAAATATGGGTGATTCTACTTATGAGTTTTCCCGATTCCCACTTGACCTCTAGACACAATAAGTTCTTCCATGACCTCATTATTAGGTACCCAATTTATTAACAGGGGAACCTGACCAGATTGGATCATTCAGTCAACTGAATGTACAGGTTTCATGATGATTTCCCTCACCGTAAGATCATCGGTTAGTGTACATAACTCAGGAATGACTCATTCCTTGGTACATGGTGGCACTGGAATTCGAACCCTATACCTCTCGCTTACGAGTCGGACCGAGTCGGTTATTAACCGAAACAAAAGCAATTTATTTCTTAGGGGTTTCAGTCTATTCTTTATATCTCTAACCTAACCTACCCTGGTCCCTTACAACAGACAATGAAAATCACAATATTACTTTATTATTGCAATATGACACATCTCTAATCTAGTCATTAGTAGAACTGCCTAGATACACATCCGACGGCCAATTGTATAGTCACATCTTTATGTAAACAAGCATCACAAATGGTATGTATCAACATGGTATCAACATAAACATTAGGTACGTCTAAACGATGGCCCACATGATAGAAATATTATTAACCAAAACAATAGCAAGATAGCATCTGATAAAAATCTTAGTGACATTAAATGTACTTTTATTTAAAAAGAAATCTTCATAACATTTATCGACAAGCTTTAGAAAACAAAATACACACTCCCACCAACACGGTTAAGATTTAAGTAGGTAATTGTAGTACCTAAGTACACAAGTTAGACTGAATTGTTATTTACGAGTACCTTAATAATTTGAACACAAGATTTGACTTAAGAATAATAGCTAGGAGAATGTAGGATTTTGTTTTTTTATTTTCGATGCTCGGGTTCTAGGTTAATTTGAAATAGGCCTTGCTGGCCCATACCCTTAATCTTAAAACCGTTTTCCAGATATACAATTTTCTTCAAATATGAGTACTTTTTTTAATGGGTTAAAAATGAGGGGTTGAAGGTATACCAACGTAGTCGAGTGGGGTATAATATGAAATAGAATAGGAAGCATAAAGTTTTTAAAACAATTTCTAGTTCTACAGTTTTGTAGTTATAAACAACAATAGATTGGTTAAATTAGTCTACAGTAACTACCTACTTATAATTACCCACAGCTTTTTCTCAAGAATTAGACTGTTCTTATCATATAGGGCAAGAAATGTGGCTTTTGTCAATTAGAAAATTTATAGTGCCCAGTAGCTCTAGCTCGAAAGAATTTCGAAACCGACTTAGCAGTACTCGAGACTCGACCCAATTCCAACAAAAAAGAGCAAATTTTAACCATTTATTTGCAATGTCTTGGACGACGATGACCACAGTCCATCAGATGGACAGTCTGTGCCTACGCAATGAAAAAAAGAAAAAAAAAATAGGATTTGTTTTATGTACTCACAACTACAACAGTAACAGTGATGGCGGTGGAGACCGCCGCGCAGGCGCATCCTTGCCTGATCTGCCTCTTCCTGGACAACCTAAGAAACTCTTCAGTCCTCTCATCTATATTCCTGTACAATCCGAATTGGTTGAACTTGGAACTGGTGGTGGTCCTTGATCCGTCACTGGACATGTTGTATTCACATCACTAGTAACTAGTAAAGAAGTGTTTGTTTGGATGCGGGGGCTAGCGGCGCGTGCGACGGGCTGTATGGTAGCGTTGTGTTTTCCTCCGAGATTGTTGAGGCGTAGTGTGGGGCGGGTTATGTCGATATCGATAGTATTTGATTGTAATAGTAAAGTCTCCTGAAATTGAGGCAATACGTGCTAAGTGTAAATGAAAATAGCTAAATTATCGGAACTTACCCCATGAGCAATGTTAGATGAAAGTATGTAACCCCATATTATTATGAAAATAAGTAATTAAATGATAAATTTATGAATTTCCCTACGACCCCTGGATTGTAGAACATGCTTATCTGTGGGTTATGGTGTAGTGTCACATTTTTGTATTTATGTTGTTTTGTATTTGTACGTTACAGAGTCGACTAGCACTAACCCTTTCCACTCGTGGGTGTCGCACCTACAAGGTGACTAATGTTTTCGTGCCAAAGATCTACAGTCTCCGTAGGCTGGAAAATACTAGCTCGGCCTGTCTGACTAAACAGGGTTGCATCGGTGATATTAAGTTATGAGCTATTTTTATCTACTACCTCGTCAATAAACAGTAAAAAATGAACACCAATTTCAATTTCAATTTATTTATTTAATCGTCAACATGGGTTACAAAGTTGGTTGCATATATTTTATAGATCTCCATGCTCCACCTTACGGTATACGATACAATCCACATAGGTTACTATTACTTAATACAAAACTAGAATAAAATGAAATTCATCCCTTTAAAATATCAAATATTCATTCACTGACCACTGCGTCATTTTCGATAACTATCGACATCACATCCCACCCCTACTGCGCGTACGCAGCCCACCGAAGCGTGGCGAGCCGCGGGCTTGCATTTGACAAGTGAAACCCGCTAGCACCGCGCCGGTACGTGCGAACACTCGCTTAATTGCATGCATCGCGGGATTGCATCTTCACACCTTGGTGTGAGAGATATTATATGCCGTGGCATATATATTAGCCCATAAATTAAATAGGCTTTCTTCGTAGGCTTGGAGCTAGGTGGCGTTGTATGTATCACCTTCCACAACACCCGTGGTGTTGACGCTATGTTCTATTGTGCTCCAAATATATATTTTTTAATTGTCTAGAGATGCAGAATGCAGTGCGATTAGCCGATGAGAACTGTAAGAACGCATGGTAAAGCAAATTTACTTAGACAAGTAATGTTTGTGAACAAGAGTGTCGATTGGTGTCTAGATGGAGTTTCATCAGGAAATTCATTGTCTTTATAAGTCTCAAGAACGGTACGTTCTTGTTTTGGAAATACAGAGAAGCCTTCGTCCTTCCCAAGATTGTCATCTGTCCCCTTGCCAAAATTGATCCGTTTAGGCATGACAGACCTGATTACCTTCGCATCTGTAATATTGGGTTGGATTCCGTAGTTGCGCATGTGTATTGAATTATTCAACACCGAATTATTACTCGGAATCGGTTCGTAATTACTGTGTAATTATTATGAAAACATTGTAGCGCACTGTACTTTTTAACCAAGTCACAACTTACACTTACACTTATTCTTCAACCACGGCACTTGCATAATTTCCTAGCTAGCCAACAAAAAATCGCTTTCAAATCTATGCTATGTTCCGCGAATGACATAATAATGATACATTTTAAATCGAGAAAATGTGATGAGTAATGATATTTAATCAATGCTCGGTAGGCGGTTGATCTGTTTCAGTCCAGTGGGTGCGATGGACATATAACGTATTTATGAATGCCTTCACCTAATGATAGATTGTCAAGTTCTCAGTAGAGTGCGCGTAAGTTAAATCTGCACTTAGGTGAGGCGTCCCTGTCGTTGTTTGTTGATAGGAGTTGTCCTTGTTGGCTGTCTGTCGAATTTAATACCATTTTCAGCCACGAGAGTTATTTTGCGCGCACTTTAGTCATAACTTTGACACAAAATACGAAAGATGGCCCATTGAGGCATCTGTGTAGGTATCATCATAGCTTATAGGTACACAGAGAGATTATTCTCATTATTAAAAGAAAAACTTTAAAAAAATCTTAAAATGAAATTTCAACAAGATGAACTTTCAATTTTTAACCTGAGATTTTCAATCTTCTTTAAAAAATCGGATTTCTTTAAACCCTGCTGTAATGTACCTAACCAAGTAAACTTTAGTTTGTAATTTTAGAGTAAGTAGGTATCATTTTGCAGGGCTCACCACCATTCCTACCCTTTCAACGAATGTGTGGCATGCAGTGCCAAAGAGACGTTGTCCAAGAGTCCAAGAGAGTGGCCAGGACATATGGCCGGCAACATTTCTTTGGTTTTGAATGATGAATGAATCTTTCCATATGTGCCTGAATGTCCTACAATACCTAAATATATTTTAGTATGTATATGTGTATGTGTATATTTTTATATATTTATACTATTGTGTGTATTTAGTATTTTATTTATAATTTATGTAGTTTATAATTTTTTTTTTATTACAATTGCGCACGTCTCATCCCCTATACTCTACCATGTCTCTCTTCTATAGGCCTGCTGGAAGAGATTTCTTTTTAGAAATAAGTAGTGCCTGTTGTGTCGTCTTTCATTTTTGTTATTTCTGTTTACTGTATATTGTGTGCAATAAATTGTTAAATAAATAAATAAATGAATGATTTTTTTGTTATTTAATCAAACACGTCAGGTATTTGACAATCATCTTCTGGTGATAAGTACCAGCCTATTCACTGTAACCTTGAAGGTTTTATCACAGTTTTTTTAGTTTTAGTTTCATTACAGAGGTTGGACTAAAACAGCTTCTTACCGTTTACATATTTACCTATCTTTTGCAATAAAAATTACTACTTAGTATCTGTCTTTCAATTATTTCACCTTCAATATGAAATTACATGGACAGACACCTGTTTTTGCCGCAATAAATTCGTCACAACAGGCATAGAATATTCATTAGAATCAGTGCGCCGGCGTCGGTCCGTACCGCGTTGTTAAGAATCGCGTGACAGCTACGGGGGTCTTCCTGCACAGAAGAAAGCGAATAATGGACTAGTAGGTATTATTATTATCAAAATTTTTGCTGTAGATATATATTAGGTAGGTCTTTGTCACTCCGATGAATCCACCTCCGATGGATCCTGGCAGTGGATCTAGTGAATTGTGGGGTAGGTACCACCCTCTTGAGTCAATAGCACATGATGCACTGAGTTTCTAACAGTAACAACGCAAATTTGCTCCAAACGTACTGTAAAATTCCAGTTTCTAGTTTCCATCTTCTAAGTAGAACCACCAAAAACTTAATTAATTAAGTATGTACTTACCTGAATGGTGAGCGACTATCTGATGAAAGCGCCACCTTGAGTAGTCAGCAGGCGTAAATCTCACCACACATTAAGCACATTACCATTGCATGCGCTCTAGCGTGGTGGGTACTTTATTGTTGAGTAGTGGTTAGAGTAAGCATCATAATTTACAGTCATCGCGGACTCACGACAAAGATTAATTGGAATAGATAAGACTTGTATCTTTCTTATGAGAAGTTTCGTAAAATTCGAGAGTTTTTATTGGCACTCCGATGGCACCAATCTCAGGGGATGCGTCAGTTGACGCCTTAAGATATTCTGATTCATTTAGGCGGCACAGAATAGGTGTCATAAAGTTAAACTAAATAAAGAAATATTATTTATTTAGAGTTATGTTAAGAGTGATAACATGGAGTTCTTCAAGAAAGGGGTTAATAGGTTTTTACGGTGTCGGCAACATATTGGTATGGGTGATGCTCCTGGTATTGCAAACGTCCATAGGCTGCGGTGACTGCTTTTCATCAGGTAGGCCGTAAGCTTGTTTGCTACCTTAGTGGTAAAAAAAACATAATATCCGTTTTTACTAAACATAGGAATCGCCTAAATCCGTTGCCCAAATATTTAGGAATTGCCGCAACAGATACGAATTGGGCGGTGCTTAGTCCCTAGGCATTGCCTTAAATGACAGTTGCGTTAAATTTCCCCCAGCAAACTTATCTAACCCAGTGGTCAAAACTGGATCTAACTGTCACCAATTTGAAACGTCACTTTGTTGTCACTAACAGCGACGTCGTCACCGGTTCAGATAAGTTAGTACCAATTTACCAACATTACAACGCAAATCCTTAGACAAATCTTGCCAAGAAGTAGAGGTTTGGTGAAAAAGACTAAATGGCTAAGGCCATTCCTAATGCTTAATTCGAGTTTAGTGAAAACGGGTGTTATTGAGTTTGGTTATGTTGGTTGGTGTTGGTGCAATGCTTTTTCTTGTCAGAAATATTGCAACAAAGCGTTGCCTAAGATTAGTACAAAAGGCATTAGGATTTAAGATAAATTTTTGGTTTAGGTTCAAGGTAGACGCTTTGGCTACTCGGCTATTTTCGGCATGAATAATACTGCAATATTTTTATTAATTTTTATTTTATTTAAAAATAGGTACATTTTTACAATCTTAAAACGTAAAATTAGTTAAAGGCAGTGTTGATTTCACGTAATATTCATTTGAGTATTATCAAAAAATACATAAATATGCCACCTATACAATATCACTAGAATCGTGGTAACTTTCGTTTGATACAAGTACATACACATAAAAATATATATTAAAATTATTAAGTAAATCTAAAAAAGATCGTTAAAAAACAAACTTAATATAACAAACAAAACATTTGCGACTCAAGTACTTTTTGCAATGAAGTACATTTTGGTATCACAATTATGGCAACTCATTGAAGAATTGTACTTTCAATTAGGCTAAAAGACGAAAGGGACCAGTGGTCGGTCGTAGAAGTAGCCTTGGTCGGGTACGAAGGGGGGTCGAGTGGTCAAAGGCCTGTAAGTAGTTGTAGGAGGTCGGTAGACGGGGATTCTCGTGGTTATAACAACGGGGGGTAAATATGTGGGGGGCTGTGTCGGTGGGGGCGTGCGCCTCGTCGTAGGCACGGGGCGCGGTGTAGTGGGATAGGTGAACGGCACTCCGGGTGTTGGGTACGAGTATCCTGTCGTTCGGAATGGCGGGATCACGGTGGAGTATGTCGGAGGTCTGGTGGTGCGGGGGGGTGGCGGCCTGGTGGTCGGTGGCGGGGGTGGTGGGGGCGGCCTAGTTGTCGGTGGGGGAGGGGGTAAGTAAGTTGGGGGCCTCGTGGGTGGAGGAGGCGGTGGTGGAGGCCTTGTGGTTCGTGGCGGAGGAGGACGCGTCGGCGGTGGGGGTGGTAAGTAGGTGGCTGGGGTACGGAAAGTTGGGGGCCTAGTTGGAGGTGGTGGTGGGGGTGGGGGCGGTGGTCGTCTAGTCGGTGGTGGAGTTGGAGGTGGAGGAGGTAAGTACGTGGGGGGCCTAGTTGGTGGTGGCGGTGGCGGGGGTGGTCTCCTAGTCGGTGGTGGGGTCGGCGGCGGAGGCGGCAAGTATGTAGCTGGGGTTCGGAATGTCGGGGGCCTAGTTGGAGGTGGTGGCGGCGGTGGTGGTGGCCTCGTTACAGGCGGGGGCGGTCTCCTAGTTGGTGGTGGGGTCGGCGGCGGAGGCGGCAAGTATGTAGCTGGGGTTCGGAATGTCGGGGGCCTAGTTGGAGGTGGTGGCGGCGGTGGTGGTGGCCTCGTTACAGGCGGGGGCGGTCTCCTAGTTGGTGGTGGGGTCGGCGGCGGAGGCGGCAAGTATGTAGCTGGGGTTCGGAATGTCGGGGGCCTAGTTGGAGGTGGTGGCGGCGGTGGTGGTCTCCTAGTTGGTGGTGGAGTCGGCGGCGGAGGCGGCAAGTATGTAGCTGGGGTTCGGAATGTCGGGGGCCTAGTTGGAGGTGGTGGCGGCGGTGGTGGTGGCCTCGTTACAGGCGGAGGTGGTCGCGTCGGTGGCGGGGGTGGTAAATAGGTGGCAGGAGTCCTATAAGTTGGGGGTCTAGTTGGCGGAGGTGGGGGCGGCGGTGGTCTTCTAGTTGGTGGTGGAGTCGGTGGGGGCGGCGGTAAATAGGTGGCTGGGGTTCGGAATGTCGGGGGCCTAGTTGGAGGTGGTGGTGGTGGGGGCGGTGGTCGTCTAGTCGGTGGCGGAGTTGGAGGTGGAGGCGGTAAATACGTGGGGGGTCTAGTTGGTGGTGGTGGTGGAGGTGGTCGCCTTGTCGGTGGTGGAGTTGGTGGCGGAGGAGGCAAGTAAGTGGCTGGGGTTCTTGGCGGAGGTGGCGGTGGTGGCCTATTGGTCCGTGGTGGCGGAGGGCGTGTCGGTGGTGGAGGAGGTAGGTACGTGGGGGGCCTAGTTGGTGGCGGAGGTGGTGGTGGTGGTCTTCTAGTCGGTGGCGGAGTCGGTGGTGGTGGAGGTAAATAAGTGGCTGGAGTTCTATATGTAGGAGGCCTTGTTGGAGGCGGAGGATAAGTGAAGGTTATTTTAGGGGTCGGGTAATTATATCCTGTTGTTCTGAATACGTCGTAAATGGTTGAGGTTGGTGGAGGAGGTGGTCGAGTTGGGGGTGGTGGTGGAGGCGGGGGGCGCCTAGTTGGTGGGGGAGGGGGTGGTGGTCTACGGGTAGTTGGTGGCGGAGGTGGAGGTGGCCGTGTAGGCGGGGGTAGTGTGAGCGGAACTCTTGGTGTGGGGTAATTGTACCCTGTGGTTCTGAATACGTCGTAAATGGTTGAGGTTGGTGGGGGAGGCGGCCGAGTTGGCGGTGGAGGTGGAGGTGGTGGTCTACGTGTAGTTGGCGGCGGAGGTGGGGGTGGGGGCGGGCGTCTTGTCGTTGGTGGGGGTGGTCGGCGAGTCGTTGGCGGGGGAAGCGTGAAAGTGACTCTAGGGGTCTGGTAGTTATAGCCTGTAGTTCTGTACACATCATAAATGGTTGAGGTTGGTGGGGGAGGTGGTCGCGTTGGCGGTGGAGGTGGGGGTGGTGGTCTACGTGTGGTTGGCGGCGGTGGTGGGGGTGGTGGCCGTCGTGTAGTAGGTGGAGGGGGTGGGGGTGGCGGTCTACGCGTCGTAGGCGGGGGCAGCGTGAAGGGAACATACGGTGTGGGGTAGTTGTACCCTGTAGTTCTGAATACGTCATAAATGGTTGACGTTGGCGGAGGAGGGGGTCGAGTTGGAGGTGGAGGCGGGGGTGGTGGTCTACGCGTCGTTGGTGGCGGCGGTGGAGGAGGTGGGGGAGGGGGCCGTCTGGTTGTCGGTGGAGGAGGAGGTGGTCGTCGTGTAGTTGGTGGGGGTAAAGTGAAAGTAACTTTAGGCGTGGGGTAGTTGTATCCCGTTGTCCTGTACACGTTTAAGATGGTCGAGCTTGGTGGCGGTGGTGGTTGGGATGGTGGGGGGCGTGGGCGAGGTGTTGTTTGTGGGGGGAAGGGTACTCGGGGGGTGGTGTACTCGTACCCGATGGTGGGAGGGCGTGGGGGCGGCGGTGGCGGGGGTGGTGGTCGCGTCGGTGGCGGGGGTGGTGGTAGCGTCGGTGGGGGCGGGGGTGGTGGCGGCGGCCTTGTTGGGGGCGGGAACGGTACACGTGGCGTTTCATACACGTAACCGTTCTCTCTTGGCGGCAGTGTGGGTGGCTGCGGCGGTGGGTAGTAGTAGCCCTGGGGATTACAGTTAGATATTAGTGAATTTGTCATTGTAGGTCGGTTTTTAAATCATTCCGAGAGACACTTTCAGCATCACCAACAGCTCCAGTATACTGGACTTCAGCCTCCTCCACATTAGTGTGGAGAATTGTCATAATCTCCAATCTTGGTAAACGGGTTGGAGATAAAGAAAATGCTGCTGCCTATTTTCTACTTTATGCAAGGTACAACACCAACCCTAAAAGGGGGTTGGTGCTGCTCTCTACTTGGCTGACTATAGCCGGTAAGACCGTACTTTTATTGGAATATTAAGTTATTGTTGAAGAACATAGAGCAATATGCAAGTGAAAGCCTTATCACGGATACTAATAAACATTTAACACTATTATGTAGCCGCTAAAGCCGATTTTTACCTGTGTCACCGACGGCTGGGGCCTGGGCGGCGGCAGCGGGGGCAGGGTGGGAGGTGGTGGCGGCGGCTGGAAATGGCAGATTAGTTTCTTTGAGTGTGATAAAATAGAATCCCAAATGATAAAATGGTTTGAGTTCTCTGATCGCTGGCACAACTTTATGGGGCAACGTGTTTCAGTTAAATATGCTTGATGTGCGATCCAGAACTCTGACCAAAATCCATGTCTTGTTAACTTTAAAGTATAGATTCTCCGCATTGTTATCTACAGCTTGAATAATCCACTGCAATCCTTATCACAGTCTTAGGCACTGTCCTAATTGGCAGCGGTCGCGCGACCATGGTCGTATGACGGGCGTCAGCCGACCAAAAGGAGATCTCCAAACCACCCGTCGCACGACCAGGATCGTACGACCGTTGCCAAATAGGACAGGGTTTGGGTTATTGGCAATGTTGATTTGCGAGGGCCATTTTTTTTGTCTGAGTAGGCTGGTCTGCTTCTGGCTTACGATAGGATACTCCTAGAACTCCTTGGGTTGGGGATTTGGAGAACCAAGGATTTAGCTATGGCGAGTCAATTAACTTTTTGCTACCAGAGCAACGTGTTAAAGCGCTGATCAATGAATTGGCGATGTGCCTAATGCCTTTAAGGAGCGGTGACCACTTTGCAGGAGGCCTGCTTGCTTGCCTACCGTATGATAATAATTAAGATAATAATTACCAGCGTCACCGGCCTAGGCGGCAGTGTAGGCGGCGGCGGTGGCGGGAACGGAATCTTGGGCTTCGGGTAGAAGTACCCATCCTCATTCAGAGGGGCGTTGATGGCGTCTCCCAACACTGCGTAGTTCTGGAGCGGGCTCGCCTGGATGGCGGGCTCGGCGGACGCGTACGCCGCCAGCGCCAACACCACCAGGTGCAGTGACATCCTCTGGAAAATGCAGGTGATGGGTTAGAAAGTCATTCGGATACAACGTAAGAGGGTTTAAATAGTGAAGCGGTAGTGGTGTATGACAGAGTGCTTGCTGAGAGGGAACTGAACAAGACCTGGATGGGTGGCCGTTTCGTATTTTGAGGCTAGTCGGAACTTTAGCATAGCAATGAGCTTGCCACTCGTTTGGTGTACCGTTGGTGAAGCGAGGTTGACTAAGTTCTTAAAAGTTATAAAACGTTATAAAAGATAAAAGATAAAAAATAATCATCATGGCATTAATGTCCCGGTTGTGCTCTCGAGAACGAGGGCCCGGGGTCCGCCTTGACCATGATCCAGGATTTGGCAGATCAGGTAATTACAGTGGAGCGACTGCCATCTGACCTCCATGATCCTGCTACCAGGGGAACCTGACCAGATTGGATCACGGTTACACATCCAGTCGCCTGAATGTGCAGGTTTCATCACGATGTTTTCCCTCACCGTAAGAGCATCGGTTAGTATTCAACTAATGTACATAACTCAGAAAACAGTCATTGGTACATGGCCGGAGCGAGATTCGAACCCGGGACCTCTGGCTTACGAGTCGGATCTGTAACCGCTCTGCCACCGACGCTCCAAAACGTTATAAAAGATATATTTAGTAAAGATGGTACTATAATGAAAAGTTCATGTACCTAAGTAATATTGCAATATACCACTATGGTAACAGTTTAAGTTAAATTTGGATATAAAAATTGTATCTATACACCTTGAGAAATAAATGAATCTATCTGTCTATCTATCTATTGTCTTTTCTATAATAGGTACTCAATAGATTATAATAAGTTTTTCTGGATACAGTTCATGGCTACAGTGTCCATGGGGAGGATTTTGTATATACCTAGATAATTTGGTAGGTTGTCGATGAATCCTATAAATAGCATTTTATTTGGATAGATTAATATTGACCAGTGTTTCGAACGCTTCACGTATGAAGGTCAGTCACTTGGCAATGTTAGTAATGGCATGTTTGAGCAAAATGTCCCAGTCAAGAGGTCATAGCTTCTGGTAGCATCGTTTGTGTGCAATTTGAGCTAGTGCTGAACTGATTAGAACTGAATGAACGAATATGGATAATTCATTCGAGCGATCATTGGAAGGGATACGAAATATTCTATTGTAAAAGAGAAGAGCGAATTCGAATATTCGAATCATTTAAGTGAAAAAAAAAGATGGATAGAATACTAAATAACAGAAGCCGGACTGTACTAAGACATTCCACTAAATATTTAGTGGAACTAGTGTATGAAAGTGTTTTAATCTATAATATAATGGAGTTCCACCATGAATGCACAACACGAAGTGTCGACTATGAACTAAGACCGGCTGTGGAATTCTCTCCCGCACGAAGTGCGGGATAGTCAATCAATTCATATTTTTAAAAAACGTGTGAAAGAATACTATCTTTCCCAGTGTGCCTAGATGTAATTCAGTATTCTCAATGTCTTTATGTTATATTGTATTAGTTATTATGGTATATGTTTATTTTATTTATATGTATAGTATATTAATATAGTAAGTATATAATTTTATGGATGTATTTAGTTATAGTATAATTATAGTCATTGTGCACGTCTTATCTGCGTTTAATTATCACATATCTCTTTTGTAGGCCTACTGGAAGAGATTTCTTTTAGAGATAAGTAGTGCCTGTTGTGTCGTAACTAATCTGTACTTTTTGTATTTGTTATCTTGTGTACAATAAACTGTTAAATAAATAAATAAATAAGACATTCGAGAATTTGATACTGGAATTTCACAAGGAAATAGGATGTAAAGGGGTAAAAAACTACTGGTACGATCGAAGTCGTCGAAAGTCGTAAGAGTAGCTAGTACCTACAAAAAAGCATTTCCCCGTTTAATTCGAATAAATTATGAAAGAAGAGCGTCGGTGGCCTTATTGTTAAGGGGTCCGACTCATAAGCGAGAGGTGCCGAGTTCAATACCCAATGCTGCCAAGTACCAATTACTTTTTCTGAATTATGTGCATTAGTTGAACACTAACCGATGCTCTAATGGCGAGGGAAAACATCGTGATGAGACTGCCAAATCCTAGATCATCGTCAAGGAAGATCCCGAGCCCTTAGGCGTGACAGCAGAACCGGGATATTGACGCCAAGATGATTTAATTCGTGAATAAAGAAATAATTCGTGAATTTAATTATTCGAATGAATATGTTCGAACAAGCTCCCATCACTAGCCGAGATACATACGTGCTAGAGAAGCTTAGATTGTACAGTTACATTATGAAACTTTATAGGTATAATTTACCAACGTATTCGTTGCGAAAATCTAATTCAGTACTAATCGATGTTTAATGTACATTGAGTTTGTTGATGAATATAGTGAATATAAAGTAATCGCAGTCTGTGTGTCATAATCAATCGAATACTGTTTTTTTAGTACCCATAGGTCATTGAGTGATAAACAAGCTTATCTGATGGATTCATTTACTTAATTAAGTTTTGGAACAAAAATTAACCGTTAAGTTAAATTAAAAGTTGTCACCGTGCGGAGTATATAAAAAATGGTTTTGGAAAGCAGACGCTAAACTAATTTCCTAGTTAGAGAGAGTAATTGACCGCGGTTAAAGCGTACAATGGAAATAAAAGCATTGGTCATCTAAATCTATGATTTTCGTACGTTACTTTACTTTAATTGCCGTTATGGGAATTTGCTTGTCATAGAATTTGCCCAATAAGAATTTGCTATTTAGACAAATTGGCCTTGTAGACAATGAATTTATTACAATTATATGAAAACTTCTCTACGCGGACGAATCCACGTTAAATGTTTCCTTTGAACTTAGGCATTCTAAAATAAAAATAAAACAGAAACCACTTATATCAAGGTCAAGGTCAAACGAACGACTTAACAGAACCATGCTAATGAAATTGTATCATACTTATTCAAGAACATGGGTATTCAATCAATATAACTAAAAGGTCAACGCATAAATATTCTATGACCCAAAAAACATAAATAGATTTGTCACGAACACAACTGAAGACTAATATTTGGTTAGGTCAGATGTTGACCATGTTAAACACAATTTTCGACACCTCTGTTTCGCAGATATAAAGACAAATGTTAAATTATCATGTTAGCTTGGCCACCATACATTAGTATTTTTACTATAAAGGTCAATAAAAAAATCTGATAGGTGACGTGTGGTGTTGGGTTGAACTGATGAAAAATGCTTGGATAATTCACATAGCGCCATCTAGCCTCAAGCAAAGCTTGTGTTATGTGTGCTAGATAACTGATAAACTACTTTTATACTTGTAAATACGTACATAATATACATATAACACC
This sequence comes from Blastobasis adustella, assembly GCA_907269095.1. Classification (NCBI taxonomy): domain Eukaryota; kingdom Metazoa; phylum Arthropoda; class Insecta; order Lepidoptera; family Blastobasidae; genus Blastobasis; species Blastobasis adustella. The sequence goes on along the minus strand of OU026118.1, from coordinate 20,132,745 downwards.
AGACCCGTAACAGAAATAAAAATTTATAAATTTTTGCTCGGCCGAGAATCGAACCAGGGACCTCTTCGTGGCAGACCGGCATGTCCTTATCCATCACCCTAACTATTTCTGCCACCAAGCAACATGCTTATCTTGTTAAGTTCCGATTTTATGGATAAGGTAGTCAGTCAGCATATTCACACACCGGCACGAGACGTACTAGCTTAGTCCTCACCGAGACCTTGCAGGTTGTTCTGCGTCTTTTGCATAAATCGTAGATGTTATAAGCGACTACTACCACTTAAAAGTAATAAAATAAATAGTAATAGTTGCTCAGAATTACAGTCGCACACAGCAACAATCTAGTAAATTCCTTATGCCCATTATCATAGCAATTTAAACTTCGCTACACTTTGCACGCAAATATATCACAGGCGTTTTGCTCAATAATTTTTCTTGGCGTTTGAACTTTTGCAATATTAAAAGATGAAGAACGTCGTCGATGGCATTTAGGCATACATTTTTTATCGATGTATTCGATCCTTATTCGTCACTGGCCTTGTTTTAGCATTGACAGTTTTGTGGTGAATATATTAGGTAGGTATACTCGGAATTTATACGAAATATTAAAAGAAGAAGCTCAAGGCACACCGGTCTGTGAGGAATGCCCGTTCGAATATCTCGTTATTCGATACACGTAACGAGCCGAGGGATAGTAATAAAATCGAATTCGGTATTCAAGTCTTATTAATTTTATTATATTTGAGAATCAATCATTCTAGTTTTTGAACTCTTCTAAAAGTTTCTAATTATAGTTTAAATACCATGCGTGATGGGTGGTGGATTATTAAAAACAAGATTTAAATATTATATTCATTAGCTACTACCTATTTAAATTATTTGCCTACTTATTGTTAATCAATAAGTTTTTATAATAAATATGAATTATATTTTGCCCGTAGTTTTGCTCTGACAATTAATAATGCGAAAGTAAACCAAAGATTTGGATAAAATTTGGCAAGAAGGTAAATGGCAACTCGGGGAAGAACATAGGCTACTTTTATCTCCAAAAATAAATCTGAATAAAAGTGATCATGTTGACATTGTGAAACGTACTTAGTGCTATTTTTGGCGTCCGAAATGTTGCTTTGACATTGACGAATCTTCTTTTTTCCACACAATGGACACAATTTATAAGTCTTTGCGGCCAAGTGTTGGCTGTTGATTAATTGCCATTCGTGTCCTTTAGCCAGGATCGGGGTTAATGTTTATTTATGTTCGGACATGTGCGATTGCACACATTGAAACTACACCTTTAAACATTGTGCTTGTCCAGCAAGTCTACCAATTTGCTAACTATCGTTGTTTTGTAATTTTTTTTTGTTTTATGTGATCCTAATCAACTAACATTGTTGTTCTAAAATACCGTTGCAAAATGGAGACGTATTGTGAAAGTGACAATTTATAAAAGACTAACTAAATACCGTCACGTGGCCCTATAGCTTGTCCTGGCCGAGGCCCTGTTCAATCAGTCGTCGGGTCCCAAGCGGAAGAATTTGGTCAACCTCGCTTTGCCAACGGTAATAAATTATTAGAAGGCATGAGGATATTTGAAAAATATACAAGGAGTAAATATGCCCCATGGCACAGACTCAGAGCCAGTCAAATATAAAAAAAATTTTAGAGACTATGTTATAGACAGCCACTGAATTTCCGTAACTTTAAAACGTTGTTTGAAACATAATGGTATTTTACTTTGATTATACTAAAATTAAATAAATTATAGATGAATACATTTCAAGACCCTCCATGTATGTATGTCTTCACAATAATGACTTAATCATTACAATCAATAAATGATAAATTATTTGTCTGGCGGTTCAGTAATTTTCAATTACATAAATGTCAATGTCGAAATTGTGCAACTTCCTGTGTCGTCCATTCATCTTGAAAATCCTCATGTCAAGTACAGATTATGCAAAATAAACTATGAGCCGTTTTCTTGGCATTTTAACGGTTTCATTAACATACGTGATAAAATAAATACATGCCTACAAGCTTAATCGCTCAAGAGCAAGGACGTGATCTCTTCCTCATATTAATTATGTATATATAACCAATTAAATTTTATATTTTTGTGTCAAAATTACGTCTTACGATCTGGTACTGGTTTCTTATTTCATTTTTGTGGCAAACGGGACGGGGGCTTTATTTTTGAACTGGTCGAACAGTTTTCAATTTCGTTTTTCGGCAAGAAAAATTTGATGCATGACGACGATTTTCCTATTTTTGAACCGGCCGCTTTCGGTGATGCCAATTTTTCATACAGAATATTGTAATATAATGTAATAAAAAAATAGAACAAGGTGCTGCAGGGCCTACTGGGCGAGCCTAATATCATTTTCCCAAACTAATAATTTATCCATTGAAAAGTATGATTGAACTTTAGTTCCCTCTAGAGCGCTTTAACTTTGAAATTCTATATTTTATTTACGTTAGCACAACTACAGTTGCTAAGAGACAAAAACAAAACATGGAGGTTCAAATTGCACAATTATCCAGAACCGATGTCATAATTTGTCCGTGGATAATAAAATTTATCCATTTAGTAGGCGTGGGCGCACGTGGGTACAGAAGCGCCGGTTACTGTGCGCCTTGGACAGGGACGAACTCTATGGTATATGCATGGGATTTTTGCATGTAAAATATGGAACAAGTGAACCAGTGAAGAGTGAACCTTTTTTTTCTAAATACGTGCTATCACCGATATAAAGCGGGGAAAGAGGTAAATGTCGCTGAAAATTGGCTTTTCGTTTCATTTAATTACTTCTTAATCAAAATCAGTGCATAAATGGAGGCGTTACAGCATACTTTAAATGCTAGTCATCTCATCTCATTCAGTATTTCTTGCACTTATACACCTTACATTTTAATGGTGTTTACGGAAAACAAGTTTTACGTTTCTTTTTCATAAGTTTCTGAATCCAGCCCTGTACTAGTTTAACATGGTGAATTGCGCATTTCTGATTAATTAGGCAGTGATGAGAAGGTACGACACTTGCTCGTATATTCTTCGCGAATGTACCTTCTCGTACTTATCTTAATGGAGAGGAGTTTCTCGAATGCGCAATTGCATTTTAACTACACCTACAAATAAATAATAAGTTATTTATACGTAAAAATATTTCTGTCAGACGTCTAATCGTCGTCAACAATTCCTTTCTCTAAAAGTTGCTTGGAAGAGATTTTAGCTACAAGGTAGAGAGAGCTTTTGCTCACATGTGTTCCTTATTATTCTTAATAATTGGTATAATTGTGATTTTATAAGCTTCGTCCGTAAACTTCGATTATAAAGCTCCAGTCCCGTTCCCATAGAACCACATAGAATTACGGGATATATTATAGCCTATGTGCTATTATGGGCTATAAGCTAGATTTCTGATAAATTTTATTAAAATCCTTGTAGTAGTTTTTGCGTGAAGGAGTAACAAACATCGAAACATACATCCATCCAAACTTTCACAATTATAATATTAGTAGGCTGCTACCTGAGAAACCTGGCCAAATTGGATCATGGTTACATATTCAGTCTCCTGACTTTGCAGGTCATCACAATATTTTCCCTCACAGTAAGAGCATCGGTTAGCATTCAACTAATGTACATAACTCAGAAAAGAGTCATTGGTACATGGCCGCAGTAGGATTCGAACCCGGTACCTGTCGCTTACGAGTCGGATACCTAAACCTCTCGGCCACCGACGCTCCTACGACATGGAATATCTTCGATAATATTTATATTATATATATTTTCATACAAACACCTTGCAACAGTCCACGCAATGTCCCACAAAAACCCATGAAGTTATACGCAATAAAGAGTTTACATACATCCATACATACACACGGGGTCGCTAAACAAACACCACCATTCTTCTATTCCGGACCGTTTCCTAATCGACACGAGACGACCTCAAATAATGCTGTCTATACGGATTTCACTTTCAAAACCGAGAAATTCTTTACGGCGTACGTCGAACCAATTTCCACGCGGTGTTACCCCACTATTGTACCACCGGTACCACTATTGTACCACCCCATTGTCTCTACTTCCCCGTCTGCAAGTTACAAGTTACAAAGTTACCTAATATGACGTGTTCGAACGTCTGTCTATCCATACAATCCATACAGTTTTACCAACAGGGTCATGAGCGTTTGCTAGCCAATAAGTTTTAGGTAAATACATTTATCGAGGTATCTAAATACGGTGAACGATAAAGTTGTAAATATATTGGAGGTACGACGGGTTCTAGGTCGGTTGGTCCGTAAATATTACTATGTACTAGGTTAGACTAGGTTCTACTAGACGGCCTAAGATTTAAATTGTGTTGCACAGATATTTATGGTAAGCGATGCACATGGGCTAGTCCGGCTTCGTAGAGCGAGCGTCGTGTTTGTCATATGCCTGTGAGTAAGTCATCATCATCATGTTAATAAGCCCGAGGCCATGTGGTGTCCGGCAGAGCAGAATAGCACCAACAATAGTGTCCTAATGTTTTCGAGGCAAGGGTTCTATTGAGAACCCCATACACTCGTGGGTGTCCTAATGTTTTTAAGGCAAGGGTTCTGGAGTCTCTATAGACTGAAAAATGGGCAGCAGCGTTTTCTATTTTTATAGTTACAACACTGCGATCTCCAACCCGCCTGGCAAGCGTGGAGACTACGGCAATAATCTACCTACTTATGGGAGATGCCCTAAGTCCTGCAGTGGACTGTTATGGGCTGTGATGATGATGATTATCAGCCAAAAGACGGACATAGGCCTTCCCCAGAGATCTCCATAACAACCGGTCCTGTGCCTTCGTCGGTTTAATGAAAAGGGTTATGCTCAAAGTCTCATTGCGCGACCGGATCAGTAATAAGGAGATCCGTAAGCATACTAAGGTCACCGTCATAGCCCGAAGGATTGCAAGGCTCAAGTGGCAGTGAGCAGGGCACATAGCTCGCAAAATAGATTACCGATGGGGCAGTAAACGTCTCGAGTGGCAACGACGTACCGGAAGACGCTGTGTGGGTAGACCTCCCACAAGGTGACTAAATTAGAAGCCGAAATTACTGCCAAGTACTGTAACGTTATGAGATTCGTATGGTATCTAAAGGTGTAAATGAGTTAACTTGATGTTACTATTACACCCTTTGCAATACTACTACAGGGCACCTACCCCTGAAAAAATTACCGAACATCATCGGAGCTACAGACATCCCCCTGTACAGGGGAGGAAACGACTGCTCACGTGGTCCTCAAGTGTGAGGGACTAAAGGACTACAGAGCTAAAGCCTCAGTGGAAGGACCAGTGTCCCTTCGAGAAGTCAGTGAACTTACTAAGAGACTAATAGACTTCTGGAAGGAGCTGGGCTGGCTATAAAGCCGGCGCTCAATCACATATAAAGAACCGACTTTGAGTCCAAATACAGAAAATCTAGGTTTACAAGATAATCTCTTCTTTACATTCATTAATTGATTGACAGAAGAGTAATTTGATTGTTTTTGCTCATACTATACAACCTGCACGTACCTACATAAAAAGGTTTGTCTAATTACATTTGCGAAACTAGTATTTAGTATTTACACTAGCAGTTATAACCTTTTGTTGGTTTTGCAACTGCACGCGCCAAACACCAATGAGTATAAATAAATCAACAGACTGGGATCTTCTCCAAACAGTTGGTCGCAAATTAAACAATTGACGAGACAATAGTCGTTTTTGCAACAGCTCTCGATAGCTAATTGGAAGTGTGACGCGTGACGGAGTGCCCACTTGACACCAAAACTTGGATTGACGAACTGTCAGTGGGACGGTCGGGTCAGTTGATTCGTTGGGTGACTGTACCATGGTTTTGTAAAATTATGTATCACTGGTGGTACGATCGGGTATACACAAGGTAGCCGGGAGCCATTTAGGAGTCAGTTACGGTGTTTCTGTAGTCGTTTATGTTGTTCGAGTTGTTTTTGTTGGCTATTAGTCCAATTTAGTGCCTTTGTCATCCGCGAGCAGTACTAAATGGCCCGAGTTCAATATAGGTCTCTTCACCCAATGTCAAATGGACTGTCAAATTCATAAATTTATGATTATTTTGTTAATTCTCCTTATACGACAGGCAAAGGGATAAAAGTCCATGCAGCCTTGAATTATAAAGAACATTTGTATTGTAATTGGTATTTATCTGAATAAAAGTCAACGACATACTCAACTCAATTGAAATTTTGTTTACACAGTCGTGACGTCGTGTTCCTAGTTTGAAAATTTGTTCTTGGAATAAACAAACAGAACACAAACAGCAACAAAACGCAACTTCCTGTTTCTAGAGAGAAATTTCTAACAATGTGCAATATTTGTTTGAGGCATAGATGAGACACAGCTTCGCCTTTGCATATTTCCAAGAACTACATCTCGTAGTAGTAAGACGAAATTCGTTTTCTTTGCGGTTGAAACAATTGATTGTGAACCTCGAGCGGCCATGGTAGAGATCGCTTTTGGTGGTAATGTTAATAATAATAAACATTCATGTCGAACGCAGCGAAGATTTCAGTTATTTGTATTGTAGTTGTAGTATATTCTAATCTGTATAGTAATTCAGGTCGATCTTCATACCAGACGAACATAGAGCAAAAGCCTTTGCTTGTGTTCTTTGAGTGTCAACACTTACACTAGTGTTTACACTAAAGTTTATAAAAAATGAGAGAACAACCTGTGCAGAACAACGGTGGTGTGCTCTACCTCTGTTTAAAGAAAGAAAGAAAGAAAACATTTATTGCAGTAGACACCACGACACGATAATTAGGTACAACAACATAAAAACAACGAACTAAGCATATCAACATAAAATACAAATAATGATATTTGTTTACAGCAAGAAAATGAGAGTATAAGATCACATAATTACAGTAGGTAACAACTTGTTAGAACACAGTTGAATAAGATAGAGAATTGGGTCATAATATTATTATAAATAGAAAAAGTTTGTATGTTTGTGAGAAGGAGTGTCTCCTAAACTGCTGAACCATATTTGAAAATTCTTTCATTACAGTTGACAGCTGTCATCATTTTCTTAGGTCCACCATATTTTCTACTATACGCGGTGGCGCGTTATAGAAAATAAACTTTATGTCCTGGACATAAGGAAATTATGACATCTGTCAAAGTGGGCCTATTATTACTCGACAATTCATTCCCGAGTGACAGGCAGTTCATCCCGGAAAAATAATATGGTCTGTGTGGATAGTTGAATGGTTACAGATATCTGAACTGCGCGCTGGTGTAACCCGCGGGAGACTGCCAGTTAAAATATAATAAAGACAATGTTATTTTCTATAATATTATTATGCATTCCAATAAAATATATGAGTTTCTCGATAGAGGCTACACTACCTCGCTTCTCTGTGGTCGTCCTTGACATATGAGATCCTCTGGCCTTGCTCGAATATCGTCCGTAATGTCGATCATAAATTAAAACAAATCCGGGTAAGGAAAAGCCGGATTTCTCTGAAACACGTGGTCGATTATAATCGTGGCTAATGGTCAAAGATATCAAGAGATAAAAGCAAGTTTCTAGGTAATTTTAGACATGTTGGGATTACCAGATATTCAGGTTTGATCCTTGAGTTTTTAACCTATTTTACGATTTGTCTCAGTGGTCTGACTCTAACTTTGTCATTTTTATCGGTATAGTTTGCTAATATCAGATTACAGCATTAGACGTAGGCAGGAAGTTTCTTGCAAATGCAAATTTCGTGTATTTTTGTATTGTGTTATATACCAAATTTTATCATAACGCGTAAATTCATGATTATATTTGAAACCATTTCTTTAGCTTCATTTTATAGTCCTGTCTCCATGGCTATGTATTTTTGGGTGATCCTGTTGTAATATATTCTCTGTAATGTATTCTTATATATTTGTTGTAACTACTAATTTTGCAACAAAATAAACAAACCAAACAGATTTCAACAACAACGAAAAATAATCCCATTCAGGTAACAAACACAAAAAAAAAATTCCATTGCCTACATAAATAATGCTTTAGGCATTACTGTGCATGAAAAAAATAAATCTAAAAATATTATGCACAAACTTACCGTATACACAACTCGTCGTTTCATAACATGGAAATGGGCCGAGAAATAAGCAAATACTGTACAAAAGGTGGTAGTTAGTGACGGTTTGGAAATGTGAGATGCACTTGCTGTTCTGTCTAGTTGTCTGGTACATCCATTTGTCGAAAGCCAGACAGCCAGATATGACCTAAGGTTACGCTGGTCTAGATTGGGGCGCTATTTCGTTATTACGCGTGACTATCAGAATTATTTTTAGATATTTTCAACTCTCTAATTAAAAACTTTAAGAGTTTTAAAAGTCTGATATATTTTCATCTACTGACTACCAAACCTACGGTTACAACCAAGTAACAATTTGAGATTAATTCAGTTATGAAGTGAGTAGAAACAGTGAGTCTCATAACACCTAATTTGATGTCATTATTGGCAAGATTTAATAACGAAACAGGCTTTATCTTCAATCTACATCACTTAATATCGGAGTGAGCTTTGAAGCAATCCTATTGTTCATAAGAAGTGAAAATCATGTGAAATTCATGGAGAAAATAATGTAATTATTCCGAGGCTGTCCTTCCTAATCACCTAACTTTTTTTACACTCGTGGTAAGTTGTTAGAGAAAGGCACTAATGACTTGTTCCAGGGTGGCAATTTTCGTGCTGCGACATGTAGAATTCGGCTTTTTTCTCTAGCCATAAATCTATACTAAAAACCTGATTAGTCAGGTTAGGGTTTTAGAACTATCTTAGAGCATTGCCGAAGATTAAGAATTGAGAATAAGTTTTTGCCTTTTCAGAGATTTCATTTAAAATAGAGATTTGTGGCCAGAAATAATATCGATATTGAGATGTTACATCGCGAGAATAGGAAAGCCAGGAAGTCAACTTTTTAATTTCACATCTACCTATCTCTTCTGTCTCTATCAACTTTACCACCAGTGAAAGAGGTAGCTAATACGCATACGAATCGCACTCTGGCACAAAAATACGGCGGCTTATCTATTTTTGTATTGCTTCCCAAAGTCAAAATTAAAAACCATCAATAGCAAATATAAAAAAACAAACAACGGCAACATCCATTCTCCATTCGAAACTGGGACAGGTAAGAATTACTGTATTAAATATTAATAAAACAGAGATCGTCGCCGTATTGTGCAAGGTCAGGCAGAGACGGGACATCGGCGAAGCTAAGGCCAGTGCACATCGGGCTACATGCAGTCGCCGTCAAATGCAGTAAGCAAATACTTCCCACGTTGTGCGAATAATTGTGATTAGCGAGCGACTGTGAGCTTAGTGATAATCTTTTTTTCATCCTGTTTGTGTGCCGCATAGCATTAAATAATTTTTTTTAAGTAATTTCGTAGTCAACTTAGCTTAGCTTACCTGACTGTCACTTTGCTCGGAAGTGAACTTTGTTGCTCGTTTGCCTCCCTTTATTATAAAAATGAACTTTACAGAGGAAATCGACGATATCGTACCAAAAATGATCTTTACTGCACTTCGCGCGATGTGCGTTGCGCCTAACTCTCAGATGCGCCTACGCATCTTTTGTACAATGTCACGGGGTCTTCGCCAAAAATACGTTACAAATGTCATATTTACATACTTGAAAATACTTTTTCGGATCCGATTTGAAAATCTGCAAGATTCCACAAATTTACGAGTGATGACATAACGTTGCAAGACACATTTGGCATGGCCATGTGACATTAGTTTTGCTTTGTTATGAATGTGGTCATAAGGCTTAATTTCCTTATACGTAGATTTCGCTTGTGATTTATGATATTGCAAGATGTCGCTATCGAATTGAAATGGCTCGAAAAACTATTAGTAACTAGCCGATTGTTATATTCTTACCCTGTTACATAATAGTTAAATAGAAGATAGCTGATTCGATATCAATATTTGTGAAATAATATCCAATGGAATGTACCCGAATGTTATTCTAGAAATATAAATGCGAAATTTTGTAAGGATAGATGTTTGGATGTTTGTTACTTCTTCATGCATAAACTACTAAACGGATTTTGATGAAATTTTGCGGTAATGTGGTTTATAACAACCCAGAATAAAACCATAGTTTATCCCAAAATTCAACGTTTTTCCCGCAGGAACGGGTCCGGAACGTAATAACGAATTTAAAGCTAGTACAGACATAAAACGTTATCTCACTGACAGTAACTTCAATTATTAATTGTATAATCGAAGGTACAATGTAATACGCCTTTGTACGGTATGATGGTGCCAAATAAAGCTCGGTGTTGTATGTTAATTCACTTTGATTACACCGTATCGATTGAATGGCAAACAACATCCGGCATGCAGACAGCTGTTCTTGTTCTTTGGTTGACCCGAAATTACATCGCATATTAAAATATTCGATTGTTATTTTAGATATAAATGCTTTATAAGCGGACAATATAGGGGAATTGCGTAATGCTTCGAGTTCTCTGAAACGAAAAATCGATACTTTTGGATTGTGGTTTCAACAGGGAACAAACTAAATTAGCATAATATTTTGGATTGTGGTTGCAAAAGCCGGTGATATGTAAAATACTTCATAGCTACCTACATAGATACCTGCATAGATACTTACATAGATACCTACACTCCGGTTTAACAGGAAACACACTAAATTAACCTAATATTTCCTCTATTTCTAGACCGACAGACGTGACGAGGATCGTCAAAGTCAGGTAAAGTAATATGCTTAATTACGTTATATATAACGCATGCACTTTAAATACAAGATCAAACTTCTTTTTAAAATCAATTTTTTATTGCAGTAAATGTGGTAAGTATGTACAACATGATATTATAGAGTATTCAGTATCACGCTTAAAGCCAAATCAATTGGCATGCAAAATGAAAAGATGGCGTCACAAACAATAATAAAAAAAATAAACTACAATTATAATAATATTTCAAAGAAATTGAAACAATTCAATCAATTAAATACCTATATCAAAATGACAGAATAAATTAAATGAAGTCAAATATTTTAAAGATCTACCTTTCCTCAAAAAATACTATTTACCCAAACGACAACAAACGTAGTCTTAAAGTCGACCCGCGGTCACCCATCCATCAATAGCAGTGAGCGGCGACCTCTCCCGCAGATTCCCAACGCTTGCTTCACAACCGCACTGTTTTATATGACACCCGCTTTAAACATCTTTATGTTCCACTTAATATTGATTAAGCTTGCGGTTTGCCTGTGCAAAGTTCAAACATGGCGCAATGGACTTAGTATTAATAAAATGATCGGGCTACGTTGTTGTGCCGCATTCTGATAGATTTTGTTGTATTTGTCTTAATCCTACACGATGTTATAAATACGAACTTATGTGAGGATGGATGTTTGGAAGAATATATGGTAGGTGAAATCTGTTAAGAATGAGGAGGAGTCCTCAGGTCTGGGTAAATATCACAGTCTTATTTTCTGCCGCTAAGCAACAATGCGTGCATTGTTGTGTTCCGGTTTGAAGGATAAGGAGCCAGCGCAATTAAAGGCATGAGGCATTTCATCTTAGTCCTTACATTTAGAACTCACCTGTGATTCTGCATTTTTGTTGCCTGCAACCTAAATGCATGAATCGTAGATGTTATGGGCGACAGTTACCGCTTACCATCAGGTGGGCTGTTTGCTCATTTGTCACAGAATAGAATAAATTGTTTTTTTTACTCCTTAACGCAAAGACTACTCAACAGATGTTGATGAAATTAGAAATGTAGCTAACAGCCCTAAAATGTGTCGGTAAATAATCCCTACGAACACCTGATAAGAGTTAAATTGTTTCTGGACTAAGATAACTTGAAAACGTCTTGTGACAAAACTACGACAAACACAAGCCTTTGCCACTCCTACTCGTACGCATCACCAATAATTTAATGCAAATGAGTAAAGCTATAACAATAAAAAACCAATTCTTTCCCAACACGAGTCTTTAGTAATAGCAAACTATGACATTACATTTTACACAACTCTATCGTGTAATATGTCACCTTTTGTGTATCATTCCAGTCTAATAACAAAGGTATTATCAAATCTTCAAGACTTATTACATATCAATCAAAACCATATATGATTCTTACGAATGCACGACGATATTCGATGTGTGAAAAAAATTGCTCTTAAAAAGCGAATCTGACCTTCAACATTCGACATTTACACTTACATAATGGACAGACGGACAGATAACAATCGTAAGCTTTGTTATTATAACATATCTGTCTACCTCATTGGTCTGAACATTCCGCAAACTATACTTACTAAGTACTATACGGAATTGGGTAGTTACAAAATGGTTTTGCAAGTTGATCTGTACGTGAGCTGATCTATAAGCGTTGCCGAAATAATTTGTTCAAACTCACTTGGAATCTTTGCAAATAGCCTCGTTTTTAATTTCGAAATATTTCAAACTCGTCTTGAACCTAGTTCGTGCATTACTTTCGTGATCATCTCAAATTTATTAGACGGTGTAGACAGTATTTACAAACAATTAAGTTAAGTAGCGTATTTGCCACTTCAACGCAGTGTGCGTTCAATAAGGCTCAATGATTATTGGCCGTTCAATTCAATTCAATGCTTGCATTGTTGTGTTCCGTATTAAAGGATAAGGTAGCCAGCGAAATTATAGGCATGAGGCATTTCATCATACTCCTCACAGTGAAAACGCACCTGCGGTTCTGCATTTTTGTTACCTGCAACCTAAATGTATGAATTGTAGATGTTATGGGCGACAGTTACCACTTACCATCAGTTGGGCTGTCTACTCGTTTGTCATTATATAGCATAAAAAAATTATTGACAGGCACATAGCGCCGATCGCTATTTAAGTACTGTGCGTTCCCGCGCACGCTTCATAGTAGCGTTCCTGAATACTTGTATTCTACGAATTCAAGTCATTTGATTGCCTTCAGTGTATCTCATAAAGTGCACTGTGAAACCTCAAAGTCTCTGAATACGTGTGTTAATCGAACTTCGGCACTTGACTACCTTCAGTATATCGCATAAAGTATATGTAAAAACGCGTGGACCGATGCGCAAGCGCAGCTTACATAAGCCATGCGCCGGCACGCCCCGCGCAAACTTGACCGCACGACCTTAATAGTTGTTACATTAACAATAACACGCATGCGCAAATGTTTACTGGCCTTTTAGGTGCAAGATACTTTGTTGGGAATTTTGTTCTTATTACCTTCGTTGTAATTAGAACTAAATGGGGGAACTTGTTGGGGTTAAATAATAGTTTCCACAGGAACGGGTTCTGAGCGTAGTAGCCGAATTTTACGCGGACGAATTAACGTCAAATCAGCCTTCAGTGTTTGACAACGTCTTCGATTTCCTCCACTACGTAAGGACTGGGGCTGTTTTTATTGTATGGTATGGTTTGTAGGGTATGGTTGGAAGGAGTTTCTTGGAGCAGAGTGAAGTTTTAAGGTAAAAAACTTACATTTAGTTTCAACCGGGTGAGTGAAGTGGAGGGGAATGAGAAGGAAAGTGGATCCTGTCAGAAGTCGGGATTTTTAGAAGACGATAATAGCGATTTAGTTGATCCTTATTTAGTACTTTTTAAAAGCAACTGCACAGTTTCAAATTAAAACTTGCAGTGATTGTTTTAATATGCCATAATGTGCTGCTAGCTTTATGATTTGTGTGCAAGTGATAATAAAAAAAATATTCCGTGATAAAATTAAAATTAAAATCGCTCTTTACACGATAGTAGTTAAAAATAAAGATAATCCAGTGGTTTATTGTTATATGTTAATAAAACCTAACGAAGCTTGTAACGGTGTTACATCGCTATCGCATGCAAGTAATTACTTCATACGTAAGTATGTATGTATGTAATCTCTTTATTGCATCAATTTATAACATTACAGGAAATAAAAATACAGTTTATAATGCAAAGGCGAGCTTATCCCACAACGGGATTTCTTCCAGCTAACCTGTGATAAGTCGAGAAGACCTTTGATGAGCGGTGAAGGCAATCAAGAGTATAAACAATTAACTATAACGAATATAACCCCATATTTACATATGAGGACGTAAATATTGGCAGACTATATACTAATCAAAAACTAATATCAGCATATAAATTAACAATTACTAATAAACATAAATATCCATAATATAATAAATAAACCTACATAATATATATAATAAATAAAGCTCATTCATCAAGTTTTAAGTAAAAAATTCTTCACGAGATCCTTGAAGGTGCCAGGTGTGCGAGCGAGTTGAACATCTTCAGGTAGCGCGTTCCATAAGCGACCCGCACAAACCCTGAACATTTTCCCGTAACTAGCCGTGCAGTCGTACGTTGGAGCAATGACTCTGGCAGGTCGAATGCTCATACTTAAATGTTAATAAGTAGTAATCGCAAATTATGTTACAAAGATTACGTTATTGTCTAATCGTTAATAACCTCCAGCTATCCGCACAAACCGCTTTCATCATTATCACAGCCCATAACAGTCCTCTGCAGGACTAAAAGCCTCTCCCACGAAAGGGGAGGCAATTGCCATAATCTCCATGGTTTGCAGGCGGGTCGGAGACCGCAGTGTTATAAATATAACAATGGAAAACGCTGCTGCCCATTTTACAACCATCCGAGACTCTAGATCTATGGTCTCGAAAACATTAGTCGCCTTGTACGACACCCACGAGTGTAAGGGGTTGGTGCTATTCTATTCTGCTTGACACCACACGTTTACCAACCGGACACAAACCGCTTTAGTTCAACCTTTTTACTTCTAAGGAACAGAACACGTTGCCTGCGAGTGTGTTCTCTTATCATTAAAATCTGGACGCCTAGGCTAAAGTGAATAGGCTGTTCCTAAACAGGTACGCTCCATCTTCGGCCGCGTCCTCACTTACCACCAGGCAGTCAAATGCCTGGCTAGTTTTTTTATTTAAATCCTAATTGTCTGACCATGAAGGAGCAATAAAGAACTAATGGCCGTAGTAGTTACCAATCCTTCTTCTCCACGAATAAAGACAATCCAATTAAATTAAACATTTACACACTTGCAACCTTTATTGCGTCACTCTGACCAGTTGGGTGTCGCGTGGGTATGGATGACTCCTTATAGGCTACAGGATGTTACATTTTTTTTCTTGGCTCGTTGTATTTTTATATGAATACCAGAAAAATAGACCGGGCGTCTTAAAAACGTTCAGATTTATCCGTCAACTCGGCTTTCATTGAATGATGTATATGTGAATGAAATATCAATCACGTTTTGCACAATAATATAATAAGCATCGGTTATGCTCTCCCGCGCGAGGACCCACGGTGCTCCTTGACTATGCTCCAGGATTTGCCAGATCAGGTAATTACAAGAGGGGTAGACCTATCACGTTTTGAGTAATATTGCAAACAAATTGTAATTATTATAATTCGATATACAACTACTTTTTAAAATATTTTTATGAAAATTTATACCAGATAAGATCATACCTATTATTTTTGTGAAAAATACATACCATTATATAATATACTCCTTATTATGTGTACGCCAAAATCCTTCTTTGCAAATAATTCCACATCCTGTATTGCAACAGATTAACTCTGACTAAAAGTGGTAATGGACGGCTGAACACTCCTAACGAATGGTGTTCCTTTAACGATTCTGACTTTATGTCATCGTTGGGCCTATGCCATTAAAAGAGTCTATAAAATGTTGGCGTTGACACAAAAAAAAAACGAATAACATTAAGATTGTTGGCAATTCACTGAATATTTATATTGACAAAAGGGAAAAATAACCGAACTAATAAATATTTCAAATAAAAAAAGTCGTCCACAATTCATTTGTATCTAAGTTAACTTAGCAAAAAGAAACAAAGTCGCTTCCCAACGGCCGTCCCTACGATCTATGTACGCTTTTAAACTACGCAATGGATTGTGATGCATTTTCAACAATAGATAGAGTTTAAAAGGAAGAAAATAAGGGTAGGAAGTGGTAAAGTAGTAAGCGAACGAAGTCGCGCCGGTTCTCTTAGTAAAAATAAGATATTATTTTTCTTACTTTCTCAGTACAAAAGACATCAACGGGCTCCCTTCTTCAGTCCGTTTTCTTACGTTCTCATGATTATAATCATCTTGGCGTTAATGTTCCGGTTGTGCTCTCGAGAACGAGGGCCCGGGGTCCGCCTTGACCATGATCCAGGATTTGGCAGGTCAGGTAATTACAGTGGAGCGACTGCCATCTGACCTCCATGACCGTGCTACCAGGGGAACCTGACCAGATTGGATCATGGTTACACATCCAGTCGCCTGAATGTGCAGGTTTCATAACGATGTTTTCCCACACCGTAAGAGCATCGGTTAGTATTCAACTAATGTACCTACATAACTCAGAAAACAGTCATTGGTACATGGCCGGAGCGGGATTCGAACCTGGGAACTCTGGCTTACGAGTCGGATACTGTAACCGCTCGGCCACCGACGCTTTCTTTCGTTCTCATGATTGGCTACTAAAAAGAGGAATTATTTTTGAGGATGTATTTCAAACTGAATAAATGTAGAAAAATACATTAAAAAAATACTATTAACATGCGTATTTTTATTTTTCATACTCATTTAAATTCCGACACGCATACGAAATCCATCCTAAATTAGTTCCGCGATTAACTTTAAAATAATTTTAATCCAAACTATGGTATGATAAGTTGTGTTTGTTGAAACTAATTGCATATATAAAGTTCACGTCTATATTTTGAATGTATAACTAAGATTAATTAGCAATTTAATTAATTTCCCACATTAATAGGCGTTTACCACGAAAATGACGTTATAACCTAGTCACTTCAACGGCACTCAATAGCACGCCTTATGCGAATACAAATAAAGTTTAGTTTGCGAATAGTATTTGTTTGCACTTTAATTGCTTCCGTGTCAAGTGTTGCAGAGTTTTTCGCTCGCGTCAGAATTTGGAACTAATCGTGGCGGTAGGGAGTTTCTACGCATGTTATTACAACTAGCGCCACTGGCGCCGCTTGTAGATAGAACAAGTTATTCTTGAATAGCATCTTCACCATATTTGTCAAGCAATCGACTTGATCGACATTGAAAGCTTTGACATTGGATTCTTCGACACATTTTCTATAATTACATCAATTGGTGGAGGTTTGCTATATAAAAATCAATTAGAGAACCACATTTTGAGCATAGGCAATCTAATAGGAATAAATATTTGCGTTTTTATAACGTCTTCATGTGGATAATAGGGTAAATTTAATATGTTGATTGAACTCTCGAGTTTAGTGTTTCAAATAGTTAATAAGCACGTTGTGTTTAGACATCGTGATCACACTCCATTTTATTCAACACTTTTGCAAAAAAAAGAAACAGTGATATGGGCAATTGTTATAAAGTCGATACAATTTGGAGACCTTGAATTTCCCCTGGTAAGCTTCTGGGCCGTGTGGTGTCAGGCAGAGTAGAATAGCACCAAGCCCTTACACTCATGTGCGTCGTACAAGGCGACTAATGCTTTCAAGGCAAAATATCAAGAGTCTCCGTAGTCTGGAAAATGGGCAGCAGCCTTTTCTATTGTTATATTATAAACACTGCGATCTCCAACTCGCCCGCCAAGCGTGGAGATTATGGCAATAACCTCCCCTTTCGTGGGAGAGGCCCTAAGTCCTGCAGTGGACTGTTGAGGGCTGTGATGTGATGATGAAGTTTCTGGGTGCAATGTGATTATGCACATCTAGAGCATAGATGGAGTCTAGAGTTAATAAGGTTTCTAACCGATTGAAAATACCGTTTATGACACAGCAGGAAAGTTTGCGTCGGAATTTCGATTTCACAGTATCCGCGTGCCCAGGGGGAAATCCAAAGTCTCCAAATTGTCTCGTTTGTATGAAAATTGCACATGTGCACAATTTTAGTAAAAGAAAAATTTTGTGTTTCGAAATAACGACCCGCCTCGGCTTTGCACGGATGTCTCGGAGTATCTCTATATATAACCTTCTAATATAAATTCAAAACTACCAAAATCGTTGCTTGATTTATGCGTATTTGGCGGATATACATACAGCCAGATAGATGCGAAAAGCGATAGATTTGGTCGATACCAGTAATTTTTACCCGATTGCAAATGAGGGTCACGTGTCTGAGTTATTAATTCTAATAACATCTTAAATTCAAATACAAATGAATATTTATAACTGTTATATGATTCTTGCGATTGTTTTATACGTAATTCGCCCAAATAATTCCTCAAGGCTCTAAAATATATCGATCTCCAATTTAAATGAGTTTTTATAATAGATAATTTGGTAATCTAAACTGTCATTAAAACCAAGGCTCTTTATATTTGTATGCTAAACGTTAATGTATTATTTATAATATTGTTATGAATATTTAATGGTAACATCATTAGGAGAGAAGCATTGACATTTTGGGTTGAGTACGCACTTTGACTCGTGTCTCGGGTCAAGCGGTAATGGTGAAGTTTGTTAATCCACGGATTTACTTTGTAGCCACAATCGACCGACATTTACCGACGTGTGGTGTGGTATTACAAAATGCGTGTGTTATAATGAAGTCGAACAAAGTTGGAGGAAAATTTGCGAGCGTCATTTTTGTGTATTAATTATGCTATTTGTAATCAGGGCCGATATTTATCCTTCTAGGCTCTGAGATATTTCGAATTAATAACCTAGCCGACCGAACGGAGAACCCCCGACCATTCTTCAATATATCCTAAACTACTGAACCAATTTTAATGAAACATGCCATCTCGATTGAACGGGCTTTTAAATAAAAATAACCGCATCGAAATTGGTTTATCTGTTCGGGAGCAATTATGCCACAGACCCACCACGCACAGAGAGACATAGACATACAGACACGCCCATAACTGAGATTACCAAGTGAATACAAGAATGTATTCCGAAAGGGTGTGAAAAGGTTTTTACGTCTTCGGCAATACGCTAGTTATACCGCTAATATCGTTACAGTAATGGCTTATACGCCGTAAGTCCTTACTTACAGTCTTTTGAAATCTACTGATCACTCGATTTGGCGATCACCCATCCGCGAAAAACAGGGCTTGGGTTGCTTAACAAAGTTAATCAATTTAGCATCGCTATAACCTATAACACCTCGGCTGTAAAATATCCATAAACTTTTTAAACAAAAGCGTACAAATTAAAAAATAATCAATAATCTTGACGTTAATGACCGGGTGCTCTCGCGCACGAGGGCCCGGGTCCGCCTTGACCATGATCCAGGGTTTGTCAGATCAGATAATTACAGTGGAGTGACTGCCATCTGACCTCCATGACCCTGCTACCGGGGGAACTGACCAAATTGGATCATGGTTACACATTCAGTCGCCTGAAAGTGCAGGTTTCACCACAATGGTTTCCCTCACCGTAAGCATCGAGTTAGCATTCAACACAGAAACATACATTACTCAGAAAAGGGTCATTGGTAAAACACAAAGCGTATAATCTGCTGCAAACACTTTTCACTGTTATACCTGTCATTACTATGGTGAGACGGTCATAAGTGTAGCTGATTCACAGCCTGGGGGCAACCTCTTTATGATTAAGACCCATCCAATCGAAATCAGTAACGATTATTTCTCACTAATACAGTAATAATTGATTTTGACGTGTGGCCTCTGCGTTGGAGTGCGCTTGCGTCACCGGGACGTCCAAAAACAGTGTAGGTAACTTATTGAAGTGCCCAATGGTTCAAGGTGTACGGGGATCGATTCTTGGGCCGCGTAAACGCCATGGGTGTCGCAATGCGGTTGATAACAGGCGCAGGCGCCGATGATTCAGTTTCGAGGTGCAAGTACACGTTGACATGATGTCGTCGTGATTAATGGAGGCAGTTCGTAAGTGAGGACGTGGGGTTTCACCAAATCCGTTCACCATTTAAATTTTATTTAAAATTGACGGTAAATTACAGATCATTTCAATGATCTGTTGTTTATCACATGGACGGTTTTCACTGTCAGTTCTAACCACACAGTTTGTTCTGCGGTTTTTTTTTGTATGTCTGTCAAATATGGTAGGTTTATCCATTGACGTAATACATCTAACGTTGTACATAGTAAAGTCCCCGTTTTAGGTTATGGCGTTCCTGTCATTGTTTATGTTGTTACTGTTTACTGTCTGTCAAGTTTAGTGCCTAAGTCAACTGACAAATACTTTACGTATGATTTCGAAGGGCAGTTGTTACCACTTTTGTCATAGCCCTAGCAATGAATGACGAACTTAGTTATCGACGATAAATCATTTATAATACACTTGAGCCTCCCCAAAATAAACAAAGGGTATCTCCAAGGCTTGGCAGGCGAGTTAGAGCTCCAAATACCAGCCACAAATATTTAAACCACAAAATGTATGACAGTGGGGCTGTGGTTGATCTTACTTCATTTAATTTCAACGGAAAGATGGACGGAACAGACCTGTCCTTCACAATAGGCCAGAAGAGACCTGAATTAATGAAAGTTGACAGAAATAAGCTTTATATGGGGATTTAACCCATGACCTTAAGATCAACGAGGATCAACGGGGTCACTATGTCAGCATCAGTAAGCCTCTCTGGTTAAAAATATTTAGGTACATACATATAGGTCCACTATGTCAAAATGTCTACTGTATCAGAAATTTACTGAAATCTTTACTGTAACAGAAATCCACTGTATCAGAATATAAAGTAATAGTTGCAAGAGCAGTTTTTATGGAAGATTAGCTAATGCAATTACGTGATAGAAATACATGATAATTATTGTCATAAACCTTATGATGTGTGGTTGCACACGCATAATTGACAGTGTACGGTTGTATTGCTATGTGCGTAATCCATTCAATGGATGGCTTACTTTAGTGTACATGATTACATTATGTGTAATCAATTTAACATGTTAAGTAATGACAAATTGTATAAATTATGAAGTACAAATACATTGGTGGCTTCTGTAAAAGGTTTAAAATTTAGGTTCGAGTATGTTATTAATCGGTAGGATTTTTATGTGCACGTTTAAGTGCAGTTTTTTTTTTATAAATATGCTTTATATATCCGAACCCTTTCTTATATTCAATCACTCGCCGATTGGGATGATGTTAACAGCTAAAGTTTATCGATTTGCGGTGATTTTGTGTTGTTACGGACAGACACACAAGACCACAGATACACACGTCAAACGCATAACACCCCTCTTTTTCATTGGGGATTAAAAACTATCCACAACCGAAAGCAACAAACAATCTATCATTGTAAATAATACAAATAAATCAACGTCATTACCCCACTCAATCATTCACTGATAATGACATTTGCGTACAAATTTCACTACCACCATAAATAAAACTATTGCACTAGAGAAGATCTACAATCGAGCATTACAAGATGGGCGATAAAGTATGAATACTAAATTACTAACAGACGATCAACATTTCATAACGAATATGTCAGCCGCGGCTACTGATCTTGCGCCATTGTTGGACTATCGCGCGAGAAATAAGTTCCCATACGCAGTAATTATTATATCTTAGGTAGGGCTTTAAAGAGAGTTATGGCTTAGCGGGATATCCCGGTAGAACTGCAGCCGCCAGATGGGAAGTACCTCCACCTTGCTGAATACTGCAACAACGTGACCCGATATTATGGAGGTGGACAACGCCTGAATGTGCAGGTTTCGTCAAGACATTTTCCCTCACCATAAGAGCATCGATT
This sequence comes from Blastobasis adustella, assembly GCA_907269095.1. Classification (NCBI taxonomy): domain Eukaryota; kingdom Metazoa; phylum Arthropoda; class Insecta; order Lepidoptera; family Blastobasidae; genus Blastobasis; species Blastobasis adustella. Next base: position 20,110,944 of record OU026118.1, on the reverse strand, counting down.
AGCATTAAACTAATCTACATAACTCAGAAATGAGCCAATGGTAGGTAAGTCATGGCAGCAGGGGGATTCGAACCCGGTACCTCTCGCTTACGAGTCGGATACCTTAACTATTCGGCCACCGAGTGAATAGCATCGAATATGTCACTAAAATCATAAGTCGAGACGTGACGTTTCTGCTTCCACCTGTACCAGTACAGGCCGGTAAGCTAACAAAGCATACGACACACAATACAAGACAAAACTATCTGTCGGTCCATCTGGCTACGCCGGTGTCAGCGGTGCACTATGCGCTGACAGCTGGTCCAAGGGAGAAACTTAATACGTACACTACAGTGCGACGAACATCATAAAGAATCAGGGGCGTTACCACCAAACTTGTCTAAGGTATATCTGTGTATCTAGGCGTCTGTCTGTGGCACCGTAGCTCCGGAACAGATGCACCGATTTGGATACATTTTTTTGTATTTGAAAGATGGTTCTTAGCTTGGTTTCAAATGGGTTTAGCATTTAAAAAATATTTGAGTATATGTAAGCTTGGGATTATTCGACTTTTTCTCTCGGTTAAGTCTCCTAAAAAGCGTTTTCTGTCAACATTAAGAACAGCGTGCTACTTGAGGATTTTTCGTAGGTATTAGTAGAGGGTCACAGGCCACAATCTACAGGCTTAGTAGACCCCTACGAGGGAGGGATAAGCTATTCATTGCGGAATAATTATGTAAGGAAGAGATATATTTTGTATACAGTTAACCCAATTTTTATGGCACTTTTTCCGCTCTGTTTTTCAGCTTAAACATGCACTTTGAACGCATAAACGGCCTCTCTTCGCATCATAAATTAGCTGACTACGAAATGTATTCATGCTTTGGAACAAAAACAATTATTTGGTTAACATTGGTTACCAAATTTAATCAAGGCTATAGGGCGTATTCACAATGTAACAGATTTCTTAGCTCCGCTTTAGTTCATGTCAGAAGCAAGTCATAAGGTATGTAGCAGGGAGCAATGAGCCATGCATTCCCAACATTTTGTCGCGCCATTGTGTGCAAAAATGCAACTTGTCAATGAAAATAGTTTTGTTCCAACTCACAATTACTTACCCGCCCATTTGTATGACAAATGTGTCGATTGCATTGTTTTGGATTTACTCAGTCTATGCAGTTCTTTGCTAGAGATTCGGAATTTGAATAACTTTTCCAACGAAACGGTAATAAATTGGTTTGTAACTATGAGACAGGTGAAGGTTAAACGGTCGATATCGCGTAGTGTCAGATGTAAAGTCACATGTAATAAATCCCATTTAATAAAAGTCATTTGTTCCCTGATCACTATAATCTGGACGACTTCAAGGCTAGAGTGAATAGGCTGTTGCTAGACAGGCATGCTCCATCTTGGGCCGGTTCGTCACTTACCACCAAGTGAGGTGGCGGTCAAATGCCTGGCTAGTCTAATAGAAATAAAAATAATAAAAATAAAGGACACCACAAATTTGTACCCGTAAATGTCATTAGGGAAAATATTTTTTTAAACTCCTCTGTTCCGACTAATATAACCTTAAGAAACAACTCAAATCTTTATAATTAACAAAAGAGCGTTAGGTAATAAATTTCTATCTTAAAGACACCGCAAAGAATAATAAAATAGATTAAAAAGATCTCAGGTTACGCACAAATCAGTACAACGCCGACCAAAGATGGTCGACTGGTTTTGACGCCGACATAATCTTCCAAGTTGTCATGGCCAATACATTATTATTCACAAGTGAAGCGTCCGTTTGCCCATAAACTGGTGACATATTTTGTTACACTTGGCTTTGGCCTACACGTCAAATGTCAAAGGTGATGTAATTTTAGGTTCTTTTAGACATTAAAATAAAGATGTTGGTAACAGAAATTCGTTGCGTTATTAATTAGACCGAGAAACCTGTAAAGTGGTATATGGTCTGACATTTTTATAATTTATCGGCTTTTAATTGTATGTATTAATTTTTCGTTTTTATTTTTTGTTTTAATTTCTGTATTTTAGCTATCCTGCCTGAGATGATGTTCTCATGGTAACAGTTTATTATTCTTCCAATTAATTGGACTTTGCCGTGTGGTGTCCGGCAGAGAATTATATAGCTCGAATCCATTTCAGTTAAGAGTTAATATTGACGATACAAAAGGGTTAATATTGACGACCTGAGTGGTTCAGTGGGTCTGCCACGAATAGGTCCCGAGTTCGATTCAAGGTTAAACAGAAATTTTAATTACGAATTTTTAATTACGTGCACAAGCTTTGGGAGTGAGAATTGAGAATTGTCCAAGCACATTTATTTATATATTGAAGCCCTTATTTAAGAATTTATTTATATATAGGAGGACCGGTTAGGACCTTTGTAGCTCAGAGAATGGTCAGCAGCGAATGCCAAACGTGGAGTTTATGGTCATCTGGTGGTTATCATGGCGTCAACGTTCCGGTAGTGCTATCGCGTGCGAGGCCCCGGGGTCCGTCTTGACTATGATCCAGGATTTGGCATATCAAGGTCAGATGGGAGGTTAGATGGCAGTCGCTCCACTTTAATTACCTGATCAGCCAAATCCTGGATCATGGTCAAGGCGGACCCCGGGCCCTAGTACGCAGAGCATAACCGGAACATTAACGCCTAAATGATAATGATGATGATGAATATAGAAGGAACAATAGAGCAACAGCAGGCTGAGATGAAACGAATTATGGTCGATTCCAAAAATCAATTAACTCTTGTGAACTCTATATGCATTGTCTATTATTTAAATGAAAAGTATGAATAAATTCATAAAACACGAAAACCTACTCATTGTACATTTGATGGTATACCATAAAGGATTTTATATTGTATTGTGTGGTTATTGTGTGTATTCGAAAATTAAGTCCATATCCAGTTTATGACACGTAAAGACAAATAAATTTTTTTCGTAAGGTTTTGGGCTAGATGAGGTTTTTTGTTTTACAATGGTTGTGCACTTTGATCTTATAAAATGAAATCTTTAATGTTGTTCTTCTAGGTACTTTTGCATATTCCTGCATATGCATATACCTCTGTGTGTGTGTTCCTTGTTTGTTGTTACCTATAACAGTCGTCTAGGTTTATTAAGATCTTAAATTTTGTTTTTGAATGCAGAATGACATAGGCACTCGAGGTTTATTAAGGTTTTAAAGACCGTTTGAAGGACGGTCAACCAAATTTTCATTTTATGTACGATTGGCTACAAATGTTAGAATTCGAAATTGATATTTTTTCGACTAGCGCTAAGCTTCTAAGGTAGGTAGCTGAAATACTACATAAAAAAAAAAAAAAAAACATTTTGGCGTTAATGTCCCGGTTCTGCTCTCGAGTACGAGGGCCCAGGGTCCGCCTTGACCATGATCCAGGATTTGGCAGGTCAGGTAATTACAGTGGAGCGACTGCCATCTGACCTCCATGACCCTGCTACCAGGGGAACCTGACCAGATTGGATCACGGTTACAGATCCAGTCGCCTGAATGTGCAGGTTTCATCACGATGTTTTCCCTCACCGTAAGAGCATCGGTTAGTATTCAAATTAAGAAGACATATGTAGCTGAAATACTACAAATGTCTTCTTAATTTTTTTAAGCAGAAACACATAGATACATTTACAACGTGCCAGAAAACATTTCTATGGGGATCGAATCCATGACCTCCAGATCAGCTGGCGGGGTCACTACCAACTCATCTCTCGGGTCGGTCAAGCCTTACATAATATAGGATCATCGGCAGGCAGACAGATACACAAAGACACCCGATCTTCGGATGTCAAAGGCGGCCTTCGGTATGAGTAACTATTAACAAAGCTCATATACGTGTACAGACGGATTCCACGTCTAATTAAAATATATTGAATCGCAATCTTGCTAGCAATCAGCTGATCCGTCATTAGGAAAGCATTTAACGTATGCACAGTATGTAAATGTGAGCGACACAGTTGCCGTAACTCTAGTTGACGTGTGTGTTTGTTTATTCTTTCATTTGTGACCGTCTAGTCATGAGGCTTTGGCTGATATCAACCTCAAAGTGATTTACCAATGTGTTCGGTAATCAATTGTAATGCTTTTATGAATCAATAAATCTATAGTCTATCTATATTTTTAAAAAGGGCCTAGTTTATTTTTAATTTTAAAACTTCTGACATACCCTTTGACACACTCTTTGACACATAAACACATACTTTGCCCTGTAGGTACAGTCTCAGACCATTTAAGCAATAATCTTAAAATCATGTATCCTTTGTGGGAACAAATAAATGTTCATTTTGAGTGACAATCATCATCGTCATCATAGTGGATAGTCTCGGTTTCTCCTAAGAACCGCTTTTGTACCCTCCCTCCTCCACTTCAAATTCACTTCGCTAGATCTTCAGCGTCCTCCCATCATCGTAAAGCCTCTCTGAAATCCACCTCGGCGTCCATACATTGCTTCCTGGGCGTCCCTTGTGACCTCTTTACCAATATCGGCAGGTTAAGACACCCATTTCCCACGTATCGCCAGGGCTTATGCAGCACCTGATACTTGACACTTGTATGATAAGATTCATGCAAATATATAGAAACTAAGTTAGGCACAGGCAGAAATGCTAAGTTTATTTCTGGCCTAATCGGCGTAACCTTTTGCGTGCAACATGTAAATATCACTTATAACGAACGAAACCACATTTCAACTTGCAATCAAGTCGTTGAATCAAGTATTGGACACTGGTTTGTTACTGGACTTGTAAACTCAGTGGGCAAAATGCTTTGTATTTCTATAATTTCAACAGTATGAAACAATACGGTTTTTGAGTACATGATTTCTTCAAGGGTTGTCCGAAATATATTTGCCCAAATAATTTCGGATTATTTAACAAATTTTTGTTTCATGCTAAATGTCAGCGCCCGCAAAGTTACCGCACAGCCACCGTGTCGCACCTTAGTTGTCACAGGTGTGAGTGCGCCAAAGGGTCGTGTAACTAATTGTGTGAAAAAATAATTAGTTATCGTATAACGAAATACAGAAAACGAGGAGAAAACGCGTATAAGAATAGTTAGTCCTATCCTATACCTCTTACAAAATACGCGAATGTTTCTAAGGATGTATGGATGTTTGTTTGTAGCTTATAGCGCAGAATAGCAATAATGCTATAGTTTAAGCTGAAATTCAATGTATTTATAACAAATTTTACGCGTACGATCTCGCGGACAAAGTTAGTTAATCTATATAGAGTCCTGCATTTTTGTTAAATGGTTTAGAAGTTGCCTTGGCCACTAGAAGAAGGGGTTGGTGCATCTACCAGACGACATATGGCTTATAATTACGATACCAGTTGTCAATAGCCTTATAACCAATATACGTAGGTAGGATACCGAAAACAGCATTTCTGCAGACAGGTGTAGGTCGAGCGCGGGTCAATGCGAACTCTTGCGTTGCGTCACGATGCCACTGCGCATCTTTCTTCTAGTTGACAAATAGCTATGTGTCCCTTACGGTCTTTTAGAGGAAGAGCGAGAGAGTCGTATGCGAGTACGTTTTGTTAAGTAAGTGGTTTTGTATACATTTTTAGGGTCGTAATTTTAACAATACTGGGTGTGGATTTAAATTAGAAGTCATCCCTTTTATTATAATCAAGGTTTACATATTTTTACTTTTATTATAATGAATTTATGCACAAAAAGTAGTTAGAATGGTGCGGCTGGGTCACAGAGGTCAGATGGCATTCGTTCTACCGTAATTACCTGATCTGCGAAATCGTGGATCATGGTCAAGGCGGACCCCGGGCCTTCGTGCGCGAGAGCATAACCGGGACATTATATCCAAGATTATTTTAGTAGGTACGGTGGTGAAGAGTATTAGTTAGGATTTTTCCTGTGGCGCTTCCAGAGACCATTGCTCCAATTGCTTTGTCCTGATAAACCTCTCTTGCTTCATCCCATTAATCAAACTTAGTGCTTGTTCGACGCTTAAGCATACCCTAAATTAGGAAAGTGAAGTACAAGTTCTACGAGTAACACTCTTGACCTGATTAGCTACTTATTGTAGCTTTTATGCAAGTATAGTAATAATGGTATATCTCAGGTATAACTGGAGAATAAACTTGGAATTTTTGGTTTAAATAAATTAAGTAATTTAAGAAAATTTGGGAGATTTTAATTTTAGTAGAGCCTGTAGAGAGTTAGAATTTTGTTTGTTAATTTACCTTTAAGTTTTATTATTATATTTAATCGAACTATAAGAGCTTTTCTAGCTTTTTACAACATTAATTAATGATGACAATAGATCAGAATGAAAGTACTTCGGGCACCTACTAGCAAATATTACTCACATTTTTTTTTTACAAATAATTATATTATTGTCTTGTTTCGAAAATGCCGCGTATGGAGGTTTTTGTGTACCAACTAGGTAATGATTGAATAAACAAATTAAATGAAATTGAAAGTTGATTTTCCTGATTTTATTTATTTTATTTGTCTCCGGACAAAGCTGCGTGGAAGATCTTCCAGAGATTAGGTTCACCAGAAGATTTTCCTTATATAATTATTATTTCGAAGTAAATTTTTACCCATATACCTTTCCATTTATCTGTAACACTAGTTGATGTACTGGAAACGTGTAACAACATAATATGTACTAATTTGATTTTTTCAAAAAACTTATTTGTATAAGTATATCATTATTTAGTGTTGCATTCTATGTTAGATTTCAATTCTACAAAGCCTTAACCATCCTGTACATACTGGTTATCTGTGAAGAATATATCCCTCCAGGACACTTGATTATCTCAACAACAAAATTTCCACGCAAACAATCAAAATATCCAAAAATCACGACTCGCAAACTCCAAACTGTTCTACCATCAACAAACTTCAACAAATCAGACTCACCATTTTCGGGAGGTGTCAGGCACTACACTGCATAACACAAACGCGCGGACGCGGGCTGCGCGTGAGTTGGTACTGGCGCTGCGCGAGTTGTCGCCCCACTATATAGCTTTCGCACCGGCGCGCTGAAAGCTGCGCTGAAGCTGAAACGGCTGAAGGCTGAAGGGTGTGGTGTGGAGGCTGGCGTGCGCGGTGAAAACTCCATGCGTGGTACCTACTAGATGTTACGGTTCTGTAGGGGCTGTGTTCTGATCTAATGAATGTTGAACGAGTTGACTTGAGTGAACGATTTTATTCTTGGATCGATCCTTAATTATAAATATAGCCAATTTTATTTTATCAGGTGCTACGCGGGGGCATAACGCCAAGATGATGATGTTGATAAATTTTATCAGGTGGTAGGACTCTGTATTAGGTTGTAGGGCTCTGTCAAGCCTGAGGAGTCCGCCTGGGTGAGCTCGTATATCATCAAGTAACAATTCTTGCATTGTCGTATTCCGGTTTGAAGGACAAGCTAGCCAGCGTTATTACAGGCATGTACCTGCGTAGATGTTATGAGCGATAGTTACCGCTTGCCATCAGGTGTCAGTTTGTCACTGCTTAGCATAAAAAAAAACAAAGTCAATATCAATGTGGAAGGTTCGCCAGCGCTGTTTGGTCATGTGCTGCATAAGCCCGGGAATTGGGTGCCTAAAGTTACCGGTAAATCTTGGCGTTGCGTCCCGGTTGCGCCCGCGCGCCACGCGAGGTCCCAGGGTCCGCCTAGTATACTTACCGGTGCCTGCGGCCTAATTCTGATAAAGTCAAACGCGGTCGAAGACAATTATGAAATGTCAAACAAATGTAACAAATATTTATTTGTGTTCGAAATTATACATAACTAACATTTTAAACATAATACAATTAAATTGATGTCTATATCTAAAGGTCAAACTAGCTAAATTAATTTATTTTATATTAGCATTTAATTGGCACGTCAAACTATAAAAAAAGAACAATCTGCTTATAAAACATGGTAAAAATAGAGGGCTGGATAAAAGTCGAATGGCTAATTCACGAAAGATCGAAGAGCATGAGAAGAAAGTGTATGAAAGCGGAAGAGGAAAGCGCTAGGATGATCGTGACGATGATGATGATATTTAATAAAATGCCCAATGTTAAACGTTATTAGGCTGCGGTGACTGCTTACCATCAGGCAGGCCGTAAGCTTGTTTGGCTAATCTGACAAGAAAATATGCAGCAGCGCTTTTTGTGTCTATCTGTGTATGTGTAACCGAGGAGGTTCTCAATTCGACTTTCATTTTGTATGTTTGTTACATGATTGTTCTGCCACTTGTAAACCTATTAATTACATCCTATTTCACATCCCCTGGTCCCATTTTGATCAGTATGAAATCGAAGCCAACCCTCTAAAATTGTTATTTTGCATTACTCAGGTGTTCGCTTCAGTGTGTCATCATCTGATGCTGCTACTGTTGATGATGAAGCCACAGAACTCCTTAACTATTAGTTAGCGAATACTACTGCAACTCGTCGACTGGATCTACTTAGGGAAACGTGATGCTTGAAAGGGAATAGGTACCTAATCCTGCGGTAGTTCCATTATCGTCAGGTCAGAGTGTGTTCTCGAAATTTCAGAGACATTGCCAAATAAATAATATGTCTATGTCAGCTGTGCCATTACAGCAATACCTTAAAATACATATTCCTGTGCAGCTGTGCAGAAAAATGTTTAAAGCATGTAGCATACTGTTCGAAAAGGAATAAAGTAAAACGTATTTTAAAGTAAAAATAATATCCAAATGGCTTGTAGTTATCTTTTTATTACAAAGTGTGTGAGTTTTCCTTTTAAAAGTTACAATGGTTTTTATTTGGGAAAAGTTAACATTATGTGCAAATATTTTGTAATTCATTGTAACCATACATATTAAATTAAAAATTAAATATTGAGGCTGTACTATCAAAAAATATTTTAATTTTAATGTACAACAAAGTACGGAAATTCATTTTAGCAATTATCATTTCGGACATTGCGGACTGTCTCCCACACGGGTTCTACGGTAAATTAAACTTTTACTGTGGTAACTGTCTTGATAATTATGATATCTATAACATAAACTATTTTATTATTATTATTATATTAGCTTTAATCATCCCACTGGCAAAGGCCTCCCCCCGATTCTTCCACTCATCGCGAGACCTAATATTTATTAAATTAAAGAACCTGTAGTTTAAGAATTAGTTATTGGTGCCTAACGGATAGCTAATACGCAATTCTTTTAGCAAATTCCATTTGTTTAACAATGCACCTAACATTCTGTATGTGGCAGTAGCTACAAACAATTTATTTTCAAAGTAGTCAGGCACTTATAAGCACGACATTACAGTAAAACATTACAGGGCATTCAAAGCCTGGCTCAATTTAGGCTGCTTTTATGCATGTGTTAGATTTAGTATATGTCCTACTTATAATTATAGTGACTTTTATAAACCTTTATTTTAGTAATTAAGCTACAGAATAATAACAGAATGTAAGTATTTATCCAAAACCCCAGTGAAATATATGGAAAACGCTAAATTAAGTAAACAAGGGCATATTAATAAATATATATCTATGTCATGTAAAATATAGTTCATGGAGGTAGTGCTATTTGTTTAGGACATAGGTTATAAAGTATTTAATAGAGACTGGGCGAAGTGGAGGAGTAAGACTTGATAACCAGACCCTGGCAGAAGCCGGGACTGGTCGTTCAGATGATGATGAAGTATCCAAGGTTGTATATTATTACATATTAGAATTAATAAAGAACATGTGAATTGGGAATCAGAAATGTAAGCCGATTATTTAGAAGCAAAGTGAGACTTATTAGAAAATATGTTATCTAGGATAAAGTATTATTGTAGTGGACATTATTTAATCAAACAAAAGCATATTTTAAACATATTAGGTATATTTTAAAATGAGGTATTTATTTAAACAACATTAGCTGAATTAAACGAGATTTTATAAAACAAACAAAGTACCATAGGTAAACAACATTTATGCAAAATTCTAATCAAATGTAGTGGCACAATTATCGATCACATAACCAAATATTTATCCTTTAAAAATGGGACAGTGGTATTACGTACGATTATATAAATAAATAAAACTAATTCAAAATATAAAGCAACAATAACACAATGCAAGTGTACTTAACTCTGTGCCGGCTCTGGAGCAAAAGTTCCTCTTTTTTTGCTCTCAACTCAAGGGGTAATGGGCACCCTCCGGTATAGCGGTTGGGAGGGAGGAGGTGAACTCTAATGAGTACCAGCTGGCCGGCCAGCTGGTTATGCACGACTCGCCAAAAAAAGACCTAGGCGCATACGTACTAAACACCCCCTGGGAGCACCTGTAGCCGGAAGGGCCTTTCAGATTTCATCGGATGCTACACCCCGTAGGGACGGGGTGCGCTCAGCGTTACTCCTTACGGAGCGTACACTGCAGAACTTGTAGCGTGACCCCTGAAGGGGGTCCCGCTGCTGTGGACTGGATTTGGGGGACTACGGGGGCCGCTGAAACGGCAGGGAGGGGCTTTGTCGGGTCGACCTGAGCCTCCAGGAGGAGGTTCAGAGCGCTCGACAGGTCGTTAGGGGGGTATTCCTCTCAGTGTCACGACTGGACCTTTATACTAGCTATCTAGCTGGAAATATCATTCTTATTCTCATTTCTGGTCTCTTAAATTTAATGATAGATAGCTTACAAGTTAATTTAATGTATTACAATACTTTTAACATTTTTTAAAATAATAATAAATTTATTACATAATTAATTAAGGAAGTTTCTCATAAACAGTACTTAATCTGATCAGAGAGTCACAATCGTTCAGAAATCCAGACATTTCGTTCTGAAGTTGGTAAAATGTTTTATGAAAGTATTTTGAAATGTTAATTATTAATAATCACGATAGTTTTCAATATATATGTAGATTTAAATAACAATCAGAATATACTAAAATACCTTATATCTAACACATGCATGTGTATTAACCCCTGACCCAAAAATGACGTGTTATAAGGTTACTTAAGTGTGTTTCTTTCTGTGTAATTACAATGGTCAAGTGTTTAACATGGTTAACATATATAGTGAGTAAGAACAGTGGTGTAAACCGATCGGGTAGTCAAGTATATCCAAATTGAATCGCTTTATTTTTTGTGGAAGTGAACCTATTTATTTATTTAACCATTTAACCAGTACATAAGATTTTTACAAAACTATATGACAGAATATATCAGACACAACAGGCCAACTTATTTCTATAAAGAAATTTCTTCCAGCAGGCCTACAGCAGAGAGATCGTGACAATTAAATGCAGTTAAAACGTGCACAGTAGTAAATATATATATATATATATATATATATATATATATATATATATATATAATGCTCAATTAATAAAAGCCTATACTATACATACATATATACCTACTTTGAACATTTGAGCAATGTAAATTGGACACAACATAAAGCGGAAGTGGACAGCGGGACTGATTTTCCGCCCGGTCCCAACTGTCTGGAGTAGCCAAATGTTACGCGAGAACCCGCGAATATTTTTGCTGGTGATATTCGAAAAAATAGTATTATTTTCATTATAGCAGTAACATAGAATAACTTTTTAATCATTATGTAACACATTTTTTTTTTTCGGCGACGGCCGTTTCTGGTTTGGCGAAAAAGGCTGAATCATGGCTGAATACCTATACATATATGTATGTAATGACATATATGTCATCAAATAATGACATCAAATTCAAATTTCATACTTTCCTGTTTATGTGGTTTTGGCAGTTTTGTGATTATGTAGTATGGGATTATTTTCCCGCAAAACAGAATATTTTTTATACTTGGTGTAATTTGTATATAAATGTAAAAGTAGTGAAGTGAATTTCCCGCTTAATATCCTCGACGCGTAGGTACAACAAAACTGGCAGCGATTCCCTCTCGTGTGACTACACGAGATTTTGCTGTGTACGGGACTCCGTACACAGCAAAATACAAAGTACCTGCCTCGCGATAGTGAAGAGGACTCGTCTCGCCTCGTGTCACCTCACGCGAGGTTGCCTCGCGATGCCCTCGTGAGAGTGAGGAGCTAGCATTAGGTCAGCCTAAGATTAGGTATTTTACGAGATTAGGATGCTAAACGATTCTTGACTTAACAAGGAAAAGGAAAGAATTTTATATCACGAGATAAGTGATACTAATTAAAATCAAATTATATGTAAACTAAATCATTATATCAGACAGAATACGTCTCGCATAGCAGAACACTCAGGCTCGAGTCACCGAACATTCGGTGGGTGCTTTGACACGATCTGTTTGATTAAATACCACAAAATTTTGAGCACGTAAATTGTAATTGTTTAAAAATATTCGAATATTCGAATTTTACCTAAATTTCTATTCGAATATTGAGATGAGGCGAATATTTGAATAATTCGATTTTCGACTTGCAAACCTTAAATGGGATATTAACGTCAAAATGATTTTTTTTTTTAAATTACAATTAAAAATGTGTATTACTGACCCACAATTTTATAAATTTACAAACTTGAGTAAAGTAAAATCAGGGCGTGGTTCTACGACTACTTCAGCAAGGTTGCGTGAAAATTTACAGAAATTAACGGAAAAGTTATACGAACCGAGGTACATATATTCTCACTTTCTTTCAAACTCAATAATTGCTGTGACAGATAAAAACAAGACATATTTCCACTAAAATAGGCCTATGGGGCGCCAAATAAACTTTTTAAGTGTTTAAACAACAATCAAAAAACATAGATAACGGTTTTTGCGCTTTGTATTACCGTGATTTTTACGTTACATAAGTTATGTAGCATTTAACAGCGATATATCAATAGCGCTTTGTGAGTGAGTCGTAGCGTGGCATTATCTGGCAACTTTTTTTATATTAAGCGCACTCCACATGTGGACAGTTCCGCGGGAACACGAGAATGTAGAGGGAGTATTCGCCCGTATTTGTGTAGTCCCGTGCATTTTTGGCATGTCTCGCCTATTTCATAGACTAAGTAGCGATATTCTTTGGATTATTTGTTGTCGTTTCGATTCGATCGATTTTATATTTATATTCGTAGTGCTTTTTCCCGTAACAGGTTCGGGGTACACTTGACCATGATCCAGGATATTAGTAAATCAGGTAATTATAGTAGAGTAGCTGCCATCACCTCTGTGACCCTATTTACAGCAGAAAGTACCAGATTAGCGATATTACGCCGATGAATCGATATAATGTTGACGCGTTTTGACACCCACCACATCCCTAATAGGCGAGAATGTAGAGGGTCGACCAAAGTCCCGGTAAACGTTTCGCCGAAAGTTTCGGCGACATGTGAAGTACGCTTTAGACTAGCCAGGCAATTGACGGCCATCTCACATAGTGGTAATGGATTTTCCGAAGATTGGCGCAGGGAGTCGTAATCCGAATTCCCCAGTCATTCTGGTAGAAATATCGCAAGATGGTGATCCCCGATGAGGTGCAGACTGGCCTCCTGGTTGGTGCGTTGATTGTGCTTTAGCTCGTAGGTTGTTATTCTTCAACCCGTAACGTGCTCCTGGAATTCGCCAGAACAACAAAGGTCAACCTCCCGCTGTGATGGTTGGTCATTTATGATAAGTTACCGACACAAGACCGAGTACATTAGGTCCCTAAACATCGGCAGCCTATCACAATATTATTAGGTGTAAGCCTCTATGTATAATTATATCAAAATCTTTGGATACAATATACAAAAAGCTATTAAGCCACAAGTACTAAGCTGGCCTCATATGGAGGTAACGAAATAACAGTTAAATCTGAGTGTTAAAGTCTCGCTTAGATGTAATAAAATGTTTTACAGTAAAGCTAGATGGCACAGCTAGGAATAATTGCTGACCGATACATACCAAACACGCTTTCGAAATTCGGGTAAATATCAAAACAAGGACTTGTCTGACAGTCAGTACTCTCTGAAATATTATAAACAGTGCAAGATAATATGGCCGCAGCCACTGTTTTTGTTGGGAGCTGTCATAGTTGTTCTTGTTGGCTGTCTGTCAAATTTAGTTACATTTTCAGCCGCTAACCAAGGTATCCTGCGAGCATTCTACCACGACTTTAATAAGGGTAGGGACCATCAGTCTGTGGGGAAAGAAGTGGCAAAGAAAGCCATTGTTTTACCCATTGTTTTAAAATTTTGTGACAGTTCAGCAATTGCCTGTTATGCGTTGTATAATGTAACACGCGAGTTAAATGGTAGGTATTATATTTTTAAGTTTAATATTTTTAATACCGGAAAAATCATTCACTCAATCAAAACTAACATTTAAGCTTAGGCTTCGGTTGACCTGACCCTCGGAAATGATTAAAATCTGCATTAATCAGATTGAGGTTTTGCTTTTTTTTTGGTCTAAGATCCCGGCCTTGTACAGTAGCAGACCCTGGCATATAATGGCTAATTTGTACAGTAACGCGGCAAAAATATTTATACAGTACTATCGACATATCAGTGGACAAAATCAGAACTATAAACGCCATTTAGTAAATATAATTCCACTGTAGTCACTAACGCCGCCGTCTACTGAGCAGATAACTTGGTGGTACCGTTGATTGAAACATTAGCGCAATCAGAAGCCTTTAACCTTTGATTTTCGACTATACAAAACTCTATTGCAATATAAAGCATATTTAATTAGGTCTAAGATAAAGAGTTGTTGCATACGAATTGTCACATTAAATAATAGTTATTGACATTTTTGTTGACCCCAGACAGGTATGGTCGCAGGTCGCTATTATATTGAAAGAATAATATTTTCGAACTAATTAAAATGAATGCTCTCATTTATTGAGAACGTAGTTCGGAAAACGTAAAACTCTGAAAACGTAAATGAATCTAATAAGCTGCTTTACTCGTATTTGTTTCTCGGAATTTCTTCTGTATCATCATCACAGCCCATAACAGTCCACTGATGGACGTAGAGCCTTTTCCATGAATGGGGAGGATATTGCCATAATCTCCACGCTTGGCAGGCGGTTGGAGATCGCAGTGTTATAAATTTAATAATGTGCTGCCCCATTTTCTAGCCCACGGAGACTATAGATCTCCTCAATATAGCGATAGCCTCAATATTCATCATCATCATTATATCAGCCGAAAGACGCCCACTGCTGGGCATTGGCCTTGCCCAGAGATCTCCACAAAGGCCGGTCCTGTGCCTTCCGCATCCAGCCGGTACCTGCGATCTTTACCAGGTCGTCGGTCCACCTTGTGGGTGGCCTACCCATTAGTGGCTTTGTATCTATGACACTCATGACTGTAAAGGGTTTTTGCTATTATACTGGTGTTATTCTTGTTTATATTTAAAGCACAGTTAAAAATGGTTTTAGAACCCTTCTTTCGATCGCTACTAACTTAAATAAACAACGTTGCATTTTATGCCTAAAGTCGAAAAAATTTACAGATTTTTTTATTTAATTATTTTTCGTGGAACAATAGCCATTTTGCTCTATCATCGATCCACTTTTGATTTCATTTCCCGATACCTTCTTCTAGCGCTACCACTACCTTTCCTTCTCTCAATTTCCTTTCGAGTAATGCTTTATGCTAGAAGTCGTCGTAAAATTCAATCAATCAAGTATTAATTATGAATGAATAAATGAACATTTCTTATTATCAATACATTATAAAGCATCCCAATTACGACCCTGTTCTTCCATATTTGGGGAATGAAACGAAACCAACCTTGGACTTGAAGTTTCTTAACGTAATACTGCGAATTAAGTTATTTCCATCGACTAATTTATCACCATATATTTTGGCGGATCTGTAGTCAACGAACTCTTACGAAAGAACAGGCTTTTATTAATTTTCGACATGAATTTCCAATCTAGACGAGTATCTAGGGAAATTGAAAATGTGAGCAGGTACTAGATTGCTTCGAAAGCTTTTTAGCTAAACAAATTGAAAAAGGTTAAATAGGCTGGTCCTCCTAAATATTTTAGTTAACGACGTAGTATGTACTCGTATGGGCGCTACTGTTTTCATTTTATTATCGCTTAAAATCTGAAAAATCACTGTCTGGTGAATTGTGCTGTTTTTTTTATAAAATCCTTTAAACACTATCTATCGATTATCATATAAAAGGAACAATTAAACGTAGGTAAAGATAAAATGTCTCTAGGTGAAGATAAAATTAGATAGATAAAGATTTAAACGATATTTTTTTAAATACCACTGAGGTGGCAATTAAGCTTACGGCCTGTCTGATAATACGCAGTCACCGCAGCCTATATTTGCATTACCCATGCATTGCCAACCCCGCAAAAACCTTATCACCCCTTTCTTGAAGAGCTCCTTGTTGTGTGTAGTTAATCAAATATGAATTGTGTATATATTTTGGGCCATATATCTCGTAAATGATTTACGAATAACCTTTCCTGTATAGCAAAAGATAAGTAAGTAAGTAAAAACTCTTTTTGCACACACAATAGTAAAATATACATAAAAAGAAAAATATAATAATAAAGATATATTTGACCTTGAAATTACTTATAAATTCTTCGGCCTACTAATGATTCCATTTCTTGCATGAACTTACAAATTAAAAAAGACAAATATGGCTATGACGACCATATTAGTGTATAAAATTGTTTTTTTAGTTTAATAATTATTATGATTATATTAATAATAAATTAAATTATTTGAAGTTCGTGACAACATACCAAATTCGGATTTTTTTACAGTAGTTTTTTTTTATACCAGAGGCAGACAAAGGAGTAAGCATTTTACGGTGGATAAGTGATTACTGCCGCCTGGATATTCGCATCACCATTGGGTATCGCAGATGTATTATCGGCTGATGAGAAGATAGTATGCTAGTTTCTTAATGTCTCCAATATCGTACCGAAGTTAATACCGTAGCCAGCATAGGCGGAGGTTTTTTTTTATTTATTTATTAAAACTGTCAACCGTGAAAAAAAATATGATCGAAAACGGTAGACGATACGGGAGAAACAATAAGATAAGGTGAAGGAAGAGATACTTTACATAAATAAATGCTAAATTTATATAACTTTACAAAGATACAAGATATAGGTGAACAACAAAAACAACCTAAAGATAGGTACATAGAAGTAAATAATAGGGGGAATAGTGTAATTATAGGGCATGCAGATAATGCTTGTGTACAGCCTTTTTGAACGAGTATATGCTAGACACATAGCCACCATCGCGAAAGAGTTGGATATAAAACCAGTGCGGTTTTTTTTTTTAATTACACCAGCATCTCACCTGCTGGTAAGTGACGATCGAAGATGGAGCATGCCTGTCTAGGAAGCTATTTTGCGCTAGTTGCGCGTCTGTAGGTCTTCAGCAGGTTGCATTTCGGAGAGTGTGCGAAGCAGTTGCATGACCTCATTCCGCCGGCCCCGCGCCGCCATCGGAAATGCGATCCCAGCCAACGCTTCATCCTTATATCGTGGATCATCCTACGCTATCCGCACGAGCCGCTTTGGTTCAATATTTATAATGCGTACGGCATGCGTTCTATACTTCTATAAATATAAAGTATCCGTGTCAGTTACATGAACATAGGGCTCCGACTGCTTTCAAGTTTAAATTAAACTAACATTTGCAATTAATATATACCTAACGACCTGAGTGGTTCGGTGGGTAACATCTGCCACGCAGAGGTCCCGAGTTCGATTATTATTTATTTATTTTTCGATTCCCGGCCGAGCAGAAATTGAAATGACGAATTTAATTTTCTGTTAGGGGTCTGGGTGATATATTACGTATTACAAGTATGTATTTAAAAGTATCTAAATAGTTTATCAGTTGTCTAACACCCATAACACAAGCTTTGCTTACTTTGAGGCTAGAATGCCCTGTGTGAATTGTGCAAGCATATTTATTATATTTATTTTTTATTATTTACTTCCACAAATGAGTCAATTTTCAACTTTTATTATAGCAGTCGGGGTTTTTATTTAAAGAATTACTTTTTTTATCAGAAGGCCGGACGATAAGACCACCTTGCTACGTTATGCGGAATGAAATCTGAAATTCAAATACAGTTTCTAAAAGCTCTTTGTCTATACAGCTTTGAGATTGTATCTTCAATTTATTGTTTGTTGATGACCTCTTCAATTCAATAACTTGTACCGGAAATACATTTGCGTTCTAGTAAATAGATTTATTGTATTCGCTAAATAAGACTTGGTTTTTTTTCTCGATTCTTGTGTGGTTTTAAAGGAATTTAATATGTCTACAGGATGTTTATAGGAGTAAATAGGCTGTTTCTAGACAGCTCCATCATCGGCTGCATCGTCAGTTACCACCAGAGGTGGCGGTCAATTGCCTGGCTAGTCCGAATATATAAAAATAAAAATATTGCCTAGGGGTTGTCAGGCCGTTTTGTTTCAGAACTTGTTACAGATGTCGGCTGTAAATAATTTATGTCGATTGGTATGGCTTTGTAACGTCACCCGGCGTCAGACACGTCAGCAATAGACATAACATTGAACTAAATAAACATATAGGTACGTCATGTGGATTTTATGAATAATGCATCACTACGAAGGTTCTAATGATGACATGAAATACTCGTAAATCTCTAAATTAATTTGTAGCTTAATAGAATTAATGCTGTGTTTATAATGAAAAATCACCAAAATTTTACATAATATGTTTATTGTAATGATATGTAAAATAACATCTATACATCTATAGGGTGTTTCAAAACCCCGAAACTTAAAAAAATGCGGACGATATTCTACAATAAAATTTAAGTGAAGCATGTAAGGTACGACCATTTCTTGATAATTTATTTGTTGTAATGACCTATACAGGGTGTAAAAAGACCGCTAGCATTAATTGAAACCCCATATTCTACCCATGAAACTGAACAACTTTCCCCAAGAAACATACCCGCGGAAATGACTTCATAATTTCGCTACCTAAAAATATAATTAATTGCGGCGCGCAATGTACATCGTCCGGCGCACGGCTCTCGTTCGCCCACGTGACCAGTGGCCACTGACCCCGCGCGGCGGCCGCTTTGGCGTATTCTACCTAACTAGTAGGTATACCTTCGCTAGGCGCCACTTACGGGGAAAAACCATCGTGCAGTAGTTGTCGCACAAAGCAAATGATATTCTCGTCAAAATGGTACCACCTGGTACCTAACACCTGTTAACCAAAGCAAATAAGGCACAAAATTCACTTATTTAAACCTAAATAACTGCTAAACCATAAGTCGCAGACTGTTTCCGATTGGTACCTGCTATCTTCCTAACTTTTGATGGCGCAGATTGTGTCCAAGATTCAACCTTCTGTCTTCAGCCGTTCAGAATTTTAGTGCCACATGCTTTTTGTTTAAATTAAGTACATTATAAAATTAGTAGGTACAGATGGCAGCACATCAACCTATTCACCACCAGTATAGCATAAGCTAGCATCACTATGCACGTACAAACCGAAGATAACAAGCAAAGCAATGTACCTAGGTACTTACCTACTCCACGTTTCTTGAGTGCCGGATTAGATGCGGCTCAAATTGGCGTCCGCCAACCTCCAGGCAGATGCGTGCCCGGTGCAGGGTGTCTGCGTGAAGCCGTGTGTGCGTCGTGGGGTCTTCGCTGAATTGGCTTTTCAGCTCGTCAAACACACGAATTATTTTGTCACGCAAAACCTCTTCTGTTTGACACGGCCGGTCATAAACGCGATCTTTCACATGACCCCACAAAAAAAAATCCAACGGTGTAAGGTCCGGTGATCGTGCAGGCCAGGGATGTGGCCCGTACCTTCCGATCCAGTGCCTATCAAATATCCCACTTAGACGTTCGCGCACTGGCACCGTGCTGTGCGGCGGAGCACCGTCGTGCTGGAACCACGTGTCTCGCAGATTGGCCAGGGTCATTTCGTCCAGCTCGTCAGATATCGACCCGTTGATAATGGCCAGGTACTCAGGGCCGTTCATCCTGCTTGGCAAAAATATCGGACCCAGGATCTGGTTCCGTACGATACCCGCCCATACGTTGACACTCCACCGGACTTGGTGATTTGTCTCCTGAACATCGTACGGATTTTCCTCAGTCCAGAAGTGAGAGTTCCGTCGGTTCCACATACCATTTCGGGTAAACGTACTCTCATCCGTCCAAAGGATATTTTTGACAAACGCTGCATTGGCTTGAGACTGGGCTATCAACCACCTGCAGTACTCCATGCGACTTCTGTGATCGCCAGGCACCAAAGCGTGTACTTTGTGGGTACGGTATGGCCGTCGACGGTTCCTGCGTAACATTTTGTGCACTGTTTTATGCGACACAATAATGCTCGCTTGGTTTCGTCGTTGCTGGTGCCGGAGCAGTTTCGCCGCTGTGCGAGTGCCCAGGCGCGGGTTTCTGCTCATAAAACCTACAACCTGCTCCTCCACCCGAGTCCCTATTGGCCTGCCACCACCGTTGGCTTGAGGAACAATCGACCTATTTTCCAGCACGCGCTGAGCGGCGTCGACAATAACGCGGGCATTTCGGGGCTGGTGGGCATCTGGATGACTCTCTGCGTAAAGTCGCAAAGCCCTTGCAGCATTTTGCCCTGCAGCTCCATAACACATTAACATATTAAAATATTCCCGAGCATCGTAACGATGTATTTCATTAGCACGAGACATCACAAAATACCTAAGTAGCTATACACACTATTACACTTGAAAATACGTTTTAAACTGTGAGAACACAAATCACTTATGCCGTAACAACGTCGTATTCGTATCGCGTTTGCAACCGAACTGAAGACTGAAGAAAGAAAGAAGGAAGAACAGTCGCGCCGCCAGTGTCGGCAATTTCTTTTGATCCTAGTTCAGGTCAAATCCGCGCGCGCGCATCCTAAAGCCGGTGCACACTATCGTGTCGTGTCGTGACGCGGCAGAAGCATATCGGTGTCATACATTTACTTTGGTTAAATAACACATTAATGTCAAGTGTCGTATTGTAGCGTTTCTCTGTCTCTTTCTCTCTCTCGCTTTACCATAGTAAATGTATGAAAACGACATACTTTTAACGCATCACGACACGACACGGCACGGTAGTGGCTTTATCACCGCGTCCAAATTTGTATATTTTTTAGGGATCCGTACCCAAAGGTCAAAACGTGACCTTTGTTTCATTTGACGTTTCATTCGTCTGTCCGTCGTCCATTCACTGTCAGGCTATCACAGTATTGTATATCTTGAACCATTCTTGAACACCTCTGCAGGTCGAGAAATGCGTAATGCAACGGTTGATTCCTACTGCAATATGACTCTTCGAGAACCCTGAGAGCAAAGATTGGATCCAAGGTGCTGCTGCCCGGCCTGAAGCCGTATTGACATTTCGACAAGGAGCATTCCTGGCGAAGTCTCTGTTCAATAATCCGTTCGAATAGCGTCATTGTGTGGCTCATAAGTTTGATACCTCGATAGTTGCCGCACTCTTGCATACTACCTTTTCCTTTATAGATTGGCGTGATAATATTTACGAGCCACGCGTCAGGTAGGTATAAGCCCCGTAGCTACAATCTTATTGAATAGCTCAGTGAGCAAGAATACGCCCCAGGTCCCCATTGTTTTCCAGGGTTCTATGGGTATTCCATCATGGCCAATATGGCTTTTCCGTTTTTCATACGTACCAGAGACCTCTCCACCTCATCAGGGGTAATCGGGCTTATCATGCCAAGGTTTGCAGGAAGCTGTGGTGGTCGCACGTAGTTGTTGGTCTCGTTAGACAGTTCCTTGTAATGACAGTACCACCGGTCTTTAATAGAGTTTGCGCTTGTGAGCAAAGAAGAGGTGTTCTAGTCTTTTCTGGAAGAAGGTGTTGACTACTGCCAAGTCAGCGGCCAGTGAGGTTCGGAGAATATCTTCTCCCTCACTGTTTCGCTGGCCGTAGCCAAAGCCACCATGCACCCGACCGAACTCCTCGCTCCTTTGGCCTCCACGTGACCATTGAGGTCCGCACCAACAACAATCTGTTCGGAGGATGGTATAAGTGGCAGGGCATTTTCGAAACTGTTCCAGAAGGCAGTCTTTTCGGTGTCGGCGCAGCCAGCTGGGGAGCATAGGCGCTGATGAGGTTCGTTGTCATACCCTCAATTTGAGCCTTGATCACCATGAGTCGATCGCTCACCCTGTTCATCTCCAAAATGCCGTTCCGGAACTTGTCGCCCACCACAATAGCGACCCCATTCCTCCCTTCTACCGATCCGGTGTACAAGAGCTTGTATCCCTGCCCGATTTCCCTAGACTTGGAGCCACGCCACCTCGTCTTCTGCAGGAATGCCACCTGAACGCGGCGCCTGAGCAACAAGTCGGCTAGCTGTCGGGACTGGCCAGTCAGAGAGCCAACGTTCAGGGTGGCGAAGCGGAGCTTCCTAATTCTAGGCGCTAACTTCTTTAACCCTGCCCGCGCGTGACAGGGCAGTCCTAGCCCACTTATCGCAGGTGTACGGTTATGTAGCTTTAAGTCCGCCTTTGTACTGTTATGTGCATGAAGTTCTAAAAAATAAATAAGTAGGGCGATATGCCTGCGCGTCGTTCAACGGCGACGCCCTAGCATGGTGTTCGTTTCTAGAAGCAGACATTTCCATACAATTTTTGCAGTGTATTGGCTTTTTATGTGCGGCGTCTACCATCCGGCCCGCACAACCCGTTAGGGAAAAGCCCGTTCGCCAGAGCCTCGTCCGTCTGTCAGCAGGGGGACCGCGGGCAGGTGAGGTTTATTCCGACTTTATTTTATACTACGTCAGTTTCTACTGCAACTGACGGTTGTTCACCCAAATTGGAAATTTATCGGAAATTTTATTTACGGACATTCATTTAGACCGTATTACTAGCCGTATGCCGTATCGTGTCAAAAATCGACCAGACTGATAATAAAATGTCATGACGTACACACGTCAATGTTACAATGTAGACCCAGCCTAATCGCACATGGGCGACGCTGCCATTCGGAGCGAACTTCAATTCGTTCGCTGACGTTTCAATTTGAAAGTACCTACGTACGAGTACTGAATAGAAAGTGAAGTAGGCAAACCTCTTGTTATCGGACGCCTTAGTGTGAGTTGCGCTTCGAATTTTCTTTACTATCGCGTTTGCGTTTATGTGAAAATTTGTATGGAAAAATGTATAGCGCCATCTAGTGGTACGTAAACGAAGTTTTTTTCCTCATACAAATTTCGACGAAACTAAGCCCTCTGATCGAACTATTTTGTTTTGCTCACGTCGATTAGCAAAAAGCACCTACCTACCTACGTACCAAGCTACTTTGGTGGATCAAAGAATTACTATGAAATACCTATTTAACTACCTCCGTAATAATAACGGCGTTTAAGAAATCTAGGTCGCAACTAAATACTTAAGCACTTAGCTACCTACTGCAACTTTCCTACGCAATGACGATTTTTTCTCTGTGACTCAAACGCGGACGCAGCAACAGCTGGCCGACGGTGCCGATGGTCAGTCAAGAGTAGGTACCTAAACACAACCTAAAGTGCGGAATGGCCCCCTGAGATGGCCTGGGTTGGGAGTTTGGGGTCGTATTCGATTGTTATTTGTTGTGTTCTCCAGGTACCTACTTACCTTCTTCTTCTTTCTTCTTATCAGCCGTACCTACGTAGAACGTCCATTACTGGACATAGGTCTCCCCGAAAGAATTCCTTTCCACCGTTAATGGTCACCGGGGCCCCGCGGCCTTTATTAGATCGTTGGTCCATGTACCACCTGGTAGGTAGCTAGTTGTAGGTATAGGTATCGGTCATTGACCCCTCATATCAGTTGCATGGTGAAGGAAAATGTGAATCCGTACATGTAAGTAGGTAGACTAGGTACTTAGGCATCGGTCACTTAAATAATCATTTTATGACCCAGTTGTGGTCGCGATTTTAATGGCCGAGGGGTCCACCTTGACCATGATCAAGAATTTCGTAGATCAGGTAATTACAATAAAGCGACTGCCATCTGAACTCTGTGGCCTCTGAAATCTTCTTCAGAAATTACAATTAAGGTAGGTACTAAGTCATCGATCAATGACCTGGGTTTAATACTTATTTCTTCTTAAAGTGTTTATCTATCTGGTAGGTACTTACTGCGCCTTTGGTCCGATCCCGCTTTCAGTTCTCGTATCGTGCGTGTCTGACAATTGAGTACCTACCTATCTTCTTTTTTTTTGCTTTAGTCTCCACGGTTCGGTCGTGTGATAGGAATTAGGAATGTTCGTAATACAAACATGTTGGTTTGGTATTCGGTCATCCTGTCAGCTGATGATAAGTGGTTCGCGTGGCGGTAGGTAGGTACTACCACAGGAACTATGTTTAATTGTCATGTTCCTAGTAGGTATTGGGCTATCGATCGTGAACTTTACTGCAGATATCGACAATAGGTAGGTGGTAGGTACTGGGCTCGATTCTCGTATGATGTGAATGTCCGTAAGCAAACGTGTACGTAAGTTAGGTAGGTAGACAGCTGATCCTGTGCCTGATCATGCAAGTGCGCGCCGCGGTAAATACCTACTACGTTAAATTCTCATGTAATGTGAATGGTCGTCATACAATCATGTACCTAGGTAGGTAGAACTTTCGATCGTAAACTTTACTGCTGATATCGACGGTAGGTGGGTGCTGGGTACGATTTTAGTATAATGTGAATGACCGTAAGCAAACGTCTAGGTAATGTATTAAGGTATGCGTACCCCTGTCTTGTTTAACTTTACTGAGTGGTAGCATGGCAGTGTTGCTGCCTATGCGCATGGGCCCACGGACGGCCGGTGGCGGGTTGGATCGCGCGCGCGGCCGCTGTAGGTAGTACCTACCTCCGGACGTGCGCGCGTCACAAGTAGGTAAGTAGTAGCACGTGTGCGGCCGGGCGCACGCTTTACATTGCGTTATTTTACTTACAGTGCATTTATTTCAACTTAAATTGGAACTTTGGGTGTTTAAATTAATTGTGAACGATTTAGTTATCGATACTTGATATTTTTTAGTACTAAAATACAACTTTTTTTTTTTAAAAGAATCTCGATTTCTGCCTAAACTAAGAGTTTCCGCGGGTATGTTTCTTGGGGAAAGTTGTTCAGTTTCATGGGTAGAATATGAGGTTTCAATTAATGCTAGCGGTCTTTTTACACCCTGTATCTTCCGTAACACACATTGACTTGTAATTGAATTGCAATTGCAACTCAATGACAGTTTAAATTGTAGCAAAACGCGTCAAACTGCCATTGAGCTCCAATTGCGATCCGATTACAATCATGCCATTAGTAACAGTATCAGCACAATACCAAAAACGTGTCATACTGCCATTGAGCTGCTATTGCAATTCAATTACTATTCAATCAAGTCATTAGTAAATTAGCGAACTTGAGCCAACTGTGGCCAGTTGTGTGATTTTGTACCGCTCTGTCCACCAGTGACAGTGTCAAAGCAAAGCACGCACAGACATACATAGGTGGTCCTTTTTATTCGTGATTTTAGAGAGTCATCATCATCATCATATCAGCCAGAAGACGCCCACTGCTGGGCATAGTCCTCCCCAAGAGATGTCCACAAAGGCCGGACCTTTGCCTTCCGCATCCAGCTGGTACCTGCGACCTTTACCAGGTCGTCGGTCCACCTTGTGGGAGGCCTACCCACGCTGCGTCTTCCGGCACGTGGTCGTCACTCGAGAACTTTACTGCCCCATCGGCCATCTGTTCTTCGAGCTATGTGCCCTGTCCACTGCCACTTCAGTCTGGCAATTCTTAGAGCTATGTCGGTGACCTTGGTTCGCTTGCGAATCTCCTCATTTCTGATTCGATCGCGCAACGAGACTCCGAGCATAGTCCTTTCCATTGGGTAACAGTGAGTTTTCTTATAAGGCCCACAGAGAGGATACCGTTCGTATTTTTTTCAGGTCCGACATCCGTGGGAATACAGTACCTACCTATCGCAATTTTTTATGCTACTCCATATATATATATATGATAAACCATGGAAAGAGGTAACTATCGTGGATAACCGCAGGTGCTACTGAAATGCTTGGTACCTTTGCTACCTTATCTGTAAATCGGAACAGAACAATGCAAATATGATTGCTTGGCGGCAGAAATAGATGAGGCAGTAGGCACCCCGTGGTGGTACGTATGCAATATTTTTTTTTCTCTAAGGCGGACTCTACAAATTTGACCTACTGCCTGAAAACATTTAAAAAAGTAAATAAAAATCGATTAGTGCAATTTTCTTGCTGAAATATAAAATAATGTTTGAAAGTTTTTATTTTATTTTAGACAAAACAGGCATTTGACCGCCATCTCGCCGTCTTAGAACAGCCTATTCGCTCTAGCCTTGAAGGCATCTAGATTATATTGATCAGGGAACACACCCGCAGACAACGCAGGTTTACGGTGTCAAAAGCATCATTCCATGTTTTATAATTTTATTAATTTAAAAAATATTTTGTATTATTTTTATTAATTTTCTGAAAAGTAAATAAATATTTCTGCAAAGACCTGCTGCAGTTTTTTTTACATACTGTAGATTAGGAAGCACAACATTTATTTTCTGTAGAGCCAATTAATAGGCTCAAATGATTACTAAATTTTAGTAATTTGATAACTTATATAAAATAAATAAATAATTCGAATACAAATATTAATTTTAATAAGTTGCGTACAATGAAAAATATTTGAGCAAATGTGTCATTGCAAAACTAAACGCTAATTTCATAGGTCTCAAGGACCCATATGTTTTAATTTTAAGTTATATCTAGTCCAGCACGCTATAAGATTTTCTAGTATTACGCTATAAGCTTTATTAGTATTTTAAATAATTTGAATAACAATTTCTTTTTTATTAAAATTAGATGTAATATTTGTATGCCTAACGGCTGATCACAGCGGTATCTCTTAATTGTATCATCTAACTGTACCTGTGTTTCACAAATAAATGATTTGATTGATTGATTTTCTTGACTGATTAAGTAGTCGGTGGTCTGCATACAATAACTAACAACAAGTATTGAACACTACAATAGGTATTAAATAATAAAGTGTTACAATGTTAAAGAAGTAAATGTGTGGGTCGTGTTTATGACAATAGTGACCCAGCGGTGCCCTGAATCAGACCCTGCGCTACGTCAGCGATACCCGCACAC
The DNA here is from genome assembly GCA_907269095.1 of Blastobasis adustella. Classification (NCBI taxonomy): domain Eukaryota; kingdom Metazoa; phylum Arthropoda; class Insecta; order Lepidoptera; family Blastobasidae; genus Blastobasis; species Blastobasis adustella. The sequence continues at coordinate 20,083,862 of OU026118.1, read as the reverse complement.
GGATACTAATCGATTGCGGGCTTAGTACGAGGCGCACGCGACGAAATTCCTGAAAGACCAGCAATGGATTACAAAACGCGGGAATCGGATATGTAACGTAGGGTCTCATAGTAAAGAATCTTGACCGGTACAAAATAAAATATTTATTGTGTCGAAAACTGTGTGCTATGAGGACAAGGCAATAGGCGCTATGAGGCGATCCGTCAGCCACAATGTTCGAACTTGTTTTGCCTCATTAAAGCTTTTAGTATAAAACAAAGGCTTACGACACGAGGATGCCCAAGACAGGACGAAATAGAGGAAAATGAGTCCAAAAGTGGACCCTGGCAAAATCCGGGACTGATCGCCCGGATGATGACGATGATAATGAGTGTAAAACAAAGAGGCAAATCGCGTCATTTGCTTGCTTGCACATAAACTAAGCAAAGAATTTGGGCATGGTTTTCTTTCATTATTGGATAGAGTGATTTGAGTTGATGGTATATTATATGTATAGAGCGTCGGTAGCCGGGCGGTTGAGTATCCAACTCGTAAGCGAGAGGTACCGGGTTCGAATCCCGCTTCGGCTTGTACCAATGACTCTTTTCTGAGTTATGTACATTAGTTAAAAACTAACCGATGCTCTTACGGTGAGGGAAAAACATCGTGATGTAACCTGCAAATTCAGGCAACTGAATTTGTAACCATGATCCAATCTGGTCAGGTTTCCCTGGTAGCAAGGTCACGGAGGTCAGATGGTAGTCGTTCCACTGTAATTACCTGATCGCCAAATCCTGGATTATGGTAAAGGCGGACCCCGGGCCCTTGTCCTCGAGAGCACAACCGGGATTATTATTATTTTTATATTATATCTAGGTATATAGAATGTGCCTGTGTGGAGCCAGAAAAAGCCAGAACTACAAAATCAATATATTGATTGATATGCAGGATGTGGTAAATCACATAATTAAGTACAGTAGAACTACTGCTGGCCGTCTGACCTCCGTGACCCTGTTAATAGGGGATTTATTTATTTATTTATTTATTTCACAGTTTAACAGCAATCTAATTCTATTTAAACTAAATACATAATCAAGTTGTAGTGCCAATAACTAAACTGCAATTTATAATTTAGGACTTAATGTAACTCATACACCTAACTACGACAAACAAAATTAATCTAGGTATAATAATACAATTATGTATCTTATAAATAAAATAGAAATTTAAAAAGAGCGAGAGAAAAAAAAAAGAAATACAAGATATAGGTATACTGACAATATTGGATTACAATCACTCACGAAAGAAAGAGACGTATGGTGATGGTGAAAACAAAGTTGCTGAGGAAGCAAAGGGTGCCCACTCCAACCAAGTAGACCCAGGGGCTCTATTTTTCAAACGGCTCGCAGCGACGCGATCTCTTGTCTTAATGGTTGTCTTTTCTTTCTCTAGCAACTTACGACGAGTGTGAAAGAGATAGCGTAGGTAGCGTACGAGCGTACGTCTATGCGAGCGTTTTTAAAAACTTAAAAACATGCGCACACACATAACATCACGGAAGGAGCATCGGTAGCCGAGTGGTTAAGGTATCCGACTCGTAAGCGAGAGGTACGGTGTTCGAATCTCACTGCGGCATGTATCAATTACTCTTTTCTGAGTTATGTACATTAGTTGAATATTAACAGATGGTCTTACGGTGAGGGAAATTCCAGGCGACTGAATGTGTAACTAGATCCAATCTGTTCAGGTTGCCCTAGTAGCAGGGTCACGGAGGTCACATGGCAGTGGCCCACTGTAATTACCTGATCTGCCATTAACGCAAACATGATTCTTCTTTTTATATAGTAATTAGTAAAGTACCTAATAATAAACATAGTAGCGAAAACACAGTAGTTCAAGTTCAGATCCATAAATAAAACGGATGCGTTGAAATAACACATAGCCATAGATTAAATGTGAATCGGGTCATTAGTCGAATCGGTCGACCACCAATTACATACAAAGGCCGAATAACTCGGGCCTCCTTAAAAATCGATTTTAATGACCAATTCGGACATTTGAAAGAACCTTCGTTACGGAAATGATATGAAATACTCATCCATAATTGTAAATATCTAGTTAGGGAGGTACCTACGTGTTAATTAGTTAATCAATTTTATTAATTGACGAACTGAGTGGTTCAGTTGGTTTACATGCCGGTCGGTATAGATCCCAGGTTTGATTCCCGGCCGATGTACATAAATCTATATTTAAAAAAATAAAATAGAAAAGTAGTTTATCAGTTATCGAACACCCATAACACAAGCTTTGCTTACTTTGGCGCTGTGTGAATTTGTCCAAGCATATTTATATTTATTAATTATGTTGCTCAATCAACAGATTTTCGGATGTTTTGCATAATAAATTACCTTGTTTATATTATAACGTTAATTGGTTTTAACGTGCCGGAAGACGCAGCGTGGGTAGGCCTTCCACAAGGTGGACTGACGACCTGGTAAGGATTGCAGGTACCAGCTGGATGCGAAAAGCACAGGACCGGCCTTTGTGGAGATCTCTGGGGGAGGCCTTTGCCCAGCAGTGGGCGTCTTCTGGCTGATATGATGATGATGATGATGAATTGGTTTAGTAAACAACGTGTGCAAGCTTCGCTTGGTTGACATAACATGTGTAATTAAGTATGAAATCAGGTTTAGAATTATATAGGTACTTCAGTACTACTTTAATTAGGAAAACATGTCGCAAACAAGTTTTCTTTTAATTTTTTTATTATGTATTTATGATGCTAACATAGTGTACTATGTGCGTATAATACATTTATATATATTTATACTGTTGTGTGTATTTAGTATCTTATTTATAATTTATGTAGTTTATAATTTTTTTTTATTACAATTGCGCACGTCTCATCCTCTATACTCTACCATGTCTCTCTTCTATAGGCCTGCTGGAAGAGATTTCTTCTTAGAAATAAGTAGTGCCTGTTGCGTCTTTCATTTTTGTAATTTCTGTTTACTATATATTGTGTGCAATAAATTGTTAAATAAATAAATAGTATCATCAACACATTGTTCATTTACGAATAAACTATCTGTAAGGAACAGACCGAGCTTTGGTTTCGATTTAGCTAGCTAGTAAAAGCGGTAGGCCTCAAGCTGGGAAAATAAAAAATTTTGGGCTTCGAGCGGGATACAGGACGAAATAAAACGCGAACTACTAATGCGTTGTAACCTTATCTAATTCAGCTAGAGGTTCAAGCTAAATCAACTTAAGCTTTAAGCAGGTGGCGCCGCCAAAAGAACTATTATAATCAATGGCAAACAAAGCTGTAATACATTTAGTTACGGATAACATCACGTGGATGTTAATTTGACAAGGTTCCAGCACATTAGCAATTTGAAGGGATAATTCTTAATTTTTTTTAGTTTTGGCCCTCATGTCAGATAAGCTTGTGGGACTGAGGGCAGGGGAAGGGTAGAAATTGGGTAGGTTACGGAAGGGGTAGAGAGCGTCGTTGGTCGGACTCCTAAGCGAGAGGTATAGATAGTTGAACTCAGTTGTGCGCGCGGCGCTATGTGTGCGTGCGCTTGTAAATATACAGCTTTCATTTATGTGGCAGTGACGCGACCACTTGGCGTGCCAATGGCGTGGCGTCATTGTGACGTGTCTGTATATGTACAAGGTTTACCCACACATAGGGCCGCGCGCACGACTGAGTTGAAATATCTTACCGGGGTTACAAGTAGGTGTAGATTTAATTAAATTGAAACTACACGAATGAAGACGCACCACTAAGAAGACTGACGGCAGTAGCCTGATAATGTCTACCTGCATTTTTTGTATCAGATAACTAACAATAACAAAATCTGTTTGAAATTTGATTAAATTAAATTACAATGGAATTCGTTCCGGCACTTTGATGTCTGATGACGTCAGACTAATTAGCAGATCGATGTTCCATTATTGTTCTGAATAGCAGACGCCTGATGTCACAGTGTGGGACCAACTATGGTGCGGATAGGACACTAGAATTAAAATTTTTGAAAGATTATTTATTAGGGGGCAGGATTCTGTCAAGCCTGAGGAGTCTATCTGGGTGAGTATCATTGCCTTATCTATTTCTACCACCAAGCAACAATGTTTTCATTGTTGTGTTCCGGTTTGAAGGGATATGGTAGCCAGCGCAATTACAGACATAAGGCATTTCTTCTTAGACCTCGCACTGACAACGCACCTGCGGTTCTGCATATTTGGTGCTTTCAACCTAAATGTATGAAACGCAGATCTTATAGGCGACCGGCGACCGGCTTACCATCAGGTGCGATGTCTGCTCGTTTGTCGCTGCATAGCAAAAAAAATATTATCGCCGCCCATGAATACATGCAACAACCAGCGGTCAAGAATAGAGTCCATTTCAGCGTGTCAATTTATCCAATGCATGACACGACTAAAAGTTTTGAGAGAGGAACTAATATTTGAATGCAAGTGACGACGTATTCATGAATTTTCTGCTCTTTTTGATCAACTGTGAATTTGTTTATTGTAAAGTTTTACAATATTTTATAAGGGTTTTGATAGTAGGATGTCTTCGTCAGCATCACAGCGCAAACTATCGATGAGGTCCTGTGGTGTTCCGATAAGAAGTGGTTGTGGATACACAGAGGGGTTTTAGTGGGTTGGGTCCATTTTCGGGCAATCCCACATGTCCACGTCATTCCCCCGGATGACGTGGTACCTTCCGAAGATTTCCCCCACGTAACAAAAAAAATATTTAAGGTATGTCTTCGTCAGTCTTTTTCCCTGCCTTTATGGCTTTTTAAGACTTTTTATCAGTTATTCAACGTATGAGTAACTTTTATTGTATTATTTAGCTTTCTGTATTGGTCAAGCTATTAAAAATAATGCAAGAGACCACTGGAAAAAGTGAGTCAATGTATTGTCAAACCACAAAGACTCAATCTAACATCATTGTCATTTTTTAAATTTCCTTATAAGCAGCGACGTGGCCGCAATGAACGATCAATAATTCATTAACTTTGACATTTGACCTGTCTAAATCAATAAGTGAATACATTTATTATATAACAGGGTTCATACATGCGATATAACTAGTTTATAAAATAAATTAATGTCAATAAATGTCAATATCATTAAATAATAATACAACCGTCAATACAATGTAATTCACAATAATGCTTCGTCCAAAATGCGTGTAGTCAATGAGGGTAGTAAATAATTTAACGTCAAAGAAATGGGAAAAGAAAAACCAGCAACACAACCAAAATAATCTGCATAAGTCACCAGACATCGTGAAAGACCGACAATGACTACTCGAACAGCCCTCCCCAAGTAGGTGCTACTCTCAAAAGAGCCCATTATCGAAGCCTATTGTCCTATATTGACCTATTATCCCTATTATTATTATTATATTGTCCTTGTATTTGACCTATTATCTAAACAGTTGAATGTCGTGTCGAGACCTTGGATTTATTCGTAATAAATGCAGATTACCTATTTTGAATAAAAGTCGACGAACTCAAAATTTCGATGCGATTAGCGAATATGAAACCAAGGTTCGTGTGCAATGCCATGTAATTTAGTATTAATTCTGTGGTTAAATATTCATTATTCATATTAATATTTAGTATTGTTATGGATTTTTACCGCTTTGTGTAATATAACGTGGCGCACGCAGTTGCCGAAATGTTGATTTACAAATAATTTTGCAATATAAAAGTCAAAGTTTATTGAACATTCAGCTGTCTCAACATGAATAAATTGTTTGTTTTGTCAATAACCATAAAATGGATTCATAATATTAAGATATCATTTATTTATAAGATATTGTAATATTTCAGTACCTAAGCTTTTTTAAATTTTTACTTAAGGAGCTTAGTCCGAAGATAATGTCACTCCATTATTATATAAGTCAACCAAAAAACCAGTGTAATACAGATCATAAGTAATTTAATTGGCATTCTACTTATGGGTCAACGGAATGGATTTACTCGTACAAGACCGTTTCCATGTCCTCCTATAGCCTATTTTTACCGACATTGGTGTCGGAGTCGCAAAACTGAAGTGGCAATGGAAGCTCGCAGAATCGATACGATGCATGATGTTGTGGCGGACAGGTTCTCGCGTGGTGACCGCGTACCAGCTAAGCGTAGGGGAACGCCCTTTCGTCCCATTTCGAGATGAAAACGCTGCGGTGGATGTGTGGCGTAACACGACTCGACCGAGTACATCCGTGGCAGTCTCGGCGTTAGAGACATCGCGGACAAGATTAAAGTGTCTCGCCTGCGCTGGTTTGGTCATGTGCTGCGTATGCCCCAGGGATACGTGGGAAACAGGTGTCATATTAACCTGACGGTATGAGGATAGAGATCCCGCGTGAGGGCTAGGAAGCGATGGATTGACATCGCGGAGTCGGATGCGAGAGCCAATGGCTTACGCAGGGAGGATGCCGAAGATCTGGCGAAGTGGAGGACGAAAAGCCGAAAAGCACCAGGGTATAAGCCGGAAGAAACGCTAGGATGATGAGGACTATGAACGGGTATAAATCAGTATATTTTGTAAAAGTCTGTTTCAATCGAACTGATTGAGCTGTAGTGAGGACTAACACCCTAATTCAGAAACGTTACTATGATGAACGAACGAACGGTTCCAACTAACAATACTTGAGTGGTCATAGTTTTAGGTTTTGGCTTCATTTTAGTACAACCTCTAAACACAATAAATCTTTTGTTACATTGATCCAACAAAACGAGCGATATTTATCACGCGATATTTTAAATCGCAGCAATGATCAAGTGCTATGTTAAGTCATCACTCCTCAGTAGCTATGTAGCCCTTCATTCATTGCTTTCACATCATGTTTATAAATATTTTAAATGCTGAGCTTTAGCCTTTTTGTGCTGCAGCACACACATGCGGCTTCATTATGCAGGGTAGGTATTGTTGTGTATACCTACCTACATAATAAATTAATTACTCAGTCTACCTCTATACAAATGTCTGCATTTATGTAGCTTCTAAATTTAAGTACATAAACCATATTTTATTCTATATTCTATTCTAAACGATCGAATTGCATAAAATGAAGTACGAACAAAGTATTCATAATTCGTCTCTTGCGGAAAAGAAACCAATATTTCCTAAGAACAGGAATAATTTAACAGTCGTATTGTTTCCATAGTTAACCTTGGATTACGGGCGCTATAAAACAAGAGACGGCACGATTACTCTAGGAAATATCAGCTTATACGCTCTTAACAGACCTGGGGTCTTTACCTACTTATAATTATGTGTTGTGGGTGGATGTCACTTGCCTCACGATTTTCTGCCTGTCTATTTTTTATTCCTCTCAGTGACAAACGAGAAAAAGCCCATCTGAGACCCGACCTATCTCGAATGCTATCGCTTACGACTTGCCATTCTAATAAGTTTCAAATAATAAAAAAGCAACCGCACGTGCTTTCTTCAAACCGAAACACAACCATTGTTATTGCAAGCTTTGTTACTTGGTGGGATAAATAGATAAGATCCAGCGGGAACACGGTATTATCGAATTTTACGCAGAATCCTTACACCCGCATCGTGTGAAGTAACACACTTCTGACGTATTACGCTATTAGCAACACCAGAGGGGCGTTACGCGATGCTAAGTGCGTTTACTGCATTAAATACGGTTCTATTATTGGTCTATTTTGTTCGTTTTGACTTACGCGCGTAAGTCACTAGATGATGGCCACTGAAGTATTGTAAGATGGAACCCTGTGCGTTCGCACGCACTGTACCATATCATTACGTTTCTGTATACTGGTGATAGTATCCATGCTACAGCTGAATTATTAGATCAGTTAGAAACGGAATTTTGCATTATTTTAACTAAAACCGGGTTTATATCCGTCTACAGTGTCAAATCAAAATGTCGATCATAAGTACCATGAGCTAATTGTTACATATGATTTCACTTAATAAATCTTGACAAATTGAAATGGAGCCCGACTCTTTTCTGAGTTATGTAAATTTGTCAACTTTTTCGTTTTGACGAACACATAGTGCCGATTACCTCATAAGTATTGTCAGTTGGAACCCTGTGAAACATCATAGTAACGTTTCTGAATACCTAACTCTATAATGCATATATTAAACGAACGAACGAAATAAAATAAACGAAGTGATAACATCCTACGTACTCATCGCAATACTTTGCGTCTCCTTATGGGCGTATGCGTGATGTTAGTCTTAGAAGATAACCGTATTGCAAAGTTAAAAGTCAATGTCGCTAGGCCAAGTTTGGCGAAGCACTTTACGTAACGACGGACGGACAAGGCATTGCAACAATGTGGATATAGTGAGCTAATGAAAATTTAAATAGGTGGCATGTTAGTCTATGGAAGTGGTGGATCTGGGATGATGGTGTTACGTCTAAATGGTGATCTTGGCGTTAATGTCACGGTTGTGCTCCCGCGCGAAGGCTTGGGGTCCGCCTTTGATCATGATCCAGGACTGAGCAGATCAGGTAATTACAATAAAGGGACCTTAATTTGCAATTGTTTGCGAATTGCAGTTGCAAAAACTGCCGTCTGACCACCGTGACCCTGTCATCCAGAGATCTCTTCCTTTTCTCAATTTGAAATTGGATTGGAGTACCCTCAACCGTCGTTAATGTATGCAAAGGAGGTGTGTCAGAATCGTGGCTTGGTGCACTCAATAGTCCATGTGCTTACCCATAAGGGTGTGAGTATTTACGTTTTTTTAATGTTATACGGCAGACAAACAGGCAAGAGGGCTACCTGATGGAAAGTGGTTACCGCCACCTATGGAAATAAGCAACACCAGGGGCGCTACGCGTTGCCCGCCTCTAAGGAGACCTCTAATATACTCTTTGAACGATCCCATATCGTGGTAAAAAAAACACTGTGTCTGGGAGCCCATTCCACATCCGAATTGTACTAGCGAGAAACGATATATTGTAGCGGGTCAAAAATTAGTAACTGCCTGACCTCCAAATACCTCCGTAGCCAAGATATTGGCAGCTGGTTTTTGAATGAAAATGCTTTATTGCTTAATTGAAGAACAATCGTTTTTCTAACCATGTTTCCATACCGCGATCTCCAACCACTCTTAAGGTTGGATTGATCGATGTACAACACAAACGCAATTCTACCTATTCGCTATTCTACACAATATGGATTCCGCACAACTGACATTCAACACATTATTTATTCCACACAGTCTTCAATTATACACAAACGCGTTTCTTCCTGTTCGCGATTCTACGCAATATTAATTCCACACAACTGCAGCCATTCAACAGATTCGCTATTCCACATATTCGTCAACGCGGGGGACCTGGGACTGGCTGACTTAGACCTGAACCTAAGGTTAGTGGAACCAGTCAAGGTTGACCAAGGTCAACCCTATTTAACAAACCTGGTCGAATGCTTTGTTGGTTGACTGGGGTTGACCGTTACTAGGTCCACTGAACTTACGCCCTAGTCTAGTTCTTAGCTTGGGTTACAGTACAACCAGTCTCAGGGTGCCCAGCCTTGAACACGTTCGTTGAACAGAGTTGATCTTGGTCAACCTTTATTAGGTCCACTAAACTTAGGCCCTGGTCCACTGATTTGTGTATAATTGAAGACTGTGTGGAATAAATAATGTGTTGAATGTCAGTTGTGCGGAATCCATATTTTGTGTAGAATCGCGAATAGGTAGAATTGCGTTTGTGTTGTGCATCGATCAATCCGTTGGATGGAGACTATGAACAGGAGGGTAAACAGTGGGCTGTTCCGCACTATTGTTTTTTATACTTATGGATCTTTTTACGTTACTCAGTTACAAACGAGCAGATAGCCCACTTGACGAAAAACTATCACTGTCATAACATCTATGATTCATGTACAGGTTTCACATAAAAATAATACAGAACAGCAGGTGCATGGTCATTAGGAGTTTGTTGAACAAACATTCATGATAAACTTGATAATTGGTCAACGATGAGATATATATGATCCACACCATCTAGATGCCTATTATCCGACAAACATACGGGAATCGCGAGCCTTTCTACCGCGCACGTGCAAGATATGTAATGAGTTCCCTCCCCCCCCTTGCACTACAACTTGGGGATCTTCAAAAGTCAAGCATGACTACAGATACCTCAAAGGCAAACACCTCATCCGCTCGCCTTATATTGTTGATGTCCTGGACGACAGTATAGACCATCCTAGGGTCATCATATGGGGATCATGACTAGGGTGTGCCTCCCTAGGCATTAAAAAAACATGGAAAATACTTATTTCATCTCGCATGGGGTGCTGGGGGTCGTTCACTCTACCAGTAAATCACGATTCACAAGCCTATCTATCTCTGAAAATATTAAAATCTGTCTTGTACTTCCAACTTTCACACCGCTAGAAGTGAATAACAACAAATATTCAATCCAAATTTCGAGCACATTTTAGATAGATAAATTCTTTATTGCTCACATAATCATAATTGCATAAAAAAGTGTCGAGAGAAACCATTACTAGTTGTGTGCAAAGGCCTTATCCTAATCTTTGTCTAAAGAACCGCTATATTAATACAGACAAGACACATCATCGAAATATCTCAATTTATTCGAAAAAATGTGCGAGATCGAATACACATCATTGCCAACCCACGTTCAAGTTCTCGCCGAAGCACTCCAAACACTCAAACCTAATAATAAATAAATAGTAACAAGACATTGAGGTCAAATTGACACGGGGGTTCAAATTAGCGGGCCGCCGTCGGACTCGTGTGGTAATTCAATTAATATAAACAACCACGTCAAATGTCAATGTTTTCCATACCTCGAGAATAATTTGAAGGGTATTTATTTATAATACATGGAGATCGGATACTTTACAAATTAAAATCAAATGCCTAAAGGGCGTAATGTGATAAAATTTTTGTAAAAGTTGTTTTTCAAGTCGTTTACTGTTGAAGCGGCGCGACTCTGGAATAACTTGCCAGCTAATATTAGGGACAGTCAAACATTAACTACTTTCAGGTCAAGACTAAAAGAGCATCTTTTATCTTCTCTTGATTAGTTTTATGGAATATTTATAATATATATTTAAATAGTATGTTACATATTATTAAACGTATTTATGTATAATAAGTAAGTTATTTAGAAATACGACGTACAGTGCACTTTTTCCACTGCACCCGGGAGAGTTGGCTGGAAGAGATCTCTTACAGAGACAAGCCCACCTTTGTAAACAACCTCTTGTAATAATTCTTTTTTAACTTGTTTCGTGTGCAATAAAGTATATAATAATAAAATTTGAGAATTTTGTATCATAGTAACCTGTTTTAGTAATTATGACCTTGATGAAGCATAATTTTAAAGAATGCTGTTGGCCTATCTGTCGAACCTACGTGTAAGATCAAATGGCCTAAAGAAAAGATGGGTAACTTAGAAAATAATAAGTATTAAATATAAATAAACTTCAATATGTAATCGTTTGCCAATAGGCTCCCGAGACTGTTCTATTAGCAGTATATATAATTATTCTCACAGGCTCGAGGTCCCAGCGGAAGACCTTTAAGCCTCGCTTTGTTAACGGTATTAGAAGACACACCTAACAAGTGGTGAGTGCGTTACGATGCTGAAGTTCGATTAGCCTCAAAGTCTGAAACGGTCACCCAGGTGAATGATCCAGAACCCGCACACTGCGTGCGTTGCCTAACTTTGGTTATCGGTATAGCAAGCACACTGTCATTTGACAAGGGCCGCTTTCTATTAATAATGTATTTTAAATCTAAACATGCATCACATCCCAGCCCATTGCAGTCCACTGCAGGACTAAGGGCCTCTCGCACGAAAGGGGAGGTTATTGCTATCTCCACGCTTGGCAGGCGGGTTGGAGATCGCAGTGTTATAAATATAACAATGGAAAACGCTGCAACCCATTTTCCAGCCTACGGAGTTTCTTAGATCTTTTGCTTTGAATAAATTAGTCGCCTTGTACGACACCCACGAGTGTAAGGGGTTGGTGCTATTCTACTCTGCCGGACACCACACGGCCAAATAAACATGCATAATATGCTAGATTATGGTGAGGGTTTTTATTTTATGTGACGTTTAAATAATTAAATGCATTACTAATCATCTTGCGTACATTTTATAATTACCACTTAATTATGTAGCTATCTAGATCACATCCGTTTTCCTAGCGCATTCCGCGAATACTAACGTATGCTAATAGTCATCTCGTATTCATGTAATGTTTACTATAACAATAGGTACCTACTTAACTTACTAGATATAAGTACTTAGAAGTAGGAAATCGGACCTCAGGAACTTACGCCCTTTGTTAGACTGGAGTCTCTTTCACATTAGAGTAGGTTTTCTAAAGTCTGGTTCATAGACCCCTTGGGGATTTTAATCTTGAAAAATAGTCCGTGACTGCATGAGTTTAAGAAACACAGATAGCAGGGGGCGCTTGAAATAACTTCCGTACTTGCTGTGAAGGTCTGTTGCATCGAAATGTGGTGGCTTTGCTGTGAAGATCTTTCGCTGTAACGTGCATCTCAATCTTTTGACAGCCTAGTAGCATTCGTCGATGTTTTGTTTATCGTGATTACATATTTCACTCTTGACAGGCATTAAACAATAGAAAATAATGCTGCTTACTTTATTATCTACGGAAATCCCTGGGTGGTCGGACACTTTTATCTATATAAACACCAATAAGTACCTTTTAAACACTTATAAGTACGAAGGGTTGATGTAACATATTATTCTGCCGGACACCGCTCGGAATATATTAACTTCGTTTCTCTCACATTCTTAGCATAGCTGGGTAAAGATTGCTAAGCTAGTTTCACAATTTAGAAATGTGTCAGTTAGGTCTAGGTACTATTAAAGAATGAGTAAAAGATATAATGTATATTTTTAACAATAACTACACTTTATTTCGATTACACAGAAGACGCGTCAATAGTCTACGCGTCCACCATGGTTGTGACATCATCTATTATATCGTCCAACGTCAAATCGGCCATAGAATTGGACCATGTCCTATTGGACCATACTCTCAATTTCCTATCTAACAGCACCTATAAGGACTCCGGTGAGTAATGTTTTCATGGGGTTGGAAACCGTGGCTTTGGCAGTAAAGGCGTCTAGCATATGTTTCCTGCCAGAGCATCGTGTTCCAGAGTTTTAGAGGTGGGCAATGCATTGGCGATACCCCAGATGTTGCTAATGTCTAGGAAGTGGGGACCATTTTCCATCAGGAGGCCCGCTTGCATGTTTGTCTACCGTACAAAGAAAGAAAGAGAGTATCTTTATTCACGCTAGTAAAAATACAAAAAAATAAAAAGTCTACCTAAGCCTTTAAGGAACCATCTTTCGCCTTTCCATAACGCGAAAGATAAGTTATTGAGGCATCGCAATTCGACAAATCAATCCGATATAAATCTATACGTCGAAGTGAACGGATCCTTGAGACAAAACGTTTGCCGTTGAACCAAAGAAATATTCATATTACCATTATGACGAAATAGGTCGCATGCCTACTCGATCGCGAGATGACCGGACGCTATTCTCAAACCTATGGTATTGGAAAACAAGAAAATCTGTACATACGAGTAGTATAAAACAAGTCTGTACCTATGAATCTATGCTATCGCTTAGATCTTTTAAACTACGCAACGGATTTTAATGCGGTTTTCAACATTAGATGGAGTGATTCAAAAAAAAGGTTTATAACCAAGAAAAAGAGGGTAGGGGGGGTGGGTAAAGTAGGTGTACGCGAACGAAGTCGCGTCGGGTCCACTGGTTATAATATAATGTGAAAGTATACCATTGACGAAACGAGGTTGGCAAAGCCCTTCCGCTGGGGCATCTTATGGTGGTAATTATGCACTTCTAAGAAATAAATTGATAATTATTTTAACCAATTAGGTGAATGAGACTTATTTCAAATTTATTATTCTAAAACCAATTAATAACAATGAGTGATCAAAAAGCTCGCAAGGAATTTCTTCATTAAAAACCAATGACACGAATTACACCTCGAAAAACCCCACGATTGCAATACGAGGAAAACTCGTCCATTACAGAATAGCCCCCTGCTCCGTAAAGATGTCATCACTAGGACTTAAGATCACAACATGTGGTTTGGAATAAATTTTGTAGCGAGTGCTAAAGGTCGGCGGAGTGGCCTTTGCGGAAGCGAGGTCGGAGAGCACCTGACGTTACGACCAAGGGAAATGTAGTTCATGGTATTGGCTCGCTTTTTAGGCTTCCGTAGAATTTCAATGGGTGCCTAAAGTCTAAGTGTGGAGCAGAAAGAAATTAAATAGCATGTTACAATTAAAGTATAACATGACAATGTCTATAGGCAGTGGTGACCACTTTCCATCAGGTGGCCCGCTTGCCTGTTTTCCCTAATATATAAAAAGTAAATGTAAAAGTCTTTTTACACGTGCAATCAGTGGGCCAGTTTCATTCAGCGGGCATACAGCGACCTGCGAGTGTAGTATAAAAATGCATTCAGGATGATGATGAGGCTGTCGTGGCGTTGCAGTGCATCAGGGATGATCGCGGAGGCGGTCACAGACTATTTTTTGGCTATCAGAGACAGCACAGCGTATCTCTAATCCGTGACCCTGCTACCAGGGGAAACTGACCAGATTCGATCATGGTACACATTCAGTCGCCTGAATGTGCATGTTTCATCTATTCGATGTTTTCCCTCACCTATAGTATAAAACTTAGAAAAGAGTTATTGGTACATGGCCGCAGTGGGATTCAACCCCGGTACATCTCGCTTTCAAGTCGCATACCTTAACCACTCAGCCACCGACATTTGGACTATAATTTATGTAATAATCGAAAACGGTCAAAAATATATATTTCTCTTTGTTTAATAGATACTTCTTTAACCCAGTTATTTATTAGCTTTCCTTTTCTTGAGGCACACAGAGGCTTTTCGTCGATCAAGAGCTAGGGCGCATCTACTCTGCTTTTTGAGGAGGTTGGCTGAGTCGGACTTATGCCGACCATTCGCAAGCGGTTTTTCTGACACTGTTATTATTGAGGCATTAGTATTAAAAAGTTTCAAACAATGTTAACAAGCCCATATTTTGTTAGTAATATCTTAACTATGTCCCAGGGTGAAATTTAAGGTCTGATGATGATGACAGAAGGTGGCCATAGGAACTATTAATCGTAACAAGATGGCCCAATCGTATTTGGGCTCTTTGGAACGGTCTTTACTAGTATTATACCACGCAATAAAAGCTTGTTATATGAAAATATTTTTCATTTGAGAACTTAATTTAGCGGGTCACCTGATGTACGTACTATACGTACACCAGGTGACCCGCTTGCTCTTTGCCTTCTATTGTGAAAAAGGTTGGCTGTCTGCTCATTGGCCACCAAATTGTTTATTTTGTTTCTACAGCACGGGTCGCTAAAGCCTGTCAAGTAACGTTCAAAGACGCGTTTAATGAAATGAACACCAGTATTCACAAACTATACTTGTATAAGTAAAGTAGCGTTACTATGCGTTCTCACAGTGCTCGTCTAAGCGATTCAATACGGCTCTGTGATTGGTTAATTAGACGGACAACCTTTAGTTCAACCTTTATAATGCGTATGGCCAAGGAATGGAACGCGTTACCTGACTGTGTTCCCTGATCATAATAATCTAGATGCCTTCAAGGCTAGAATGAATAAGCTGTTCCTAGACAGGCATGTTCTATCATCGGCCGGATAGTCACTTACCATCAGGTTGGATGGCGGTCAAATGCCTGGCTAATTTAATTAAAAAAAATAAGATAGTGCCGAGCACCACTCAAGTATTATAAGTTGGAACCCTTTGAGTTCGCGCACTGTGTAACCTCCTCAGTAACGTTTCAGAATACGGGTGTATACTTGTATGAATTTCTAATAGTTTGGGTATAAATTGATGATCGTATACACAGAAATCGTATACTCAAACAATGCGAAATCTTTATGTTTAATGCATCCATGCATTTTATTAGTGTTCCTAAATTATAAACTATAGTCGTTAGTATCGTCACCTACAACGTATTTAATCTTTATGCGCTTTACTGTCATAGCTTCATCTTGGCGTTAATGTCCCGGTTGTGCTCTCGAGAACGAGAGCCCGGGGTCCGCCTTGACCATGATCCAGGATTTGGCAGGTCAGGTAATTACAGTGGAGCGACTGCCATCTGACCTCCATGACCCGGCTACCAGGGGAACCTGACAAGATTGGATCATGATTACACATCGAGTAGCCTGAATGTGCAGGTTTCATCACGATGTTTTCCCTCACCGTAAGAGCATCGGTTCGCATTCAACTAATGTACATAACTCAGAAAATAGTCATTGGTACATGGCCGGAGCGGGATTCGAACCCGGGACCTCTGACTTACGAGTCGGGTACTGTAACCGCTCGGCCACCGACGCTCACTGATGGTGTTATTACTGTGGTGTTCTCGTGACCGCGGTGGGTGTAACCCTACCGAAACGTCGGGAAAACAAATCGAAAAGGTACGTCGCGTGGGAGTACCGTTTAATATAATAATATAAAGTAATTATATTTGAAAACATACTTTTGTGTGCTAAATAGGGAGAAATAAAAGAGAGAAACATATTATGAGGACCCCACCTAGTGCCAGGACAGGAAGATGATGATAGTGATATGACGAGTCTGAGAAGAGTGAACAATATTGAACGCACATCTTTTAAGCTATTGCATAGCTTTTATCTGTGTGCCTTTAAGAAAACTCACTATTACCCAAAGGGCAATGGAAAGAGCTATGCTCGGAGTCTCTTTGCGCGATCGAATCAGAAATGAGGAGATCCGCAAGCGAACCAAGGTCACCGACATAGCTCTAAGTGGGCAGGGCACATAGCTCGAAGAACAGATGGCCGATGGGGCAGTAAAGTTCTCGAGTGGCGACCACGTGCCGAAAGGCGCAGCGTGGGTAGGCCTTCCACGAGATGGATTGACGACCTGGTAAGGATCGCAGGTACCAGCTGGATGCGAAAAGCACAGGACCGGCCTTTGTGGAGATCTCTGGGGGAGGCCTATGCCCAGCAGTGGGCGTCTTCTGGCTGATATGATGATGATGATGGTGATAGCTTTTATCGCGGGCTTTGAGCGCGGCGACCGAATCAAGAAATTCCGTAACGAAAAAAACCTAACGCCTCCCACTCCGACCGGCACAGCGGTGCGGCGTTGAAAGCCGTGCATCGTCTAACGTCACGGCACGGTGTTTGTGTGCGTGCGACTAGACGTATGCGTGTAGACTAGCTGCTAACTAACTGCTCATAACTGATTCTATCACTTTTAGACACAATGCTAGGTGAGACAGCGTGCTTTTTGGCTGCGTCCACGAGTGAGTTCGAGCCCGCGACTAGTTGAACCTTAACGTGTATGTATATGGTTAATATCAAAGAAAAAACTTGAATTAATATCAAAGAAAAAAAAAACTGAATAAATAAATAATTATAATTGCATAAGTTGATAAAAAATGCTATGCAATAGCTTTACCGCGGCAGTCCCCGAGTGCCTAACGTATTTTATTTTTTTTATACCACAAAGTTGGCACACAAGCTTACGGCCTGCCTGATGGTAAGCAGTTACCGCAGCCTATGGACGTCAGCAATACCAGGGGCATCACCCACGCGTTGCTGACCCCGTAAAAACGTTTTCACCCCTTTCTTGAAGAATTCCATGTTGTACTCTCCAGGGAAAACCTCTCCAGGTAGTTCATTCCACAACCTTAGTATGTGTGAGAGAAAGTTCCTTTGGAACCGCAGAGTTCGCGATTTGGCTCCAAGTTGTGAGGATGAGCTCCCTGTTGGTGGCGAGCGGTGCGATAATAGAATGTAGCTGTAGACAAATACCGTTGTACAGGCGGTAGAACACACAAAGGGAGGCGAAATCCCTCCGCTGACTCAGCGGCTCAATACCACTTGCGAGCATGGCATCATCGACAACTCTCACAGCGCGCTTTTGGATCGATTCACAAGGACCAAGCTGATATGCCGGTGCTCCCGCCCATTAAAGTAATACACAAGCCATGGCCCCATTCAGTGCTTGACTGAAAGAACCCGGGTACCGTGGTACGTTAAGTGGTCACCGCTGCCTATGAATATCAGTAACACCACGGTATCACTAATGCGTTGCCCACCTTTGAAGAAACCTATGATATACATCGTAAACGATCCCGATATAGCATGTCATAGTCCAAAGGAAACACTGTGGCTGGGAGCTCATTCCACATCCGAATCGTACGAGCGAGAAAGGCGATCCGGGCGAAAGCTTCATCCCTATGTCGTGGATCTTCAAGCTATCCGCACGTTAGTTCCGCTTTGGTTCAATCCTCATTGCGTACGGCTCAGGAATGAAACACGTTGCCTGCCAGTGTGTTCCCTGATCACTATAATGTGGACGCCTTCAAGGCTAGAGCGAACAAGCTGTACTTAACCAGGCAAGCTCCATCTTCTGCCACATCGTCATCTACCACCAGGTGAGATGGAAGTCAAATGCCTAGTCTATGCTAGTCTAAAAAAAGGAAGGCATGTAATTCCCGCGTATTCCTGGGGCTTACGCAGCACGTGACGTCATCATGACTCACGGAGTCGCATGTAAAGATACCTGTAACATCTATGACACCTCCACTAAACGCAGTCACGTAGTTGTACTGCTGTGTTATATCACTCGTGCCTTCGACCTGTGTGATAATTATGTCCTGTTGCAAAAATTCGATCATTTCGGCATAAGAGCCCCCGCGCTCTCATTAATAAAAGAGTTTCTTGAAAATAGGCAACAAATAGTCTCATTAGATCACTGTCGCGCGAGGTCGGAACAGGGCACCTCCACTATCGGTGTTCCCCAAGGATCAGCGCTCGCGAACCTCAGTTTCCTGTTCCAGGTTAACGATCTGCCTAATGCTGTTGACGGTGACATGTACGTATTTGCTGACGATGCATGTGACGTCATAACCGCTGACACAATCGATCTTATCCAAACAAAGATTACATCCGATGTAATTATATAAATTGCAGGACTGGTTCACAGCAAACGGACTCCTACTGAATTTATCCAAAACTCAAATTTTACATTTTAACCTTGGTGGTCTGCCACCAAGACCATTAAATATAAAAATAAATGACATATCATTGCCATAAGCAAATCATTCAACATTTTTAGGCATATCAATAGACAGGGCTCTCAAATTCGATGTACATATTGACGTACTATGAGGTAAGCTCAGCGGAGCCTGCTTCGCACTATCCCGGCTGTCGGGCGTGCTGCCCGCGTCTGAGGTGCGCTCATGTTACTTCTCACTGTTCCACTCCGCGCTGTGCTACGGGCTGGAGCTGTGGGGCGCCGCGGCCACGGCCGAGTTCGTACTACAGAAGAGGGCAGAGCGACTAATATCGCGAGTCCCACCCTACACACCCGCAAGGAGTCTATTCCGATCTAAAAACATTATGACTTTAACATCGCAATATATTTATGACCTAGCTACCTACGTAAAATCAAACTTGGATCATTTCCCTAGCAAATCAGAACATCTGAGATACACACTTCGAAACAAATCTGATCTTAATTGTTATTCCTTGATCGTACAGGTTACCTTAATCAAAATTTAAAATGACGAATTTCGGTCCTGTAGTCTACAATAAAATTCCAAAGTATATTAGGGCCTATGACTGTTTAATAACATTTAAAAATAAACGTAAATAATTGTTAATAGCAAAAGCTTATTACAGCTTGAAAGAATTCCATGATGACAAATTCATATAACAATAGTTTTAAGACGTATTGTTTAAATTATCTCCTAACGCCGATATTTACCTATAATCTTGACTAATAATGTATTTATAGACTGTATTGATATTAATTTTTAAATGACATGTAAAATTTTGAATTTTATGTAATAAAGAGTATTTGAGTATTTCAGTTATCATTTATAACTAGAATTTTTATTTTATTTCTAAAGTTGCTGTGACCTAGACAAGCTAAAGCCAAGCAATTAAGACCGAAAATACCAGATTAACTTTAAACATATAATAATTTTGACCTTTGCTTTTCATCCTGGATCACGCTATTATTAACAAAATTAATGCCGATGCTTTATTTAATGCAAATGTTTAATTAAGTTAAAAACTCTAGCTCATGCATTAGTCAACACTCAAATCTCTTAATGAGAGTTAAAATAATTTGGTCATGTTGACATCTTTTGATACAAATTTAAAACAATGTCACACTTACACATAATGATTACACATGATTAAAATAAATGTTTGTGTCTTTTGAAGCACACAGCTTCAGCTTATTCCGGAAATTAAAAATGAAATATTTTGTCGAACTTATCCTTCAAACCGGAACACAACAATGCGAGCTTTGTTGCTTAGCCGCAAAAATAGATAAGGCCGTGGTTCTTACCCCGGGGGTCTCCTCAGGCTTGACAGAGTCCTACCTATTGATAAAATATGAAAGAAAAAAAATCTATAAGAATCTTTATTATGGAAAAATGCAATACATGAGAATAGAAATATAAATTGAAAATTGCCCGTCCTCAATTGCGCCTAGGTTTCCCTTATATAAAGTCTATATACGCACCTATGCGGGCGAAGTCGTGACCTAAATACAGTGACAATATAGACAGTACAAAAAAATTATATAATATGACGATGATATCTTATCGTTTGCAACTAAATTCTAACGGATGCGGGGAATATTTTTAATTATTACAGCGAAGACAAAAACTTAGTGGTTCACCTTTAGTTAATTTATGGGATGCTACTTCGTCGGTCTTTTAAATTATGTTAAATGGAGTAGTTCACTCATATATAAAGCGAGAGGTCTTTTCCGCATTTTTGGTTCAACTACTTATATACAATACGATATATTTAAAATTTTAATGTGCTTGGGCGAGCGATATGAACATTAAGATTGAAATTCTTCAGTAATGGATTTCGAAATGGGCTTGGGCTTTAATTTGTTTACATACAATACCTGATACGTCGGTGCGTCGGTGGCCGAGCGGTTACAGTATCCGACTCGTAAGCCAGAGCTCCCGGTTTCGAATCCCGCTCCGGCCATGTACCAATGACTGTTCTGAGTTATGTACATTATTTGAATACTAACCGATGCTCTTACGGTGACTAAGTATACCTGATATATAGGTATACTTTTTATTTTTACAAATTCTTCATACATGGTACATGTAAGTAGGCATTCGTTGAAATAACTTGTACACATAGGTACTAATAATCAGACAGCTTGAATGTTAGTTAGTTATGTTTTTACATGCATAATTATGGCAAGCTTCTAAAGTAAATGCCTGCAATGTTAATGATATATAGTTGCAACATCTCGTACAGACATTAGTGGATCTTAATTATCACTTTTATGAACCAGCTGATGGTAGTAGGGGCCTTCAATTGACCTGGTATTTGAAGTCTTACATTGTAAAAACTGGTAGCCATAAAGCGCTACCTACCTGTTATTCCGGGATTCTGAATGAGTGTTTTTATATATTTTTAAATAGTTTTAAGACGTCCGAATCTGTCTGATGATACCGGTGCCAAGTAAAACATTTAGGTCTTGATTAAATTGGTTTGGCATTAGCTAATGTTCTTTTTAATAGGCGGTAGGTATTCAGTATAACATATATCAATATAATTATGTCGGTGATAAATAATGCGTCACAGCTAGGACGTCTCTGTCGTGTACGCGTGAGTAAATCATCATCATCTTGGCGTTAATGTCCCTATTGTGCTCTAATATACGAGGACCCTGGGTCCGCCTTGACCCTGATCGAGGATTTGGTAGATCAGGTAATTACAGTGGAGCGACTGCAATCTAACCTCCGCGACCCTATTAACCACCACCAGATTGGATCATGATTACAAATTCAGTTACATGTGCAGGTTTCATCACGCTAATGTACGTAACTCAGAAAAGGGTCATTGGTACATGGAGGCACTGAAATTCGAATCTCTCGCTTAAGAACCGGACCCCTCAACCACTGGGCCACTGACTCTCACGCACATTTGAGTAAATATTAAGGCGAAGTTAGTCGATGTGCATTATTTGCTACTTTTTTGCATATAATGCAATTTAAAAATTAAATTCAAAAATATATAAAAATTTGAAAATTCTTTATTGCATAGGTAACAAATAAACACAAATCAGTACAAAGTAATAGCAACAGGCGACTTTATCGCTTTAACGATTTCTTCCAAGCAATCTATCATGTAAAATAACATATTCAGCATGAAATACTCATACGTACAAGTGTAACTTGTAATAACAACATTTACTAAAACTATCCTCGTCCTCTTTCAGTCCCTCAATGCTGAGGACCATGACTCTGCCGACGTAGCAAGGACGTTCTCGTTCTCTATGACCTGCGATCGGCAGGCGACGCTCACGGGATATCAATGGTAAACGTGAAAAGTGGTATACCTGAGTGACGTTACGACGCGTACAAAAGCTAGACGCCTAAAATAAAAAATAATATCACAATTCTAGAAAATTTATTTGCTACACGTTTTGTGTAAGGCACAATGACATTGTTATATTTTATGTGTGTGCCACATATTGAATAATCAACTATTATTAACGTGATATTATAAGAGTACATATCAATATTCATAAATAATTTTATTCAATTTGGGTTTTTGTAAAAGCCCTTGGTAAAAGCTAATAATTATAAACTTTGGATGGTCTACTAGCGCCATCTACTTAACTCTTAGTATAATAATATTGTACTTTATAGATTGGTATACTGCAGTACGGTATATTGTCTATAGATGGCGGCAGTGTGACAACACAGTTCGCCCGTACAAAAGACATCAACGCGGGATACTTCGTTTTTCCAATTGAATATTTCCGTGTTTCTTTTTACTAAATTGACTAGTTATAATGTTTCAAGTGTTCTTGCAAATACAGAAGTGGTACCCCAAAACGTCAAAAAGTTGCCACTTCATCGGAGAGTCTTTGGTAAAATCCACAATTAGGATTATGAATTTAAAGTTCCTATCTAAAACTTCGTGATATTTTTTATTGCCTAGAGAGGTACAGTCAGACGGTGCACCTGATGGTATCACGTCACCACATCTATAACCTAAGGGGAGCTGATACGGTGCGGACTCCACTAGTTTTGAAGATGTCTATGGGAGGCGGCGATCACTTACCATCAGGTGACCCGCTCGCTCGTTTGCCTTCCTCTAATAAAAGAAAACTTTGAGGTACAAATCGTATACGTAAAAAGGTTCGTGATAAGGGAACGTTGGTTGGAAGAGAGGCATCTAGACGATGTGGACAAATATATCCTAATTCTTTTTCTTGTTTTTTTTTAACATGTACTAGGCAGGCATTAGACCTCCATCTCAAAAAATGAGAATTAAGCGACGCTATGGCCGAAAAATGGCCATTGTCAGTTTTAATTTCAGATCCGCGATAATTTAGATGCACTAGCAGTATCTACATGCACAATATTTGAATTTTATAGACTCAAGCGGCGCAGGCGCTGGTTTGTGATCAGTCTCGGGTTGATCCCATATTTCTACTTTAGATGTGGATTATGATTGTAGTTTTTGCATAAGGAATCCCAGCTGGCCTGAAGGTCTAGTGAGAACAAATACCTACGCAAAGTATTTTCATCGTCTAGTCTAGACGACTATGATGATGACAGCATTGAAGTGAAATATATTTAGGATAGGATGTAGTATTTCTAGCTCACTACAAAATAATCTTCCTACTTTGCCATTAAATATTTAAGTTAAACTCTACAGGTACTGTATTTCTGCCGCTATGCAATAATGCTTGCATTGTTGTCCTCCGGTTTAAAGGATAAAGCAACCAGCTCAATTAAGGGCATGAGACATTTTATCTTAGTAATCACCGAACAATGCACCTGCGGTTCTGCATTTTTGTTGTCTGTAACCTAAATGCATGAGTCGTCGATGTTATGAGCAACAGTTACAGCTTGCTATCGGTGGGCCATCTGTTCGGTTGTCACTGTGTAGAATAAAAAAGAATATTTATAGACTTGTTTTTTATTGGTTTAGTTAGCAAAGTTAGTACTTTGTGGTTTACTGTCTTGTCCTAGCCTTACCGACCCCCAATCCAATCTGCCAGGGTCCGCTTTCTTGCTCTTTCTTCTCCACTTCGCCCGGTTTTCGGTATGCTTACGTCGTAAACCGCTTTTTGGGTCTCCCGCATACCTCTTTCATGACACCACCAGGTTTCGGCACCTGTTTCCCACGTATCCCTGGGGCTTACAAAGCACGTGACCAAGCTAAGCGGGTCTGCTTACCATCCATTGGAAATTATTAAACCAACGCCTCTGAATGCAGGCAAAGGATGGAGAAACTATTGAAGATTATTTGAAACCTCTGTAATACCCATCTCATACAAATAAATCTTTGAATTTTAAAAAAAACAAAATTCGTACATTTCCTTCCAAATTTATGTATTTTTAATACATTTCTCTTAACACTATTTTTACATTAGGGCAGTGATCGGGTCTTACATTTAACGAAATACATTATCATGATGCCGAAATCTTCGTAAGCATAGTATTAGTACATTTTTATCACAGTTAAAAATGTAGTTGATAAACTTAGATACAACATTTTCGTACAGTTTTGTACAAAAATAATGTATCAATCTCAGGATATACATACATATTCAAGTTATATATTGTATAATATTATATGCACAATACCCCACAATTTTAATTATTTATTCCATTTAGCAAATACTTAAACGTAAACACCAAATTATGTATCGCCAAATAACGTATTACTAAGAAGCCACAAAACTATCAATGGAATACGGTTGCCCCGACGCGTGAGTGAAATTCGCGAATTTTAATGAAAAAATCTACTTAGTATTCACGATTTAACGTTACATACAAATATTAGGTACAACGGCAAGCCTTTTTGACACTTTATATTCGAGCATCGTAGCGGCATTGTATTTGCATGATCATTTTTTATTACAATTTGGCATTTATCTTAGATCAAATATCTTATAGGCATAGACTGGTACTGGTAAGATACCAGCTGGATGCGGGGGCATAAGACCGTCCCAACCGAGTTCATATTATATTTGACATTATGATTGTAACTTTGTGGAAGCAAATATGATATGACATGACCTGTCTTTGTGGAGATCTCTGAAGGAGGTATATGCGGCAGTGAGCGTCTTTCGGCTGATATGATTATGAGGATGATGACGATGATTATATAATATCAGTTTGTGTTTAATATAGTCTTATCGCACAAACACTGCGTGGTATTGTTTGACCAAAAAAGTGGAAAATACAACTGCCAATTTCTGGACATACATACCCAACAAATCCAAAGAATAGAAGGAAAAAAATTATCCCTAGTTTCTAAAATTTCCACCGTAATTCCCCGTAGAAAACTACCACGCAGCGTTGGTAGCGTAAGCTATTTACCTTAAATTATTGAAAACAAAATCTATATTCTCTATAAAATACCTGTCAGAATATCACATCATTGAGAGTCAGAAATAAATATTGCTTTTAGAATAATCTCTTTGTTGTCGAATCTTTAACGCCACTACCACCATCCTCCATGGCCCCATCCGCCGTAGGAAGGCCAGCCGTAACCGTAACCGCCAAAACCTCCGTAACCTCCGTAGCCGCCGTAACCTCCGTAGCCGCCGTAACCTCCGTAGCCGCCGTAACCTCCGTAGCCGCCGTAACCCCAGCCTGGGTAGCCCCAGTAGCTACTGTAGTAGGGGTAGTGACCACCAAAATGCCCGTAGCCACCATATCCTCCCCACCCACCCCAGTGGGAAGCAGCAGGTTTTAGGTCCTCCTTCTCGGCCACCAGGTCTTGCTTCTCTTCTGCTGCCTGCTTCTCTGCTGGAGCGGCTAAGGCCAGCGCTAGCAGCAGCAGCAAGATGGCGGAGAATAATGTCATCTGTAAAAAGGTAGTGCGGTTTATATGCGGCGCGGTAAGATGGAGGTTGTGATCGTCCTAATCAGGCAAGGAAGTTCAGATTTAAACCTTAATTCCTGGTCCGTTAGGTCCATATTAAATAGTATCTGGTTCTCTGCATTGTGACCTACGGTTTTAGTAAAAATCTAAACTTTCTAGAATTATTTCTTTCTCTGAATTTTACTAAAAACTATCATCAATATCTGAAACATTTACTAAATAAATAATTTTCATAAATTTTAACTTTTTAGCGGACTGCTTTGGCACATTTTCAAATGCTGGTGACCTTGGACAAATTTTTACCGCCGGGGAAGTTGGGATACTTTTTTTTATTAGAAATTTTAATTTTTCAGTAAGAAAAAAGTTGGCAATATTTATTCCATATACACTTTTTATTTTAGACGCTCTATAAAAATATGGTTTACACGAACTGGGATTAAATTAATATCCTCCGAAATGTTGATAAAATCTGCAAGTCAAAAGTGCTCGTCTCTATAAATTTACAGGCAATGTGCGGTTTAGTTGTCAATTAAATAGTACCTATAAACCACACTTGGCCAGCACTCAGTCACATATTCCTGAGCCGTCGAACATTGTTCAAGCAAAAAAAAGCCCGGATGCCGAAAAAAGTTGGCGACACGCGACACGCAATGCATTCAAGGGACTGCTAATTCTGCGAATTTCCCACGAATTTGAAATTAGTAGTGATATTAGAACGTGAGTGAATAAGTTAATATGGAAAAAGATATTTATTGCTATCTACACTAAGCCTGGCTAGCATCGAATTTTTAAAGACCTTAGAATAAAATATGAAATCACTTTTTTTTTTAATTTATGCATACCGCCCTTAATATTATAAAGATAAAAAGTTTGTAAATTTGGTAAATTTCTGAAATCACTGGACCGATTTAGAAAATTATTTTACTAAGAAGAATCACAAAGTGTTATAGTTACGTCAATCTGTTTTTTTACGAACTCAATCGAATCGAATTATGTACTTTACTTCGAGAGTAGATAGAGCTCATTATGGTAAGTGGTGATGCGGCTGAAGATAAAACATGCCTGTCGAAATCAGCCTATTCACTCTGGCTATCAATAGGATGTATTATAAGTATAATATGGTTATGTTTGTTAGCATTGGATTCTTCTCTTTTTAAGTTGGACAGTTAGATTTAGCAAAATAGGATCTGCCCGCAAAATTAGGACTGTATTTGAAAATTAATGTGAATTTAAAAAAATTAACTCGTGATTTGATTTAAGAAGACTCAATTAGTTAAGTTAAATAACATATTAGTTCAAGTAGATAATTAAAATTAGTCACAAAAATAATTTTAGGAGGTTTTCACTTATCAAAATTTCGTCACAAAAATCACCAAAAAACCTACCAAATTAAGCAGAATATTTCTAAAATTTAGAAGCTATTCCAAAACACCTTACAATTTACACATTTCCCATAAACCACCGACCGACCCAAGCAGCTTATCCTAAGTATCAAGACACTTACTTTGGAAGCCATCGCTGTTGGAGCCTGTCACAATACTGCCATTACCGCACCATGGCAATTGTTTTATATCCATCGGGCGTCCTAGAAGTGTACGGATGACTGCACGGCTTCCTTCGCACATTGTCTCGTGGTATTCACCTCCGTGGCAGTATGGGAGGTGTAACGGTGGAAGATGAAACATGGAATAGTGTAATTAGAGAAGGGCGTGAAAGAGTGGCTTGGATGGGGACTCAAGCTTAGCTGGTTCGTTCATGTGATTAGGGAAATGGCGAGAAAGATTGGCTAGGAATGAGACACAGGTGGAAAAGTTTAATGAAAATGTTTGGTCTTAATAGCCGGCATAGTATTCGTGTCATCTACCAGCATCAGCATTTTAGTTTGCCTCCCTCTGCTTTAAAAATTTAGTTTGGCCACGTGTTGCTTGTGGCCTACAGGGATAGGTGTAAAAATTAATAAGCACTT
The DNA here is from genome assembly GCA_907269095.1 of Blastobasis adustella. Lineage (NCBI taxonomy): Eukaryota > Metazoa > Arthropoda > Insecta > Lepidoptera > Blastobasidae > Blastobasis > Blastobasis adustella. The sequence continues at coordinate 20,055,915 of OU026118.1, read as the reverse complement.
TATCCGGTCGGCGTTAGGAAATAGTTCCCGCGGGCGCCCTAGGAAGCGATGGATTGACATCGCTTAGACGAATGCCAAAGACAACGGTCTCTGAGGATGCTGAATTGCTGAAGCAGGATACGTGATTTGCCGCTTGGAAGATGATGATGTTACAGAAATATTAGAGTAGGATGAACCAATCATGGAACTCAAGTTTATATTATGCCGGATTACATGCTAACGATGTATGTGAAAGATGGTGGTGTATTTTTTAAATAATAATAATAATAATAATCTTTATTAACATATCAGGATACAACCACATCAAAATAAAAACAGATAGAAATATCAGGTAATACATGTTATGATCGAGATATCACGTTTTTAAACAAATAAAGAAGGCAAATGATCTGGCTGAACCTGATGGAAAGTGGAAAGTGAAGAAAACACGGCAACACCAGGTGAGTCGCTTCTAGTTTGTTTTTCAACTCTTCATATTCATTCAGAATTAGTGAATTAGTATAAAATTTTATTGTAAGTGATTTAAAAAAGAATTAGCATTAATACAATATCAATAAATATTGTGAATTATTTTGACGACCTGAGTGGTTCAGTTGATTAGCATACTGGTCTGCCATGCAGAGGTCCCGGGTTCGATTCCCGGCCAGGCAGAATTTGTAATAATGGATTTTCATTTCTGTTACGGGTCTGAGTGTTGTATGCATAATAAGTATGTATTTAAAAATATATAAGTTATTTATATGTATAAGTAGTTTATCAGTTTTCTGGCATCCATAATTAAGCTTTGCCTATTTTGGGGTTAGATGGCACTGTGTGAATTGTTCAAGAATATTTATTATTAAGTATGAAGTACCTAGAATTGAACAAAGATAAACAATAGAAATATTGTTTCGACATCTCCAATGTTATGCATTTATGTAAACAGGTAATTGACCAATTCATTACTTTGCGTTCATCAATTATGTACAGATTATAATTATTCGCATCATCAGGCATGGTAATACTTGTAAGAACGAAGGAGAGATTCTTTTTTCTATCTTAAAATGGTCTATTTTGATGTTTATGTTTTGTTTTCAATGTGACAAGATATGGCAACTAAGAGATGTAGAGTATTCCCCGTTAAGCGAGGTTCCCCGTTCGAATTGAAGCCCCAAATTAAATTTACCCCCTAGCATACACTAAATGTACGGTAGGTTAGGTTAGCCCCCCCGGCTATTACAAGGACAGAAGTAAAACCAGCTGCAGGGAAAATTTATCGCTACTGTACATGTATGCTAGGTAGGTCACTTCTCTCTGCAGCTGTACCTTCGCCTTACTGGGGGACCTCTAGCCTGATACCAGCACGTAAATACCAGGTTTATTATAAAATAATGCAGAACCCTTTTAGTAAAAAAAAATCGATATTCAAACTTATAACCTTTAGCCCAAGAGATCTGCATCGGCTGGAAGAAATTTCTTTTAGAAGTAAGTAGTGCCTGTTGTGTCAGTTATATCTATGTCATATATCTCTGTATTTCTTTATTGTGTGCAATAAATAGTTAAATTAATAAATAAAAATAAAAGAGAAGTAATGCAAGTATACATTTTGACAAAAACCTTTTTTTTACAACCTTACTTTAAATTCCTTTGTGTTACTATACCTTCGTGCTTACTTTAAAAGGAGGAAATTAAATTATACGCATAAGTGATGCGATTCTTCTATTTGTCACGCAAGGGATTTTTGGCCGAATCGCAGTGAACACAATAAGATTTTTTGCTTGTAAAACTTTGCAAGCGTGTAATCTCTGCCTGTCTGCTACTGTATTTTCTACAGTATCTATCTACAGTATGACAGATACAAAATAGGTACCTACCTACATTAGTTCTACTTATTTACATGTATATATGATCTAAAATATTTTCTAGACTTTCTGTTTAAAAATAATCATATTCCTAAAGAGTAATAATAATCATCATCTCAGCGCTATAGCCCGGGGCCCTCCTTGACCTTGCACTAGGTTCGAACCTGCTACCTCTCGGTTACGAATCAATCTCCTTAGCCATATTTAAAAATATTAATATTCCTAGATCTAAATCCCTCATACCACAAAACTACCCCTTTATTCATGTTTGTTTAGCTAATAATGATTATATAACACGAACAGTTTCCTTCCACACACGAATTAGTGTCACAGTTGTGCGTGTAATGCGATGTTGGGAACACTGCAATTATTAGGGTCGCAGATTAATGCGAAAATTGAGGTTTCGACATCGGGATTGGGCCGTGCACACAGTGAACGAGAGATAGCGATTAGCCTTTAGCGTTTTAATAAACAAGATAGTTGATAATATAGTTCTGTTCTATTTTTACCTCAAGCATCTCACGTGAACAAAGATTTGGTTCGATGGTCTGAATCTTCTATAATTAGCGATATTTCGCAGGATGCGGAAGGCAAAGGACCTGCCTTTGTGGAGATATATGGGGGCGGCTATGCCCAGTAGTGGGCGTCTTTCCGCTGATATGATGATGTTGATCTCACGTAACAGATATGTAACGTAATGTCAAGACGGATAATAACGCGTGTTTAGTAGCGTAGTACAGTTATTTGGCAGGGTCTTTTACTCTGCACCTGAATGAATGCTCGACAGCCTGTGTGGATCAGGCCTGTGCAATCACTGCGTAGCATAAAAAAAGCCTACACTTTTGTCAAATGACGGGTGTTGCGGGTGTCCATAGGCTACGGTGATCATCGGAGCCATCAGATAACCTGCTTGTTTAACGCCTCCCTCTATTCTCCCTTAAACTCCCGCTACCGCTGCCGCTTACCACTATACCCTCACCGGACGTACGCACAGTTGGCGTCCCGCGTCCTTCCTTCCGGCTACAGAGGCCGCCATTGAGATGGCTCATTTGCGGAGACGAGAGTAATTCGACAGAATGCAGGGCCTACCTTCGGTGACAATGGGAGGTGACCGTTTACCATGGATTTAGATGTTGATGATGACCTCTTAGGTTGCCGTTGTAGGTTTATGAGATTGTTTGTTTGGTTTTTTTATTGTGATACAAAATAGCCAGGCATTTGACTGTTATCTCACCTGATGGTAAGTGACGATGCGGCCGAAAATGGAGGTCTAGAAACAGCCTATTCACTCTAACCTTGAATGCATGACATGCAGATTATAATGAATAGGGAACATACTCATAAGCAACGTTCCATTCTTTAGCCGTACGTATTACAAAAGTTAAACAAAAGCGGTTTTTAGGACAACTGGAAGATTCACGACATAAGGATGAAACGCCCACCATGACCGCATGTCCCGATGGCGGAAAGGGGCTGCCGGAATGAGTATTAGGAGAAATATTTCGTATCGTATTGCCCTGTTATTACATGCAGGTCTCAAGATCGATCCGCGATAGTATGCATGCCAGACCGATAACTAAGGTTAAGCAATGCATGCCGATACCGGTAACTGGATGGATGTCCGTTTTGTTCTTTGAGGCTAGTCGAACGTTCAGCAGAAATCAGATGTGATTGCAGTCGTGATTTTCAACACTGCGGCCTCCAACTGGCTCGTAAAGCGTAGGTGTTATAATTTCATGAAAACGTCTTACTAGAGGAAATGTCGAATTTGAGATGTTACAGCGCGAGAATTGGCCCTCTGGGAACTCATGTCCAGTACCTGTAGACAAGTAACTCTTGTTTAAGGTCATGAAAGAGTCTTTAAAACGACCAAAATTAACTTATATTAAAAATTACTACTTGTTTGCAAAATTCAAAGACACTGTAATATGGTATTATGGAAATTACGCTATGGGACCCCGAAGGCACAATCAGTAATTACATTCATTCTATTAAACAGCCACTTGGCGACAAAAACTCAACATTGGCTTGTTACATACATATAATTGCTAGATAGTCTGTCCGTAGGTTGGTACAATACTAGCATTTCCCACGGACCTACCGGCCATTGTCCTAGGGATTGTGGTTAGACGTTGCTTGTTAGAATTAGGACCTAAGTTTTTTGACCTGGATTTTTAGCGTTAGGGCTTGTTTAGGTGTCCACAGTTAGAGAACGCGTTTGGCCAGCTAACGCCTTCTCACGGCCTATGCAGCGACCGAGCAGCGAACGAGCAGCGAACGAGCGAGATTGAAATAAGCTTTTTGACATAGACATAGACGTATGTTTATTTGGTCCAATAACACATTCAAAAAACTTAAAACTAACAGAATAAGTCAGAGTTTTGGGAACTTGCAGCATCATCAGAATCCGCGCCAGCCCAGACCACTGTCTAAAACAGGCTATTCACTCTGGCCTCGAAGAACGTGACCATACGGTTTGGGAAACAACGTGTTCCCGAGGCAAGGTAGCAGACAAGCAGACAAAGCGTTCATTCCTTAGCCGTACGCATTAGAAAAATCGAGCAATTCACATTTTCTGTCGATAGACTTCGTTTAGAGATACACCGAGCACTGCTCGCTCCATCGCAAGTTATACCACCTGAGATTCTATAATCCTGCCAATGAAACTCCGAAACGTCCTATTGACAGTCGCGTACAATTTGATTACGCTAATGACATAACAGAAACAGAATGTCTGCCAGTGGGTCTGCGGTCACGGTGTGCGCGCGCGCAACTATATAGCATTAAAACGCACGGACACCAAACCGATGATTATGGGATATATCGAGTTATTTGTGGGTGGAAATAGGTCGCGGTGTTGGTGGTTTTGTAACGTAAAGAGGGGTTACTGATACAACTTTTCGTGCATGAGACTTAGCCCGGCTTGCACCAAATTCTTGTTAACTTATGTTATGGGTAAAGGCAATCTTCTTGGCAATTACTGCGCATTAGCGAGTTTACATGAAAAACAGCTTTACATAAAACTTCCTACGTTATAAATGTTTAAGAAGATTGCCAACAAGTTAACGATAGTGAAGGTCGGGCCATAGAGGCGATAATGCGATAATGCTGTACAGCGGGAAGCAATATCGTTCCGGGCTAGCCACTTATAGATACACAGCGGTGCGTAAAGCGCTGTCCTAATTGGCAGCGGTCGTACGGCAGACGTCGCCCGACCATGGTCGAAGACCGCCTTTCAGATGTCAAAATGCAGCCCACTCAATAAGTGACAATGCTACGAAAAATGGGTCATGTCTGTCCAGAAACAGTCTTTATAATTATAGACTGTTTCTGGACTGTTTCTCTAGTCTTGAAAGTGTTCAGATCCCGTACGCATTACAAAGTCTGTATTAACATTTATGTTTATTATTTTCTTTTATTTACAATTGTAATTGCACATCATATCATGTCAACAACCAGCAACATTGCACTGCTGGACTTGACTACTATACTTACGTTGGTTAGTGGTTAAATGCCCTGGTTAGTAGCTAGTTTTTTTGAATGGTAACGAGAGGCACTATGGTTATTTCTGAGTTACGTATAGTCGTTCTAGAGGAATCTTGCATGCTACTGAATATGTAACCATGATCCAATCTGGTCAAATCTCGCTGTCGACATTGTCGCGGAGGTTAGACGGCAATCGCTCCACTGTAATTACATGATCTGCAATAACCTGGATCATAGCTAGTCAGGGCGAACCCCGGGCCCTCATTCGCGGGCCCGAGGCGTGGCGTCAATGTCGCGAGTACACAACCGCGACATTGACGCCAAGATGATTATCAGCTAAAGACTCAACACTTACATTTCCATCCTCCCCAAAACATCAACGCAAACAATAGGCCGGGACGTTCGAGGCATCGATTTCCACGGTAATCGAGTCGAATGCCATCGTTTAATCGAATGACTTACACCATTTCACGGCCATGGCTATGCTGGTGATTCAGGGGTTTCGATTCAGCATTCGATACGGCGACAAGTCTAGTGAGGTGTAGGTAAGTAGGTAGTTTGATGAGGTTACCTCTTGGAGTACTGTAGATTTCTGAGGTTATTTCGCTACTTAGGAGGTTTAGGGGTATATTAGTGTATTGCCGTTGTACCCATGATCCAATTTATTGAAATATAACACTTACATAATAAAGTTATATGTAGATGGTAGATAGATAATTAAGTTGTATGTCATGGGGACAACCGGAATACCCTCCTCTGTTTCAGGCTACTTCTATTCGCACGTGGTGTGACGCTGTGCGTTTAATTAACATTATTTAATTTGCCCATGAATTCTATAGTCCTTTATATATCGCAATAACCTTGTCGCATAGAGAGAGCGTTGGTGGCCTAACGGTTACAGTATCCGACTCGTAAGCCAGAGGTCCAAAGATTCAAAGATTCAAAGATTCAAAGCCAGAGGTCCCGGGTTCGAATCCCGCTCCGGCCATGTACCAATGACTGTTTTCTGAGTTATGTACATTGAATTGTATATGTGTAAATGTACGTTGAATACTAACCGATACTCTTACGACGAAAGAAAACATCGTGATGAAAACATTTAGGTGACTGGATGTGTAGCCATGATCCAATCTGGTCAGGTTCCCTTGGTAGCAGGGTCATGGAGGTCAGATGGCAGTCGCTCCACTGTAATTATCTGACCTGCCAAATCCTGGATTATAGTCTAGGCGGACCCCGGGCCCTCGTACGTGGGCGAGAGCACAACCGGGACGTTAACGCCAAGATGATGAGATGAACCTTGTCGCATAAGAAAAATGGATGCAAAACGCTTAGTACGAGATGGCAGGACGTCTATCATATATGAATGACGATCTTTGTATTATTTTGTGTATAAGCAATAAACAATTTTTCATTCCTTAATTCATTCATCTTTTGTGCCTCTCGTTGTTCGATAGTAAAAAGGGCACGATGGAACAAGGTTGTGGAGCCCCTGGGAGCACTCACCAAAGTTTACCAAGAGTTCACCGAGTTTTACTTTTCATACCAAATCTTTAGTTCTTTACCAAACTTAAATTCAGCCAGTTCGTCATGAAGACTGATAATCAAAAGAACACCATATTTTTATACTCTCGCTAAGCCACCCTGTCTGGAATTGCATTACATTAATACCGTAACATGTGGCTCTACAATGGCTCTCACGTGGCTATACATACATAAATATACAGATAAAAGCAAATAGTTGCAGGAATTCCCCAAAAACTAGTTAGACCGTAAGAATCCTAGAAGTCTCTTTGTAACACCGCAATGTTGTATGCTTTTATGAATTACAAATAGATTGTTGGAGAAAAAAAATTGCCCATGTTTAGTAATGACGTTCTTTTTTATTTGAGAATGAGACAAACGTGCCGAACTAGCCATTTCGGACCCACCGTACCACCGTGGTATCGTTGGCATTTATTTGCAAAACAATACCCCCGATTAACAGTGATGTCAATACAAGAATTAGTCGATAAAAAAAAGGCATTATACACGACTTTGTATTTATTTATCATTTTAATATGTAGGCATTATGATGCCAGAAGAAATAACGAGGGGTACTAAACCGTTGGTTTCACCCTTTTTAGAGTCAAAAGAAACGTGTTTCCAAGTGTCCACTCTAAGTTATTGCACGATACGTTTTTCTTTCCATTGCATCTCCCTTTTAGTTTCCTTTAGTTTGGTGCCACTGCTACTTTTCCGCCATAGCACCCTCCGACAATGGGATACACCTTGTCCAATTAATCTATCTTAATGGCTGACATTCAACTAACGTAAGGGCAACGCGCGATCATGCAAGCTTTTTTTTTTACCGCGATCATGCAAGATATGAAATCACTATAATTTGGGATTTTACTGATGGCATATCTACAGGTACCCCAATGTCGGTACCGCATCATCGACGGTAGCCGCTTTTCATCAGGCAGTACGTGCGCTTTAATAAAAAAAAAACTATAGTATTATCGCACGCTAAGCGGTTGAGATTAGCACAGACAGACAAAAAATACTGACGTACACGTGACTATTATTATGATACACATTCATGACAATAACAGTATTTCTTCCATTCACAACAGTTCATTGATCACCGGCAGGTGTCACTCTCACAAAGTATCGTCAAAATATTAATCACAGGGTAACGATACTTGTTACTGACAATACGATTTTTGATAAGTAGAACTTACTTTAAGAAGTAATATGTCACTTTATTGTATTTCTACAACAAATACTGAAATTATTGTTGTATTTACGTGCCAGTTAGCATATACGCATGAAAGTAGGTGGCAAGTGCAAAGATACAGCCAGCTACAGTCATGTGTAAGCTTTACGTAAGTATTACTTACTTACTAGTATCGTATCGTAAACATCTAAGCTATGTGTTCTAGCAAATAAAATATTTGATGGCTTAAATTATGAGAATGTTTTTAGACTTCATAATATTTCTTTGATCAAAGACACCCAATATTAGAACTTAAGGCCAATAAATAGGTGCGTTACCCTAGCCAATTCTTATTCTGCGCACGCGACGCTTCGGTATTTTGGAGGGTCGTCGCGACGCTTGCTGTATCCGAATCGCGGTTTTTAGTAAAGGTGGATGACAACATGAACGGCACTTAGATATGGCGTCCCTGTCATCGTTTTTGTTGAAAGTTGTTATTGTTGGCTGTCAGTCAAATTTGGTTCCATATTCATCCGTAACCACAGTTATCTTGCACGTATTCTATTATACAACTGGCAGCTATTCCCCGAAGAAATGGTATTGATACATTTTGAAGTTACATGGGGATGCAGTTTTGGCATTTTGCTACAGAACAAAAATAAGAAACAGCCCTTCCGCAGAGGTCCCTATAATGGTAGGTATAAAAGAATTTTGCTCTCGTAAGGGAGTTTAAAAAATTGGATATCCTTTTCGTATTGGACCTCTTCCTAACAGATTACCACAGTCAAACAATAATTGCTCCATCGTAAACCATGACTTTGGGGAGGCGGACTTGGGCCTTAGCCTTTTAAATGCAGAGCAACGTGTTCCGAGCTTTTAGAGGCGGCCATTTCTTTGACATTACTTTTGGTGTTGCAGTTTGCGGTCTTAGCGGCTAGCCAGCTAAAGATCCCACGTGGAGTAAAAAATGGGCAGTAGCCGGCCTGTTTCCCCCATCGGGAAACGCGATCCGGGCGAATGCTTCATCCGAACCGCTTTGGTTCTACGTTTCCAATGCGTACGGCTAAAGAATGGAATAGGTGTGTTGACTGTGAGTGTGTTCTCTGATCTTTATAATCTCTTTGGACTTGTTCTCTCTTAGAAATTATTAAAATTAGAAAAAATGTACCGTTTAGCGGCAAAATAATTACACACAAATATAAACAGGAAAATTTGAATTTTGAATTTGATGAAGACATTTAGGTATTCAGCCTACATTTAGCCGTGTCCCGGCGCCCGACAATAAATTTAAAAAAGAAAAGTGTTGCATAATGATTAAATAGTTATTTTTCGATACAGCTGTAATGAAAATAGTATGTGAAATGCTGTATCGAAGAGTATTTTTTATTTTATTTTTTAGACTGTCGTGAAAAAAGTATATCCTTAAATAACTATTTTCGAATATGTAATTGGAACATTATGCTATGATAGTAGATAAATAAGTAAATATAATCTAGACGCTTTCAAGGCTAGAGTGGCTGTTCCTAGACAGGCATGCTCCATCTTCTGCCACCAGGTGAGATGGCGGTTAAATGCAAAGCTAGGCTAATAAAAAAAATATTTTCAACAGATACAGCAAAACCCTCCACTGATATGGACGAGGTTCAAGTCTACCAGTGGATTATTATAGTCTGTTAGTGTTTATTTGTGTGCGCCTGCAACGCCCTCATACAAAAGTTAACGAAACTAATATAAAGTTAATTGAACTACGACACTGGATCCATTGCAGTAGTCTATAGCCACAAGTATTGCCATCACGCTTGGTATTTCCAGGCTTATTCAGTAGATGTCGCTGTTACGCTAAGTTTGACAACTTTAGTTTGACTTTGATATTGTCTTGTGTAGGGTATTATAATAGCTACTTATCACACACTTTTAATATATTATGTATGTACATTAGACATTAGTACGTGTAGTAGTAGTGACTAGAAGTATTTATTGATACTATGAGAATAACGCACTTAGAACCTTGGCACTCTATGTTGTTGTTTTGCACAAGACGTTTCTGTAGAGTGGTCCTATTTTTATTACAAGCTTTTATTTAGTTCCATAAGCCCCTATGTCTGTTCCTGATAAAATGTTGCAAGATAAATTTTGACCAAATTCCCGGTTTCCGATTGAGCTGAAATTTTGCACACTCATGTAAGTTCGGTGACAATGCAATGTTATGATACCATTGAGCTGATCTGTTGACGACGGAAGGTCATAAGAACTAATAAACCACGCATGGTAAACCCATCAAGTTTGGGCTCGTTTAATCAGTCTTGACAAATACTCGCGAGAACTCGAGGTAAATGCTTGTTTTAAAAAAAAAAAATGAATTTATTTAGTGGATGTTGAATTACGACAGTAAATTTGAATGAATGATTGTGAAATTGGTATAGCGCAATTAGTAACCAGTAAAGGTATTTTATCATTAAATCAATGTCTAAGTCTATGATGGAGTAAACACATTCATTGGTTAAAATTTCCGTAGAGTGGAAATTTCAGTACAATTGAATACCGAAACTTTACTTGAGGTCGAACTTTTCCATAATTCGTATTCTAGTAATTTCCGCTACTTCAGTTGCATTACTAAGCTGCATCTTTCTTCTGGCAACGAAAACGTGTCAAAGGTTTGATCAATCAATTATTTAACTGTTTTGTTATCTTATCGAGCCATGGACTTCTTATTATTAATAAGTCCATGGATCGCGCTCATCTAAAAATCAAATTTTTAACAGAAGTCTGATTTCGAGTTCAGTGGGCATTTACGTGGGTTACGTTTTTGCGGCAAAATAACCCTCAATACAACTTTAAGATTAAATAAATCTTGACAATGGTACAATTTAACAAATTTAATACTTTTTACACTAACATCTAGGACTTAATTGATATAGACTATTTTATTTAATAATACTTATTTACAGTTACAACCATTGTTCTATTGGCGTAAAATCAACATCTAAGTTCGAAGTCCTGACGTTGGATGTTGGCTGTCGTTTGAAAAATTCCGCGACGTCGCCGCTCACACTGCCGTAAGGGATGCCACCTGAAAATGTGTTAATAAAATTAATAACAAATAAAAACCGTTTATTACACCTATCTCACTCGAGACAATACATTTGGGCACAGTATGTGGCAAAAAAATAAATTGTTCAATTTTGGTCGCGATAGATATTCTTTCGATAAAAAATTGCTATTGTGAACATCATCCTTTTAAATATGTTAAACAGCTACAACACTGCAATATTGCATCAAAATCCGTTCAGCAAGATTCCGCGTCTGTCTCGCGATAACTAATTTCGAAATACCTTTCACTATTGCTACTCTTGGCCGTGTGGTGTCCGGCAGAGTAGAATAGCACCAACCCCTTACATTCATAGGTGTCGTAGAAGGCGACTGATGTTTTCGAGGCAAAAGATCAAGAGTCCCCGTAGTCTGGAAAATGGGCAGCAGCATTTTCCATTATTATATTTAAACACTGCGATCTCCAACCCGCCTGCCAAGCGTGGAGATTATGGCAATTACCTCCCCTTTCGTGGGAGAGACCGTAAGTCCTGCAGTGGACTGTTACTGGCTGTGATGATGATGATGATTGCTACTATTATTGACGAGTGCGATAGGGAACTTTGTGAGCCGAAAATGTAACAGGATATTGGGGGATAGTCGGATGTTAGCGGAAGCCTAGAGTTAATAAACTATATTTTTTTTTTACTTAATGCTACTGAACCGCGTAGGATAGTGCATGTAGTTAGGTATTAGTAGGAAAGAAGCAGGTGTACCGACCGTAGGCGAGTCCAGGTCCCGGCAGCGGGTGGGTCTCTCCGCCGTCGGGCCGCGCCGCCGCCACCGCCAGCGCCACTAGCAGCACCAACACCTGGAAATTAAGATGCAGCAATTTAATACCGAATCAAGAGGATGTACGCAGGTGTCGTAAACGACAATCCTATAGAAAGTATGTCAATTTATCAAGAATTTATTAAAGGTCGGCCTTTTTTAACCATTTTGAAAGTTTTTTTTTGCCTATATTGACGTGTCCAAAATCTCAACAATCTCTCAGTCTGTAACAACAATATTTAATTCAGTAACAAGTGAATTAAGCTCCAACTCTGACCCAAGTCCAATGAAGCTACAAAAAAAGTTAAATTTTTCAACATATAAATTATGCCCTTTTATAAATAATGCACTAAATCTATCGGAAGTGCATAGCAGTGGACATTCTGATACAGTGGGCCATATGAAACTAAAGGATTAAAGCCAGCGGTAATATTAGTACTGTCAACTTAGCCCTCTGACAACGTACCTACGGTTAATAAACTTTACTTTCATTATCATATCATAAAATAAAATAAAATAAAATCAATAGATAACTAAATCTAGTACACTTATATATTTTATGTCGTTCTAGTTACAACTATATTCTCATCGTAAAATCTGTAGCATAACACACGGATGTTAAAAACTCCATGACCTTTGTATCAAACAAAAATTCTTCCTCAATATTAATTGTTGAAGTAGGAACCCCAAGTCATCCAATAAAGTTTTATATTCATAATATATATATATATATATATATTTGATAACGACCGTGACCGTAGCAACAAATTGACCTTGGAGATTTAAACTGCAATGTGTTACGCACTGTTTAGATAATGTATTTATTTTACCTGGTTCTAAGGTACCTCGTACATTAATTTAAAATATTTAATAAATAAATATTTGTTAGATTATTCTTTAAAATGTATCTAATAATTTTTAAAAAGCAATAAAGATTATTTGTTTATTTATTTAATTAGCCTCCTTATACAGGCAGTGTAAACGGATTTCCCAAATTCACGAAACGGTCACCCATCCAGTTACCGGCATTGGTGTGTTGCTTAACTTTGTTATCCTTCTCGCAAGCACATTACTATTAGTAGCGGCCCCATTCTGTACAAGGAATAAAAACAAATATAAAAGTAGGTAAACTAGTTAAAGCTGTACCTAGATGCATGTAGAAGCTCAGTCTGTCTGCAAAAGGCTTTCAAGGTCTGCGACAAAAGCATCCATTTAATGCCACTTGAATCTGGATCGGTTATGCCATGCGCATGCGCATTGTATACGACATGTCTGACCTTTAGCATTAACCTTTTAGGTGTGGTCTCCTCACTTATGGTCACATTCGAAGTCAAGTATTTATTATATTAACTTTGTAGTAATTGATAAAAAAAGGTGTGTGTATTATGTTGCCGGCCGGCAGAAAAAGTCATGGATCCTCGCCACTATTTTGGCGACTATCAGGTGTGGCGACTAAGGCGCTGTCCTTATTGGCAACGGTCGTGAGACTATGGTCGTACAAGGGGCGGTATTGAGGTTTCCTATTGGTCGGGCGACGTCCGTTGTACGACTATAGTCGCAAGACCGTCGCCAATTAGGACAGCGCCTAAGTGGTTTTGCCGGGGGGAGGACCATAAAATCGTAGAGGTCTACAAAAGTGTGGTATTTCGTACATTAAAAGTTATAGTTATGATGGTGAAAACCGCATGAAAATCTTTTGTTAGCTTTAGGGGGAGTTAGCGGAAATACGTACAGATAGATAGACAGACGCGGAAAGCTACTTTTATTTATACTATGTGTAGATTAGTATGCAAAGGACCATATATTAAATAAATCTGAAACAATTATTACATTTTCGATGTAACCGGTAAGTGATTTATGAGGTATTTTCAAAAAGTAGCAGTAAGAGTCGAGAGTCAGCCTACACTAACTACCGTGGAGACTTGGAGAGACCATGAGCGGTCACGTAATAATCTTTAATCACATTAGCTACCTACCTACACATCTATGCCTACGTGCTGCCACAAATGCAAATCGCTATTTGTATTTGTTTGTTAAAGTTATGTTTATTTAGATTACAACGTTCATTCGTATAATAGATTAGCGGTCCTTTTGGTATTCCTTTTCTTTTGTAAGACTGTTTCATAGCCCTTTGTCCTTCTCTTCTCTCCGTTTTGTCTACATATTTTATAATATATAGTCTCGTATTTACCAGCTATCATGCCCAATGCAGAACGGCATATACCTGACGGATGGCAGAAGCGCTAAAATATGTGATCGATCCCGTGCATTTTATGCTTGATCCAGCCCATTTTATGCTTGAACATGAAAAGTATGGCCCCCAGGAGCTGGATGTAGGTAAACCTAAGGAAAATACGTCCGACAATGCCGTGAATCCCAAAAGGTGCCGTACCAATAAGGCAACCGCATACATATATCACAGATCCCGTACATTTCATGCTTGATCAGGGCCCATTTGGCATTACGACTTTCCAAAATTTCTAACCACACAGTCGGTTAGCTTGACAAGCCTATTTTGCCATGCCACTTTATGGTCAGGCGACATGATAGCGAGTTGTGTACGCCATGTTAATCCATAGCTTCCTGGGCCTCCCGAGATTTTATATATCTATGTTTCGCGCACCACATAAGCCGTGTGGTGTCCGGCAGAGTAGAATAGCACCAACCCCTTACATTCGTGGGTGTCGTACAAGGCGACTAATGATTTCGAGGCACTAAATCTAAAAGTCTCCGTAGGCTGGAAAATGGGCAGCAGCGTTTTTCATTGCTGTATAACACTGCGATCTACTCTGCGAACTCGCCTTCCAAGCGTGGGCATTATGGCAACAACCTCCCCTTTGTGGGACAGGCCCGAAGTCCTGCAGTGGACTGTTATGGGCTGTGATGATGATGATGATGATGATGATGTTTTGCGTGATACCCTGTAGGTACTTATTTCTTCGGTGGCATTTCTTCGGCTCCATCTTCACTTACCACCATAGCGGACCAATGTCTGCCAGTTCTGGCCTAGGTAAATAAATAATGTGTCAAGGAGTTTGCAACTATGTTATAATGAGCACTTGTTATAATAATGTTGCAAAGATTTATGAGTGGATAAAGAGAGCAAGGATACCACTATCCAATGCTATTACAATGTAACTACAGACTACAGGTTAAGCACTACACATTTATCAATCGATATTTCTATATTTTGAGCTCGTGAGTTGGATTGCAATTGTGAATATAGTATGACAGCCTTGAAGAGACGTGTAGGTTAGCAGCTTAAATTACATGCATTACAGGTATTTGCAATTGGATTGAATAGGGTAAAAGCCGGATAGTTGCTACTGTGAGATATTTGCCCCTGTTTAAATACAAGTTTTAGGGATGTTGGTGGCGTTAGCGCTTTACCATAATTGAAAGTAGGACCCTCTCAGAGGCATTAGCACCATCTAATCCATCAGCGTAGGCGCACGAGTTATCAGCAAAAATCTTCCGCAGCGAAGCTTTGACTGGTGTCAAAATTATATTGGTAACTGATTGTGGTATCACACTACTTTTTGCTTCTTTGCATGCACTAGAGTTTTGTTGGATAGTTTTTAATTATTTCACAAATAAAAAGGGCAAATATCCGTATCAAATAAAAACGTATCTCGTATCGTAAAAATCGTATCTCCCCATTTACCTACGAACATAACATAATCAATATTGTTCATTTACTAACAAATTATGGAATATTGATTCTGAAATACACAATTTGAATTGAATCGAATTTATTTTTGCGGCGAGTGTTAGATGCGGCGACAAGATTTTAAAGCTTCAAAATCCTAAAACATTCTTATACCATTGGTGCCAACAACATAAAGCCAAATGGTACATCCACACCTAAGCTACAGTACTCCGTACTAGTATGCATGCAAAATGACCGGATCCCCAGATTCGTTGCAACACAATATGCATTCCGTGTCAAGTTCAAGTTTACCCGATGCAGCCTCTTACTCTGCAAGTATTTGTGTGTCGATACGAGTATTGTGGCCACTACTTACCATTCTATACGGTGGCTTAGAATGAATGAATTCTGCGTATTACAAACGGCTCGGGAGATCATCATCATCTATTGATGACCTGAATGGATCAGTTGGCTCAGCCGGCCGAGCAGATATTGAAATGATGAATTTTAATTTATGTTACGGGTCTGGGTGTAGTATGTTTAATAAATATGTATTTAAAAGAATATAAGTAGTTTATCAGTTGTCTGACATCATAACATAAACTGTGCTTGTTTTGGGCCTATATGGCGCTATGTTCAAGTATATATTTGCGTCAATATCCCGGTTGTGCTCAGCGTCCTTGTCCGCCTTGACCATGACCATAAGAGCATGGGTTAGTGTTCAACTAACCTGTAAAACTCAGAAATAGTCTTTGGTGCATGGTAGCACTGGGGATTGAACTCGGTTCCTCTCGCTTACGAGTCAGACTCGCTAGCCATTAGACCACCGATGCTAGAGAGAGGAAACGTAAAAATATTCAAAAAGCGACTTCTATTTAATGGCAGCGTATTTTCGAATAATTGCGCGACCAAAAACATTACCAAACCGACAAAGAACGTAGGAATGTCCCGAACCAAGTTTTCAAACTAAAATATTTCGTAAACAACTAAACTGATTTTAATGAAAAGCTAAAAACCATCTCGATTCAATTGTCTTTCAAGTAAACAAAACCGTATCGAAATTGATCTATTCGTTCGAGAGCTACGATGCCTCAGACAGACACACACCTCCATACATACACAGATCCACTATTACACATACCCACAAATACACACGTCAAACATTTAACCACGCTTTTTTCGTCGGGGGTTAAAAAATCAAGCAATGGAAGCAGATGAAGGAACGAGCTCATCGCTCGTTAGGGTGGTACCAGGATAGAGGTCCCCGGGACACATCACCAAGTCGGATTAGAGAGACGACGTGATGTGGAAGACCAGGCGAAGTGGAGAAGAGAAAGAGCAAGAAGTCGGACCCTTTCAGAAGCTTAGATTTACACCTCGAATAATGATGATGATGAGACGGTCAGTGACCCGGTATTGCTGAAAAAATCATGTTACTATTTTTGTCACGTCTTAATGACGTCATGTCACGTCATAATGATAATCATTATGTAGGTATTACTTACAGTAGATTTACACGAAACAACAACACTTGTATAGGAAAATAACCGAAAACCATGAATTTGTCAATATATCGCGCAAAATAAAGTACCTGTAATAGGACCACGATAAGCCTGAATCAACTGACAGTAGTAAAAATTATAAAATGTGGAAATGGCAATAATCTGGGGATAATCTGTCCTTGTCAGACCTTGTCAGTCCTTCTTGTAAACATTCAGATATTTAGCTTTAACTTGTACTTTTAGATTGACTAAATTGTTAATTATGCTGAAAATTATCACTCTCACTTCCTTTTTAATCGTTTTGCCCATTATTTAATAATATTTTTCATAACTCACGAAAATAAACAGTTTCACAGAAATCGAATTGTTTGCTTTTATGAATGAGTTCTATTACTTTTTAAAAACTTGTCATAAAATGCCATACAGAGTTTTTTTTTTTTAATGTGTGATTCGGTCTTAGCGTGGTCTTTTTATATCTTTGTATTAATTGGCAATTAGTAAAATATTTTTTTCCTTGGAGGCATATCAATTTCATTTGAAGGTCCTAGGACCTCCGTTTAAATATGCTAAATCGTTAAAAAATTGCAATCCAGAAGTATGTAATTTCGTAATAGTTACATAAAAATAATTCGAGCGTCTTTGGTCATTGACATTAGACTACCTATTGTATTAACTGACTGCTTGGAATAAAACTAAACTATTTTACCATGGAGACAGTATTCAATCAAAACTTCACACTACAATTTAAATCCATTGTTACTACACAAGAACTAAGATACCAAAAACGCGGATAGAAACTTTGATTTCTAGTATTTCGAATCCGACAAGCCAATCAATCAATCACGACCTACAATCAAAACTAGCAAAATAATTGGAACACCAGGTGGTTGGCTTGCCTGTTTGTCTGCCTGATATAAAAAACATGAATTTCTACATTACAGAAGTCGGGAGTCAATTAAGCTAGCTCAAATTCTTCCGATTGGATAAATCGACCGATAAGCTCCCGGGCTGGATCTAAAAATTCAATGTACCAGTAAGTCACAGGTACCACTGGGGTGCACTATACGAGGGGGTGCACGCAGCAATCTAAAGACAGTAAAATAATCTTGAAATGTTCACTCACGCACGAGGGCCCGGGGTTCGCCTTGACCATGATCCAGGATTTGGCAAATCAGGTGAGCAATCTAAAGACAATCACTTCTTAATCTTAATTTAAACGTGAAGGGCACCTACGCGCGTTTTAGATCTTAAGGGGTACTCCAACAAATTTTTAAGTACAGTGACAAAAGAGCACATATCCCACCTGAAGGTTAGCACTAACTGTCACCCATAACATCTACGCTCAAATAGGAATCACTGATCTAAAACAAAGAAGAGTGAATGGAACTGACCTGCATTTTCTTCATGGCGCGACGTCCGGCGTCTGCAGCTTAGGCGCTAGTGTGCGCGCGCGCCGAACAACTGTCCATTTATATCCAACTCCTTTACAGTTTCTGCATAAAACCTGTGTATGACGCGATTGTTTTCTCAAAACAACCTTTTTATATTTTCGAGCGGGAGAGCGTCATGTGACGTCGATATTCCAAACTTCAGCAAGGTCAAGTTTGGAGATGTCGAGGATGAACCTCGATTTTGGCGAAGGTTGATAGAGAAGCATTTTTTATTTTATTTTATTTTTATTTATTAGGATAACCAACCAGAGTTACAATAGTTCATGCACAGTAGGATACATATTATGTTTAAACAAGGTAATCGCACTCCTACTCACAGGTCATCACAGCATGCATTAATATCAATATGGTATTATAATTATGTACCCATTTAATGTGGTTTATATTGTATGTACCATGATCTTTTCTTTTCTACAAAATAATAAATCACTCCAGTATTAAGATTCAAAATGTGTATGGTCCATGTTAATTTACTCCAACATTATTAAATAAGACAAAACGACTTCCAAATTCTGACATTGTTTGTGACGTCACATGCTATGACGCCTATATATAATTTCCTTGCAACAAACTCTTTGGCAATAAGTTAAGGAAGCGTTGACTATACATATAAGCAAAGAGGAGGAAGGTGACGTATTTTTCAATATTGACCGTTCAAGACACAATCGCACAATACAATAAAAAATTTTACACAACAAAGTGGAAAGTGGCAGTCCGAAGTCTTTGACAATCCTCCTGCGATACAAAGGCAAGCTTTTACAATAATGAATTTAAGACAGACATAATCAGACCCGTCAAAACACAATAACCGAGCGACATAGAAATCTATTGTAGCGAAAGTTTATCACATATCACACACAATACAATATGAATAAAGATATCTTTGACATCGCAATTGCATCTCTATATTCCATACAACATTTTCGCAACGATATATCGTTATCTTTAACACTAAAGCTGTTATAATAGTTATTATATAAGGTCTTTTTTCCATTAGAGGATTGAAGGCTACATATATACTCGATGTAAAGTGAGTACCATTCAACCTATTCACCATTCTTGTACTGCCATATGATTTGACAAGGCCGCGATCACCGGTTTCGCACTTGCGCGTGCGATGAGGAACTGTAAAAGTGTAATTATTATTCAATGCGACGATTTTTTTGGATGGAAATTCATTTATTTAATTCATCGTTATGAAAATGAAAGAATTGTGACAGAGTAGGCCCAAAAAGCGATGACTTGACGTCGTCAAGAATTATATGCGTGCCAATAAGCTCATCATCAAGGATGCCGAAGACCAAGCGAGGTGGAAAAAGGGTAGCAGCGTTATATTCATAACACTGCGATCTCCAACCCGCCTACCAACCGTGGAGATTCCTGCGGTGGACTGTTATGGGCTGTGATGATGATGCTTAAATATCCTGATATTCATCTACAACTAATCCATATTACTAAAACGATTTTGACAAAACAGTGTTAAGACTGATCAAGTTAAAGTGCTCAGCTTTAAGACTCAGCCTCCTCCACAACAGTGGAGGATTATGCCATAATCTACTTGGCAGGCCGATTGGAGGTCGCAGTGTTGAAAATGCCCAACAAAAAACGCTGCGGCCCTATGTTTGGTCTACTAGTGACCTATCCCTGCTCTTAGATATTATTCGCCATATAGAGACACCCGTGAATAGAATAAGAACTCGAAATTAATGTACAAAACTAAACACACACCCCCCCCATACACGTAAACGTATGAGAAGACGTATGAATGTGGAAGAGACAAATATGAATGTGGAAGTTCTTAGGCCACGTTGCCAAGAAAAGAGGTGACAATTTAGAAAAGCTGCTGATAACGGGGAAGAGTGGGAAAAGGCCTAGTTACAATGCGCTGGTCACACCAGGTCCGCTCTACCCTGGACACCTCAGTGTGCGATGCCTTCCATGCCGCCGAAGATAGCGTGAGGTGGCTCAAGGTAGTCCACGAGAAAGTCATCCGAACAGGCTACGACCCTCAGCATTGAGGATAAACGACGCAAGGAGAGGGTAGAGACAAAAGAGGTGTGTCTGGATAGTAGTTTGTGGTACTCTGGCTACTTCCATGGGATACAGGCGTAAGCGTATAACATGCATGTACTAAACATACACGTCATATAAATCACCTTTCCAAATAGCATACCTTTTTAGCGCCTAGAGTTTAATTATTCCAACGCCTATCTATCCATTACAAAGGCCAGTAGAAAGTAGAAAGGTGCAAAAAGTACTTATTTAAGGATTTCGTGAAGTAAATTTATACGTGTCTAGAATATACGTATGTGAGATTTTAAATTAAAGTCAATGGAAGCCCGGCTGGGCATCGAATGGGCATGAGTTCGTATCACGCACGCCACCTGTGCAAAAAGGAGCATTTTCTGATATCTTAATTTAGGTTCGAGGCTTTTGCGCTCTGTGGCGGTGTGTGGATTCGTAGCTCCCGAAAGGGTGAACCAATTGGATGCGATTTTCTCTATTCGAAGGCCAATTTAATTGAGGTGGTTCTTAGCTTTGTTAATTAAAATCGGTCTGGGGTTATCTGACTTTTTCTGTTGGTAAGATTATTATCGATTTGAATAAGTATTTTACACATTACAATCAAACGACTGAACGTGTAACCATAATCCAATCTGGTCAGGTTCCCCTGTTAACAAGGTCACGGTGGTCAGATGGCAGTCGCTCCACTGTAATTACCTGATCTGCCAAATCCTCGATCGTGTTCAGAGGCCCTCGAGCGCGGGAGCACAACCGGGACATTAACGGCAATATTGGAGATACTGGACGAATGACTGACTTCGTTTGATTTAAATTTGTTGCTGAATGAGTTCTCGTATGCTGCATTTTTGGCATACGAATTAACATAAAATTAACGCCAAGATGATTTGTTTTATCAGTATTTTGCTCACAAAACCTTTTGGTGTCAGCTTTCAATACCGAGCAAGGTAAAGATTATGGCCGGTCAGTGCGGAACTGAAATTGGTCGCAAAAACCTGTAATTCCCTCGGCAGCCAGACGGTTTCCAATCAGGAGTTGCGACAGCGCCGCTGGAAATCTTGACGTTGCCAAATGCAAATCTACAAGAACATAATGAGGGAAATTGTTAACATTGAGGTAATGTTAAGAAGAAAATATTTGAAGGTTTATAGTTTTTTGTGATTTTATGTGTACAGCTATTTTTAAGCTCCGACGAAAAAAGAGGGGTCTTAGTTTGACGTGATTATCTGTGACTCTTATATGTGTATTTCTGTGTCTGTCTCTATAGACAGACACACAAACAGACGGCGCTATCGCCGTAGCTCCCGAACGGGTGGACCGATTTCGAACCGGTTTCCTATATTTGGAAACCTCAAGAAGAGCCTTGAGAATCAAGATAGTTTTGGCTAAGTTTCATTAAATTCAAATAAGTAGTGAAGAATATATTTAAGTAAATGGAAACTTGGTTAAGGGTTTTCTGATGTGCAGGTCTAAAAATCGATGTTCACATAAATCAAATGTCAACAATTGGATTTAAAGTGAAAGAAATTGACAGTAGCAACAGCTATGTAAAGATTCGTAGCTTCGCGTATAGCGACATCTATTAGTTTTCTTTCGAACTAACAGCAAACGTATATAACTAAGGCTTCGATTGTGTTTACTTGTTCGAAGAAAAAATATATTTAAAGTACTTTAAGTAAGTTCAACAATAACCTACGTTAAGTAGTATGTGAAACGATGTTGTCTATATTCCATGTCGTGGTAACCTTTAATTAAGGCTGCACTTAGAAAGAAACTATATTTTTTGCTATAAGATGCTATAACTTTGTTAGTGTTAGTCTTGTTGGTAGTCCTAAATAAAAAAAAAAAAAACAAAAAGAACAGTGGACACAAATATGACCGCCGTTATAGAGTGTGAGGGCGCCGTAGGTAATCCTAGGTCATCGACTACAACAAAAAATTCACTTTGAGCGATAGTAGATTCAGAAAACATTGGGCTGCCTGCGTACAATCTAACACAAAAATATTTATTTTTAGTGACCTAATCTTCGACTTGGCGCCGCTAGACTAAACATTTTTTTTTTAATATTATCGGACAAATTCACACAGCGCCATCTAGCCCCAAAGTAAGCAAAGCTTGTGTCATGGGTGTTAGATAACTGATAAACTATTTTTTAAATACGTATCTACTTTTTATACATAGTACACCCACGCCCGTAACAGAATTTAGAATTCATCATTTGTATTCCTTTTCGTCCGGGAATCGAACCCGGGACCTCTGCGTGGCAGATCGGTAAGTAAACCAACTGAACCACTCAGGTCGTCGTTTGTCGTCAGACTGTTTTGTGATTTAATTCTTTTTCTTTTTCATTGCTTTGTTTTATATTATTGACATGTAGAAATCATTTCGCGCTCAATGAAATACATTTACTAACGGCCAATTTCAAGAAACATAGGTACATTAAAAACATCAAACCTTTGAAGGAATGTCGATCAAAGGTTACATAAAATTTGTATGAAAATCGAACCCGAAAAAAGGCTGCGTCCGAAACATGCTGCGTTAGAAAAACTAGCCATCCCCGAATACTGAGTGAAAAGGACAAAACAGGTCTATAAAATATTATTATAAAATTGTCTTTCCGAGCACGTTTTGCATTTTTTGAATATTGTAAGTTTTGAATAATTGTGGTGTGAAGGTGGCGTTCAAATTCAGTAAAGTTTTTTCAGTATTTCTTCTATTCAAGATTACTTGTCAATAAAAACTAAATGTACGAACATGCTATTGGCCAATATAAAATCATGACTTTAGTGCTAAAACCCAGAGAGGAAAATCCGGACTACAAAAACCTCTATTTTGAATAAAAAAACCAATGGAGCCTTTGACATGCTTTGCTTTGGCAGAGGCTTTGAAGGTGGTCCAGATCCTGCAGTTGACTACAGTAAGTTGATTTTTTTAATGTTATTTTTTATGTTACCTGTTACTTGATGGAAAGTGGTCACCGCCGCCTATGGAGATTTGCAACACCAAGAGTTCTAATACGTTGCCTACCTCTAAAACCCCGGGACACGTTGCTCTGGCAGCAATTATGCAACTTCTAGACCGCTCCACTGGCCAGGGCCGCTACCAATGCGTTGCCCGCCTCCAAAGAGATCTCTTGAACTATCCCATGTCATAGTCCAAAGGAAACACTGAGGCTGGAAGATCATTCCACATCCAAATCGTACGAGCGAGAAACGTTTTTCCGAACCTTCACGTCAGTATAGCCAGATGAGAAAATTGAAAATGCGGTAGAGGTGCTTGAAAAACGCGGATTTTCAACAAAAAAGGGGAATTCCTTGTTTTAAACATTAACTTCGATTTTTCTCCGACGATTCGCGCAGTACTTGAAATTTTTAATTGTTTTTCACACAAAAGCAAGGCAACGACGCAACGAGATAAAGAAATTTTATTTTTTTCCAAACCGTTGCGTCAGCGAAATTTTCCTTTAGTTTCAAACTGACCGACACAAACACATGAACACATACCACTTGCAGTCCGACCGCCTAACTCAATTTGAACGCCGCTATATTAACTTATAGGGATAGGGACCAATCGCAGCAAGGCAGATAGTCTCTGCTTTGCCAAGAAAACAAGAGAAATATGGGAACAAAAGACTAGGGACGGACGGACGTGAAAGAGAGAATGATATGCAAGTTCAACGGGTGCAAAATAGATGACTCGATAAGCGGGCGCCGTTCGCCTGACGGATCAAAACGCAGGTCTAGACGACTCATGCCGTCACCGTCAACCGCTCGCTCTACGCAGCTGGCAGCTCAGTCGTGACCAATATCATAAAACCAATAATGACTAGTGATCTCAGCCAACATAAAGTGGCCGTTACCGATTTGCTCTTACTTGAACGATTTTTTTTTACCCACAAAAACCTATTGACACAGAATCTTAAAGGGAAACGTGAGTCAAGAAACCTCAGTGAGCCTTTTTTGTCTGAACAGGCTTTGTACTTACTTTAGCTATGAATTACAGGCCCACAAATTGATGAATTACCTCCGGTAACACATAAAAAGCTTCTACAACAATATTTCGACACAAAATATTTTGTCTTATGAAATAGGTATTCTACTTATTTATTTAAAATAAATGCAAACTTACAGACATAATTCAAAGCGTTTACATTTAACATTTAAAAACATAATTAATATTTCATAACAATAAGAAATATATATAAATGAATTATTAATATAAATTATCAATTGAATTAATACTTAATTAAATACCTACATTAAAATATACAGACACATTGACAATTTTATAATAATTAAGGCGTTATTTATAAAAATATTTATGGCACGAGAAAATTGACGCTGTCCATCAGCAAAGATATCATCTATTGACTTCTTTGAATCTCAATATAACTCGTGTATCTACATATTAGTTGGTAAAAAATTACGGACGGAATGTTTATGAGTACCTGTTTTTCCACGAGTTCAGCTTCTTCAATACACCGGATGCTCTTGCGGTGAGGGAAAATCTGGTAAAGAAACCTACATATTCAGGCGACTGAACGTGTAAACATGATCCAATCTGGTCAGGTTCCCTTGTCAACAGTGTCACGGAGCTCAGGTGGCAGTCGCTCCACTGTAATCATCTGATCTGCCAAATTCTAGATCATGGTAAAGGCGGACCCCGGACCTTCACGCGCGAGAGAACATTAACGCAAAGATAATTTTTGAGTTAATGTCACGGATGAACGGATGATGCGTCTGTTAAAGTTAAAGAAATTGACCAATTATAGAGCCTAATGTTATATACTGTCGCTGTCATTATCACATATTTTAAAAGAATGGTCCGGGTTTCAGCCGCTTACCTTTATTTACGAGTTGCCCAATATTTCCACGCGTAAACAAAGGTACGCATAATGCATGCAACTGCGTCGAAATATCGGGTTACTCGGTACGAAGGTATGCGATACGAACCCGAGAACAGATTTTTTAAATTATAGGGCCATGTTGAACGCAGTGCGTTCATTTACATAGCAGACGAGCACTGTGGGAACACATAGCATCGCTTACAGAGCAGGAAAAAAATTCACAGAGCAAAAAAAAGCGGTGAAGGTAGGTTTCCAATGTTTTGGTAACGTCACTTTACTTAGAGAGATTTCTCAATACGTTTGTGATAGTTCTCTATAAATGAGGGGTATTGATACTTGAACTTGTCCACGTTACTGCATGGTGCATCATGTGTGGACCGTAGGTGTTCACTGCACTTCCTACCTCTTGGCTTACTTGTTTGGCTGCTTGTTTTAAGAGACGGATGACACTAAGATGAAATACTTTTTATTTCGTCTAGGGTAAGGCATAGCGGAATATGATATTCGGAAAGGAATTGCTCGACTGGGGGGTGTACCTCCACCTTACAGAAAAAGTGTTTGTCTTCCTGCCGGTGACCGAGTCTCCAGTGTCCCATTAGGAGCCACAGCTTTACCAGTGGAGGGTCCTGTAATTTGCCAGTGCAACGTGTCCCGAAATTTCAGAGATGGGCAATGCGTTGGTGATAGCTGTGGTGTTGCTCATGCCCTTAAACAACGGTGACCACTTACCATCAGCTGGACCTTCATGCAAGCAAGCGCATGTATTTCTATCGATTAAAAAAAATGAAGTTGTATGTACACTACAGTCATATGCCAGTAACTCCACCTTTACAGAGGGTCCTATTCTACTTTCCGAGTCGCAGACGCCACTCAAGAACGTATCAAATCGATTGAAATCAATGCCTTTACAAGGATTGATGCAATCCTGATAACAATTCGTCGCCCGCGCAGCCATTTTGTGCAACAAACCGAGGGGACGCGTTTATGTAACAAGTTGCCAATCAACAGAAATGGAGCGCTAGGCAGTTGATGTAATGACTGTCAGTCAACGAAAGTTTGACTTTGTTTGTTTAACTTTTCGCTAGTGGTTTATGTGTAATGTTATTGGTTCGATGTAGACCATCAATGGCATAATGGTTAAGGGGTACTGGGTTCGAACCCTAGTGCTGCTATGTGCCAATGATTATTTTTTTAGTTATATTCTATTCTTATAGTATTTTGAGGAAAAACACAATACTGTGGTGAAACCTGAACATTCAGACGACTGAATGTGTAACCATGTTCCATTCTGGGCAGGTCTCCAGGTGTTAACAGTGTCACGGAGGTCAAATGACAGTCGCTCCACTGTAGTTACCTGATGGCCAAGGTGGCCCGCTCTGCCGTGCCAAAGCACAACAGGGACTTAAACGCCAAAATGACCGTTATTAGTTCGATGTAAAGGGGTGGCGAATAAAAGGAAATATATTGTAGGAATTATATATCTAGGATCGGCCATATCCTGGATCATGGTCAAGGCGGACCTGGGGCACTCGTGCGAGGGCACTACCGTGACATTACCGCCAAGATGATGATGATGATGATAGTGTAGGAATTATAATTATAATTGCAAGAGAGGTCTGGCATAACGAGATATGCCGTTCGAATTGAAGCCGCTTGACTGGGGAAAGGCCTCCATCTTACAAATTATCATAATTATATTTAATACAATTACACATATTATTTATAAATACATTTAATACAGTAAAACAATACTATTTTAAATAGTGCTGTATTCTAGTTGGTGAGTAAGGTTTCTAGTGGTCCATGGAGAGCCGTGGCTTCGACAGTGGAGGGGCCGAGCTGCGACCTATTTGCTGCCAGAGTAACGTTTTCTGGGGTTTTTGAGGTGAGCAACGCGTTTGTGCTACCCCTGGTGTGGTGGATAGGCAACGGTGATTGTTGGTCCACCGTTTAGTTTGAAAAAATTGCATTCGCAGTAGTGTTCGACCGAAGGTCAATTTCTGGCCGAAGCCGATTAATCGGCTATCGCCCCAACCTTCGGCTGAAGCCGATACCGAAGCCGAAGGTTTAAAAGCTCTAAAAAATATGTTCAAGATTGGCCAATCAATAATATAAATTATTTTAAAACTTTGATATTGAACTTTTATTGGCTTATATTGATTGTATAATGTAGAAAGAAGAATCATCTCTAGTAGTTGATATACAGACAATAAAAAATATTCCTTGCCTGAAAAAAGAATAAAATTCAAAAACAATAAAACTTACATTTGGCAAAACCTTCGGCTTCGGCCCGAAGTGTTCGCGGAAACTGGTTCTTTGGCCGAAAGTGTTCACAGTTCACAGTTTCTTTCCCGACGTAAAAACGTACTCATCGCCATTATGTGGTATGTATAAACAATTCCATTAGGTATTCAGGTAGATGTTTACTTTGATTTTAAAAAGCTTTTGACCGGGTTGATAATGATGTGCTGCTGAGTAAGCTATGTCCTATAGGGCTTTGTCCATCTTTGTTAAGTCTTTTCGCTAGTAACTTGCGTGACAGGCAACAATATGTCCGTCACAGTTGCTATGAATCTGGTACGTTTCATACACGTTCCGGGGTCAGTCAGGGTTCAGTGCTAGGTCCGTTATTATTTAGTATAATGGTGAATATCCTGGAACAGACTCTTTAATCTTCTCGTGGTTTGTTGTATGCTGACGACCTTAAGCTCATCCATAAGGTGTCTGAGATGTCGGACTGTAATGAATTACAGTCGCACATCGATGCTGGTAATAAATGGAGTATAAATAATAAACTACACTTTAATCCATCGAAATGCCATGTCATGTCATTAAGTCGGTCTAAAAGTCCTTTAATAGCTCAGTATAAGCTGGGCGCTAACATAATTAATCGCGTCACCACAATTAAGGACTTGGGCGTCATTTTTGATCCCTCCTTAAACTTTCATGAGCATATGAAAAGTCTCGCATCTGACTGTTCCAGGAGACAGGGGTTCGTGAATAGGAACTTGCGCGGTTTTAAATACCCCTGTGCCATCAAACTCATTTATTATGCACTAGTGCAGAGTAAACTTGAGTCAGCCTCTGTCATTTGGCATCCATATGAGAGTACCTACGCCTTGCTTCTGGAGAAAGTTCAGAAAGCGTTTTTGCGATATCTATACAAATAGGTGTATGGATACTATCCCTTTTAATACCCCACTAAATACCTGCTGGGTACCCCAGGTTTCAATTCTCTGGAAGTAAGGCGTAACTTTAATCTGCTCATAATGGTGTGTCTCATGTTGCGCGGGGATGCCGACTGTACGGCTCTGGTCTCACAGGTAGTGAGTTTATTTGTCCCCCCTAAGCCAAGAATAGTCCTAAGAGCGCGTCAGAACAGGCTCCTTGCGACTCCGGCCGCGCGAACTGTGGCTCGCGCGCACTCCTCTAATTCGCGCCATGGACATGCTGAACGCTCTTCAGACATCAGCACCTGAGTGTGACATATTTGCTAGTGGATGGACGGACGTGCGAGGTATTTGTCTGAGGTTTTGTGAGTTGATGAATGAATGAGCGTTCGTAATTGTAAAAAAAAATATAGATTGAGTTGTACCATAGTTTCTTACTATTTTATTTGCAACTTTGTTGTCATGTTTGTAGTGCATTAGTATTAAGTACCTACTGTAATGCTACAAATGTATGGTAAAACAAATAAATAAATAAAGAAATTACGAAATCCATATGATTCTCGCTCGTACTTAGGTACGTCAATTAAACTGCGTCCAATATTCAAATCAATCAGCTCACGCTTTCACGCAAAATTAAAAACACCTCAAGCAAAATTCGTAATTGCAAACGCTGTTGCGCGAGAAAAAAATTATAACGATATAATGACATTATGATTGGAAATAGTGTTACTTCGTAGTGTAAGGAGTAGGTAATTGAGTTGTGATATTTACTAGCGACATACTCCAGGTTTGTAGAGGCATAAACTATAAAATCTGACTTTGTTGACGATCTTGTCCTATGTCTTGTACAAATGATTATTATATTAACTTATAGTGGGTACAGGTGTATAAACAGCTTCTTTGTTTTGTTAAAGAATGGGAAGGAACCTTGTTCACATAAATCAAAATATCCATACATTTAGTTTGACAAACTTCGCTAATTTGCTAGAAAGCAGTCATCAGATTTATTGCGACGGGGTTACGTCCCTTTCGGATTGTGGATTTATACCTTATTTCACGTGCCTAACTAATTTCCAAATTAAAATGGCAGTGGTCTGTAAGTTCATATTTGCCATAGCACTAGTGGTGACACAACAGATACCGATGCCGAGCATTAAAATTTACTCCTTTATGGAGGTCCTACCTTATGAGCCATTAGTCGTTCTATACCACCTGTTGGTAATAGTTTCCCCTCTGACGAACACCACCCGGTCAAGTGTGACTGCATACATAAGTAGGTACCTACACAAGGTCATGCCTTTTCCCTGGATAGGCAGAGACCACATTGCTCAACTTGCTACGGTTCTGACAAATCCCTCTCGCTTCTTCCACATTAATTTTTTTAGAAAATTTTTATATATGCTCGTCGGTTCAGGGTACTATTGTCCTGAGCTTTCTGTAAAATATCTTCGATTTGATCGTGTTTGTACGTCTTAGTCTTCCCATTTCAACGCTTTCATTCAATCCTGCCATTTATATCAGTTTAACTGGCCTATGTCTATTGTATCCTTTCTATGTTCGCAATCTTTGGGCCAATAAATCATTTCAACACGAAACTGTTCGTCTCGGCTGTCACCTATAATTTTGTATTTGTATTTGAATAGGCTCGAAATTTATATTACAACATTTTCCTTATAGAATTTGTTGGCAATAGGCACAACAATCTGATAGGCTGAATTGTACCTCTATTTCAGCATTTCTAATAGAAAATAATCAAAGTTGCATAATTTTAGGAACTTCTATTATATTTAGGAAAAAATAGTTATAATATCACCAATATTTAAATAAATATTTCTAATAATGACTGCTTAAACAGCGTTTCGGGAGCCTATTGGCACCCCGTGACATAGTTAAGTCTATTTTCTTATAATAACAATAATTCATTTATTTGCTTCTTAATAAATAAAGATAGAAAAGACTCGTAGATAAAAAACAATTAGCTAGGCCAGGCCTATGTTATATGTCTTATATTGATCAGAAAAGAAACTTGGGTGTGGTATAATCTATAAACTTAGTGATGGTATCTGCACTTTCACGGCACTATCATTATAAAAGATGGTGAGACCTGTACACAAAAGCATTTAATTATATTTTGTGATAAATATTTAAATGAGTATTTATGCACCTACCAATGTATAAGTATATTGTGTTTTCCACCACTGAACATGGCTGGTAGAGCATAGAACGTATCACTTCTATTACAGATTCGAAGGCATAAATGATGAATTTTACAGTAGATTATTTTTATGATGTCAGCATTCATTAATAGAGGATTTAATGTATCCAGGACAATTTTTGGCATGTGCATATAATCCTAGACCATAGTAATAACGCATGTGGGATTCTACAGTTTTGTTATTGAGCACGCATCTTGCTATAAAAATTTTCAGCTTCGTGTAAGACCCATACGAACCTTTTTATTTTTGTAAGGACACAATTACACACAGTCACTAAGGAGTGATAGAGTAGAGCTTCATACAGTGAAATTTCCAAATTATCCTAAACAATTTAACCTCTTTAAAAAATTGGTGCAGATCTGTTATCAAAAGGTTTTAAACGATTGCGGTTATTATCACATATTTTAAGGATATGTTCCGGGTTTCCTACCGCGTACCTTAGTACTCGTCAACAAAGGTAAAGAAAGTTAAAGAAACCCGATACATATCCTTAAAATATCTGTTATAATTATGTTATTGTTGTATCAAATACGGTTCTGAAAAAATTAAGTACAAAATTTTCGATTGGCAACAATATCTCAGATTTCCGAATCTCACTAATGATAGTAATAGTCTACCGCTTCTTCTTATACCTTAGGGCAACCGTCTGAACCGTGGCGAACGGTCGCAATCGGGCCGCGACGACCGTCCGAGGAGATAAATACGATCGGGCCCGCGACAGCGCGCTTCAGTCAAACCTGCGCACGCGCCGCGAACGTGATGCCAGAGAACAATGCACGCGACCCTCGCAACTATCCTTTTAGTGCTCAGTGACCTGTGCCTAGCCATCCGCGTGCCCGTCAAATGGGATAGTGACAGTGAAGTGACCCAGCATGAACCTCTGCAAGCGCAGACCAGTGAGAAACAAATACCAACGGAGTATTTCTCGTACACGGCCCCGAAGCCCCAGTTCGCAGCAGACGTAGCCGCCTTCCATGGAGTCCAATCCCCACAGAATCATTACAAGGCATATCCGATATTGCCTTATACGGAACAGCAGAAACCGGATTTGGGTAAACACAAACTCTACGATAAAAAAAGAGAGGTGTTTCACCAATTCCAAGACTATAATAAGAAAAGTCAGCCCTTGAAGAGTCAGGCACCTGCGGCGATTAACTATGAAGTATTTCATCCATACAAAGCAGAGGAACCATCTTTAGATCAAATATATAAGGACCCTGTTTTGACGAAAATTAGGGACGACATTAAAGATAGTCAACAGAGATTGCAAAATTATGAAAACGAAGCCGGAAAGCCCAATATATCTGAAGATGAATACTTAGAAACTCCAGAACAAACTGATCGTAAAAAATTCCCTCACAGAAATATACCTGTTCCCTACGAAGTACATAGACCACAGAGACGACCCATATATTACCAGCCGGTTCCTTTGTACAGCAATCGTGAGGAAGTTCTTAATCACAGATTCAGACATCCGTGGAACCAAAACTTTGCAAAAATTAGACCAGTGCACTACCGTCCTCTGCGTAATCACTTGGGACGATTAAGACAACACCACTCAATGAAATATGACGATGAGCACAATGAGTACCCGCAGTTACCACCGCCCCAGAGTTACAGCGAACCCGTTGATGGATACGACATCTATAAAAGAGGTAAAGAAACGTATAATCAATTAAGAAATAACGTCGATGAATCCATTAACAAAGCCGTTAAAGAAAACAAACCTACCGTCTACCAAAGATTGGAACTTCAAAATAACGGAGACAAAACAGAAATCAGTGATGATGAAGAATTTGTACCAGTAAAGAACTACGCACAAGTTAGAAAAACAGAGACGACGAAGCATTTACCGCGAGAAGCGGCGTTTGATGATGCCGAAAATTATGATGAAATAAGAAATGCTCCGAGATTACGAGAGGCTGTTAAAAGTACCAAAGCTCAAACGGTCTACACAGAAGAGGGATACGAAGACGCTGCATACGATCATGCAGGAGAGCAAAAACACGCTTCTGAGGCTGAGGCACACGCTGGTTATCTTAAAGAAAAGGAAAAAAGTAAGGGGAAATATAAAACTCCATCACTTAGTGCAAAATACGAAGATGCAAGTGCCAACGTGTATGGTGACAAAACATTGGACGGCAAAGAATGGCATACTAGTGACAAGGACAAAAACAGTGAAACTGATTCCGAAGATTATGCAGAAGATGATAACGATCAAGCCATTGAAACTGATATTTATGAAGATGTTACTGGTGAGAGAAATAAGAGGGAGAATGACCAAAATGAAACTCATATTATCGTAAGTAAAGAAATTGATTCGGATGATGAAGCAAACGAAAAAGAGATTGAGAGGACGAAAAGGGAGAATAATAATGTCAATAGTTCTGAAGTAAGAAACAACACTTCACACGATTTAAATAAACGGGAGACAAACTTTAAAGTACCCGAAATCGATTATAATTCAACATTTCTAAGTCATGATGATCTAATAAAAAAAGCGAAAATAGTTTCAAGTCCTAAAAAAGATGAAATAAAAGATAAATATCCATACTATTTTAAGAATCTTAAAGCGGTTCATAAACATTCACCCTTACGGTATGCTGAAAATTTAATGTTAATACCTAAGAAATCGAAGGGTGGAACTGAATTTTATGATTCAAGATCACAATATGAATGTCCTGAAGTCGATGATAAAGTGGATGCATTACCCGATAAATTAAAGAAAAAAGGACATCCTGATAGTGACGAAAATGAAAACGACGATGATTCACAGAAAAAGGGCAACGCTGATTTTGAATCTGTAAAGGAAAATCCAAGACTGAAAGGGCTCGGTGACAAAATAGATTGTTTTAAAGCAAAATATTTTGGAGAAAATCCTTTAGATAGCCCTTTTTTTAAAGAAGATGTAATATCTGACCCTGAACCTGTTACTGTCCCAAATTTGGAAACGTATAAAATAAAATCAAAAGAACAAACACCAGCTGAATCAGTTTTAAGAAACGTCTTCAATGTTTCCGAAAAATTTAAGGAAGGTAGTAAAACCGATATTTTTGTGTTGATAGACAAATTGCGAAATGACCAAAAAGAACTACAGGACGACCTAGTCAAAACAAATGAACAGTTACGAACGTCTCTTATACCTCAATCTACATCTTTAAATAACTCTCAACTTTTGCAATCTAACATCTACTCTGATATTTTAGCCAATTTCAAATCAGCGACTCAAACACCTGTGCAGCCAAATAAAATAAGCGTTACCAATAGGCTTTTAAACCCTATTGCTGGTACCAATAATACTTTACCAGTGAATGCTACTTATAATTCTTATGTAAATAAACAGGACGTCACACAGTTACCTCCTACATTAAGAAAAAAACGTGCCACTGCTTTTGTTTATGAACCATACAAAATTATAAGAGATGGCCAAGTTCCTGATTCCAAAAAGACTACAACTACTGGCAATGTAAGTCCTCTCATAAAGCAACTGCAAACAAGTAGAGTGATAGATAAAGTTAGTGGAGTGAATCAAGATAACGAACAACCCGTTAAACGAAATGTCTCTACTCGTAGATACATTGACATTGGCAAAAACGATAGAGAAAAAAACTCCGAGCCAGAAATTGAAGAATCGTCAGAGACCAGTTTTGTTGATGTTAATGTTGATAAACGAAGAGGAGAGCCTAGATATGAGCTTCGGCAATCAAATCATAAAGCGCAATATACACCAGTGGAGAATAAGAAAGCTATGACTGTAGAAGATTATCAAGCGCGAACGAATAAAACCATTAGAAAATCTAGTGAAAGAAATGAAAAAGAAATTCACCAGGATGCATCAACTGAACCACAACCACGAAGTATAAGACATAGACAAAAAAATCCAACAGCTAAGCCATATTTTGACGTTTCCCAGTATCTACCAAAGTCTAGTGATGTTCATCAAAAGTCATCTGCATCAAACAAAGTAAACAAAGTAGTAAAACCTGTTAAGATATCGGTTAAACAAACAAAACAGGACGATAGACCAACAACTGAAGATGTCAGAAACGCCAGCGATTCTGAGGAAGATTATGAAGAATACGATGATAACGATGAAGAAGAACAACCAATAACGACTTCTACAACAACGAGTGAGAAACCGATCTTTAGACGACGTCAAAAGGTGGAAGTTACAGTTTCTACAACTACTACTTCTAAGCCACGAGATGAGGAAGAGGTTGAGCCTGAAGTCCCAAAACTGCGACTTGTAACACAGTTTCGAAATGTGCCTAATAAAAAGATGTCAGAAAAAGAGAACAAACCCGAAGAAACTCCTATCCCCGAAGAAACTCCTCAATATAGAGAAAAGAAGAAGCAAAGTAGTAAGAGTACTTTAGTCACTGACACAAAAACATATGGTGACCGAGACACTGATGCTGATGAAGAAGATGATATGAGGAAAAAAGAAGTTGATGAATTAATTGGTATTAAGCAAGATATGGATGAATATACTCCTCTGTACGAAAAAGAAGTAGAAAAGAGAAAGGAGAGGGGAAAATATTCTTCTGACTCTTCTTCGGGATCAACAGAAGAGGAAGAAGAAGATGAAGAGGATGATGATGAAGACGACGATGAGGATGAAGATGACGAAGAAGACGAAGACGACGATGAAGAAGAAGAAGATTATAGTAACGTTGAAAATGAAGATAAAATTGCGAAACTGCCATCCACAACACCTGAACCTACAAGGACTCTTGTTAGAACTACAGAAGCACCCATTTCAACTACCGAAGCTAGAAGTGCTAAACTAGAGCAAAGACCTATAGTTACAAGAAAAAAAATTGTAATCCATAAAGAGTTACCGATAAATAAGACTTCGCCGCATATCACTCAATTTAAGCAAGACATTAAAGAAGTTGAAATAATAAAAGAAATGCCTGCGAAACCTGTAAGGCGAAAACCTCAAAAAAATATAGAGGCACTGGAATTATATAAGGACGAAAATTTGGCCACAGAGGTAAATAAATTGAGGGATGTAGAAGTATTTAAACAAAATTTGGATATTAGAATAGGACCAAAACATGGAGGAAATTATAGAAGTGCTAAATTAGTTGAACTACAAGAAGCTTCAACACCCACCCCATTGCACGGTGGTAATTTAAAGGCCCCTAAAGACGCAGAAACGTCTCAAAGCAAATATGCAAAGCATGTAGAGTTAAGTGATGTTGATTCGGAAAAGAAAATGCATGGAGGAAATTTGAAGTCATTGTCTGACACTCGCAGATCACGAAACAATGGTAGAACATCAAGACTTGAACTTGACGGCGCTGAAGGCACCAGAGGTAGTAATAGTGGTCATAGGCGAGGTAATAACAGAAACGCGAAATTAATCGAACTGGATGATGAACACGATGACGACGAAGAGCATACCGGTCGCATGCACGGGGGTAACTTTAAATCTTATAGCTCTCGAGATGACGGTAGACACGGGGGTAATTATCGAAGTGCCAAAATTATACAGGCTGATGATGGTGCAGAAACTCTCAAAGCTAAGAAGAATGCAGATAGCAACAGAGCTCGAAGCAAAGCTGCTGGGCTGCTTAGCAGTTTTGCGAAAGCTGTTCCAATTTTGACCACGACACCTGGCTATATTTTAGATCCAAGCAAACGCATGTACTATTACGTAGACGCTTGATTGATGTCGTTATAGTTACTTTAGAGAATTGTTACTCAAAAATTGATTGAAAGTGATTTCGTTGCTATTGTTAGGTTATGTAATAGAAAGTGCCACTAAATTTATATTTTATTATCAATATAAGAAGACAAAAGTTGTGAAAGTGCTAAACGGAATTTAGATCGATATCTTTTAATAACCATGATATATCGTGCAACGACTTCTTTATTTCATCTGTGATATTATAGATTCGTTTTTACTCATGGATATTAAAATTACTATTTTATTTGTAAAAATCTGGTAGTGTGTAACGTTTGTTTTATTTTTCGTTGTTATTATTGTAACAAAATATAGGTAATTAAGTTTGCTATTGTTATAGGAATTTGTTATATTACGATTAAACTATCCAGATTATTATTGTATAAACTTTAGATGTAAGTTATAATGCTGGTATTAGTTGATCTAAATTCGACTATATTTATATTTTTATAAATAAAGTATTTGTAAATATATCGATGAAGTTTCAATAGTACAGACTCTATATCTATGACTCTTTTGTGGTAGCAAACGTAATTAAAAATAACAATAGGGCGGTACAATAGTAGATTTTATATTAAATCAATGATTGCAACTGTTTGCATAAAGATTGGTGTAACAACAATTTGCTTCGGTTAACAAGCAATAAACTCTATCATGATTTTTCTTATTTACAATTATGCGGTCTAATACACAACTGGGTTATTCAAATATGTCCCAATATGAGTTAAGGTTTGTCAGCCTCATTGTCAGATTTAAATTATAGTTGAAGGTGTTGCCACCGATACCCTGCGGTTCGACCATTGAACTCTTTACAAAAAGTCTATCGCTTTCACTTTCAACGTCGTTCCATTGAGGAGATTGATTTCCAGCTTATTGAGTTTTTAATTATTTGAACAATAGAATTTTTTTATATGCAAGTATCTATACCGAGGTATCGGGTTCGAACCGCAATGCCAACATTTACCAATGTCTTTTTCTGATTTATGTACATTAGTTGATCATTAACCCACGCTCTTACGGTGAGGGAAAACATCGCGATGAAACCTGCACTGATCTAACTTGGTCAGGTTCACCTGTTAATGGAGTCACGGAGGTCAGATGGTAGGCGCTCCACTATTATTACCTGATCTGCCAATACCTGGATCATGGTCAAGGCGACTCCGGGCCCCCGGGCGCGCGAGCCCAACCGGGACATTAACGTTACAGTGCCTACCACCGTATAGGTTTTAGCAAGCATTTGTCCGCTTCTTACCTGGTGGTTCAGACTATAATTAGGTGGTAAGTGATGATGCCTTCGATGATGTACCACAAGCATTAATGCATGTTTACGAGATAGTGCCTATACTTTACCTCGTAATTCACTCGCTATATTACAGACATAAACTGTAATTGTAGTTTAAAAACTGAGAAAATAAAAGGTGAATCAAAACGAAAGTAATAATTAAAGCGTGTCAATAAAATTGGGTTTTATTTAACTCGGTATTTACAGCGGCATTTATTAGCAGCCTCAGTTAACAACATAATTTATTTCTGTGTCAACATAATACCTTGTGAAAGATAATATTATTTTTGTGGATGACCTAGAAATACAGTCGTAGAACTTTTACACATATTGATGCAGGCGTATATGGGGCATATGAGGGGTATTTTCTAATTCCGTGAGTCAGGAAAAACATCTGTCTATATGATGATGCTAATATAATTACTTTTTGCGTGGTATATGGCGTGGCAAGATCGAAGAGGCACGGCTGCGCTGGTATGTTCACATGTTGCGCAAGCCCCAGGGATACGTGGGAAATAGGTGTCTAAACCTGAATGTATCAGGAAAGAGGTCCCGCGGGAGACCTAACAAGCGATGGATTGACATCGCCGAGTCGAACGCGAGAGCCAACAGCTTATGACGTGCGGATGCCGAAGATCGGGCAGAATGGAGAAAGCAAAGCAGGAAAGCGGACCCTGTCAGACCGCTCGAATGATGATGATGACTTAAAGAGGGGTATTCTTTGCAAATAAATAATATATTCTATTCTATTAATATCCCTTGAAACAGTGGACCGATTATGAATCGTGTTATTTTTTTTAAAGCCAGATGGTTCTATGCTTTGCCGGAGCGTCAGTGCTCGAGTGGTCAAGGTATCCGTCTCGGAAGCCAGAGGCATCGCGTTCGAGTCCCACTGCGGCCATATACCAATGTTTTCTTTTCTGAGTTATGTACATTAGTTGAATGCTAACCTATGCTCTTACGTTGAGGAAAAACCCATGGGAATGTGTACCCATGATCCAATTTGGTCAGGTTCCCAAGTGCTCCACTGTAATTATCTGATTTGCCAATTCCTGGATCATGGTAAAGGTGGACCCCGGGCCTTCGTACGGGAGAGGATAACCGGGACATTAACGCGAAGGTAATTCATTCATGGTTCTATGCTCTGTATCGTTAAATTAGGTTAAGCAGATTATAAAAATAAGTATTGCTTTTCGTAAAATTTTGACGAACGTAATGTTCGTTACAAGTGTATTTCAATAGATGGTATTTTCTGGGCTTGTCACTTTTAGAAATACCGACTTTGTCGGGGTCTTTGCGACATCTGACGATTAGGTTATTTGATAAGAATATCATATGCTTTATACCAAGGGTGCCAAACAAGCTTGCGTCCTGTCTGATTGGAAGCAGTTACCGTAGCCTTTGGATGTTTACAATACCTGATATAGAGGTATCACTCCCGTGTTACCGATAAAGAAAATGGTGATATCTCTTATTGGAGTAATCCTTTGGATCCAAATTGATGAAATTTAAAATGAATACCTCAATAATAATATCAAGAATAATATTTATTTACTTTGTGGCAAGTCTTTTAGGAAACTTAAATCTAAATATCTTATAGTAATATTATGAACATTGAGCTATGTCAAAATTACTAAACCTAACAAATTACTTTATAATTTATTTATAAATATTAAATTAAATTGCAATTTTAATTTGGTTTCGTTTTGAATACAATAAATACTTAACCGTTACCGTACAGCAATATAAAATAATCTTAAAAGTATGAAATCTCTGTGACTGATGAATAATCAATCTATAAGTCATGGACATTCTTTCCTAAATAATTTCATCTTTAGTCGAAATTATAAGAAAATTATAAATAATTATTTACGAACTTACTTAATTTATAAGACAGATTGTAATTATAATACATGCTTTTTTAACCTCTGAATGACTTATTTATGCTTTGATCTGCTGCCTAAATTACTTGTAGTTCTCGAAGGCGGAACACTCAAGGGTTTCCATTCCGTTTCAGATCGTACAAATGGCACCGAATCTTCTCTATCTATTGATTGATTCTCATCCTTTGCACCTTCTTCAAAGAAATCTATAATAGGATGGTAGTTATAGTTGACTCTTTTCCCGTTGACACTGATATTTTCTTTGACAGGTTTCTGGTCAGGCCTAAATGTAGTTGAAACCCCTTCCGTAGAAGCTGCCTGTAGCTTTGGCGCTATTGTTCCTCTTTTCGATGGATTGAGGTTATTTATGTTTACATTAGGGTTGGGTATAGGCTTAAGTATATCTGGCTCCTCCAAATCATCGTTGAAATCTTCAAGTGAATCCAGATTACCAATTGCCGATGTTCCAGATGACGTCAGATCATCCGGGCCGCCACCAATCTTCTTCCGAATCGGTCGTCGGTTTCTGTTACCTCCTCTTTTAAATGGATTGCCTGGCTTAAATTTACTATTCTCTTTAGTGAAGAACGTAGACGTGGCCGATGGAGTAGGAGGTTCCAAGTAACTTGGGAGAGTTATTTGATCAAAGTTATTCGCTTGAACTGTATTTATTGTATTTCGAGATGGGGGCCTCTTAACATTTTGTCTGATTGAAGTCGCTTGGTTGTAGGAATCAGGAAAATATGTGTTGCCATACGAATCCATAGGATTTGAAAGAGGTATATTACCATTTTTAAATTCTTCCTCGTGAATGTTCTGGAATTGATTCGCTGTAATCAAGTTCTGGTTGTCTGTGTAGGGAGGGAAGGACTCTATTGGTTTCTTGTGTAAGAAAGGTGGCGTTCTGGTGGGTCTTTGAATCGTGGGCTGCACTTGTTCGAACGCCTGGTTGCCGTGCTCTGCAGACAGATCCTCACCAGGGAAGTTTTCGTTAGATGATGTCTCGTGGACTCTGTGGCCCAGAGGTGGGAATGACACGCTGTAGCCCTCAATGTGGCACGAGCAGCATGTTGGTACCTGAAAAGAATAATTTTGTTGGATACTAACCTTCTTCTCTTTAATACCATTGCAATGATTTCAAATTATAAATTGGGATTTTTCTGTTGGATTTATGGCTAAAAGATTACCTTGAAAATATCCATGTGAAGTCCATTCTGCTGATCCCAGGTTAAGAGCCTGTGGTAATTGTAGACTTGCACGCATTTGGACTTAAAATTATCAGTCAAGAAAGTGCAGGATTCTTTTGGTTTTCTGAAAGAAAGAAAAATGATAAATGAGCGGTGTGTCTCAAGTCTGACAGCGAATAGTTTCGGATCATACCTTGCCAATCTCCTGTAATAACACAATAACCAGTTTCGGAAAAGGAAAGCGTTGCCTAAGAATATTCCCCGAATGGAATAATCTAACTAACATGAAGGTAGTGCAAAGGCTGTTTCTAGACAGACATGTCGGCCACGTCGTCGACACTAACCAACATGTGAAAAATATGGCTAGTCTACTCAACTCCAACTTTACGAAACCCAACAATCCTATGTGTTATTTACAGCTGCCATCTATACTTTTCTGTCATACGGAAATCGCCCTGCCAGCAACAGGGGCTGCACGGGATTCCTCGTGTATCTCTTATAATGAAACCCTGTCAGTTTCTACGGAGGGCAAGGCAGGTTATCAGCATACCGAGGAATCCGACTGTGTGAGTACCACCGCCTTATTTATTTCTACCACCGAGCTAAGCCAGCACTTTAACTTATCGTTAACCATAAGATACCCCCTACCATAGAGTATATTGGTCCTTGGCAAGAGACTACATGATCAACGATATTGGTCTTAATTGGTCCTTGGAAAGGGACAAAATACGATGAACAATCTTTACGGGCATAAAATAGTCGATTTTTGTTACCTATGACTATATAGTTTTAGATGTTATGGGCGATATTTACCACTTACTATCATACGGGCTGTCTGCTTGTTTGTACCAATTATCAATAAAATATTAGAAATTGTACAGTACTCACAAGCACTTCTCAAGCCTCAACGTCTGCGTGTGCTCTCCCGTGTTGACGATGTACTTCCACTGGCCGGAGGTGGCACGTGCACGTTGAGGCCGCGCGTACTTCACTGTGCTGGGACACATAAAGCCAGCCTCGCCGGCCGTGGCGAACTCGCGGTTGTTCGAGTCTTTACGTCTGCGAATTAAAAAAAGATGAGAGATACTTGGACCAAGAATGCTACCTTGAGGGACTCCGTAACACAGACTTGGAATATTGGAATAAGCGACCCTGATCTTATGGTAGCGTGGTAGTAAGATCGATAACCAAAGCGCGTAGAGTCCGCGATCTGGAGAGCTGGCTGTATTGGGCTCTGAGACTCGTCGTACTTCAGCGCCACAACGTGCTCGCCACTCGTTTGACCAAGTATCTTTGCTGGGGACTCTGAGACTGGTTGAACAATCACGGGAGCCGATAGCAGGAAAGATAACAATCATCATCATCTTCAGCTTCAGGATGTCCACCGATAAAGTGATGGGTGCTGGTGGCATTAAGTCAACTGTATCCATCGGCTCCCACATAAGGACATCTGAATTTTGGAAATTTGTAATTTGTTATGTATGTTTTTTATTTGTATGATTATTGTTTATTTAAATTATGTGATTGTTGTAATGTGGTGTCCTTGTTAATCAATAAATTTCTTTCGTTCATTCATATATTCATTCATCTTTACCTCTCGTGACAACACCCTCCAGAAATATTTAGTGTTCTGTATGAACATGACAACATGGCCGGTCAGAGACCAACCAGTACAAAAAACATGGTTGATACGGCTTGGCCATAGTATGGATACATCTTTTGGAGACTTGCACATTCTTATGTTGAAGAATGTGTAGGACCCTGATTATTTGTGTCAGAGTTAAATAAATAAGTATTATCTAGGGTATGAAATTATCGGTCTTTTGTAGGCCAAATCGAAAAATTATTTGAACTTTCTGACTCGACTCATGTAAGGCATTCGCTATTAACAAGATTGACCTTGAAATAAAACAAATTGAAGAAGATTATGCGAAAAAAAAATCCAGAAATAAACAAAGCATAAAAATCATAGCATAAAACAATCAACGATGACTAGCTGTTGGGTAATTTGAGTAGCAAGTGGAGCGAAACCGATCAGATGGGCAGCGGACACCATGGTTGAATGGGCCGGAGAGATTTTGAGGAAATTCTTAGATGAACCGTTTATAATTGCAAATAAACAAGGCATATACTCAACTAAATGAAAATATTCTCAAATAACCTGTTTTAATAATTTTGTTAATTCGCTTTGGTTTCAC
Source organism: Blastobasis adustella (assembly GCA_907269095.1). Lineage (NCBI taxonomy): Eukaryota > Metazoa > Arthropoda > Insecta > Lepidoptera > Blastobasidae > Blastobasis > Blastobasis adustella. The sequence goes on along the minus strand of OU026118.1, from coordinate 20,012,936 downwards.
ACATATCGGGGTTGTCACCATAGATGTGGCTATTTTACCTCCATATTTCCTAGCGGCAATCCTCATAGAGGGGCCAAAATATTTAACTATTTTTAACGGTTTTGATTTAATTGGCTTTGTATGTTTACCTATACAGTAAATACGACTGTAGGGCATAACATCGAAATGTTATGCCCTACAGTCCATATATATTACCAAATAATCTGTTTATGGCTGGAGGCACACGCTCAGACGGCATATCTGATGGAAAGCGCCCACAGTCGTCTGGCTGGGACATAGCCTAAAAAGCAACCTTAAAGTGCCGGCCTAGAGTTGACGAACCCCAAGCTACAGTGCAAAGGAAAAACTTCTGGAAAAACACATGCGCAGAAGATGGCTCGCGATGCCCGTAGTTAGAAGCCTTGGGTACTAGGTATCTGGAAGATGTGGATGAAATCAATCTCATCATTTTCCTCGATGTTGACAAAAATTAAGCAATTTAAATTGGGTTTTTAATTAACAGTTTGATAGCCTCTTTGACGTAATTTATCTAGCTAAAATAGGTATAAACTACATTTTATTGGTCGATTTTATCAGACTCTAATTAACAGTTACAAAACTGCTTGTACGTGCCACTATTATTAAAGCTGAAAGATCGTTCGATTCTTCCTTATTGTGTAAGTTTGAAAAAAAATAAAGCCTTTACCAATGTACCTTTTAAATGTCGGATACACAAAGTAAAAAAGGAATGAAGGTAGCTAACTTCTAAATATTTTTGATTATACAATTTTGAGAGTGAGAAACATGAGAAAACCTACATGTACTTTACTCGCAGCGCAGCGGTGACCACTTTCCATCAGGTGGCACACTTGCTAGTTTATCTTGTTACAAAAAAATACCTGTTAGCAGTAGCTGCAGCGGTGTATTTAGCCTCCTGCGCCGCCGTGACGCCGTCCAGTGCTCCATCTCCTGGGTCTTTGAAGTCAGCCAGCAGCGCCCCGGCAGCTGCCTTGTTCCGGCGGATCGACTGCACTATGGCGTCGCTGTAATTCGAGAGTTTTGCGTCTTTAGACATTTGTCGGAACTGTGACAGATATGTAGGTTTGTGTAGCTAAGCCGAGCGCAGTATGAATGGAATGTACCTTGTCGAAGTAAATCGAAATGAGTTGGGCAGAGAGCCACCCGGTTACTGACGCCCATATTATACGACGCCGGTACTCACCCACACCGTCGGTGGCCGAGTGGTTAAAGTATTCGACTCGTAAGCGAGAGTTACGTTCGAATCCCACTGCGGCCATGTACCAATGACTCTTTTCTGAGTTATTTACATTACTTGAATGCTAACCGATGCTCTTACGGTGAGGGAAAACATCGTGATGAAACCTGCATATTCAAGTGACTGAATGTGTAACCATGATCTAATTTGGTCAGGTTCCCCTGGTAGCAGTGACATGAAGTTCAGATAGCAGTCGCTCTACAGTAATTATCTGACCTGTCAAATTCTAGATCATGGTCAAGGCGGACCCTGGGCCCTCGTGCGCGAGAGCACAACCGGGACATTAACGCCAAGCTTATTATTTTTTTTGCTCACCCAGGCGGACGTCTCAGTCTTGTCAGAGTCCTACCATCTGATAAAACGCTCTAGACCTGATAGACCTGTATTTTCTCAGATTCGTATTAGATATCCAGTCCTTAAGCACTGTAAGTGTTGCATCGCAAGCATCCATCGAAGTGTTGCACTGCCATTACAGCACATTTGTACCGGACCAAAGAGTCACTGCATTTACTTTCAGTTTCACTTACAAAATTGTTTACTTGTTACAACTGCACTAAGGAAAGCGAACTTGTAATAAACCTGGACAGGGGTCAACAGCTTTCATTTAACGGGCTTAAACTAGTAAGAACCAGTTTCTATCGTGTAAACAATAATACACCAGCAAATCACGCGAATGACCAACTAAGCTGCCATAAGTATCTCATAACGGCATAGTAATGTTTAGTATAACTGAGATATCACTTTCGCCGCACACGCGTAATCTTTCTAGTTGCTTTTTTTTCTTTTTGGAGTTCAACGGAGAGAGAAAAACGTTTCATTGCACGTACCTAAAAATAATGCGTGTTCTAGAGTACTACTTTCATGGGGTCAGAATTGTAGTTTTAAATAACAAAAATAAATTCTAAAGTCTGTGTTGGTGAAATGACACTAAACGCTGAATTTCATAGCGTTACTTTTGTTTTTGTCAAATGCGCCCTTTTTCGTTATGACATCAGTATTGTTGTACAATTATCGTTACTAATCAAGGTCTCACTTTAAAAGTTATACTTACTTTATTTGGTTAAATAAAAATTTGTATAAATAAGCAAAAATAAGTATTGATCAAAACATCCAGATAACCTTCCTTGATACTTCCGAAGTTCCGATCTAACGAAAATACTACTTTAGATTATAAACTAAATCGAAACGGTACCTTTCAGGTGACTGAATATGTAACCATGATCCAATTTAGTCAGGTTCCCCTTGTAGTAAGGTCACAGAGGTCAGGTAGCAGTCACTCCATTGTAATTATCTGATCTGCCAAATCCTGGATCATAATCAAGGTGGACCCCGGGCCCCAGACGAGAGCACAACCGGGACATCAACGCCAAGATGATTAGTTTATTATCATAACAGTTTTTACAAGTTTACGGCGACATAGTATACATAATTATACTAACGCAGTTGGCATAACTGCAAAACCCGATTCTTTCACCCGACTCAAACTTGACCGGCGCTTCACAAGGCGCCGGCATATAACACCGTCGCTTTACGCAATAGTTAGTGTGTTAATGACCTTATGCCAAGATATGCTTCGAAAACAATATATTTTAGAAACTATTGCCCATTGTCCATGCTAATCAGCTGATCTTTGAAACTACAATAGATAATGAGGTACGGCGGTACGGCCTAAATGTAGATTTTCCGGAGCTAACAATGTAAGATTTAGAATAAAGACTGGGATCGTTTATGTTTAATTAACATGGAAGGGTAACACACATTGTATTAGACAGGTGACTTTTATATATTTGCCTGATTTTTTTTGGAGTTCCGACCCCGATGTTTAACGGAGATAATAGCACAGATAAAGTAATATTTGCCCGGTATTGCATCGAAACAAACGAAACCGTTGTAAATAAAATTTGATGAATCACACATCACAGCCCGTAACAGTGCACTGCAGGACTTAGGGCCTCTCCCACGAAAGGGGAGGTTATTACCATAATCTCCACGCTTGGCAGGCGGGTTGGAATTGGTGTTTAAATATAATAATGGAAAATGCTGCTGCCCATTTTCCAGACTACGGAGACTGATCTTGAGATGATCTTTTGCCTCGAAAACATTAGTCGCCTTGTACGACACCCATGAATGTAAGGGGTTGGTGCTATTCTACTCTGCCGGACACCACACGGCCAATTATCATCAATACTCGTGAACAGTTATGTTAGTCGTTAGGTGTGCTTCCTAATACCGTTGGCGAAGCGAGGTTGACCAAGGTCTTCCGCTGGGGACCCTGACTGGTTGATAAAACTTGATCTGCCCCGTTAATGGGACATAGCCACCGAAGCGGATGGGAGGAAATCTTGCAATTATGCTGGCAAAGAACCGTACAGCTCGCCGCAGTTACAGAAGAATAGCGTAGAAGACGTATCATCATCGTCATCGTCTTAGCGCTTATCCCGGCCTCTGCCAGGGTCCGCTTTCCTACTCATTCTTTTCCACTTCGCCCGGTCTTCGGTATCCTCTCGTCGTAAACCGTTGGCTCTCGCCTTCGACTCAGCGATGTCAATTCATCGCTTTTTGCTTGATACCGGCAGGTTCAGGCACCTATTTCCCACGTATCTCTGAGGCTTACGCAACACGTGACCAAACCAGCGCAGGCGAGCCTCCTCGATCTTATCTGCGGAGAATAGCGTAGAAACTCACGTGGGATAATCCTCGGAGTGCAGACAGAGGGTGTTGGTGAAGAGTTCACAGTTGCCCTGGTCGGCAACCACAGCGGGTAGCTTCCGGGACGGCTGCGGGCGCCTCCTCACTGGGGAGATGGTGGGGTCGGCGTTCGCGCGCCGCGTGGTCGGTTTGGGAAAGTTACCACGGCGGATGGAGGCTGGATGCGCTGTGAATGCAGGTTTGCATTTTATTTAGTAGGTAAAGTGTATGTTTGTCCTGTTTTATAAAAACTAGCCAGGAATGTGGCCATCTCACTTGCTGGTAGTTAAGTGATGATGTGGCTGAAGTGGGGGAAGATAGGGCATGCCTGTCTCGAACAGCCTATTAACTCAAGCCTTTTAAAAAGGCCGGATATGCTACGGCCCTCCGCCCGGCCAGCGTGTCACTGTGTGTTTATTTGCTACTTTCCTCCTTTTTGATGATTGAAAGAGATATTTAATGTCCTAATCAATAAAGACATTTTGAGTTTGAGTTTAAGTTTGAACAGCCTATTCACTCAAGCCTTTTATAAAAACTAGACAGGAATTTGGCCATCTCAATTGCTGGTAGGTAAGGGACGATGCGGCCGAAGAAGAAGCATGCCTGTCTAGCCACAGTCTAGTCTAGGACAGCCTATTCACTTATGCCTTGAAGGAAGGAAACCTTAGGTAACATTTTATTAATTTAAAAAAAATTATTGCTTCACATTTCGCAAGCCAATAAAGAGATACCTCTTTACAGCACAGGACAGTTTTACTTAGCCGTAATAATACACGTATCGTGTGGCACCAATTCCATCCATTAAGGTTGTCATGAAAGGCGACTGCTATAAAAAGCGCGCTGCATACAAACGATTTTTTTTTAATGGATAAAAATAAGTTCGTTTGTACGGAGTGCGCTCAAAGTCAATGAAATTTCGTAATTATAAATTAAAAAATATATCGTTTCAAAGTTGCACAGGTTTTAAAATTTGTGTAGAAATCTTAGAGCCAGTGCAACTTTGAAACTATATATTTTCTATTACATTTCATTGGCTTTGATTGGTTAATATTGACAACAAGATCAAACTTCGTTTGTGTGGAGCGCGCTCGAGGGACACTCCTCTTAATGACTTAAACTAATGATGTTGATATTAGATCACCTTTTCTGTCGATGAATCTGTTGAAAGCTCTCAACTTCTCAGCCACTGGGAGGTCTTGGGTTATGGTCTGGTTTGTGGCGTCCGCAGAGAGATCCATTGAATTTTCTGGAACTCTCGACGTATTCGAAGTCTTGATTTTCGATGTAGCTTCAGTTGTTAATAACAGCTTGGCTTTGTTTTTCTGAAATGGATTCACGGAATAATGATTAAGTGTGATAATACTTATTATAGCCACCAGGAATATCATTATCACTACAAACAACATTTACATTATCTATCATCTTACATAAAAATAGTGTTTACTTAACATGTTCGTCAATAATACTATGTTTTCACTGGATATTTATGATTATCATCACACAAAGTCATCGTTACACAGAGGTACTATGTTATTTTCACCTTTCTGAGTAATCCATTTGTTGAAAGCTATATATTGCTATGTAACGGTCAACGTAGTTTTGCTGTGTAATGTATATCGTCGGTCATGAGCCTGTTTGCAAAATTGTAATTGTATTAAGTAAACGTATGTTATTTTCGGTTAAAGTATGGACTGTGATCAGTTTTAATTTCTTCTAAATGGTTAGAGTTACTACGAGTATTTTTCTTATTTCTTTTTAATCAAATCCGGTACTTACATCGTCTTCGACATCATTCTCAACTGCCTCTACTTCTAGGTCAGTGTCAACGCGTTTTGTGATAGTGTCAGTGTTGTTCTGTTCTGTATTTTGAGTTGTCTTGTTCTGTTGCATATGTTCAGTTCTTCTATTCTGTCCCGTATGTTCAGTTATCTTATTTTGTTCTATTTGTTTAGTTCCTTTGTTCTGTTCTTTTACTTTCGTAGTGTTTGCTGGTAAATATTGTATCCTTTGAGGCCTCCTTCGTCTATATACTGCTTTTGCTGTTGTTGTTGTAGGTGTTGTTGTGATTTCGACTCCTGTGTCAAATGGTTCATCGTCTAGGTATGGGTCTTCGTTGAACGATCGTCTTAGTATCTGTGGGTGTGTGGGTTGTGGCTCTTTGACCTCCCTTTGTGCCTTCCCGGACCTGACTGCGCGTCGGATCAGGTTCGCCATGTCTAATAGTATTGGGAGCATCAGATCTGCCGTTGTGTTGTCAGCGTTGCCGAACATCGATCTCACCTGCAATTCGAAAGGAAATAATGTTAGTTAGGTTGCTGGTGATGTGGTTTACCTCGGAATAAATAATCCCTTTAATATACCTGCGGCAAAAGGACCAAATTGAGACTAAATGATCTAATCTTGTCAGGTTCCTGTCCTGTTAACAAGGTCACATAGGCCAGAAGGCTGTCACTCTACTGTAATTGCCTGATTTGACAAATGGTCAAGGCGGATCCAGGGCTCTTAAACTCAACTGGGAATGAGTTTATCAAATCCTGGATCATAGTCTAGATGAATACCGGACTCTTGCGCGGAAGGCCATGCAAGTGGCGGGTCATCAAATATGAAGTCAAAACTTTTGTCAGCATGACTTTGAGAGACATGTTTTAACGACCCCACCATGTGGAATATAATCACTTCGACGACGTCTGTCCCTATGTCTCTATGTACGCTTAAATCTTTTAAACTACGCAACGGATTTTGATGCGGTTTTCAACAATAGATAGAGTGATTCAAGAGGAAGGTTTCTAAGCAAGAAAAAAAGGGTATAGGTAGGGGTAAAGTAGATGTACGCGAACGAAGTTGCGGCCGGTCCACTAGTTTACTAATATACTATTTGTAGTGGTTGCAGTCGAGAAATCTCAATTTAGGTATAGCAGATTAGGTGTTTTCTTAATTTCTTGATATTATTCATTACGAGAAACATCGCATATTGACATTAACTTGATAAACATTTAGTTTCCTCGACTGTACCTACATAAAATTATCTATCTACTATATTAATAAAACACGATCTCGTTAGTTTTACGTTAAAGCTAGTGATTAAATTAATCACTCGTAATTAATCTTACGTAAAAGCAACAATTTCGAAAACAGCGCTTAATTTCTGGCTTAACCATGCTTACATCAAATAAATGTGGCATCGATCCAAGCCATAGCTCACATTGCTTTCTCGTTTTCTCTATGGCTATACACCCATAAGTTACACAATGGTTGAACGAATGCGATAATGTCCTATTAATAGATATACGTTATTATAATTCAGTTATCTAACGGATAACCGGTACAGACACGCCCTAAAGGGAAATTTTGTATAGCCATCAAGTTTGTATAAAATTGCAATAATTTATTCTTTATGAATGAATGAAATTTTTAGGTAACACTTTAGGGTGTAATTTATTATCCGGACCTCATGGCGACAATACTAAACATAAAGCTTTTAAGCGCGCCTCTTGTCTTATTATTATTGGCAACATAATGCCAGACATAACTTAATTACTTAGTATAGGTATGTCCGTGGTGCGTTTCCCCTGATTTCTAACATTGACCTACTTATGCCTATTTTGTTTTACGGTGGCTATGCTTTTTGAGGGGGAAATTCGGTATAACTATCTTTCCTACTCCTACCTCTTACCTCTTGATTAAATTTTTTGCGGGTTCGAAGACAGTATTAGCTTGTCCTCGAGTGCACCTGAGTGTCAAAACTCAGGACCTGTGTGCAGTCGCTGCTGTAGCTCACAATGGAGTTGCAGCGGTGGGAATGAGTGGTGGAGAAAAGCCCGTTAACACCCTAAGAGTCACCTGTCACCCAATGGGACTTGAGTTAGCTTTTCGAACACCCACGAATTCCAAGATTGTACAGTCAAACTACAAACACAACAGAAAATACTGCTGCCCATTTTCTGGTCTAAGGACGTCCTTAAACACTTGTGCGACAATCGCCTTGCACGACACAGGTTACCAGTAGTGGTTGCTGCTAAAGTATGTTCTGCCGGATACCACACGGCAAATTAAACAAAAAAATTTCAATGCAAATTATAGAAATAAGCTTTATGCAAAACAAATTTTAGCTTCTAGTGTTAGCATCGACGTGTGTCACAACTTTATGATAATTATCTGATATCCGACTAAACTAATTGAAATAGTTGTAATTGAAACTGAGTAATGGCGGCATTATATCTCTTTTATCTCAACGAAATCAGCACAAAATTCTTGCAAAAAATTATAATAAAAATAATTCGCAAAACCAACCGTCTAATTTCCGCAATTCTGATTTATCCTTGGTTCTAGAAAATTGTCAAAATAATAGTTACTATTTGATGTAGTAATAAACAAAGAATTTATCTTTATTATCATCATTTGAGTTATATAAATATAATCTTGATGAAGCTCTAATTATGACTACAGTCATAATAATTAGTATACCTATTATTTACTTCATGGTCAAGATCTGTGAGAAAATCAACTTCATTCAAGTGTACTGACGTAATTAACTTATATAATGTCAAACAAAGTATCTGATTTATATTTCATTGAGTGTTTTCATTTGCTATTATTGTTATAAACTCAGAAATCAAGGTTAGATTTCAGATACAAGCTTATTATGAGCGTTGCTTTTATTATCTTGTATCAAAATAAGACAAAGTTATGAAGTCCATGACCTACTTCAAATGATAGAGAATCGATTTGAATCTTTGGATGACAATACTATGTTTTGGTGCCATCGAGGATCTGATTATGTAGTCGCTTTGGTTCAACATTTAATTATAAAGAGTACGCATTAGCGTACGGCTAAGGAATGGAGCACGTTGCCTGCGGGTGTGTTCCCTGATCATTATAATCTGGACGCCTTCAGCGCTATAGTGAATAGGCTGTACCTCGACAGGCATGCTCCATTTTCGGCCGCATCGTCACTTACCACCAGGTGAGATGGCGGACAAATGCCTGGCTAGTCTAATATTAGCGAACAAAGTAATAAACGAGTACTATATTAGTCAGTTTTACCCATGGTTTTATGTTTTTGGCCGTATAAGTAATACCAAAAATGATCTTGCTATATTTAATGCGTGCTTAATACTTCCTCAAGTCAAATATTTCTTTAATCGTTAACTTCATGATTCTATGTTTATTTATAACATGAGCATGCCACCTTTTTTTAAACAAACTGGAATAATTTTATTAATTAGTTAATGTTATAACATGCACAATAAGCACAAACTTAAAACTACCCTTATTTAGATTTCTAATCTAAATCAAAATGTTACACAAAAAAAACTACGTTATGTAAAGGTGATTCTAGACCGCCGCCAAGCGGGAGCATTCCCAGAATGCTGGCGGCGTTACCTCGCTGAATGGTCAAACTAATACGTTATCCGAGGTACTCTAGCACGTGGGTCTCCGGTTGCCTCTGTTAACTACGTAGATACTTTTTGGAATACCTTTTTGGCTCTAAGGCTACATAACCCTAAAGTTTCAGCATGCTACTTGTTTTAATGTATCCTTTTTTCAACATAGATGCTGGACACCGTGCTGGACCATCGGCCTAAATTGTACTGTAATACGGTTAATATTAATAGGTATTCTGTGCCATAATCCGCCGTAATATAAGTCACGCCTAACCACAGCCGTTCCGAATTCCGTCAAATTTATGAATGAACCGCCGTATCAGCCCGAATCCGATTAGAGATGACCGAATCTCGCGGATGGCGATGACCATGGTATAAGCGATGACGTAAGCCTGCGCCGGCGCAGCGCGAAAGTGGTCGCCCGAAACGAAAGTGAACTTACTGCGCGACAGTTTTTGCAGCAGGTACAAGATGTATCTGCTTGTCCGCTTGGTAATATACGAGTATGTATTAAGTCGTAGTGATTACTTCTGTAGCAAAATATAGCGGTATAGCACTCAAAATGAGCATTAAAGACCGACCGAGATCTTTGTCTCAGCTATTTTCGACTAAAAATCAAGCCGAGATCTCAGTTAAAGTCGACTGAAATTCCTGCCGAAAGCGAGACTGTTTGATGAAGTAGGGCCGAACCCCACAACTCCCAAAATGTCGATATGGGTTATAACAAAATATACAAAAAATTACTTTTGAAATTACTGTGGTGACATAAAATCTCATGTCTATGAATGCTGGTGCGAAATATTCTATATCAAGTTTTCATTATGGGTATTTCCCATTTTTGATAATGTTTTCATTCTTTGCTTCTTTAAAAAAATAACAGTTTCGGTCGGTCGTTACTCGGATTTTGATGCTCAGTGAAACGTTCGTCCGATCAACGACAACATATCCAGCCATATCCAGATCCATACCATACAAACAGCTTGCCCAGACTTGGAACCCATCACAATTTAGCTGCTGCTCGATCAGTCAGTACCACGGAACAGGAAGTGAGTATTTTTCTCTAATATTCTGTGGTCTGGACGCACCCAATCACACGCGTCGTGATCAAGACGGTCACAGGAAATCAATAATCGACTCTGCGTCGCGTGCGCAAATGCATGCTCACACCGCGGACGCTGATTGGCTATCTTCCAATTAGTATAATGATCTGTATTAGCGGCACTCTAATGTTAAGACGTCACGACGGTTGCATGTGGGCGGTTGCGTTTAAATATAAGATACTTATAGTGGCCATAAAAGGTGCTAAAGTGCTGCCACTTTATGAAAAATTATAATGTCTTGCTAACAAGAACATAATTACTTACGTTACTTTGTCATTCTTAAGTGGTTTTTGTAAAACCCAAACTGGATAAAATTATTTGATTTTATTGATTGAATGAACAATTAAATGCCTGCTCAATTAAACGTCATGGACTGAAGTGGCAGTTTGTTGACCTTAATTTCTTGTTTGGGTATATCAGTTGCATCAACATCAGTTTCAGAAAGGTCGTGCAGGGTCTCATTAGAAGGTCAATGTCGCTCTGCCTGCGATGGTGAAAAGTTTATCTGAAATTGCAATGGGATCGCCACATACCCACCGATGGCCGAAGAGGTACTCGGGTGGCGACCATGTACCGGGCAATCGCAGCATAGGTTGCCCCCAAAGAGATAGAGATGGATTAGTTGGGTTGGATGTATGGGTTTTTTTTATACCACTAATTTGGCAAACAAGCTTACGGCCTGCCTGATAGTAAACAGTCACCGCAGCCTATGGATTGGATGCGAGAGACAAAAAGGACAGTTATAAGCAACAAGTAAGTTATACAAAAATTTAAAACCCGACTGCTATTAAAATATATTTATAAGTTGTAGACCTTTATTTTGAAACCCCCTTCGATTGGTATTGGAGATATGGCCAACATGCACGAGATTATATGAATAGGTAAATTAAATACGCCCATACACGCTCTACATTCTCGTATTGGCCAAGTCTCATGGAGTTTTAGCCAATACAAGCAGCCTATTAATGTGACATAGTGCATTATGTTCCACTCTACACGAAATTTGCCATAAGCGAAGAACTGATAATAGTGCAGCCCCATATTGTAGTAATAATATTGCCCATTCAGAAACCTCTAGACGCTGGGCTCCATAATAACAAATTGTCTTTGTTTCCGCCACGAAGAACGTAACCGTAACAACAATTCGTTGTTTGTAGACAATTTGGCTAAACAAACGACACATCGCCTTTTTTCGTAATGTCTCTGTTTTGCTCTCGCACACGAGGGCCCAGGATACGCTTGCCCATGATCCAGGATTTGGCAGGTCAGGTAATTACAGTGGAGCGACTACATTTCACATTCAGTCCCCTGAATGTGCAGGTTTCATCGCGATGTTTTCCCTCACCGTAAGAACATCGGTGAGTGTGCAACGAATGTACATAACTCAGAAAATAGTCATTGATACACGGCGGCAGCCGGATTCGAACTCGATACCACTCGCTTACGAGTTGGATATCGTAACCACTTGGCCACCAACGCTGTCACGTTTCGACGTTTCGGCTTTCGACGACTCTAAAAATACATTATTTTGTCGTAGTTTACAAAAACAATTGATAAAAGTTTATATGTGGAGTATTGTACTGTACGGTAGCGAGACGTGGACGTTAACTGAAAAGGATAAGAAGAGGTTGAAGGCATTTGAAATGTGGTGCTGCAGAAGAATGGAAAGGATTAGATGGACGGAAAAAAATAAAAACGAAGACATCACAACTTTTTAAGAGTGATCATAGAAGGCAAAGTTAAGGGAAAGAGAGGAAGAGGACTACTTGAATATTGGGAGGACGTCAAGGAAAAAGTGAGCGCCAGGGATTATAAGGAGATGAAGAGGTTGGCAGACAAGAGAGAGGAGTGGTGATTGCTCCACCAAAAAGATTTATACTCTTAAATATATGATGATGAGTTTAGAAAAAGTAAACCAAAAACTTTATTGAAAAGGTTTTATATTTTTAGGTTTGCAACTTTGTATATCAATATCCGGCAACAAAACGGTGATAGAGTTGTAAAAATTGAACGCGTGGTACTCGTCTCACTAGCATTATGAATATTCATAGGTTGTTGGAGAGGAATAGTTGGCCGCCATTGGAGTATGTCGGATAACACTGTAGCGACGCATCGAAGAATTAAAACGCACCGTCGAAAGAAAAAGAAACTAAAGGAAAACGTCGGATTTTCTTCAATATTTCCTATGTATATTCCCCATTGATATATTTCCGCTAAACCAATTTTAGTGAAACAAAGCTACAATCTAATACGCAATTTCAAAACACTGTTTATAGAAAGACGTTACCCGAATGACTTAACCGATAGATTAAATTAGCGATTACTTGTTTCCCTGATTGCCTATTTTACCGATGGTTTGTGGGGTACTGGTTTTTAAATAAAGAAAATCGCATGAAATCGGTCCATCAGTATTACGCTACGATGCCACAGACAGACACACACCTCAACATATATACAGAGCCACAGATACACACACAAACTTCTAACACCCCTCTTTTTTTGTCGGGGG